>CM034298.1:59238885-60674785 GCA_019925795.1 Dendrobium chrysotoxum | reverse complement strand
AACCCTAAACCCTAAACCCTAAACCCTAAACCCTACACCCTACACCCTAAACCCTAAACCCTAAACCCTTAACTCTAAACCCTAAACCCTAAACACTAAACCCTAAAAACCCTAAACCCTAAAAACCCTAAACCCTAAACCCTAAACCCTAATACCATATACCCTAATACCCTATACCCTATACCCTATACCCTATACCCTATACCCTAAACCCTAAACCCTTAAACCCTAAACCCTAAACCCTAAAATCTTAAACTCTAAACCCTAAACCCTAAACCCAAAAAACCCTAAACCCTAATCCCTAAACCCTTAACCCTTAAACCTTAAACCTTAAACCCTAAACCCTAAACTCTAAACCATAAATCCTAAACCCTATACCCAATACCCTATACCCTATGCACTATACCCTATACCATAAACCCTATACCCTATACCCTAAACCCTAAAACCCTAAACCCTAAACCCTAAACCCTAAACGCTAAGCCCTAAACGCTAAATCCTAAACCCTAAACCTTATACCCTAAACCCTAAACCGTAAAACCTGAAACCTGAAACCAAAAATCCAAAACTTGAAACCCTAAATTTGAAACCCGATACCCTAAACCTGAAACCCAAAACCCTAAACCCAAAACCCGAAACCCGAAACCCTAAACAACACCAATATTTATATTTCTCAGAAATATCATCTGAGGTCAAAATAAAGATTTTTAAAATAATTCAAAATGATAAAATAAATGATCAGATCAATTATTTCATATCACTCATCCAAGATTACAACGAAATCGAAAACATAGCTGGAATTTCTTATGTTTCTCAAAAATCAAAAAATCAGACCAATTGCTCATGTCAAATTTGTGTTATTAGTAGGTATGGTGGAGGAGTGTTTACTAATACTAACATCATCATGGTCTAGGTGAAAACTACCATTTAATGATAACATAAAATTTAGCCCTAAAATCAATTTTGGTTTAGGCGAGTCAAGGATGAGAATTTTAGGTAATTTGTAAGATTTAGTTAAAGGATCAGGAGATAAATAAAATTGAATTTGACTATTCAGAAGACAAAAGGTAAAATAAAGGGTTGCACTTCCTACTAATTGAGATGAAGTATTTGTTGGGTGTATAATATAGTTAGAGGGTAACAAATTCATCATAATGACAAAAGTGGTATCAATTAAAGCTTGAACATCTATATTTTGTTTTCCTTCTAAAGTGATTTTAGCAGAGACCAAGAGTAGAGATGTTGGCTGATTTTGAGCAATAAAATTTTCTGTTGGAATAACATGATGATCTTATTTATTAAGATTTGTAATATCTTCATCTGATAAATGTATGTCTTGAATACTTTGCTTTTGTTTTTTATAAGCTTTATATTTTAAGAGTTTATTTTCTAATTTGTCAATTTGTTGAATGAATAGTTCTTCACATTTTTGTTCATTTTGCTTTTGTTGCTCTTCAAGTCTTTCTAATCGTAATAAAACACGTTCTAAAGTAATTCCTAGTTTTTCAGTTTCTAATTCTATCTTTTCACAGCGTTTTTCTATATGATTTTGGGATTTCCCTATATTTTCTCGATGTTCAATGTCGTGATATTTTTTAGCACAAATATGAAGAATTTCGATCATACATATTTGACATCGATATCTATGATTAATATATGGATAATATTTGCAATATAAACATTCCCTATTCATACTACCCTTATTTACTTTAAATAAATGTTCACAATTAGAATTGTGCATTTTGTTTAATTGAGATTATTCCACCGATCTACTGCTTCTATTAGGCCATTCATTGCTAGTTCTGAATTTTTAGAATAGTTATCTGAATCCTCATCGGTAATGATATATATCGTATCATTTGACTCATTTGAGGAGATACTAACTATATCATCTTCTAAATCTTGAATTAAAAGCGCTCTATTTTGATTTGTATTTTGTTTGTTGCATTTATTTGCTAAATGAGTCGGAGATCCACAAATATAATAATGGCATTTTTTAGTACTTAATTTTTTCACATTTTTGTCTTTTCGTGGAAATCTTCTATTTGATTTTCTTAGAATTTTTCGTTTCTTTCATTTTTCTATGAAAGACTGTGGCGTATAGATATTTTTGCAAAATGCATATGATTGTTTTTTGACTTATTTTTATATTTTATATACTTTACATTTTTCTTGTAGTTGCCAGATAGTAAAAACTATTCGAGGTCCTCTTCCTAGATTTCTGATTACTTCGACATTGGGATTGGCTGCTTTCCATTATAATGTATTTCCTTTCCCAATTCTCCAGGTAATTTAATTAAAAATTGATTTGCTATCTCATCATCAAAATATTTGCCTGCTCGGCTTGCGTAAGATACATAAAGTTTACAAAAACTATCTATATTTGACCAATTTTCTATACTTAATTATTCTAAATTTCGATATGCTTGATCTTGCATGTTTGTATTTTCTCTACTAGGGTCGAATCCTAAAATTAATGTTCTAATGAATTTTGTAAAATTATATGGGTTATCTCCCATTTGTCTTAATGTTTCTATTTCTCCTGCCTTTTTTAACTTTGGCTTCATTATATATATTAGCTGTGGTTTCTCCTAAGAATGTTTCTAAAAATGCAAACATGTCTCCTATTCCTTGTTTATCACTATTTGCCCATTCTCTGACAGCATCAAATTCTCATTTACTAATTACGGCTTCCCATAATTATGGATTATTTAAATTGATTGTTAAAATTGTCAAATGATAAGCCTATCTATTAATTTAGCAATTGTGCCACAATATAGACAGTGGATAGTCCAACAAATTTTAGATTATGAATTATTAGCTAAAGTAATAACTAGTAGAGAAGATAATTTAGCAAAGCAAATTAGTATGTTTCATCATCCTGAGCTCAAGAGAATTCTACTGCATCTCTTCAACCCATGCAGAACCAATCCAATTGATTCCATCATGTTAGTTACTCTACTGATTAATAGTGTACCACCATATTTTGATGATTTGATGGACAATTCCAAACATTTGATCGAAATCTTCAAGACTCCTCAATATGTTAAAGCAGGATAGAAAGATGAGGACTACCATGACCATGTTGATCCTAACTATGCTGCAATTTATCTCCAAAATTATCGGTTGTATAAAATTACCAAAAGAAATGATGGATTTGGAAGGCTGATGCTACATAGTCATTTAGTCTATCAAGACAAACATATGATGATCTTCATGCACGAAAAATTAATTATTAGACCGATCTTTCGATTTTCTTATTATGTCAAAAGCTCAGATAAAAGTCTCCTTGAGCATGCAAAGACTATCAACAATTATGCCATAATTCGACATGGAGACTATATTCCAATATATCAGCCTTTAACACCAGAACCAAGTCAAGATGATAATGACGAAGCAGCAGCTTTACATCAACACTGGATAGACAGCCTAGATGAAGTGGCTATAATGAATATTGAAAATGCAATGGGATCCTAAATAGTAGACAACACTTATTGGTGGGACCCAAACACTAATAAGTCCGTCGAAAGCTAAAGATAAAGATATATTTGTTGCCAGTGGAATCTTTATCTTTCCACCCATTGTGTTATTTTTTGTCCTTTTCTACTGTGTAAAAACCAGGGGCACGGCAGTTTTTAGCCCATGGTTTTGTATCCCTGTTTTACCTTTTTCTTTGTTATAAATAGAGTCTGTTGTAACATAGAAGGGCATCGCATCAGTTCATACATGAGCAACCCTTGTTAGCAACCTTGTAAGAGTGCATCTCTTTGTAAGCTTTCTTTCCTTAGTAAAAAAATATTAGTACTTTGAATTTGCAATATCGTATTTTTTAGCAATTTAAGTGAGTAGTTACTATATTGCTATCCTTTTGGGAGAACAAATCTGTATGATGATTACTCTCTGGTAATCTATATTTTAAACAAACCTATACACAATTAAGATCTACTCATTCTGTTAACAATTGGGACATATTGAATCAACCTATAACCTCTATGACAGAATTATAGCATAAAGCACTGCTGAATCTAAATCCCCTCAATGATTGTGTGTCTTAAATTGGGGAAATGATCATGTGCCAAATGCTATAAAGATCTGTGTATGTTATTTTGACATCAATAAACCAATTGATGAAAGAATGAAACAAATTTTACAAGTATACAGTTGTTTAGAATATATACATACTATCAGGAAGTATTCCATACATTTCTCATCTCCTAAAGAGAGAACAATTTCCCGTTTAGAGAGAGAAAGTCCCCTTTTTTTTCAAATTTCCATTTTCCCAGTTATCTTCCGTTTGAGTCGCCGCATTCGGCGATGGCGGCAGACAGCCGCCGGCCATCTGCAACACCAGCTACGTCTGCTCTCCGCCAACCTGGTGGATTGAATGGACGTCCTAGGAGAGACGATCAACAGCGCAATGGTACCACGGGTTTTGAAGCGAATGATGTGCATTTGAAGATGATGAATCACCCTCTGATTATCAAGGATGTTTTGGATTCGACTCTTAATAAGAAGAAGGATTTGGTTGAAGGCAAAGGTAAAGGTATTTTGATTACTACCGGTGTTTCTACTCCTCGGCTTGTGAAGTCTGCTAATGTTTCACCTCTGAAAAATAGTTTTGAAGCTTCTTCATCGAATATGAAAATCTACGTTAACAAATTTGAAATTTCAAATGCAATCTCTGACCAATGGCCAGGGATAAATGCGAATCTCCTGAATGAAGTTAACAGTGATTTGCAGAATTCTATAAATAATCAATCTAGTTGCGAAAATCTGGACTCACTAGCTAAGGTTTTACCTAGTTCTGCCACAAGTGCTGGTAATGAAACGATGGCAGATAAAGTTATGGAGATTGTAAATCCTCCTGTTGTTCTGAATGGTGAATTGACGATTGGCAATAATGTTCCTGTTGTAATTGAAAATGGTTTAAAGGGGAATTTTTTGAATGCCTGGCAGAAGGCTCAACACATTAAGCTGAATTTTGATATAAATTCTAAGATGATGACTGATGATGGAATTGCTATGATGATGAATTCTGAATTTGAAAATGCAAATTCAAATGTCTTGAAAAATTCACTTGTGATTAAGGTCCTTGGTGGAAATATTCCATTTTCAACTTGTAGCATGGAACTCAGGCGACAATGGAATAAGTTTGGGAGTTTTCACCTAACAACATTGGGTTGCAATTGGATTCTTTGTTCCTTTAAGAATCCTGATTCTCTGGATGAAGTTTTAAGTGGCGGTCCTTGGTATATTAGGGATCACATTATTGGATTGGACAAATGGTCCCCTACTTTCTCTCATGAGTCACTTAAAGGCCTTACATCACCAGTTTGGATTCGTTTACCTTATTTGCCATTAAATTATTGGGATGAACACAACATAGCTAGAATTGCCTCTATGATAGGAGTACCATTGTACCTTGATGGAAATTCATTAAGATGGGGAAAGAGGGAGTATGCCCGTGTATGTGTTAGAATTGATTTAGATAAGAAACTCCCAAATGGTGTTTGGATTGAAGGGCTACATGGAAGATCTTTCCAAAAGGTGGAATATGAAAAAATTCCATCTCTTTGTTATCAATGTGGCAAAATTAGGCACTTGAAGTCCATGTGTCCTACCAATAAAAGTATCCAGCCACAAGAAGAAATCAGCTCAGGGAAAATCCAAGTAATGTCATTTATAAGGAGCTTGATGAGTATGGACCTTGGTTACATGTCAAGTTTAGATCTAACCGATTCAGGAATTTCAAAAGGAAGGATGGTCCTATGGTACAAACAAAATAGAATGCTGTTATTCAGCATTCCAATATTGAAGATGGAGAAATTGTGGAAAATTTAACAAAAGAGACCAATGAAGAAGATCCTAGAACTAGTCCTTTTGTTGATAAGAGCTTGAAGAACACAGAGCTTCAATCTTCCAACATTTGTTTGAACAACAAATTTAGCATTTTGGAGGAGGAGAATACAAAGAATGAAGTTGCAGATGCTGATTGCTCAAAATTGCCGATGGAAGGTAATCCATTTTCTTCAAATGGTATAGTAGATAGAGAGATTTGTGTTTCACCAAATGAATCTACTAAACCTCTAGTTCAGCCAAAAGAAACAGGGACTAGTGGAATGCTTACAATTACTTCAAATTCTGGTAAATTCAAGTTGGCCAAAGAGATTCAATCTTTAGGTCCTATGGAAGTTACATGCAAAACTAGAAGAGGGGAAAGCAAGGGTAGAAAGAGAGGTGGAGACCTCTCACCCTCTTACACTTAATGTCTTCATTTTTATTTTGGAATTGTTGGGGGGCCAAAAAGAAGGAGGCCTCCCTATACCTTAGGGAGATTGTTAAGGATTATGAAGGCTGTTTTGTTGGTCTCACCGAGACTAAGCTCTCCATAATTAAAAGATCTGATATTGACACAGCTTTTGGAAGTGAGTGGGACTTCTTTCATCATCCTGCAGAAGGTACCTCTGGTGGTATATTGGTACTTTGGGATAGAAACAAGGTTTCTTTCAATGTTATTGAGCATTCTCCTCAAGTTGTCATTGGAGTTCTTGAATCTCCTCTAATTGGATCTTGGAATGTGGCCACGGTTTATGCTAACAAAGATTTTCGGGTGAGGAGAGGCTTATGGGAGATGCTTGAAGAACATGTTGTGGGTAATAAACCATCAATCATTGGTGGTGATTTCAATTGTATCTTATCCAAAGAGGATAAGAAAGGAGGCAAGAGGTTCCTTCTCTCTAAAGGGCCTCAAGAGATGAAGATGTTTATGACTAACAATAATTTTCATGATGTAGGTATTATCGGACCCAGATTTACTTGGTGCAATAACAAAGATGGCTCTAGCAGGATTTGGGAAAGGCTTGATAGGTGTTTGTTGAATGCAGCTGCTCTTCAAAAGGTTCCCTTGGCTTGTGTTCGGCATTTAGCAAGGGTGGCCTCTGATCACAGTTCGATTGCTTTCAAGGTGTTGGAGAACCAGAACAAATATAGATTTATCAGATTCGAGGAGACTTGGAAATCTTATCCTGCAGCCTGGAGTATTGTCTTCAACTCTTGGAGGAAATTGGATCATGGAGATGATATGGATGTTTTACAAAGGAAGCTTAGAAGATCTTTGAGAGCCTTATATTTCTGGAGCAAAAACAAGTGTAGGAGTTTAAATCTACTCAAAGAAGATTTAAAAAAAGACATTTTGGAGCTACAGTTGGAGGAAGCTTCTGAAGGGGGTTTGAGGGTAGATAAACTAAATTTGCTTCGAAGTAAAGTTCATGAGCTTAACATTACTTTGTGTCGTTTATCAACTTGGTTGAACCAAAGAGCAAAGGTGAAATGGCATGAAGAAGGAGACATCAACTCAAAGTTTTTTCACATGTATGCATCGGCTAAGAAGAATGGTAACCTCATAAGGCAAATTAGAAATGAGGACAATCAATTAGTAGAAAATTTTGAGCAGATTTCAGATGTTTTTCTCAGATTCTTCTCAAACAAATGGAGGTCAAGAGCTTCCATCTTGACTGATTGGCCTCATTTTCCTGAGAACCAAAAGCTGAACTCAGAGGACTTGGATTTCTTAAGTGGGAAGTTTACTCAAGAAGAATTGGAGGTTGCGGTTTTCCAGCAAAGCAAGAACAAGTCCCCTGGGTTGGATGGAATTTCACCTTCCTTTTTTCAAATCTACTGGAGCATTGTGCGTGATTCCACTTGGAAAGCCGTTGAAAAGTTCCTTACAACCGGGTCCATGAAAGAGGAGTGGAAAGATACATTACTTGTTTTAATTCCAAAGGTTAAGAACCCAACTATGCCATCAAATTTCAGGCCTATTAGCCTTTGTCAAACTACCTATAAGTTAATCACAACCATGTTGGTGAACAGGATTAAAGTCTGTATATCGAAGATCATTTCGGTTGAGCAAGCTGCTTTTATCCCAGGTAGATCATTATCATATCATTGTTTAATTGCTCAGGAGATCTTCAACAAATTAAGAATTTCAAAGAATAAGAAAGGGTTGATGGCAATTAAATTAGATATGGAGCAAGCCTTTGATTGCATAAGTTGGGAAAACTTGAATCAAGTGCTTCAAATGATTGGTTTCCCTATATCTTTTTCTAAGCTCATTATGGAATGTGTTAAGAATGTAAAGTTCTCCTTCATTCTTAATGGAAAACTATCTAGTTGGATTCAAGCTGGAAGCAGTCTTTGACAAGGGTGCCCATTATCACCTTACTTATTCATCATGTGCTCTCAACTTTTGTCACATGTTATTAATCAAAGAGGGATGCATTTGGGTGTACAAATTTCTCCAAGATCTCAGAAACTTACACATCTTCTGTATGTCGATGATGTTTTGATCTTTGCTAATGTTTCTATAAGATGGGCTATAGAGGTGAAGAACATTGTGACAGATTTTGGTAAGTGGACTGGGCTTAATGTTAATGCTTCCAAATCTCAAATAATTTTTGGGAAATCTGTTAATCCTCCAACAATGAATATGATAAGAAGGAAATTGGGCTTTACTATTGTTAAGGAGTTGTCTTATTTGGGTATTAAAATAGCTTTGAGAAGATTAAAGAAGCAAGATTTTCAAACAATTATTGACAACATTTTTCAGAGGCTAAATGCTTGGGGGATTAAGCATTTATCATTGGCTGATAAGCTTACTTTAGCTAGTTGCTCCCTCTTGACGCTTCCAAGTTTTTTATCAACACATTCCCTTGTTCCAAAGAAGGTTTTGTTTCAAGTAGACCAACTATGTAAAGAGTTTATTTGGCATAAGAGTTGTGGTAAAAAGGGGTTGCATTATGTTGCTTGGGATGTTCTTTGCAAACCGAAAGATGTTGGGGGCTTGGGTTTGCACTCAATAGTTCACCATATTGGACCTCTAAGATCGAGGCTTGCTGGGAGATGTCTTCAGCAACCTGGGAACTTATTACACAAGATTGTTACTACAAAATATGGTAATAATATCTTAAATGGAGAACAAAAGCCTGGTGCTTCTTCTGCTTGGCGAATTCTATTAGATGGTGGAAGGTCCCTCAAGCCAATTGTGAGGTGGCGTATAGCTGATGGAATGAAAATCAATGCTTTGAATGACATCTGGCTACTGGATAGAAGCTTCAACAAATGGCCTACGATGTTAGATTGTGTGGGGATGGAGAATCTAAGCTTAAATCATTTCATGATGCCAAATCGAAACTGGAATATGCAGCTGCTACAATAGTTTTTTAATGAAGATCTAATTGTTTTGATTTTGCAGATCCCTATTGATTATGAGGTTGATATGGATTATGTTGAACCTTTATACCATCTCAGTGGGAAGACTATTACGTCCATGGCTTATGAGGAGTTGATGAAACATTGCACCAATGAGGGAAATTCTGAATTTCCAAATTTGTTAAGAAGTCTGAAATTAAACCCAAGGGTGGAGCTATTTTGGTGGAGAATGAGCAGGTTTGCTATTCCTACTTTTGAATTCCTAAAGTATAGAAGATTGGTGCTTAATGATGAATGTCCTAGAGATTGCAAAGAAATAGAAAGCTATGAGCATATTGTGGTACATTGCAAATTAATTCATTAAGGAGGTTATTCTCCGATTGCGAGCATGGGGATTTTACATCCCAACTTTCCAATCATTGGAACATTGTTTGGAAGAGGTTAAAAGACAATCTTCTCGGTTTCCAAATATGGTTAGAATCTACTTTACAGCTATTTTTCTCGCATGGAAGAATAGAAATGATTTAGTTCATGGGAAGGCTAATCCTTCTACTGCTTTGGTGGCTGCTAATGTTTTGTTTCTTACAAACACAAAATTATATCCATATCTAGACAACTAGGGTGCTAATCTCCTAAGGGAGTTTGCCGATTCTTGGCACCCTCCGCCGCTAGGATGGATCAAAATTAATGTTGATGCTGCGCTTATGAAGTCCAATCAAGCCGGTATTGGAGGTATTTTTAGGGACCATAAAGGTAGGCTTTTATTGGCATTTGGAAGGACAAAGCTGCATTGGGATGTCTCTCAACTTGAGTTGGAGGCTATCTTGGCCATTAGAGACTTCATACAACCTTGCATGTTAGAGAGCAAAGGGGTGATTATTGAAGGAGACAACCTAAATATCATCAATTTTGTTCAAGATTCTTTGAAGAAAATGAAGTGCCATTTCAATAACAAGTTTAAGAAGGATTTTTTCTTTCTTAATGATTTCAATAAAGTTTTTTTTAATCATGTTCATGGAGGTTGTAATAAGGTAGCAGATGTTTGTGCTACTTTGTCTTTGAAAGAGAGTTTTTATTTTGTTAGTTTTTCATTTGCCACCATTCCTTCTAAATTGTCTAGTTTGTTAAAGAAGGAATGTGAGGCCTCTTTTTCTTGTACTTAGTCTTTTTTTCTTAAATGCAAATTGCAATTCTATCAAAAAAAAAGAGAGAGAACAATTGTTTATAAACATTTGATATTTGTCTAAAGATAAACAATGGTAAGACCAATTCCTTTCGAAATTCAAAACCTAGTTAGACATTTCGAAATAATTATAACTCCAGTACATGCCTCGATCGTAGAAGAATTAGAAGATATACAATCAGATGTTAGGATACAATTATTAAAACACCTCGAAGAACAAATAAAAGAAATGACAGATAAATTAAAAAGAATAATAGACAATAATCTAGAAAAAGAATGAAATACTAATAAAAAGAATAATCCAGAAAAGACTATACAGCAGAAATTAGACAAACAAGAGAAAATTAACTCAAATGATTAGAGAATTAACTAACATAGAAGATGACTGAATCGGCAGAAAACCGACCAAACAACAAACAGATTGGTATCAGAGCTAATCGATTGGGTAAAAATGAATGAAAAACAAGTAAATTATGAAAAAAATAATTACTCTTTTAAATCGAATGACAACTTTACATATACAAAATAAACAACCCATAAGTGAGTTAAACGAAAAAGTAAACTATTTTAAAACTCAGAATGAAAATCTCTTTTTCAACTTAACACAGAAACATAAGACTATAGACAATATAATGTAAATATTTAAGGAAAATCAGTTGAATCTCGAAAACACTATCCTTAAATTACAAAAACTTGAAAAAATACTAAATGATATAAAAATAATATTTTTAAATTAATGGAGAATCTACCGATTTATAAAGAAGTATTAGCAGACTGTAAAACATTTAATCTTGAAGAAATAATAGGAATAACTTCTTATGTAGGAATTCAAAAAAGTGATAAAATATATCCCAAAATATTAAACTTTCAATCAATTTTATTAATCAAACTTTATGAAAAAATAAATAAAATCGAAACAAAAATATAGATTATCGAACAAAAAATGAGCACAAAACTTGAAATCAAAGATCTCTGTAGTATGCTAAAAACAGGAAAAGAAATAATTTCATATGTTCCAAAAATTAGTTACAAAACATGGTAGGAACAGGAAAACTACAAATATTTAACCAAAAAGATAATAAATAAAATCGAAACAAAAATATAGATTATCGAACAAAAAATGAGCACAAAACTTGAAATCAAAGATCTCTGTAGTATGCTAAAAACAGGAAAAGAAATAATTTCATATGTTCCAAAAATTAGTTACAAAACATGGTAGGAACAGAAAAACTACAAATATTTAAGCAAAAAGATACTACATATGATAGAAAAATAACTGAAATAATAGATATAGAATCACAACTAGAAAATTTTAATAATGAAAAAATAAAGTTAATTAAGAAAAGAAAATTGTATGATACATCCCTCATCTCAAAATCACAAATTATTCAGACAATAGCAAAACAAAAAGTAAGTTGTCTGACAGAACATGAACAAGTTGCGTTACCATTAATAGTTAAATCATATTGGGAATCTATTCATGCCACAAAAATGACAGAAATTCATATTGGATTAGTTATAATCGGAATTAAAGGATTCATTGGCACCTTTGAGATTGATATGAATGAAAATGGAGCAATCATATATTTTATACCAAATTTCTTAATGGATATTAAAGAATGCATACAACACTTAAAAATAGGAATAAAAACTAAAGGTTATGATATGACACCAGGTTCCTTAAACTTACAAATAACAACAGGTTTTATAGAAAAAATGTAATTCCAATGTAAAATTTAAATTAAATAATTAAGTATTAGAAACCATGTTAGCAAACCAAGGAATTAAGGCAATAGTGGGTAAAAATTTTAATTCAAAAATTTATGCTGGAACTGAATGGAATCTAACAACATTTTTAGAAAAATCAATAATTGTTCCTTATGAAACCACATCTTATGAAAATCAAGATGGAACATTAAGTATTAGATTTTCAGACTATAAACATAGACCATTAAAACAAGAATCAGATGATGATTTGGATTCTATCCAGTCAGAATTATCAAAATGAGTCAATTAGATTTTGAAAAAATTAAAACCTATCAAGACCTTCAAGATGAAATATTTCTAACATTAACAATCCCATATAATAAAATAGAAGAAATATATGACTTAGAATTATCTTATCAAAACAAATATAATCCCATTTTTTATTGGAAAAATATTATAAAACAAAATATTTTACAAGAAGAATTAAAAATGAACCAACCTACACGAATGGATCTAGGAGAAGTAGTAGCAGGCCCTTCTACGGCCCAAGATAGGGGAAAAGACCACGATACATTTTCAAAGGATTTATCTACTAGAAATCATTGGTTTTCATTTTGAAGATAATCTATTTGATCATTGATTCCTAGAAAACATATTGTTAAGCAATTTAAGGCGTTAATCATGAAAGAAAAGTCTGTTCGGTTACACCATAAATTATCGAGTAAAACTATTTGGAAATGGTTTAAAGGTTTACGAATGTGGACTTTTGGGCGAAATTGGAGGTTTGTTCCATGTCGGCTTGGTAAAGTGAGATGGCCAAAATGGACTAAAGGTGGTGGTGCAGAGGAGGTTTCATTAGTAGTATTTTTCTGCTGCTCTTTCGCCATTTCCTGCATTTAAAATTTCTAAATTACTCATCCGAAGATTGACTGTTCATACTCTTTTCTTGGGTATCCGAAGATTAACCCGTATTTACTACTCTTTGAACAAGAGGATGAGTCTATACTAATGTAATAACTATTAAATGTAATAACTAATTTATACTAATTGGTTATCCGAAGATAAGCCTGCTAAACTTTCATTTTATGGAGGTTTAAAGTTTGATTTTGTACTAGTATTTAGCATTCTAAATAGATAATCTGCTAAGAAATTTGTATTTCCTTTGATATGCTCAAAGGTTACATTATAGCCATTACCTTTTATTGTAGTAATGATACGTTTACTATTTTTTTTTTTTTCATTTTTTTTTTTATAAAATGTACTATTGCTTCACAATTTGTTCTTATTGTGAAGTCTTTTTGTAAAAATAACATAAAAGCATTAATGGCATTAATAACACCTAATATTTCGTAGTCTAAAGAAGTCATATTTTGAGGTAGTTGTTTAAAATTACTAGATGCATATCGACATAGTTTTTCTGTAGATTTATAGGCTTCTTTATAGAGTTTTATTCTTAATTTTGCTCCCCAACCTTCTGTTGATGCGTCGACTACTACTATTTTGTAGTCTGATTCTAAGGGTAAAGTTAATTTTGGAAGTTTTTTAACTTGACTTTTTACTTTTTGAATAATTTTAACATCTTGATTAAAATATTTTTACCTTGTTTTGATAGTTTTTTGATATAAGGATTTAATAGTTTTTCCTAAATTCATAATATATGGTATAGCATAATTTAATAATCCTAAAATTTTTTGAAGTTCTTTTGTATCTTCAATTTTATCAGGGAATTCTAAGATTTTTGGGGCAATATGTTCCTGTAATTCAATTTGACCTTTGCTAATTTTTTGTCCTAAAAATCGATATATTCTTTGGCAATTTCTATTTTCTTTTTGGATAATATAAAGCCATGTGTAATGCATGCCTGTAATGTTTGTTCTAAATGCTGATAATGTTCTTTTAGGGATGAAGATGCTATTAAATATCGTCAATATAAACTAAAACAAAATCAAAATTTCCAAAGATAGTGTCCATTTTTCTTTTTATTCATACTACCCTCAACTCTAAATCCTAAACCCTAAACCCTAAACCCTAAACTCTAACCTTAAACCCTAAACCCTAAACCCTAAACCCCAAACCCTAAATCCCAAACCCTAAACCTAAACCCTAAACCCTAAACCTAAACCCCAAACCCCAAACCCCAAACCCTAAACCCCCAAACCTTAAACTCTATATCCTATACTACAGGAAAGTCAGCTATTACCGGCAGTCAATATTTTTTTCGACGGTTATAAACATTACCGGCGGTTTACCAGCGGTAATTAAACCGCCGGTATAAGGAGCATAGGAAACGATTTCCGACGGCTATTTTCCCGCAGTTATACATTCCGACGGCTTTCCGACGGTTTTGGAGGCCAGTATGTTCCGGCGGTTGTAGCATCGGTAACCGTTGGTAATTCATCGGCGGCCTTCCGGCCATGAAAATCATCGTTCTTACCGACGGTTAAACTGTCGGTTAAACCACCGTTCTTACCGATGGCTAACAAACCGCCGGTAATAGCCGTCGGTAATACCTGAATTTCCTGTAGTGATAAATCCTAAACCCTAAACATCTAACACCAAACGCCAAACCCTAAACTTAAACCGCAAACCCTAAACCCTAAACCTCAAATCCCAAACCCCAAACCCAAACCCCAAACCCCAAACCCCAAACCCCAAACCCCAAACCCCAAACCCCAAACCCCAAACCCTAAACCCCAAACTCCATACCCCATACCCCTAAACCCCAAACCTCAAACCCCAAACTCTAAACCCTAAACCCTAAGCCCTAAATCCTAATCCCCAAACCCTAATCCCTAAATCCTAAACCCTAAACCCTACACTCTAAATCCTAAACCCATAAACCCTAAACCCTAAGTTTTTTGAATCGTAAATACATTGTGTCAAATTATTGTATATAGAGGGTTTTGACGTAATACAAATATCCATGAAGGAAGGACCTTCCCAAATGAACAAGGATTAATTAAATCTTTGTCACAAAGAATTAGATAATTTTTTTTAAAAAGGAATCATCCAAAAAACCAGCTCTTCTTGGAGCTGTACAGCATTTTATGTGATGAATGCTGCTGAAAAAGAATACGTTAAACTGAGATAAGTTATAAATTATGAACCCTTCAATAAATTTTAATAATGGATTAGATATCCAATCACTAATAAATGGGATCTACTAAATAAATTAGCAACTACTAATCTATTTTCAAAATTCAAGTTGATATAATGTTATTGGCAAATTCAAATCGCAAAAGAAGACTGTTATAAAACTGCTTTCACTGTCCCCTTTGGATAGTATGAATGGAATGTAATGTCATTCAGGCTAACAAATGCTAAGGACCCCTTATGAATTTCAAAAAATAATAAATGAAATATTCAACCCTTACAATCAATATATTATTATATATATTGATGATGTATTAATATTTTCAAAAAATATTGAAGAATAATTCAAACACTCAAAAACTTTTAAGTGGTTAGCTTAGAAAAATGGCTTAGTCATTTCTGAACCAAAAATTAAATTATTTTAAACAAAAATAAGATTTTTAGGTCATTTTATTAAAAATGACACTATTACTCCTATAATAAGAGTATTGAATTTGTCGATAAATTTGCAGATCAAATATTGGAAAAACAGTAACTTCAAAGATTTCTTAGAGCATTAAATTATGTCTTTGATTTTATAAAAATGTTGTCATAGATGCAACATCACTTTATAAAAGATTGAGAAAGAATCCACCACTGTGGACAAAAGAATGCACTAAAGCTGTGCAAATTATTTAAAGATAAGTTAAGAACATACCTTGTATTAATCAAGCTCTACTCAATTAGTATAACTTTGTTGAAGAGTAGGAGGAAGAATCGTTATAGTAACCCCTTTATACTCCCACCATTTGAAAAATCAATAAGGGGCTAGGTTTTCCAAGATATCTAGATTAATGATGAACATCCAGGAATGGGTTTTAGAGGCCTTCAATAAATAGAAGGCCTTATTCATAGCATGAACATAAATCCAATAATTGAATGCATATCATTTTGGTGGGCCTCCAGTAGATCCTATATACTCTATAGTTTACACTTGAAATGGAGTTAATCCCTAGTCTTTGGGATGAATAATAGCTAAAATATTAGCTTTACTATAAATACCCTCTTTTTTGGATATTTTATTTTGTTAATTTCTATGGGAGGAGGTTCCATAGAATTAACATTTAAGCTAACTTACTTAAACTATTCTTCTATTGAAGAAATGGATTCTTCTGATTCAGATTCAAAAGAGTTTTCGTTAGATGATTTTCATCTAGCGCAGTTATTTGCTAGGACTTAATTTATTTAATTAAGTCATTAATATTTAAATTTTCACCAAATTGAACTTTAGATGGTTGATGTAATTTAATTGTAGGTTGAAATGAGCTGAAATTAAAATGGAGTTATTTTTTTTCTTTTTCTATGGTGTCTTTTATATACCAATTCGGTTAAAGTGAGTTTCTTGAAATGAGCTGAAATTAAATTGCAAATGAAAACAACTAATTAAAAATTACCTTTGTAGTATGCAAGGACTTACTACCCGATCACTAGGGGATTTACTGCCAACTACTGATAACTTCTATTAGTTTTTTTTTTTTTGGATAACTTCTATTAGTTGCAGAAAAAAGAAACTTAATTTCAAAACATCAAGAGTATGTATGCAAACTTTCGAGTCAGTCAAAGCTAATAAGAGATGTATATGTATGTGGCGTTGTCACAATCTTCATGGCAACAAGGTGTCGTTAGGACACTTATCCCCCCAGGAGAGAGTAGTCTAGCCGATATACCGTATCTCAAGCATAACTTTACTCAAAATTTTTCGATGATTCTTAGAATATAGCCCCCTTATTTTAACTTCATCAAGACAGAGCTACCAGCCATAGGGAATTACCCTCTCATGGCTCTGATACCAATTTGCGGAAGGAAACTAATAAGATAGAAAAAGAAAAACTTACAAAGTTTAAAGCTTCAAACTAGAAATTTTATTTAAAAACTTCAAGCTTACACTGATCCAAGCTGCCAGTGACATTCATGTGTCGCGTTTTAAGAAAAAGAAAAAATTTAAAAATTTAAAAAGTCTTCTCATAAATAAGAAAGAAAATCCCAAGATAAGAAAAACATAAAATATTTTAAATGTAGGAAAATAGGACATTATTCTAATAAATGTCATATAAAAAAGAAAATTAGCGAGCTCAAGCTTAATGAAGACACAAAAGAAGTATTAATGAAAATACTTCTAAATTCAAATTCTGAATCTCTTGACTCAGATTCATCTGAACACTCTACGAGTCAAATTCTGACTCATCTAGCTCATCTAAATGTTGCAACTCTTGCAAAAAGAAAGAAGACTACTATAAATCTATAGTAAAAATATCAAGTTTATGTGCAAATAACTGATCTTAAAGTAAATTGTGTTGCGAATAAGGTAGTGATCATTGTTGTAGTGAAATAAGGATCCAAATATATCTTGAGTGCTTGATTAACCATTCCTTCTCTCTCTCTCTCTCTCTCTCTCTCTCTCTCTCTCTCTCTCTCTCTCTCTCTCCGAGTTAGTTTTGAAATGAACTTGAATATTTGCATCAATAAAAAAAATGAGAAAAATATTTGGATTGGAATTTTTTGGCCAATGTTTGTTAATCTTTTTTGGCTCACCAAACTACTATAAAGTTGGGTTTTAGCGCAAAAATGATTTTTATTTTCGGATCTATTTGATTTGTTGAAAAATGAATGCTAAGTATCAAAAATATGGAGGTTTTGAAAATTTTGATATTTGATTTAATGGAAAAGGAATGCAATGTAATATTTTGGTGAATTCATTTTTCACTCCAAAGTTTATTTTCGATGTATCCTAAATTCTTCTGTTTTTTATTGAATTTTAAAATATGCTGCAAGTAAACTCTACTTTTTATGTGTTGTTTATGTAGGATTTCCTTTAACTTACTAGTCTCTTTTTCTTTTGCAGATAGTTCGCTTGACCACTCTGCCTCAATATCAATTAGTGTTTGACCTCTCATTCTCTCTCCATTGTCATATATACATGTAGTTTTGGTAAGGTTTGCTAACTCCAATTTCTTTTTCTCTATCGCTTCTTTAAGTTCATCAAATATAGCAATAAGTTCAAGATTTTCTTCTAGAGATTATTCATCTACATGGTTAGTTTGTTATTGGATTCTCTCAAGAACGTTAACTCATCTCCTTTGTGCCTGTAGCACACCTTCAATTTTATAAATTTGCTTGTCTGCCAGACTTATATTCAATTCCTCCACAGATAATTTCAATTGATCAATGTTCCTATTAAAAGCGTCACACTGATTATTCGCAGCAGAAAGCTTCATATCCATCCATGCCTACTATTTTGATTTGAAAATGTTTCAAGATCAATTTTTAACTTCTCAGCATGCTTTCTCACATATGTCATCTAAGAGATTGTCAATAGTTTCTTCAGCAACTTTATGGAGTTTTTTTGCAGAGCTGGAGGTCCTATATGACGGGCCAGCATGCCCTTTTGGAGCAGCTTGCATGGCAGCCTCATGCCATTGGTGTGGAGTGGAAGACCCTAAAACCTTTGATTTAAAAGAGGATGGGTTTGATCCTTTTGTAGGTCCTACACTAAATTTTGCACTAGCATGAAAGCCACCTGAATCTTGTCTTCTAATAAATAAGCTGCCATTTACACTATTTTTAGGTGAAAAAATTGTTCTTCCCATAGAGTTCCCTATTTAATCAAAGCTGAAATATGAACCTAAGAAAATTGCAACCTGTGGAAACAATTTTGCAATTTTTGTATGGAACAGATGTATAGAATAATAATTTTAAGAGATTATTTGTGAAGGTGCAGATTGTCTAGAAGATTTAACTTGCTGGAAAATATCAAATGGAAATAGTATCTCGATCCTTGAACATGCATAGATTTTCGTAATTCCAATATCAAGATGGCCCACTCATATCAACTGCAATGAGCTGGATGGGAAGTACATAAATGAATTGCTAAAACCTGGTGGGAATTGGGATATTATAAGATTGAATCAATGCTTTGGTGATTTATTAATTTAGAATATCATTTATATTCCAATCAATACAGAACAATAAGAAGATCAATTCAATCGAGCTATTTAATAATTACAAAAAGCATTAAATCTCATGCTTATAACTCAATGGTTTCTGAAGAGGTAAATCATTCATGGTGGATTCTTAAGATCATTTTACACCCAAGGGAGAAAATTTTTTGGTGGAGTTTGTGTTGTAATGCAATTCCTTGTAATTATTTGCTACAAAGAAGGAGGCTTTATGATACAGAGGGTTGTCCATGGGAATGTAATCAAGAGGAGGATGTCATACATGTAGCTTTCAAATGTTGCTAACTCCCACAAATTTGGAAGATATTAGAGGGCTAGGGATTTTTATCCCAACTAGATTCTCTAACTGATATTGAAGACATCTGCAAGAGTATTAATGAGTGTCAAGCAAATTTTATTTGTATATTTTGTTCCTCATTTTATCAAAATTGGAGGGCACGAATGGCTAAAAAACACAATCAATCTTTTGCATATGATAAAAGACTGGATGATTGAATTGCAAGGAGTTATAATAGGTGACAATCAACAAGTTATAAAACTATTTCAGCATTTAATGACAGATACTTACTTCAGAGTACAGAAGGCTTCATAATATGTCAGATATATCCTTTATCAGATTTGGAGCAAGTCATTTTCAAATTCATTTTAAGGCAAGCTAACAAAGTGGCCAATTTCTGTGCTAAATTTACTCTTAATTGTAATTTCTTTTGGAATAGAGATGATAGTTTTTTGCTACCTTCCTCTCTCTCTTGGCTTTGTTAAGAGAGGATTGGAAATTTTTTGCACTTGACGCAATTCATACTAAACTGAAAACTGCAATATGAAGCCACAATTTGGAGGATTATGAAGAATTGCTTATTTTGTTTCTTTTTTTTTGTTATAAATAGTATCCTTAGTGTATATAAAAGTTCCATTAAATAGTTTATAGTAAAATAATATCTAAATTATTCTCAAGTCCTATGACAACAAATTTAGGGTGAGTCTCTTTGCACAAGGTTCAAGTTTAATCTCTAATTGGTGAATTATATTCATATTTTTCAACTAAATTATCGGGTGATTGTTTAATATACTTCTTATCGATTTTTACATGCCAATCTTAATTATTATAAAATGTTATGCTTATTCTCAAATTTCTTTTGGAATTTAGAATTTAAATGACTTTTAAGTCAACGTTCAAAATTAATGAAGCTTCTTTTTTGCATAAAAATCACTAGTTTTTTTTTTAATTGAAAATTAGAATATTGTGAATTGTGATCTTTAATGTGACCCTATGATGTCATACACCACTTTTTAATCTAAATAACATGACTAGCTTTATTATAGGTTTACTAAATTTATCTTTAATTCTTCATTATATTCATTTATCACATATTACCATTAAGAGTGTCACCATTTTATTAAACCAAATATTACTTTAGAGTTAGATTATCATCTACATGCTCATACTTTTGCATAATAAATCCAACGTCCGAGATAGACTAGACCGGGCTAGTGTTATTCAATATCTTTGATTAATCATATGTATGTTATGTACATTGTCGTTTATACGTCTATCAATTGGTTTCGCCTACTGCGGTTTATTTCTTACAAAATTTTTTCCTACAAACTCATACCTATTATTTTGTAACTTTTAGGTTATTAATTATGCACCATTTAGCAAAGAATTTTAAACCCATGCTTTAGGAATATCATTGGAGGTGATTAAAATAATATAATTTAGTTGGTTCAATAGTGATTTGTTCTATAGATGAGTTATTATATTAGTTAAGTTTTAATTACTTTTTCGTGAATAAATTAGTAGGCATTAGATGCTCCAGTGATCTTATTAGTGGAAAATATTATTGCTTTTATTCATTGGAATGTTATAAATTTATAATCTTTGCCCATTCAATCAAGTTTATTTAATTTCTTTCTAGGCACCATTAGGCAGAGTGGGATAATACAAAAATTGTTCTGCACTCTTATTCTCTCTTTGCATTTCTCAGTTGATATATCAAAACAACTAAATCCATTGAATTTATAATATAAAGCTTCTCTTTGAATTTCTTGCTAGCATGCTACCTATCATAGGGTGCCGACAATAATCATCACGCTAAACCCTAAACCCTATATATATATATATATATATATATATATATATATATATTAGGGTAACCTCTCTCCCTAATATAGGGTGTAGGGAGAGAGAGGTTACCATAATATGCAAGAGAAAAATGAAATTATCATTATACTCGTCTTAGATGCTGTGATGTTGGATACAAAATTAACACAATTTAGTTAATAACAAATAGAACTAATAATAAACAGGCGTTGATGCATATGTATAGTATATGAATTTTATTTAATAATTTAAAATAAAACTATTGGTTAATTGATGAAATAAAATAAAATTTTATTTAAAACTTTTCAATAATTAAAATAAAACAAGTTAAAAAGTATTTTTGTAAAATATATTATTATATGTAAAAAATTGAAATATATTTGAAAAAGAAAAATATATAATTCACTATTATACACTTAAATATATACTAATATTTCTTTTTTATTTTAGAATTAAGTATAGGTAAAATTTGAATTAAACTACGCATCCAGAATTGAAATTAATTAATTCGAATATCCGCTTTCCTAATTTATACTTTCCTAATTTATATTTCAGGCCGTTAGAGCTCCTTCCGAATTCTCCACAAATCATACCCCAATCGCACATTACTAATTCATTTTCTTCCTCCTCCCGACTCCCTTCCTCCTGTCTCACTCTTCGCTCCCCTATCTCAACCTGCAAACGAGATCGATGCAAAACTCTACCCGCTCACGAGATCAGCTCTAGATGCGGAAAACTCTCCCATCTCACGAGATCTGCCCTCGATGCGGAAAACTCTCCCCTCTCACGCAAACGGCCCTCGATGCCAAAGAAGGTAGATGTCTCTCTTCTCTTCTTTCTCTATCTCTCTCGCTTGCTTGAAGCCTGTCGCTACACCTTTCTTGCATATCTGTAAATCCAATAATCCGTTGAACTCCAGGATTTAGTAAATCTGAATTTAGTGAAAAAAGAGGGAAAATTCTATGAAGTGAATATTACATTTACCATGAGATCAAAATCTTAATTATTTATTAATATATAGTTGGGCTTGTACTGGCTAAAGAAGAAGCAAACAAATAAAAAGTAGGATAGCCTATATGCATATATATGTCACCAATGCTAATCCTAATAGGTTTCTAGCATATGGACAATGATTTTATAGAAGTTTGATATTTTAAAAATATCATGAATATTGGTCATTATTGTTGAAAGACTTGTTTGGAGGCTACTCATTTCACTTATCAATTTAGTTTCATAGTTCTTGTTTATTGTTGAGATGCAATTTTATTTTCTTTTGCGATCTTTTGGATTTTGCTATTTCTCTTTTGTAGTGTCTACTGTATTTGATATTTTATTAGTTCATATGAAGGATTACAAAGAAAAGATCACAAAAATGTGCTCGGAGAACTTAATAAAATGGCAATGAGAGAAGAATGAAGATAAGGATTAAAATAAGGACAACTTATAAATGTCATGTAATGCTTGATGCCCTTTTCTCTCTATTACTAGTTATGCTAGTGGGAGTATGCTGAGAATCGACATGCTCATTGCCATGCTAGTTTCACAACTTTAAATGGTCTTGCAGAGATTTTTATTGCTTTGTGGAAGTTATAAATTTTTAGGTATTATAATTTCAACATGATCTTTTGCTTGACCCCTAGTTGAACTTGATTGGTTATATTTATTCCTATTTCCCATATCAACTTGGTTGGATCATGAACTTAGAACAATCAAATGGAAATTTACAACATAACAATACCCAAAACTGAATTTATTGGAGCTTAAAACTAAAGCATTCATGTCTAACTTATCATATATCAGAATGCCAACTAAAAAGCATGAATATCCTCATCATATATAATTCCTTACTTGATATTATTTACAAGGTGGACCAAAGTTTTGTTATCTATATCCTTTTTAATAGGGTTTATATATGCTTAAAATTTGCTTTGAATTTTTCAACTTTTATCGGTATAATAGAAATCACATCTTTAGTAATATGATCTCATGTTGATGGCTTCTGATGAATTACAAGTCATTGAAATTGTTTTTTATAATAGATTTATTTCTTTTTTTTTTCTATTTTCTTTTTTCGGTGAACGAAGCTCTAACGTGTTGTATTGCTTACTATGTATTTTTCTTAGAAGATTAATCCAACACATCTTATCATTTTTTTCTCGATAAGCATCATGCTTACATTTTCTTTGTGATGATGTCACATCTCTATCTTATACTTGGAAGTTAGCAAAATTGTCTTATTGCATTGTGATCTTATGAAGGCTTCTTTACTCCTACTTTTTTGATAAATTTTAAAAGGTGTGAAACTCCAAAAACAAGTTGAAGCCATGAATGGTGATGATGAAGACTTATGAGATAGACACTACAATGGTATAGCATTGGCGGGTGACTTGAGCAGTATTTTGATTTGATATATGACATTGATGAATACTGAAAAGGTATGTATAACATGGTTTTAATATTTTTTTAGCTTTATAATTTTCTTTTCGCTTGACTTATATTTATACATTTGGTATGCCAATGTGTATTTTTTGTTGAACTACATCTGAAAATATTTATCAATTTAATCTGATTAATTTGTTAATTCAATAGGTTCAAATGATATATCTAATTAATTTGATGTAAATAACCATAATCATGATGATAAATAAACATGTTTTAAAACATAAAACCAACACACTCAATGAAAAAATAGTAAAATACGCCCTTAAAAACATTTATGAAGATAGAGCATGAAGTATTGATATCCCACTTTTCTAATCTCAAAATACCAATTAGCAAGCATTAAGATTCATATCGTATAAAACTCTTTTGTGTTTTAACTTGCAATCTTAATTTCTTAGCAAATTCACTAAATAATTACTCTCTATATTTGATGAAAATCTCAATAGAAACAATTACTGTAGCAGTCTACTTTCTTTAAAGTAAAATAGCAACCAACCTATTAGTCGAAAGCTTTGTAATAATTCCATTCAACACATTGCTTATGCTAACACATTTAGGAATAAGAATAGAAGTATGAAAGTGAAATACATATTGCTTACGCACATCTTTGTTTTAGTATGTAAATTATATAATATAATTTTTTATCTATAATAATAAATATCAATTAAAGATACTTAAAAATAATTTAAGTTATTTTCTCTATTTCACAAATATAGATCAATTAAAATTTTTAATGCTTCATGTTTAAGAAAAGTTAACTTGCTCAAATAAATCTGCACAAACGAGTTTATGAGGCATTCTCCTTACACGCATATCTCTTCTTCCCAACCCAACAATGATGAGATTTGATCAGGCGACACACCCCTGTAATGATGAGACCCAATTAGGAGTTTGGATCGAATCATGTCCTTGTTTAAAGAGTCAAAAAATTAAATTGAGGCTTTAATATAGTCAGCGACCATTCCATACTATTTGAATAATTTGAGTGAATTATTAAATTAATTCTATTTTGAATTAGTATGTGTGTTTATGTGTATGCGTGCGTGAATTACAGGTATATTTAGGATAAGAGTAATTGTAGAACAATGATGTAAAATTAACTCTATCTTGCATGAGTATACGTGGTTTAGGGGTGTCAATTCGGGTCAACAAGTCGGTTTCGGGTCAAATCCGACTTGATCTGGCTATAAACGAGTTGACACTAACTCTACCTGGTTTTGCAAACGAGTCAGGATTGTCAACCCGGACCAGACTTATGCGAGTTATCAAGTTGACCCGACCTGACCTACGAGGGCTAGAAATCATGCGCTCGCAGCACAGTGGGTCCGGTCGACTGGCCATTCGGGTCTCGACCGTGCTATGAGAGCCATCTGCGGCTCTGCGCTATAAGAGCCAGCACAGGTGGGACGACGACAGCGGCAACATGGGCGGGATGACAGCAACAACAACGGGCAACGACAGCGACATCTCGGACTCGACCAAACCCAGCGGCAGCATAGACGTGATGCAATGGGAGACAAGATGTGGTCAACCATCACCGGGTCACGCACTGACGCGAGTGTCGCGATGACACTGAGTCGTTAACAGGTCACGCGGGATGTTACAAACGGGTCAATCCGGATTGGTTTCAGGTTTTCGTGTCAACCCGAACCCGATCTAGTTTTACAAATGGGTCAGAATTACAAACCCAAACCTGACCCGTATGACAAACAGGTTGACCCAAACTCAAAATTTTTATTTTGTATTAGTATGTGTGCGTGTGTGCGTATGTGCATGTGCATATATGTGAACTATACGTGCATTTAAGATAATATTAATAGTTGGAGAATGATGTAAAATTAACTTTATATTGCATGAGTGTATGTGTATATTATTTATATATGTTTGTTTGAATACTTTGATTTAAATATATATTAATTCTATTTTGCATTAACATGTATATTTGTGTGCATGTGTGTGTAATAATATGTTTATGATATCATGAGTATATGTTTGATATGCACATACATGTATCAACTATGTATTTGTGTGTGAATAATGTGTGCTCATGCATGTGATATGTTTGGATCAAAAAATAATGAAGATAATATGTGCTTGTATGTTTGTTTGTGTATTTATTTGAGCATGTGTGTGTGCATGCATGCTTCTATTATGTGTGCGCATTTTTTGTTTATACATTTATTATGTTTTGACTAAAAAAAGTTAAGCTATTAGTTAAGTTGTAATTGATATAGCTAAGCATGATTACCTAGTTGATTTAGCTTTATTAATGGATAAATATAATTTGTTAGGTGTAATTGATGCATGCATGTATTTGAATCGTGTTTGCTTGTGTGAAAAATATGTGAATTGTGTGAACTATTTATGTATGTACTTGTATGTGAATTTTCTGAGTGCGGTGTAATTACGTGTTTTGAGAGATTTATGTCTGTGTGCGTGTTGTGTGTATGTGTGCTTAAACTTTTTTATGCTTAAATTATGTAAACTATCTCTTTATGCATGGGGGATCATGCTTGGATAACAAGCATGGGCATGTTTCTATGGGCACTTATGTGTAACATCTACGTGTGAATTATGTGCGTGAGTGTTATTATCATGTATTTTTATTTGTATATGAACATGATCATCTCTATAGCTCTATTTACTTATGCCCTATTAATTGACTTTCTTCTACTTCAACCCACTTTAATGGAGTTTAGCACATTCTTCCATATTATACTTCATAAGATGTCATTTGAATATTAAATTGATAGCTATTATTGTACACAAATTCTATTAATTAAAATATGATCTTCCAAGCTACTACTAAAGTCCAATACATATAATTCTTTTTAATTGACCATTTGTCAGTAGATAAAATGTTGTTCCGAGATTTAACTTTATACCAAAAATTTTATGTATGTACTTCCATGGTCTAGAAGTAAATCTCTCATCTTTGTCGGATACTATTACCATTGGAATATAATGCAACTTCACAATCTCTTTTACATATTGCATCGTTAATTTCTCTACTAAATTCATTTGCTTGATAATGTTATTATGACTCTATCTAGATCTGGGAAACTCCATAACAAAATTCATTGTAATTTTTTTTTATTTTTATTTTAGGATAGTAATGACAGGAATAAACTACTTTGGCCATTGGTGTTTAGCCTTCACTGTTTGGTAGATTTCACATTTGACTATATATTTCAACTTCTTGTGTGGTATATGTGTGAATTGTGTGCATGAGTGTGATTATTGTGTACTTTTCTTTGTGTATAAATTACATGCTTATGTGCTTGCATGCATGCGTGAGTCCATCCCCAACTGTTCATTGCGAAAGCATGTTGTCTGAGCACTCGCCTCAATCGCTACTTTGTTAGGAAGAAAATTGGGAGAGTTTGCAGTGACATTGTGTTACTATTTACGTGTGTGAACTATGCATGTTCTTTTGACTTTATTGTGTGCATGTGTGTTTGAACTCTTGTATGCATGATCTATATCAACTATCTTTAGGCATACAGCTTGCCCAAGAGCGCTTATGTGTGGGGTATATATGTGGGAACTATGTGTGTGAGGGTAGCTCCCTCGCATATGTACTTTTGCATGAATGGAGTTTGTGATATCATGAGTATATGTTTGATATGCGCGTACATGTATTAACTTTGTATCTGTGTGTGAATAATGTGTGCTCATGCATATGATATGTCTGGATAAAAAATAATGAAGATAATAGTGCTTGTATGTTTGTTCGTGTATGTGTTTTAGCATGTGTGTGTGCACGTATGCTTCTATTATGTGTGTGTATTTTTTTCTTATATATTTGTTGTGTTTTGACTAAAAAAAGTTGAGCTATTAGTTAAGTTATAATTGATATAGCTAAGTATGATTACCTTATTAATTTAGCTTGATTAATGGATAAATCTAATTTGTTAGGTGTAATTGACGTATGCATGTATGTGTCCATGCGCATGTGTATTTGAATCATGTTTTCTTGTGTGAAATATGTCTGAATTGTGTGAACTATTTATGTATATGCTTGTATATGAATTTTTTGAGTGCGGTGTAATTACGTGTTTTGAGAGATTTAAGTCTATGTGCGTGTTGTGTGCATGCATGCTTAAATTGTTTTATGCTTAAACTATATAAACTTTCTCTTTATGCATGGGGGGTCATGCTCAGCTAGCAAGTATGGGTGTGTTTCTATGGGCGCTTATGTGTGACATTTACGTGTGAATTGTGTGTTGAGTGTTATTATCATGTATTTTACTTTGTATATAAACCTGATCATCTTTGTAACTTTATTTACTTAGGCCCTATTAATTAACTTTCTTCAACTTCAACCCAGCTTAATGAATTTTAGCACATTCTTCAATGTTATGCTACATAAGGTGTCTGTTGAATATTGAATTCATAACTATTATTATACAAATCCTATTAATTAGAATATGGTCTTCCAAGCTACCGCAAAAGTTTAATACATATAATTCTTTCTAATTGATCATTTTTCAGTGGATAAAATGTTGTACTGAGATTTAACTTTATACCAAAATTTTCATGTTTGTGCTTCCATGATCTTGAAGTAAATCTCTCATTTTTGTCAGATACTATTACCTTTAGAATACAATGTAACATAAAAATCTCTTTCACATTATCTCATTAATTTCTCTACTAAATTCATTTGCTTGATAATGTTATTATGACCCTATATATATCTGGGAAGCCCCATAACAAAATCCATTGCAATTTTTTCTTATTTTTCTTTTAGGATAGAAATAAAAGGAATAAACCACTTTGTCCATTGGTGTTCAGCTGTCATTATTTGGTAGATTTCACATTTAGCCATATATTTCAATTTCTTGTGTAGTGTATGTGTGAATTATGTGCATGAGGGTGATTATTGTATACTTTTCTTTTTGTATAAATTAGATGATTATGCATATGCCTATGTGCTTGCATGCATGCGTGAGTTCATTCCCAACTCTTCATTGCGAAAGTATGTTGTCTGAGCACTCGCCTCAACCGTTGCTTCATTAGGAAGAAAAATTGGGAGAGTTTGCGGTGCCACTGTGTTATGTGTGTGAACTATGCATGTTCATTTGACTGTATTGTGTTCATGTGTGTTTGAACTCTTGTATATGTAATCTATATGAACTATCTTTCAGCATGCAGCTTGCCCAAGAGTGCTTATGTGTGGGGTATGTATGTGACAATTATGTGCATGAGGGTAGCTCCTTCATTTGTTTTTTTTTTTTTTGCATTAATGGTATTTATGATATCATGAGTAAATGTTTGATATGCACATACATGTATTAACTGTGTATTTGTGTGTGTATAATGTGTGCTCATGCATGTGATTTGTTTGGATCAAAAAATAATGAAGATAATATGTGCTTGTATGTTTGTTTGTTAATGTGTTTTAGCATGTGTGTGTGTGCATGCATGCTTCTATTATGTGCATGCATTTTTTCCTTATACACTTGTTGTGTTTTGACTAAAAAAAGTTGTGTTTTGACTAAAAAAAGTTGCGTTATTAGTTAAGTTGTAATTGATATAGCTAAGTATGATGACCTAGTTGATTTAGCTTGATTAATGGATAAATCTAATTTGTTAGGTATAATTGATGTTTGCATGTATGTGTCCATGTGCATGTGTATTTGATGCATGTTTGCTTGTGTGAAAGATGTGTGAATTGTGTAAACTATTTATATTTGTGCTTATATGTAAATTTTTTGAATACGGTGTAATTATGTGTTTTGAGAGATTTATGTCCGTGTGTGTTGTATGAGTGGGTGTTTAAGCACTTTTATGATTAAACTATATAAACTATCTCTTTATGCATGGAGGTTCATGCTCGGCTAGCAAGCATGGAGGTTCATGCTCGGCATGTTTCTATGGACGCTTATGTGAGACATTTACGTGTGAATTGTGTGTGTACGTGAGTGTTATTATTATGTATATTTGTTTGTATATGAACCTGACCATTTCTGTAGCTTTATTTACTTGGGCCCTATTAATTGACTTTCTTCAACTTCAACCCAGCTTAATGGAGTTTAGCACCTTCCATATTATACTTCATAAGGTGTCATTTGAATATTGAATTTATAACTATTATTATACACAAATTCTATTAATTAGAATATGGTCTTCCAAGCTACCGACAAAGTCCAATACATATAATTCTTTCTAATTGACCATTTGTCAGTAGATAAAATGTTATACTGAGATTTAACTTTATACCAACATCTTTATATATGTGCTTCTATGGTCTTGAATTAAATCTCTCATCTTTATCAGATACTATTACTTTTGGAATACAATACAACTTGACAATCTTTTTTTACATATTGTCTTCTCTTCTGAATTCATTTGCTTGATAGTGTTATTATGGCCCTATCTTGATCTAAGAAGCCTCATAACAAAATCCATTGTAATTTTATCTTTTTTTTATTATATGATAGTAATGACAAGAATAAACCACTTTGGCCATTGGTGTTCTGCCTTCACTGTTCGATAGATTTCACATTTGGCCATATTTTTTCAACTTCTTGTGTGATATATGTGTGAATTGTGTGTATGAGTGTGATTATTATTTATTTTTCTTTGTGTAATAATTATATGCTTATGCATATGCCTATGTGCTTGTATGCATGCGTGAGTCCATCCCTAACTCTTCATTATGAAAGCATGCTGTCTAAAGCATTTGCCTCAACCACTGCTTTGTTAGGAAGAAAAATTGGGATAGTTTGCGGTGCTACTGTGTTACTATTTATGTGTGTTAACTATGCGTATTCACTTGACTGTATTGTCTGCATGTTTGTTTAAACTCTTGTTTGTGCGATCTATATGAACTCTCTTTAGGCATGCAGCTTGTCCAAGAGTGCTTGTGTGTGGGGTATGTATGTTGTAACTATGTGCGTGAGGGTAATCCCTCGCATGTTTATTTCTACATGAACGGTGTTTATGATATCATGTGTATATGTTTGATATGCATGTATATGTATCAATTGTGTATTTGTGTGTGAATATTGTGTGCTCATGCATGAGATATATTTAGATAAAAAAATAATGAAGATAATATTTGCTTGTATGCTTGTTCGTGTATATGTTTTAGCATATGTGCGTGTGTGCATGCATGTTTCTATTATGTGTGCGCATTTTTTTCTTATACATTTGTTGTGTTTTGACTAAAAAAAGTTGTGCTATTAGTTAAGTTGTAATTGATATAGCTAAGTATGATTACCTAGTTGATTTAGGTGTAATTGACGTATGCATGTATGTGTCCATGTGCATGTGTAATTGAATCGTGTTTGCTTGTGTCAAAGATGTGTGAGTTGCGTGAACAATTTATGTATATGCTTGTATGTAAATTTTTTGAGTGCAGTGTAATTATGTGTTTTGAAAGATTTATGTCTGTGTTGTGTACATGTATGTTTAAACTCTTTTATGCTTAAACTATATAAACTATCTCTTTATGCATGGGGGTTCATGCTCGGCTAGCAAGCATGCACATATTTCTATGGGCGCTTATGTGTGACATTTACGTGTGAATTGTATGCATGAGTTTTATTATCATGTATTTTTGTTTATATATGATCCTGATCATCTCTTTAGCTTTATTTTCTTAGGCCCTATAAATTGACTTTCTTCAACTTCAACCCAACTTAGTGGAGTTTAACACCTTCTTCCATATTATGCTTCATAAGATGTCATTTGAATATTGAATTAATAGTTATTATTGTACGCAAATTCTATTAATTAGAATATGGTCTTCCAAGCTGCCGCCAAAGTCTAATACATATAATTCTTTCTAATTGACCATTTGTCAGTGGATAAAATGTTGTGCTGAGATTTAACTTCATACCAAAATTTTCATATTTTTGCTTCCATGGTCTTGAAGTAAATCTCTCATCTTTGTCGGATACTATTACCTTTGGAGTACAATTCAACTTGACAATCTCTTATATATATTATTTCGTTAATTTCTCTTCTGAATTTATTTGCTTGATAATTTTATTATGACCTTATCTCGATTTGGAAAACCCCTTAATAAAATCCGTTGTATTTTTTTTTCCTTTTTTAGGATAGGAATGACAGGAATAAATCACTTTGGCCATTGGTGTTCAGTCTTCACTGTTTGGTAGATTTCACATTTGTCCATATATTTTAACTTCTTGTGTGGTGTATGTGTGAATTGTGTACATGAGTGTGATTATTGTGTACTTTTCTGTGTATAAATTATATGCTTATGCATATGTCTATGTGCTTGCATGCATGCATAAGTCCATCCCCAACTCTTCTTTTTGAAAGCATGCTGTCTGAAGCACTCACCTCAACCATTGTTTCGTTAAGAAGAAAAATTGGGAGAGTTTGCGGTGTTACTGTATTTGTATTTATGTGTGTGAACTATGCGTATTCATTTGATTGTATTATGTGCATGTGTGTTTGAACTCTTGTATGCGCAATCTATATGAACTATATTTAGGAATGCAGCTTACCCAAGAGCACTTATGTGTGGGGTATGTATGTGGGAACTATGTGTATGAGGGTAGATCCCTCGCATGTTTATTTTTGCATGAATGATGTTTATGATATCATAAGTATATGTTTGATATACACGTACATGTATCAGCTGTGTATTTGTGTGTGAATAATGTGTGCTCATGCATGAGATTTGGATCAAAAAATAATGAAGATAATATGTGCTTGTATGTTTATTCGTGTATTTGTTTTAGCATGTGTGTGTGCATGCATGCTTTTATTATATGTGCGCATTTTTTTCTTATACATTTGCTGTGTTTTGACTAAAAAAAGTTGCGCTATTAGTTAAGTTGTAATTGATATAGCTAAGTATGATTATCTTGTTAATTTAGGTGTAATTATTCAGTGTAATTGACGTATGCATGTATGTGTCTATGTACATGTGTAATTGAATCGTATTTGCTTGTGTGAAAGATGTGTGAGCTGTGTGAAATGTTTATGTATGCGCTTGTATGTGAATATTTTGAGTGCGCGGTAATTACGTTTTTTGAGAGATTTTTGTCTGTCTTTGTGTTGTGTTCATGCGTGTTTAAACTCTTTTATGCTTAAGCTATATAAACTATCTCTTTATGCATGGGGGTTCATGCTCAGCTAGCAAGAATGGGCCTGTTTCTATTGGTATTTATGTGTGACATTTACGTGTGAATTGTGTGCGTAAGTTTTATTATCATATATTTTTGTTTGTATATGAAAATGATCATCTCTGTATCTTTTTTTTCCTAGGCCCTATTAATTGACTTTCTTCAACTTCAATCCAACTTGATGGAGTTTAGTACCATCTTTCATATTATGTTTTATAGGGTGTCATTTGAATATTGAATTAATATCTATTATAATACGTAAATTCTATTAATTAGAATATGATCTTCCAAGCTATCGCCAAAGTCCAATATATATAATTCTTTCTAATTGACCATTTGTCAATGGATAAAATGTTGTAGTGAGATTTAACTTTATATCAAAATTTTTATGTTCTTGCATCCATGGTCTTCAAGTAAATCTCTCAACTTTGTCAGATACTATTACATTTAGAATACAATGCAACTTGACAATCTCTTTTACATATTATCTCGTTAATTTCTCTACAGAATTTATTTGCTTGATAATTTTATTGTGAGCCTATCTAGATCTAGAAAAACCTTTAACAAAATTCATTGCAATTTATTCTTTTTTATTTTTTAGGATAGTAATGACATGAATAAATCACTTTGTCATTGGTGTTTAACCTTCATTGTTTGGTAGATTTCATGTTTGGCCATATATTTCAACTTTTTATGTGGTGTATGTGTGAATTGTGTGCTTGAGTGTGATTATTATGTACTTTTCTGTGTATATAAATTACATGCTTATGCATATGCCTATGTGCTTGCATGCCTGACAGGAATAAATCACTTTACCATTGGTGTTCAGCCTTCATTATTTGGTAGATTTCACGCTTGGCCATATATTTGAACTTTTTGTGTGGTTTATGTGTGAATTGTGTCCATAAGTGCGATTATTGTGTACTTTGCTATGTGTATAAATTACATGCTTATGCATATGCCTATGTGTTTGTATGCGTGACAGGAAAAAATTACTTTTCCATTGGTGTTCAACCTTTACTGTTTGGTAGATTTCATATTTAGTCATATATTTCAACTTCTTGTGTGGTGTATGTGTGAATTGTGTGCATGAGTGTGATTATTGTGTACTTTTCTGTTTGTATAAATTATATTCTTATGCATATGCCTATGTGCTTGCATGCATGTGTGAGTCCATCCCCAACACTTCATTACGAAAGCATGCTGTCTGAAGCACTCGCCTCAACTGCTGCTTCATTAGGAAGAAAAATTGGGAGAGTTTGCTTTGCTACTGTGTTATTATTTATGTGTGTTAACTATGCATGTTCATTTGACTGTGTTGTGTGCATGTATGTTTGAACTATTATATGCGTGATCTATGTGAACTATTTTTATTAGGCATGCAGCTTGCCCAAGAGCGCTTATATGTGGGGTATGTTTGTGGGAACTATATGCGTGAGGGTAGCTCCCTCGCATGTTTATTTCTGCATGAATGGTGTTTATGATATCATGAGTATATGTTTGATATGCACGTACATGTATCAACTGTGTATTTGTGTGTGAATAATGTGTGCTCATGCATGAGATATGTTTGGTTCAAAAAATAATGAAGATAATATATGTTTGTTCGTGTATGTGTTTTAGCATGTGTTTGGGAATGCATATTTTTTTGTGTGCACATTTTTTCCTTATACATTTGCTATGTTTTGACTAAAAAAGTTACGCTATTAGTTACGTTGTAATTGATATAACTTAGTATGATTACCTGGTTTATTTGGGTGTAATTGACGTATGCATGTATATGTTCATGTGCATGTGTAATTGAATCGTGTTTGCTTGTATGAAAGATGTGTGAGCTATGTGAACTGTTTATGCATGCGTTTGTATGTGAATTTTTTGAGTGCGGGTTAATTACGTGTTTTGAGTGATTTATGTCTGTATTCGAGTTGTGTTCATGCGTGTTTAAACTCTTTTATGCTTAAACTATATAAACTATCTCTTTATGCATGAGGGTTCATGCTCGGCTAACAAGCATGGGTGTGTTTCTATGGGCACTTATGTGTGACATTTATGTGTGAATTGTGTGCGTGAGTTTTATTATCATATATTTTTGTTTGTATATGAAAATGATCAACTCTGTAGCTTTGTTTTCCTAGGCCCTATTAATTGAAATTCTTCAACTTCAACCCAACTTGAAGAAGTTTAGCACCTTACATATATGCTTTATAGGGTGTCATTTGAATATTGAATTGATTACTATTATTGTACGTAAATTCATTAATTAGAATATGGTCTTACAAGCTACCGCCAAATTCCAATACATATAATTCTTTCTAATTGACTATTTATGAGTGGATAAAATGTTGTACTGAGATTTAACTTTATACAAAAATTTTCTTGTTTGTGCTTCCATGGTCTTCAAGTAAATCTCTCATCTTTGTCGAATACTATTACCTTTGAAATACAATGCAACTTGACAATCTCTTTTACATATTATCTCGTTAATTTCTCTACTGAATTCATTTGCTTGATAATTTTATTATGACCCTATCTAGATTTTGAAAATTCCATAACAAAATTCTTTACTTTTTTTTCTTTTTTATTTTTTAGGATAGTAATGACAGGAATAAAACACTTTGCCATTAGTGTTCAGCCTTCACTGTTTGGTAGATTTCATGTTTGACCATATATTTCAACTTATTATGTAGTGTATGCGTGAATTGTGTGCATGAGTGTAATTATTATGTACTTTTCTGTGTGTATAAATTACATGCTTATGCATATGCCTATGTGCTTGCATGCATGACAGGAATAAATTACTTTGTCATTGGTGTTTAGCCTTCATTGTTTGGTAGATTTCACATTTGGCCATATATTTCAACTTCTTATGTGGTGTATGTGTGAATTGTGTGCATGAGTGTGATTATTGTGTACTTTTTGTGTGTATAAATTACATGCTTATACATATGTCTACGTGCTTCCATGCATGCGTTAGTCCATTCCCAACTCTTAATTGCGGAAGCATGCTGTCTGAAGCACTCGCCTCAACTGCTGCTTAATTAGGAAGAAAATTTGGGAGAGTTTGCGGTGCTATATATGTTATTAGTTGTGTGTGAACTATACTTGTTCATTTAACTGTATTGTGTACATGTGTGTTTGAACTCTTGTATGCACGATCTATATGAACTATCTTTAGGCATGCAGCTTGCCAAAGAGCGCTTATATGTGGGGTATGTATGTGGGAACTATGTGCGTGAGGGTAGCTCCCTCGTATGTTTATTTTTTTGGATGAATGATGTTTATGATATATTGAGTATATGTTTGATATGCATGTACATGTATCAAATTTGTATTTGTGTGTGAATAATATGTGCTCATGCATGGATATGTTTGGATCAAAAAATAATGAAGATAATGTGCTTATATGTTTGTTCATGTATGTGTTTTAGCATGTGTGTGCATGCATGTATTATGTGCGCGCATTTTTTCCGTATACATGTGCTGTGTTTTGACTAAAAAAGGTTGTTATTTGTTAAGTTGTAATTTATATAGCTAAGTATGATTACGTGGTTGATTTAGGTGTAATTGCTAGGTATAATTGGCGTATGCATGTATATGTCCATTTGCATGTGTAATTTAATCGTGTTTGCTTGTGTGAAAGATCTGTGAGCTGTGTGAACTATTTATGTATGCGGTTGTATGTTAATGTTTTGAGTGCGGGGTAATTACGTGTTTTGAGAGATTTATGTCTGTCTTCGTGTTGTGTTCATATGTGTTTAAACTCTTTTATGCTTAAACTATATAAACTATCCCTTTATGTATGGCGGTTCTTGCTCGGCTAACAAGAATGGGCATGTTTTTATGGGCGCTTATATGTGACATTTACGTGTGAATTATATGCGTGAGTTTTATTATCATATCTTTTTGTTTGTATATGAAAATGATCATATCTGTAGCTTTGTTTTTCCTAGGCCCTATTAATTGACTTTCTTCAACTTCAACCCAACTTGATGGAGTTTTGCACCTTCCATATTATGCTTCATAGGGTGTCATTTGAATATTGAATTGATAACTATTATTGCACGTAAATTCTATTAATTAGAATATGGTCTTCCAAGTTACCGCCAAAGTTCAATACATATAGTTCTTTTTAATTGACCATTCATCAGTTGTTAAAATGTTGTACTGAGATTTAGGTTATACCAAAATTTTCATATTTGTACTTCCATAGTCTTAAAGTAAATCTCTCATCTTTATCGGATATAATTACCTTTGGAATACAATGCAACTTGACAATCTCTTTTACATATTATCTCGTTAATTTCTCAACTGAATTCATTTGCTTGATAATGATATTATGACCCTATCTAGATCTAGAAAACCCTTTAACAAAATTCATTGCAATTGTTTCTTTTTTAGGATAATGATGAAAAGAATAAATCACTCTGACCATTGGTATTTAGCCTTCACTGTTAGATAGATTTCACATTTGGCCATATATTTCAACTTCTTGTGTGGTGTATGTGTCAATTTTGTGCATGAGTGTGGTTATTGTATATTTTTCTGTGTATAAATTACATGCTTATGCATATACCTATGTGCTTGCATGCATGCATGAGTCCATCCCCAACTCTTCATTGCGAAAGCATGCTGTCTAAAGCACTCGGCTCAACTGCTGCTTCATTAGGAAGAAAAATTAGGAGAGTTTGCGGTGCTACTGTGTTACTATTTATGTGTGTGAACTATTTGTGTTCATTTGACTGTATTGTGTGCATGTGTATTTGAACTCTTGTATGCGCGATCTATATGAACTATCTTTAGGCATCCAGCTTGCCAAAGTGCGCTTATGTGTGGGGTATGTATGTGGGAACTATGTGTATGAGGGTGGCTCCCTCGCATGTTTATTTTTGTATGAATGATATTTTTAAAATCATAAGTATATGTTTGATATGCACGTACATATATCAGCTGTGTATTTGTGTGTGAATAATGTGTGCTCATGCATGAGATATGTTTGGATCAAAAAATAATGAAGATAATATGTGCTTGTATGTTTGTTCGTGTATTTGTTTTAGCATGTGTGTGTGCATGCATGCTTTTATTATATGTGCGCATTTTTTTCTTATACATTTGCTGTGTTTTGACTAAAAAAAGTTGCGTTATTAGTTAAGTTGTAATTGATATAGCTAAGTATAATTACCTAGTTAATTTAGGTGCAATTGACGTATGCATGCATGTGTCCATATGCATGTGTAATTGAATCGTGCTTGCTTGTGTGAAAAATGTGTGAGCTGTGTGAACTGTTTATGCATGTGCTTGTATGTGAATTTTTTGAGTGCGGTATAATTACGTGTTTTGTAAGATTTATGTTTGTGTGTTGTTTCCATGCGTGTTTAAACTCTTTTATGCTTAAACTATATAAACTATCTTTTTATGCATGGGGGTTCATGCTCGGCTAGCAAGCATGGGCGCGTTTCTATGGGCGCTTATGTGTGACATTTACGTGTGAATTATGTGCGTGAGTTTTATTTTCATGTATTTTTGTTTGTATATGAACCTGTTTATATCTGTAACTTTTTTTCTTAGGCCCTATTAATTGACTTTCTTCAACTTCAACCCAACTTAATGGAGTTTAGTAGCTTCTTCCATATTATGCTTCCTAGGGTATCATTTGAATATTAAATTGATAATTATTATTGTATGCAAATTCTATTAATTATAATAAGGTCTTCCAAGCACCACCAAAGTCCAATATATATAATTCTTTCTAATTGATCATTTGTCAGAGTGTGATTATTGAAGTAAATCTCTAATGGTCTTGAAGTAAATCTCTCATCTTTGTCTGTACTATTACCTTTGGAATACAATGCAACTTGACAATATCTTTTATATATTATTCATTAATTTCTCTACTGAATTCATTTGCTTGATAATTTTATTATGACCCTATATTGATCTGGAGAACCCCTTAACAAAAGCCATTGCAATTTTTTCTTTTTTCTTTTTTAGGATTGTAATGACAGGAATAAATCACTGTGGCCATTGGTGTTAGCCTTCATTGTTTGGTAGATTTCACAATTGGCTATATATTTCAACTTCTTGTGTGGTGTATATATGAATTATGTGCATGAGTGTGATTATTGTGTACTTTTATGTGTGTATAAATTACATACTTATGCATATGCCTATGAACTTGCATGCGTGAGTCCATCCCCAACTCTTCATTGCGAAAGCATGCTGTCTGAAGCACTCGCCTCAACCGCTACTTCGTTAGAAAGAAAAATTGGGAGAGTTTGTGGTGGTGTTGTGTTACTATTTGTGTGTGAATCATGCATATTCATTTGACTGTGTGTGCATGTGTGTTTGAACTCTTGTTTGCATGATCTATATGAACTCTCTTCAGGCATGTAGCTTTCCCAAGAGCGCTTATGTGTGGGATATGTATGTGGGAACTATGTGCATGAGGATAGCTCCCTCGCATGTTTATTTATGCATGAATGGTGTTTATAATGTCATGAGTATATGTTTGATATGCACGTACATTTATCAACTGTGTTTTTGTGTGTGAATAATGTGTGCTCATGTATGAGATATATTTGGATCAAAAAATAATAAGGATAATATATGCTTGTACATTTGTTCGTGCATGTATTTTTTTTTTGAAAATACATGCATGTGTTTTAGCATGTGTGTGTGCATGCATGCTTCTATTATGTGTGCGCATTTTTTTCTTATACATTATTGTGTTTTGACTAAAAAAGTTTCGCTATTATGCGTGGTAATTACTTGTTTGTGCTTATATGGTCTTGAAGTAAATCTCTTATATTTGTCGAATACTATTACCATTAAAATACAATGCAACTTGACAATCTCTTTTACATATTATCTCGTTAATTTCTTTTCTGAATTAATTTGCTTGATAATGTTATTATGACCCTATCTAGATCTTGAAAACCCATTAACAAAATCTAATTCAATTTTTTCTTTTTTCTCTTTTAGATAGTAATGACAGGAATAAAACACTTTGGCCATTGGTTTTCAGCCTTCACTATTTGATAGAGTTCACATTTAACCATATTTTTCAACTTCTTGTGTGGTATATGTGTGAATTTTGTACATGTGTGATTATTGTGTACCTTTCTATGTGTATAAATTACGTGCTTATGCATATGCCTATGTGCTTGTATGCATGCGTGAGTTCATCCCTAACTCTTCATTGCGAAAGTATGCTGTCTGAACTACTCACCTCAACCACTGCTTATTTAGAAGGAAAAATTGGGAGAGTTTGCGGTGCTACTGTGTTACTATTTATGTGTGTTCATTTGACTGTATTGTGTGCATGTATGTTTGAACTCTTGTATTTGCGATCTATATGAACTATCTTTAGGCATGTAGCATACCCAAGAGTGCTTATGTGTGGGGTAGGGTTTAGGTATGTGGGAACTATGTACGTGAGGGTAGCTCCCTCGCATATTGATTTTTGCATGAATGATATTTATGATATAATGAGTATATGTTCGATATGCACGTACATGTATCAACTGTGTATTTGTGTGTAAATAATGTGTGCTTAAGCATGAGATATGTTTGGATCAAAAAATAATAAAGATTATATGTGCTTGTTCGTTTGTTCGTGTATGTTTTTTAAGATGTGTGTGTGCATGCAAGCTTTTATTATGTATGCGCATTTTTTTTATACATTTGTTGAGTTTTGACTAAAAAAAGTTGCGCTATTTATTAAGTTATAATTGATATTGCTAAGTATGATTTCCTAATTGATTTAGGTGTAATTGTTAGGTGTAATTGACGTATGTATGCATGTGTCTGTATGCATGTGTAATTGAATCGTATTTTCTTGTGAGAAAGATGTGTGAGTTGTGTGAACTTTTTATGTATGTGCTTGTATGTGGATTTTTTGAGTGCGGGGTAGTTACATGTTTTGAGAGATTTAAGTCTACGTTCGTGTTGTGTTCAAGCGTGTTTAAATTATTTAAACTATCTCTTTAGGCGTGGGGGTTCATGCTCGGCTAACTAGCATAGGCGTGTTTTTATGGACGCTTATGTGTGACATTTACGTGTGAATTGTGTGCGTGAGTTTTATTATTATGTATTTTTGTTTGTATATGAACCGACCATCTCTGTAGCTTTATTTTCTTAGGCCCTTTTAATTGACTTTCTTCAACTTCAACACAACTTAATAGAGTTTAGCACCTTTTATATTATGCTTCATAGGGTGTCATTTGAATATTGAATTGATAGCTATTATTGTAAGCAAATTCTATTAATTAGAATATTGTCTTCTAAGCTACTGCCAAAGTCCAATACATATAATTCTTTTTAATTGACTATTGTATGCACGATCTATATGAGCTATCTTTAAGCATGTAGCTTACCCAAGAGCGCTTATGTGTGAGGTATGTATGTGGGAACTATGTGCGTGAGGGTAGCTCCCTCACATGTTTATTTCTGCATGAATTTTGTTTATGATATCATGAGTATATGTTTGATATGTACGTACATATATCAACTATGTTTGTGTGAATAATGTGTGCATGCATGCTTCTATTATGAGTGCGTATTATTTCGTTATACATTGTTGTGCTTTGACTTAAAAATGTTGCGCTATTAATTAAGTTGTAATTGATATAGCTAAGTATAATAATCTGGTTAATTTAGATGTAATTGTTAATTGTAATTGACGTCTGCATGTATGTGTCCATATGCATGTGTAATTGAATCCATTGGTTATTGGTGTTTAGTCTTCACTGTTTGGTAGATTTCATATTTGATCATAAATTTTAACTTCTTGTGTGGTGTATGTGTGAATTGTGTGCATGAGTATGATTATTGTGTACTTTTATGAGTGTATAAATTACATGTTTATGTATATGCCTATGTGCTTGCATGCATGCTGAGTCCTTTCCCAACTCTTCATTGCAAAAGCATGCTGTCTGAAGCACTCGCCTCAACCGCTGCTTCTTTAGGAAGAAAAATTGAGAGAGTTTGCAGTGCTACTGCATTGCTATTTATGTGTATGAACTATGTGTGTTCATTTGACTATATTGTGTGCATGTGTGTTTAGACTATTGTATGCGTGATCTATATGAACTATGTTTAAGCATGCAGCTTGCCCAAGAGCGCTTATGTGTGGGATATATATGTGGGAACTATGTGCGTGAGGGTAGCTCCCTCGCATGTTTATTTTTGCATGAATGGTGTTTATGATATCATGAGTATATGTTTGATATGCACGTACATTTATCAACTATGTATTAGTATGAATAATGTGTGCTCATGCATGAGATATGTTTGGATCCAAAAATAATGAAGATACTATGTGCTTGTACCTTTGTTCGTGTATGTGTTTTACCATGGGTGTGTGTGCATGCATGCTTCTAATATGTGTGCGCGCATTTTTTTCTTATACATTGTTCTATTTTGACTAAAAAAAATTGCGCTATTAGTTAAGTTGTAATTGATATATCTAAGTATGATTACTTAGTTGATTTAGGTGTAATTGTTACGTATAATTGACGTATGCATGTATGTGTCCATTTGCATATGTAATTGAATCGTGTTTGCTTGTGTGAAAGATGTATGAGATGTGTGAACGGTTTATGTATGTGCTTGTAGGTAAATTTTTTGAGTGTGGGGTAATTATGTGTTTTGAGAGATTTATGTCGGTGTGCGTGTTGTGTCCATATGTGTTTAAACTCTTATCTTTGCGATGTGATTACTTGTTTGTGCTTTCATGGTCTTGAAGTAAATCTCTCATCTTTATCGGATACCATTACCTTTTGAATACAATGTAACTTGACAATCTCTTTTACATATTATCTTGTTAATTTCTCTACTGAATTCATTTACTTGATAATCTTTTTATGACCCTATCTAGATCTGGAAAACCCCTTAACAAAATCCATTGCAATTTTTCCTTTTTTCTTTTTTAGGATAGAAATGACAGGAATAAATTATTTTGGTCATTGGTGTTCAGTCGTCACTGTTTGGTAGATTTCACATTTGGCCATATATTTCAACTTCTTGTGTTGTGTATGTATGATTATTGTGTACTTTTCTATATTTATAAATTACATGCTTATACATATGCCTATGTGCTTGCATACATGCGAGAGTACATCCCCAACTGTTCATTGTGAAAGCATGCTGCCTGAAGCACTCACCTCAATTGTTGCTTCGTTAGAAAGAAAAATTAGGAGAGTTTACGGGTGCTACTTTGTTACTATTTATGTGTGTGAACTATGCGTGTTCATTTGATGTGTGTTTGAACTCGATCTATATGAAGTATCCTTTGGCATGTAACATGCCCAAGAGCGCTTATGTGGGGTATGTATGTGGGAACTATGTGCGTGAGGGTAGCTCCCTCGCATGTTTAATTTCGTATGAATGATGTTTATGATATCATAAGTATATGTTTGATATGCTCGTACATGAATCAACTGTATATTTGTGTGAATAATGTGTGCTCATGCATGAGATATATTTGGATCAAAAAATAATGAAGATAATATGTGCTTGTACATTTATTCGTGTATGTGTTTTAGCATGTGTGTGTGTGCATGCATGCTTCTATTATGTGTGCACATTTTTTCCTTTTACCTTTGTTGTATTTTGACTAAGAAAGTTGCGCTATTAGTTAAGTTATAATTGATATAGCTAAGTATAATTACCTGGTTAATTTAGGTGTAATTGACGTATGCATGTATGTGTCCATGTGCATGTGTAATTGAATCGTGTTTATTTGTGGGAAGATGTGTGCGTTGTGTGAACTTTTTATGTATATATTTATATGTGAATTTTTTAAGTGAGGGGTAATTACATGTTTTGAGAGATTTATGTCTGTCTTCGTGTTTTTTTCCATGCGTGTTTAAACTCTTTTATGCTTAAACTATATAAACCATCTCTTTATGCATGGGGGTTCATGCTCAGCTAGCAAGCATGGGCGTGTTTCTATGGGCGCTTATGTGTGTCATTTACGTGTGAATTGCGTGCGTGAGTTTTATTATCATGAATTTTTATTTGTATATGAACCTGATCATCTCTGTAGCTTTGTTTTCTTAGGCCCTATTAATTGACTTTCTTCAACTTTAACCCAACTTAGTGGAGTTTGCACCTTTCATATTATGCTTCATAGGGTGTCATTTGAGTGTTGAATTGATGACTATTATTGTACGCAAATTCTATTAATTAGAATATGGTCTTCCAAACTACCACCAAAGTCTAATACATATAATTCTTTTTAATTGATCATTCGTTTGTGGATAAAATGTTATACTGAGATTTAATTTTTTACCAAAATTTTCATATTTGTGCTTCCATTGTTCTGAATTAAATCTCTCATCTTTGTCGGATACTATTACCTTTGGAATACAATGCAACTTGACAATCTCTTTTAAATATTACCTCGTTAATTTCTCAATTGAATCTATTTGCTTGATAATGTTATTATAACCTTATGTAGATCTGAAAAACTCCTTAACAAAATCTATTGCAATTTTTCTTTTTTCTTTTTTAGGATAATAATGACAAAATAAACCACTTTGGCCATTGGTGTTTAGCATTCACTATTTGGTAGATTTCACATTTGGTCATACATTTCAATTTCTTGTGTGGTGCATGTGTGAATTGTGTGCATGAGTGTGATTATTGTGTTCTTTTCAGTGTGTATAAATTATATGCTTATGCATATGCCTATGTGCTTACATGCTTGCATGAGCCCATCCCCAACTCTTCATTGCGAAAGTATGCTGTCTGAAGGACTTGACTCAACTGCTGCTTTGTTAGAAAGAAAAAATGGGAGAGTTTGCGGTGCTACTGTGTTTCTATTTATGTGTGTGAACTATATATGTTCATTTGACTGTATTGTGTGCATGTGAGTTTAAATTCTTGTATGCGCGATCTATATGAACTATCTTTAAGCATGCAGCTTGCCTAAGTGCGCTTATGTGTGGGTATTTATGTGGGAATTATGTGCGTGAGGGTAGCTCCCTCGCATATTTATTTCTGCATGAATGGTGTTTATAATATCATGAGCATATGTTTAATATGCACGTACATGTATCAACTGTGTATTTGTGTGCGAATAATGTGTGCTCATGCATGAGATATATTTTGATCAAAAAATAATGAAGATAATATGTGCTTGTACATTTGTTCGTGTATGTGTTATAGCATGTGTGTGTATGCATGCTGCTATTATGTATTCATATATTTTCCTTGTTCATTTATTATATTTTAACTAAAAAATGTTGCGCTATTAGATAAGTTGTAATTGATTTAGCTAAGTATGATTACCTAGTTAATTTAGGTGTAATTATTAGGTGTAATTGACGTATGCATGTATATGTCTATATGCATGTGTAATTGAATCGTGCTTGCTTGTGTGAAAGATGTGTGAGCTGTGTGGACTGTTTATGTATGTGCTTGTATGTGAATTTTTTGAGTGCGGGATAATTACATATTTTGAGAGATTTATGTCTGTTTTCGTGTTGTGTCCATGCGTGTTTAAACTCTTTATGCTTAAACTTTATAAACTATCTCTTTATGCATGGGGGTTCATGCTCGACTAGCAAGCATGGGTGTGTTTTTATGGGCACTTATGTGTGAATTTTGTGCGTGAGTTTTATTATCATATATACTTTTGTTTGTCTATGATCCTGATCATCTCTATAACTTTATTTTCTTAGGCCCTATTAATTGACTTTCTTCAACTTCAACCCAACATAGTGGGGTTTAGCACATTCTTCCATGTATGCTTCATAGGGTGTCATTTGAATATTCAATTGATAACTATTATTATATGTAAATTCTATTAATTAGAATGTGATCTTTTAAGCTACCGCCAAAGTCCAATACATATAATTCTTTCTAATTGATCATTTGTCAGTGGATAAAATATTGTACTGAGATTTAACTTTATACCAAACTTTTCATGTTTGTGCTTCTATGGTCTTGAAGTAAATCTATCATTTTTGTCGGATACAATTATCTTTGGAATACAATGCAACTTGACAATCTTTTTAGACATATTATCTCGTTAATTTCTCTACTTAATTCATTTGCTTGATAATTTTATTATGACCCTATCTAGATCTAGAAAACCCATTAACAAAATACACTGCATTTTTTTTCTTTTTTAGAAAGTAATGACAGGAATAAGTCATTTTGGCCATTGCCGTTCAGCCTTCACTGTTTGGTAGATTTCACATTTGGCCATATATTTCAACTTCTTGTGTAGTGTATGTGTGAATTGTGTGCATGAGTGTGATTATTGTGTATTTTTCTGTGTGTATAAATTTTATGCTTATGCATATACCTATGTGCTTGCATGCATGCATGAGTCCTTCCCTAACTCTTCATTGTGAAAGCATGCTGTCTGAAGCACTCGCGTCAACCGCTGCTTCTTTAGGAAGAAAAATTGGAGAGTTTGTGGTGCTACTACATTACTATTAGTGTGTGAACTATGCGTATTCATTTGACTATATTGTGTGCATGTGTGTTTGAACTATTTTATGCGCGTTCTATATGAACTATCTTTAAGCATGCAGCTTGCCCAAGAGCGCTTATGTGTCGGGTATGTATGTGTGAACTATGTGCGTGAGGGTAGCTCCCTCGCATGTTTATTTCTGCATGAATGGTAATTATGATATCATGCGTATATGTTTGATATGCACGTACATGTATCAACTGTGTATTTATGTGTAAATAATGTGTGCTTATGCATGAGATATGTTTGGATCAAAAAATAATGAAAATAATCTGTGCTTGTATGTTTGTTTGTATTTGTGTTTTAGCATGTGTGTGTGCATGCATGCTTTTATTATGTATGCACCTTTTTTTATTCATTTTTGAGTTTTGATTAAAGAAGTTGCGTTATTAATTAAGTTGTAATTGATATAGCTAACTATGATTTCCTAGTTGATCTAGGTGTAATTGACGTATGCATGTATGTGTCCATGTGCATGTATAATTGAATTGTGTTTGCTTGTGAGAAAGATGTGTGAGCTGTGTGAACTGTTTATGTATGTGCTTCTATGTGAATTTTTTGAGTGCGGCGTAATTACGTGTTTTGAGATATTTAAGTCTGTGTTCGTGTTGTGTCCATGCGTGCTTAAACTATATAAACTATCTCTTTATGCATGGGGGTTCATGCTCGGCTAGCAAGCATGGGCGTGTTTCTATGGGCGCTTATGTGTGACATTTATGTGTGAATTGTGGGGATGAGTTTTATTACCATATATTTTTGTTTGTATATGATCCTGATCATCTCTGTAGCTTTGTTTTCTTAGGCCCTATTAATTGACTTTCTTCAGCTTCAACCCAACTTAATGAAGTTTAGCACATTTTTCCATATTATGCTTCGTAGGATATCATTTGAATATTGAATTGATAACTATTATTGTACGCAAATTCTATTAATTAGAATATTGTCTTCCAAGCTACTGCCAAAGTCTAATACATATAATTCTTTTTAATTGGCCATTCGTCTGTGGATAAAATGTTGTGCTGAGATTTAACCTTTTACCAAAATTTCCATGTTAGTGCTTCCATGGTCTTGAAGTAAATCTCTCATCTTTGTCGGATACTATTACCTATGGAATACAATGAAACTTGACAATCTCTTTTACATATTATCTCATTGATTTCTCGAATGAATTCATTTGTTTGATAATGTTATTATAACCCTATCTTGATCTGGAAAACTCCTTTATAAAATTATTGCAATTTTTTCTTTTTTCTTTTTTCTTTTTTAGGATAGTAATGACCCTTTTCATTGTGAAAGCATGCTGTCTGAAGCACTCGCCTTAACCGCTGCTTCATTAGGAAGAAAAATTGAGAGAGTTTACAGTGCTACTTTGTTTATATTTATGTGTGTGAACTATGCGTATTCATTTGATGTGTGTTTTAACTCTTGTATGTGCGATCTATATGAAGTATCCTTAGGCATGAAGCTTGCCCAAGAGCGCTTATGTGTGGGGTATGTATGTGGGAACTGTGTGCGTAAGGGTAGCTTCCTCCCATGTTTATTTTTTGTATGAATGATGTTTATGATATAATAAGTATATGTTCGATATGCACGTACTTGTATCAACTGTGTATTTGTGTGTGAATAATGTGTGCTCATGCATGAGATATATTTGGATCAAAAAATAATGAAGATAATATGTGCTTGTACATTTGTTCTTGTATGTGTTTTAGCATGTGTGTGTGTATACATTCTTTTATTATGTATGCGCATCTTTTCCTTATACATTTGCTGTGTTTTGACTAAAAAAAGTTGCGCTATTAGTTAACTTATAATTGATATAGCTAAGTATGATTACCTAGTTGATTTAGGTGTAATTGTTAGGTGTAATTGACATATGCATTTATGTGTCCATGTGTATGTGTAATTGAATCGTGTTTGCTTGTTTGAAAGATGTGTGCACTGTATGAATTGTTTATGTATGTGCTTGTATGTGAATTTTTTGAGTGCGGGATAATTACATATTTTGAGAGATTTATGTCTGTTTTTATGTTGTGTCCATGCGTGTTTAAACTCTTTTATGCTTAAACTATTTAAACTATCTCTTTATGCATGGGGGTTCATGCTCGGCTAGCAAGCATGGGCGTGTTTTTATGGGCGCTTATGTGTGACATTTACATGTGAATTGTGTGCGTGAGTTTTATTATCATGTATATTTGTTTGTATATGAAACCTGATCGTCTTGTAGCTTTGTTTTCTTAGGCCCCATTAATTGACTTTCTTCAACTTCAACCAAACTTAATGGAGTTTAACACCTTCTTCAATATTATGCTTCATAGGGTGTCATTTGAATATTGAATTGATGACTATTATTGTACATAAATTCTATTAATTAGAATATCGTCTTTCAAGCTACCGCGAAAGTTCCATACATATAATTCTTTTTAATTGATCATTCGTCAGTGGATAAAATGTTGTACTGAGATTTAACATTTTACAAAAAATTTCATGTTTCTGTTTCTATGGTCTTGAAGTAAATCTCTCATCTTTGTCGGATACTATTACCTTTGAAATACAATGCAACTTGACAATCTCTTTTACATATTATCTCGTTAATTTCTACACGAAATTCATTTTCTTGATAATTTTTATGACCCTATCTAGGTCTGGAAAACCCTTACTAAAATTCATTCCAATTTTTCTTTTTTCTTTTTTAGGATAGTAATGACAGGAATAAATCACTTTGGCCATCGGTATTCAGCCTTCATTAATTGGTAGATTTCACATTTGGACATTTAGTTCAACCTTTTGTGTGGTGTATGTGTGAATTGTGTGCATGAGTGTGATTATTATGTACTTTTCTGTGTATATAAATTACATGCTTATGCATATTCCTATGTGCTTGCATGCATGCGTGAGTCCATCCCCAACTCTTCATTGTGAAAGCATGCTGTCTGAAGCACTTGCCTAAACCTTTGTTTCATTAGAAAGAAAAATTGGGAGAGTTTTCGGTGTTTCTGTGTTACTATTTATGTGTGTGAACTATGCATGTTCATTTGACTGTATTGTGTGCATGTGTGTTTGAAAACTTCAGGCATGCAGCTTGCCCAAGAAAGCTTATGTGTGGGGCATGTATGTGGTAACTATGCGTGAGGGTAGCTCCCTCACATGTTTATTTCTGCATGAGTGGTGTTTATGATATCATGAGTATATGTTGATATGCACATACATATATCAACTATGTATTTGTGTGAATAATGTGTGCTTATATATGAGATTTGTTTGGATCAAAAAATAATAAATATAATATATGTTTGTACATTTGTTCGTGTATGTGTTTTAGCATGTGTGTGTATGCATGCTTCTATTATGTGCGTAATTTTTTCTTATATATTATTCTGTTTTGACTAAAAAATATTGTGTTTTTAGTTAAGTTATAATTGATATAGCTAAGTATGATTACCTGGTTGATTTAGGTGTAATTGTTAGGTGTAATTAAAGTATGCATGTATATGTCCATATATATGTGTAATTGAATAGTGTCTGCTTGTGTGAATTGTTTATGTATGTGCTTGTATATGAATATTTTAAGTGCGGGTTAATTATATTTTTTGAGAGATTTATGTCTGTGTGCGTGTTGTGTTCATGCGTGTTTAAACTCTTTTATCTTTGGAGGTTAATTACTTGCTTGTGCTTCTATGGTCTTGAAGTAAATATCTCATCTTTGTCGGATACTATTACCTTTGGATTACAATGCAATTTGACAATCTCTTTTGCATATTATCTTGTTAATTTTTCTACTGAATTCATTTACTTGATAATTTTATTATGACCCTATCTAGATCTAGAAAACCCATTAATAAAATTCTTTGCAATTTTTTCTTTTTTCTTTTTTGGATAGTAATGACACAAATAAATCACTTTAGTCATTTGTATTCAGCCTTCTTTGTTTATTAGATTTCATATTTGACCATATATTTCAACTTCTTGTGTTGTGTATGTGTGAATTATGTGCATGAGTGTGATTATTGTGTACCTTTTTGTGTGTATAAATTACATGATTATGCATATGCCTGTGCTTGCATATATGCGTGAGTCCATCCCTAACTCTTCATTGCGAAAACATGCTTCTGAAGCACTCGGCTCAATTGCTGCTTCGTTAGAAAGAAAAATTGCGAGAGTTTGCGAGGCTACTGTGTTACTATTTATGTGTGTAAACTATGCATGTTCATTTGACTGTATTGTGTGCATGTGTTTGAATTCTTGTATGCGCGATCTGTATGATCTATCTTTGGGCATGTAGCTTGCCCAAGAGCGCTTATATATGGGATATATATGTGGGAACTATGTGCGTGAGGGCAGCTCCCTCGCATGTTTATTTCTGCATGAATGGTGTTTATTATATGATGAGTATATGTTTGATATGCACGTACATGTATCAACTGTGTATTTGTGTGTGAATAATGTGTGCTTATGCATGAGATATGTTTGGATCAAAAAATAATGAAGATATTATGTGCTTGTACCTTTGTTCGTGTATGTGTTTTAGCATGTGTGTGTGTGTGCATGCATGCTTTTATTATGTATGCGCATTTTTTTATACATTTATTCAATTTTGACTAAAAAAAGTTGTGCTGTTAATTAAGTTATAATTGATATAGCTAAGTATAATTTCCTAGTTGATTTAGGTGTAATTGTTATGTTCCATTGACGTATGCATGTATGTGTCCATGGGCATGTGTAATTGAATCGTTTTTGCTTGTGAGAAAGATGTGTGAGTTGTGTGAACTGTTTATATATGTGCTCTTAAGTGAATTTTTTGAGTGTGGGGTAATTACGTGTTTTGAGAGATTCATGTCTGTATGCATGTTGTGTCCATGCATGTTTAATCTCTTTTATCTTTGCGGCATAATTACTTGTTTGTGCTTCCATGCTCTTGAAGTAAATCTATCATCTTTGTCGGATACTATTACCTTTGGAATACAATGCAACTTGACAATCTCTTTTACATATTATTTCATTAATTTCTACACGAAATTCATTTGCTTGATAATTTTTTTATGACCCTATTTAGATCTGGAAAACCCTTACTAAAATCCCTTGCAATTTTTTCTTTTTTCTTTTTTAGGATAGTAATGACAGGAATAAATCACTTTAGCCATTGGTGTTCAGCCTTCACTATTTGGTAGATTTCACATTTGGCCATATATTTCAACTTCTTGTGTGGTGTATGTGTGAATTGTGTGCATGAGTGTGATTATAATGTACTTTTATGTGTGTATAAATTACATGCTTATGCATATGCCTATGTGCTTACATGCATGCGTGAGTCAATCCCCAACTCTTTATTGCGAAAGCATGCTATCTGAATCACTCGCCTCAACCACTGTTTCGTTAGGAAGAAAAATTGGGAGAGTTTGTGGTGCTACTGTGTTACTATTTATGTGTGTGAACTATGCATGTTCATTTGACTGTATTGTGTGCATGTGTGTTTAAAATCTTGTATGCGAACTGTATGAACTATCTTTAGGCATGCAGCTTGCCCAAAAGCGCTTATGTGTGGGCTATGTATGTGGGAACTATGTACGTGAGAGTAGCTCCCTCGCATGTTTATTTCTGCATGAATAGTGTTTATGATATCATGAGTATATGTTTGATATGCACGTACATGTATCAACTATGTATTTGTGTGTGAATAATGTGTGCTCATATTTGAGATTTATTTGGATCAAAAAATAATGAAGATAATATATGCTTGTATATTTGTTCGTGTATGCATTTTAGCATGTGTGTGTGTGCACGCATGCTTCTATTATGTGTGCGTATTTTTTTCTTATACATTGTTCTGTTTTGACTAAAAAATGTTGCGCTATTAGTTAAGTTGTAATTGATATAGCTAATAATGATTATCTGGTTGATTTAGGTGTAATCGTTAGGTGTAATTAACATATGCATCTATGTCCATGTGCATTTGTAATTAAATAGTGTTTGCTTATGTGAAAGATGTGTGAGTTGTGTGAACTGTTTATGTATGTGCTTGTATTTGAATATTTTGGTGCGGGTTAATATGTGTTTTGAGAGATTTATGTCTTTGTGTCCATGCTTGTTTAAACTCTTTTATCTTTGCAGGGTAATTACTTTTTTGTGCTTCTATGGTCTTAAAGTAAATCTCTCATCTTTGTTGGATACTATTACCTTTGGATTACAATGCAACTTGGCAATCTCTTTTACATATTCTCTCGTTAATTTTTTTACTGAATTCATTTGCTTGATAATATTATTATGACCCTATCTAGATCTAGAAAACCCATTAATAAAATCCATTTTATTTTTTTCTTTTTTCTTTTTTAGATAGTAATGACAGGAATAAATCACTTTAGCCTTGGTGTTCAGCCTTCACAGCTCACTAGATTTCACATTTGGTCATATATTTCAACTTCTTGTGTGGTCTTTGTGTGAATTTTGTGCATGAGTGTGATTATTGTGTTTCTTTCTATGTGTATAAATTACATGCTTATGCATATGCCTATGTGCTTGCATACATGCGTGAGCCCTTCCCCAATTCTTCATTGCGAAAGCATGCTGTTTGAAGCACTTGCCTCAACTGCTGCTTCGTTAGGAAGACACATCAGGAGAGTTTACGGTGCTACTTTATTACTATTTATGTGTGTGAACTATGCGTGTTTATTTGATGTGTGTTTGAACTCTTGTATGCACGATCTATATGAAGTATCCTTAGGCATGTAGCTTGCCCAAGAGCGCTTATGTGTGGTATGTATGTGGGAACTATGTGGTTGAGGGTAGCTCCCTCGTATGTTTATTTTTGCATGAATGGTGTTTATGATATCATAAATATATGTTTGATATGCACGTACATGTATCAACTGTCTATTTTTTTGTGAATAATGTGTGCTCATGCATGAGATATGTTTAGATCAAAAAATAATGAAGATAATATATGCTTGAATATTTGTTCGTGTATGTGTTTTAACATATGTGTGCATGCATGCTTCTATTATGTGTGCGCGTTTTTTTCTATTACATTTATTGTGTTTTGACTAAAAAAAGTTACGCTATTAGTTAAGTTATAATTGATATAGCTTAGTATGATTACCTGGTGAATTTAGGTGTAATTGAAGTCTACATGTATGTGTCCTTGTGCATGTGTAATTGAATCGTGTTTGCCTGTGTGAAAGATGTGTGCGATGTGTGAACTGTTTATGTATGTGCTTATATGTGATTTTTTTGAGTGCAGGTTAATTATGTGTTTTGAGAGATTTATGTATGTGTGCGTGTTGTGTCCATGCGTATTTAAACTCCTTTATGTTTAAACTATATGAATTATCTATCTATGCATGGGAGTTCATGCTCGGCTAGCAAGTATGAGCGTGTTTCTATGGGCGCTTATGTGTGACATTTACATGTGAATTTTGTGCATCAGTTTTATTATCATATATTTTTGTTTGTATATGAACCTGATCATCTCTATAGCTTTGTTTTCTTAGGCCCTATTAATTGACTTTCTTCAACTTAAACCCAACTTAATGTAGTTTAGCACCTTCTTCCGTATTATGCTTCATAGGGTGTCATTTGAATATTGAATTGATGACTATTATTGTACGCAAATTCTATTAATTAGAATATGGTCTTCCAAGCTATCATCAAAGTCCAATATATATAATTCTTTTTAATTGATCATTCGTTAGTGGATAAAATATTGTACTGAGATTTAACTTTTTACCAAAATTTTCATATTTGTGCTTCCATGGTCTTGAAGTAAATCTCTCATTTTTGTCGGATATTATTACTTTTGGAATACAATGCAACTTGACAATCTCTTTTACATATTATCTCGTTAATTTCTCAATTGAATACATTTGCTTGATAATGTTATTATGACTCTATCTAGATTTGAAAAACCCCTTTACAAAATCCATTGCAATTTTTTATTTTTTCTTTTTTAGGATAATAATGAGAGAATAAACCACTTTGGCTATTGGTGTTCAGCCTTCACTGTTTGGTAGATTTCACATTTGGTCATATATTTCAACTTCTTGTATTGTGTATGTGTGATTGTGTACATGAGTGATTATTGTGTACTTTTCAGTGTTTATAAATTATATGCTTATGCATATGCCTATGTGCTTGCATACATGTGTGAGTCCTTCCCCAACTCTTCATTGCGAAAGCATGCTGTCTGAAGCACTCGCCTCAACCGCTGCTTCTTTAGGAAGAAAAATTGGGAGAGTTTGTGGTGCTACTGCATTACTATTTATGTGTGTGAACTATGTGTGTTAATTTGACTATATTGGATACATGTGTGTTTGAACTATTGTATGTGCGGTCTATATGAACTATCTTTAAGTATGCAGGTTGCCCAAGAGCGCTTATGTGTGGGGTATGTATTTGGGAACTATGTACGTGATGGTAGCTCCGTCACATGTTTATTTCTGCATAAATGGTGTTTATGATATCATGAGTATATGTTTGATATACACGTACATTTATCAACTGTCTATTTGTGTGAATAATGTGTTCTCATGCATGAGATATGTTTGGATTCAAAAATATTGAAGATACTATGTGCTTGTACGTTTGTTCGTGTATATGTTTTACCATGTGTGTGTGCATGCATGCTTCTATTATATGCGCGCACAGTTTTTTCTTATACATTATTTTATTTTAACTAAAAAAAATTGCGCTATTAGTTATGTTGTAATTGATATAGCTAAGTATGATAGTAATGACATAAATAAATCACTTTCGCCATTGGTGTTCAACCTTCACTGTTTAGTAGATTTCACATTTAGCCATATATTTCAACTTCTTGTGTGCTGTATGTGTGAATTGTTTGCACGAGTGTGATTATTGTGTACTTTTTTATGTGTATAAATTACATGCTTATGCATATGCCTATGTGCTTGCATGCATGCGTAAGTCCATCCCCAACTCTTCTTTATGAAAGCATGCTGTCTGAAGCACTTGCCTTAACCGCTGCTTCATTGGGAAGAAAAATAGGGAGAGTTTACGGTGCTACTATATAACTATTTATGTGTGTGAACTATGCATGTTCATTTGACTATATTGTGTGCATGTGTGTTTGAACTCTTGTATGCGCGATCTATATGAACTATCTTCAGGCATGCAGCTTGCCCAAGAGCGCTTATGTGTGTGGTATGTATGTGGGAACTATGTGCGTGATGGTAGCTCCCTCGCATGTTTATTTGTGCATGAATAGTATTTATGATATCATGAGTATATATTTGATATGCACGTACATGTATCAACTGTGTATTAGTGTAAATGTGTGCTCATGCATAAGATATGTTTGGATAAAAAAATAATGAAGATAATATGTGCTTGTACGTTTGTTCGTATATGTGTTTTAGCATGTGTATGTGTGCATGCATGCTTTTATTATGTATGCGCTTTTTTTATACATTTGTTGAGTTTTAATTAAAAGAAATTACGCTATTAATTAAGTTGTAATTGATATAGCTAAGTATGATTTTCTAGTTGATTTAGGTGTAATTGACGTATGCATGTATGTGTTCATGTGTATGTGTAATTGAATCATGCTTGCTTGTGAGAAAAATGTGTGAGCTGTGTGAACTGTTTATGTATGTGCTTGTAAGTGAATTTTTTTAGTACGGGGTAATTATGTGTTTCGAGAGATTTATGTCTTTGTGCATATTGTGTCTATGCGTGTTTAAACTCTTTTATCTTTGCAGGGTTATTACTTGTTTGTGCTTCCATGATCTTGAAGTTAATCTCTCATCTTTGTCGGATAATATTACTTTTGGAAAATAATGCAACTTGACAATCTCTTTTGCATATTATCTCGTTAATTTCTTTACTAAATTCATTTGCTTGATAATGTTACTATGGCCCTATCTAGATCTGGAAAACCCATTAACAAAATCCATTGCAATTTTTTTCATTCTTTTTTTTTTAGTTAGTAATGACAGAAATAAATCACTTTGGCCATTAGTGTTCAGTTCAGCCTTCACTGTTTGGTTGATTTCACATTTGGCCATATATTTCAGCTTCTTGTGTGGTGTATGTGTGAATTGTGTGCATGAGTATGATTATTGTGTACTTTTTTGTGTGTATAAATTACATGTTTATGCATATGCCTATGTGCTTGCATGCATGTGAGAGTCAATCCCTAACTGTTCATTGTGAAAGCATGCTATCTGAATCACTCGTCTCAACTACTGCTTCGTTCGGAAGAAAAATTGGGAGAGTTTGTAGTGTTACTTTGTTACTATTTATGTGTGAATTATGCGTGTTCATTTGACTTTATTGGGTGCATGTGTGTTTAAACTCTTGTATGCGCGATCTATATGAAGTATCCTTATGCATGTAGCTTGCCCAAGAGCGCTTATGTGTGGGTTATGTATGTGGGAACTATATGCATGAGGGTTGTTCCCTCACATGTTTATTTTTGCAGGAATGGTGTTTATGATATCATAAGTATATGTTTGATATGTACGTATATTTATCAACTGTGTATTTGTGTGACTAATGTGTGCTCATGTTTGATATGTAATTTTTTCTTTTTTAGGACAATAATGACAAGAATAAACCACTTTGGTCATTGGTGTTCAACCATCACTGTTTGATAGATTTCACGTTTGGCCATATATTTCAACTTCTTGTGTGGTGCATGTGTGAATTGTGTGCATGAGTGTGATTATTGTGTACTTTTCTATGTGTATAAATTATATGCTTATGCATATGGCTATGTGCTTGCATGCATGCGTGAGTTAATCCCCAACTCTTTATTGCGAAAGCATGATGTCTGAATTACTCGGCTCAACTGTTGCTTCGTTAGGAAGAAAATTTGGGAGAGTTTATGGTGCTACTGTATTATTATTTATGTGTGTGAACTATGCATGTTCGTTTGACTGTATTGTGTGCATATATGTTTGAACTCTTGTATGCCTGATCTATATGAACTATCTTTAGGCATCCAGCTTGCTCAAGTGCGCTTATGTGTGGGGTATGTATATGGGAGCTATGTGCATGAGGGTAGCTCCCTCGCATGTTTATTTCTGCATGAATGGTGTTTATGATATCATGAGTATATGTTTGAAATGTATGTATATGTTTCAATTGTATATTTGTGTGTGAATAATGTGTGCTTATACATGAGATATGTCTGGATAAAAAAATAATGAAGATAATATATGCTTGTACGTTTGTTTGTGTATGTGTTTTAGCATGTGTGTATGCATGCATGCTTTTATTATGTCTGTGTATAAATATTATTTTTTTTTTAGTTTTGATTAAAAAAAGTTTCGCTATTAATTAAGTTGTAATTGATATAGCTAAATATGATTTTCTAGTTGATTTAGGTGTAATTGTTAGGTGTAATTGATCTATGAATGTATGTGTCCATGTGTATGTGTAATTGAATCGTGTTTGCTTGTGAGAAATATGTGTGAGCTATGTGAACTGTTTATGTATGTGCTTGTAAGTGAATTTTTTGAATTCGGGGTAATTACGTGTTTTGAGAGATTTATGTCTGTGTGCATGTTGTGTCCATGCGTGTTTAAACTCTTTTATCTTTGAGGGGTAATTACTTGTTTGTGCTTCCATAGTCTTGAAGTAAATCTCTCATCTTTTTAATTGATCATTCGTCAGTGGATAAAATATTATACTGAGATTTAACTTTTTTTCAAAATTTTCTTGTTTGTGCTTCCATGATCTTGAAGTAAATCTCTCATCTTTGTCGAATACTATTACCTTTGGAATACAATGTAACTTGACAATCTTTTTTACATTTTATCTCGTTAATTTCTCTAATTAATTAATTTGATTAATAATGTTATTATAACCCTATCTTAATCTGGAAAACCCCTTAACAAAATCCATTACAACTTTTTCTTTTTTCTTATTTAGGATAGTAATAACACGAAAAAATCACTTTGGCCATTGGTGTTCAGCCTTCACTGTTTGGTAGATTTTACATGTGGCCATATATTTTAACTTCTTGTGTGGTGTATGTGTGAATTATATGCATGTGTGATTATTATGTACTTTTCTGTGTATATAAATTACATGCTTATACATATGCCTATGTGCTTGCATACATGCATGAGTCCATCCCCAACTCTTCATTGCGAAAGCATGCTTTCTAAAGCACTCGCCTTAACTGCTATTTCGTTAGGAATAAAAATTGGGAGAGTTTGCGGTGCTACTGTGTTACTATTTATGTGTGTGAACTATGCATGTTCATTTAACTGTATTGTGTGCATGTGTTTAAACTCTTGTATGCGCGATCTATATGAACTATCTTCAAGCATGCAACTTGCCCAAGAGCGCTTATATGTGGGGTATGTATGTGGGAACTATGTCCGTGAGGGTAGCTCCCTCGCATGTTTATTTCTGCATGAATGGTGTTTATGATATCATGAGTATATGCTTGATATGTACGTACATGTATGAACTGTGTATTTGTGTGTGAATAATGTGTGCTCATACATGAGATATGTTGGGTTAAAAAAATAATGAAGATAATATGTGCTTGTACATTTGTTCGTGTATGCGTTTTAGCATGTGTGTGTATACGTTTTAGCATGTGTGTGTATGCATACTTCTATTATGTATACGCATTTTTTTTCTTATACATTTGTTATATTTTGGCTAAAAAAAGTTGCGCTACTAATTATGTTGTAATTGATATAGCTAAGTATGATTACCTTGTTAATTTAAGTGTAATTGACGTATGCATGTATGTGTCCATATGCATGTGTATTTGAATAGTGCTTGCTTGTGTGAAAGATGTGTGAGCTGTGTGAATTGTTTATGTATGTGCTTGTATGTGAATTTTTTTAGTGCGGTGTAATTACGTCTTTTGAGAGATTTATGTTTGTGTGCGTGTTGTGTCTATACGTGTTTAAACTAGTTTATGCTTAAACTATATAAACTCTCTTATGTATAAATATCTCATATTTGTCCATGCGTGTTTAAACTCTTTTATCTTTGCGGGGTAATTACTTGTTTGTGCTTCCATAGTCTTGAAGTAAATCTCTCATCTTTTTAATTGATCATTCGTCAGTGGATAAAATATTATACTGAGATTTAACTTTTTACCAAAATTTTCTTGTTTGTGCTTCCATGATCTTGAAGTAAATCTCTCATCTTTGTTGGATACTATTACCTTTGGAATACAATGCAACTTGGCAATCTTTTTTACATATTATCTCGTTAATTTCTCTAATTAATTCATTTGATTGATAATGTTATTATAACATTATCTTAAACTGAAAAATCCCTTAACAAAATCCATTATAATTTATTCTTTTTTCTTATTTAGAATAGTAATAACACGAATAAATCACTTTGGCCATTGGTGTTTAGCCTTCACTGTTTGGTAGATTTTACATATGGCCATATATTTCAACTTCTTATGTGGTGTATGTGTGAATTATGTGCATGTGTGTGATTATTATGTAATTTTCTGTGTATAAATTACATGCTTATGCATATGCCTATGTGCTTGCATACATGCGTGAGTCCATCCCCAACTCTTCATTGCAAAAGCATGCTTTCTGAAGCACTCGCCTCAACTGCTGCTTCGTTAGGAAGAAAATTTGGGAGAGTTTGCGGTGCTACTGTGTTACTATTTATGTGTGTGAACTATGCATATTCATTTGATTGTATTGTGTGTATGTGTTTAAACTCTTATATGCGCGATCTATATGAACTATCTTCAAGCATACAGCTTGCCCAAGAGCGCTTATATGTAATGTTTATATTAAACTCTTATATTCGCGATCTATATGAACTATCTTCAAGCATGCAGCTTGCCCAAGAGCGCTTATATGTGAGGTATATATGTGGGAACTATGTGCGTGAGGGTAGCTCCCTCGCATGATTATTTCTGCATGAATGGTGTTTATGATATCATGAGTATATGTTTGATATGCACGTACATGTATCAACTGTGTATTTGTGTATGAATAATGTGTGCTCATACATGAGATATGTTGGGATAAAAAAATAATGAAGATAATATGTGCTTGTACATTTCTTCGTGTATGTGTTTTAGCATGTGTGTGTATGCTTGCTTCTATTATGTATGCGCATTTTTTTTCTTATACATTTGTTATATTTTGGCTAAAAAAAGTTGCGCTACTAATTAAGTTGTAATTGATATAGCTAAGTATGATTACCTTGTTAATTTAGGTGTAATTGACATATGCATGTATCTGTTCGTATGCTTGTGTATTTGAATAGTGCTTGCTTGTGTGAAAGATGTGTGAGCTGTGTGAATTGTTTATGTATGTGCTTGAATGTGAATTTTTTTAGTACGGTGTAATTACGTCTTTTGAGAGATTTATGTTTGTGTGCGTGTTGTGTCCATGCGTGTTTAAACTCTTTTATGCTTAAATTATATAAACTATCTCTTTATGCATGGGGTTTCATGCTCGGCTAACAAGCATGGGCGTGTTTCTATGGGCGCTTATGTGTGATATTTACGTGTGAATTGTGTTCATGAGTTTTATTTTCATGTATTTTTGTTTGTATATGAACCTGATCATCTCTGTAGCTTTGTTTTCTTAGGCCATATTATTTGACTTTCTTCAATTTCAACCCAACTTAATGGAGTTTAGCACCTTCTTCTATATTATGCTTTCTAGGGTGTCATTCGAATATTGAAATATAACTAATATTGTATGCAAATTCTATTAATTATAACATGGTCATCCAAGCTACCACCAAAGTCCAATACATATGATTCTTTCTAGTTGATCATTTGTTAGTGGATAAAATATTGTATTGAGATTTAACTTTATACCAAAATTTTCATATTTGTGCTTCCATGATCTTGAAGTAAATCTCTCATCTTTGTTGGATATTATTACCTTTGAAATACAATGCAACTTTACAATCCCTTTTACATATTATCTCGTTAATTTCTCTGCCAAATTCATTTGCTTCATAATTTTCTTCTAACCATATCTAGATCTGGAAAATCCTTTAACAAAATCCATTGCAATTTTTTCTATTTTCTTTTTTAGGATAGTAATGACAGGAATAAATCACTTTGGTCATTAGTGTTCAGCGTTCACTGTTTGGTAGATTTCATATTTGGCCATGTATTTCAGCTTCTTGTGTGGAGTATATGAATTGTGTGCATGAGAGTGATTATTATGTACTTTTATGTATATATAAATTACATGCTTAAGCATATGTCTATGTGCTTGCATGCATGCGTGAGTCCATCCCCAACTCTTCATTGCAAAAGCATGCTGGCTGAAGCACTCACCTCAACCGCTGCTTCGTTAGGAAGAAAAATTGGAAGAGATTGTTGTGCTACTGTGTTACTATTTTTGTATGAACTATGTGCGTTTATTTGACTGTATTGTGTGCATGTGTGTTTGAATTCTTGTATGCGCGATCTACATGAACTATCTTTAGGCATGTAGCTTGCCCAAGAGAGCTTATGTATGGGGTATGTATGTGAGAACTATGTGCGTTAGGGTAACTCCCTCGCATGTTTATTTCTGCATGAATGATGTTTATGATATCATGAGTATATGTTTGATATGCACTTACATGTATCAACTGTGTATTTGTTTGTGAATAATGTGTGCTCATGTATGAGATATGTTTAGATAAAAAAATAATGAATATAATATATGCTTGTATATTTGTTCATGTATGTGTTTTAACATGTTCATGTACATACATGCTTCTTTTATGTGTGCGCATTTTTTCCTTTTACATTTGTTGTCTTTTGATTAAAAAAAGTCGCTATATTAGTTAAGTTATAATTTATATGGCTAAGTATGATTATCTGGTTGACTTAGGTGTAATTGTTTGGTGTAATTGAGATATGCATGTATGTGTCCATGTGCATGTGTAATTGAATCGTGTTTGCTTATGAGAAAGATGTGTGAGCTGTGTGAACTGTTTGTGTTTGTTCTTGTATGTGAATTTTTTGAGTGCGGGGTAATTACATATTTTGAGAGATTTAAGTCTGTGTTCGTGTTGTGTCCATGCGTGTTTAAACTCTTTTATGTTTAAACTATATAAACTATCTCTTTATGCATGGGGGTTCATGCTCGGCTAGTAAGCATGAACATGTTTCTATGGTCGCTTATGTGTGACACTTACGTGTGAATTTTGTGCGTGAGTTTTATTGTCATGTATTTTTGTTTGTATATGAACCTGATCATCTCTGTAGCATTATTTTCTTAGGCTCTATTAATTGACTTTCTTCAACTTCAACCCAACTTAATGGAGTTTAGCACCTTCTTCCATATTATGCTTCATAAGGTGTTATTTAAATATTGAATTGATAACTATTGTTGTATGCAAATTCTATTAATTAGAATATAGTCAACCAAGTTACCGCCAAAGTCCAATACGTATAATTCTTTCTAATTGACCATTTGTCAATAGATAAAATATTGTACTGAGATTTACCTTTATACCAAAATTTTCATGTTCCATGGTCTTGAAGTAAATCTCGCATCTTTTTTGATACTATTACCTTTGGAATACAATGCAACTTAATGATCTCCTTTACGTATTCTCTCGTTAATTTCTATACTGAATTCATTTGCTTAATAATGTTATTATAACCCTATCTAGATCTGAAAAATCCCTTAACAAAATCCATTGCAATTTTTTTTTTTTTAGGATAGTAATGACAGGAACAAACCACTTTGGCCATTAACGTTTAGCCTTCACTGTTTGATAGATTTCACATTTGGCCATATATTTCAACTTATTGTGTAGTCTATGTGTGAATTGTGTGCATAACTGTAATTATTATGTACTTTTCTGTGTGTATAAATTACATGCCTATGTATATGCCTATGTGCTTGCATGCATGCGTGAGTCCATCCCCAACTCTTCATTACGAAAACATGCTGTCTGAAGCACTTTCCTCAACCGTTGCTTCGTTAGAAAGAAAAATTGGGAGAGTTTGTGGTGCTACTGTGTTATTATTTATGTGTGTGAACTATGCATGTTCATATGCTGTCTGAAGCACTTTCCTCAACCGCTGCTTCGTTAGGAAGAAAAATTGGGAGAGTTTGTGGTGCCACTGTGTTATTATTTATGTGTGTGAACTATGCATGTTCATTTGACTGTATTATGTGCATGTGTGTTTGAACTCTTGTATGCGATATCTATATGAACTATCTTTGGGCATGCAGCTTGCCCAAGAGCGCTTATGTGTGGGGTATGTATGTGGGAACTATGTGCGTGAGGGTAGCTCCCTCGCATATTTATTTTTGCATGAATGGTGTTTATGATATCATGAGTATATGTTTGATATGCACGTACATGTATCAACTATGTGCTTATGTGTGAATAATGTGTGCTCATGCATGAGATATGCTTGGATCAAAGAATATTGAAGATAATGTGTTTGTATGTTTGTTCGTGTATATGTTTTCACATGTGTGTGTGTGCATGCATGCTTCTATTATGTGTATGCATTTTTTTGTTATACATTTATTATGTTTTGGGTAAAAGAAGTTGTGCTATTAGTTAGTTGTAATTGATATAACTAAGTATGATTACTTAATTGATTTATATGTAATTGTTATGTGTAATTGACGTATGCATATATATGTCCATCTGCATGTGTAATTTAATCGCGTTTGCTTGTGTGAAAGATGTGTGAGCTGTGTGAACTGTTTATGTATGTTCTTACATGTGAATTTTTTGAGTGCGGTGTAATTACGTGTCTTGAGAGATTTATTTCTGAGTGCGTGTTGTATCCATGCGTGTTTAAACAGTTCACACAGCTCACACATCTTTCACACAAGCAAGCATGATTCAATTACACATGTATATGGATACATACATGCATACGTCAATTACACCTAACAATTACACCTAAATTAACTAGCTAATCATACTTAGCTATATCAATTAAACTTAACTAATAGCGCAACATTTTTTAGTCAAAATACAACAAATATATTAAAAAAATACGCATACATAATAGAAGCATGCATACACACACATGCTAAAACTCATACACGAACAAATGTACAAGCACATATTATCTTCATTATTTTTTGATCCAAACATATCTCATGCATGAGCACACATTATTCACACACAAAATACACAATTGATATATGTACGTGCATATCAAACATATGCTCATCATATGATAAGCATCATTCATGCAGAAATAAACATGCGAGGGAGCTACCCACACGCACATAGTTCCCACATACATACCTCACATAAGCGCACTCGGGCAAGCTGCATGCCTAAAGATAGTTCATATAGATCGCGCATACAATAGTTCAAGCACACATGCACACAATATAGTCAAATGAACACGCATAGGTCACACACATAAATAGTAACATAGTAGCACTGCAAACTCTCCCAATTTTTCTTCCTAAAGAAGCAGCATTTGAGGCGAGTGCTTCAGACTACATACTTTCACAATGAAGAGTTGGGGATTGACCTACGCATGCCTGCAAGCACATAGGCATATGCATAAGCATGTAATTTATACACAAAAAAGTACACAATAATCATACTCAAGCACACAACTCACATATACACCACACAAGAAGTTGATATATATAGTCAAATGTGAAATCTACCAAACAGTGAAGACTGAACACCAATGGCCAAAGTGGTTAATTTCTGTCATTACTATCCTTAAAAAGAAAAAAAATTGCAATGGATTTTGTTAAGGGGTTTTCTAGATCTAGATAGGGTCATAATAACATTATCAAGCAAATGAATTCAATAGAAAAATTAAGGAGATAATATGTAAAAGATATTATCAAGTTGCATTGTATTCTAAAGGTAATAGCATCCAACAAATATAAGAGATTTACTTCAAGACTCTGGAAGCACAAACATAAAAAATTTGGTATAAAGTTAAATCTCAGTACAACATTTTATCCACTAACAAATGGTCAATTAGAAAGAATTATATGTATTAGACTTTGGATTACAATGTAACTTGACAATCTCTTTTACATTTTATCTCGTTAATTTCTCTACTGAATTCATTTACTTGATAATGTTATTATAACCCTATCTCGATCTGGATAACTCCTTAACAAAATTCATTTTAAATTTTTCTTTTTTCTTTTTAAGGATAGTAATAACAAGAACAATCCACTTTGGTCATTGATGTTCAACCTTCACTGTTTGGTAGATTTCACATTTGGCCATATATTTCAACTTCTTGTGTGGTGTATGTGTAAATTGTGTGCATGAGTATGATTATTATGTACTTTTTTATGTATAAATTACATGCTTATGCATATGCCTATGTGCTTGCAGGCATGCGTGGGTCAATCCCCAACTCTTCATTGCGAAAGTATGCTGTCTGAAGCACTCACCTCAAATGCTGCTTCTTTAGAAAAAAAAGGGGGAGAGTTTACAGTACTACTGCATTACTATTGATGTGTGTGAACTATACGTGTTCATTTGACTGTATTGTGTGCATGTGTGTTTGAATTATTGTATGCGCGATCTATATGAACTATCTTTAGGCATGCAACTTGCTCAAGAGCGTTTATGTGTGGGATATGTATGTGAGAACTATGTGCATGAGGGTAGCTCCCTCACATGTTTATTTCTGTATGAATGGTGTTTATGATATCATGAGTATATGTTTGATATGCACCTACATTTATCAAATGTGTATTTGTGTGAATAATGTGTGCTCATACATGAGATATGTTTGGATCAAAAAATAATGTAGATAATATGTGCTTATACATTTGTTCGTGTATTTGATTTACAATGTGTGTGTGCATGCACGCTTCTATTATGCATGCGCATTTTTTTCTTGTATCTTTGTTGTGTTTTGACTCAAAAAAATTGGGCTATTAGTTAAGTTCAATTGATATAGCTATGTATAATTACCTGGTTGATTTAGGTGCAATTGTTAGCTGTAATTGACGTATGCATCTATGTGTCAATGTGCATGTGTAATTGAATCGTCTTTGCTTGTGTAAAAGATGTGTGAGCTGTGTGAACTGATTATGTATGTGCTTTTATGTAAATTTTTTGAGTGCGGTATAATTAAGTGTTTTGAGATATTTATGTATGTGTGTTATTTGCAGCTTGTTTAAACTCTTTTATATATAAACTATCTCTTTATGCATTGAGGTTCATGCTCGGCTAGCAAACATGGGAATGTTTCTATGGGCGCTTATGTGTGTCATTTACGTGTGAATTGTATGCGTGAGTTTTATTATCATGTATTTTTTCTTGTATATGAACCTGATCATCTCTATAGCTTTGTTTTCTTAGGCCCTATTAATTGACTTTCTTCAACTTCAAACCAACTTAATGGAGTTTAGCACTTTCTTCCATATTATGTTTCATAGGGTGTCATTTGAATATTGAATTGATAACTTTTATTTTATGCAAATTCTATTAATTAGAATATGGTTTTCCAAGCTACTGCCAAAGTCCAATACATATAATTATTTCTAATTGACCATTTATTAGTAGATAAAATGTTGTACTGAGATTTAACTTTATAACAAAATTTTCATGTTTTTGCTTCCATGGTCTTGAAGTAAATCTCTCATCATTGTCGGATAATATTTCCTTTAGAATACAATGCAACTTGGCAATTTCTTTTACATGTTATCTCATTAATTTTTTGACTGAATTCATTTTCTTGATAATTTTATTATGACCCTATTTAGATCCGGAAAACCTCTTAACAAATTCCATTATAATTTCTTCTTTTTTTCTTTTTTAGGATAGTAATGACAGAAATAAATCATTTTGGCTATTGGTGTTCAGCCTTCACTGTTTGATAGATTTCATATTTGGCCATTTATTTCAACTTCTTGTGTGGTGTATATGTGAATTGTGTGCATGAGTGATTATTGTGTACTTTTTTGTGTATATAAATTGCATACTTATATATATGCATATGTGCTTGCATGCATGCGTGAGTCCATCCCCAACTCTTCATTGCGAAAGCATGTGTCTGAAGCACTCGCCTCAACCGTTGTTTCGTTAGGAAGAAAAATTGGGATAATTTGCGGTGCTACTGTATTATTATTTATGTTTGTGAACTATGTATTTCCATTTGACTATATTGTGCACATGTGTATTTGAACTCTTGTATGCGATATCTATATGAACTATTTTTAGGTTTGCAACTTGCCCAAGAGCGCTTATGTGTGGGGTATGTATGTAAAAATTATGTGCGTGAGGATAGCTCCCTTGCATATTTATTTCTGCATTAATGGTGTTTATGATATCATGAGTATATGTTTGATATGCATGTACATGTATCAACTGTGTATTTGTGTGAATAATGTGTGCTCATGCATCAAATATGTTTGGATCAAAAAATAATAAAGATAATATGTTCTTGTACGTTTGTTCGTGTATGTGTTTTAGCATGTGTGTGTTTGCATGCATGCTTCTATTATATGTGCGCATTTTTTCCTTATACATTTATTGTGTTTTAACTAAAAAAAGTTTCGCTATTAATTAAGTTGTAGTTGATATAGCTAAGTATGATTACCTAGTTGATTTAGGTGTAATTGTTAGCTGTAATTGACATATGCATGTAAGTGTCCATGTGCATGTGTAAATGAATCATGTTTGCTTGTATGAAAGATGTGTGAGCTGTGTGAACTGTTTATTTATGTGCTTGCATGTGAATTTTTTTAGTGCTGTGTATTAAGTGTTATGAGAGATTTATGTCTGCGTGCGTGTTGTGTGCATGCATGTTTAAACTCTTTTTATGCTTAAACTATGTAAACTATCTCTTTTTGCATGGGGGTTCATACTTAGCTAGCAAGCATGGGCATGTTTTTATGGGGGCTTATGTGTAACATTTACGTATGAATTGTGTGCGTGAGTTTTATTATCATGTATTTTTGTTTGTATATGAATTTGATCATTTCTGTAGCTTTATTTTCTTAGGCACTATTAATTGACTTTCTTCAACTTTAAGCCAACTTAATGGAGTTTAGCACCTTCTTCCATATTATGCTTCATAAGGTGCATTTAAATATTGAATTGATAACTATTATTGTATGCAAATTCTATAAATTAGAATATGGTCTACCAAGCTACAGCCAAAGTCCAATACATATAATTCTTTCTAATTGACCATTTGTCAGTATATAAAATGTTGTACTGAGATTTACCTTTATACCAAAATTTTCATATTCCATGGTCTTGAAGTAAATCTCGCATCTTTGTCAATACTATTACCTTTGGAATATAATGTAACTTAACAATCTCCTTTATATATTATTTCGTTAATTTCTCTACTAAATTCATTTGCTTAATAATGTTATTATAACTTTATCTAGATCTGGAAAACCCCTTAACAAAATTCATTGCAAATTTTTCTTTTTTCTTTTTTAGGATATTAATGACAGGAACAAACCACTTTGGCCATTGACGTTTAGCATTCACTATTTGATAGACTTCGCATTTGGCCAAGAAGTGGTGTATGTGTAAATTATGTGCATGAGTGTGATTATTGTATACTTTTCTGTGTGCATAAACATGCCTATGTGCTTGCATGCATGCGTGAGTCCATCCCCAACTCTTCATTACGAAAACATGCTATCTGAAGCACTTACCTTAACCGCTGCTTCGTTAGGAAGAAAAATTAAGAAAGTTTGCGGTGCTACTGTGTTATTATTTATGTGTGAACTATACATGTCATTTGACTGTATTGTATGCATGTATGTTTGAACTCTTGTATGCGCGATCTATATGAACTATCTTTGGACATGCAGCTTGCCGAAGAGCGCTTATGTGTGGGATATGTATGTGGGAACTATGTGCGTGAGGGTAACTCCCTCGCATATTTATTTTTGCATGAATGGTGTTTATGATATCATAAGTATATGTTTGATTTGCACGTACATGTATCAACTGTGTATTTGTGTTTGAATAATGTGTGCTCATGCATGAGATATGCTTGGATCAAAAAATATTGAAGATAATATGTGCTTGTATATTTGTTCGTGTATATATTTTTGCATGTGTGTGTGTGTATGCATGCTTCTATTATGTGTGTGCATTTTTTCTTTATACATTTGTTATGTTTTGACTAAAACAAGTTGCGCTATTAGTTAGTTGTAATTGATATAGCTAAATATGATTACCTAGTTGATTTAGGTGTAATTGTTGTGTGTAATTATCGTATGCATATATATATGTCCATATGCATGTGTAATTGAATCGTGTTTGCTTGTGTGAAAGATGTGTGAGCTGTGTGAACTGTTTGTATATGTGCTTGTATGTGAATTTTTTGAGTGCGGTGTAATTACGTGTTTTGAGATATTCATGTCTGATGAGGATATCAACAGGAGATTCTGGCCCGTCTATCAGAGGAAGAATCGTAGATCGAAAGACACGATTTGGAGTTTTTATTTATGATTCATTTTTTTATATATTATTTTATTCTGTGTTTAGTCTTTATCATTTTACCCTTATGAGGGCTTTATTCATGATGTAGCCCAAAGAGAATTTTAGTCTTTGCATCTCTTTTTATTTTATGGTCTATATATAAAGGTCTTCACTATTGTATGAGATTAATGATTGATTAATAAAATTTTCTACATTCGTGTTCTCATGAGCATGGTGAGTTCTAGATAGAGGAGAAGTCCCTAGGTGAGGGCAAAAGCAATACCCACCAACCGCAGGAAGAGTCTGGATTCGTGGTCCGCCATCTCCCCCAAGTTCATTCCTCCTAGCCGCTGGCCTCCCTTCCCAAAGCCCTTCTAACCGCCGGCCAAGAAACCCCCTCCACCTCCTTCAAGCCGATGGCCACCATTCCCCTCCACCCAACCCACCGGCCTAATCCCCACTACTCGCTGATCAAATCCCACCCAGAAGCTGCCGGCCATGCCTCCTCCTCTTCCACCCCTAACTGCAAGCCCTAAGCCCTCTCCCCAAAGCCCTAGCCCCCCGCCGCGTTCCCTTACATTCATTAGTTTCCTAAATTAGCCCACTATTGATTTAGGTGTAATTGACGTATGAATGTATGTGTCCATGTGCATGTGTAATTGAATCGTATTTACTTGTGTGAAAGATGTGTGAGCTGTGTGAACTATTTATGTATGTGTTTGTATGTGAATTTTTTGAGTGCAGTGTATTTGCGTATTTTGAGAGATTTATGTATGTGTGTGTGTTGTGTCCATGCGTGTTTAAACTCATTTTTATATAAACTATCTCTTTATGCATGGGGGTTCATGCTCGGCTAGCAAACATGGGCGTGTTTTTATGGGCGCTTATATGTGACATTTATGTGTGAATTGTGTGCATAAGTTTTATTATCATGTATTTTTGTTTGTATATAAATTTGATCATCTCTGTAGCTTTATTTTCTTAGGCCTTATTAATTGACTTTCTTCAACTTCAACCCAACTTAGTGGAGCTTAGCACCTTCTTCTATATTATACTTCATAGGGTATCATTTGATTATTGAATTAATAATTATTATTATACGCAAATTCTATTAATTAGATTATGGTCTTTTAAGCTACCGCCAAAGTCCAATATATATAATTCTTTCTAATTAATCATTTGTTACTGGATAAAATGTTGTACTGAGATTTAACTTTATACCAAAATTATCATGTTTGTGCTTCCATTGTCTTCAAGTAAATCTCTCATCTTTGTTGGATGTTATTACCTTTGGAATAAAATGCAACTTGACAATCTCTTTTTTTCCTATTAACTCGTTAATTTCTTTACTGAATTCATTTGCTTGATAATGTTATTATGACCCTATATAGATTTGGAAAATCTCTTAACAAAATTTTTTGCAATTTTTTCTTTTTTCTTTGTTAGGATAGTAATGACAGGAATAAACCACTTTGGCCCTTGGTGTTCAGCCTTCACTGTTTGGTAGATTTCACATTTTGCTAGATATTTCAACTTCTTGTGTGGCGTTTGTGAATTATGTGCATGAGTGTGATTATTGTGTACTTTTTTGTATTTATAAATTACATGCTTATGCATATGTCTATGTGCTTCCATGCATGCGTGAGTCCATCCCCAACTCTTAATTGTGAAAGCATGCTGTTTGAAGCACTCACCTTAACCGCTGCTTCGTTAGGAAGAAAAATTGGAAGAGTTTGTGGTGCTACTGTGTTCATTTGACTGTAATATGTGCATGTGTTTAAACTCTTCTATGCGCGATCTATATGAACTATCTTTAGGCATGCAGCTTGCCCAAGAGCGCTTATATGTGGGGTATGTATGTGGGAACTATGTGCGTGAGGGTAGCACCCTCGCATGTTTATTTCTACATAAATGGTGTTTATGATATCATGAGTATATGTTTGATATGCACGTATATGTATCAACTGTGTATTTATGTGTGAATGATGTGTGCTCATGCATGAGATATGTTTGGATCAAAAAATAATGAAGATAATATGTGCTTGTACGTTTGTTCGTGTATGTGTTTTAGCATGTGTGTGTGTGTGCATGCATGCTTTTATTATGTATGAGCATTTTTTTATACATTTGTTGAGTTTTGACTAAAAAAAGTTGGGCTATTAATTAAGTTGTAATTGATATAACTAAGTATGATTTCCTAGTTGATTTAGGTGTAATTATTAGGTGTAATTGACGTATGCATGTATGTGTCCATGTGCATGAACTTTTTATGTATGTTCTTGTATGTGAATTTTTTGAGTGCGATGTAATTATGTGTTTTGAGAGATTTATGTCTGTGTGCATGTTGTGTACATGCGTGTTTAAACTCATTTTTATGTAAACTCTCTCTTTATGCATGGGGGTTCATATTCGGCTAGCAAGCATGGGCATGTTTCTATGGGCGCTTATGTGTGACATTTATGTGTGAATTGTGTGAGTGAGTTTTATTATCATGTATTTTTGTTTGTATATGAACCTAGTCATCTCTGTAGCTTTATTTTCTTTGGCCCTATTATTTGTTTCTTTAACTTCAACCCAACTTAATGGAGTTTAGCACATTCTTCCATATTATGCTTCATAGGGTGTCATTTGAATATTGAATTGATAACTATTATTGTACACAAATTCTGTTAATTAGAATATGGTCTTCTAAGCTACCACCAAAGTCCAATGCATATAATTCTTTCTAATTTTTCATTTGTCTATGAATAAAATGTTGCACTGAGATTTAACTTTATACCAAAATTTTCATGTTTATGCTTCCATGGTCTTGAAGTAAATCTCTCATCTTTATCGGATACTATTACCTTAGGAATACAATGCAACTTGACAATCTCTTTTACATATCTCGTTAATTTCTCTACTGAATTCATTTGCCTGATAATGTTATTATGATCCTATCTAGAACTGGAAAACCCCTTAACTGTTGAGAATTGATAGTAAAACCTTTGGTAGGTTTTGGTAGGTAGTAAGACCTTGTATGCTACAGTTAAGCTGACACTTGTAAGCAAATAGAATTTACTTTTCAACTCATACTTGATCACTTTTAGCTCAATTAATTTATCTGCACCAAATCATACATACCATCTTGTCATATTAATGGTTTCTTCATTGACGAACTCGTTAATTCTTTCTAAAGCAAACATGCCCTCATTTAGGGATGTTAAAAACACTGAATTAATAGAGTGTCCACTTAATGAAGAAGACCTAAATCGAGGGTCTCTTTCGAAGGTAGATAAACATCTTATCTACCAAATAGGCATCTTTGATTTCAAAGGAAAGTCTTCCATAAAAATTATGCAACAGTCGATAACAATCGACTCAATGGAAAAAAAAAACTATTCCATTACTCTGCTATGACGATCTTCGGACGTATATAGAAGAGTTTAAATATATCAATATTGGATTAATTCAGATTGCATTTAAACCACTCACTCTCAGAGGGTTAAATGCCTCCATCCTCACATGTTTAAGGGATGGACGATGCCTAAACTGGGCTCAATCCCTTATGGGAGTTATGGAAACTAGCCTGTGCCACAGCCCAATCTACTTTAATACGTTTCCAAACCTCAGTCTCTCTCTGACTGATGTTCATCTATATGAAGCTATAAAACTTCATTTGCAATTACATGGTTATGACTTTTTTCCAGGATATGAAACTATCACTTTAATTTATAGAATCCATTTTAAAGTTATGAATACTCTAAGTCCTAGAGTGAAGAAAGTGATTCAACCAGGTAGTCGAACTACTTTGATCGAGACAAATTTATTAGCTTCTAACATAGCTACAAATAGAGTAATAAAATGGAACGAAATTACATTTCCAGAGCAATGGACACTTCCACAGGCCATTACTCCAAAACCTATGATCAACCAAGAAATTGATTAAATAATTCCAGTCCACCTCACATTTATGAAGGGATAGATCATTCATCTATGGGATATTCAGGATTTAGGTATTAATGAAACAGGGATAGGAAACTTAACTACTTGAAAAGTTCAATCAAATTGGAATATAGTAATATACACTTACTACTAATTTTGCATAGAGGTTCTTCCCATTACTCAGGCACAGCTTTACCGAAGAAGCATGTGGGCTCCGAAAATTCCATTTGAATGCGTGCCCCGGCCTCTCCGCATCATCGATCTATTTCCTTGTTTGATAGTGATGACGACGAAGAGTTTTAACAAGATTAGGTTCCGGGTGAATTTTCAGAAGGCAGATTGGATTTTAGATAAGACACTACCCAGAGATTTCGCCCTCAATTTGTGAGGACTTTTTGATCTGAGTTCTGGTTTCCTATAGGCGCAAGCCCCTATAGTTAATTACCCCTCCTGATAACAAGAGAGAACTTTCGATTAAGGCTAGTTATTAAAGTAGTCACATATGTTATGAACCTATCGTATAATAGCAATAATCTTAGGGTTTTGAATTTGAGATTTGAACTTTGAAGTTTAGGAATTTAAGGTTTATCACCGTAAATTTAAAACTGGTGGTGGGGGGAATGAAGACGAGCCCGATCAAGATCCCATGGTTCCGTCGTCCCGGGCTGTCATGATCCCTGGTCTACTTAGTTAGAGGAGGTAGTCGACCCAACCTGATAGAAGGTACCTTATCAGCAGCCATGGGTTGCTTCGTCCAAGAATACCTTGTAGACCTGGGTTGGTGTTTGTCTAAGGGGATATATCTGAATCCACCTTAGCTTACAAAAGGCTTTATGCCCATCAAATATATCATATGATTCGTCGCTCAAGGGTTTGACGCCGTTAGGGAACATACGGGCTTTGACCGTGATCGTAATATAATGGTGCCATTTCGCGGCAAGACCACCCGATCAGAGGGCACGTGTCACGTCCCTACTGTTAAGATACTATTTGAGGATAAATCATAGTGATACACCCGACACGCATTCGCTCTTTGTGAGCTGAGGTTAATTTCAAATTTATCACCCCCGACAAATGGTTGCGGGAGCTGGATGATTTTTTAGTTTTAAGTTTTATAAGTGATAGATTTCATTTCAGAGATTTAGAATTTTGTTTGATTTGAGATTTGACCCCTCCGGTTGAGATTTCTATCAACGCGGCCATCATCGGGGTGTATGGGGTTTACAATCGTATTTTCGTAGGATTTTGGGAGGCATTTTACAATTCAAGTCGTGTCGACTCCAGTCCTTTTGAGGAGGAGGATGAAACTTGAATATTTGACCCTCACAGCATTCTCTGACCATTAGATTTTGAAATCGTATGCGGTGGTCGGAGCACATGCGGGTGATAGCATTTGACCCTGCGCAGCATTCTCGGACATTTATGTTTGTAACTTTAAAATATTGACCGGAGCACATGCAGGGGGGTTATGTTTCAATTCAGTGGGACCATATTTAATACATAAAAGGGGGGAATTTTAAAGTATTTAAATATGATTTATTTGTGCAAGGGATTTCATTTAGAAAAGGTTGAGATTTCTTTTGAAAGCCTACGAACGCCTTCTGCCGCTTGTATACGTGTTGCGGATCCGGTGGCGTTTGAGTGTGTTAGATTTCACTTATTGCATTTAGTTTGTTTTGACGCTTTAAAGTGTTATCTAACACAGCTTGTAGAGGATATTTGCTCAATTGGTACTAGGAGATTCGTGCTCGTGTTCGTAGGAGAATTATCTTGCTCGCTACGAATTCTCCCATTTTCTCCTGTAGATAGACTGATTTATTCGATACAAGCTCCTTGTCCTTGCTTGTATGCTAGTTCTTGTGAGCACTACGAATTCCCTGTTCCTACTCACAGGTGAACTGTAGTATACTGCTCACAAGTCTGTTAATATTACCCGTATAACAATACACCAAATCATTCGTTGTTGAGGGTGACTTAGACAATTTCTCAATTTCTTTGAGTATAAGGTTTTAATGTTTATGAGAATCATTAATTCTTCAAATCACCAAATTGTGATTTCTCTTTATTGTTAAATACAATTATGCATTGCTCGTTGAGATTTTCTGTAACTCTTATGATCTCTTCGTATGCATAGATGGTTAGGTCCCTTTGAAGAACTACAAGATTTTGAGGGATGCTAAGTCTTGATACTTGTTTATCTATATAAAGAATATTTAAGCCGATAACTCAACAAAATAAAGGGTTTCCAAAGAACCTTTATAAGGGAACCTAGGAAAGTTCTTTGTTGTAGGACATCAAATGATAATTAATTGTCAAATATTTCGTTGTCTGATCTTAATTTGCATAGAGTCCCAATTTCACTTAATTGCTATTGGATGATATAACTCATGAATAGTTTGCAATGTAGTCATTTCCAATGTCATTTGATTGTACTATTAATATATTAATCAGATGAGACATTAACAGAGGTTCAATAATGCATTTAAGTAATGTTATTTATGACAAAATTTGATTGCATTATTAACCAAATATTATAAGCCAATTTACTTAATGGATTATCAAATTTAAATGATTTACTCATAAGGATCATGTTAACTGCTCAATTAAATTTGATTAGGAAATTTCAGATTAATTAAAGTAAATTGTTCAATTGAATGCTCTTCCCATCTTTCAAAATTCGTATGAGTCCAAAAATCTTCTAAGTCCCGAATATTTGAGAAAAATTCGGCAGCCTTCCGGCGACCCCTCCCCGGCGCCGGGAGGTAAGGAGGGCATTTGCCCTTTCAAGTCCGCCCGGCCAGAAAGATAGTCAACGGCCGAGGGCTTCAGGGCATTGTTGGGCCCGAGAAATTATCTTATGACGCTTTGATTGACGATGATTGGACGCAGATCGTAGTTGTTGTAGAAGATTGGACGCAGATTGAATGGTTGCGGACGATTGGAAGCAGATCGAGTGGTTGCCGACGACTGTTTAAAGATCCCTCATCTCTCTATTGCTTTCTCCCTTTTTTTATTAATTAAAATAACATATATATTGTAATAAAAATATATATATTATAATATAATATACTTATTATAATATAACATAATATATATTATAATAGTATGATATATAATATAACATATATTATAATATTATATGAATATAACATATATTATAATATTATAACATAGTATATAATATATCATAATACTATATATTATATACATATAACATAATATATATTATATATTACATATATTATAATATATATATAATATATAACAGAGAGAGGGAGTCGGAGAAGGGCAGAGCCCGATCGGGCAAGGAGGCGGAGCCATGCACGGGATCGGGCACGAAGGCGGGGGATGGAGTCGGCTGGAGGGGTCGGCGTCGGAGGCGGGAGCAGGAGCGGCGACGAGGTCGGCGGCTGGTTTCAGCCGGAGTTCGACGATCGAAGGCAGATGATGTTGCTAGGGCACGACGGATTCGGCCCTTGGGGTTGATGGAGGCCGGCGATGTTGAACTTCGGCGGAGATTGGCAGATCCGGCGAATCAGCGGCGAGTCCGAGCAGAAGAAGATCGATGGTTGGGTGTGCACGGCGGTGGTCGTCGGCTTCAGATGTCGAGTTGGAGACCTGGAGCTGCGAAGGAGATCGGTTGGAGTCTAGGTCGGCGTCGACAGCGAGCTTGGCGTCGCGTAGAGGAGAGTCGGCGGTGAAGAACAGGATGCAAGAGTTTGGGCCATTTCGATGGAAGCAGAGCAGAGGCGGGAGCAGAGGTAAGTTTCCTAATTTCCTTTTTCTCTCTTTTTTTTTTGATCCTGAGAGCGTATCAGACTAAATGGGAGGGAACGTCGTTTTGTGTCGAAAGAGGCGGTTGGAGAGGTCGTGGAGAGCAACCGTGGAGATCGTGGGGGCTTTGGTCGTGGGTGAGTTCAACCGGCTAGGTCTGGTTTGCTGCTTACAGGTCAACAAATGCCCCCCAATAAATATGATATGCGCCTTGTAGCAGATCATGTTTGTTGCGCCTTGTAGCTATTTGACCCTACTGATTTCTAAAAATTGATTTTAGATGTCACGTAGATGCTCTTTTAGATATCCCTGATTTATCTTCTCGATTTGCTAGGAATTAACATTTCTTCTGCCCTAGCTTTGTGCTTTCATGGGCTTGATGAAGAATCCATATCGGTGACCTATACACTTTTTAGATTTGTATTAGGTCGGTGGCAAATAGTCATCTGTCCAAGGCTTGATGCATAGCAGACTTTGATGATAGTAATATTCCCTTAGTTCAGCCTATGGCTTTATAAGAACTGTGGGAAAACTTCTTCGGTCCTGAGCTTTGTGCTTTATCGGACATGTTTAAGAAGAGAAGCTCCTTCGATCTTAGCTTTGTGCTTGACAGATTTATTGAAGGATAATGCCTCTAACTTGATAAAAAAAAAATTTGTGGCTTGGTGCCTTTGAACTGATTGACAATCTTCTTCTGAATTTTGCCGCAATACGCTTGTTAGCTGAGGAAATCTTCTGAATCTGAACTGCTTTGATTTGTTAAATTTGGCAAATATTACACTTGATAGTATTTGTCATCGGGCTAACAAAATAGGTGATTTCCTACTACGGCCTCTTATTATGGCTTGTTTAGTAGGTAAAGCTGTCAGTGGCTCGGCCGCATATAGGCTTATTGAGATTGATATTATACCTATTTGAGCACTGGAATTGTACTATAATAGCTCGTACTTATCGCATTTAATTTGTTGAAGTTATCAGGATCAAAAGTCTTCTCAATCTGAGCTTCAAGATTTTGGCAACTTCGAATATGAATCTTCACTTTTTGCAATGATCACATATTTATTTGCTTGAAGGCACTAGCTTCTGCACTGTATTTATACAGTAATAGCATTCTGAATGATTTTAAATATTTATTTGGGGATCAATGTTAACCCAAATAAATATTTAAAATGCCCCCAGTCTTGAAGGAAATTTTCAACTGTCATCAGATTTTCGGCATTTTTAAACTTAAAAATGCCCCCTGTCTTACGGGAGAATTTCTAAGATAACTTAGAAATGTATTCTTTCTTTGTGAGGGAGTGATCTTGTGCTTGCTTTCTTAAGAATGATATTTCTTCAAATATCTCCCATTGATCGGAGGCATGGGTCGTCGACCTTCCATATCGATGAGTTGATAGGCTCCTCCCTGTTACACCTTCTCGATGACAAAAGGGTCTTCCCAGTTTGGCTTGAATTTACCACCCATTCTTCGGTGTGGGATAATTAGTCTTCTCAGCACCAGGACCAATTCTCCTTCTTGAAATGCTCGAGGGCGTATCATACGGTCAAAAGATTTTATCATTCTTGCTCGATAAATTTCTAAATTTTGTTGAGCTTGGAGCCGGACTTCATCTAGTGCGTCAAGTTCTTCCATCCGTAGGCGAGCATTTTGTTCTTCTGTGAGGTCGTACTGAACAGCTACTCGAAGTGACGGCAATCCAACTTCGAGTGTAAGTACTGCTTCAGCTCCAAATACCAGCGTATAAGGAGTTGCTTTTGTTGGTGTCTTATATGTAGTACGATATGCCCACAATGCTTCTGCCATCTTAGTATGCCATTCTCTTTTATTTTTAGTAAGGATTTTCTTGATCAGCTTTACGAGCGTCTTATTGAAAGCTTCTGCTAATCCATTTGCTCTTGGATTATAGATCGATGAATATTGCCAATCAATTTTATGCCGCTCAATGAATTTGTATATTTTAGTGCTTTTGAAAGCTGAACCGTTGTCTGAGATTATGCGGTGTGGTACACCAAATCTGTAGACGATATTATGAGTAAAGAAGTTGATCACATGATGAGCAGTGACTTCTTTGAATGGTACCGCTTCAGCCCATTTAGAAAAATAATCTGTTGCAGCTAATATAAAGCGGTGTCCCGCAGATGATGGTGGATCAATTGGCCCTATTACATCTGTCCCCCAACATTCAAATGGCCAGGATGCTATAGTGGGATGTAAAGGATTTAGAGGTTGATGTATAATATTGCCATGAATTTGACATTCATGGCATATGTCTGCATGATTGGTGCAATCCTTTACTATTGATGGCCAATAATAACCCATTCTTTTAATTTTAATGGCCATTTTAGGACCCGATTGATGTGCGCCACATAGTCCTTCGTGAACTTCAGAGATAACTTTATCAGCTTCATCTCTCCCTAAACATCGTAGCCACATTTGATCGAACGATCTTCGATATAGCGTGTTGTTAACAAATGCATATCGCAACGCTCTCTTTTTTATCTGTGTAGCTAATGATTTATCTGTCGGGAGTTTGCCTTCTCTAAAGTAGTCAATGAAAGGCTGCCTCCTGTCATTTTGCTCTTCAACCTCTAGGCATTCAAGCCAGGATTTAGAGGTTCTGCCAAATTTTCTTTCTGTAAATATTGGAGGTTTATTTATTTGATTTTCCAGAATACTTTGTTGGGGAGGTTGAGGAACAACCAAAGTTGTATCCTGCTGGCTTGAATTTGGTGGCCCCTCTGCCTGCGGGGAACATAAAATTGCTAGCTCTAGTACTCGATGAGTGTTGACACTGATTAGCACCGGCTCGTTATTCATGCTCGTCATTTCTTTAGCAAGTTTTGCTAAAGAATCTGCCTTACTATTATGAGCTCGAGAAACTTGGATTAGTGTAACATTTGTAATTTGCTTCATAAGCTCGAGAACTCGCCTATGATAGTAAATCAACCCGATTCTGCCGATTTTATAGATACCCAGTACTTGATTTATAACAAGCTGAGAATCACTAAAAATTTTGAGGTTTTGAATTTTCATTGAAATAGCGATCTCGAGACCCGCTATTAAAGCTTCATATTCTGCTTTGTTGTTGGTTCTTGGTTCAGTTAAACCAAATAAAAATCTCATTATTCCTCTATTAGGTGTTATAAAAATAAGACCGATACCAGCTCGAGCTTTTGGGAGGTTTGGAGGTTGGGCAGGTTTAATTGACGATGCACTGTCAAAATACATCTCCCACATCTGTAACTTCTCTCCTTCTTGGACAACTAAAATTTGTTCATCGGGCAGATCATCATTGAGCAGTGAATTTGCAGGAATGGCATGTGTGGCAAGAAAATCTGCTAGGACTTGCCCTTTCACTGCCTTTTGTGGAACATAGGTGATATCGAACTGTAGAAGTATCACTGCCCACCTGGCTAGACGACCTGTCAACACCGGTCTTGTCATCAAGAACTTCAGCGAATCGATCTTTGATATCAGTGTAATTTTATGAGACAGCATATAGTGGTGGAGTTTTTAAACTGCGAAAATCAGCGCCAGACAATGCTTCTCAATTGGGGAGTAACGTATCTCTGCTCCAATCAATCTTCGACTGATGTAGTAGAGTGCATTTTCTTTGCCTTCTTCATTGTGCTGAGCTAGCAATGCCCCAAGGGACTCTTCCAACGCTGCGGTGTATAGGATAAGAGGCTTCCCTGGAATTGGTGCTGCAAGAATAGGCGGGCTTAACAAATATCTCTTGATACTATTAAAAGCTTCTTGACATTCATCATCCCATTTGAAATGAACATCTTTCTTCATTAGCTTTGCAAATGGTTGACATCGTCCAGATAGATTTGAGATAAATCGCCGTATAAACGCAAGTTGTCCTTGTAAAGAACGAAGTTGACAGAGACTTTTTGGAGGCGGCATTTCTATAATTGCCTTGACTTTGTTAGGATCAACCTCAATCCCTCCATGTCGTACCACGTACCCGAGAAATTTTCCTGATGAAACTCCAAAAGCACACTTGAGTGGATTCATTTTGAGATTAAATTTTCTGATCCTTTCAAATACAATTCTCAAATCTTCAAAGTGATCTTTTCGATCTATACTTTTAACAACAAGATCATCCACATAGCATTCAACTTTCTGGTGGATGAGGTCGTCAAATATATGTGTCATAGCTCTTTGGTATGTAGCTCCAGCATTCTTCAAGCCAAAGGGCATAACTGTGTAGCAGAATATGTCGATGGGAGTCCTAAAAGATGTATGTTTCTCATCTTCAGGTGCCATTCTGATTTGGTTGTAGCCCGACGATCCATCCATAAATGAGAATATGTCGTAGTTGGATGTATTATCAACCATCAATTCTGATATTGGAAGTGGAAAGTCATCTTTTGGACACGCCTTATTCTGGTCCCGATAGTCAATGCATATGCGAATTTGACCATTTTTCTTCTTTACTGGAACAATATTGGCTATCCAATCAACATACTTCTCTTCTCGAATAAAACCTGCTTTGATAAGCTTCTTGGTTTCTGCAATCACTTGCTCTTCAATCTCTAGCCTCATTCGCCTTAGAGCTTACTTAACAGGTATTGCACCTGGTTTAATAGCTAGTTTATGAACAGCTATATCAGGGGATAAGCCTGGCATTTCATCGTATGTCCAAGCAAAGCAGTCCCTGAATTCACTGAGTAATACTTTCATCTTTTCAACTTTATTCTTGGAGAGAAGAGCACTGATAAAGGTCGGGCGACGGTCCTCGTCAGTTCCCAAGTTTATTTCTTTCAGTTCATCCATGGTAGCGGCCTGTCCACCATCTTCAAGTTCTTCTGGTGCAGGTTTAGCTTCCACATCTTTCTCTTCATTTGTATCTGTATCTTCAGTAGTCAGACATTTATTCATTATTGCATAACATACATTTTTCTAAGTATGTTCTACTGCGATAAATCCTTTTGTATCACGACTACCCATCTTTGATAATTCTTGGCACCACATTCTTTGAAAGAAATGTGCTCGTCGCCAAGTAACCATATTATGAATTCCAGCTTTCCGTATCATCTGCTGAATTCTTTTGGGACAATATCTGGGCATTTCTGTAGGAATTATCTCTACATCTTCATTGAAATTCCCATGCTCATTGAGATTCTCTTCTTGATATTCTCTAAATTTATAAAATAAGCTTCTCGGTCCTCTACTTCCGTGTAGGGGAGGTACATAAAATGTTTTAAGCTCTTCAACATTATGAACCTCACGGGATACTATTTCTCTGAAGTGTTGTAGAGGGATCAAAGTAACTACAAAAGTATTTTCCTTTGGCTCTTCGTTCAACAAAGGGTTGTAGGTTTCGGAGATATCCTCATCTTCCTCCGTGTCACTTCCTAAATGAAGTACAACTTTATTTGATTTAGTCAATGTATTAATCTTTTTAGAAAAATTGGGTGACATGCCCTTCTTTCCCATCTGCTTTGCTTCAACTTCCTTGGGTTGTTTTATACTCCTTGAGGTCGATGCTTTAACTTCTAGAGATTTTGTCGGTTTTACTTCATTTGGAATGAAGTATTTTGCATCATCATAAATTTTTACTTCGTGGACTGCGAAGGGTTGTATATCTCCAGAGATTCGGAACTCTTCTCCATCCTTTAGATATTTCATGCACTGGTGCATAGTTGATGGAACCAGACCATTCTCGTGGAGCCAAGGTCTACCCAATAATGCCTTGAATGAAGTGTCTGCATCGATAATATGGAATTTAGCTTCTGTGCACAGCTCTCCAAATTTTAGCGGAAGAACAAATGACCCTATAGTTTTTTGCCCTTTCTCATTAAAGCCATGCACTATAAGTTTATCTGGCCCGAGATGTTGAATATCCATGGATAGTGATCTTAGTGTGCGCAAGCTCATAAGATTTATTGAAGACCCTAGGTCAATCAGAATTCGCTTGATTATGATGCCATCACTTTCTGCCGTAACATATAAAGGACGATTATGTTCTGTAGTCCCCAGCATGAGATCTTCTTCAGAGAACGTAACAACAGGTTCATTTCTAGCATAAAGAACTTTGCTCAAACATCTTTCTGCGAAATATGCTTCATATCTCTCTGGATTCTTAAGAGCTTGTATCAAGGTTTCTCGAAGATCTTTTGACATTAGGAGAGCTTCATAGATGCTGAGATGTGCTGGGATTTTTCTCAAATGGGAAATGATGTTATACTCTATCCCCTTATTTGTATCATATTTCTTCTTATGATCTTTAGGGATGATTTCTTCATTGATGATTATATCTTTTCCCTTGTCTTTGCTTGGTGATCCCTTTTTTAGTGGCGGTGGTAGCACTTTACCACTTCTCAACTGTACTTGAGCAACTTCATTCAACTCAGTCTCATCTGATGAAGATTTTGTTATATGTTCAGAGTCTTCACTCAGCTTTACATGCTCCATTCGTGAAGCTATTTGTTGATCCGACTCATCGTCACTTGGAAAACACAACTCTTCTTCTGAGTTACCATTTATCTGCAGCACCATCAGACATGACTCTGATGTCACTTTATCAATCATTTTTGTAGAAGACATTGCTATCTGACTCCTATTGTAATCTTTAACAAAATCTCTTTGGCGTGTAATCGATGCTACTGAGATGACTCGACATGTTTCTACATGGAGTGATTCTTCATCTTCTTGTTCATCATCTTCTATTTTTGATTGATCTATTTGAAGGTCAGACATAAAATCTGTAAGTGTTATGGGTCGTCTCAACGGTTGACGATAATCCTCCAAATTGTTGATGATCTTTTGAAGCACGGTCCTCTTCTTCTTTAGCTTGTTACGTCTGTTTGAGCTGTCAGACTTCTTGGAGGATGCCTTATAAAACCACTTCGTATTAGAACGCCTCCAAGTTGATGACCTGGAAGTGGATGCACCTGAATTTTGATTTTCTTTCAATTCAAGCACTGATTCCATAGAGGATTTTCATTTTACACCAGGAACTCCTTCTAGTTGTTTGATCATCTTTTGTGTCTTCTTGGAGATTGCAATCTGCCATCCATCTTTTTCTGGCATCATTTTTCCCTTCATTTTGTCTCCTTCCTTCATTGGAGGTATAGGAGAAGACACAATCATCTTCACAGACTCTTTCTTTGGGTGAACTAGAACGCTATTTGATAGTGTGAACTCACCATCTCTATATTTCTTTTCAAGCCAGTCTTTGAAGACATAACAATCTTCAATAGGGTGGCTGATAACTCAGTGATACGGGCAATAATTTGAATTATGTTTCTGCTCAGCTTCTTCTGGTCTTTTACACTCAAGTAATTTAAGACCAGCATTAAGCGCTTGCTTGAATAACTTTGCCACACTTTCCCTCTTAAAAGAACATTCTCTATTCATTTTCTCTTTAAGGGATGTGATTCGATCACCGGTTCTTGGCTTCGAACATTCTCCTTCATCACGAAAAGTTTGAGACCTATCGTTTCCTCCCAATACTAGTTTTGGCTGGGGTTTAGAATACTGTCTTCCTTTATCATCTTTAGGAGTAGATTATTTTTCTTTATCGATCCTTAAAGATGATGCAGAATAGATCTCATCCCTTCTAGTATCTGCAGCTTTATTTCTTCGGGGTTTATCTGAATAATTTTCAGACTTAGACAAATTCAACTTTTCAAATTTAGCTACTCTATCCAGTAGCTCCTGATATGTGCTGATGGATGCCATGCATAAAAATGGTAACATCTTATCATCGATGTTTCCCATTAGCAGTTGAACAGCGTGCTCCTCTTCCAACTGTTGTTCGCATTTCATACTCATATTACGCCAACGAGTGATGTACTTCATCACTGACTCACCTTTTTTTCATTTCTCTAAGGTAAGGTCAGCGATAGTAGTCTTCTCCGTAGCACAGGCGAACCTTTTTACGAACATATTCTCTAGTTCTGAAAATGTCTTAACAGAATCATTGGGCAGCTCAGTGTACCATTCAAAAGCAGTTGCAGTCAAACTACTAATGAATTGGCGGAAGAGCAGAGCATCAACGCCCCCAGTATTTTCACATGTTGCTTTAAACTGAGCCAAGTGTTGTTTAGGATTGCCGGTGCCATTAAAAGTATTAAACTTAGGCACTGAATAGGCTTTAGGGTAGGGCACCTGATCATACTCGGTCGGATACGGACGACCCTTGCTCACAAACTTCTCTACCTGCTCTGAGGCAATGACAGCCTTAATCTTTTCATTGATGATTGATTCAAATTGGGGAGTCATCATCAGCTCAGATGTACTTGTAACATTTTGGTGAGCTTGTAGATGAACAGGTTGATCAGCCTCATTTCCTTCTTCATGTGTGGTTCGTATTCCAGACACCTGGGGTATTGGGCCGGCTGGCAAATTAGTAGGAACACTACCAGATATCTACAGATTAACGGGCTGACCCGATGTATGATGATCAGTTGGTTGAGGAAGTGCAGGAGTAGTAATGATGTTCTTCTGCATTAACTGCATCATCGCAGTCATCTGTGCCATCATTTCTGTCATCTTACTGTTCAGATCGGATATCCCCTTATCTTTTTCTTTCATTTGGAGTTTCAAACGTCTTTGTGCTTGTGCTAATGTCTCGGCAAGCACTTCTTCATCTTGATCATCATTTTGTCCATCACCTGAGGGGACTTCTTCTTCTTCTAATTGCTCGTCCTGAGCTTGATCTTCTTGGGATGTTGTTGTTTTAGAAGAAGTGGGCCCTGCTTTATTGCGTCGTCGGTAGCCACGTGTTTGATGTGGCTCATCACCATGCCCCACCATGTAGACTACCTCGACTTCCATGGTGTCTTCATCATCATCATCATTTTCCTGTACTCGAATCTCAGAGCGACGCTTCCAGTAGATCTCTAGCTCTGCATGTGGTACAGGAACTTCTTCAATTGGAGGAGTATGGTCAAAATTGACCTTCTTCCGAGAGGCTGAAGTTGGCTGGCAATAGGATTCCTTAGAAAATTCTCCAAGGTGTCGACTATTGTAGGTGTCAGTAATAGGAACCTTTTCCTTAGGTACCCATTGTTGACAATTTTTATTAAAGGCGAATCTCTGGGAGGTTGCACTAGATGTCATGCCTATATTGACTTTCTTCTGCAGTGATCTTTTTTCAAGAGGTCTCGGCCTCCAAATTTCTTTTCCCTTCCACTGGGATCTCTTGATAGCGGAATCTTGAACACGAGGTCTAGGATTCACGCTCCAATGTTCACCGCGTGGAGTTGATCTCGATTTCTCTTGAGCTACCGTGGCAATTGGTAACTCTCTTTGTGGGATTCTTGTAGTCTTGAATGTCAATGGCCTTTGGTATTTCTTCCTTATCAGGTCATTTTCTCTTGCAACTTTCAAAACTTTGTGCACCCTGGCGGACAGAGTTTCATGCTTCTTCATTTGAGGAATAGGGGTTTGGGGCTGCTGATCCCAAAATGACTGATTCAACTCGCCAGTAGGGCTGTTCCTCTTCACTCATTTTAGATTTGTAAACTTGTTATGGGTGGGAACGTTAACATCTGGTTCCAAGGCTGGGAGTGTTGATGGATGCACTGGCAGTGGTTGTTGAGCTCGTAGTTTGGCATTCAACTTTCTCCTTTGCCTTCTTGTGAGCTTTCCTCATGATGAGGAGGCTTCAGCATCATCCTTTCCGGGTGCAGATAACCCGGTTGACAGAGTGGTGGCCCAAGTAGGTACCACAGATATTCTTCCTCCAGTTACGACCCTCTCTGTGGTTGGGGCCTTGGGCTGCGATAATCTTTCGAAGACAGAGGTTCTATTTTGTTGAACTGCTTTAACAGTAGCAGTTCTAGTAGCTCGCGGCTGTTGCACGGAATAGGCACGTCGTGCATAAGTTTCAGCAGAGTCAGGCCTCGCAGAATGGCATTGAACAGTCATGCCTTGAATAGGTACAGCGGCAGCCGTTGCAGTAGCTGCAGAGAACTCTAAGCTTCCAAATCGGATAGTGGCTTCAGAGTTTTCAGTGTTAATGACAGCATTCGCTAACTGGATGCTAGCGCCTCGTCCCAGTTGGACGGTAAAGGGAGTATTCTGTAGTTTCATTCTGCACAAAAGAAAGGTAAGGGTTAGTAGTCAAAAATTGATACATTACCCCACACTTTTAAAGTGCAGAGACTAGACAGAATGAAATATTATATATATAAATATATATATAATGAATTTTATTTGATTGCATTATTTCAAAACCCTGATATTAAATTCATTAGAGTTTTAATAATTTCATCGCTATTATAGTTTATGTTAATTAGCCAAAAATGGAAAGAAAAACCAGTCCCCAGCGGAGTCGCCAGAAATTTGTGGGCTCCGAAAATTCCATATGAATGCGTGCCCCAGCCTCTCCGCGTCATCGATCTATTTTCCTTGTTTGATAGTGATGACAACGAAGAGTTTTAATAAGATTAGGTTCCGGGTGAATTTTCAGAAGGCAGATTGGATTTTAGATAACACACTACCCAGAGATTTCGCCCTCAATTTGTGAGGACTTTTTGATCTGAGTTCTGGTTTCCTATAGGCGCAAGCCCCTATAGTTAATTACCCCTCCTGATAACAAGAGAGAACTTTCGATTAAGGCTAGTTATTAAAGTAGTCACATATGTTATGAACCTATCGTATAATAGCAATAATCTTAGGGTTTTGAATTTGAGATTTGAACTTTGAAGTTTAGGAATTTAAGGTTTATCACCGTAAATTTAAAACTGGTGGTGGGGGGAATGAAGACGAGCCCGATCAAGATCCCATGGTTCCGTCGTCCCGGGCTGTCATGATCCCTGGTCTACTTAGTCAGAGGAGGTAGTCGACCCAACCTGACAGAAGGAACCTTATCGACAGCCATGGGTTGCTTCGTCCAAGAATACCTTGTAGACCTGGGTTGGTGTTTGTCTAAGGGGATATATCTGAATCCACCTTAGCTGACAAAGGGCTTTATGCCCATCAAATATATCCTATGATTCTTCGCTCAAGGGTTTGACGCCGTTAGGGAACATACGGGCCTTGACCGTGATCGTAATATAATGGTGCCATTTCGCGGCAAGACCACCCGATCAGAGGGCACGTGCCACGTCCCTGCTGGTAAGAGACTATTTGAGGATAAATCATAGTGATACACCCGACACGCATTCGCTCTTTGTGATTTTAGGTTAATTTCAAATTTATCACCCCCGATAAATGGTTGCGAGAGGTGGATGATTTTTTAGTTTTAAGTTTTATAAGTGATATATTTCATTTCAGAGATTTAGAATTTTGTTTGATTTGAGATTTGACTCCTCCGGTTGAGATTTTTTATCAACGCGGCCATCATCGGGGTGTATGGGGTTTGCAATCGTATTTTCGTAGGATTTTGGGAGGCATTTTGCAATTCAAGTCGTGTCGACTCCAGTCCTTTTGAGGAGGAGGATGAAACTTGAATATTTGACCCTCACAGCATTCTCTGACCATTAGATTTTGAAATCGTATGCGGTGGTCGGAGCACATGCGGGTGATAGCATTTGACCCTGCGCAGCATTCTCGGACATTTATGTTTGTAACTTTAAAATATTGACCGGAGCACATGCAGGGGGGTTATGTTTCAATTCAATGGGACCATATTTAATACATAAAAGGGGGGAATTTTAAAGTATTTAAATATGATTTATTTGTGCAAGGGATTTCATTTAGAAAAGGTTGAGATTTCTTTTGAAAGCCTACGAATGCCTTCTGTCCGCTTGTATACGTGTTGCGGATCCGGTGGCGTTTGAGTGTGTTAGATTTCACTTATTGCATTTAGTTTGTTTTGACGCTTTAAAGTGTTATCTAACACAGCTTGCAGAGGATATTTGCTCAATAGGTACTAGGAGATCCGTGCTCGTGTTCGTAGGAGAATTATCTTGCTCGCTACGAATTCTCCCATTTTGTCCTGTAGATAGACTGATTTATTCGATACAAGCTCCTTGTCCTTGCTTGTATGCTAGTTCTTATGAGCACTATAAATTCTCTGTTCCTACTCACAGGTGAATTGTAGTATACTGCTCACAAGTCTGTTAATATTACCCGTATAACAATACACCAAATCATTCGTTGTTGAGGGTGACTTGGACAATTTCTCAATTTCTTTGAGTATAAGGTCTTAATGATTTATGAGAATCATTAATTCTTCAAATCACCAAATTGTGATTTCTCTTTATAGTTAAATACAATTATGCATTGCTCGTTGAGATTTTCTGTAACTCTTATGATCTCTTCGTATGCATAGATGGTTAGGTCCCTTTGAAGAACTACAAGATTTTGAGGGATGCTAAGTCTTGATACTTGTTTATCTATATAAAGAATATTTAAGCCGATAACTCAACAAAACAAAGGGTTTCCAAAGAACCTTGATAAGGGAACCTAGGGAAGTTCTTTGTTGTAGGGCATCAAATGATAATTAATTGTCAAATATTTTGTTGTCTGATCTTAATTTGCATAGAGTCCCAATTTCACTTAATTGCTATTGGATGATATAACTCATGACTAGTTTGCAATGTAGTCATTTCCAATGTCATTTGATTGTACTATTAATATGTTAATCAGATGAGACATTAACAGAGGTTCAATAATGCATTTAAGTAATGTTATTTATGACAAAATTTGATTGCATTATTAACCAAATATTATAAGCCAATTTACTTAATGGATTATCAAATTTAAATGATTTACTCATAAGGATCATGTTAACTGCTCAATTAAATTTGATTAGGAAATTTCAGATTAATTAAAGTAAATTGTTCAATTGAATGCTCTTCCCATCTTTCAAAATTTGTATGAGTCCAAAAATCTTCTAAGTCCCGAATATTTAAGAAAAATTCGGCAGCCTTCCGGCGTCCCCTCCCCGGTGCCGGGAGGTAAGGAGGGCATTTGCCCTTTCAAATCCGCCCGGCCAGAAAGATAGTCAACGGCCGAGGGCTTCAGGGCGTTGTTGGGCCCGGGAAATTATCTTATGACGCTTTGATTGACGACGATTGGACGCAGATCGTAGTTGTTGCAGAAGATTGGACGCAGATTGAAAGGTTGCGGACGATTGGAAGCAGATCGAGTGGTTGCCGACAACTGTTTAAAGATCCCTCATCTCTCTTTTGCTTTCTCCCTTTTTTTATTAATTAAAATAACATATATATTATAATATAAAATATATATTATAATATAATATACTTATTATAATATAACATAATATATATTATAATATTATGATATATAATATAACATATATTATAATATTATATGAATATAACATATATTATAATATTATAACATAGTATATAATATATCATACTATTATATATTATATACATATAACATAATATATATTATATATTACATATATTATAATATATATATAATATATAACAGAGAGAGGGAGTCGGAGAAGGGCAGAGCCCGATCGGGCAAGGAGGCGGAGCCACGCACGGGATCGGGCACGAAGGCGGGGGTTGGAGTCAGCTGGAGGGGTCGGCGTCGGAGGCGGGAGCAGGAGCGGCAACGAGGTCGGCGGCTGGTTTCAGTCGGAGTTCGACGATCGAAGGCAGTTGATGCGGCTAGGGCACGACGGATTCGGCCCTTGGGGTTGATGGAGGCCGACGATGTTGAACTTCGGCGGAGATTGGCAGATCCGGCGAATCGGCGGCGAGTCCGAGCGGAAGAAGATCGATGGTTGGGTGTGCACGGCGGTGGTCGTCGGCTTCAGATGTCGAGTTGGAGACCTGGAGCTGCGAAGGAGTTCGGTTGGAGTCTAGGTCGGCGTCGACAGCGAGCTTGGCGTCGCGTAGAGGAGAGTCGGCGGTGAAGAACAGGATGCAGGAGTTTGGGCCGTTTCGATGGAAGCAGAGCAGAGGCGGGAGCAGAGGTAAGTTTCCTAATTTCCTTTTTCTCTCTTTTTTTTTATCCTGAGAGCGTATCAGACCAAATGGGAGGGAACGTCGTTTTGTGTCGAGAGAGGCGGTTGGAGAGGTCGTGGAGAGCAACCGTGGAGATCGTGGGGGCTTTGGTCGTGGGTGAGTTCAACCGGTTAGGTCTAGTTTGCTGCTTACAGGTCAACAAACCACTGTGCATTGGTTCTATAGTATTACCAGATGATGCAACTCTTGATGAATCACCCATCGGTTGTACCTGCTCTTTTGATGTTATTGTGTATCTAAATTGTGATGGAAATTTCAATGAGGCCAATCTTGCATTGTGTATTGCCTTCTGGAAGTCCAGATTCTCCTAATCACAGTTCCCATGTAATAAGAGAAGTTAGTAAAAATACGGAACAATCATGTGGTGATGGATGTTTCTCAACGCCAACAAGGCTAGCATTAAGCTCTGAAAACTATATGAATTTTGTAGAGCACGAAAAATTATTCAAAAACTTAAAAGTTTGCTAAATGTGTCGCATATTTTCTTAGATTTTTCAATTTCAGTTTCTTTTCATTTCTTATTAGAAGAAGAGTTTGAAGCAACGATTAGATTGCTTCCATTATGATCTGACGGCCATAGATTTGATTCAAGAAAATAACCTTTCTCAAATGTGAGAGGAAGACTGCAGATAGCAACTCTTTCCTATTCAACATTTGTGAGGCGTCATGCACTAGGATATCCTTATTTATTTTCATTTGATGTCATCGAATAATTTCTCATTAAAGAGCAAAAATAAGAACTTTTTTTTATGCAAGCATTTGTTTGGAAGCAATCAAGGTCCTTGTTCAATTCCATTATTCCATCTCCCTGGAAATGTCTCTCTTCCACCTTTTTTTTTTGGCATAAATATAGATTTTATTTTGGAGGTAATCAAGTTCATTGCTCACCACTACTACTTCATCATAGGGGTGCAAATGAGTCGAGTCGAGTCGAGTTTAGGCCCTTATCGAGCTCGGCTCGTTAGTTGTAAAGCGAGCTCGTCTCACTGTAAACGAGCTCGAGCCAGCTCGTGAGCCATGGGCGGGAATTTTTAAATTTAGGCGGGATTTTTAAAACTTAAGCGGGATTTTTAAAACTTAATTAAAATTTAGAAAAAAAATATGAAATGTTTAACATTTAAATAAAACTTAGGTGGTTTTTATTATTTTTTAATATTTAAATTAAATAAATAAAATAAAATTATTTTAAAAATATTAATATTTATTCGAGCCGGCTCAAGCTCGAACTTGAGCTCGTTTACTAAACGAGCTCGAACTCAAGCTCGAGCCGGCTCGGCTCACTTACACCCCTACTTCATCATACCACCCAGCCCACCTTTCTCCCTCCCTTCTCTCTCATGTACATGCAAGTGCAAGCATACACAAAATTAAACAAAGTGCCCAAAGTGAAATTACACGTTGCTTGATTGATTAATATTGTACGTGTTATATTATTTCTAGCTGTTAATTTGAACTGACCTATTCATCACTTGGATGCGAAAAATATCTTCAAAATATCTTATGACACTTAGAAGATGAAGTTTGTATGGTTTTAACACCTGGATTTGAGGCTACTAACAACGCAAATCATGTAGACACAATTTTTATATGATCTAAAGCAGCCATCAAGAGTTTATTATGATAAATTCAATATGACTATCAAAAAATATGAATACTCAGAAGGATAATCTGATCATGCTTTATTCATCAATAAATCATCAAGATGTAAAATCACAATCCTTTTCATATACGTTGATATTATTTTGATGGAAAATCATGAGAAAATTAGCAAACTAAAAGGTGTCCTAACCAAAAAACTTGAAATCAAAAAATTTAGTTTCTTGAAGTATTTCCAATGTATGGAAATAACGAGATTGAGAAAAAGTCACTCAATAAAGATACACTTCAGAACTACAAAAAGAACATGCTAACAATCCAATGGATTCTCCAAATAAAATTGGGTCCAAGATAGAAACAACATAGGCGCACAAAGGAAGATACCAACAATTAACAGGAAAATTAATCCATTTATCTCAAACTAGAGCAGACATTTTTTCTAGTTAGTCATGTCAGTGGATACATGAATAATCCCACAAAGAAATACCTTAAACTTGCATACTAATACTTAAAAAGACACATGAAAAAGGTTTATTCTTTAAGAAAGGAGCTAATAGAAGTATTGAAATCCTCATTAGTGCTAATCGAGCAGGACCCATAACTAATTAAAAATTCCTCTTATTATTGCTCATTTAGATGGGAAAATGTAGTTGCTAGGAGACCTAAAAAAATTGTTTGTTTTTGCCCAAACAAATGTCGAGGCAGAATTTAGAGATAGGGCTCATGGAATTTATGAACGAATGTGGCTTAAAAAAACTTCTTGAATAACTAAAAGTATATGCTAAAGAATCAATGATGTTGTGACAAATTAAGTTACAATAAGTATTACTAAGAATTATGTAATGAACCGGTTGGGTGGCCAGTTCAACCGAACCGGCCAACCCGCCTAACAAGAGTCGCGACCCCATGAGGGGGTCGATATTTGCGAACTAAACAGAGAGCGGAAGGGGGGCGGACGACCGAACTTGCACGAAGGGTTTGGAGAAATCTCGTTTTTCCAATTTTAGCAAATGATTGCGATGGAGGATAAGATTTAACAATTCCTCTTCATTCCTATCGCTAAAAGAAGTGATAAATTTGGATGAAATTTCAACAAACGAGAGGAACGACTGACGAGAAGAGGGAAGAAGGTTTGTTGAAATTTTCTTATCATTTATGTATAAATTCCCTTCATTTACTTTATTTAAAGCAAGTGATATCTTCAAAAGGAAAGAGGAGAGACTTGGAAGTGAAGAGAAGAAATTTTGAGGGAGAAAGAGAGATTTTGGAATTTGGAAAAAAAATCCCCTCGTTGTAAGTGAATTTCCTATTGTATAACTTTATTTAAATTTTGTTATTTAATCACATTTTCATGAAAGTTATGTTGTATGGATTTAGGGATTTTAGAAGGGAAGAAATCAAATTGTAGAAGTTGGGTTCTTCAAGGAACTCAACAAGAACAAAAAATTTGAGGCTGAGGTAAGAATCAATTAGGTAGATGTTATTGAGAAAATTGATGAAAGTTAACTATATGTAAAAATTTCTTTATTTTGTATCTCTTTAGGTTGAGACGAGGATCAAAGATATGAAAAGATCAAAGTGGGTAAATTTATATTATTTCATGATTAAATTTTATGCATGGTCTTTTAGATATTTGATTCCTTTGCATAAATTACAAATATTAAAAGTATAAATTTTTCATGATTATATAGTCTTCTATATAGTTTTCTGATCAATTACATCCGTTATTAATGTTTGAAAGTTTCCTTAAAGTGAAAGGTAATATTTATGTAAGATATGCAAATATATAAATAATGAAAAAAGAAATGGTGATGGGGAAAAAAAAAAAAGAAAAGCCAAAAGATATATATGTATGGAAATAAAACATATAAATATAACAAGGGAAAAGGATATGCATGCAGATTACAGGAGTTTCCCCCCGTATGATACTGACTGGGGAAGCAACGTTGGGGAAGCAACGTACCCATGCACGTAAAAAGGAAAAGATTGTGAAAAAGTAAAAAGAAAATGAAAAAGGTTGTACCTTTGGGTACATTTAGACGGTGCTCCGTTCAAAATAAATGGGAAAAGAAAAATATGTTGAAGTAAAGATTGTAAATGAATATAATATATGATGTATAAATGAATGAATGGAAAATGATATAGCATGTATAAAAGAATTAATGTAATGAAATGAACGAAAGAAATAAAATAGACATATATCAAAGATTATATATATATTGTATTTTATGCATGTTAATTTTTTTTTTAGTTACCCACTGAGTTTACTTAGTAAACTTAAACCATGAATTTAAATATTTTAGGTAAGTCTTCAGTGATTTACAAATGGCAGAAAGGGAGGAGTTCGTCTATAGAAGACAACAAAATAATAAAAATAGGTAAATTATGATTGTTGTAATTCTTAGCTTTGAACAGTGAAATGAATAGATTTTATGGAATATTTTGTTATAGTGCCTCTTCAGTTTCTTTGAAAGACTTTATGTAAATGTGATCATTGAAAAGAATGGAATGTTAATACCGTCCGACTTTTAGTTCTCGCCTCGTTAAGTCAAGCATACAACTGTTAAATACATCTCAGCCATATATTTGTAACAAACCCTTTATACTAGAGCCATTAGATTAAAGTGAAATCAGAACTCTTACAACTTTAGACAAATATATTTGCATACATTGTACCGGAAAAGGTGAGGAAGAGAATAGCAAGGTTTAGCATATGGGTTTCAGTTCCCTGTTATTTCCTTGGTGTTTCTGTTTTGCTTGTAGTAATGTACTGCGGTAGAAAGCTTGTTTTCAATATGCATATGCTTAACAGCTTATTTGACTTTTTTCTTTGTTTTTCTTGCTATGACGTTTTTATGCTTTCTGTAAAGTCTTGACTCGCTGAACATGTTCTGATCTTTTCAGAATTCGTGTTCTAGGGCTAAAAATAGGCTCAAATAAGATTCATTATGATGATTTCTTCAAACTTTTCAGAATTCACATGCTTAAAGCTTAAAGCTTTCGAGTAGAATAGCAGCTTTCCAGCTACTGTAAGGAATTGCAGGTATCATTTGCTAATGCATATGACTTCCTGGAATGTTGGTGGAAAAAATAAGAAAAAAATTGTGTGACTGCACACGTCTTACCCATTTCAGCAAAGTTCAGCACTTCTACTTTATTAGTTTAGCTATTGACTGTAAAATAGATAGCAAAGAACATATATAATCAATAGGACCTATTTAACACAGCATGTAGAAAAATACATTTTTACTGTTGCATTGCTATTTTCCTGTTCCGTCTTCATCCATTCAGAGTGCTGACGCAGATATGTTGATGTTAAAAGAAATTTTGGCATGTTGTTAAGATAATTAGTCCTTATTTACAAAATAGAATAAAATATAAAGTTTAAAAACTATTAGCTTTTTTCAGAAGGAAAAAAAAAGTGCTCAAACGATAATGAGTTTTATACAATCTCACAGAAGAATTTGTCTGCTTTAGGATACAGACACTGCAAAATTATATCCCTCCAGAAATCAGCAGACTGGCCGCAAATTATAAAATTTCTTATTGAAAGCTATGCACTTTTTTATTAAAGTTATGTGAACATCATACAGAATTGTTGACACATTTCAAAGTTATCTGGTATTTTATTTAGACAATTACAACATCAAAAGCGTCACACTATAAACCAGATATAGTCCACTTTCAAGGCAAAGTATAACCTGCAATCAATGATGCAAGCACAGCGAAACAATCAGTATGAGTAAGAGATTGTTCATGACATCAAACCAATAAAAAGCTAATTCACCTCCACATTTGTATCCAACCGGTCTGTTCGCAATTTCACAACGCTTGGGTATTGTCACAGCGACACCCGGATTCACACCAGCACTCTTTGCAGTATTTGAAAGCATGACGGCACACAGACACTTGGGGTTCTGACCTATCTTTTAAACTGCCGAGCAGCATGATGATGAAACTGCAGCATTCACATCCTGCGAAGCCGAAGCACATGGAGCCTTTTGAAAGGCTATTGTATCTGCAGAAGTACTCCCACATTCTCCAGCTCCATTGACCCTTTCAATACGTGCACAGCTAAAAAAAAGAAGTAGAGCAAGAAGAAGAATGCACTTCACCTTGGCTTCCATTCTTATGATGAGCTTAGCATTTAGTCCTCTGTGGGTTTTTATACAGGAGAAAAACTGATAGAAGAAAGATATCTGCAATGGTGGAAGGACACCTCATAGCCCATTTCTTGGTGGATGAAGCACTAGCTACAATACAACTTTTTTATTGCAGCACTTGCTAACTTTCGGGACACAATGGATGAAGCATTACCGTCTGCTTCAATTTTAAATAAGTGGGACTGCAATATCTATGCAGATCTATAGATTGATAAGAAGAACAACATTTGGTACCGTTTGATTGCCCGCGATATTTTTCATCAACCAAGATGAAAGGAGAAATTAAAAACAGTTGATAAAAGATTTTGTATCATTCTGATATCAATCCTTTTGCATCCATGATTGTATATATTTCACCATTGATTAGGTTATTATTTAGAGATTTTATATAGTTCAAATATCAATGATTCATAAGACTGTTCCCTCGCTTATGATACTTCAATACGGGCTCTAAGCAAGATGTATGTATATCGCTAGGGATCTAAATCTAGAATCAGGTGCTAGAATTCAAAATCATAATTCCTCATAACTCTTTAATGCCCGTCTTCAGTAATAGAATTCAACTCTACCCAATCCCTCGCAACACTTCCGAGGGATTAATATATTGCTGAACTACAAAAAACTCTGTATATAGAACAGTTTTCCATATACTTTTGATCCCAAATGTTCAAGAATTTGAGCCATCCCTCATTGCCGACCAAAATATTACCATATATTTAAGCCATTTCTCTTTGCCAACCAATATAATTCCAGTATTCATAGAGATATTTCAGACAACTGATGCCATCCTTTATTAAATAAAAAATGTCATCTAAACGCCCAAAAATAAAATTAGTAATGAAGAAACTAATGTACTAGTTATCAACATGTGAGAATGAGACTCGATCATCTGCTTAGAGTTCATTGATCATCAACATGTTGAAAATTAAGAACTTTTGAGAAGATTTCTATTGCGTTTGCAGTTACATCTGAAGTGTATAAGACAAACTTTCTATTGAGCAAGGTAATTGACAATTTGAGGTTGTTGTTAACTCCATGAGAAATCCTTGTATGGATGAACAGTAAAGGGGAAGAAGAAGAAGAAATACATAATAGAGAATAGGGCAAGTATATTTTTCATTATTTTCTTTTTTGAAAATACACATTGATATATTGTTACTGCTCATGAGTACAAACAAAATTAATTCTACTACAGCTTGACAAGCATCCCATCATCCTAATCATCCAAAATAGAGTCGCCGATGACCTAAAAGACATACCACCTAGGAATAACAAATTTGTAGAAATTTTAATGGGATCTTTACATATATACCGCTTTATTTCATATATACCCTCATTTTATTTACAACCAATTGCACCCCTAGCTACCTGTTTCTATATGATAATCCTTAAGCTACATGGAGGTCTTACATGCTCTATTGTTATGCCTATATGTAAGAGTTGTTGTAGGCTCTGTGAAGTCATGTTTGCCACAATTTCCTTCGTTGTTGAAAGGCTGACCTTGTCCTTGTCCTCAAGGTCAGTGCTGAAAAGAATGGTGGTGAAATCATCTTCTATGATCCTTGTGGATTTAGCTTCTGTCATGCTAGTGCACTGGACCAAATGATGCCATTAGAGTTTGTTTCCTTTAAGATTTACTGTGAATGGAGGACATACTCAGGTCAAACAATTGGATGATTAACCCAACTTCCTATTGGAAGTTGTCTAGGGTTTAAGTTGTTGCTTTTCTAGAAAGACTTAATGATGTGGAGCATCGTTACTTAACATAAGCTTGAGGAGTACCTTATCTAATATTAGCTACTTATTACATATTTCCGTTATTAAGCATGTGCTCCACTACTCAGTTTCTTTAATTAGTTACGCAGTACTAGTAGACACTTTTACTCTCAGTCCTTTTTTGAGTATAGTAAGAAGGAATAGCATATACATAGAGAATTGTAGAGAGAAAGGCAATTTTTGAGAAATATTATACAGAATACCTCTTACTATTCTATCCATATTGCTGCTTGTTTTGTTCTTCATTTCTTGCAGGTTTGATCTCCATCATATTGGCATCAGAGCAAGGATGGGTGACGCGAGAAACCGGGTGGCTTCCGAAGAGGATCACAGCCTTGAAGCTCTGTGGGCAGAGCACAACCAATTGGCGAGGAAAACTGAGGAAATCTCCACCAGTTTGGACCGATTTTTTGGAGAAATGCGCCGAGAATTGAGGTTGATTAACGCTCGTCTAGATCGAAATCAAAACGCTTGAACAATAGCTCCAGCGACCATGCCGGCAGTGAGACGAGGGTTCGTGACAGACAAAGAGTAGCAACAAGATGCTCGGGTGCAAGTGGAGTCAGATTCTGATGAGTAACTGCAACAATTTAAAATGTTGGAGTTGATGGACTCGGAAGAGGAGCAAGTGTTCAATCGCAGGAGCTGCACGACTGCAAGGGACAGGTATCAAGGTGAATTCCGTGTAAAATTGGATATACCTTTTTTTGATGGTAAATTGCATATCAAAGATTATTTGGATTGGGAAAGGGCCGTTGAAACAATTTTTGAATATATAGAGATTGAGCCAGAGAAGCAAGTAAAATATGTGACATATAGGCTGAAAGGAGGCGCCAGTGTGTGGTGGCAACAGGTCATTCAATCCAGGAGATGTGAAGGCAAGGGATCCGTTCGGAGTTGGCTCCGAATGAAGCAACTATTAAGGGGCCATTTCCTACCCACAGGTTTTGAACAAATGTTATATGTGCAGTATCAACATTGTTTGCAAGGCTCGAGATCAGTAAACGAGCATACAGAAAAATTTTATCGACTGAGCGCGAGAAACAATCTCAATGAATTTGATAACCAATTGGTCGCAAGGTACATTGGGGGATTAAGAGATGTAATCCAAGATAGACTTGAATTAAATATTGTTTGGTTGTTATCACAAGCAGTAAACTATGCCCTTAAGGTTGAGACACAATTACAATGGCAGGCCCATAGCAGGCAAGGTAGGAGAACTCTTGAGCATCCAGCAGACTTCAGTAAACACTCACTGCATGTTACTGCCACAAATAGCAAGCAAGTGTTAACACCAACAACCACTAGTTCACCTGCTGCAGTTGGACCGAGAGTAGCAGAACCAAAGGGAATTCAATAAGGAAAGGCTCCATTGAGGGAAAATCCTTATGCCAAACCTTCAGGTATCAAATGCTTTATATGTTTTCAATAAGGGCATAAGTCTAATGAATGCCCAACTCAGGCACAGTTACAGTTGTTGGATAGTGAAGAGGATGAAGAGGTGGCTAACAACAGTAATGAATTTGATGAAGAAGCAGAAGACGTGATCGGTGACAAGGGAGATCCTCTAATTTGTGTGCTACAAAAATTGCTTTTAGCTCCTCGGCAACCAGCGAAGACTCGGTGTAATGCTCTGTTCAAAACCAAGTGCATAATAAAAGGGAAGGTCTGTGATTTATTAATTGATAGTTGGTGCACTGAGAATGTTATCTCTCGCAACGTGGTGGAGGCATTACAACTTAAGATGACAAAGAATCCCAATCCGTATAAGATCAGTTGGGTTAAAAAGGGAATGGAAATTTCGGTGACCGATATGTGCAATGTACCGTTTTCAATTGGTCGTCACTATGTAAGTGAAATTTTATGTGACGTCATGAACATGGATGTATGTCATTTGATTCTTGAAAGGCCATGGCAATTCGATGTCGGAGCAATTTATGATTGCCGAACAAACATATATGCTTTTGAGTGGAAGGGTAAGAGGTTGAGATTGTTGCCCCGCTCACCAGACCAAGAACCCAACACTTTGAATGCCAAAATAGCTTTATTTGCTGTTACCTAAAAGGCTTTTATAAATGCATGGAAATAATTTGCTTGTATTATGGCCTTAGTTGTTAAGGAACAAAACTCCACAATAGAGGCAAATCTATTGTTGGATGGTATTAGTACATTACTGCAACAATTTACTGATATTACTCCTCCTGAGTTACCAGCCGAACTGCCCTCGGTTAGAGCAATTCAACATCAAATTGAATTAACACCTGGAGCTTCATTACCAAATTTGCCACATTACCGAATGAGTCCAAATGAGCACAAGATTCTACACCAAATTGCTGATGAATTGCTTGATAAGCAACTAATACAGTCGAGCCTTAGCTCTTGTGCTGTGCTGACGTTATTGGTGCCCAAAAAAGATGGTATTTGGAGGATGTGCATGGATAGTCGGTCCATAAACAAGATTACAGTTAAATTCCATTTCCCAATGCCAAGGATGGAAGATATGTTAGAATAATTGGTGGGGGCAAAAATTTTCTCTAAATTAGACCTGCGGAGCGGCTATCACCAAATTAGCATTCGACCTAGCGATGAGTGGAAGACAGCATTTAAAACTCTCCAAGGGTTATACGAGTAGAAAGTCATGCCATTTGGCTTATGCAATGCTCCGGCAACGTTTATGAGATTAATGAATGAAGTGCTGAAGTTGTTCCTTAATAGATGTTGTGTTGTGTATTTTGATTATATATTAGTCTTCAGTGCCACAATCGAAGATCATCTACAGCACCTAACAGCAATATTTGATACTATGAGACAAAACAAGCTTTATTTAAACATTCTCAAGTGTGAATTTGCAACCACACAGGAAACTTTCCTTGGTTTCTTAATCTAGGCTGAAGCGATGAAGGTAGACCCACAGAAAATTGCTACTATAATTGAATGGCCGGCTCCCTGTAATTTCTTTGATATTTGCAATTTTCATGGGCTGGCAAATTTTTATCGGCAATTTATCAAAGGATTCAGTGTGTTTATGTCACCAATTACTGATGTATTAAAACAACAACAGTTCTCATGGTCTGCCGAGAAGCAAAGAAGTTTTGAAGCTATCAAAGTTGCATTATCTACAGCACCCGTTTTAGCATTACTTAATTTTGATAAGCCGTTCATAGTGGACACAGATGCCTCTATGGTGGGAATCGGTGCAGTATTGTCACAAGACAACAAACCTATGGAATTCTTCAGCGAGAAACTGAGCCCATCTAGACAGAAATGGATTGTTTATGAGCAGGAATTATATGTTGTTATTAGAGCATTGAAGTAGTGGGAACACTACTTGCTACATCAAGATTTTGTTCTATGTAGCGATCACAAGGCCCTTCAATATATCAATACCCAAAAGATCATTAACAGGATGCATGCACGTTGGATCATATTTTTACAAAAATTTACTTTTGTAATAAAACACAAGAGCGGAACACAAAATCGAGTAGCTGGTGCTTTGAGTCGGCGAGCAATACTCCTCACACAACTGCAAATAGAATTTTCTAGATTGGAGAGTTTACAAGAACTGTATCTTGATGATGAATACTTCCATGATATTTGGTCTAAGTGCAGGAATAAAGAACCTGTAGCCGGGTATGCCATACATCAGGGATTTCTCTTCAAGAACGAGCTGTTGTGCGTGCCAAAATCATCCTGGAGGCAGCGTATTATATAGGAAGCTCATGCAGGAGGATTATCTGCTCTTATTGGACTTGAAAAAACCATTGCACAGCTACAAAGACATTTATTTTGGCCCCATTTAAGAAGAGAAGTTACTAAATATGTACAGAGATGTTCTATCTGTCAAAGTTATAAGGGTGGAGGGAAGAATACTAGTTTATATCAACCGCTGCTTATACTAGATTCAATTTGGAAAGATTTGAGCTTGGATTTTGTATTGGGACTTCCTCGAACAAAACACGGTAATGATTCTATCATGGTTGTGGTGGATCGATTTTCTAAAATGGCGCACTTCATCACGTGCAAGAAGAAGTTTGATGCTCTCAACATTGCTAAACTTTTTTTTAAGGAAGTTGTTCATCTTCATGGTATTCCCAGGAGCCTCACCTCAGATCAGGTTGTAAAATTCATAAGCCAATTTTGGAGAGAGCTTTGGAAATGATTAAATACATAAATTCAATTAAGTTCGGCTTATCACCCTCAAATAGATGGACAAACCGAGATAGTTAACCGAACACTTGGTAATCTACTTCATTGCCTAGTACAGGAGCATCCTAAATTATGGGATGAAATACTCAGTCAAGCTGAATTCGCTTTCAATGCCATGACAAATCGCTCCAAGGGTATGTGTCCCTTCAGCATCGTTTACACTAAAATGTCTAACACTATTCTTGGCATTGCAATCATTCTGAAAAGCCAGAGCAAAACTGCTTCTATGCTTGCCGATCAGTTTATTGATTTAATATCTAATGTCTGATTGAAGCTTAAGGAAGCCAATCACTAATATAAAATAGTTGTAGAAGCACATAGAAGGGAGAAAATTTTCAATCCGGGAGATTTGGTGTTCGTTCGCTTGCGCAAGGAACGACTACCGCCAGGCAATCACTCCAAACTCAGTAGGAGGAAATGGGGTCCATTTCCTATCAGCAAAAAAATCAACAACAATGCCTATGTCATAGACCTTCCTACAGAATTTACTACTTCCCACACATTCAATGTGCTGATATCTTTGCTTATGTTCCCCCAGACGACAGTTCACACCGATTCTTCTCATGGTAGGGGCAAATGATGCGGAGCATCATTACTTAACATAAGCCTGAGGAGTACCTTATCTAATATTTGCTACTTATTACATATTTCCATTATTAAGCATGTGCTCCAGTACTCAGTTTCTTTAATTAGTTATGCAATACTAGTAGACACGTTTACTCTGAGTCCTTTTTTGACTATAGCAAGAAGGAATAGCATATACACAGAGAACTGTAGAGAGAAAGGCAGTTTTTGAGAAATAATATACAGAATACCTCTTACTATTCTATCCATATTACTGCTTGTTTTGTTCTTCATTTCTTGCAGGTTTGATCTCCATCACTTAAGGAGAGATATGTGGATAATTATGTGATAGATTTTGGATATAAAAGATAGTTGTACTTTGTCTGCAATTGTACTGATGCAAACTTGAATAGAGAATTACCCATAGTAGTGGCAACTGAGTTTCGTGAAGCATTCATTATGTGTAGATAATTGGCAGTAGTATGGTTGTTATTTGACTAGGACTATGTCATCAATGGAAAATTTTTGGTCAATATGCTTCTTGTGAGCTTGCTGCATCATTAAATGTTTGGCTTGTTGTAGATTAGATTCTGAGTATACAATTTCATCCGTTTGGAGTGGCCATGTATCAATTGAGTCTACATTTGTTATTTAATAATTTTCATACTTAGTATAATTTTTATAATAATTTAGTAAAAAATAATTTTAGAATAAGATAAAAATATTTGAGAATGTTCATTTCATATAAATAATCATGTGGCTAAAATTTCATATGCCTTATATGTTGTGTATTTTTTTCATTATTTAAAAGCCCTCTTTTCAAATTATAAAAAATACAAAATTTAATTAATTTATGTAAAGGAAATAGAATTTGAATTTTATTTTTACCTTAACCTCCCACCTTGATCTTTTAAAAAGTCATTTTATTTTTACTCTTAAATTGATATTCTCAAATCAAAATTTCATTTCATTTTGGTAAGGATTGCTCACAACAAAAATGCTAGCAAATATTTCACATACTCACATGTATATACTTATTTTGACCATGTGTAATATACACTTTGAACTTTCATTAAACATGTATAAGGTCATTTGGTTACTACACCTGCACCCTAGTCTTTTAATTTGATTAATTTAATTTTAACTTGATAATATTCAATTGTGCTTAATTGATATGGATTAAGCCCTACACATTGCTTTATGAGTATATTTATTAGCTTACCACAAATAGAAAAGTGGTAAGCAGGGGACTATATCTTTTAAGTTGACTTGCAGATCATTCTAGGTGCCAACGACATTAATGCTATAACACCTAGGTCAAATCACTTCTAAAGATCATTTTAGTATGCATGTTATCAACTTGATTAACCTTTGATTTGATTTGAATTTATAGTATTGTTATACCCTTTTAATTAGACTTTCTTTTAAACTTTGCCATACCACTTTGGATGAGCATACCCTTGATATAATCACTTAATTGTATCTATCCACTCCTCTCATTCATACCCCACTAGCTGAGGATATTCTTATACTAGCCATGCCACAATTGGCCAAGTCTACTCTTAATAGAGTTGTGCTCCTACGATTGTACTACCTACTTGTGTAGTTATACTATTTTTTATCAGAAAATATTCTAAACCCCAGCCATGCCTTTCTTGTCTAACAAGGTTCATCCTCAATGTAGTCATGCTCTTATGATTCTATTAGTCCAATTCAATCATCCCCTTTCAATTGAATCTCAACTTTGATTTGGTCATTCCTTTTAACTAGATCAATTCCATTATAAATTTGCTCTTTTGGCTAGAATAAGTTTATTTTGCCATACACTTTTTGGCTAGACCATCCTACGAATTATCCCTACCATACTTGGTTGATTTAATTCTAATATAAGTATGTGCTTTTCTTTCTACTACCTCTATTAATGGCCTCCCCTATAGGTTCCTCTGAGATTTAACCATATCACATTTTGTTGAGTGTCACCCTCCATTTTGAGTATACACCCAAATATACCCATACCATCTTTTACCTCTTTGTGGATTATCTCTATTTGGACTTGCCTCACTTTATGGATATTTGAGCTCTTTCTAAATTTTTGAAACGTTTATATCCTTCAATATTTACAGCATGCATAAATATTGAATCTTTTACTTAACAATTAATATTTTATACTACCTCCTATCATATTTCTATATTATTTCATTTTGTTTGTGAATAAGAAGAGTCAACACTACTTGGTAGTTCAAACCCCACTAGTTCGTATACTCAATCAATGGCCATGATAACTTGACTTTCATTATTGAGTGATAGTTTATTCAATGGTGAAAGTCATTCTATCATAATCTGACCTCATATATTTTTTTTCTTTCATAAATGCATTAACTAAAAAAATTTCACCTTAATACTGTCAAATTTAATCAAAATTTATCTTTTAAATTTAACTAAATTAAGGTGATACGTCTTAATTTAGTTAGATCCCCTAATCAGGTAGCTTATCGCACTCATACGAGTAGATCCTTACTATAATATGACTTTCACACATATTTATATGTTGTGATAATCCACAACCCCTTAACTACTTAACATAGAAAGGATGCAACTAGGTTGACATCTTGCTAGCAAATCCTTTGTGCCGCATAACAAATGACAACATGGCTTAGGTTATTTATTAGGCATGATGCTTATGGATTATGCTTGATTGTTTGGCTCCTGTTTGGCACTAGGAACAGGGATTTGAATTTGAGATTTGAACTTTGAAGTTTAGGAATTTAAGGTTTATCACCGTAAATTTAAAACTGGTGGTGGGGGGAATGAAGATGAGCCCGATCAAGATCCCATGGTTCCGTCGTCCCGGGCTGTCATGATCCCTGGTCTACTTAGTCAGAGGAGGTAGTCGACCCAACCTGACAGAAGGTACCTTATCGACAGCCATGGGTTGCTTCGTCCAAGAATACCTTGTAGACCTGGGTTGGTGTTTGTCTAAGGGGATGTATCTGAATCCACCTTAGCTGACAAAGGGCTTTATGCCCATCAAATATATCCTATGATTCGTCGCTCAAAGGTTTGACGTCGTTAGGGAACATACGGGCCTTGACCGTGATCGTAATATAATGGTGCCATTTCGCGGCAAGACCACCCGATCAGAGGGCACGTGCCATGTCCCTGCTGGCAAGAGACTATTTGAGGATAAATCATAGTGATACACCCGACACGCATTCGCTCTTTGTGAGTTGAGGTTAATTTCAAATTTATCACCCCCGACAAATGGTTGCGAGAGGTGGATGATTTTTTAGTTTTAAGTTTTATAAGTGATATATTTCATTTCAGAGATTTAGAATTTTGTTTGATTTGAGATTTGACTCCTCCGGTTGAGATTTTCTATCAACGCGGCCATCATCGGGGTGTATGGGGTTTGCAATCGTATTTTCATAGGATTTTGGGAGGCATTTTGCAATTCAAGTCGTGTCGACTCCAGCCCTTTTGAGGAGGAGGATGAAACTTGAATATTTGACCCTCACAGCATTCTCTGACCATTAGATTTTGAAATCGTATGCGGTGGTCGGAGCACATGCGGGTGATAGCATTTGACCCTGCGCAGCATTCTCGGACATTTATGTTTGTAACTTTAAAATATTGACCGGAGCACATGCAGGGGGGTTATGTTTCAATTCAGTGGGACCATATTTAATACATAAAAGGGGGGAATTTTAAAGTATTTAAATATGATTTATTTGTGCAAGGGATTTCATTTAGAAAAGGTTGAGATTTCTTTTGAAAGCCTACGAACGCCTTCTGTCCGCTTGTATACGTGTTGCGGATCCGGTGGCGTTTGAGTGTGTTAGATTTCACTTATTGCATTTAGTTTGTTTTGACGCTTTAAAGTGTTATCTAACACAGCTTGTAGAGGATATTTGCTCAATAGGTACTAGGAGATCCGTGCTCGTGTTCGTAGGAGAATTATCTTGCTCGCTACGAATTCTCCCATTTTCTCCTGTAGATAGACTGATTTATTTGATACAAGCTCCTTATCCTTGCTTGTATGCTAGTTCTTATGAGCACTACGAATTCTCTGTTCCTACTCACAGGTGAATTGTAGTATACTGCTCACAAGTCTGTTAATATTACCCGTATAACAATACACCAAATCATTCGTTGTTGAGGGTGACTTGGACAATTTCTCAATTTCTTTGAGTATAAGGTCTTAATGATTTATGAGAATCATTAATTCTTCAAATCACCAAATTGTGATTTCTCTTTATTGTGAAATACAATTATGCATTGCTCGTTGAGATTTTCTGTAACTCTTATGATCTCTTCGTATGCATAGATGGTTAGGTCCCTTTGAAGAACTACAAGATTTTGAGGGATGCTAAGTCTTGATACTTGTTTATCTATATAAAGAATATTTAAGCCGATAACTCAACAAAACAAAGGGTTTCCAAAGAACCTTTATAAGGGAACCTAGGGAAGTTCTTTGTTGTAGGGCATCAAATGATAATTAATTGTCAAATATTTTGTTGTCTGATCTTAATTTGCATAGAGTCCCAATTTCACTTAATTGCTATTGGATGATATAACTAATGACTAGTTTGCAATGTAGTCATTTCCAATGTCATTTGATTGTACTATTAATATGTTAATCAGATGAGAAATTAACAGAGGTTCAATAATGCATTTAAGTAATGTTATTTATGACAAAATTTGATTGCATTATTAACCAAATATTATAAGCCAATTTACTTAATGGATTATCAAATTTAAATGATTTACTCATAAGGATCATGTTAACTGCTCAATTAAATTTGATTAGGAAATTTCAGATTAATTAAAGTAAATTGTTCAATTGAATGCTCTTCCCATCTTTCAAAATTCGTATGAGTCCAAAAATCTTCTAAGTCCCGAATATTTGAGAAAAATTCGGCAGCCTTCCGGCGTCCCCTCCCCGGCGCCGGGAGGTAAGGAGGGCATTTGCCCTTTCAAATCCGCCCGGCCAGAAAGATAGTCAACGGCCGAGGGCTTCATGGCGTTGTTGGGCCCGGGAAATTATCTTATGACGCTTTGATTGACGACGATTGGACGCAGATCGTAGTTGTTGCAGAAGATTGGACGCAGATTGAATGGTTGCGGACGATTGGAAGCAGATCGAGTGGTTGCCGACGACTGTTTAAAGATCCCTCATCTCTCTTTTGCTTTCTCCCTTTTTTTATTAATTAAAATAACATATATATTATTATATAAAATATATATTATAATATAATATACTTATTATAATATAATATAATATATATTATAATATTATGATATATAAGATAACATATATTATAATATTATATGAATATAACATATATTATAATATTATAACATAGTATATAATATATCATACTATTATATATTATATACATATAACATAATATATATTATATATTACATATATTATAATATATATATAATATATAACAGAGAGAGGGAGTCGGAGAAGGGTAGAGCCCGATCGGGCAAGGAGGCGGAGCCACGCACGGGATCGGGCACGAAGGCGGGGGCTGGAGTCGGCTGGAGGGGTCGGCGTCGGAGGCGGGAGCAGGAGCGGCGACGAGGTCGGCGGCTGGTTTCAGCCGGAGTTCGACGATCGAAGGCAGTTGATGCGGCTAGGGCACGACGGATTCGGCCCTTGGGGTTGATGGAGGCCGACGATGTTGAACTTCGGCGGAGATTGGCAGATCCGGCGAATCGGCGGCGAGTCCGAGCGGAAGAAGATCGATGGTTAGGTGTGCACGGCGGTGGTCGTCGGCTTCAGATGTTGAGTTGGAGACCTGGAGCTGCGAAGGAGTTCGGTTGGAGTCTAGGTCGGCGTCGACAGCGAGCTTGGCGTCGCGTAGAGGAGAGTCGGCGGTGAAGAACAGGATGCAGGAGTTTGGGCCGTTTCGATGGAAGCAGAGCAGAGGAGGGAGCAGAGGTAAGTTTCCTAATTTCCTTTTTCTCTCTTTTTTTTTTATCCTGAGAGCGTATCAGACCAAATGGGAGGGAACGTCATTTTGTGTCGAGAGAGGCGGTTGGAAAGGTCGTGGAGAGCAACCGTGGAGATCGTGGGGGCTTTGGTCGTGGGTGAGTTCAACCGGCTAGGTCTAGTTTGCTGCTTACAGGTCAACAAACCACCGTGCATTGGTTCTATAGTATTACCAGATGATGCAACTCTTGATGAATCACCCATCGGTTGTACCTGCTCTTTTGATGTTATTGTGTATCTAAATTGTGATGGAAATTTCAATGAGGCCAATCTTGCATTGTGTATTGCCTTCTGGAAGTCCAGATTCTCCTAATCACAGTTCCCATGTAATAAGAGAAGTTAGTAAAAATACGGAACAATCATGTGGTGATGGATGTTTCTCAACGCCAACAAGGCTAGCATTAAGCTCTGAAAACTATATGAATTTTGTAGAGCACGAAAAATTATTCAAAAACTTAAAAGTTTGCTAAATGTGAATCATTTATAGGGATGGAAGAACAAGAAGGAAACCGATAGTATCTTTTGGTTTGAAAGAGGGGAAAATGTTATTATTGCCAGTTTTATAACTAGTAGAGCTATTTCTGATTTTCCTATCTAACAGCAGGAAGGCAGAAAATATTATTGATTAGGCCCTCCTCCCGTGACACAGCATTGCCATCGTCCTAATCACTCCTAAAATGCCGTACCAAGCTTATTAGTCATAACAGCAAGAAACCACCAGATTTTTCCTCCCATTTTAACCAAATTTTAAACCAAACCAAGCATTTTAAAAATGTGTCGCATATTTTCTTAGATTTTTCAATTTCAGTTTCTTTTCATTTCTTATTAGAAGAAGAGTTTGAAGCAACGATTAGATTGCTTCCATTATGATCTAACGGCCATAGATTTGATTCAAGAAAATAACCTTTCTCAAATGTGAGAGGAAGACTGCAGATAGCAACTCTTTCCTATTCAACATTTGTGAGGCGTCATGCACTAGGATATCCTTATTTATTTTCATTTGATGTCATCGAATAATTTCTCATTAAAGAGCAAAAATAAGAACTTTTTTTTATGCAAGAATTTGTTTGGAAGCAATCAAGGTCCTTGTTCAATTCCATTATTCCATCTCCCTGGAAATGTCTCTCTTCCACCTTTTTTTTTGGCATAAATATAGATTTTATTTTGGAGGTAATCAAGTTCATTGCTCACCACTACTACTTCATCATAGGGGTGCAAATGAGTCGAGTCGAGTCGAGTTTAGGCCCTTATCGAGCTCGGCTCGTTAGTTGTAAAGCGAGCTCGTCTCACTGTAAACGAGCTCGAGCCAGCTCGTGAGCCATGGGCGGGAATTTTTAAATTTAGGAGGGATTTTTAAAACTTAAGCAGGATTTTTAAAACTTAATTAAAATTTAGAAAAAAAATATGAAATGTTTAACATTTAAATAAAACTTAGGTGGTTTTTATTATTTTTTTAATATTTAAATTAAATAAATAAAATAAAATTATTTTAAAAATATTAATATTTATTCGAGCCGGCCGCGAGCTCACGAGCCGAGCCGGCTCAAGCTCGAACTTGAGCTCGTTTACTAAACGAGCTCGAACTCAAGCTCGAGCCGGCTCACGAGCCGGCTTGGCTCACTTACACCCCTACTTCATCATACCACCCAGCCCACCTTTCTCCCTCCCTTCTCTCTCATGTACATGCAAGTGCAAGCATACACAAAATTAAACAAAGTGCCCAAAGTGAAATTACACGTTGCTTGATTGATTAATATTGTACGTGTTATATTATTTCTAGCTGTTAATTTGAACTGACCTATTCATCACTTGGATGCGAAAAATATCTTCAAAATATCTTATGACACTTAGAAGATGAAGTTTGTATGGTTTTAACACCTGGATTTGAGGCTACTAACAACGCAAATCATGTAGACACAATTTTTATATGATCTAAAGCAGCCATCAAGAGTTTATTATGATAAATTCAATATGACTATCAAAAAATATGAATACTCAGAAGGATAATCTGATCATGCTTTATTCATCAATAAATCATCAAGATGTAAAATCACAATCCTTTTCATATACGTTGATATTATTTTGATGGAAAATCATGAGAAAATTAGCAAACTAAAAGGTGTCCTAACCAAAAAACTTGAAATCAAAAAATTTAGTTTCTTGAAGTATTTCCAATGTATGGAAATAACGAGATTGAGAAAAAGTCACTCAATAAAGATACACTTCAGAACTACAAAAAGAACATGCTAACAATCCAATGGATTCTCCAAATAAAATTGGGTCCAAGATAGAAACAACATAGGCGCACAAAGGAAGATACCAACAATTAACAGGAAAATTAATCCATTTATCTCAAACTAGAGCAGACATTTTTTCTAGTTAGTCATGTCAGTGGATACATGAATAATCCCACAAAGAAATACCTTAAACTTGCATACTAATACTTAAAAAGACACATGAAAAAGGTTTATTCTTTAAGAAAGGAGCTAATAGAAGTATTGAAATCCTCATTAGTGCTAATCGAGCAGGACCCATAACTAATTAAAAATTCCTCTTATTATTGCTCATTTAGATGGGAAAATGTAGTTGCTAGGAGACCTAAAAAAATTGTTTGTTTTTGCCCAAACAAATGTCGAGGCAGAATTTAGAGATAGGGCTCATGGAATTTATGAACGAATGTGGCTTAAAAAAACTTCTTGAATAACTAAAAGTATATGCTAAAGAATCAATGATGTTGTGACAAATTAAGTTACAATAAGTATTACTAAGAATTATGTAATGAACCGGTTGGGTGGCCAGTTCAACCGAACCGGCCAACCCGCCTAACAAGAGTCGCGACCCCATGAGGGGGTCGGTATTTGCGAACTAAACAGAGAGCGGAAGGGGGGCGGACGACCGAACTTGCACGAAGGGTTTGGAGAAATCTCATTTTTCCAATTTTAGCAAATGATTGCGTTGGAGGATAAGATTTAACAATTCCTCTTCATTCCTATCGCTAAAAGAAGTGATAAATTTGGATGAAATTTCAACAAACGAGAGGAACGACTGACGAGAAGAGGGAAGAAGGTTTGTTGAAATTTTCTTATCATTTATGTATAAATTCCCTTCATTTACTTTATTTAAAGCAAGTGATATCTTCATAAGGAAAGAGGAGAGACTTGGAAGTGAAGAGAAGAAATTTTGAGGGAGAAAGAGAGATTTTGGAATTTGGAAAAAAAATTCCCTCGTTGTAAGTGAATTTCCTATTGTATAACTTTATTTAAATTTTGTTATTTAATCACATTTTCATGAAAGTTATGTTGTATGGATTTAGGGATTTTAGAAGGGAAGAAATCAAATTGTAGAAGTTGGGTTCTTCAAGGAACTCAACAAGAACAAAAAATTTGAGGCTGAGGTAAGAATCAATTAGGTAGATGTTATTGAGAAAATTGATGAAAGTTAACTATATGTAAAAATTTCTTTATTTTGTATCTCTTTAGGTTGAGACGAGGATCAAAGATATGAAAAGATCAAAGTGGGTAAATTTATATTATTTCATGATTAAATTTTATGCATGGTCTTTTAGATAATTGATTCCTTTGCATAAATTACAAATATTAAAAGTATAAATTTTTCATTATTATATAGTCTTCTATATAGTTTTCTGATCAATTACATCCGTTATTAATGTTTGAAAGTTTCCTTAAAGTGAAAGGTAATATTTATGCAAGATATGCAAATATATAAATAATGAAAAAAGAAATGGTGATGGGGAAAAAAAAAAGAAAAGCCAAAAGATATATATGTTTGGAAATAAAACATATAAATATAACAAGGGAAAAGGATATGCATGCAGATTACAGGAGTTTCCCCCCGTATGATACTGACTGGGGAAGCAACGTTGGGGAAGCAACGTACCCATGCACGTAAAAAGGAAAAGATTGTGAAAAAGTAAAAAGAAAATGGAAAAGGTTGTACCTTTGGGTACATTTAGACGGTGCTCCGTTCAAAATAAATGGGAAAAGAAAAATATGTTGAAGTAAAGATTGTAAATGAATATAATATATGATGTATAAATGAATGAATGGAAAATGATATAGCATGTATAAAAGAATTAATGTAATGAAATGAACGAAAGAAATAAAATAGACATATATCAAAGATTATATATATATTATATTTTATGCATGTTAATTTTTTTTGTAGTTACCCACTGAGTTTACTTAGTAAACTTAAACCATGAATTTAAATATTTTAGGTAAGTCTTCAGTGATTTACAAATGGCAGAAAGGGAGGAGTTCGTCTATAGAAGACAACAAAATAATGAAAATAGGTAAATTATGATTGTTGTAATTCTTAGCTTTGAACAGTGAAATGAATAGATTTTATGGAATATATTGTTATAGTGCCTCTTCAGTTTCTTTGAAAGACTTTATCTAAATGTGATCATTTAAAAGAATGGAATGTTAATACCGTCCGACTTTTAGTTCTCACCTCGTTAAGTCAAGCATACAGCTGTTAAATACATCTCAGCCATATATTTGTAACAAACCCTTTATACTAGAGCCATTAGATTAAAGTGAAATCAGAACTCTTACAACTTTAGACAAATATATTTGCATACATTGTACCAGAAAAGGTGAGGAAGAGAATAGCAAGGTTTAGCATATGGGTTTCAGTTCCCTGTTATTTCCTTGGTGTTTCTGTTTTGCTTGTAGTAATGTACTGCGGTAGAAAGCTTGTTTTCAATATGCATATGCTTAACAGCTTATTTGACTTTTTTCTTTGTTTTTCTTGCTGTGACATTTTTATGCTTTCTATAAAGTCTTGACTCGCTGAACATGTTCTGATCTTTTCAGAATTCCGCGTTCTAGGGCTAAAAATAGGCTCAAACAAGATTCATTATGATGATTTCTTCAAACTTTTCAGAATTCAACATGCTTAAAGCTTAAAGCTTTCGAGTAGAATAGCAGCTTTCCAGCTACTGTAAGGAATTGCAGGTATCATTTGCTAATGCATATGACTTCCTGGAATGTTGGTGGAAAAAATAAGAAAAAAATTTCGTGACTACACACGTCTTACCCATTTCAGCAAAGTTCAGCACTTCTACTTTATTAGTTTAGCTATTGACTGTAAAATAGATAGCAAAGAACATATATAATCAATAGGACCTATTTAACACAGCATGTAGAAAAATACATTTTTACTGTTGCATTGCTATTTTCCTGTTCCGTCTTCATCCATTCAGAGTGCTGACGCAGATATGTTGATGTTAAAAGAAATTTTGGCATGTTGTTAAGATAATTAGTCCTTATTTACAAAATAGAATAAAATATAAAGTTTAACAACTATTAGCTTTTTTCAGAAGGAAAAAAAAGTGCTCAAACGATAATGAGTTTTATACAATCTCATAGAAGAATTTGTCTGCTTTAGGATACAGACACTGCAAAATTATATCCCTCCAGAAATCAGCAGACTGGCCGCAAATTATAAAATTTCTTATTGAAAGCTATGCACTTTTTTATTAAAGTTATGCAAACATCATACAGAATTGTTGACACATTTCAAAGTTATCCGGTATTTTATTTAGATAATTACAACATCAAAAGCGTCACACTATAAACCAGATATAGTCCACTTTCAAGGCAAAGTATAACCTGCAATCAATGATGCAAGCACAGCGAAACAATCAGTATGAGTAAGAGATTGTTCATGACATCAAACCAATAAAAAGCTAATTCACCTCCACATTTGTATCCAACCGGTCTGTTCGCAATTTCACAACGCTTGGGTATTGTCACAGCGACACCCAGATTGACACCAGCACTCTTTGCAGTATTTGAAAGCATGACGGCACACAGACACTTGGGGTTCTGACCTATCTTTTAAACTGCCGAGCAGCATGATGATGAAACTGCAGCATTCACATCCTGCGAAGCCGAAGCACATGGAGCCATTTGAAAGGCTATTGTATCTGTAGAAGTACTCCCACATTCTCCAGCTCCATTGACCCTTTCAATACGTGCACAGCTAAAAAAAAGAAGTAGAGCAAGAAGAAGAATGCACTTCACCTTGGCTTCCATTCTTATGATGAGCTTAGCATTTAGTCCTCTGTGGGTTTTTATACAGGAGAAAAACTGATAGAAGAAAGATATCCGCAATGGTGGAAGGACACCTCATAGCCCATTTCTTGGTGGATGAAGCACTAGCTACAATACAACTTTTTTATTGCAGCACTTGCTAACTTTCGGGACACAATGGATGAAGCATTACCGTCTGCTTCAATTTTAAATAAGTGGGACTGCAATATCTATGCAGATCTATAGATTGATAAGAAGAACAACATTTGGTACCGTTTGATTGCCCGCGATATTTTTCATCAACCAAGATGAAAGGAGAAATTAAAAACAGTTGATAAAAGATTTTATATCGTTCTGATATCAATCCTTTTGCATCCATGATTATATATATTTCACCATTGATTAGGTTATTATTTAGAGATTTTATATAGTTCAAATATCAATGATTCATAAGACTGTTCCCTCGCTTATGATACTTCAATACGGGCTCTAAGCAAGATGTATGTATATCGCTAGGGATCTAAATCTAGAATCAGGTGCTAGAATTCAAAATCATAATTCCTCATAACTCTTTAATGCCCGTCTTCAGTAATAGAATTCAACTCTACCCAATCCCTCGCAACACTTCCGAGGGATTAATATATTGCTAAACTACAAAAAACTCTGTATATAGAACAGTTTTCCATATACTTTTGATCCCAAATGTTCAAGAATTTGAGCCATCCCTCATTGCCGACCAAAATATTACCATATATTTAAGCCATTTCTCTTTGCCAACCAATATAATTCCAGTATTCATAGAGATATTTCAGACACCTGATGCCATCCTTTATTAAATAAAAAATGTCATCTAAATATAATATACTTATTATAATATAATATAATATATATTATAATATTATGATATATAATATAACATATATTATAATATTATATGAATATAACATATATTATAATATTATAACATAGTATATAATATATCATACTATTATATATTATATACATATAACATAATATATATTATATATTACATATATTATAATATATATATAATATATAACAGAGAGAGGGAGTCGGAGAAGGGCAGAGCCCGATCGGGCAAGGAGGCGGAGCCACGCACGGGATCGGGTACGAAGGCGGGGGCTGGAGTCGGCTGGAGGGGTCGGCGTCGGAGGTGGGAGCAGGAGCGGCAACGAGGTCGGCGGCTGGTTTCAGCCGGAGTTCGATGATCGAAGGCAGTTGATGCGGCTAGGGCACGACGGATTCGGCCCTTGGGGTTGATGGAGGCCGACGATGTTGAACTTCGGCGGAGATTGGCAGATCCGGCGAATCGGCGGCGAGTCCGAGCTGAAGAAGATCGATGGTTAGGTGTGCACGGCGGTGGTCGTCGACTTCAGATGTCGAGTTGGAGACCTGGAGCTGCGAAGGAGTTCGGTTAGAGTCTAGGTCAGCGTCGACAACGAGCTTGGCGTCGCGTAGAGGAGAGTCGGCGGTGAAGAACAGGATGCAGGAGTTTGGGCCGTTTCGATGGAAGCAGAGCAGAGGCGGGAGCAGAGGTAAGTTTCCTAATTTCCTTTTTCTCTCTTTTTTTTTTATCCTGAGAGCGTATCAGACCAAATGGGAGGGAACGTCGTTTTGTGTCGAGAGAGGCGGTTGGAGAGGTCGTGGAGAGCAACCGTGGAGATCGTGGGGGCTTTGGTCGTGGGTGAGTTCAACCGGCTAGGTCTAGTTTGCTGCTTACAGGTCAACAAACCACCGTGCATTGGTTCTATAGTATTACCAGATGATGCAACTCTTGATGAATCACCCATCGGTTGTACCTGCTCTTTTGATGTTATTGTGTATCTAAATTGTGATGGAAATTTCAATGAGGCCAATCTTGCATTGTGTATTGCCTTCTGGAAGTCCAGATTCTCCTAATCACAGTTCCCATGTAATAAGAGAAGTTAGTAAAAATACGGAACAATCATGTGGTGATGGATGTTTCTCAACGCCAACAAGGCTAGCATTAAGCTCTGAAAACTATATGAATTTTGTAGAGCACGAAAAATTATTCAAAAACTTAAAAGTTTGCTAAATGTGAATCATTTATAGAGATGGAAGAACAAGAAGGAAACCGATAGTATCTTTTGGTTTGAAAGAGGGGAAAATGTTATTATTGCCAGTTTTATAACTAGTAGAGCTATTTCTGATTTTCCTATCTAACAGCAGGAAGGCAGAAAATATTATTGATTAGGCCCTCCTCCCGTGACACAGCATTGCCATCGTCCTAATCACTCCTAAAATGCCGTACCAAGCTTATTAGTCATAACAGCAAGAAACCACCAGATTTTTCCTCCCATTTTAACCAAATTTTAAACCAAACCAAGCATTTTAAAAATGTGTCGCATATTTTCTTAGATTTTTCAATTTCAATTTCTTTTCATTTCTTATTAGAAGAAGAGTTTGAAGCAACGATTAGATTGCTTCCATTATGATCTGACGGCCATAGATTTGATTCAAGAAAATAACCTTTCTCAAATGTGAGAGGAAGACTGCAGATAGCAACTCTTTCCTATTCAACATTTGTGAGGCGTCATGCACTAGGATATCCTTATTTATTTTCATTTGATGTCATCGAATAATTTCTCATTAAAGAGCAAAAATAAGAACTTTTTTTTATGCAAGCATTTGTTTGGAAGCAATCAAGGTCCTTGTTCAATTCCATTATTCCATCTCCCTGGAAATGTCTCTCTTCCACCTTTTTTTTTGGCATAAATATAGATTTTATTTTGGAGGTAATCAAGTTCATTGCTCACCACTACTACTTCATCATAGGGGTGCAAATGAGTCGAGTCGAGTCGAGTTTAGGCCCTTATCGAGCTCGGCTCGTTAGTTGTAAAGCGAGCTCGTCTCACTGTAAACGAGCTCGAGCCAGCTCGTGAGCCATGGGCGGGAATTTTTAAATTTAGGAGGGATTTTTAAAACTTAAGCAGGATTTTTAAAACTTAATTAAAATTTAGAAAAAAAATATGAAATGTTTAACATTTAAATAAAACTTAGGTGGTTTTTATTATTTTTTTAATATTTAAATTAAATAAATAAAATAAAATTATTTTAAAAATATTAATATTTATTCGAGCCGGCCGCAAGCTCACGAGCCTAGCCGGCTCAAGCTCGAACTTGAGCTCGTTTACTAAGCGAGCTCGAACTCAAGCTCGAGCCGGCTCACGAGCCGGCTCGGCTCACTAACACCCCTACTTCATCATACCACCCAGCCCACCTTTCTCCCTCCCTTCTCTCTCATGTACATGCAAGTGCAAGCATACACAAAATTAAACAAAGTGCCCAAAGTGAAATTACATGTTGCTTGATTGATTAATATTGTACGTGTTATATTATTTCTAGCTGTTAATTTGAACTGACCTATTCATCACTTGGATGCGAAAAATATCTTCAAAATATCTTATGACACTTAGAAGATGAAGTTTGTATGGTTTTAACACCTGGATTTGAGGCTACTAACAACGCAAATCATGTAGACACAATTTTTATATGATCTAAAGCAGCCATCAAGAGTTTATTATGATAAATTCAATATGACTATCAAAAAATATGAATACTCAGAAGGATAATCTGATCATGCTTTATTCATCAATAAATCATCAAGATGTAAAATCACAATCCTTTTCATATACGTTGATATTATTTTGATGGAAAATCATGAGAAAATTAGCAAACTAAAAGGTGTCCTAACCAAAAAACTTGAAATCAAAAAATTTAGTTTCTTGAAGTATTTCCAATGTATGGAAATAACGAGATTGAGAAAAAGTCACTCAATAAAGATACACTTCAGAACTACAAAAAGAACATGCTAACAATCCAATGGATTCTCCAAATAAAATTGGGTCCAAGATAGAAACAACATAGGCGCACAAAGGAAGATACCAACAATTAACAGGAAAATTAATCCATTTATCTCAAACTAGAGCAGACATTTTTTCTAGTTAGTCATGTCAGTGGATACATGAATAATCCCACAAAGAAATACCTTAAACTTGCATACTAATACTTAAAAAGACACATGAAAAAGGTTTATTCTTTAAGAAAGGAGCTAATAGAAGTATTGAAATCCTCATTAGTGCTAATCGAGCAGGACCCATAACTAATTAAAAATTCCTCTTATTATTGCTCATTTAGATGGGAAAATGTAGTTGCTAGGAGACCTAAAAAAATTGTTTGTTTTTGCCCAAACAAATGTCGAGGCAGAATTTAGAGATAGGGCTCATGGAATTTATGAACGAATGTGGCTTAAAAAAACTTCTTGAATAACTAAAAGTATATGCTAAAGAATCAATGATGTTGTGACTAATTAAGTTACAATAAGTATTACTAAGAATTATGTAATGAACTGGTTGGGTGGCCAGTTCAACCGAACCGGCCAACCCGCCTAACAAGAGTCGCGACCCCATGAGGGGGTCGGTATTTGCGAACTAAACATAGAGCGGAAGGGGGGCGGATGACCGAACTTGCACGAAGGGTTTGGAGAAATCTCATTTTTCCAATTTTAGCAAATGATTGCGTTGGAGGATAAGATTTAACAATTCCTCTTCATTCCTATGGCTAAAAGAAGTGATAAATTTGGATGAAATTTCAACAAACGAGAGGAACGACTGACGAGAAGAGGGAAGAAGGTTTGTTGAAATTTTCTTATCATTTATGTATAAATTCCCTTCATTTACTTTATTTAAAGCAAGTGATATCTTCATAAGGAAAGAGGAGAGACTTGGAAGTGAAGAGAAGAAATTTTGAGGGAGAAAGAGAGATTTTGGAATTTGGAAAAAAAATTCCCTCGTTGTAAGTGAATTTCCTATTGTATAACTTTATTTAAATTTTGTTATTTAATCACATTTTCATGAAAGTTATGTTGTATGGATTTAGGGATTTTAAAAGGGAAGAAATCAAATTGTAGAAGTTGGGTTCTTCAAGGAACTCAACAAGAACAAAAAATTTGAGGCTGAGGTAAGAATCAATTAGGTAGATGTTATTGAGAAAATTGATGAAAGTTAACTATATGTAAAAATTTCTTTATTTTGTATCTCTTTAGGTTGAGACGAGGATCAAAGATATGAAAAGATCAAAGTGGGTAAATTTATATTATTTCATGATTAAATTTTATGCATGGTCTTTTAGATAATTGATTCCTTTGCATAAATTACAAATATTAAAAGTATAAATTTTTCATTATTATATAGTCTTCTATATAGTTTTCTGATCAATTACATCCGTTATTAATGTTTGAAAGTTTCCTTAAAGTGAAAGGTAATATTTATGTAAGATATGCAAATATATAAATAATGAAAAAAGAAATGGTGATGGGAAAAAAAAAGAAAAGCCAAAAGATATATATGTATGGAAATAAAACATATAAATATAACAAGGGAAAAGGATATGCATGCAGATTACAGGAGTTTCCCCCCGTATGATACTGACTGGGGAAGCAACGTTGGGGAAGCAACGTACCCATGCACGTAAAAAGGAAAAGATTGTGAAAAAGTAAAAAGAAAATGGAAAAGGTTGTACCTTTGGGTACATTTAGACGGTGCTCCGTTCAAAATAAATGGGAAAAGAAAAATATGTTGAAGTAAAGATTGTAAATGAATATAATATATGATGTATAAATGAATGAATGGAAAATGATATAGCATGTATAAAAGAATTAATGTAATGAAATGAACGAAAGAAATAAAATAGACATATATCAAAGATTATATATATATTGTATTTTATGCATGTTAATTTTTTTTGTAGTTACCCACTGAGTTTATTTAGTAAACTTAAACCATGAATTTAAATATTTTAGGTAAGTCTTCAGTGATTTACAAATGGCAGAAAGGGAGGAGTTCGTCTATAGAAGACAACAAAATAATGAAAATAGGTAAATTATGATTGTTGTAATTCTTAGCTTTGAACAGTGAAATGAATAGATTTTATGGAATATTTTGTTATAGTGCCTCTTCAGTTTCTTTGAAAGACTTTATCTAAATGTGATCATTGAAAAGAATGGAATGTTAATACCGTCCGACTTTTAGTTCTCGCCTCGTTAAGTCAAGCATACAGCTGTTAAATACATCTCAGCCATATATTTGTAACAAACCCTTTATACTAGAGCCATTAGATTAAAGTGAAATCAGAACTCTTACAACTTTAGACAAATATATTTGCATACATTGTACCGGAAAAGGTGAGGAAGAGAATAGCAAGGTTTAGCATATGGGTTTCAGTTCCCTGTTATTTCCTTGGTGTTTCTGTTTTGCTTGTAGTAATGTACTGCGGTAGAAAGCTTGTTTTCAATATGCATATGCTTAACAGCTTATTTGACTTTTTTCTTTGTTTTTCTTGCTGTGACGTTTTTATGCTTTCTATAAAGTCTTGACTCGCTGAACATGTTCTGATCTTTTCAGAATTCCGCGTTCTAGGGCTAAAAATAGGCTCAAACAAGATTCATTATGATGATTTCTTCAAACTTTTCAGAATTCAACATGCTTAAAGCTTAAAGCTTTCGAGTAGAATAGCAGCTTTCCAGCTACTGTAAGGAATTGCAGGTATCATTTGCTAATGCATATGACTTCCTGGAATGTTGGTGGAAAAAATAAGAAAAAAATTGCGTGACTGCACACGTCTTACCCATTTCAGCAAAGTTCAGCACTTCTACTTTATTAGTTTAGCTATTGACTGTAAAATAGATAGCAAAGAACATATATAATCAATAGGACCTATTTAACACAGCATGTAGAAAAATACATTTTTACCGTTGCATTGCTATTTTCCTGTTCCGTCTTCATCCATTCAGAGTGCTGACGCAGATATGTTGATGTTAAAAGAAATTTTGGCATGTTGTTAAGATAATTAGTCCTTATTTACAAAATAGAATAAAATATAAAGTTTAACAACTATTAGCTTTTTTCAGAAGGAAAAAAAAAGTGCTCAAACGATAATGAGTTTTATACAATCTCCCAGAAGAATTTGTCTGCTTTAGGATACAGACACTGCAAAATTATATCCCTCCAGAAATCAGCAGACTGGCCGCAAATTATAAAATTTCTTAGTGAAAGCTATGCACTTTTTTATTAAAGTTATGTGAACATCATACAGAATTGTTGACACATTTCAAAGTTATCCGGTATTTTATTTAGACAATTACAACATCAAAAGCGTCACACTATAAACCAGATATAATCCACTTTCAAGGCAAAGTATAACCTGCAATCAATGATGCAAGCACAACGAAACAATCAGTATGAGTAAGAGATTGTTCATGACATCAAACCAATAAAAAGCTAATTCACCTCCACATTTGTATCCAACCGGTCTGTTCGCAATTTCACAACGCTTGGGTATTGTCACAGCGACACCCGGATTCACACCCGCACTCTTTGCAGTATTTGAAAGCATGACGGCACACAGACACTTGGGGTTCTGACCTATCTTTTGAACTGCCGAGCAGCATGATGATGAAACTGCAGCATTCACATCCTGCGAAGCCGAAGCACATGGAGCCATTTGAAAGGCTATTGTATCTGCAGAAGTACTCCCACATTCTCCAGCTCCATTGACCCTTTCAATACGTGCACAGCTAAAAAAAAGAAGTAGAGCAAGAAGAAGAATGCACTTCACCTTGGCTTCCATTCTTATGATGAGCTTAGCATTTAGTCCTCTGTGGGTTTTTATACAGGAGAAAAACTGATAGAAGAAAGATATCCGCAATGGTGGAAGGACACCTCATAGCCCATTTCTTGGTGGATGAAGCACTAGCTACAATACAACTTTTTTATTGCAGCACTTGCTAACTTTCGGGACACAATGGATGAAGCATTACCGTCTGCTTCAATTTTAAATAAGTGGGACTGCAATATCTATGCAGATCTATAGATTGATAAGAAGAACAACATTTGGTACCGTTTGATTGCCCGCGATATTTTTCATCAACCAAGATGAAAGGAGAAATTAAAAACAGTTGATAAAAGATTTTATATCGTTCTGATATCAATCCTTTTGCATCCATGATTATATATATTTCACCATTGATTAGGTTATTATTTAGAGATTTTATATAGTTCAAATATCAATGATTTATAAGACTGTTCCCTCGCTTATGATACTTCAATACGGGCTCTAAGCAAGATGTATGTATATCGCTAGGGATCTAAATCTAGAATCAGGTGCTAGAATTCAAAATCATAATTCCTCATAACTCTTTAATGCCCGTCTTCAGTAATAGAATTCAACTCTACCCAATCCCTCGCAACACTTCCGAGGGATTAATATATTACTGAACTACAAAAAACTCTGTATATAGAACAGTTTTCCATATACTTTTGATCCCAAATGTTCAAGAATTTGAGCCATCCCTCATTGCCGACCAAAATATTACCATATATTTAAGCCATTTCTCTTTGCCAACCAATATAATTCCAGTATTCATAGAGATATTTCAGACAACTGATGCCATCCTTTATTAAATAAAAAATGTCATCTAAATATAATATACTTATTATAATATAATATAATATATATTATAATATTATGATATATAATATAACATATATTATAATATTATATGAATATAACATATATTATAATATTATAACATAGTATATAATATATCATACTATTATATATTGTATACATATAACATAATATATATTATATATTACATATATTATAATATATATATAATATATAACAGAGAGAGGGAGTCGGAGAAGGGCAGAGCCCGATCGGGCAAGGAGGCAGAGCCACGCACGGGATCGGGCATGAAGGCGGGGGCTGGAGTCGGCTGGAGGGGTCGGCGTCGGAGGCGGGAGCAGGAGCGGCAACGAGGTCGGCGGCTGGTTTCAGCCGGAGTTCGATGATCGAAGGCAGTTGATGCGGCTAGGGCACGACGGATTCGGCCCTTGGGGTTGATGGAGGCCGACGATGTTGAACTTCGGCGGAGATTGGGCAGATCCGGCGAATCGGCGGCGAGTCCGAGCTGAAGAAGATCGATGGTTAGGTGTGCACGGCGGTGGTCGTCGGCTTCAGATGTCGAGTTGGAGACCTGGAGCTGCGAAGGGAGTTCGGTTAGAGTCTAGGTCTTTATTTACAGCAAGTTGGCTCGCGTAGAGGAGAGTCGGCGGTGAAGAACAGAATGCAGGAGAAAGGGAGTTTCGATTTGGAAAAAAAATCCCCTCGAGTAAGGTAATTTCCTAATTATAACTTTATTTAAATTTTGTTATTTAATCACATGATGAAAGTATGTTGTATGGAATTAGGGATTTTAGAAGGAAGAAATCAAATTGAGAAGTTGGGTTGGAGAGGAACTCAACAAGAACAAAAAATTTGAGGCTGAGGTAAGATCAATTAGGTAGATGTTTTGAGAAAATGGATGAAAGTTAACTATATGTAAAAATCTTTATTTTGCTCTTTAGGTTACAGGATCAAAGATATGAAAAGATCAAAGTGGGTTTTATAGTATTTCATGATTAAATTCTGATGCATGGTCTTTTAGTTATTTGATTTTTTGATAAATTACAAATATTAAAAGTATAAATTTTTCATGATTAATATCTTCAATATAGTTTTCCAATCTTGCATTGTGTATTGCCTTCTGGAAGTAAGATTTCTGTAAGATATGCAAATATATAAATATGAAAAAAGAAATGGTGATGGGAAAAAAAAAGAAAAGCCAAAAGATATATATGATGGAAATAAAACATTTATAACAAGGGAAAAGGATATGCATGCAGATTAAGGAGTTTCCCCCCGTATGATACTGACTAAGCAACGTTGGGGAAGCAACGAAAAAAAAAAAATTGTGAAAAAGTAAAAAGAAAATGGAAAATGTGTACCATTTACATTTAGACGGTGCTCCGTTCAAAAAAATGGAAAAGAAAAATATGTTGAAGTAAAGATTGTAAATGAATATAATATATGATGTATAAATGAATGAATGGAAAATGATATAGCATGTATAAAAGAATTAATGTAATGAAATGAACGAAAGAAATAAAATAGACATATATCAAAGATTATATATATATTGTATTTTATGCATGTTAATTTTTTTTGTAGTTACCCACTGAGTTTATTTAGTAAACTTAAACCATGAATTTAAATATTTTAGGTAAGTCTTCAGTGATTTACAAATGGCAGAAAGGAGGAGTTCGTCTATAGAAGACAACAAAATAATGAAAATAGGTAAATTATGATTGTTGTAATTCTTAGCTTTGAACAGTGAAATGAATAGATTTTATGGAATATTTTGTTATAGTGCCTCTTCAGTTTCTTTGAAAGACTTTATCTAAATGTGATCATTGAAAAGAATGGAATGTTAATACCGTCCGACTTTTAGTTCTCGCCTCGTTAAGTCAAGCATACAGCTGTTAAATACATCTCAGCCATATATTTGTAACAAACCCTTTATACTAGAGCCATTAGATTAAAGTGAATCAGAACTCTTACAACTTTAGACAAATATATTTGCATACATTGTACCGGAAAAGGTGAGGAAGAGAATAGCAAGGTTTAGCATATGGGTTTCAGTTCCCTGTTATTTCCTTGGTGTTTCTGTTTTGCTTGTAGTAATGTACTGCGGTAGAAAGCTTGTTTTCAATATGCATATGCTTAACAGCTTATTTGACTTTTTTCTTTGTTTTTCTTGCTGTGACATTTTTATGCTTTCTATAAAGTCTTGACTCGCTGAACATGTTCTGATCTTTTCAGAATTCCGCGTTCTAGGGCTAAAAATAGGCTCAAACAAGATTCATTATGATGATTTCTTCAAACTTTTCAGAATTCAACATGCTTAAAGCTTAAAGCTTTCGAGTAGAATAGCAGCTTTCCAGCTACTGTAAGGAATTGCAGGTATCATTTGCTAATGCATATGACTTCCTGGAATGTTGGTGGAAAAAATAAGAAAAAAAATTGCGTGACTGCACACGTCTTACCCATTTCAGCAAAGTTCAGCACTTCTACTTTATTAGTTTAGCTATTGACTGTAAAATAGATAGCAAAGAACATATATAATCAATAGGACCTATTTAACACAGCATGTAGAAAAATACATTTTTACCGTTGCATTGCTATTTTCCTGTTCCATCTTCATCCATTCAGAGTGCTGACGCAGATATGTTGATGTTAAAAGAAAATTTGGCATGTTGTTAAGATAATTAGTCCTTATTTACAAAATAGAATAAAATATAAAGTTTAACAACTATTAGCTTTTTTCAGAAGGAAAAAAAAAGTGCTCAAACGATAATCAGTTTTATACAATCTCACAGAAGAATTTGTCTGCTTTAGGATACAGACACTGCAAAATTATATCCCTCCAGAAATCAGCAGACTGGCCGCAAATTATAAAATTTCTTAGTGAAAGCTATGCACTTTTTTATTAAAGTTATGTGAACATCATACAGAATTGTTGACACATTTCAAAGTTATCCGTTATTTTATTTATACAATTGCAACATCAAAAGCGTCACACTATAAACCAGATATAATCCACTTTCAAGGCAAAGTATAACCTGCAATCAATGATGCAAGCACAGCGAAACAATCAGTATGAGTAAGAGATTGTTCATGACATCAAACCAATAAAAAGCTAATTCACCTCCACATTTGTATCCAACCGGTCTGTTCGCAATTTCACAACGCTTGGGTATTGTCACAGCGACACCCGGATTCACACCAGCACTCTTTGCAGTATTTGAAAGCATGACGGCACACAGACACTTGGGGTTCTGACCTATCTTTTGAACTGCCGAGCAGCATGATGATGAAACTGCAGCATTCACATCCTGCGAAGCCAAAGCACATGGAGCCATTTGAAAGGCTATTGTATCTGCAGAAGTACTCCCACATTCTCCAGCTCCATTGACCCTTTCAATATGTGCACAGCTAAAAAAAAGAAGTAGAGCAAGAAGAAGAATGCACTTCACCTTGGCTTCCATTCTTATGATGAGCTTAGCATTTAGTCCTCTGTGGGTTTTTATACAGGAGAAAAACTGATAGAAGAAAGATATCCGCAATGGTGGAAGGACACCTCATAGCCCATTTCTTGGTGGATGAAGCACTAGCTACAATACAACTTTTTTATTGCAGCACTTGCTAACTTTCGGGACATAATGGATGAAGCATTACCGTTTGCTTCAATTTTAAATAAGTGGGACTGCAATATCTATGCAGATCTATAGATTGATAAGAAGAACAACATTTGGTACCGTTTGATTGCCCGCGATATTTTTCATCAACCAAGATGAAAGGAGAAATTAAAAATAGTTGATAAAAGATTTTATATCGTTCTGATATCAATCCTTTTGCATCCATGATTGTATATATTTCACCATTGATTAGGTTATTATTTAGAGATTTTATATAGTTCAAATATCAATGATTCATAAGACTGTTCCCTCGCTTATGATACTTCAATACGGGCTCTAAGCAAGATGTATGTATATCGCTAGGGATCTAAATCTAGAATCAGGTGCTAGAATTCAAAATCATAATTCCTCATAACTCTTTAATGCCCGTCTTCAGTAATAGAATTCAACTCTACCCAATCCCTCGCAACACTTCCGAGGGATTAATATATTGCTGAACTACAAAAAACTCTGTATATAGAACAGTTTTCCATATACTTTTGATCCCAAATGTTCAAGAATTTGAGCCATCCCTCATTGCCGACCAAAATATTACCATATATTTAAGCCATTTCTCTTTGCCAACCAATATAATTCCAGTATTCATAGAGATATTTCAGACAACTGATGCCATCCTTTATTAAATAAAAAATGTCATCTAAACGCCCAAAAATAAAATTAGTAATGAAGAAACTAATGTACTAGTTATCAACATGTGAGAATGAGACTCGATCATCTGCTTAGAGTTCATTGATCATCAACATGTTGAAAATTAAGAACTTTTGAGAAGATTTCTATTGCGTTTGCAGTTACATCTGAAGTGTATAATACAAACTTTCTATTGAGCAAGGTAATTGACAATTTGAGGTTGCTGTTAACTCCATGAGAAATCCTTGTATGGATGAACAGTAAATGGGAAGAAGAAGAAGAAATACATAATAGAGAATAGGGCAAGTATATTTTTCATTATTTTCTTTTTTGAAAATACACATTGATATACTGTTACTGCTCATGAGTACAAACAAAATTAATTCTACTACAGCTTGACAAGCATCCCATCATCCTAATCATCCAAAATAGAGTCGCCGATGACCTAAAAGACATACCACCTAGGAATAACAAATTTGTAGAAATTTTAATGGGATCTTTACATATATACCGCTTTATTTCATATATACCCTCATTTTATTTACAACCAATTGCACCCCTGGCTACCTGTTTCTATATGATAATCCTTAAGCTACATGGAGGTCTTACATGCTCTATTGTTATGCCTATATGTAAGAGTTGTTGTAGGCTCTGTGAAGTCATGTTTGCCACAATTTCCTTCGTTGTTGAAAGGCTGACCTTGTCCTTGTCCTCAAGGTCAGTGCTGAAAAGAATGGTGGTGAAATCATCTTCTATGATCCTTGTGGATTTAGCTTCTGTCATGCTAGTGCACTGGACCAAATGATGCCATTAGAGTTTGTTTCCATTAAGATTTACTGTGAATGGAGGACATACTCAGGTCAAACAATTGGATGATTAACCCAACTTCCTATTGGAAGTTGTCTAGGGTTTAAGTTGTTGCTTTTCTAGAAAGACTTAATGATGCGGAGCATCGTTACTTAACATAAGCTTGAGGAGTACCTTATCTAATATTAGCTACTTATTACATATTTCCGTTATTAAGCATGTGCTCCACTACTCAGTTTCTTTAATTAGTTACGCAGTACTAGTAGACACTTTTACTCTCAGTCCTTTTTTGAGTATAGTAAGAAGGAATAGCATATACATAGAGAATTGTAGAGAGAAAGGCAATTTTTGAGAAATATTATACAGAATACCTCTTACTATTCTATCCATATTGCTGCTTGTTTTGTTCTTCATTTCTTGCAGGTTTGATCTCCATCATATTGGCATCAGAGCAAGGATGGGTGACGCGAGAAACCGGGTGGCTTCCGGAGAGGATCACAGCCTTGAAGCTCTGTGGGCAGAGCACAACCAATTGGCGAGGAAAACTGAGGAAATCTCCACCAGTTTGGACCGGTTTTTTGGAGAAATGCGCCGAGAATTGAGGTTGATTAACGCTCGTCTAGATCGAAATCAAAACGCTTGAACAATAGCTCCAGCGACCATGCCGGCAGTGAGACGAGGGTTTGTGACAGACAGAGAGTAGCAACAAGATGCGCGGGTGCAAGTGGAGTCAGATTCTGATGAGGAACTGCAACAATTTAAAATGTTGGAGTTGATGGACTCGGAAGAGGAGCAAGTGTTCAATCGCAGGAGCCGCACGACTGCAAGGGACAGGTATCAAGGTGAATTCCGTGTAAAATTGGATATACCTTTTTTTGATGGTAAATTGCATATCGAAGATTATTTGGATTGGGAAAGGGCCGTTGAAACATTTTTTGAATATATAGAGATTGAGCCAGAGAAGAAAGTAAAATATGTGACATATAGGCTGAAAGGAGGCACCAGTGCGTGGTGGCAACAGGTCATTCAATCCAGGAGACGTGAAGGCAAGGGATCCGTTCGGAGTTGGCTCCGAATGAAGCAACTATTAAGGGGCCATTTCCTACCCACAGGTTTTGAACAAATGTTATATGTGCAGTATCAACATTGTTTGCAAGGCTCGAGATCAGTAAACGAGCATACAGAAAAATTTTATCGACTGAGCGCGAGAAACAATCTCAATGAATTTGATAACCAATTGGTCGCAAGGTACATTGGGGGATTAAGAGATGTAATCCAAGATAGACTTGAATTAAATATTGTTTGGTTGTTATCACAAGCAGTAAACTATGCCCTTAAGGTTGAGACACAATTACAATGGCAGGCCCATAGCAGGCAAGGTAGGAGAACTCTTGAGCATCCAGCAGACTTCAGTAAACACTCACTGCATGTTACTGCCACAAATAGCAAGCAAGTGTTAACACCAACAACCACTAGTTCACCTGCTGCAGTTGGACCGAGAGTAGCAGAACCAAAGGGAATTCAATAAGGAAAGGCTCCATTGAGGGAAAATCCTTATGCCAAACCTTCAGGTATCAAATGCTTTATATGTTTTCAATAAGGGCATAAGTCTAATGAATGCCCAACTCGGGCACAGTTACAGTTGTTGGATAGTGAAGAGGATGAAGAGGTGGCTAACAACAGTAATGAATTTGATGAAGAAGCAGAAGACGTGATCGGTGACGAGGGAGATCCTCTAATTTGTGTGCTACAAAAATTGCTTTTAGCTCCTCGGCAACCAGCGAAGACTCGGTGTAATGCTCTGTTCAAAACCAAGTGCATAATAAAAGGGAAGGTCTGTGATTTATTAATTGATAGTTGGTGCACTGAGAATGTTATCTCTCGCAACGTGGTGGAGGCATTACAACTTAAGATGACAAAGAATCCCAATCCGTATAAGATCAGTTGGGTTAAAAAGGGAATGGAAATTTCGGTGACCGATATGTGCAATGTACCGTTTTCAATTGGTCGTCACTATGTAAGTGAAATTTTATGTGACGTCATGAACATGGATGTATGTCATTTGATTCTTGAAAGGCCATGGCAATTCGATGTCGGAGCAATTTATGATTGCCGAGCAAACATATATACTTTTGAGTGGAAGGGTAAGAGGTTGAGATTGTTGCCCCGCTCACCAGACCAAGAACCCAACACTTTGAATGCCAAAATAGCTTTATTTGCTGTTACCTAAAAGGCTTTGCTAAATGCATGGAAATAATTTGCTTGTATTATGGCCTTAGTTGTTAAGGAACAAAACTCCACAATAGAGGCAAATCTATTGTTGGATGGTATTAGTACATTACTGCAACAATTTACTGATATTACTCCTCCTGAGTTACCAGCCGAACTGCCCTCGGTTAGAGCAATTCAACATCAAATTGAATTAACACCTGGAGCTTCATTACCAAATTTGCCACATTACCGAATGAGTCCAAATGAGCACAAGATTCTACACCAAATTGCTGATGAATTGCTTGATAAGCAACTAATACAGTCGAGCCTCAGCTCTTGTGCTGTGCTGACGTTATTGGTGCCCAAAAAAGATGGTATCTGGAGGATGTGCATGGATAGTCGGTCCATAAACAAGATTACAGTTAAATTCCATTTCCCAATGCCAAGGATGGAAGATATGTTAGAATAATTGGTGGGGGCAAAAATTTTCTCTAAATTAGACCTGCGGAGCGGCTATCACCAAATTAGCATTCGACCTAGCGATGAGTGGAAGACAGCATTTAAAACTCTCCAAGGGTTATACGAGTAGAAAGTCATGCCATTTGGCTTATGCAATGCTCCGGCAACGTTTATGAGATTAATGAATGAAGTGCTGAAGTTGTTCCTTAATAGATGTTGTGTTGTGTATTTTGATTATATATTAGTCTTCAGTGCCACAATCGAAGATCATCTACAGCACCTAACAGCAATATTTGATACTTTGAGACAAAACAAGCTTTATTTAAACATTCTCAAGTGTGAATTTGCAACCACACAGGAAACTTTCCTTGGTTTCTTAATCTAGGCTGAAGCGATGAAGGTAGACCCACAGAAAATTGCTACTATAATTGAATGGCTGGCTCCCTGTAATTTCTTTGATATTTGCAGTTTTCATGGGCTGGCAAATTTTTATCGGCAATTTATCAAAGGATTCAGTGTGGTTATGTCACCAATTACTGATGTATTAAAACAACAACAGTTCTCATGGTCTGGCGAGAAGCAAAGAAGTTTTGAAGCTATCAAAGTTGCATTATCTACAGCACCCGTTTTAGCATTACTTAATTTTGATAAGCCGTTCACAGTGGACACTGATGCCTCTATGGTGGGAATCGGTGCAGTATTGTCACAAGACAACAAACCTATGGAATTCTTCAGCGAGAAACTGAGCCCATCTAGACAGAAATGGATTGTTTATGAGCAGGAATTATATGTTGTTATTAGAGCATTGAAGTAGTGGGAACACTACTTGCTACATCAAGATTTTGTTCTATGTAGCGATCACAAGGTCCTTCAATATATCAATACCCAAAAGATCATTAACAGGATGCATGCACGTTGGATCATATTTTTACAAAAATTTACTTTTGTAATAAAACACAAGAGCGGAACACAAAATCGAGTAGCTGGTGCTTTGAGTCGGCGAGCAATACTCCTCACACAACTGCAAATAGAATTTTCTAGATTGGAGAGTTTACAAGAATTGTATCTTGATGATGAATACTTCCAAGATATTTGGTCTAAGTGCAGGAATAAAGAACCTGTAGCCGGGTATGCCATACATCAGGGATTTCTCTTCAAGAATGAGCTGTTGTGCGTGCCAAAATCATCCTGGAGGCAGCGTATTATATAGGAAGCTCATGCAGGAGGATTATCTGCTCATATTGGACTTGAAAAAACCATTGCACAGCTACAAAGACATTTATTTTGGCCCCATTTAAGAAGAGAAGTTACTAAATATGTACAGAGATGTTCTATCTGTCAAAGTTATAAGGGTGGAGGGAAGAATACTAGTTTATATCAACCGCTGCCTATACTAGATTCAATTTGGAAAGATTTGAGCTTGGATTTTGTATTGGGACTTCCTCGAACAAAACACGGTAATGATTCTATCATGGTTGTGGTGGATCGATTTTCTAAAATGGCGCACTTCATCACGTGCAAGAAGAAGTTTGATGCTCTCAACATTGCTAAACTTTTTTTTAAGGAAGTTGTTCATCTTCATGGTATTCCCAGGAGCCTCACCTCAGATCAGGTTGTAAAATTCATAAGCCATTTTTGGAGAGAGCTTTGGAAATGATTAAATACATAAATTCAATTAAGTTCGGCTTATCACCCTCAAATAGATGGACAAACCGAGATAGTTAACCGAACACTTGGTAATCTACTTCATTGCCTAGTACAGGAGCATCCTAAATTATGGGATGAAATACTCAGTCAAGCTGAATTCGCTTTCAATGCCATGACAAATCGCTCCAAGGGTATGTGTCCCTTCAGCATCGTTTACACTAAAATGTCTAACACTATTCTTGGCATTGCAATCATTCTGAAAAGCCAGAGCAAAACTTCTTCTAAGCTTGCCGATCAGTTTATTGATTTAATATCTAATGTCTGATTGAAGCTTAAGGAAGCCAATCACTAATATAAAATAGTTGTAGAAGCACATAGAAGGGAGAAAATTTTCAATCCGGGAGATTTGGTGTTCGTTCGCTTGCGCAAGGAACGACTACCGCCAGGCAATCACTCCAAACTCAGTAGGAGGAAATGGGGTCCATTTCCTATCAGCAAAAAAATCAACAACAATGCCTATGTCATAGACCTTCCTACAGAATTTACTACTTCCCACACATTCAATGTGCTGATATCTTTGCTTATGTTCCCCCAGACGACAGTTCGCACCGATTCTTCTCACGGTAGGGGCGAATGATGCGGAGCATCATTACTTAACATATGCCTGAGGAGTACCTTATCTAATATTTGCTACTTATTACATATTTCCATTATTAAGCATGTGCTCCACTACTCAGTTTCTTTAATTAGTTATGCAATACTAGTAGACACTTTTACTCTGAGTCCTTTTTTGACTATAGCAAGAAGGAATAGCATATACACAGAGAACTGTAGAGAGAAAGGCAGTTTTTGAGAAATAATATACAGAATAACTCTTACTATTCTATCCATATTGCTGCTTGTTTTGTTCTTCATTTCTTGCAGGTTTGATCTCCATCACTTAAGGAGAGATATGTGGATAATTATGTGATAGATTTTGGATATAAAAGATAGTTGTACTTTGTCTGCAATTGTACTGATGCAAACTTGAATAGAGAATTACCCATAGTAGTGGCAACTGAGTTTCGTGAAGCATTCATTATGTGTAGATAATTGGCAGTAGTATGGTTGTTATTTGACTAGGACTATGTCATCAATGGAAAATTTTTGGTCAATATGCTTCTTGTGAGCTTGCTGCATCATTAAATGTTTGGCTTGTTGTAGATTAGATTCTGAGTATACAATTTCATCCGTTTGGAGTGGCCATGTATCAATTGAGTCTACATTTGTTATTTAATAATTTTCATACTTAGTATAATTTTTATAATAATTTAGAAAAAAATAATTTTAGAATAAGATAAAAATATTTGAGAATGTTCATTTCATATAAATAATCATGTGGCTAAAATTTCATATGCCTTATATGTTGTGTATTTTTTTCATTATTTAAAAGCCCTCTTTTCAAATTATAAAAAATACAAAATTTAATTAATTTATGTAAAGGAAATAGAATTTGAATTTTATTTTTACCTTAACCTCCCACCTTGATCTTTTAAAAAGTCATTTTATTTTTACTCTTAAATTGATATTCTCAAATCAAAATTTCATTTCATTTTGGTAAGGATTGCTCACAACAAAAATGCTAGCAAATATTTCACATACTCACATGTATATACTTATTTTGACCATGTGTAATATACACTTTGAACTTTCATTAAACATGTATAAGGTCATTTGGTTACTACACCTGCACCCTAGTCTTTTAATTTGATTAATTTAATTTTAACTTGATAATATTCAATTGTGCTTAATTGATATGGATTAAGCCCTACACATTGCTTTATGAGTATATTTATTAGCTTACCACAAATAGAAAAGTGGTAAGCAGGGGACTATATCTTTTAAGTTGACCTGCAGATCATTCTAGGTGCCAACGACATTAATGCTATAACACCTAGGTCAAATCACTTCTAAAGATCATTTTAGTATGCATGTTATCAACTTGATTAACCTTTGATTTGATTTGAATTTATAGTATTGTTATACCCTTTTAATTAGACTTTCTTTTAAACTTTGCCATACCACTTTGGATGAGCATACCCTTGATATAATCACTTAATTGTATCTATCCACTCCTCTCATTCATACCCCACTAGCTGAGGATATTCTTATACTAGCCATGCCACAATTGGCCAAGTCTACTCTTAATAGAGTTGTGCTCCTACGATTGTACTACCTACTTGTGTAGTTATACTATTTTTTATCAGAAAATATTCTAAACCCCAGCCATGCCTTTCTTGTCTAACAAGGTTCATCCTCAATGTAGTCATGCTCTTATGATTCTATTAGTCCAATTCAATCATCCCCTTTCAATTGAATCTCAACTTTGATTTGGTCATTCCTTTTAACTAGATCAATTCCATTATAAATTTGCTCTTTTGGCTAGAATAAGTTTATTTTGCCATACACTTTTTGGCTAGACCATCCTACGAATTATCCCTACCATACTTGGTTGATTTAATTCTAATATAAGTATGTGCTTTTCTTTCTACTACCTCTATTAATGGCCTCCCCTATAGGTTCCTCTGAGATTTAACCATATCACATTTTGTTGAGTGTCATCCCAACTTGGTCAAGCCCTTTTGCTAGGTCATTATATTGTTTGATTATTCATATGGTTGAACACCCTCCATTTTGAGTATACACCCAAATATACCCATACCATCTTTTACCTCTTTGTGGATTATCTCTACTTGGACTTGCCTCACTTTATGGATATTTGAGCTCTTTCTAAATTTTTGAAACGTTTATATCCTTCAATATTTACAGCATGCATAAATATTGAATCTTTTACTTAACAATTAATATTTTATACTACCTCCTATCATATTTCTATATTATTTCATTTTGTTTGTGAATAAGAAGAGTCAACACTACTTGGTAGTTCAAACCCCACTAGTTCTTATACTCAATCAATGGCCATGATAACTTGACTTTCATTATTGAGTGATAGTTTATTCAATGGTGAAAGTCATTCTTTCATAATCTGACCTCATATAATTTTTTTCTTTCATAAATGCATTAACTAAAAAAATTTCACCTTGATACTGTCAAATTTAATCAAAATTTATCTTTTAAATTTAACTAAATTAAGGTGATACGTCTTAATTTAGTTAGATCCCCTAATCAGGTAGCTTATCGCACTCATACGAGTAGATCCTTACTATAATATGACTTTCACACATATTTATATGTTGTGATAATCCACAACCCCTTAACTACTTAACATAGAAAGGATGCAACTAGGTTGACATCTTGCTAGCAAATCCTTTGTGCCGCATAACAAATGACAACATGGCTTAGGTTATTTATTAGGCATGATGCTTATGGATTATGCTTGATTGTTTGGCTCCTGTTTGGCACTAGGAGCAGGGATTTGAATTTGAGATTTGAACTTTGAAGTTTAGGAATTTAAGGTTTATCACCGTAAATTTAAAACTGGTGGTGGGGGGAATGAAGACGAGCCCGATCAAGATCCCATGGTTCCGTCGTCCCGGGCTGTCATGATCCCTGGTCTACTTAGTCAGAGGAGGTAGTCGACCCAACCTGACAGAAGTACCTTATCGGCAGCCATGGGTTGCTTCGTCCAAGAATACCTTGTAGACCTGGGTTGGTGTTTGTCTAAGGGGATATATCTGAATCCACCTTAGCTGACAAAGGGCTTTATGCCCATCAAATATATCCTATGATTCGTCGCTCAAGGGTTTGACGCCGTTAGGGAACATACGGGCCTTGACCGTGATCGTAATATAATGGTGCCATTTCGCGGCAAGACCACCCGATCAGAGGGCACGTGCCATGTCCCTGCTGGCAAGAGACTATTTGAGGATAAATCATAGTGATACACCCGACACGCATTCGCTCTTTGTGAGTTGAGGTTAATTTCAAATTTATCACCCCCGACAAATGGTTGCGAGAGGTGGATGATTTTTTAGTTTTAAGTTTTATAAGTGATATATTTCATTTCAGAGATTTAGAATTTTGTTTGATTTGAGATTTGACTCCTCCGGTTGAGATTTTCTATCAACGCGGCCATCATCGGGGTGTATGGGGTTTGCAATCGTATTTTCGTAGGATTTTGGGAGGCATTTTGCAATTCAAGTCGTGTCGACTCCAGTCCTTTTGAGGAGGAGGATGAAACTTGAATATTTGACCCTCACAGCATTCTCTGACCATTAGATTTTGAAATCGTATGCGGTGGTCGGAGCACATGCGGGTGATAGCATTTGACCCTGCGCAGCATTCTCGGACATTTATGTTTGTAACTTTAAAATATTGACCGGAGCACATGCAGGGGGGTTATGTTTCAATTCAGTGGGACCATATTTAATACATAAAAGGGGGGAATTTTAAAGTATTTAAATATGATTTATTTGTGCAAGGGATTTCATTTAGAAAAGGTTGAGATTTCTTTTGAAAGCCTACGAACGCCTTCTGTCCGCTTGTATACGTGTTGCGGATCCGGTGGCGTTTGAGTGTGTTAGATTTCACTTATTGCATTTAGTTTGTTTTGACGCTTTAAAGTGTTATCTAACACAGCTTGCAGAGGATATTTGCTCAATAGGTACTAGGAGATCCGTGCTCGTGTTCGTAGGAGAATTATCTTGCTCGCTACGAATTCTCCCATTTTCTCCTGTAGATAGACTGATTTATTCGATACAAGCTCCTTGTCCTTGCTTGTATGCTAGTTCTTATGAGCACTACGAATTCTCTGTTCCTACTCACAGGTGAATTATAGTATACTGCTCACAAGTCTGTTAATATTACCCGTATAACAATACACCAAATCATTCGTTGTTGAGGGTGACTTGGACAATTTCTCAATTTCTTTGAGTATAAGGTCTTAATGATTTATGAGAATCATTAATTCTTCAAATCACCAAATTGTGATTTCTCTTTATTGTGAAATACAATTATGCATTGCTCGTTGAGATTTTCTGTAACTCTTATGATCTCTTCGTATGCATAGATGGTTAGGTCCCTTTGAAGAACTACAAGATTTTGAGGGATGCTAAGTCTTGATACTTGTTTATCTATATAAAGAATATTTAAGCCGATAACTCAACAAAACAAAGGGTTTCCAAAGAACCTTTATAAGGGAACCTAGGGAAGTTCTTTGTTGTAGGGCATCAAATGATAATTAATTGTCAAATATTTTGTTGTCTGATCTTAATTTGCATAGAGTCCCAATTTCACTTAATTGCTATTGGATGATATAACTAATGACTAGTTTGCAATGTAGTCATTTCCAATGTCATTTGATTGTACTATTAATATGTTAATCAGATGAGACATTAACAGAGGTTCAATAATGCATTTAAGTAATGTTATTTATGACAAAATTTGATTGCATTATTAACCAAATATTATAAGCCAATTTACTTAATGGATTATCAAATTTAAATGATTTACTCATAAGGATCATGTTAACTGCTCAATTAAATTTGATTAGGAAATTTCAGATTAATTAAAGTAAATTGTTCAATTGAATGCTCTTCCCATCTTTCAAAATTCGTATGAGTCCAAAAATCTTCTAAGTCCCGAATATTTGAGAAAAATTCGGCAGCCTTCCGGCGTCCCCTCCCCGGCGCCGGGAGGTAAGGAGGGCATTTGCCCTTTCAAATCCGCCCGGCCAGAAAGATAGTCAACGGCCGAGGGCTTCAGGGCGTTGTTGGGCCCGGGAAATTATCTTATGACGCTTTGATTGACGACGATTGGACGCAGATCGTAGTTGTTGCAGAAGATTGGACACAGATTGAATGGTTGCGGACGATTGGAAGTAGATCGAGTGGTTGCCGACGACTGTTTAAAGATCCCTCATCTCTCTTTTGCTTTCTCCCTTTTTTTATTAATTAAAATAACATATATATTATTATATAAAATATATATTATAATATAATATACTTATTATAATATAATATAATATATATTATAATATTATGATATATAATATAACATATATTATAATATTATATGAATATAACATATATTATAATATTATAACATAGTATATAATATATCATACTATTATATATTATATACATATAACATAATATATATTATATATTACATATATTATAATATATATATAATATATAACAGAGAGAGGGAGTCGGAGAAGGGCAGAGCCCGATCGGGCAAGGAGGCGGAGCCACGCACGGGATCGGGCACAAAGGCGGGGGCTGGAGTCGGCTGGAGGGGTCGGCGTCGGAGGCGGGAGCAGGAGCGGCGACGAGGTCGGCGGCTAGTTTCAGCCGGAGTTCGACGATCGAAGGCAGTTGATGCGGCTAGGGCACGACGGATACGGCCCTTGGGGTTGATGGAGGCCGACGATGTTGAACTTCGGCGGAGATTGCAGATCCGGCGAATCGGCGGCGAGTCCGAGCGGAAGAAGATCGATGGTTAGGTGTGCACGGCGGTGGTCGTCGGCTTCAGATGTTGAGTTGGAGACCTGGAGCTGCGAAGGAGTTCGGTTGGAGTCTAGGTCGGCGTCGACAGCGAGCTTGGCGTCGCGTAGAGGAGAGTCGGCGGTGAAGAACAGGATGCAGGAGTTTGGGCCGTTTCGATGGAAGCAGAGCAGAGGCGGGAGCAGAGGTAAGTTTCCTAATTTCCTTTTTCTCTCTTTTTTTTTTTATCCTGAGAGCGTATCAGACCAAATGGGAGGGAACGTCATTTTGTGTCGAGAGAGGCGGTTGGAGAGGTCGTGGAGAGCAACCGTGGAGATCGTGGGGGCTTTGGTCGTGGGTGAGTTCAACCGGCTAGGTCTAGTTTGCTGCTTACAGGTCAACAAACCACCGTGCATTGGTACTATAGTATTACCAGATGATGCAACTCTTGATGAATCACCCATCGGTTGTACCTGCTCTTTTGATGTTATTGTGTATCTAAATTGTGATGGAAATTTCAATGAGGCCAATCTTGCATTGTGTATTGCCTTCTGGAAGTCCAGATTCTCCTAATCACAGTTCCCATGTAATAAGAGAAGTTAGTAAAAATACGGAACAATCATGTGGTGATGGATGTTTCTCAACGCCAACAAGGCTAGCATTAAGCTCTGAAAACTATATGAATTTTGTAGAGCACGAAAAATTATTCAAAAACTTAAAAGTTTGCTAAATGTGAATCATTTATAGAGATGGAAGAACAAGAAGGAAACTGATAGTATCTTTTGGTTTGAAAGAGGGGAAAATGTTATTATTGCCAGTTTTATAACTAGTAGAGCTATTTCTGATTTTCCTATCTAACAGCAGGAAGGCAGAAAATATTATTGATTAGGCCCTCCTCCCGTGACACAGCATTGCCATCGTCCTAATCACTCCTAAAATGCCGTACCAAGCTTATTAGTCATAACAGCAAGAAACCACCAGATTTTTCCTCCCATTTTAACCAAATTTTAAACCAAACCAAGCATTTTAAAAATGTGTCGCATATTTTCTTAGATTTTTCAATTTCAGTTTCTTTTCATTTCTTATTAGAAGAAGAGTTTGAAGCAACGATTAGATTGCTTCCATTATGATCTGACGGCCATAGATTTGATTCAAGAAAATAACCTTTCTCAAATGTGAGAGGAAGACTGCAGATAGCAACTCTTTCCTATTCAACATTTGTGAGGAGTCATGCACTAGGATATCCTTATTTATTTTCATTTGATGTCATCGAATAATTTCTCATTAAAGAGCAAAAATAAGAACTTTTTTTTATGCAAGCATTTGTTTGGAAGCAATCAAGGTCCTTGTTCAATTCCATTATTCCATCTCCCTGGAAATGTCTCTCTTCCACCTTTTTTTTTGGCATAAATATAGATTTTATTTTGGAGGTAATCAAGTTCATTGCTCACCACTACTACTTCATCATAGGGGTGCAAATGAGTCGAGTCGAGTCGAGTTTAGGCCCTTATCGAGCTCGGCTCGTTAGTTGTAAAGCGAGCTCGTCTCACTGTAAACGAGCTCGAGCCAGCTCGTGAGCCATGGGCGGGAATTTTTAAATTTAGGCGGGATTTTTAAAACTTAAGCGGGATTTTTAAAACTTAATTAAAATTTAGAAAAAAAATATGAAATGTTTAACATTTAAATAAAACTTAGGTGGTTTTTATTATTTTTTTAATATTTAAATTAAATAAATAAAATAAAATTATTTTAAAAATATTAATATTTATTCGAGTCGGCTCGCGAGCTCACGAGCCGAGCCGGCTCAAGCTCGAACTTGAGCTCGTTTACTAAACGAGCTCGAACTCAAGCTCGAGCCGGCTCGTGAGCCGGCTCGGCTCACTTACACCCCTACTTCATCATACCACCCAGCCCACCTTTCTCCCTCCCTTCTCTCTCATGTACATGCAAGTGCAAGCATACACAAAATTAAACAAAGTGCCCAAAGTGAAATTACACGTTGCTTGATTGATTAATATTGTACGTGTTATATTATTTCTAGCTGTTAATTTGAACTGACCTATTCATCACTTGGATGCGAAAAATATCTTCAAAATATCTTATGACACTTAGAAGATGAAGTTTGTATGGTTTTAACACCTGAATTTGAGGCTACTAACAACGCAAATCATGTAGACACAATTTTTATATGATCTAAAGCAGCCATCAAGAGTTTATTATGATAAATTCAATATGACTATCAAAAAATATGAATACTCAGAAGGATAATCTGATCATGCTTTATTCATCAATAAATCATCAAGATGTAAAATCACAATCCTTTTCATATACGTTGATATTATTTTGATGGAAAATCATGAGAAAATTAGCAAACTAAAAGGTGTCCTAACCAAAAAACTTGAAATCAAAAAATTTAGTTTCTTGAAGTATTTCCAATGTATGGAAATAACGAGATTGAGAAAAAGTCACTCAATAAAGATACACTTCAGAACTACAAAAAGAACATGCTAACAATCCAATGGATTCTCCAAATAAAATTGGGTCCAAGATAGAAACAACATAGGCGCACAAAGGAAGATACCAACAATTAACAGGAAAATTAATCCATTTATCTCAAACTAGAGCAGACATTTTTTCTAGTTAGTCATGTCAGTGGATACATGAATAATCCCACAAAGAAATACCTTAAACTTGCATACTAATACTTAAAAAGACACATGAAAAAGGTTTATTCTTTAAGAAAGGAGCTAATAGAAGTATTGAAATCCTCATTAGTGCTAATCGAGCAGGACCCATAACTAATTAAAAATTCCTCTTATTATTGCTCGTTTAGATGGGAAAATGTAGTTGCTAGGAGACCTAAAAAAATTGTTTGTTTTTGCCCAAACAAATGTCGAGGCAGAATTTAGAGATAGGGCTCATGGAATTTATGAACGAATGTGGCTTAAAAAAATTCTTGAAGAACTAAAAGTATATGCTAAAGAATCAATGATGTTGTGACAAATTAAGTTACAATAAGTATTACTAAGAATTATGTAATGAACCGGTTGGGTGGCCAGTTCAACCGAACCGGCCAACCCGCCTAACAAGAGTCGCGACCCCATGAGGGGGTCGGTATTTGCGAACTAAACAGAGAGCGGAAGGGGGGCGGACGACCGAACTTGCACGAAGGGTTTGGAGAAATCTCGTTTTTCCAATTTTAGCAAATGATTGCGTTGGAGGATAAGATTTAACAATTCCTCTTCATTCCTATCGCTAAAAGAAGTGATAAATTTGGATGAAATTTCAACAAACGAGAGGAACGACTGACGAGAAGAGGGAAGAAGGTTTGTTGAAATTTTCTTATCATTTATGTATAAATTCCCTTCATTTACTTTATTTAAAGCAAGTGATATCTTCATAAGGAAAGAGGAGAGACTTGGAAGTGAAGAGAAGAAATTTTGAGGGAGAAAGAGAGATTTTGGAATTTGGAAAAAAAATCCCCTTGTTGTAAGTGAATTTCCTATTGTATAACTTTATTTAAATTTTGTTATTTAATCACATTTTCATGAAAGTTATGTTGTATGGATTTAGGGATTTTAGAAGGGAAGAAATCAAATTGTAGAAGTTGGGTTCTTCAAGGAACTCAACAAGAACAAAAAATTTGAGGCTGAGGTAAGAATCAATTAGGTAGATGTTATTGAGAAAATTGATGAAAGTTAACTATATGTAAAAATTTCTTTATTTTGTATCTCTTTAGGTTGAGACGAGGATCAAAGATATGAAAAGATCAAAGTGGGTAAATTTATACTATTTCATGATTAAATTTTATGCATGGTCTTTTAGATATTTGATTTCTTTGCATAAATTACAAATATTAAAAGTATAAATTTTTCATGATTATATAGTCTTCTATATAGTTTTCTGATCAATTACATCCGTTATTAATGTTTGAAAGTTTCCTTAAAGTGAAAGGTAATATTTATGTAAGATATGCAAATATATAAATAATGAAAAAAGAAATGGTGATGGGGAAAAAAAAAAGAAAAGCCAAAAGATATATATGTATGGAAATAAAACGTATAAATATAACAAGGGAAAAGGATATGCATGCAGATTACAGGAGTTTCCCCCCGTATGATACTGACTGGGGAAGCAACGTTGGGGAAGCAACGTACCCATGCACGTAAAAAGGAAAAGATTGTGAAAAAGTAAAAAGAAAATGAAAAAGGTTGTACCTTTGGGTACATTTAGACGGTGCTCCGTTCAAAATAAATGGGAAAAGAAAAATATGTTGAAGTAAAGATTGTAAATGAATATAATATATGATGTATAAATGAATGAATGGAAAATGATATAGCATGTATAAAAGAATTAATGTAATGAAATGAACGAAAGAAATAAAATAGACATATATCAAAGATTATATATATATTGTATTTTATGCATGTTAATTTTTTTTTTAGTTACCCACTGAGTTTACTTAGTAAACTTAAACCATGAATTTAAATATTTTAGGTAAGTCTTCAGTGATTTACAAATGGCAGAAAGGGAGGAGTTCGTCTATAGAAGACAACAAAATAATGAAAATAGGTAAATTATGATTGTTGTAATTCTTAGCTTTGAACAGTGAAATGAATAGATTTTATGGAATATTTTGTTATAGTGCCTCTTCAGTTTCTTTGAAAGACTTTATGTAAATGTGATCATTGAAAAGAATGGAATGTTAATACCGTCCGACTTTTAGTTCTCGCCTCGTTAAGTCAAGCATACAGCTGTTAAATACATCTCAGCCATATATTTGTATCAAACCCTTTATACTAGAGCCATTAGATTAAAGTGAAATCAGAACTCTTACAACTTTAGACAAATATATTTGCATACATTGTACCAGAAAAGGTGAGGAAGAGAATAGCAAGGTTTAGCATATGGGTTTCAGTTCCCTGTTATTTCCTTGGTGTTTATGTTTTGCTTGTAGTAATGTACTGCGGTAGAAAGCTTGTTTTCAATATGCATATGCTTAACAGCTTATTTGACTTTTTTCTTTGTTTTTCTTGCTGTGACATTTTTATGCTTTCTGTAAAGGCTTGACTCGCTGAACATGTTCTGATCTTTTCAGAATTCCGCGTTCTAGGGCTAAAAATAGGCTCAAACAAGATTCATTATGATGATTTCTTCAAACTTTTCAGAATTCAACATGCTTAAAGCTTAAAGCTTTCGAGTAGAATAGCAGCTTTCCAGCTACTGTAAGGAATTGCAGGTATCATTTGCTAATGCATATGACTTCCTGGAATGTTGGTGGAAAAAATAAGAAAAAAATTGTGTGACTGCACACGTCTTACCCATTTCAGCAAAGTTCAGCACTTCTACTTTATTAGTTTAGCTATTGACTGTAAAATAGATAGCAAAGAACATATATAATCAATAGGACCTATTTAACACAGCATGTAGAAAAATACATTTTTACTGTTGCATTGCTATTTTCCTGTTCCGTCTTCATCCATTCAGAGTGCTGATGCAGATATGTTGATGTTAAAAGAAATTTTGGCATGTTGTTAAGATAATTAGTCCTTATTTACAAAATAGAATAAAATATAAAGTTTAACAACTATTAGCTTTTTTTCAGAAGGAAAAAAAAAGTGCTCAAATGATAATGAGTTTTATACAATCTCACAGAAGAATTTGTCTTCTTTAGGATACAGACACTGCAAAATTATATCCCTCCAGAAATCAGCAGACTGGCCGCAAATTATAAAATTTCTTATTGAAAGCTATGCACTTTTTTATTAAAGTTATGTGAACATCATACAGAATTGTTGACACATTTCAAAGTTATCCGGTATTTTATTTAGACAATTACAACATCAAAAGCGTCACACTATAAACCAGATATAGTCCACTTTCAAGGAAAAGTATAACCTGCAATCAATGATGCAAGCACAGCGAAACAATCAGTATGAGTAAGAGATTGTTCATGACATCAAACCAATAAAAAGCTAATTCACCTCCACATTTGTATCCAACCGGTCTGTTCGCAATTTCACAATGCTTGGGTATTGTCACAGCGACACCCGGATTCACACCAGCACTCTTTGCAGTATTTGAAAGCATGACGGCACACAGACACTTGGGGTTCTGACCTATCTTTTAAACTGCCGAGCAGCATGATGATGAAACTGCAGCATTCACATCCTGCGAAGCCGAAGCACATGGAGCCATTTGAAAGGCTATTGTATCTGCAGAAGTACTCCCACATTCTCCAGCTCCATTGACCCATTCAATACGTGCACAGCTAAAAAAAAGAAGTAGAGCAAGAAGAAGAATGCACTTCACCTTGGCTTCCATTCTTATGATGAGCTTAGCATTTAGTCCTCTGTGGGTTTTTATACAGGAGAAAAACTGATAGAAGAAAGATATCTGCAATGGTGGAAGGACACCTCATAGCCCATTTCTTGGTGGATGAAGCACTAGCTACAATACAACTTTTTTATTGCAGCACTTGCTAACTTTCGGGACACAATGGATGAAGCATTACCGTCTGCTTCAATTTTAAATAAGTGGGACTGCAATATCTATGCAGATCTATAGATTGATAAGAAGAACAACATTTGGTACCGTTTGATTGCCCGCGATATTTTTCATCAACCAAGATGAAAGGAGAAATTAAAAACAGTTGATAAAAGATTTTATATCGTTCTGATATCAATCCTTTTGCATCCATGATTGTATATATTTCACCATTGATTAGGTTATTATTTAGAGATTTTATATAGTTCAAATATCAATGATTCATAAGACTGTTCCCTCGCTTATGATACTTCAATACGGGCTCTAAGCAAGATGTATGTATATCGCTAGGGATCTAAATCTAGAATCAGGTGCTAGAATTCAAAATCATAATTCCTCATAACTCTTTAATGCCCGTCTTCAGTAATAGAATTCAACTCTACCCAATCCCTCGCAACACTTCCGAGGGATTAATATATTGCTGAACTACAAAAAACTCTGTATATAGAACAGTTTTCCATATACTTTTGATCCCAAATGTTCAAGAATTTGAGCCATCCCTCATTGTCGACCAAAATATTACCATATATTTAAGCCATTTCTCTTTGCCAACCAATATAATTCCAGTATTCATAGAGATATTTCAGACAACTGATGCCATCCTTTATTAAATAAAAAATGTCATCTAAACGCCCAAAAATAAAATTAGTAATGAAGAAACTAATGTACTAGTTATCAACATGTGAGAATGAGACTCGATCATCTGCTTAGAGTTCATTGATCATCAACATGTTGAAAATTAAGAACTTTTGAGAAGATTTCTATTGCGTTTGCAGTTACATCTGAAGTGTATAAGACAAACTTTCTATTGAGCAAGGTAATTGACAATTTGAGGTTGTTGTTAACTCCATGAGAAATCCTTGTATGGATGAACAGTAAAGGGGAAGAAGAAGAAGAAATACATAATAGAGAATAGGGCAAGTATATTTTTCATTATTTTCTTTTTTGAAAATACACATTGATATATTGTTACTGCTCATGAGTACAAACAAAATTAATTCTACTACAGCTTGACAAGCATCCCATCATCCTAATCATCCAAAATAGAGTCGCCGATGACCTAAAAGACATACCACCTAGGAATAACAAATTTGTAGAAATTTTAATGGGATCTTTACATATATACCGCTTTATTTCATATATACCCTCATTTTATTTACAACCAATTGCACCCCTGGCTACCTGTTTCTATATGATAATCCTTAAGCTACATGGAGGTCTTACATGCTCTATTGTTATGCCTATATGTAAGAGTTGTTGTAGGCTCTGTGAAGTCATGTTTGCCACAATTTCCTTCGTTGTTGAAAGGCTGACCTTGTCCTTGTCCTCAAGGTCAGTGCTGAAAAGAATGGTGGTGAAATCATCTTCTATGATCCTTGTGGATTTAGCTTCTGTCATGCTAGTGCACTGGACCAAATGATGCCATTAGAGTTTGTTTCCTTTAAGATTTACTGTGAATGGAGGACATACTCAGGTCAAACAATTGGATGATTAACCCAACTTCCTATTGGAAGTTGTCTAGGGTTTAAGTTGTTGCTTTTCTAGAAATACTTAATGATGCGGAGCATCGTTACTTAACATAAGCTTGAGGAGTACCTTATCTAATATTAGCTACTTATTACATATTTCCGTTATTAAGCATGTGCTCCACTACTCAGTTTCTTTAATTAGTTACGCAGTACTAGTAGACACTTTTACTCTCAGTCCTTTTTTGAGTATAGTAAGAAGGAATAGCATATACATAGAGAATTGTAGAGAGAAAGGCAATTTTTGAGAAATATTATACAGAATACCTCTTACTATTCTATCCATATTCCTGCTTGTTTTGTTCTTCATTTCTTGCAGGTTTGATCTCCATCATATTGGCATCAGAGCAAGGATGGGTGACGCGAGAAACCGGGTGGCTTCCGAAGAGGATCACAGCCTTGAAGCTCTGTGGGCAGAGCACAACCAATTGGCGAGGAAAACTGAGGAAATCTCCACCAGTTTGGACCAGTTTTTTGGAGAAATGCACCGAGAATTGAGGTTGATTAACGCTCATCTAGATCGAAATCAAAATGCTTGAACAATAGCTCCAGCGACCATGCCGGCAGTGAGACGAGGGTTCGTGACAGACAAAGAGTAGCAACAAGATGCTCGGGTGCAAGTGGAGTCAGATTCTGATGAGGAACTGCAACAATTTAAAATGTTGGAGTTGATGGACTCGGAAGAGGAGCAAGTGTTCAATCGCAGGAGCCGCACGACTGCAAGGGACAGGTATCAAGGTGAATTCCGTGTAAAATTGGATATACCTTTTTTTGATGGTAAATTGCATATCAAAGATTATTTGGATTGGGAAAGGGCCGTTGAAACAATTTTTGAATATATAGAGATTGAGCCAGAGAAGTAAGTAAAATATGTGACATATAGGCTGAAAGGAGGCGCCAGTGCGTGGTGGCAACAGGTCATTCAATCCAGGAGACGTGAAGGCAAGGGATCCGTTCGGAGTTGGCTCCGAATGAAGCAACTATTAAGGGGCCATTTCCTACCCACAGGTTTTGAAAAAATGTTATATGTGCAGTATCAACATTGTTTGCAAGGCTCGAGATCAGTAAACGAGCATACAGAAAAATTTTATCGACTGAGCGCGAGAAACAATCTCAATGAATTTGATAACCAATTGGTCGCAAGGTACATTGGGGGATTAAGAGATGTAATCCAAGATAGACTTGAATTAAATATTGTTTGGTTGTTATCACAAGCAGTAAACTATGCCCTTAAGGTTGAGACACAATTACAATGGCAGGCCCATAGCAGGCAAGGTAGGAGAACTCTTGAGCATCCAGTAGACTTCAGTAAACACTCACTGCATGTTACTGCCACAAATAGCAAGCAAGTGTTAACACCAACAACCACTAGTTCACCTACTGCAGTTGGACCGAGAGTAGCAGAACCAAAGGGAATTCAATAAGGAAAGGCTCCATTGAGGGAAAATCCTTATGCCAAACCTTCAGGTATCAAATGCTTTATATGTTTTCAATAAGGGCATAAGTCTAATGAATGCCCAACTCAGGCACAGTTACAGTTGTTGGATAGTGAAGAGGATGAAGAGGTGGCTAACAACAGTAATGAATTTGATGCAGAAGCAGAAGACGTGATCGGTGACAAGGGAGATCCTCTAATTTGTGTGCTACAAAAACTGCTTTTAGCTCCTTGGCAACCAGCGAAGACTCGGTGTAATGCTCTGTTCAAAACCAAGTGCATAATAAAAGGGAAGGTCTGTAATTTATTAATTGATAGTTGATGCACTGAGAATGTTATCTCTCGCAACGTGGTGGAGGCATTACAACTTAAGATGACAAAGAATCCCAATCCGTATAAGATCAGTTGGGTTAAAAAGGGAATGGAAATTTCGGTGACCGATATGTGCAATGTACCGTTTTCAATTGGTCGTCACTATGTAAGTGAAATTTTATGTGACGTCATGAACATGGATGTATGTCATTTGATTCTTGAAAGGCCATGGCAATTCGATGTCGGAGCAATTTATGATTGCCGAGCAAACATATATACTTTTGAGTGGAAGGGTAAGAGGTTGAGATTGTTGCCCCGCTCACCAGACCAAGAACCCAACACTTTGAATGCCAAAATAGCTTTATTTGATGTTACCTAAAAGGCTTTGCTAAATGCATGGAAATAATTTGCTTGTATTATGGCCTTAGTTGTTAAGGAACAAAACTCCACAATATAGGCAAATCTATTGTTGGATGGTATTAGTACATTACTGCAACAATTTACTGATATTACTCCTCCTGAGTTACCAGCCGAACTGCCCTCGGTTAGAGCAATTCAACATCAAATTGAATTAACACCTGGAGCTTCATTACCAAATTTGCCACATTACCGAATGAGTCCAAATGAGCACAAGATTCTACACCAAATTGCTGATGAATTGCTTGATAAGCAACTAATACAGTCGAGCCTCAGCTCTTGTGCTGTGCTGACGTTATTGGTGCCCAAAAAAGATGGTATCTGGAGGATGTGCATGGATAGTCGGTCCATAAACAAGATTACAGTTAAATTCCATTTCCCAATGCCAAGGATGGAAGATATGTTAGAATAATTGGTGGGGGCAAAAATTTTCTCTAAATTAGACCTGCGGAGCGGCTATCACCAAATTAGCATTCGACCTAGCGATGAGTGGAAGACAGCATTTAAAACTCTCCAAGGGTTATACGAGTAGAAAGTCATGCCATTTGGCTTATGCAATGCTCCGGCAACGTTTATGAGATTAATGAATGAAGTGCTGAAGTTATTCCTTAATAGATGTTGTGTTGTGTATTTTGATTATATATTAGTCTTCAGTGCCACAATCGAAGATCATCTACAGCACCTAACAGCAATATTTGATACTTTGAGACAAAACAAGCTTTATTTAAACATTCTCAAGTGTGAATTTGCAACCACACAGGAAACTTTCCTTGGTTTCTTAATCTAGGCTGAAGCGATGAAGGTAGACCCACAGAAAATTGCTACTATAATTGAATGGCCGGCTCCCTGTAATTTCTTTGATATTTGCAGTTTTCATGGGCTGGCAAATTTTTATCGGCAATTTATCAAAGGATTCAGTGTGGTTATGTCACCAATTACTGATGTATTAAAACAACAACAGTTCTCTTGGTCTGCCGAGAAGCAAAGAAGTTTTGAAGCTATCAAAGTTGCATTATCTACAGCACCCGTTTTAGCATTACTTACTTTTGATAAGCCGTTCACAGTGGACACAGATGCCTCTATGGTGGGAATCGGTGCAGTATTGTCACAAGACAACAAACCTATGGAATTCTTCAGCGAGAAACTGAGCCCATCTAGACAGAAATGGATTGTTTATGAGCAGGAATTATATGTTATTATTAGAGCATTGAAGTAGTGGGAACACTACTTGCTACATCAAGATTTTGTTCTATGTAGCGATCACAAGGCCCTTCAATATATCAATACCCAAAAGATCATTAACAGGATGCATGCACGTTGGATCATATTTTTTACAAAAATTTACTTTTGTAATAAAACACAAGAGCGGAACACAAAATCGAGTAGCTGGTGCTTTGAGTCGGCGAGCAATACTCCTCACACAACTGCAAATAGAATTTTCTAGATTGGAGAGTTTACAAGAATTGTATCTTGATGATGAATACTTCCATGATATTTGGTCTAAGTGCAGGAATAAAGAACATGTAGCCGGGTATGCCATACATCAGGGATTTCTCTTCAAGAATGAGCTGTTGTGCGTGCCAAAATCATCCTGGAGGCAGCGTATTATATAGGAAGCTCATGCAGGAGGATTATCTGCTCATATTGGACTTGAAAAAACCATTGCACAGCTACAAAGACATTTATTTTGGCCCCATTTAAGAAGAGAAGTTACTAAATATGTACAGAGATGTTCTATCTGTCAAAGTTATAAGGGTGGAGGGAAGAATACTAGTTTATATCAACCGCTGCCTATACTAGATTCAATTTGGAAAGATTTGAGCATGGATTTTGTATTGGGACTTCCTCGAACAAAACACGGTAATGATTCTATCATGGTTGTGGTGGATCGATTTTCTAAAATGGCGCACTTCATCACGTGCAAGAAGAAGTTTGATGCTCTCAACATTGATAAACTTTTTTTTAAGGAAGTTGTTCATCTTCATGGTATTCCCAGGAGCCTCACCTCAGATCAGGTTGTAAAATTCATAAGCCATTTTTGGAGAGAGCTTTGGAAATGATTAAATACATAAATTCAATTAAGTTCAGCTTATCACCCTCAAATAGATGGACAAACCGAGATAGTTAACCGAACACTTGGTAATCTACTTCATTGCCTAGTACAGGAGCATCCTAAATTATGGGATGAAATACTCAGTCAAGCTGAATTCGCTTTCAATGCCATGACAAATCGCTCCAAGGGTATGTGTCCCTTCAGCATCGTTTACACTAAAATGTCTAACACTATTCTTGGCATTGCAATCATTCTGAAAAGCCAGAGCAAAACTGCTTCTATGCTTGCCGATCAGTTTATTGATTTAATATCTAATGTCTGATTGAAGCTTAAGGAAGCCAATCACTAATATAAAATAGTTGTAGAAGCACATAGAAGGGAGAAAATTTTTAATCCGGGAGATTTGGTGTTCGTTCGCTTGCGCAAGGAACGACTACCGCCAGGCAATCACTCCAAACTCAGTAGGAGGAAATGGGGTCCATTTCCTATCAGCAAAAAAATCAACAACAATGCCTATGTCATAGACCTTCCTACAGAATTTACTACTTCCCACACATTCAATGTGCTGATATCTTTGCTTATGTTCCCCCAGACGACAGTTCGCACCGATTCTTCTCACGGTAGGGGCGAATGATGCGGAGCATCATTACTTAACATAAGCCTGAGGAGTACCTTATCTAATATTTGCTACTTATTACATATTTCCATTATTAAGCATGTGCTCCACTACTCAGTTTCTTTAATTAGTTATGCAATACTAGTAGACACGTTTACTCTGAGTCCTTTTTTGACTATAGCAAGAAGGAATAGCATATACACAGAGAACTGTAGAGAGAAAGGCAGTTTTTGAGAAATAATATACAGAATACCTCTTACTATTCTATCCATATTGCTGCTTGTTTTGTTCTTCATTTCTTGCAGGTTTGATCTCCATCACTTAAGGAGAGATATGTGGATAATTATGTGATAGATTTTGGATATAAAAGATAGTTGTACTTTGTCTGCAATTGTACTGATGCAAACTTGAATAGAGAATTACCCATAGTAGTGGCAACTGAGTTTCGTGAAGCATTCATTATGTGTAGATAATTGGCAGTAGTATGGTTGTTATTTGACTAGGACTATGTCATCAATGGAAAATTTTTGGTCAATATGCTTCTTGTGAGCTTGCTGCATCATTAAATGTTTGGCTTGTTGTAGATTAGATTCTGAGTATACAATTTCATCCGTTTGGAGTGGCCATGTATCAATTGAGTCTACATTTGTTATTTAATAATTTTCATACTTAGTATAATTTTTATAATAATTTAGAAAAAAATAATTTTAGAATAAGATAAAAATATTTGAGAATGTTCATTTCATATAAATAATCATGTGGCTAAAATTTCATATGCCTTATATGTTGTGTATTTTTTTCATTATTTAAAAGCCCTCTTTTCAAATTATAAAAAATACAAAATTTAATTAATTTATGTAAAGGAAATAGAATTTGAATTTTATTTTTACCTTAACCTCCCACCTTGATCTTTTAAAAAGTCATTTTATTTTTACTCTTAAATTGATATTCTCAAATCAAAATTTCATTTCATTTTGGTAAGGATTGCTCACAACAAAAATGCTAGCAAATATTTCACATACTCACATGTATATACTTATTTTGACCATGTGTAATATACACTTTGAACTTTCATTAAACATGTATAAGGTCATTTGGTTACTACACCTGCACCCTAGTCTTTTAATTTGATTAATTTAATTTTAACTTGATAATATTCAATTGTGCTTAATTGATATGGATTAAGCCCTACACATTGCTTTATGAGTATATTTATTAGCTTACCACAAATAGAAAAGTGGTAAGCAGGGGACTATATCTTTTAAGTTGACTTGCAGATCATTCTAGGTGCCAACGACATTAATGCTATAACACCTAGGTCAAATCACTTCTAAAGATCATTTTAGTATGCATGTTATCAACTTGATTAACCTTTGATTTGATTTGAATTTATAGTATTGTTATACCCTTTTAATTAGACTTTCTTTTAAACTTTGCCATACCACTTTGGATGAGCATACCCTTGATATAATCACTTAATTGTATCTATCCACTCCTCTCATTCATACCCCACTAGCTGAGGATATTCTTATACTAGCCATGCCACAATTGGCCAAGTCTACTCTTAATAGAGTTGTGCTCCTACGATTGTACTACCTACTTGTGTAGTTATACTATTTTTTATCAGAAAATATTCTAAACCCCAGCCATGCCTTTCTTGTCTAACAAGGTTCATCCTCAATGTAGTCATGCTCTTATGATTCTATTAGTCCAATTCAATCATCCCCTTTCAATTGAATCTCAACTTTGATTTGGTCATTCCTTTTAACTAGATCAATTCCATTATAAATTTGCTCTTTTGGCTAGAATAAGTTTATTTTGCCATACACTTTTTGGCTAGACCATCCTACGAATTATCCCTACCATACTTGGTTGATTTAATTCTAATATAAGTATGTGCTTTTCTTTCTACTACCTCTATTAATGGCCTCCCCTATAGGTTCCTCTGAGATTTAACCATATCACATTTTGTTGAGTGTCATCCCAACTTGGTCAAGCCCTTTTGCTAGGTCATTATATTGTTTGATTATTCATATGGTTGAACACCCTCCATTTTGAGTATACACCCAAATATACCCATACCATCTTTTACCTCTTTGTGGATTATCTCTACTTGGACTTGCCTCACTTTATGGATATTTGAGCTCTTTCTAAATTTTTGAAACGTTTATATCCTTCAATATTTACAGCATGCATAAATATTGAATCTTTTACTTAACAATTAATATTTTATACTACCTCCTATCATATTTCTATATTATTTCATTTTGTTTGTGAATAAGAAGAGTCAACACTACTTGGTAGTTCAAACCCCACTAGTTCTTATACTCAATCAATGGCCATGATAACTTGACTTTCATTATTGAGTGATAGTTTATTCAATGGTGAAAGTCATTCTTTCATAATCTGACCTCATATAATTTTTTTCTTTCATAAATGCATTAACTAAAAAAATTTCACCTTGATACTGTCAAATTTAATCAAAATTTATCTTTTAAATTTAACTAAATTAAGGTGATATGTCTTAATTTAGTTAGATCCCCTAATCAGGTAGCTTATCGCACTCATACGAGTAGATCCTTACTATAATATGACTTTCACACATATTTATATGTTGTGATAATCCACAACCCCTTAACTACTTAGCATAGAAAGGATGCAACAAGGTTGACATCTTGCTAGCAAATCCTTTGTGCCGCATAACAAATGACAACATGGCTTAGGTTATTTATTAGGCATGATGCTTATGGATTATGCTTGATTGTTTGGCTCCTGTTTGGCACTAGGAGCAGGGATTTGAATTTGAGATTTGAACTTTGAAGTTTAGGAATTTAAGGTTTATCACCGTAAATTTAAAACTGGTGGTGGGGGGAATGAAGACGAGCCCGATCAAGATCCCATGGTTCCGTCGTCCCGGGCTGTCATGATCCCTGGTCTACTTAGTCAGAGGAGGTAGTCGACCCAACCTGACAGAAGGTACCTTATCGGCAGCCATGGGTTGCTTCGTCCAAGAATACCTTGTAGACCTGGGTTGGTGTTTGTCTAAGGGGATGTATCTGAATCCACCTTAGCTGACAAAGGGCTTTATGCCCATCAAATATATCCTATGATTCGTCGCTCAAGGGTTTGACGCCGTTAGGGAACATACGGGCCTTGACCGTGATCGTAATATAATGGTGCCATTTCGTGGCAAGACCACCCGATCAGAGGGCACGTGCCACGTCCCTGCTGGCAAGAGACTATTTGAGGATAAATCATAGTGATACACCCGACACGCATTCGCTCTTTGTGAGTTGAGGTTAATTTCAAATTTATCACCCCCGACAAATGGTTGCGAGAGGTGGATGATTTTTTAGTTTTAAGTTTTATAAGTGATATATTTCATTTCATAGATTTAGAATTTTGTTTGATTTGAGATTTGACTCCTCCGGTTGAGATTTTCTATCAACGCGGCCATCATCGGGGTGTATGGGGTTTGCAATCGTATTTTCGTAGGATTTTGGGAGGCATTTTGCAATTCAAGTCGTGTCGACTCCAGTCCTTTTGAGGAGGAGGATGAAACTTGAATATTTGACCCTCACAGCATTCTCTGACCATTAGATTTTGAAATCGTATGCGGTGGTCGGAGCACATGCGGGTGATAGCATTTGACCCTGCGCAGCATTCTCGGACATTTATGTTTGTAACTTTAAAATATTGACCGGAGCACATGCAGGGGGGTTATGTTTCAATTCAGTGGGACCATATTTAATACATAAAAGGGGGGAATTTTAAAGTATTTAAATATGATTTATTTGTGCAAGGGATTTCATTTAGAAAAGGTTGAGATTTCTTTTGAAAGCCTACGAACGCCTTCTGTCCGCTTGTATACGTGTTGCGGATCCGGTGGCGTTTGAGTGTGTTAGATTTCACTTATTGCATTTAGTTTGTTTTGACGCTTTAAAGTGTTATCTAACACAGCTTGCAGAGGAAATTTGCTCAATAGGTACTAGGAGATCTGTGCTCGTGTTCGTAGGAAAATTATCTTGCTCGCTACGAATTCTCCCATTTTCTCCTGTAGATAGACTGATTTATTCGATACAAGCTCCTTGTCCTTGCTTGTATGCTAGTTCTTATGAGCACTACAAATTCTCTGTTCCTACTCACAGGTGAATTGTAGTATACTGCTCACAAGTCTGTTAATATTACCCGTATAACAATACACCAAATCATTCGTTGTTGAGGGTGACTTGGACAATTTCTCAATTTCTTTGAGTATAAGGTCTTAATGATTTATGAGAATCATTAATTCTTCAAATCACCAAATTGTGATTTCTCTTTATTGTGAAATACAATTATGCATTGCTCGTTGAGATTTTCTGTAACTCTTATGATCTCTTCGTATGCATAGATGGTTAGGTCCCTTTGAAGAACTACAAGATTTTGAGGGATGCTAAGTCTTGATACTTGTTTATCTATATAAAGAATATTTAAGCCGATAACTCAACAAAACAAAGGGTTTCCAAAGAACCTTTATAAGGGAACCTAGGGAAGTTCTTTGTTGTAGGGCATCAAATGATAATTAATTGTCAAATATTTTGTTGTCTGATCTTAATTTGCATAGAGTCCCAATTTCACTTAATTGCTATTGGATGATATAACTCATGACTAGTTTGCAATGTAGTCATTTCCAATGTCATTTGATTGTACTATTAATATGTTAATCAGATGAGACATTAACAGAGGTTCAATAATGCATTTAAGTAATGTTATTTATGACAAAATTTGATTGCATTATTAACCAAATATTATAAGCCAATTTACTTAATGGATTATCAAATTTAAATGATTTACTCATAAGGATCATGTTAACTGCTCAATTAAATTTGATTAGGAAATTTCAGATTAATTAAAGTAAATTGTTCAATTGAATGCTCTTCCCATCTTTCAAAATTCGTATGAGTCCAAAAATCTTCTAAGTCCCGAATATTTGAGAAAAATTCGGCAGCCTTCCGGCGTCCCCTCCCCGGCGCCAGGAGGTAAGGAGGGCATTTGCCCTTTCAAATCCGCCTGGCCAGAAAGATAGTCAACGGCCGAGGGCTTCAGGGCGTTGTTGGGCCCGGGAAATTATCTTATGACGCTTTGATTGACGACGATTGGACGCAGATCGTAGTTGTTGCAGAAGATTGGACGCATATTGAATGGTTGCGGACGATTGGAAGCAGATCGAGTGGTTGCCGACGACTGTTTAAAGATCCCTCATCTCTCTTTTGCTTTCTCCCTTTTTTTATTAATTAAAATAACATATATATTATTATATAAAATATATATTATAATATAATATACTTATTATAATATAATATAATATATATTATAATATTATGATATATAATATAACATATATTATAATATTATATGAATATAACATATATTATAATATTATAACATAGTATATAATATATCATACTATTATATATTATATACATATAACATAATATATATTATATATTACATATATTATAATATATATATAATATATAACAGAGAGAGGGAGTCGGAGAAGGGCAGAGCCCGATCGGGCAAGGAGGCGGAGCCACGCACGGGATCGGGCACGAAGGCGGGGGCTGGAGTCGGCTGGAGGGGTCGGCGTCGGAGGCGGGAGCAGGAGCGGCGACGAGGTCGGCGGCTGGTTTCAGCCATAGTTCGACGATCGAAGGCAGTTGATGCGGCTAGGGCACGACGGATTCGGCCCTTGGGGTTGATGGAGGCCGACGATGTTGAACTTCGGCGGAGATTGGCAGATCCGGCGAATCGGCGGCGAGTCCGAGCGGAAGAAGATCGATGGTTAGGTGTGCACGGCGGTGGTCGTCGGCTTCAGATGTTGAGTTGGAGACCTGGAGCTGCGAAGGAGTTCGGTTGGAGTCTAGGTCGGCGTCGACAGCGAGCTTGGCGTCGCGTAGAGGAGAGTCGGCGGTGAAGAACAGGATGCAGGAGTTTGGGCCGTTTCGATGGAAGCAGAGCAGAGGCGGGAGCAGAGGTAAGTTTCCTAATTTCCTTTTTCTCTCTTTTTTTTTATCCTGAGAGCGTATCAGACCAAATGGGAGGGAACGTCATTTTGTGTCGAGAGAGGCGGTTGGAGAGGTCGTGGAGAGCAACCGTGGAGATCGTGGGGGCTTTGGTCGTGGGTGAGTTCAACCAGCTAGGTCTAGTTTGCTGCTTACAGGTCAACAAACCACCGTGCATTGGTTCTATAGTATTACCAGATGATGTAACTCTTGATGAATCACCCATCGGTTGTACCTGCTCTTTTGATGTTATTGTGTATCTAAATTGTGATGGAAATTTCAATGAGGCCAATCTTGCATTGTGTATTGCCTTCTGGAAGTCCAGATTCTCCTAATCACAGTTCCCATGTAATAAGAGAAGTTAGTAAAAATACGGAACAATCATGTGGTGATGGATGTTTCTCAACGCCAACAAGGCTAGCATTAAGCTCTGAAAACTATATGAATTTTGTAGAGCACGAAAAATTATTCAAAAACTTAAAAGTTTGCTAAATGTGAATCATTTATAGAGATGGAAGAACAAGAAGGAAACTGATAGTATCTTTTGGTTAGAAAGAGGGGAAAATGTTATTATTGCCAGTTTTATAACTAGTAGAGCTATTTCTGATTTTCCTATCTAACAGCAGGAAGGCAGAAAATATTATTGATTAGGCCCTCCTCCCGTGACACAGCATTGCCATCGTCCTAATCACTCCTAAAATGCCGTACCAAGCTTATTAGTCATAACAGCAAGAAACCACCAGATTTTTCCTCCCATTTTAACCAAATTTTAAACCAAACCAAGCATCTTAAAAATGTGTCGCATATTTTCTTAGATTTTTCAATTTCAGTTTCTTTTCATTTCTTATTAGAAGAAGAGTTTGAAGCAACGATTAGATTGCTTCCATTATGATCTGACGGCCATAGATTTGATTCAAGAAAATAACCTTTCTCAAATGTGAGAGGACGACTGCAGATAGCAACTCTTTCCTATTCAACATTTGTGAGGCGTCATGCACTAGGATATCCTTATTTATTTTCATTTGATGTCATCGAATAATTTCTCATTAAAGAGCAAAAATAAGAACTTTTTTTTATGCAAGCATTTGTTTGGAAGCAATCAAGGTCCTTGTTCAATTCCATTATTCCATCTCCCTGGAAATGTCTCTCTTCCACCTTTTTTTTTGGCATAAATATAGATTTTATTTTGGAGGTAATCAAGTTCATTGCTCACCACTACTACTTCATCATAGGGGTGCAAATGAGTCGAGTCGAGTCGAGTTTAGGCCCTTATCGAGCTCGGCTCGTTAGTTGTAAAGCGAGCTCGTCTCACTGTAAACGAGCTCGAGCCAGCTCGTGAGCCATGGGCGGGAATTTTTAAATTTAGGCGGGATTTTTAAAACTTAAGCGGGATTTTTAAAACTTAATTAAAATTTAGAAAAAAAATATGAAATGTTTAACATTTAAATAAGACTTAGGTGGTTTTTATTATTTTTTTAATATTTAAATTAAATAAATAAAATAAAATTATTTTAAAAATATTAATATTTATTCGAGCCGGCTCGCGAGCTCACGAGCCGAGCCGGCTCAAGCTCGAACTTGAGCTCGTTTACTAAACGAGCTCGAACTCAAGCTCGAGCCGGCTCACGAGCCGGCTCGGCTCACTTACACCCCTACTTCATCATACCACCCAGCCCACCTTTCTCCCTCCCTTCTCTCTCATGTACATGCAAGTGCAAGCATACACAAAATTAAACAAAGTGCCCAAAGTGAAATTACACGTTGCTTGATTGATTAATATTGTACGTGTTATATTATTTCTAGCTGTTAATTTGAACTGACCTATTCATCACTTGGATGCGAAAAATATCTTCAAAATATCTTATGACACTTAGAAGATGAAGTTTGTATGGTTTTAACACCTGGATTTGAGGCTACTAACAACGCAAATCATGTAGACACAATTTTTATATGATCTAAAGCAGCCATCAAGAGTTTATTATGATAAATTCAATATGACTATCAAAAAATATGAATACTCAGAAGGATAATCTGATCATGCTTTATTCATCAATAAATCATCAAGATGTAAAATCACAATCCTTTTCATATACGTTGATATTATTTTGATGGAAAATCATGAGAAAATTAGCAAACTAAAAGGTGTCCTAACCAAAAAACTTGAAATCAAAAAATTTAGTTTCTTGAAGTATTTCCAATGTATGGAAATAACGAGATTGAGAAAAAGTCACTCAATAAAGATACACTTCAGAACTACAAAAAGAACATGCTAACAATCCAATGGATTCTCCAAATAAAATTGGGTCCAAGATAGAAACAACATAGGCGCACAAAGGAAGATACCAACAATTAACAGGAAAATTAATCCATTTATCTCAAACTAGAGAAGACATTTTTTCTAGTTAGTCATGTCAGTGGATACATGAATAATCCCACAAAGAAATACCTTAAACTTGCATACTAATACTTAAAAAGACACATGAAAAAGGTTTATTCTTTAAGAAAGGAGCTAATAGAAGTATTGAAATCCTCATTAGTGCTAATCGAGCAGGACCCATAACTAATTAAAAATTCCTCTTATTATTGCTCGTTTAGATGGGAAAATGTAGTTGCTAGGAGACCTAAAAAAATTGTTTGTTTTTGCCCAAACAAATGTCGAGGCAGAATTTAGAGATAGGGCTCATGGAATTTATGAACGAATGTGGCTTAAAAAAACTTCTTGAATAACTAAAAGTATATGCTAAAGAATCAATGATGTTGTGACAAATTAAGTTACAATAAGTATTACTAAGAATTATGTAATGAACCGGTTGGGTGGCCAGTTCAACCGAACCGGCCAACCCGCCTAACAAGAGTCGCGACCCCATGAGGGGGTCGGTATTTGCGAACTAAACAGAGAGCGGAAGGGGGGCGGACTACCGAACTTGCACGAAGGGTTTGGAGAAATCTCGTTTTTCCAATTTTAGCAAATGATTGCGTTGGAGGATAAGATTTAACAATTCCTCTTCATTCCTATCGCTAAAAGAAGTGATAAATTTGGATGAAATTTCAACAAACGAGAGGAACGACTGACGAGAAGAGGGAAGAAGGTTTGTTGAAATTTTCTTATCATTTATGTATAAATTCCCTTCATTTACTTTATTTAAAGCAAGTGATATCTTCATAAGGAGAGGAGAGACTTGGAAGTGAAGAGAAGAAATTTTGAGGGAGAAAGAGAGATTTTGGAATTTGGAAAAAAAATCCCCTCGTTGTAAGTGAATTTCCTATTGTATAACTTTATTTAAATTTTGTTATTTAATCACATTTTCATGAAAGTTATGTTGTATGGATTTAGGGATTTTAGAAGGTAAGAAATCAAATTGTAGAAATTGGGTTCTTCAAGGAACTCAACAAGAACAAAAAATTTGAGGCTGAGGTAAGAATCAATTAGGTAGATGTTATTGAGAAAATTGATGAAAGTTAACTATATGTAAAAATTTCTTTATTTTGTATCTCTTTAGGTTGAGACGAGGATCAAAGATATGAAAAGATCAAAGTGGGTAAATTTATATTATTTCATGATTAAATTTTATGCATGGTCTTTTAGATATTTGATTCCTTTGCATAAATTACAAATATTAAAAGTATAAATTTTTCATGATTATATAGTCTTCTATATAGTTTCTGATCAATTACATCCGTTATTAATCTTTGAAAGTTTCCTTAAAGTGAAAGGTAATATTTATGTAAGATATGCAAATATATAAATAATGAAAAAAGAAATGGTGATGGGAAAAAAAAAAGCCAAAAGATATATATGTATGGAAATAAAACATATAAATATAACAAGGGAAAAGGATATGCATGCAGATTACAGGAGTTTCCCCCCGTATGATACTGACTGGGGAAGCAACGTTGGGGAAGCAACGTACCCATGCACGTAAAAAGGAAAAGATTGTGAAAAAGTAAAAAAGAAAATGGAAAAGGTTGTACCTTTGGGTACATTTAGACGGTGCTCCGTTCAAAATAAATGGGAAAAGAAAAATATGTTGAAGTAAAGATTGTAAATGAATATAATATATGATGTATAAATGAATGAATGGAAAATGATATAGCATGTATAAAAGAATTAATGTAATGAAATGAACGAAAGAAATAAAATAGACATATATCAAAGATTATATATATATTGTATTTTATGCATGTTAATTTTTTTTGTAGTTACCCACTGAGTTTACTTAGTAAACTTAAACCATGAATTTAAATATTTTAGGTAAGTCTTCAGTGATTTACAAATGGCAGAAAGGGAGGAGTTCGTCTATAGAAGACAACAAAATAATGAAAATAGGTAAATTATGATTGTTGTAATTCTTAGCTTTGAACAGTGAAATGAATAGATTTTATGGAATATTTTGTTATAGTGCCTCTTCAGTTTCTTTGAAAGACTTTATGTAAATGTGATCATTGAAAAGAATGGAATGTTAATACCGTCCGACTTTTAGTTCTCGCCTCGTTAAGTCAAGCATACAGCTGTTAAATACATCTCAGCCATATATTTGTAACAAACCCTTTATACTAGAGCCATTAGATTAAAGTGAAATCAGAACTCTTACAACTTTAGACAAATATATTTGCATACATTGTACCGGAAAAGGTGAGGAAGAGAATAGCAAGGTTTAGCATATGGGTTTCAGTTCCCTGTTATTTCCTTGGTGTTTTTGTTTTGCTTGTAGTAATGTACTGCGGTAGAAAGCTTGTTTTCAATATGCATATGCTTAACAGCTTATTTGACTTTTTTCTTTGTTTTTCTTGCTGTGACGTTTTTATGCTTTCTGTAAAGTCTTGACTCGCTGAACATGTTCTGATCTTTTCAGAATTCCGCGTTCTAGGGCTAAAAATAGGCTCAAACAAGATTCATTATGATGATTTCTTCAAACTTTTCAGAATTCAACATGCTTAAAGCTTAAAGCTTCCGGCGTCCCCTCCCCGGCGCCGGGAGGTAAGGAGGGCATTTGCCCTTTCAAATCCGCCCGGCCAGAAAGATAGTCAACGGCCGAGGGCTTCAGGGCGTTGTTGGGCCCGGGAAATTATCTTATGACGTTTTGATTGACGATGATTGGATGCAGATCGTAGTTGTTGCAGAAGATTGGACGCAGATTGAATGGTTGCGGACGATTGGAAGCAGATCGAGTGGTTGCCGACGACTGTTTAAAGATCCCTCATCTCTCTTTTGCTTTCTCCCTTTTTTTATTAATTAAAATAACATATATATTATAATATAAAATATATATTATAATATAATATACTTATTATAATATAATATAATATATATTATAATATTATGATATATAATATAACATATATTATAATATTATATGAATATAACATATATTATAATATTATAACATAGTATATAATATATCATACTATTATATATTATATACATATAACATAATATATATTATATATTACATATATTATAATATATATATAATATATAACAGAGAGAGGGAGTCGGAGAAGGGCAGAGCCCGATCGGGCAAGGAGGCGGAGCCACGCACGGGATCGGGCACGAAGGCAGGGGCTGGAGTCGGCTGGAGGGGTCCGCGTCGGAGGCGGGAGCAGGAGCGGCGACGAGGTCAGCGACTGGTTTCAGTCGGAGTTCGACGATCGAAGGCAGTTGATGCGGCTAGGGCACGACGGATACGGCCCTTGGGGTTGATGGAGGCCGACGATGTTGAACTTCGGCGGAGATTGGCAGATCCGGCGAATCGGCGGCGAGTCCGAGCGGAAGAAGATCGATGGTTAGGTGTGCACGGCGGTGGTCGTCGGCTTCAGATGTTGAGTTGGAGACCTGGAGCTGCGAAGGAGTTCGGTTGGAGTCTAGGTCGGCGTCGACAGCGAGCTTGGCGTCGCGTAGAGGAGAGTCGGCGGTGAGGAACAGGATGCAGGAGTTTGGGCCGTTTCGATGGAAGCAGAGCAGAGGCGGGAGCAGAGGTAAGTTTCCTAATTTCCTTTTTCTCTCTTTTTTTTTTATCCTGAAAGCGTATCAGACCAAATGGGAGGGAACGTCATTTTGTGTCGAGAGAGGCGGTTGGAGAGGTCGTGGAGAGCAACCGTGGAGATCGTGGGGGCTTTGGTCGTGGGTGAGTTCAACCGGCTAGGTCTAGTTTGCTGCTTACAGGTCAACAAACCACCGTGCATTGGTTCTATAGTATTACCAGATGATGCAACTCTTGATGAATCACCCATCGGTTGTACCTGCTCTTTTGATGTTATTGTGTATCTAAATTGTGATGGAAATTTCAATGAGGCCAATCTTGCATTGTGTATTGCCTTCTGGAAGTCCAGATTCTCCTAATCACAGTTCCCATGTAATAAGAGAAGTTAGTAAAAATACGGAACAATCATGTGGTGATGGATGTTTCTCAACGCCAACAAGGCTAGCATTAAGCTCTGAAAACTATATGAATTTTGTAGAGCACGAAAAATTATTCAAAAACTTAAAAGTTTGCTAAATGTGAATCATTTATAGAGATGGAAGAACAAGAAGGAAACCGATAGTATCTTTTGGTTTGAAAGAGGGGAAAATGTTATTATTGCCAGTTTTATAACTAGTAGAGCTATTTCTGATTTTCCTATCTAACAGCAGGAAGGCAGAAAATATTATTGATTAGGCCCTCCTCCCGTGACACAGCATTGCCATCGTCCTAATCACTCCTAAAATGCCGTACCAAGCTTATTAGTCATAACAGCAAGAAACCACCAGATTTTTCCTCCCATTTTAACCAAATTTTAAACCAAACCAAGCATTTTAAAAATGTGTCGCATATTTTCTTAGATTTTTCAATTTCAGTTTCTTTTCATTTCTTATTAGAAGAAGAGTTTGAAGCAACGATTAGATTGCTTCCATTATGATCTGACGGCCATAGATTTGATTCAAGAAAATAACCTTTCTCAAATGTGAGAGGAAGACTGCAGATAGCAACTCTTTCCTATTCAACATTTGTGAGGCGTCATGCACTAGGATATCCTTATTTATTTTCATTTGATGTCATCGAATAATTTCTCATTAAAGAGCAAAAATAAGAACTTTTTTTTATGCAAGCATTTGTTTGGAAGCAATCAAGGTCCTTGTTCAATTCCATTATTCCATCTCCCTGGAAATGTCTCTCTTCCACCTTTTTTTTTTGCATAAATATAGATTTTATTTTGGAGGTAATCAAGTTCATTGCTCACCACTACTACTTCATCATAGGGGTGCAAATGAGTCGAGTCGAGTCGAGTTTAGGCCCTTATCGAGCTCAGCTCGTTAGTTGTAAAGCGAGCTCGTCTCACTGTAAACGAGCTCGAGCCAGCTCGTGAGCCATGGGCGGGAATTTTTAAATTTAGGCGGGATTTTTAAAACTTAAGCGGGATTTTTAAAACTTAATTAAAATTTAGAAAAAAAATATGAAATGTTTAACATTTAAATAAAACTTAGGTGGTTTTTATTATTTTTTTAATATTTAAATTAAATAAATAAAATAAAATTATTTTAAAAATATTAATATTTATTCGAGCCGGCTCGCGAGCTCACGAGCCGAGCCGGCTCAAGCTCGAACTTGAGCTCGTTTACTAAACGAGCTCGAACTCAAGCTCGAGCCGGCTCATGAGCCGGCTCGGCTCACTTACACCCCTACTTCATCATACCACCCAGCCCACCTTTCTCCCTCCCTTCTCTCTCATGTACATGCAAGTGCAAGCATACACAAAATTAAACAAAGTGCCCAAAGTGAAATTACACGTTGCTTGATTGATTAATATTGTACGTGTTATATTATTTCTAGCTGTTAATTTGAACTGACCTATTCATCACTTGGATGCGAAAAATATCTTCAAAATATCTTATGACACTTAGAAGATGAAGTTTGTATGGTTTTAACACCTGGATTTGAGGCTACTAACAACGCAAATCATGTAGACACAATTTTTATATGATCTAAAGCAGCCATCAAGAGTTTATTATGATAAATTCAATATGACTATCAAAAAATATGAATACTCAGAAGGATAATCTGATCATGCTTTATTCATCAATAAATCATCAAGATGTAAAATCACAATCCTTTTCATATACGTTGATATTATTTTGATGGAAAATCATGAGAAAATTAGCAAACTAAAAGGTGTCCTAACCAAAAAACTTGAAATCAAAAAATTTAGTTTCTTGAAGTATTTCCAATGTATGGAAATAACGAGATTGAGAAAAAGTCACTCAATAAAGATACACTTCAGAACTACAAAAAGAACATTCTAACAATCCAATGGATTCTCCAAATAAAATTGGGTCCAAGATAGAAACAACATAGGCGCACAAAGGAAGATACCAACAATTAACAGTTAAATTAATCCATTTATCTCAAACTAGAGCAGATATTTTTTCTAGTTAGTCATGTCAGTGGATACATGAATAATCCCACAAAGAAATACCTTAAACTTGCATACTAATACTTAAAAAGACACATGAAAAAGGTTTATTCTTTAAGAAAGGAGCTAATAGAAGTATTGAAATCCTCATTAGTGCTAATCGAGCAGGACCCATAACTAATTAAAAATTCCTCTTATTATTGCTCGTTTAGATGGGAAAATGTAGTTGCTAGGAGACCTAAAAAAAATTGTTTGTTTTTGCCCAAACAAATGTCGAGGCAGAATTTAGAGATAGGGCTCATGGAATTTATGAATGAATGTGGCTTAAAAAAACTTCTTGAAGAACTAAAAGTATATGCTAAAGAATCAATGATGTTGTGACAAATTAAGTTACAATAAGTATTACTAAGAATTATGTAATGAACCGGTTGGGTGGCCAGTTCAACCAAACCGGCCAACCCGCCTAACAAGAGTCGCGACCCCATGAGGGGGTCGGTATTTGCGAACTAAACAGAGAGCGGAAGGGGGGCGGACGACCGAACTTGCACGAAGGGTTTGGAGAAATCTCGTTTTTCCAATTTTAGCAAATGATTGCGTTGGAGGATAAGATTTAACAATTCCTCTTCATTCCTATCGCTAAAAGAAGTGATAAATTTGGATGAAATTTCAACAAACGAGAGGAACGACTGACGAGAAGAGGGAAGAAGGTTTGTTGAAATTTTCTTATCATTTATGTATAAATTCCCTTCATTTACTTTATTTAAAGCAAGTGATATCTTCATAAGGAAAGAGGAGAGACTTGGAAGTGAAGAGAAGAAATTTTGAGGGAGAAAGAGAGATTTTGGAATTTGGAAAAAAAATCCCCTCGTTGTAAGTGAATTTCCTATTGTATAACTTTATTTAAATTTTGTTATTTAATTACATTTTCATGAAAGTTATGTTGTATGGATTTAGGGATTTTCGAAGGGAAGAAATCAAATTGTAGAAGTTGGGTTCTTCAAGGAACTCAACAAGAACAAAAAATTTGAGGCTGAGGTAAGAATCAATTAGGTAGATGTTATTGAGAAAATTGATGAAAGTTAACTATATGTAAAAATTTCTTTATTTTGTATCTCTTTAGGTTGAGACGAGGATCAAAGATATGAAAAGATCAAAGTGGGTAAATTTATATTATTTCATGATTAAATTTTATGCATGGTCTTTTAGATATTTGATTTCTTTGCATAAATTACAAATATTAAAAGTATAAATTTTTCATGATTATATAGTCTTCTATATAGTTTTCTGATCAATTACATCCGTTATTAATGTTTGAAAGTTTCCTTAAAGTGAAAGGTAATATTTATGTAAGATATGCAAATATATAAATAATGAAAAAAGAAATGGTGATGGGGAAAAAAAAAAGAAAAGCCAAAAGATATATATGTATGGAAATAAAACGTATAAATATAACAAGGGAAAAGGATATGCATGCAGATTACAGGAGTTTCCCCCCATATGATACTGACTGGGGAAGCAACGTTGGGGAAGCAACGTACCCATGCACGTAAAAAGGAAAAGATTGTGAAAAAGTAAAAAGAAAATGGAAAAGGTTGTACCTTTGGGTACATTTAGACGGTGCTCCGTTCAAAATAAATGGGAAAAGAAAAATATGTTGAAGTAAAGATTGTAAATGAATATAATATATGATGTATAAATGAATGAATAGAAAATGATATAGCATGTATAAAAGAATTAATGTAATGAAATGAACGAAAGAAATAAAATAGACATATATCAAAGATTATATATATATTGTATTTTATGCATGTTAATTTTTTTTGTAGTTCCCCACTGAGTTTATTTAGTAAACTTAAACCATGAATTTAAATATTTTAGGTAAGTCTTCAGTGATTTACAAATGGCAGAAAGGGAGGAGTTCATCTATAGAAGACAACAAAATAATGAAAATAGGTAAATTATGATTGTTGTAATTCTTAGCTTTGAATAGTGAAATGAATAGATTTTATGGAATATTTTGTTATAGTGCCTCTTCAGTTTCTTTGAAAGACTTTATGTAAATGTGATCATTGAAAAGAATGGAATGTTAATACCGTCCGACTTTTAGTTCTCGCCTCGTTAAGTCAAGCATACAGCTGTTAAATACATCTCAGCCATATATTTGTAACAAACCCTTTATACTAGAGCCATTAGATTAAAGTGAAATCGGAACTCTTACAACTTTAGACAAATATATTTGCATACATTGTACCGGAAAAGGTGAGGAAGAGAATAGCAAGGTTTAGCATATGGGTTTCAGTTCCCTGTTATTTCCTTGGTGTTTCTGTTTTGCTTGTAGTAATGTACTGCGGTAGAAAGCTTGTTTTCAATATGCATATGCTTAACAGCTTATTTGACTTTTTTCTTTGTTTTTCTTGCTGTGACGTTTTTATGCTTTCTATAAAGTCTTGACTCGCTGAACATGTTCTGATCTTTTCAGAATTCCGCATTCTAGGGCTAAAAATAGGCTCAAACAAGATTCATTATGATGATTTCTTCAAACTTTTCAGAATTCAACATGCTTAAAGCTTAAAGCTTTCGAGTAGAATAGCAGCTTTCCAGCTACTGTAAGGAATTGCAGGTATCATTTGCTAATGCATATGACTTCCTGGAATGTTGGTGGAAAAAATAAGAAAAAAATTGCGTGACTGCACACGTCTTACCCATTTCAGCAAAGTTCAGCACTTCTACTTTATTAGTTTAGCTATTGACTGTAAAATAGATAGCAAAGAACATATATAATCAATAGGACCTATTTAACACAGCATGTAGAAAAATACATTTTTACTGTTGCATTGCTATTTTCCTGTTCTGTCTTCATCCATTCAGAGTGCTGACGCAGATATGTTGATGTTAAAAGAAAATTTGGCATGTTGTTAAGATAATTAGTCCTTATTTACAAAATAGAATAAAATATAAAGTTTAACAACTATTAGCTTTTTTCAGAAGGAAAAAAAAAGTGCTCAAACGATAATCAGTTTTATACAATCTCACAGAAGAATTTGTCTGCTTTAGGATACAGACACTGCAAAATTATATCCCTCCAGAAATCAGCAGACTGGCCGCAAATTATAAAATTTCTTAGTGAAAGCTATGCACTTTTTTATTAAAGTTATGTGAACATCATACAGAATTGTTGACACATTTCAAAGTTATCCGGTATTTTATTTAGACAATTACAACATCAAAAGCGTCACACTATAAACCAGATATAATCCACTTTCAAGGCAAAGTATAACCTGCAATCAATGATGCAAGCACAGCGAAACAATCAATATGAGTAAGAGATTGTTCATGACATCAAACCAATAAAAAGCTAATTCACCTCCACATTTGTATCCAACCGGTCTGTTCGCAATTTCACAACGCTTGGGTATTGTCACAGCGACACCCGGATTCACACCAGCACTCTTTGCAGTATTTGAAAGCATGACGGCACACAGACACTTGGGGTTCTGACCTATCTTTTGAACTGCCGAGCAGCATGATGATGAAACTGCAGCATTCACATCCTGCGAAGCCGAAGCACATGGAGCCATTTGAAAGGCTATTGTATCTGCAGAAGTACTCCCACATTCTCCAGCTCCATTGACCCTTTCAATATGTGCACAGCTAAAAAAAAGAAGTAGAGCAAGAAGAAGAATGCACTTCACCTTGGCTTCCATTCTTATGATGAGCTTAGCATTTAGTCCTCTGTGGGTTTTTATACAGGAGAAAAACTGATAGAAGAAAGATATCCGCAATGGTGGAAGGACACCTCATAGCCCATTTCTTGGTGGATGAAGCACTAGCTACAATACAACTTTTTTATTGCAGCACTTGCTAACTTTCAGGACACAATGGATGAAGCATTATCGTCTGCTTCAATTTTAAATAAGTGGGACTGCAATATCTATGCAGATCTATAGATTGATAAGAAGAACAACATTTGGTACCGTTTGATTGCCCGCGATATTTTTCATCAACCAAGATGAAAGGAGAAATTAAAAACAGTTGATAAAAGATTTTATATCGTTCTGATATCAATCCTTTTGCATCCATGATTGTATATATTTCACCATTGATTAGGTTATTATTTAGAGATTTTATATAGTTCAAATATCAATGATTCATAAGACTGTTCCCTCGCTTATGATACTTCAATACGGGCTCTAAGCAAGATGTATGTATATCGCTAGGGATCTAAATCTAGAATCAGGTGCTAGAATTCAAAATCATAATTCCTCATAACTCTTTAATGCCCGTCTTCAGTAATAGAATTCAACTCTACCCAATCCCTCGCAACACTTCCGAGGGATTAATATATTGCTGAACTACAAAAAACTCTGTATATAGAACATTTTTCCATATACTTTTGATCCCAAATGTTCAAGAATTTGAGCCATCCCTCATTGCCGACCAAAATATTACCATATATTTAAGCCATTTCTCTTTGCCAACCAATATAATTCCAGTATTCATAGAGATATTTCAGACAACTGATGCCATCCTTTATTAAATAAAAAATGTCATCTAAACGCCCAAAAATAAAATTAGTAATGAAGAAACTAATGTACTAGTTATCAACATGTGAGAATGAGACTCGATCAGCTGCTTAGAGTTCATTGATCATCAACATGTTGAAAATTAAGAACTTTTGAGAAGATTTCTATTGCGTTTGCAGTTACATCTGAAGTGTATAATACAAACTTTCTATTGAGCAAGGTAATTGACAATTTGAGGTTGCTGTTAACTCCATGAGAAATCCTTGTATGGATGAATAGTAAAGGGGAAGAAGAAGAAGAAATACATAATAGAGAATAGGGCAAGTATATTTTTCATTATTTTCTTTTTTGAAAATACACATTGATATACTGTTACTGCTCATGAGTACAAACAAAATTAATTCTACTACAGCTTGACAAGCATCCCATCATCCTAATCATCCAAAATAGAGTCGCCGATGACCTAAAAGACATACCACCTAGGAATAACAAATTTGTAGAAATTTTAATGGGATCTTTACATATATACCGCTTTATTTCATATATACCCTCATTTTATTTACAACCAATTGCACCCCTGGCTACCTGTTTCTATATGATAATCCTTAAGCTACATGGAGGTCTTACATGCTCTATTGTTATGCCTATATGTAAGAGTTGTTGTAGGCTCTGTGAAATCATGTTTGCCACAATTTCCTTCGTTGTTGAAAGGCTGACCTTGTCCTTGTCCTCAAGGTCAGTGCTGAAAAGAATGGTGGTGAAATCATCTTCTATGATCCTTGTGGATTTAGCTTCTGTCATGCTAGTGCACTGGACCAAATGATGCCATTAGAGTTTGTTTCCTTTAAGATTTACTATGAATGGAGGACATACTCAGGTCAAACAATTGGATGATTAACCCAACTTCCTATTGGAAGTTGTCTAGGGTTTAAGTTGTTGCTTTTCTAGAAAGACTTAATGATGCGGAGCATCGTTACTTAACATAAGCTTGAGGAGTACCTTATCTAATATTAGCTACTTATTACATATTTCCGTTATTAAGCATGTGCTCCACTACTCAGTTTCTTTAATTAGTTACGCAGTACTAGTAGACACTTTTACTCTCAGTCCTTTTTTGAGTATAGTAAGAAGGAATAGCATATACATAGAGAATTGTAGAGAGAAAGGCAATTTTTGAGAAATATTATACAGAATACCTCTTACTATTCTATCCATATTGCTGCTTGTTTTGTTCTTCATTTCTTGCAGGTTTGATCTCCATCATATTGGCATCAGAGCAAGGATGGGTGACGCGAGAAACCGGGTGGCTTCCGGAGAGGATCACAGCCTTGAAGCTCTGTGGGCAGAGCACAACCAATTGGCGAGGAAAACTGAGGAAATCTCCACCAGTTTGGACCGGTTTTTTGGAGAAATGCGCCGAGAATTGAGGTTGATTAATGCTCGTCTAGATCGAAATCAAAACGCTTGAACAATAGCTCCAGCGACCATGCCGGCAGTGAGACGAGGGTTCGTGACAGACAGAGAGTAGCAACAAGATGCTCGGGTGCAAGTGGAGTCAGATTCTGATGAGGAACTGCAACAATTTAAAATGTTGGAGTTGATGGACTCGGAAGAGGAGCAAGTGTTCAATCGCAGGAGCCGCACGACTGCAAGGGACAGGTATCAAGGTGAATTCCGTGTAAAATTGGATATACCTTTTTTTGATGGTAAATTGCATATCAAAGATTATTTGGATTGGGAAAGGGCTGTTGAAACATTTTTTGAATATATAGAGATTGAGCCAGAGAAGAAAGTAAAATATGTGACATATAGGCTGAAAGGAGGCGCCAGTGCGTGGTGGCAACAGGTCATTCAATCCAGGAGACGTGAAGGCAAGGGATCCGTTCGGAGTTGGCTCCGAATGAAGCAACTATTAAGGGGCCATTTCCTACCCACAGGTTTTGAACAAATGTTATATGTGCAGTATCAACATTGTTTGCAAGGCTCGAGATCAGTAAACGAGCATACAGAAAAATTTTATCGACTTAGTGCGAGAAACAATCTCAATGAATTTGATAACCAATTGGTCGCAAGGTACATTGGGGGATTAAGAGATGTAATCCAAGATAGACTTGAATTAAATATTGTTTGGTTGTTATCACAAGCAGTAAACTATGCCCTTAAGGTTGAGACACAATTACAATGGCAGGCCCATAGCAGGCAAGGTAGGAGAACTCTTGAGCATCCAGCAGACTTCAGTAAACACTCACTGCATGTTACTGCCACAAATAGCAAGCAAGTGTTAACACCAACAACCACTAGTTCACCTGCTGCAGTTGAGCCGAGAGTAGCAGAACCAAAGGGAATTCAATAAGTAAAGGCTCCATTGAGGGAAAATCCTTATGCCAAACCTTCAGGTATCAAATGCTTTATATGTTTTCAATAAGGGCATAAGTCTAATGAATGCCCAACTCGGGCACAGTTACAGTTGTTGGATAGTGAAGAGGATGAAGAGGTGGCTAACAACAGTAATGAATTTGATGAAGAAGCAGAAGACGTGATCGGTGACGAGGGAGATCCTCTAATTTGTGTGCTACAAAAACTGCTTTTAGCTCCTCGGCAACCAGCGAAGACTCGGTGTAATGCTCTGTTCAAAACCAAGTTCATAATAAAAGGGAAGGTCTGTGATTTATTAATTGATAGTTGGTGCACTGAGAATGTTATCTCTCGCAACGTGGTGGAGGCATTACAACTTAAGATGACAAAGAATCCCAATCCATATAAGATCAGTTGGGTTAAAAAGGGAATGGAAATTTCGGTGACCGATATGTGCAATGTACCGTTTTCAATTGGTCATCACTATGTAAGTGAAATTTTATGTGACGTCATGAACATGGATGTATGTCATTTGATTCTTGAAAGGCCATGGCAATTCGATGTCGGAGCAATTTATGATTGCCGAGCAAACATATATGCTTTTGAGTGGAAGGGTAAGAGGTTGAGATTGTTGCCCCGCTCACCAGACCAAGAACCCAACACTTTGAATGCCAAAATAGCTTTATTTGCTGTTACCTAAAAGGCTTTGCTAAATGCATGGAAATAATTTGCTTGTATTATGGCCTTAGTTGTTAAGGAACAAAACTCCACAATGGAGGCAAATCTATTGTTGGATGGTATTAGTACATTACTGCAACAATTTACTGATATTACTCCTCCTGAGTTACCAGCCGAACTGCCCTCGGTTAGAGCAATTCAACATCAAATTGAATTAACACTTGGAGCTTCATTACCAAATTTGCCACATTACCGAATGAGTCCAAATGAGCACAAGATTCTACACCAAATTGCTGATGAATTGCTTTATAAGCAACTAATACAGTCGAGCCTCAGCTCTTGTGCTGTGCTGACGTTATTGGTGCCCAAAAAAGATGGTATCTGGAGGATGTGCATGGATAGTCGGTCCATAAACAAGATTACAGTTAAATTCCATTTCCCAATGCCAAGGATGGAAGATATGTTAGAATAATTGGTGGGGGCAAAAATTTTCTCTAAATTAGACCTGCGGAGCGGCTATCACCAAATTAGCATTCGACCTAGCGATGAGTGGAAGACAGCATTTAAAACTCTCCAAGGGTTATACGAGTAGAAAGTCATGCCATTTGGCTTATGCAATGCTCCGGCAACGTTTATGAGATTAATGAATGAAGTGCTGAAGTTGTTCCTTAATAGATGTTGTGTTGTGCATTTTGATTATATATTAGTCTTCAGTGCTACAATCGAAGATCATCTACAGCACCTAACAGCAATATTTGATACTTTGAGACAAAACAAGCTTTATTTAAACATTCTCAAGTGTGAATTTGCAACCACACAGGAAACTTTCCTTGGTTTCTTAATCTAGGCTGAAGCGATGAAGGTAGACCCACAGAAAATTGCTACTATAATTGAATGGACGGCTCCCTGTAATTTCTTTGATATTTGCAGTTTTCATGGGCTGGCAAATTTTTATCGGCAATTTATCAAAGGATTCAGTGTGGTTATGTCACCAATTACTGATGTATTAAAACAACAACAGTTCTCATGGTCTGCCGAGAAGCAAAGAAGTTTTGAAGCTATCAAAGTTGCATTATCTACAGCACCCGTTTTAGCATTACTTAATTTTGATAAGCCGTTCACAGTGGACACAGATGCCTCTATGGTGGGAATCGGTGCAGTATTGTCACAAGACAACAAACCTATGGAATTCTTCAGCGAGAAACTGAGCCCATCTAGACAGAAATGGATTGTTTATGAGCAGGAATTATATGTTGTTATTAGAGCATTGAAGTAGTGGGAACACTACTTGCTACATCAAGATTTTATTCTATGTAGCGATCACAAGGCCCTTCAATATATCAATACCCAAAAGATCATTAACAGGATGCATGCACGTTGGATCATATTTTTACAAAAATTTACTTTTGTAATAAAACACAAGAGCGGAACACAAAATCGAGTAGCTGGTGCTTTGAGTCGGCGAGCAATACTCCTCACACAACTGCAAATAGAATTTTCTAGATTGGAGAGTTTACAAGAATTGTATCTTGATGATGAATACTTCCATGATATTTGGTCTAAGTGCAGGAATAAAGAACCTGTAGCCGGGTATGCCATACATCAGGGATTTCTCTTCAAGAACGAGCTGTTGTGCGTGCCAAAATCATCCTGGAGGCAGCGTATTATATAGGAAGCTCATGCAGGAGGATTATCTGCTCATATTGGACTTGAAAAAACCATTGCACAGCTTCAAAGACATTTATTTTGGCCCCATTTAAGAAGAGAAGTTACTAAATATGTACAGAGATGTTCTATCTGTCAAAGTTATAAGGGTGGAGGGAAGAATACTAGTTTATATCAACCGCTGCCTATACTAGATTCAATTTGGAAAGATTTGAGCTTGGATTTTGTATTGGGACTTCCTCGAACAAAACACGGTAATGATTCTATCATGGTTGTGGTGGATCGATTTTCTAAAATGGCGCACTTCATCACGTGCAAGAAGAAGTTTGATGCTCTCAACATTGCTAAACTTTTTTTTAAGGAAGTTGTTCATCTTCATGGTATTCCCAGGAGCCTCACCTCAGATCAGGTTGTAAAATTCATAAGCCAATTTTGGAGAGAGCTTTGGAAATGATTAAATACATAAATTCAATTAAGTTCGGCTTATCACCCTCAAATAGATGGACAAACCGAGATAGTTAACCGAACACTTGGTAATCTACTTCATTGCCTAGTACAGGAGCATCCTAAATTATGGGATGAAATACTCAGTCAAGCTGAATTCGCTTTCAATGCCATGACAAATCGCTCCAAGGGTATGTGTCCCTTCAGCATCGTTTACACTAAAATGTCTAACACTATTCTTGGCATTGCAATCATTCTGAAAAGCCAGAGCAAAACTGCTTCTATGCTTGCCGATCAGTTTATTGATTTAATATCTAATGTCTGATTGAAGCTTAAGGAAGCCAATCACTAATATAAAATAGTTGTAGAAGCACATAGAAGGGAGAAAATTTTCAATCCGGGAGATTTGGTGTTCGTTCGCTTGCGCAAGGAACGACTACCGCCAGGCAATCACTCCAAACTCAGTAGGAGGAAATGGGGTCCATTTCCTATCAGCAAAAAAATCAACAACAATGCCTATGTCATAGACCTTCCTACAGAATTTACTACTTCCCACACATTCAATGTGCTGATATCTTTGCTTATGTTCCCCCAGACGACAGTTCGCACCGATTCTTCTCACGGTAGGGGCAAATGATGCGGAGCATCATTACTTAACATAAGCCTGAGGAGTACCTTATCTAATATTTGCTACTTATTACATATTTCCATTATTAAGCGTGTGCTCCACTACTCAGTTTCTTTAATTAGTTATGCAATACTAGTAGACACTTTTACTCTGAGTCCTTTTTTGACTATAGCAAGAAGGAATAGCATATACACAGAGAACTGTAGAGAGAAAGGCAGTTTTTGAGAAATAATATACAGAATACCTCTTACTATTCTATCCATATTGCTTCTTGTTTTGTTCTTCATTTCTTGCAGGTTTGATCTCCATCACTTAAGGAGAGATATGTGGATAATTATGTGATAGATTTTGGATATAAAAGATAGTTGTACTTTGTCTGCAATTGTACTGATGCAAACTTGAATAGAGAATTACCCAAAGTAGTGGCAACTGAGTTTCATGAAGCATTCATTATGTGTAGATAATTGGCAGTAGTATGGTTGTTATTTGACTAGGACTATGTCATCAATGGAAAATTTTTGGTCAATATGCTTCTTGTGAGCTTGCTGCATCATTAAATGTTTGGCTTGTTGTAGATTAGATTCGGAGTATACAATTTCATCCGTTTGGAGTGGCCATGTATCAATTGAGTCTACATTTGTTATTTAATAATTTTCATACTTAGTATAATTTTTATAATAATTTAGAAAAATATAATTTTAGAATAAGATAAAAATATTTGAGAATGTTCATTTCATATAAATAATCATGTGGCTAAAATATCATATGCCTTATATGTTGTGTATTTTTTTCATTATTTAAAAGCCCTCTTTTCAAATTATAAAAAATACAAAATTTAATTAATTTATGTAAAGGAAATAGAATTTGAATTTTATTTTTACCTTAACCTCCCACCTTGATCTTTTAAAAAGTCATTTTATTTTTACTCTTAAATTGATATTCTCAAATCAAAATTTCATTTCATTTTGGTAAGGATTGCTCATAACAAAAATGCTAGCGAATATTTCACATACTCACATGTATATACTTATTTTGACCATGTGTAATATACACTTTAAACTTTCATTAAACATGTATAAGGTCATTTGGTTACTACACCTGCACCCTAGTCTTTTAATTTGATTAATTTAATTTTAACTTGATAATATTCAATTGTGCTTAATTGATATGGATTAAGCCCTACACATTGCTTTATGAGTATATTTATTAGCTTACCACAAATAGAAAAGTGGTAAGCAGGGGACTATATCTTTTAAGTTGACTTGCAGATCATTCTAGGTGCCAACGACATTAATGCTATAACACCTAGGTCAAATCACTTCTAAAGATCATTTTAGTATGCATGTTATCAACTTGATTAACCTTTGATTTGATTTGAATTTATAGTATTGTTATACCCTTTTAATTAGACTTTCTTTTAAACTTTGCCATACCACTTTGGATGAGCATACCCTTGATATAATCACTTAATTGTATCTATCCACTCCTCTCATTCATACCCCACTAGCTGAGGATATTCTTATACTAGCCATGCCACAATTGGCCAAGTCTACTCCTTATAGAGTTGTGCTCCTACGATTGTACTACCTACTTGTGTAGTTATACTATTTTTTATCAGAAAATATTCTAAACCCCAGCCATGCCTTTCTTGTCTAACAAGGTTCATCCTCAATGTAGTCATGCTCTTATGATTCTATTAGTCCAATTCAATCATCCCCTTTCAATTGAATCTCAACTTTGATTTGGTCATTCCTTTTAACTAGATCAATTCCATTATAAATTTGCTCTTTTGGCTAGAATAAGTTTATTTTGCCATACACTTTTTGGCTAGACCATCCTACGAATTATCCCTACCATACTTGGTTGATTTAATTCTAATATAAGTATGTGCTTTTCTTTCTACTACCTCTATTAATGGCCTCCCCTATAGGTTCCTCTGAGATTTAACCATATCATATTTTGTTAAGTGTCATCCCAACTTGGTCAAGCCCTTTTGCTAGGTCATTATATTGTTTGATTATTCATATGGTTGAACACCCTCCATTTTGAGTATACACCCAAATATACCCATACCATCTTTTACCTCTTTGTGGATTATCTCTACTTGGACTTGCCTCACTTTATGGATATTTGAGCTCTTTCTAAATTTTTGAAACGTTTATATCCTTCAATATTTACAGCATGCATAAATATTGAATCTTTTACTTAACAATTAATATTTTATACTACCTCCTATTATATTTCTATATTATTTCTTTTTGTTTGTGAATAAGAAGAGTCAACACTACTTGGTAGTTCAAACCCCACTAGTTCTTATACTCAATCAATGGCCATGATAACTTGACTTTCATTATTGAGTGATAGTTTATTCAATGGTGAAAGTCATTCTATCATAATCTGACCTCATATAATTTTTTTCTTTCATAAATGTATTAACTAAAAAAATTTCACCTTGATACTGTCAAATTTAATCAAAATTTATCTTTTAAATTTAACTAAATTAAGGTGATACGTCTTAATTTAGTTAGATCCCCTAAACAGGTAGCTTATCGCACTCATACGAGTAGATCCTTACTATAATATGACTTTCACACATATTTATATGTTGTGATAATCCACAACCCCTTAACTACTTAACATAGAAAGGATGCAACAAGGTTGACATCTTGCTAGCAAATCCTTTGTGCCGCATAACAAATGACAACATGGCTTAGGTTATTTATTAGGCATGATGCTTATGGATTATGCTTGATTGTTTGGCTCCTGTTTGGCACTAGGAGCAGGGATTTGAATTTGAGATTTGAACTTTGAAGTTTAGGAATTTAAGGTTTATCACCGTAAATTTAAAACTGGTGGTGGGGGGAATGAAGACGAGCCCGATCAAGATCCCATGGTTCCGTCGTCCCGGGCTGTCATGATCCCTGGTCTACTTAGTCAGAGGAGGTAGTCGACCCAACCTGACAGAAGGTACCTTATCGGCAGCCATGGGTTGCTTCGTCCAAGAATACCTTGTAGACCTGGGTTGGTGTTTGTCTAAGGGGATGTATCTGAATCCACCTTAGCTGACAAAGGGCTTTATGCCCATCAAATATATCCTATGATTCGTCGCTCAAGGGTTTGACGTCGTTAGGGAACATACGGGCCTTGACCGTGATCGTAATATAATGGTGCCATTTCGCGGCAAGACCACCCGATCAGAGGGCACGTGCCACGTCCCTGCTGGCAAGAGACTATTTGAGGATAAATCATAGTGATACACCCGACACGCATTCGCTCTTTGTGAGTTGAGGTTAATTTCAAATTTATCACCCCCGACAAATGGTTGCGAGAGGTGGATGATTTTTTAGTTTTAAGTTTTATAAGTGATATATTTCATTTCAGAGATTTATAATTTTGTTTGATTTGAGATTTGACTCCTCCGGTTGAGATTTTCTATCAACGCGGCCATCATCGGGGTGTATGGGGTTTGCAATCGTACTTTCGTAGGATTTTGGGAGGCATTTTGCAATTCAAGTAGTGTCGACTCCAGTCCTTTTGAGGAGGAGGATGAAACTTGAATATTTGACCCTCACAGCATTCTCTGACCATTAGATTTTGAAATCGTATGCGGTGGTCGGAGCACATGCGGGTGATAGCATTTGACCCTGCGCAGCATTCTCGGACATTTATGTTTGTAACTTTAAAATATTGACCGGAGCACATGCAGGGGGGTTATGTTTCAATTCAGTGGGACCATATTTAATACATAAAAGGGGGGAATTTTAAAGTATTTAAATATGATTTATTTGTGCAAGGGATTTCATTTAGAAAAGGTTGAGATTTCTTTTGAAAGCCTACGAACGCCTTTTGTCCGCTTGTATACGTGTTGCGGATCCGGTGGCGTTTCAGTGTGTTAGATTTCACTTATTGCATTTAGTTTGTTTTGACGCTTTAAAGTGTTATCTAACACAACTTGCAGAGGATATTTGCTCAATAGGTACTAGGAGATCCGTGCTCGTGTTCGTAGGAGAATTATCTTGCTCGCTACGAATTCTCCCATTTTCTCCTGTAGATAGACTGATTTATTCGATACAAGCTCCTTGTCCTTGCTTGTATGCTAGTTCTTATGAGCACTACGAATTCTCTGTTCCTACTCACAGGTGAATTGTAGTATACTGCTCACAAGTCTGTTAATATTACCCGTATAACAATACACCAAATCATTCGTTGTTGAGGGTGACTTGGACAATTTCTCAATTTCTTTGAGTATAAGGTCTTAATGATTTATGAGAATCATTAATTCTTCAAATCACCAAATTGTGATTTCTCTTTATTGTGAAATACAATTATGCATTGCTCGTTGAGATTTTCTGTAACTCTTATGATCTCTTCGTATGCATAGATGGTTAGGTCCCTTTGAAGAACTACAAGATTTTGAGGGATGCTAAGTCTTGATACTTGTTTATCTATATAAAGAATATTTAAGCCGATAACTCAACAAAACAAAGGGTTTCCAAAGAACCTTTATAAGGGAACCTAGGGAAGTTCTTTGTTGTAGGGCATCAAATGATAATTAATTGTCAAATATTTTGTTGTCTGATCTTAATTTGCATAGAGTCCCAATTTCACTTAATTGCTATTGGATGATCTTAATTTGCCGATAACTCATGACTAGTTTGCAATGTAGTCATTTCCAATGTCATTTGATTGTACTATTAATATATTAATCAGATGAGACATTAACAGAGGTTCAATAATGCATTTAAGTAATGTTATTTATGACAAAATTTGATTGCATTATTAACCAAATATTATAAGCCAATTTACTTAATGGATTATCAAATTTAAATGATTTACTCATAAGGATCATGTTAACTGCTCAATTAAATTTGATTAGGAAATTTCAGATTAATTAAAGTAAATTATTCAATTGAATGCTCTTCCCATCTTTCAAAATTCGTATGAGTCCAAAAATCTTCTAAGTCCCGAATATTTGAGAAAAATTCGGCAGCCTTCCGGCGTCCCCTCCCCGGCGCCGGGAGGTAAGGAGAGCATTTGCCCTTTCAAATCCGCCCGGCCAGAAAGATAGTCAACGGCCGAGGGCTTCAGGGCGTTGTTGGGCCCGGGAAATTATCTTATGACGCTTTGATTGACGACGATTGGACGCAGATCGTAGTTGTTGCAGAAGATTGGACGCAGATTGAATGGTTGCGGACGATTGGAAGCAGATCGAGTGGTTGCCGACGACTGTTTAAAGATCCCTCATCTCTCTTTTGCTTTCTCCCTTTTTTTATTAATTAAAATAACATATATATTATAATATAAAATATATATTATAATATAATATACTTATTATAATATAATATAATATATATTATAATATTATGATATATAATATAACATATATTATAATATTATATGAATATAACATATATTATAATATTATAACATAGTATATAATATATCATACTATTATATATTATATACATATAACATAATATATATTATATATTACATATATTATAATATATATATAATATATAACAGAGAGAGGGAGTCGGAGAAGGGCAGAGCCCGATCGGGCAAGGAGGCGGAGCCACGCACGGGATCGGGCACGAAGGCGGGGGCTGGAGTCGGCTGGAGGGGTCGGCGTCGGAGGCGGGAGCAGGAGCGGCGACGAGGTCGGCGGCTGGTTTCAGCCGGAGTTCGACGATCGAAGGCAGTTGATGCAGCTAGGGCACGACGGATTCGGCCCTTGGGGTTGATGGAGGCCGACGATGTTGAACTTCGACGGAGATTGGCAGATCCGGCGAATCGGCGGCGAGTCCGAGCGGAAGAAGATCGATGGTTAGGTGTGCACGGCGGTGGTCGTCGGCTTCAGATGTCGAGTTGGAGACCTGGAGCTGCGAAGGAGTTCGGTTGGAGTCTAGGTCGGCGTCGACAGCGAGCTTGGCGTCGCGTAGAGGAGAGTCGGCGGTGAAGAACAGGATGCAGGAGTTTGGGCCGTTTCGATGGAAGCAGAGCAGAGGCGGGAGCAGAGGTAAGTTTCCTAATTTCCTTTTTCTCTCTTTTTTTTTTATCCTGAGAGCGTATCAGACCAAATGGGAGGGAACGTCATTTTGTGTCGAGAGAGGCGGTTGGAGAGGTCGTGGAGAGCAACCGTGGAGATCGTGGGGGCTTTGGTCGTGGGTGAGTTCAACCGGCTAGGTCTAGTTTGCTGCTTACAGGTCAACCAACCACCGTGCATTGGTTCTATAGTATTACCAGATGATGCAACTCTTGATGAATCACCCATCGGTTGTACCTGCTCTTTTGATGTTATTGTGTATCTAAATTGTGATGGAAATTTCAATGAGGCCAATCTTGCATTGTGTATTGCCTTCTGGAAGTCCAGATTCTCCTAATCACAGTTCCCATGTAATAAGAGAAGTTAGTAAAAATACGGAGCAATCATGTGGTGATGGATGTTTCTCAACGCCAACAAGGCTAGCATTAAGCTCTGAAAACTATATGAATTTTGTAGAGCACGAAAAATTATTCAAAAACTTAAAAGTTTGCTAAATGTGAATCATTTATAGAGATGGAAGAACAAGAAGGAAACCGATAGTATCTTTTGGTTTGAAAGAGGGGAAAATGTTATTATTGCCTGTTTTATAACTAGTAGAGCTATTTCTGATTTTCCTATCTAACAGCAGGAAGGCAGAAAATATTATTGATTAGGCCCTCCTCCCGTGACACAGCATTGCCATCGTCCTAATCACTCCTAAAATGTCGTACCAAGCTTATTAGTCATAACAGCAAGAAACCACCAGATTTTTCCTCCCATTTTAACCAAATTTTAAACCAAACCAAGCATTTTAAAAATGTGTCGCATATTTTCTTAGATTTTTCAATTTCAGTTTATTTTCATTTCTTATTAGAAGAAGAGTTTGAAGCAACGATTAGATTGCTTCCATTATGATCTAACGGCCATAGATTTGATTCAAGAAAATAACCTTTCTCAAATGTGAGAGGAAGACTGCAGATAGCAACTCTTTCCTATTCAACATTTGTGAGGAGTCATGCACTAGGATATCCTTATTTATTTTCATTTGATGTCATCGAATAATTTCTCATTAAAGAGCAAAAATAAGAACTTTTTTTTATGCAAGCATTTGTTTGGAAGCAATCAAGGTCCTTGTTCAATTCCATTATTCCATCTCCCTGGAAATGTCTCTCTTCCACCTTTTTTTTTGGCATAAATATAGATTTTATTTTGGAGGTAATCAAGTTCATTGCTCACCACTACTACTTCATCGTAGGGGTGCAAATGAGTCGAGTCGAGTCGAGTTTAGGCCCTTATCGAGCTCGGCTCGTTAGTTGTAAAGCGAGCTCGTCTCACTGTAAACGAGCTCGAGCCAGCTCGTGAGCCATGGGTGGGAATTTTTAAATTTAGGCGGGATTTTTAAAACTTAAGCGGGATTTTTAAAACTTAATTAAAATTTAGAAAAAAAATATGAAATGTTTAACATTTAAATAAAACTTAGGTGGTTTTTATTATTTTTTTAATATTTAAATTAAATAAATAAAATAAAATTATTTTAAAAATATTAATATTTATTCGAGCCGGCTCGCGAGCTCACGAGCCGAGCCGGCTCAAGCTCGAACTTGAGCTCGTTTACTAAACGAGCTCGAACTCAAGCTCGAGCCGGCTCACGAGCCGGCTCGGCTCACTTACATAAAAAAAAGAAGTAAGCATAGGATCGTCGGGGCTTTCAATTTGAGTTTTAAATTTAATTGATTTAATTATTTAATTGATTTGATTGATGTGTTGATTGTGATTAGGAATTTGCATGCTTTTAGTAATTTTTTGGCAATTATTGTATGCCGATTTTATTTTAGCCTGGAACCCAATCAGAGGCTCATGAGGGTATGATTAAACTTTTTTTATTTAAACAAAATTAAAAGAAGTAAGCATAGGATCGTCGGGGGTTTTTCATATGCATTTTTGTTGCACCTTCTTTTTATTTGTTAGGCACCTCCCTGCCTGCGGGTTCTGGCAGACCACCTGGTCTATAAGGGTACAGTTCTGTCCAAGGGGATCTGTGCATCTTTAGTGAAAAATCTATTTTTAAGCCTTTTTAAAATTGCTTCATTCTGATTTAAGCATTCGAGTCAACTAGCATGTATTACATTAGATACAAACTTAAAAGTGTCTAAATCTTTAATTGTATTTTTAGCTAAAGTATTTCACCCAACATAAGTCAAAAGGGGTTAATTAGGAATCTGCTCTAAATGTTGACCCCAACTCCTTAAACTCAATCTTAAAAAATGTCCCCAACCACTCTTATATAAAAGACCGGACTCATGATTTTGAAGCTTTTAGGTGGTTTAGCTGGCTCCCCAATCTAGGCCAGGGTAAGTCTAGAATTGCATTACATTAATTAGGATCTAGGTCACTAATTTTTTGTACCCACTTTAGACTTAAGTTCTGAGGAAAGCTTAGGCTATAAGACATCAACCTCTGGGAATTAAATCCCAACTTTCTAATAAAATCGATCATTTAAACTTAAATCTCCTTCCATCAAATTCAAGTTCAACACTTAGAATAGGCTGGGGTGCTTCTGAAGTGATTCAGAATCCTAAGCACCTCCTACTCTTCTTCCTTTGACTCCAAAAATAACTGTTCAAATTTAATCCATTTCCGATTGAAAATTCCAACCTTTACCTCCTTTGACATCGATCATTAAAAATCTTAAATAAAATTCGTATCGCTATTTTAATTGAAAGTATTCATAGGAAATTTTTGATTTCCTATGATGTAATTAACTACGAGAGCTTGCGCTCGTAGGAGATTTAGAAACCCAGACCAGATTTTAAAATCAAATTTTTTAAAACCCTTAATTAATTACTTTGGGAAGTAAAAAAAATGGTGATCGTTATTATCATATTCAAGTAATTAACAATGAATGATATATTCTTCCTTTGGGATGATATATCATTTATTGATATAATTTTGAATATAAAATCAATGATAATTCATTCAGATTATTGTAGCCAGATATTTGACTGAACTTCATTTTAATCCTTTGGGATTATATGTGATTTCCTCCTGAATCTAGCTACAATATTCAGGATCAGATTTACAATTCTAAATTTCAACCCACTAAGAGATTTTATCTCTACCTTTCGAGGTAGTATATCATCACTAATGGATGTTCAATTTCAGAATTAAAGTTTAAATGTCAATTTTTAAATTATTCCCAAAGATAATTAACCTTTTCAAAACTACACTTTTTTAATCAAAATAGCAATATGTTCAAAAAAAGAAGCTTGAAGACTTATAAAACTACTTTCGAAGCATGTACATTTATATTCTACCCAACCAAGCCTCATGTTAATATAATCCATTCTATTTATGAGAATATCAATGAAAGTGCATATTTCAATTAATGCTTTCTAAAAAATTCTCATTAATTGATTGGGCTTGAAGAGGAAAGTCATGGATATAAGTTTCCTGAGGGGTTAATGTTAGAGCTTGTAAGGGATACTAAGGGATATAGGTCTCTTAAAGGGAAATAGATGCGGCTTGCTTAGGAGTATAAGAAATATGGGTAACAGGGGAAACAAGATGTGGGGTAAAAAGGGTAGGATGTGTTGGGGAGGTTTATGAGTTTATGAAATCTTCAACAATCAATGCTGCTTCTTCCGTAGTGATATATTAAAATGATTTAAAAATTAGCAAAGTATAAGATCCATTACACTGATTTTACCCAAGGGCGTCCTCTTCATAGCCCAAGGGGGGCAATTGTCCCCCCTAAAAAAAATAAAAAAACTTTAAAATATAGGTTATTTGATAATTTGCCCCTTCTAAGACCTATTTTCACAATATTGGTAAATCGGGAGCCCGTTAGCCCCGTTTTCTTTCGTTCGACTTCACTCCACTGCTACCGCACCGTCTGAAGGTCATAGATCCAAGGTCGAAGATCTCAAAAGCCAAAAACTGCATCTTCTTCTTACCTTACCTTCTTCTAAGTACGCTTTGTTTCTTTCTTTTTCGTTCTTCTATTTTTATTTTTGCTTCGGATGAATCCTTCTTTGCTTTATATTTTTCTTAACGCTGATTAAGAGAAGTGATGAAACAAATCTTCCGCTTTTTTTTTTCTTCTTTCTTCGGATGAATACTTCTTTTATTTTTAGCCTGTCTGTCTTTTTTGTTCTTATTGTAAATTTTTTTTTTCGCAATGATGCCTACTGGCTAAATAAAAAAGCCAACTGATCTTCCGCCTCTTCCTAAAGTACATTTCTTATTTTCCATCATTAACTTTCTAATTTCGAATAAAGATTATAAAGGATAATTTTCTTATATATTTATATAACCATTAAGATCTTTATCTTATATATATTGGATTAGTTATATCTGCTGTACGTGCAACTTTTTAAATGTCTTAGTATTAGTTGAGGGCAATTGTACATTTATCTCTCTTCTAAATACATCTCTAGGCATCCCAACTTGAATCAAATTTTGATGAAATGAATGCAATACAAACTTAAAGAATGAATATACTGACTAATTATAGAATAATCACCAAATATAAGAATAAGAACTGTTACTTGTTTGTAGTAAGAACATAAACAAAAACAAGGGATTAATTTTAGATCTTATGTAAATCTCATCATTATTACTGTTCATATCTTTTATTGATAAAATATAGCATCCTTTCTCTAACACTAGCATATATTAATGGTTCTAGGACAAAATATGGGTGCATCTATCTCCAACTCAATGCAGAGGACAAAAGAGGGCCAAAGTTTCGGTGAAAAAATAGTCTACCTTATATATCATAATGCTAACTAAAAAGCATGAATATCCTCATCATATATAATTCCTTACTTGATATTATTTACAAGGTGGACCAAAGTTTTGTTATCATATATCAGAATGCCAACTAAAAAGCATGAATATCCTCATCATATATTATTCCTTACTTGATAGTATTTACAAGGTGGGCCAAAGTTTTGTTATCTATGTCCTTTTTAACAGGTTCATATATGCTTAAAATTCGCATTGAATTTTTCGGCTTTTATTGGTATAATAGAAAGCACGTCTTTAGTAATATGATCTTATGGTGATGGCTTTTGATGAATTACAAATCATTGAAATTATTTTTTATAATGGATTTACACGAAGTTATAACATGTCATATTTCTTACTATGTATTTTTCTTAGAATATTAATCTAACATATCTTACCATTTTTTTCTCGATAAGCATTATGCTTACATTTTCCTTGCAATGAAGTCACATTTCTATCTTATACTTGGAAGTGAGCAAAATTTTCTTATTGCATTGTGATCTTATAAATTCTTCTTTACTCCTTTTTTGATAAATTTCAAAAGGTGTGAAACTCCAAAAACAAGTTGGAGCCATGACTGGGTGATGATGAAGACTTATGAGATAGATACTACAATGTTATAGCATTGGTTAGTGACTTGAGCGGTATTTTGATATGATATATGACACTGATGAATACTAAAAAGGTATGTATAACATGGTTTTAATATTTTTTTAGCTTTATAATTTTTTTTTCACTTGATTTATATTTATACATTTGGTATGCCAATGCGTATCTTTTGTTGAACCACATCTGAAAATATTTATCAATTTAATCTGAATAATTTGTTAATTCAATAGGATCAAATGATATATCTAATTAATTTGATGTAAATAACCATAATCATGATGATAAATAAGCATGTTTTAAAACATAAAACCAAAATACCCAATGAAAAAAATAGTAAAATACGCTCTTAAAAACATTTTTTGAAGATAAAGCATGAAGTATTGATATCCCACTTTTCTAATCTCAAAATACCAATTAGCAAGCATGAATATTCATATCGTATAAAACTCTTTTGTGTTTTAACCTGCAATCTTAATTTCTTAGCAAATTCACTAAATAATTACTCTCCATATTTGATGAAATCTCAACATAAGTAATAAATGTAGTAGTCTACTTTCTTTAAAGTAAAATAACAACCAACTTATTAGTCGAAAGCTTTGTAATAATTCCATTCAACACATTGCTTATGGTAACACATTTAGGAATAAGAATAGTAGTATGAAAGTGAAATACACATTGCTTGCACACGCCTTTGTTTTAGTATGTAAATTATATAATTTTTTATTTATAAGAATAAACATCAATTAAAGATACTTAAAAAATAATTGAAGTTATTTTCTTAGTTTCACAAATATAGATCAATTAAAATTTGTAATGTTTCATGTTTAAGAAAAGTTAACTCGCTCAAATAAATCTGCACAAACGAGTTTATGAGGCATTCTCCTTACATGCATCTCTCTTCTTCCCACCCCAACAATGATGAGATTTGATCAGGCAACACACGCCTGTAACGATGAGACCCAACTAAGAGGTTGCATTGAATCATGTCCTCGTTTAAAGAGTCAAAAAATTAAATTAAGACTTTAATATAGCCAGAGACCATTCCATACTTGTTTGAATAATTCGAGTGAATTATTAAATTAATTCTATTTTGAATTAGTATGTGTGTTTATGTACATGCGTGCGTGAATTGTAGGTATATTTAGGATAAGAATAAATGTAGAAGAATGATGTAAAATTAACTCTATCTTGCATGAGTATACGTGCTTTAGGGGTGCCAATTTGGGTCAACGGGTCGGGTTCGGGTCGAACCCGACTTGACCCGGCTGTAAACAGGTTGACATTAACCCAACCCGATTTTGCAACCCGGACCAGACTCGTGCGAGTTACCAGGTTGACCCAACCCGACCCGCGAGGGCTAGAAATCACGTGCTCGCGGTAAAGCGGGTCCTGCTGACTGGCCATCTGGGTCTCAACCGTGCTATAGGAGCCATCTGCGGCTCTGCACTACAAGAGCCAATGCGGGCGAGACGGCGACAACGGCAACGCAGGCAGGACAGTGATAATGACAGCATAGGCGGGACGGCGATAGTGATAGGGGTAGCTCGGACTCGACCAGACCCGATGGCAGCACGGACGTAACGCGATGGGAGACAAGATGCGGTCACCATCATTGGGTTTCGCACTTACACGAGTGTCGCAACGACGCTGAGTCGCTAATGAGACAAGTCATGTCGGATGTTACAAACGGGTCAATTCGGGTTGGTTTCGGATTTTCGGGTCTACCCAAACCCTACCTGATTTTACAAACGGGTCGAAATTACAAACCCGAACCCGATCCGTATGACAAATAGGTTGACACGAACCCAAAATTTTTATTTTGTATTAGTATGTGTGCTTATGTGCATGTGTATATATGTGAATTATATGTGCATTTAAGATAATAATAATAGTTGGAGAACGATGTAAAATTAACTTTATATTGCATGAGTGTATGTGTATATTAATTTTATATGTTTGTTTGAATACTTTGATTTAAATATATATTAATTCTATTTGCATTAGCATGTATATTTGGGTGCATGTGTATAACCTTTAGGTGCATTTAGGATTAGAATAATATTGAGAGAATGATGTAAAAGTTCATTTGCACACCTTTTACTCCTAAACAAATCCATACATGTCTTCTCGCAATCATTCATTGATGGCCTATTACAAGTCTCTTGGCCTAAGAGATGATATGTGGTATACATAACGAGCTCACTGCCATTTGTTTGCTTAACATTCACATTCCAATAGACATAATGACCTTTATATTTATTGAAAACTTCCAATCATTGATTGTAAGCACATTATATATTTTTTATCTAATCTTTACTTGCAAGCCAATCATTTCTTGAAATTTTTATCCTTGACAAGCCTTTGCTTGTATATTCAATTCTTTTAAAATTATAGGTTTCATTTTAGATGTTAGGTCCTGCTCCCTGTGATCCGATATTCAGTTCCCTGTGGTTCATTTTGATTCAAGTTCATGTCCCCTGTTATTATTCGACTCTTATTCCTTGCAGTTATAAGTTCTATTCTCTGTATATGTTCAAGTTCAAGTTTTGTTCGTCGTCGATTGTTTAAGTTGAGGTCCCCTATCACTATAAAATTCAACAGTCTCCGAGCGTCTCGCTTATTTAGAGGAAATTCCAGGAGTCATAGCCTTTCCTGCCACACTATGAGAGCGCTTCAGGTAGGTGTCAGGCGACACCGTGACCCCATTTCTTCAATCCCTCCATGCTATGAAAGTGCTTAAGGGTCTTCAGAGTACCTGTTTGAAAACACACAATTTTCTTTCCCCTGCTATGTTATGAGAGCGCTTAAGAGTACTTAATTTTGTCCTTGTCATGCTACAAGAGAGCTTCGAAGCCTACCTGCCTCGTCGCAAGCGCCGCACCAAGTGGTCCGCAGGCTTGCTGCAAGCGTCGAAAGCGGGATTTTCGGGCTTTAGAAGTTATACCTGCATGGAGAGGTGACGACGACGGTGGTGGCGGCTAAAGTGCACACAACTATCTCTCTTCTCTTTTTTTTTATTTCTCTTTATATTTAGGGTTTAGGGTTTAGGGTTTAGAAAGAATTAGCTATGTTAATTAATGTTAATAACTAGAGTTGACAATAATGGGAACAAAAATAATAAGCATAAAAAGACACTGTTTGGATTGTTGGGCTAGGTTTAGATGTGAAGAGGGCTGTTTGGATTTGATTTGGAGTGGGTAAGGATTTTGCGAGTTTTAAGTGGGCTGCAGGTATTTGGGTGATGGGCTGATTAGGCTTAGTGGGTTGATTTTAATGGGCTTTAGGTGGCATAGGGAAATGGACTGAGTGTAAGCTCGGTTTAGAGTGAGGAAGAGAGGCTCGGGGCTGCTGTATAGCTTGGCGGCTGAGGTCGGGTTAGGGCCTTCTGTCGGGCAAATTATTAGGTCCGGACACCTGACGGGAGAGATCCGTCCGGATCTCTCTCTGTCTACAGTAAAAGCGCAGTCAAAGCGCAGTCAAAGCGCAAGTACTGTAGCACCTGCGCTTTAACTGCGCTTTGACTGCGCTTTTACTGTAGATAGAGAGAAAACCGGACGGATCTCTCCGTCCGGTGTCCGGACCTAATAATTCGCCCTTCTGTCGTGGGTCATTGGAGGAAGAATGTGGGTATGAGGGGATTTGATCTGGAGCAAGAGCGGATGGGCAGGGAGGTCGGGTGTTGGAGACGAAGGAGGCAACTGCAACTTGCGGTTCGAAACGAGAGGTGTTTTGGTTTAACTGTGTAGGGGAAGAAGACAATGGCAAGGGCAAGCGTCGGGCACGGGTAAGGGCTCGAATGGCTGGAACAGGAGATCAGGAGGTATGATTACAGGAGGAAGAGTGGAGGAGGGGCTTTGGCAGTTGGAGTTCGACGTGTATGAAAGAGGCAAAGAAGGTTGTGAATGGGAGGCTTCGGCTTGCTGTGGAGGATCGGAAGTAGCTGCGGCAGGGAGAAGATGGGTTTGAGGGCAAGGTGGAGGTAGATCGATGGCTGATTGGCGTATGGGTTAGATTGGCGTATGGGTTAGATGCAGGAAAGGAGCTGGAAGGGAAGAGTTGGTGTCAAGATTAGAAGATGTCGATGGAAGCTTGCTTGGGTTGGACGGCTAGGGCTCGGCAGCTGGAGTTTGACAGTGGAAGAAGAACGGCTTGAGGGAATTTTGTACGAGAAAAAGCAGAAACAAACAGCTTCGTTTCTTCCTTATTTTAAAGACACGAGCAGGAGGTGATTTTAACAACACGAGCAGGAGGCGATCGAGGCGGGATTTGCTCGTGATCGTCTCTGAAATGGCATCGTTAAGCAAGGATCTGAGCGGGATTCGACGCAGGATTTTGGTAGGGATTCGCGATGGGCTTCGGCAGGTAATGATTCAAGCCTTTATATATACTAGTTTTGCTAGAATTTAAAAAAATATATTATAAGAAGATTAAATTATTGTACGAAACAAGTTTAGTAAAATTTGTGCTTGCCTAATTGTTAGTAAAAAAATATATAAAAATTTTAATGTTAAATTTATCAATACAACTAATGAGATAGATTTCCCAACAAAGACTTAGAGGCTTATTAAAACTACATTTCATAATTTTAGAATAAGGGTTAATATTAATTAAAAATAAAATAAATCAAATTTTTATAACATGAAAATTAATATATATATATATATATATATATATATATATATATATATATATATATATATATATATATATATATATATAATAGTACATTATCCTAGAGATCATATTATATATATATTATGTTAGATAGAAATATATTTCATTATAATCGGAGAGGTACAAATTTCCTAGAAATTGTTATAATAAATATGAATATGAATTAATTATCACTTAGAGGTTTGTAAAAAATAATTCTTTTATTGTTGCATGACATGTAAAAATTTATCAGCAAAATATCAAAGAAAATTTTAATTAGAATATATAAAATATGTGTAATAAGTAAATGTGAATAAAATGTAAAGATTTGAGGATATTTTTTATAAAATATTAAATTCTACAAAATTATTTATTTTTTTTAAATGAGATCAATTTAAAAATTTACAATTACAAATAATTATAAAAATATATTAAAAAAATTCAAATAAATAGAAAGAGCAAATATAAAAATGATAAATGAAGATAGATAATTATACACTAAAATTAACATTAAAGAGTTAATACAATTTATATGTGAGAGATTTAATATGATTTTTGTCGTAGTTTTATTGTATGCACATTAAATGCACGTTAATAAAATTTTAAAATAAAAATTTATATTATGAATATTTTAATTATATTTTATTTAAAATGAAACAATATTAAGTTTATAGTTATAATTTCATTAGTAAAATATGATTTTACTAATGAAACAATAGCAAGAAAGAACTCGCCTAGGGGCTTTGATTTAAAAAATAGTTTTGTCTGCTTAAATAAATACAAATTTAAAGAAAATTTATTTTAAAGAGTTATATTTTGAATGTTTTAATTATACTTTAATTTGCAAGAATGCCTCACTGTGATAATTATTATATGCAAGACATTATGTTTTTAGAATCGTCAAGATTAATAATTAATGAAACTTTTAACTGAGAACATAAGATTAATTTCATGCAATAGAAAAAGAGTCCAATAAATCTGGTGTAGGAGTCTAATTTCATGCTTATGTATTAAGTAAAAATTTTCAGACTTACAATTTGATCACTTCTTAAGCAGGAAATATTATGTTATATTTCTTCATTGTATGTGAAGTATATATCCATCATTTCTTTTTTAAGTTATAGTAGCATTCTTATGTCAAAATTTTGGATTCTTTAATCTTAACTAACAAACGATAAATAAATTTAGTAAATAACTGGGAAAGGTACCTCGAGAAGAACCGAATGCGAGTTACACAATAACGAAAAAATAAGAATTAACTACATCAATCAAAGAATGGAATATATTGCAATCACAATGCTCGTCATTCCATAATCAAAAGAGAGACCTAAGATGGATTAATTGTTCATTGTAGCTAGCAAACATTATTGAAAATGTGGTTTCTATTATATACTCCCCCATAATGGAATAGAAGGTGAGAATTACATAGACAAAGAAAGAAAGAAGTTGAGAGAATTAATGATTAATATTATGATTCAAGAATGCTATTTTTCTCCATAACCTCAACCTCTTTTTATGGAGTCATATCAATAATGCCTATATAAAATATGATTTTAACATTTAAATTATTATATATATGTTTAATCAGTAGTTTTTATATTTATTTATATAATATTTAACTCTTTGAATCATATTAAATATATCATTAATATGATCTTTTTCAATTAAAATAGATAATATTAATGATATATAAGAATTTACATACATACTATTTTTTTTAATTTATATATCTAATTTTTAAATTTTTATATTTATTTATGTACATTTAAATATTTAAATTATATTAAATACATCATTAATATTATTGTCTTAATTAAATATTTTTTAAAAAATATGTATGAATGCAACTCATTTCTCTGACAATGAATTAGCATATAAAAATTTGAATTTCAATCGTCAAAATCATTTATTTAGCAGCTCATTTATCTGGCAATGAATTAACATAGAAAATATACAAGAGTATTAACTCAATGATGACTTTGTAGTACATTTGTCTAAAATTTATCTCCACGATATTCTCTTGTACGTAATGTAATACTCCTTGGACACTTATACATAATAACCTAACTAGTCTCTCTCCCTCTCTCTCTCTCTCTCTAAGGCTCACCTGCTCATCCAGGTGTTTGGAGATCGCTGGAGGAGGAAGGATGCCGATGTGATTGGGTCAAGATCTAATGCAAAGGACATGATATCGTTTCTCTTCGCTGAGGTTTAATATGCCTCTCTTGCGGAGGCAGATCGCAACTCTCTCTCTCTCTCTCTCTCTCTCTCTCTCTCTCTCTCTCCCCTCAATGCTTGCTCATCCTGGGGTTTGGAGATCGCTGAAAGAGGAAGGAAGACGATGTGATTGGGTCAAGATCTAATGCAGAGGACACAATGTTGTTTCTCTTCGCTGAGTTTTAATCCGCCTCTCATGCGGAGGCAGATCGCGGCCGCAGCTTTGGAGTTCCACCCAAAATCGAGCATCTCGCCGGCGAGGATTGATTGGTTGGCTACTTTCACCGGACGGGCGAGAGATGGACGTGAACATATCACACCGTAGAAGTCGGACTCCTCTGTCTTGCTTGCTTGCCTCAAACACGACTCTTCTATCTCTCAACCGTTCGACACTTCGATGCTCAAGCTCATTTCCTTCTTCTTGATTTATAGGCCGAGAATTATCTTTCGCCTCCTTCGTTCAATCAATTCAAGCGACGGTTTCGTCCGTCACTTTCACTTTCGTCTATTCGGCCTCTGTCGTTTCGTCTATGAACATTTCGCAGCTTGGGTGGAGGCTTAATCAGGCATTTCCGTGGCTTTGACGATTCGACCTTCGTCCCTTTCGTCTGCTTCAGGATTCCGTAGTTTGAGAAGCGATTAGTAATCGGAGGCATAACCGGGCGTTAATTAGTTTAAATGAAATTTATCCTGCTAATTAAATTTATTGATAAGTCAAACGTTCAGCCAATTAAAGAGCCGTGGATGATAATGGTAATTAATTAATACATTATCATAGATGAAAATTAATTAATACATCATTATGATAATTAATATAATATATTTGATATGAATAAAATTATAATTAATATAATTGAAATGAAAGGTTGAGATTTAATTTGAATAATTAAAATGAAAGGCCAGGATTTGCTCTGGAAAGAAATTCAAGCGGCTTTTATAATAGTAGTATAGATATATATATATATATATATATATATATATATTGTTTTTTTCTGTTGTGTTATGGAGGTTAACAAATATTTTCCAATAAATGTGGTACGCGTTTAGAGTAAATCATGTTTCTTTTATGCTGATTCACATTGTGGATCTCCAGATATTTGCTCTGGATGTCACACTAAGGGTTCATTTAGCGGATCTCCAACAGCTTGTTTGGATGTCACGCTGAAGCTTTCATCTTGCCAAGCTTTAGGAGTCTATCTTGACGTCTTTATAGATTTTTAAATGCGCTTGTATTCAATAATATGATTGACATGCCGGCTTTAGTTAAGTAGGGATCCATAAGATAGTGATACAACACTTCATACTTAAATCTCTAGAGCATTACTCTGTAGATTGATGCTAGCAGATAGCATTGTCATTTGTTGTTCTCTTTTGACACCACCGTAAATTTAGTTTCTAACATTTTTACATTTACTTAATATTTATCATTATTGCAATCATATATGCATATGACATTTATACTATATAATTGTAAGTTTTATTCAGGATTTGTTCGAGCTTTGCAGATTTACCAGTTTGCAGGACTTTGCTACCTCAGGCTTTCTACGGTTGTCTTCAGCTCGGGTACACATTCTTCCCTTTTTCCTCTTAGTTTTGATTTTATACTTGTACCGATGATGCTCTATGCATTATGCAGGTTCTAGACGAGAAAAATGTCAGCTAGCTAGTCATTACTGGACATCTCAGCTCAGGTACGCTCTCTTTATTTGTTTTCACTTTACTTTTACACTATAGGCTTTGGCTTGCTGTGGAGCATCGTAAGTAGCTGCGACAAGGAGAAGATGAGTTTGAGTGTAAGGTGGAGGTAGATCGGCGGCTGATTGGCATCTGGGTTGGATGCAGGAAAGGAATTGGAAGGGAAGAGCTGGCGTCGGGATCAAAAGATGACTACGGAAGCTTTGCTTGGGTTGGACAGCTAGGGCTCGATAGCTGGAGTTTGATAGTGGAAGAAGCGGCTTGGGGGGATTTTGTAAAAGAAAAAGTAGAAATGAACTGCTTCGTTTCTTCCCCATTTTAACGACACGAGCAGGAGGCGATTGAGGCAGGATTTACTCGTGGTAGTCTCTAAATTGGCACTGTTTCGCAAGAGACCTGAATGGGATTCGACGCAGGATTTCGGTAGGGATTCAAGATAGGCTTCTGCAGGTAATACTTAGGTTTGTGGATTTCTAGTTGTTGAAATCTGATTGAAATTTTAAGTGAACAGTACTGCCTGCAAGCTTAAGGGCCAAAAAAGATTTTGATTTCATGAATATAACTCAACATAAAATTATGAAAAAATTGAAAACAAATACATGATTCAGACTCAAAATTTGGATTATAACATGTTGGGTTTTTCGAATTCACACAATATTTATTATCATTAAAAAATATAGTAAGCTATACCTATATGTATATTTAATGGTGATGTATCAAAAACAACTAAGAAAATCAAAAGTATATTTGGAAAAAATAGCTTATCAAAAAATATTTGAATCAAACTGGATAAACTAGTTGATGTGTGGTGCTTAGTTTAGGTTTGATATTTTGCTAAAACGAACTTATTTTGTTTGGTTTAGGTTTGAAGTTTTTTAAAATAGAATTAAACAAAAATGAATTGTGATACCTCATTTTCTTCATTTAATCAAGGTCATTTGCTTGGCATTATATCATTAATAAATCATATCATAGTCGAATTATAAAGATCAATCAATTCTAGCACCCAATTGGCTCAATTATTTTTGAAACTGGAAAGTTATGTTGGGTAAGTAATTCTAGCACCCAACTAGCTCATAAAACATTTATGTCTCTACTTCCTATGGTATACCTGGACCGACCGACTCAAACTTTTTCCATCTAACTCTAATTGAACTACTCAAGCTCGTTCCATCCAAATTTACATTGATGGTTATGCAACATATGATCGATCATCACTATTGAGCCACTTAAACACTCTGGATGCCTACAGTAGTGCTCCTCCATGCATGTCTTCATCTATATCCACATCTATGATCAAATATTGCAACAACTTTCATTGTTTATATATGCCAATGTGGGTTCAATATGTGGCACCATGCAAATCGACCACATTTCACTCTTTGATGCCCCCATCTTCATGTGGTGCCACTTATATAGGAAGAAACATTTCGCTAAATTTTCCTCTCTTTTTTTCCCACTGATTTGCTACTTAGAGAGAGAGATAGGTGGAGGAGTTGCCAACTTTCCATGAGGAGAGAGAAAAAAACTGAAAATCTTTTTAGGATTATACATATAGGGCTCGACCATGCATCGAATTTAATTTAATTTGCTTAAAAACCTTATGCCAACATAATAAAGATAATGTTACCATTAATTGATTATAAACTAAGTCCTTTTAAAGTATTTTCCTCATGGACGATAATTACCAATTGCATTGTTGTTCTGCTTCATTAGAAGTAGTTTATTTATTTATTTTTTTTTTATGAACCAATCTTGAATTTATCATCAATTCATAGATTCCTAGGTAAATAAATAAGGATTTGCTCATATTTGGCCTATTAAAGACATGGGAGCAAAAAAGGAACTGCTTTAGTTTTCGAAAGGTTGCTTCACACTCGGTCATTCATTATAACTCGTTTTTCCTGACTATATGATTTACTGATGCGAATTTGTTTAATTTGCTTTATCTACCAGATCTTCAGCTATGGTTTTCATGGACAAGGTGGCGGGACCTTTATGATGCCATTACACTAGTTTTCTTGGGATGATGGTACGTTAGAATCAAACTTTCAAGAGCGTTAAAGTATGATAATCTCATTAGATAGGATTTTTGAGGAAGGCTTATAATCTTAAGTTGTCACTCTCCCACCAATCTCAAGTGTTATAGTCAAACTGTTGTCTGATTGAAATTTTATGAAATTGCTAGAGGTATTTAAGTTCTAATGTTTTCAATAAAACAAGTGAGTATGCCTTCAGTAGTGTTTTTTCAGGACAATGCTTCAATACAAGAGTCAATAAATAGATTTGAAGGAAATGATGGAAATGGCTCAACAAAACCTTCTCTGGATAGAGATCATGGAAATTAGCATTAGATAAAGATGATATAATTGAACAATTAAATTTGAATAGAAGCGTTGAGATTGATGGAAGAATTATGTTACGGCAAGAGGAGGCTAGGCGGAATCAAGAAGGGAGCCAATGGGAGGGTTTAACCAGCCTTGTGAGGCCTAGGAGAGTTGTCATGCATTATGAAAGGAGGAGAAATCATGGGGAGCTGTTTAGGAAAGTTTCCTAATCATATTCATTGTGCTTAGAAAGGTTTTAATTGTTTAGGAAGTTTTCCTAAATTATTTTTATGATGTTTAGGAAAGTTTCCTAATTATATTTATTGTGTTTATGAAGGTTTCCTAAATTATGTTTATGCTGTTTTGGAAGGTTCTATTTGTGTTATTGTGTGCTAGGGTTATTTAAGAAGTTTTGTCTAGGATAGAGCATGAGATAATTTGTGTTTGTTGTAGTTTTATTTTGGAGAGCTTCCTAGCGGCGTCTAGGGTTCATGGGAGAGCTGATCTACCTCTGAAATAGTAAATCAATTGTATCTTTCATTATTGTTGAAGTATTAATTAAAAATCAGCCCTTATTTTCGTATTCTTGTAGTTTCTACTTAGTTTCTTTGATCTTTTTACTTCCAAGATGCATCAAATTATTATGAATCATGATAGAGATCATGGAAATTAGCATTAGATAAAGATGATATAATTGAGCAGTTAAATTTGAATTGAAGCATTGATATTGATGGAAGAATTATGTTACGGCAGGAGGGGGCTGCGTGGAATCAGGAAGGGAGCGAAGGGGAGAGTTCGACCAGCCCTTATTTTCGGTTTTTTTTTTTTTCTTTTGCTTCTTTGTTTATGTTTGAAGAACGGTTTTGATGCACTTGTAGGCTTGGATCGTCACCTTTATCTATGCAAGAATGATAGTCCTAATTTTCTTTAGTCTTCTCATTCTGCGTTTAGTGATCCAAGATAGGTGTATAGTGCCTACGTAAGATGGCTTATGGCATTTGTGTGAAAAAATTAATATTTTAATTAAAATTTAAATGGTTTTTTGTAATACTTTCTCCTCAAAAGATAATTGATACAAATTGCGAAACTTGAATGTTAACTACCTTTTCTTATTTAATGAATCTCATTCTCAAAACTTCAGTGATAGACTTTGTTCTACAGAAAAAAATATTTAGTAGTGGTTCTGGTTTTACTGATCAGATTTTGAATGCTGAAGAGGAAATCAAAAGGAGGAGCATTCTGTCGGCCCCTGCACGTTCATCTGTTCCTCTACAAGCAGAAGCTTTAGCTGAAATGAATTATGCTGCAAGAAATCCACCCAAAATTGGTGTAGAGGTGAGCTTTGGTGGTGATGTAGTTGGAGAATCGGATGCTGCTGGCAATTATAGCATTCAAGCACGTCAATGGCCTCCTATGCCTATTACCTCTCCGTCTACAACATCCATCGGCAAAACATCACACGGTCCTTTCCAGCATACGGTAATTGCTAAGAGCATAAGAGTGAGCTTTATCTTCTACTTTCTTCTTAGCTTGTAATCGAATTTTCACTTCTGATCTGGTAGTGCTATATTTGTATTGCTTGCTTAAAGGATTTTTAATCCAATGTTCTGTAATTACCTTCTTCATTTTTGTGTGATAGTTCATTCCTTTCAACAAACTCGAGTGATTTGAGTATTCTTTTTAATTATTATTCCCTAGTAAGGTACTAACGCACATGTTAGGAAATTATATTTATTTAATTCATGACGTAAATCAGAGTTAATTTTTCGAATAATTAGCCAGTCGTTAGCATTTTCAATGACTAGCTAGTTGTTAGCTTTCTCAACGACTAGCTCCCAGATGAACATCCTGACCCGCTCAACCCCGTCCATTGACCCGACCTGCTCGCCTAACCCAGCTGCAAAACCAGCCAGCACGCCAAGCAAGTCACAGTAGACCAATGGCCAGCTCATGATAATGACTGGCTTCACTAAACAAATTTTTTTTTTTTAGTTTTTTTTCAGCCTATAAAATTTTTCATTGTTTTCCTTCAAAAAATTTGTCCTATAATAGTTCGGTTAATAAACGGAATCTTGAAGATATGAGGACGGAAAATGAACGAGGAAGAAAATTTGATTCTGATATATAAGAATGTGAGGACAAACTTGAGATTTTTCAAGTTTACATTTAGTGTTACTCATATATTTTTGGCAGACAACTTTGATATTTTAAAGCTAGGCATACTGAATTGTGTGAAGTCGGCATTATTTTCCTCCATTCTCATTTGTTTTCGATTCTCTGCTGTATAAATCAGTTTTTGAAATATATTCGATGTCATGTTTATATGCTAGCGATTAAACGTTAGAAGATGACAGAAATCGAATTCCTCCCATCAATATTTTCTTTTTTCGCCTGCACCATTGCTTAAGAAACATAAAAGCTTCATGGATTCAAAATATATCATTTGTAGGATTCAAATTTATGCAGGTTCATGTGCCTCGTGGAAGTGCACCTCATCAGGTTACATCAAGCTCATTAATGGCTGGCTCGATGGCTAGCACGTCCCGTTTTGCCCCTACAGGTCAGCATGGACATTCAATGAGCTTTCCTGCAGTTTCTGTATCTGGAACCCATCTTCCTGCTTCTTCACCATCTCCAGCAGCATCTGGTGGCACTTCCTCAGCCTTTAGGGATTCCCGCTGGTAATCCCTTTGTGATTGAGAGATGCTAATTGCACAAATTAGCAATTATGCCCTCAGTTTTGCTATTATTTACTATCTGCCACTATGAGCTTGCAGAGTTTGGTAAATTTAGTACCTCTTTTGCGATTTTGTGTTTCCTGATTTATCTATAAAGAATAATCAGATGTGTTTTGTTGTGTATACCAGTATCATAGTTGTGCAAGTACTTTCTTTCTAGGATCTCATCTGTTAACTTTGTTGATTAGGAAATGAAAAGAGAAAATTTAATGTGTCAACTTGTTGTCTATTATTTTCACTCAGCTTGAAGATCACTGGATAATAGTGGCATCTATTGAGTTTGAATGAATACCAATAAGCTGGCTAATGAGCCAGACCAGCCCTGATTCAGTCGAGCGCTATTTAAATTTTGCTAGTTTGAGATCGGATCAAATGTACAAGAGAATGTGTGTATGCTGTAATACTAATAATTTGCTTGAAGCTTGAATGGAAACTAATGAGTCGGTTCTGACTGAATTTTGACGGTGGACTGTCATAACGTCATATTTTATATCTGTAATATTATTAGTTATAGGTTTGCATTCATGGGAATTTAAATTTCAAAGAATTAAATAAATCATATTCAATCTTTTGTATCTTTGAGGGAAGGTTTTTAGATATCTAAATAATATTTCAATTTATATCTAAAAATTGTTTGATGAACCTCTAGGTTTGAACAAGGTCAATTCTTTTGTCTTCTAGTTCACCCATTAAAATGTTTTATGAACCAGTTTTGGTCAATTTCAACCCATAAATCAAGTTTTTTTTGAGTTATATATCTTGTTTGTGCCCCAGGCAATCCTACCTTGGCCTAGTGACCTTAAGCAGACCCACAGACAAATGTTTACCATAGTCAAAACTTAACAAAAAGATAGTATGATTAACCCATATGATACTATATTAGCTAGCCCAGAGCACCCACTAAACTAGGATCCATAAATCCAAAATTGTCTTTATATGACCTAGTAACCCACGTTGATTTATATAATTAAATCTAAACCAACTTTGAGATTGATTTGACCATTGACCTAGCTACCTAATGCTAGGCTTAGGGTTGGAGTAGCTTTAGTGGTAGATAAGATTAGAGAGAGTCGTCTTAGATGATTTGGTCATATAAAATGACGGCCTTCTGATGATCCGATTAAGAGAGTAGATGTATTAGAATTGGCTTATGTTAAGAAAAGTTGAGATAGACCTAAAAATACTTGGTTATAAAATATTAGAAATGACCTTTCTTTATTAGATTTAAATGATATTTTGACTCTTAACATGACACAATGGAGAAAAAAGATTTATGTAGCTTACCCCGCATAGTGGGATAAAGGCTTGATGTTGTCACTTAAATATCTTGGTTCTTAGGGGTCCCACCTAATTTAATTGACTAGTTATTACATTAAATGAACCATAACATTAGTTAAATATCTTAATTTGATTAAATCTTAGATAAATGAGCCAAACTATAAACTTAGGCTTAACTCACCACCCTAAGTGCTTTAGAGCCTAGACTGACCAATCTAACCTTAGGACCAGGGGCGGAACCCTGTTGTATTGAGGTCCCCCCAATCTAACTTTAGGACCAGGGGCAGAGTATGTTTTCACCCAAAGTTGTTCTGGATACAAACAAGCAATGTTTATTTTAATTGTATTATTATTTCAAGTTTTCAACTTTTTCCCAATGATAGGAACTTTATTCAACATAATTTAGATATGATCTAGTCAGTATTGTACACCTATTAATTATAAGTGACATATTTGAATGAAAGATATTGCACAGAGAAGCTGAGTATCAACACCATCAACAATATTGCTGCATGGCTAAATTGTCTTTTCAAGAATTACTACACAGTAGAAATGGATCCAGAATTAAAGACATATAGGAAATTTGTTCTAACAGAATAATTAAATAAATATAAAGAAGTATAATGTAGTGTAAAAAAGATTAGAGGAATTAATAATAGAGCTATCCAAGATTGTCATCGGAAGTATTGTCATTTGCTAATTTAAAGTTTTAAGCCTTCTTATAATGTAAGAACTTTTACTATAAAGAGAAGTTCAAGTATCTTGTAATGTGCATAGTTTTTAGATGGGATGTTGATTCCGTTTTATTTGGTTTTTCAGTGTTATATTTAGACTTATAATGGTAATGGATTATTTGATCCTTATCTAAGCTTCCAGTTTTTTTTTAACAAGTTTCGCAGCTTCAATTGCATTCTCTCAAACTTCAGAAGTTACAAACATCTTAGGCTTTGTTTTGTAGTTTCGAAAGCTATTAACATCTTAAGCTTTGAGTTCTTGTTATAATTTTTTGATCCTAGCTAGCACCCAATTTGAGAGAGTGTACTTAATAAGGTCAGATACAAATGTGAAGATTTGATAAAGAATTAAGAACAAAATCTTTCTATTTTATGGTTGAGCAAGATGAGAAGAACAAAAAAGATTATAGGATTATGTTGAATGTAGCAGTGAATTGTGTTTGATTTTCTTACATTAAGAATTATCATTTCATGGGCATGATGAGTCATCCGAATAAGATAATCGAGGGAATTATTTGGAGCTATTCAATTTCATTGCTAATCATAATGAAGAAATTAAGAAAGTTATATCAACATATGCAAGCTCAAATTTAAAATTAACTTCACCAAAATTCCATAAAAAAAATTTGTTATATTGTAGACGCTGAAATTTTGATATCTATCATGAAAGATATTAGTGACTCCTACTTCGCAATTATAGTTGATGAATCCCGTGATATTTCTATAAATGAATAACTAGTTGTTGCAGTGAGATATATAGATAATTTGGGGCAAGTTATTAAAAGGTTTATAGACATTAAACATGTCATATCGACTAAAGCAGTTGCCCTGAAGGCATCCATTAAAAATACTCGTTGAGCATACATAGGATCTAAGGTCAAGGATATGATGGAGCATCTAATATGCAAGAGAAGTTTTATAGTTTGAAGGCACGAATACTTACTGATAATCCTCATTTTTCTATGTTCATTACCTTGTTCATCAACTACAACTATGCTTGGTGGTTGTAGCAAAAAATCATTGGCATATGAAGCATCTTTTTTAGATTAATTCAACAATTGTCAATACTATAGGAGCTTCATGTAAGAGGAGTAATGCTCTTAGAGTCATTTAACAAGATAAAATAATTTTTCATCTAACTAAAGTAGAGTTGAGCAGCTGTCGAGGTTTTGAACCAAGAAATAAGCCTATAATGAGCTGGTGACACCCGTTGAGCTGGTGACACCCGTTGAGGTTCACATTTTCATACCTTAATTAATTTGAAGAAAATCTATGTTTCAGTAATTGATGTGCTTGAAATTATTAAGGAAGATGGGGTACATGTTCAACAAGATGTTGAAACTAGTGTTTTGATAGAAGTTATGAAATCTTTATCTTTGTAATGCATTTAATGATTAACATTTTAGGTGTTACAAATAAATTATCACAAGCCCTTAGAGAAAAGATCATGATATCGTGAATGCAATGAAATTAGTGTAAATTTTCAAACAATAATTACAAATAATTAGAGAAAATTGATGGGGTTCTTTATTGGAAGAAGTTTCATGTTTTGCAATATTTTTGAAATTGATGTTCATATTATGAGTTATACATTCAAAGCTTATCGACAATCAGTACGCAAAAATGAGAAAATAATAAATTTACATCATTATTTTGTAGATTTCTTTTACACTATTATTGATATACAACTTCAAGAGTTGAATAATATATTCTCTGAAGCTAGTATTGAGTTGTTTCTTTATGTTTCATGTCAAGTAACTCATTTTCTGCTTATGATAAAAGGAAATTAATTCGACTTGCAAAGTTATATTCAGCAAATTTTTTTATAATTGAAATTGTGGTGCTAGAGCACCAGCTATCCACATATATTTTTGATATGCGTACAAACAAGATGTCACACTCCATGATCTATATTAGAAGACTTACATCTATCTTTTATTTTAATCATTTAACTAGAGCTTATGAATGAATATTATTAGAACTACTAAACTGAGAAAGAGAAACATTACTAATTTCATATATGTATCATGAATATGTTTTCTTTTTATTATCAATTACTATAAAGTGTTAAAATATTTCTATAATTGGTGATGCGTTCAAATGAAATATATTAAAATGTTTTATTTTGTCTATATTAGGAGTACAATTATAATAACTAACTTATATTTATTTTATTTTTTGAGTTTTACTTATTAGAGGTAGAAACTATAAGATCTCAAGAGAAATTTTGATTTCATCTTTCAACTTATTTATTCAAACATAAATGCATTTAATTTTAAATTGACTAAATTTATTTACTATATTTTTTTACTTTTTTTAAGCTTCGTATTATAATTTTATTCAATTTTTTATTATATATTTATAAATGATTGTATCATTATTATAATGTTTAATATAATACATTTTTATTACGTCATCTTATAGAATATAGATGGTGTAATATGGACAAATTTACAAACTAGTTTATAGAATTGTTTTGATATTGTTGCTATAATTGTACTGTCTTATAAGAAAATTATTCGATCATTATTGTATGTAATAGCATTTTATTATTTTTAAAGATATATTTTAATAGCTTATTTGAGCCTATTTGAATGCTTAACTGACTCTCTGGTTGGCCCTTTCATCGATTATAAGTGCTTAAATAAATTTCAGTTATTTTATATAAATTTAAAAAATAGCTTATCAAATCACATTTTATTCAACGCTTACGCTAACACTGATTTTAATCAATATTGGCCAAGATCAATGGTGAAAATATTTTAATTTAAATAAAATTTTAAACATATTTAGAAAATAAATAAAGACATAAACTCATCATATTCTCTTATTATAATCCTCGAACAAAGTTTATGGCAGAGAACCTGAGTTTTTTTGTGGAAGAGGTGAGAAGCGATGGGGGCGCTCTCTCTCTACCGAGGTAATCTCCACCGCGTCACTGACATTCCCCGCCGGTGGCCGATGCCGCCGCGCGCAATTTCCCTCGCCCAGTTCCGTCACCTTCTCCGCAAGCGAAACCTAGCCATTGCACAATTCTCATCCTTGAATAACCCTAATGGTAAGCCTAACCCTAGAGTGAGTAATGAGAAGCATGACGACATAGACAAGACCGGTTGCCCTAAAGAAGACCCGATCAACTGCGTTTCCTCTTCGGAACCGAGCGGATCGGCATTGAACAATTGCAAGGGGGTCGTTGCGATCGCTGAGGATCGGCTGGCTTTGGAAGGTGTAGATTCAATGGATGATGGCGTTGGGAGGGAGCAGGTGAGGTATAATTTGGGTGTGTTGGTCGTTGAAGGCGAATTATCTAGTCTTTTTTCGTCTCATTTGGCTTATTTATTGATTTTATTTTAAGTGCTTGACTGGTAAATTTGCATTTTACTTTCTTTAATTCAATTTTTCGTTAAGGTTGGTTTCCATTTGGTTCTTGCTGAGGATTCGTAGACCATCTTGTTTTTAAGCTCTTTAAGTTCTCTTTGTAAAGTAGCGCTGGGTTATATGTATTCTGCGGTTGTATGGTATAAAAAGCGGTTTCTTTAAGTGGCTATTTGGAATCCTGTTTTAGGCAGGATTTAAGTAAGAGTTATCTTAAATCCTTCCAAATAGAATTTTAAATACTTTAAATCTGTTTTGATAAATCTCATTTCAGCCTCATTATTGATTAAATTCAGGCTTTGTTAAATTGCGTCATTCAAAAATTTCTACTTGTGCCAAACATCCTCTAAGAGGTATTTTTTGTGCAAAGTTCTTGGAAACATGTTTTTTTAGAGAAGGGAAATCATTTTTGGTTTGAGGCAGTGGTTACTTTATAACTTGTTGCTTAGAAATATTGCTGCCGTTACCATCACAAAGAATTTCGTAGGACTTACAGGTAAGTTGTGGAGTGGGATTTTCTTGTAAAGCAGCTAAGATTGATACGAAGAAGCACATGCACAAGGAGTTCATGAATCTGTGTTTTCTATTAACTTTTTTCTTATCATATTTCCTTCCTTACTGACAATAGCTGGGGTGCTTAATGATTCTATTACACCGGTGTGATTGATCCATTTATTAGTTTTGGCTATATTCTTGTCATTTAAGCCCAAATGTACTTTCTTTCTAATAGTTGTCCTTTTACAAAAAATTGGGATTTTGCATAGAAGTTCGGATTAAAATCTTGCAATAATCATTAAATAAGCAGTGTCAAACCATTATGATGTTGCGAGCAATCAATCTTGTCTTAGTGGGTGAATGGTCATGAGAAGTGATGATCTAATTGCATTTTCAATTAATTTTTGATGAATTGTCTTATATGGATCATATATCCCGTATACTATCCTTTTTTCTATGGCATGTAACTCCTAGGCTAGCACAATAACAAATAATCTAGTTTATTGTAGTTTGTATTTCAAACTGATCTTTTATGGTTGATCTTCCATGTAAAGCCATGTTATTCTTTCCCACAATGATCTGCCATGTCAAGTGTAATCCATTTAATTTATTGATGTGAAACAACAGGGGAATTGCACGGAATTAATAAGAGATTTGATTTAGCAATGAAAATCACAAAAGCTAATGTTTCAATAAGTTGAGATTATCAGTTTCCATAGTTATTGATTCGTTAGGCATGCGGTTACATATCAGAAAGATAGGACGATTCAAAAGAATAACAAGCAAAATAGTAATTCAAACATACAAGTAATGATAATCCTTTGCTTAACAAATAGAACATTTACCTTAGGGTCCGTCACTCTTGCTTTTGTAGTTGGCTTAGCGTAGAAGGGGTAGAAGTTATCCTAGGGATGCCACTACAAGACAATTGGCGCGTAGGATCTTGCTCGTCGAAGAGGTAGTCGGAGTTGGAGAAGGCGGTGAACGACCGATAAGTTGCCACAAACTAGAAGGGTGTTGTTCTTCGATGACTTCCACCAATGTGAAAAGGATCCTATCCACGTATTCTTCGACGGTGAAATCAAATCCGAATCCGGGGTCGAAGAAGGGTGACTGTAGGATATCTAGTTGGCCTTGCTCGTCGTATGCGAACCCATGATCAACCTCGGTATCCGCCATCCATGAGTTTGGAAGTGTCTTGTTTGTGTTCCTTGGTGAGGCCGCCAGTTGGGGGAAGTAGAGAGGGGCGGCGGGTGAGGGGAGGGGGCAGACAGAGCTAGGGCTTGAACGTGGGAAAAGGGATTTCCAGAAAATTTGAAATTAATTCAGTTTTCCTAAGAGGGGAGGGAGGGAATAATTTGAATTTCAAACTATTCCACAAAGGGTAAGGGGGGCGGTGGTCTAGGGGAAGAGATCCGGGAGCTTTAATGGAGGCTATGATTTAAATTGGAGAGAGAGAGAGAGGCTTAGGGAGAGGGGCCGGCCATGTAGAGAGATAGGAGAGAGGGTATATGTTAAGTATGTGGGCCCCTAGGAATAATTAAAGGATTTAAAACAAATCTGAAGTTAATTTTAGATTTGTTTAAATTAGGGAGGTTTCCTAATTTAAATTCTAGTCTTAGGAAAATATTTGAATTCAATTAATCAATTGAATTCCAATTAGGAAGCTTTCCTAATTACCCAAAATCTATTTTAGGAAAGTGATTAAAACAATTTGAATTTTTGAAATTCAAATTAAGTAGGCTTGGGAAGTGGGGGCCGGCGGGATGGGAAAAGGGAGAGGGATGGTGGTTGGGGTGGAGGCTGGCGGCCGACTGGGGGGGTGGCCGGTGGCTGGATGGGCCAATGGAGGCCGATAGTGTGGGGGGTTGGGGAGGGGCTCGGTTTGGTAGGAGGTGGGATGGTGGGGAGGAGCGGCTTGCGGATGCTTGGGGAAATAGGGGAGTCGGATGTCGAGGAAAGGAAGGAAGCGATGAACCGCAAACCTCGGACTCCTCCAAAGGTTGACGGGTACTACGATCACCCTCACCTAGGGTTAAAACTCTCAAGAACTCACAAAGAGATCAAGCAAAAAGTGGAACTATCATTCATAATCATCATCGAAAAATAATACAATGCCTAGGCCTATATATAGGCCTCCAAAAGCAAAAACGTAAAAGATGCATATGCCCTCAGGCTACAACAAGTAACAGATCCCTCATAGGGGTACAAATGGAAAATTGAAAATATAAATGATAGAAATAAAATAACACGTCATAAATAGAGACTATGAATCGTAGCCATAGATCTACGATTCCTCTGATGGTAATTGTGTCGAAATCTCCTATGGATATCCTCATCATTCTCCCCGGGTGGGAGAAAGCTCGACCCGTCGAGTAAGTGTCCCGTGAACTCTCGTACAGCTCCAGAAGGTCGGGGTCCAATCTTTGTATCTCCTCGCGATCCATCCACGTGTTCTTCGTCTCCAGTTTTCCTTTCCATTGAACTAGGTATCTTTGGCGCCCCCCATCTTTGGTGGAGATGATTTCATCACTAAGTATTGCTTTCATCTTCTCCACATTAGGTAAGGTGGGTATATTTGGGAGTGGAGGTAGGCTAGGGATCTCACTAGGTAGGGTCACACAAGGCTTCATATTTAGTATATTTGCAGGGTTAAAATCAGGTCCCTCAAAGGTTAGTAGATCTTCGATGCTAAATGTAGGATTAAAGTTGAAACCTTCGGGAAGGTCTAGCACATAAGCGTTACTATTTATTTTGGATATTATTTTGAAGGGTCCTGTGCTCCTAGCATGTAACTTTTTGAAGGTTCCTTGAGGGAACCGCTCCGGACGAATCCATACCTTAACAAAATCGCCAACTTTGAATTCTTTAAATCTCTTCTTAAGATCTGCATTAAGCTTGTAATTAGCATTGCTTAATTCAATTTTCTTATTAATTTCCTTATGCGATTCCTGAAGATGTGATCCAAATGCAGATGCAGACTCAGATGTTCTTAACCTAGGACTCATGGGGATCAAATTTATAGGTTGTTTAGGTTGGTATCCATACACAATCTCAGCGGGACTTAGACCTGTAGTCCGATTGACAGAATTGTTATAAGCAAACTCGGCTATAGGGAGTTTGGAATCCCAATCATGAATGTGCTCTCCTACTAGGGTCCTAAGGAGGTTACCTAGACTCCTATTAATGACTTTTGTTTGACCGTCCGTTTGCAGGTGAAAGACAGAAGAGAATTATAATTTGGTTCCCATTTTGTGCCATAACATCTTCCAAAAATAGCTAGTGAATTTTACATCCCGATCCGACACAATGGTTTTAGGTAATCCATGAAGCTTAACAATTTCATCGAAATACAGTTTGGTAATTCTAGAGGCGTCGAACATTTTGGAACACGGGAGGAAGTGGGTCATCTTAGAAAATCTATCCACTATCACACACACAGAGTCGTGCTTTCTAATAGTCTTGGGCAGTCCTAAAACAAAGTTCATGCTAACATCCTACCATGGGCAGCTAGATACTGGAAGGGGCGTGTAGAGAACGGTATTCTGTTTCCTTTGTTTGGCCAACTGGCAGGTATGGCACCTCTTGACCAACCTACTAACATCTCATTTCAAGCTGGGTCAGAAGAATCGATATTCAACTGCAGCGATGATTTTTGATTGTCCAAAGTGTCGAGCTAAACCTCCAGCGTGTAATTCCCAAACAAGGAATTCTCTAAGCGAAGGATTGGGAATACACAGCTTCTGCGATTTAAACAAGTAATCATCTTCTAAGAAGAAATCATCTACTATCCGTTCGCCTCCAGTCGACAGTGTAGAATACGTCTCCTTAAAATCAGGGCAGCCCAAATAGTCTTCCCTAAGTCGCTCGAAACCTATTACTTCAGTCCTCATTTCACGAGTAACCATCATCCGACGACTCAGTGCATCACCGGCTTTATTCTTAGATCCTGCCTTATGTCTAATCGTATAAGTGTACTCTTGCGGGAATTCAACCCAACGACCATGACGGGCATTGAGTTTCTTTTGCAAATTAATGTATCGCAAAGCTTCGTGGTCCGAAAATATAACAAATTATTGCGGCAGCAAGTAGTGTCTCCAATACCTAAGGGACTGAATGATCGCATAAAACTCCTTATCGTAGGTAGAGTACCGTTGCCTGATATCATTTAACTTCTCACTAAAATATGCGACAAGGTGGCCCTCTTGTGACAAAACTCCTTCTATACCAATGCCAGGTGCGTCACAAGTTACTTCAAAAAATCTTAGAAAAATCGGGTAGACGCATCACTGGGGCATCTACCATTCTTTTCTTGATTTCCTCGAAAGCTTTAACGGCAGGTATAGTCCAAAGGAATTCCCCTTTCTTCAGGCAATCAATTATAGGGGCCACAATAGTGCTAAAATTTTTAATAAATCTCTGATAAAAGGTGACCAATCCATGAAAACTTCGAATATCTCTGATGTTCTTTGGTTCAAGCCACTCGTTAATTGCACGCACTTTTTCAGGGTCTGTCGATATTCCTTGCAATGATATGATAAATCCAAGAAAAGTGACACTATCGGTGAGAAACATACATTTCTTGGGGTTAGCATATAATTGTTCATTTTTCAGGACCTCACAGACTTGCCTAAGATGATTTAGATGTTAGTCCAGCGAACTACTATAAATCAAAATAGACCACAACGAATTTTCCTAAGACCTGGCGAAGAACTTGAGTCATAACTCTCATGAACGTACTGGGAGCATTACTAAGACTAAACGGCATAATCATCCATTCATACAATCTGTCTTTAGTTTTGAATGTCGTCTTCTATTCATCTCCAGGGCGGATCCTAATTTGATGATAACCGCTTTTAAGATCAATCTTAGAGAAGAGAGTTGCTCCAGTCATCATATCCAACATGTCATCCAAGCGAGGAATGAGAAAATGATATTTCACAGTAATCTTGTTGATAGCACGACTATCAACACACATCCTCCAGGAGCCATCCTTTTTGGGAGTCAAAAGGGCGGGAACCGCACATGGACTTAAGCTTTCTTTGATAAATCCTTTTTGGAGCAAATCATCGACTTGTTCTTTTAACTTGGCATGCTCTCCCGGATTCATACGATAATGGGGAAGGTTGGGTAGTGAAGCTCCGGGTACTAAGTCTATATCGTGCTGGATCCCTCAAAGGGGGCAATTGATTTGGAAGATCCACAGGGAAGACATCAGCAAAAGTCTCAAGGAGGGGTTGGACTTCTTCCGGAATAGGCTCTCCTAGTTCCTCACCTGCTTCCCGGGCTACTAGGGCATACATAGGGGCTCCTTGGCTAAGTTCTACTTCTACTTCCTTTGCAGTCAAGAAGTGTAGCCCTTCGCCAGGTTTAATAGGAGCAGACTTTTTCATTCTTATGGGGCTTAGGTTGGGAAGGAACCAGCTTGATCTTCTTGTCGTTGTGCTCAAACACGCAGGTGTTTGTCCTCTCATAAATATGGACATCGTTGTCAAATAACCACGGGCGACCAAGGATAATCTGACCCACATCCATAGTCAAAACATCACATCAAATCTTCTCTTGGTATCCAACAAACTCGATGGGAATAAGGCTCCTATCCTTTATCTCTATGGCAGTCGAATTAATCCAAACGACCTTATACGGGTTCGGGTGGGGTGCCGTTTTCAAATTAAGCTTGGATATCATCGCGGAAGAGACAACATTGATGCAACTGTCACTGTTAATAATGACCTTACAGTTCTTGTCTCCAATCTTGGTAAAGGTGTGAAAAATTTAAGTCCTACGCTAATCATCACTCAGTTTCTATTGGGACAAGGAACATCTAACAACTTGCAGATCAATGGAGTTTTCTTCATAGAAGAAGTCTTCTTCATCATCAACGTGATGGACTAAATCAGTATCATGTTCCTCCTCTTCTTCGTCAACCTCTTCGATTATGGTGACCTTGTAGGGACTAGAACATTGCGAGGCAATGTGTCCATAACCATGACACCTATAGCACTTGGTTCCAGAGGTTGCTTTGGGAGTGTCACGCTCGGGAGTTTTTCCTTTAAAGTCAGGCGAGGTTGGAGTTGGCTGGGCAGTTGGTCGGTTGATTATAGGGCCAGCGGGGCGGTGTTGGGGTTGACTGGAAGAGGCTCTGTACGGGGTTTGGGCGGGAGTCTAGATGCTTAGTATGAGAATGGGTCCTAGACTCTTCGAGGTCAAGCACTAAGCTGCAGGCTGCTTCCAAAGTGTCAACTCCTCTAGCAAAAAGCTTGTTTCGAAGATCTTACCTAAGGCCAGCTCTAAACATAGAAAGAATTTGGGCAGGGGTAGTGGTTTCTTTGCCGCTACAACGAATCATGTAGTCATCAAAGGCGGAGATATAATCTTTTACATTTTTACTCCCTTTGGGTCAACCTATTCCATCTATCTAAGAGCTTGGGGTAGCAAGAAGGAGGGAGGTACTTTCTCTTGTGCTCTTGCTTCATAGTTCGCCAGTCGGTGATGGGGTGCTCACCTCGAGCTTCGCGCATGTTTTCCAAGTTTGTCCAGTATTGATTAGCTTGGCTTGTAAGCTTCATCTCAGCGAACCTAACTTTTCTAGCCTCCGAGATGTTATACCACTTGAAATAGCTATCCATTCCTTTGAGCCAATCCAGGAAGACTTGAGGGTCGAGGGTACCATCATAGGAAGGGGCGTCAATTCGGATGTTTTTAAACAACTGAGCGTCGTTATCTCTCCAAGTTGGTTCATGATCTACGGGTTCATGGTTATGTCTATGTTGTGGTCAGTAATGTTCTCGGGGAGGTCCGTAGTCATTACGAGCTTCTTCGGCATACGGGGAGGGTGGTCTAGAAGGGGTGTACATCACCGGATTTCCTAGCCTTTCGATGTTGTCAAGGCGTTCTCCCGCATGTCATCTAAAGTCAGCTAAGTCGCCTTGGGTTTCTCTAATCTGTTGGGTAACCGTTCTAAGTTGACCTAGAATTAAGTCTAAAGTCCGTTGAATTTGTTCCGGATCCATGGGTAGACACTAGGGGACACTTAGGGTTGAAACTGGATAGGGGACAGCACTTAAATGCAGGGTTAGACTCTCTAAAAGGTCACTAAATGGTGCATGAACAGCTTGGACAGCAAGCTACACTAGTAGTTTAAATAACCTAGGCACTTCGGGAGGTTGTAGGGTTGAGGATAGCAATGTTTAAAATTGCGTAATCGGGTATTGAGGCGTTTTTCGTTTGTGAGGTGAGGCGTAAGCCTCAAGGCGTTTTGAGGCGTAAGCCTCAAAATCAAAAGATTGCGTAAACATAAAATGATAAATTTTTTATATACTAATAAGTAAAAAATATAAAACATCAAAAGGCACAAGATATGAAGTGAAATCAAAATATCCCAATAATAAGACAATATGAAATATAGTTCAACTCAAATTCTATCTTTCCCAAATCACAGTATTCTTTTCATTAACATATAATTCCAAAAATAAATGGCAATAACATATACAAAAGAAGAAGCAATTAACACTAACAGCTATTACTAAAGATAATGAATACAACAAATATGCCGGGCAGCCGGGGGTCCAAGGGGGCGCTGCCCCTTAGCGGGGTTCGACCTGCCCGGTCAGGTCGCGGGGTCATAGTAAGAGTAATTTTAAAGTTTTGATTATTTTTAAAGTTCGTAAGTCGTTTGTATGGAAAGATACCGAGCGATACCGAGTGGTACCGAGCGGTACCGAGCATGTACCGAGCAGTACCGAGCATGTACCGAGCGGTACCGAGCATTGTTGTACCGAGCAGTACCGAGCAATACCGAGATGTACCGAGCAGACAGACCGAATAGATATATATTAGGTTATGATTTTTTTAATTTTAAGAGGCGGACGCCTCTAAAACATGAGGCGAGGCGCGCCTCAGTGAACTTGAGGCGTACGCCTCAATGCCAGCTCTCATTGCGTAGGCTTTGAGGCTTAAAAGTTTAAAATTGCGCTAAGGCGCGCCTCTTATTGCGCAATTTTAAACCATGGAGGACAGCACCTAGACACTAAAGAAACTAACTTAAAGCTTGCTAAATGAGTGCAGGAAATTACTGGACAGCAAAGAAAAATAGTGATTTGAATTAAATGCGTGATGATATGCATGCAAACAAATTAAGAGATGGTTAGGTAAGTTCCTAGGATAGTTTCTAGCACAAGTAACTTATGCCTACCATGCTCTGATACCAAGATGATGTGAAACAACAGGGGAATTGCATGGAATTAATAAGAGATTTGATTTAGCAATGAAAATCACAAAAGCTAATGTTTCAATAAGTTGAGATTATTCGTTTTCGTAGTTATTGATTCGTTAGGCATGCGGTTACACATTAGAAAGATAGGACGATTCAAAAGAATAACAAACAAAATAGTAATTCAAACATGCAAGTAACGATAATCCTTTGCTTAACAAATAGAACTTTCACCTTAGGGTCCGTCACTCTTGCTTTTGTAGTTGGCTTAGCGGAGAAGGGGTAGAAGTAATCCTAGGGATGCCACCACAAGACAAGTGGCGCGTAGGATCTTGTTTGCCGGAGAGGTAGTCAGAGTTGGAGAAGGCGGTGAACGACCGATGAGTTGCCACGAACCAGAAGGGTGTTGATCTTCGATGACTTCCACCAATGTGAAAAGGATCTGATCCACGTATTCTTTGACGATGAAATCAAATCCGAATTCGGGGTCGAAGAAGGGTGACTGTAGGATATCTAGTTGGTCTTGCTCGTCGTATGCGAATCCATGATCAATCTCGGGTTCGCCATCCATGAGTTTGGAAGTGTCTTGTTGGTGTTCCTTGGTGAGGCCGCCGGTTGGGGGAAGTAGAGAGGGGCGGCGGGTAAGGGTAGTTAGCGGGTAAGGAGAAGAGGAGAGGGGAGGGGGCGGGTAGAGCTAGGGCTTGAATGTGGGAAAAGGGATTTCTAAAAAATTTGAAATTAATTCAGTTTTCCTACGAGGGGAGGGAGGGAATAATTTGAATTTCAAACTATTCCACAAAGGGTAAGGGGGCCGGCGGTCTAGGAAGAGATTAGGGAGCTTTAATGGAGGCTATGATTTAAATTAGAGAGAGAGAGGCTTAGGGAGAGGGGCCGGCCATGTAGAGAGATAGGAGAGAGGGTATTATGTTAAGTATGTGGGCCCCTAGAATAATTAAAGGATTTAAAACAAATCTGAAGTTAATTTCAGATTTGTTTAAATTAGGGAGGTTTCCTAATTTAAATTCTAGTCTTAGGAAAGTATTTGAATTCAAGTAATCAATTGAATTCCAATTAGGAAGCTTTTCTAATTGCCCAAAATCTATTTTAGGAAAGTGATTAAAACAATTTGAATTTTGAAATTCAAATTAAGTTGGCTTGGGAAGTGGGGGCCGGCAGGATGGGAAAAGGGAGAGGGATGGTGGTTGGGGTGGAGGCCGGCGGCCGGCGGCCGGCTGGGCCAATGGAGGCCGACGGTGTGGGGGTTTGGGGAGGGGCTCGGTTTGGTAGGAGGTGGGACGGTGGGGAGGAGCGGCTTGCGGATGCTTGGGGAAATAGGGGAGTTGGATGTCGGGGAAAGGAAGGAAGCAATGAACCGCGAACCTCGGACTCCTCCGAAGGTTGACGGGTACTATGATCACCCTCACCTAGGATTAAAACTCTCAAGAACTCACAAAGAGATCAAGCAAAAAGTGGAACTATCATTCATAATCATCATCGAAAAATAATACAATGCCTAGGCCTTAATATATAGGCCTCCAAAAGCAAAAACGTAAAAGACGCAGATGCCCTCGGGCTACAACAAGTAACAAATCCCTCATAGGGGTACAAATGAAAAACTGAAAATATAAATGACAAAAATAAAATAACACATCATAAATAGAGACTATGAATCGTAGTCGTCGATCTACGATTCATCCGATGGTAAGTGTGTCGAAATCTCCTGCGGATGTCCTAATCATTTATATTTTACATCATTGAAATATACTAGCCCTTCATGATTTTTCACTCCCATCTATTTGGATTTCCACCATTTGCTAGCATGAGAAACCAGAGGGGACATATATGAACATAGGATGGAGAAATAAAGAGCAAGGAGGCCTTTAATGATCTGCCATGTCAAGTGCAATCCATCTCATTTATATTTTACATCATTGAAATATATTAGCCCTTCATGATTTGTCACTCCCTTCTATGTGGATTTCCATCTGCTTGCTAGCATGAGAAACCAGAGGGGACATATGTAAAGTTAGGATGGAGAAATAAAGAGCAAGAAGGCCTTTAATGATCTGCCATGTCAAGTGCAATTCATTTCATTTATATTTTACATCATTGAAATATATTAGCCCTTCATGATTTGTCACTCCCTTCTATGTGGATTTCCATCCGTTTGCTAGAATGAGAAACCAGAGGGGACATATGTGAAGTTAGGATGGAGAAATAAAGAGCAAGGAGGCCTTTAATGATCTGCCATGTCAAGTGCAATCCGTATCATTTATATTTTGCATCATTGAAATATATTAGCCCTTCATGATTTGTCACTCCCTTCTATGTGGATTTCCATCCGTTTGCTAGCATGAGAAACCAGAGGGGACATATGTGAAGTTAATATGGAGAAATAAAGAGCAAGGAGGCCTTTAATGATCTGCCATGTCAAGTGCAATCCATATCATTTATATTTTACATCATTGAAATATATTAGCTCTTCTTGATTTTTCACTCCTATTTGGATTTCCATCCATTTGCTAGCATGAGATATCAGAGGGGACATAGGTGAAGTTAGGATGGAGAAATAAAGAGCAAGAAGCCCTTTATATGAGGGTAAAAGTATGTACATGAGCCCATTTATAGAGTGGGCATTTCAGCATGGGATCCTTATATAGGAAAGGCATTAAAGTAGTAAATTCAGTGTTTAAAATGCATAAGGGGAATACTCAGTGGATGTTTCTTAATTCACATTATCCCACCAAACAATTTATATTGAAGCATTTGCATTTTACATATTAAGCGTTGTGATTTTGCGGCAATGTATAGTATTTTTACCATGCAATATATGAAATTTAAATGCTATTTTGTATTAGAAAACTTCATGGTTGCTATTATTCAATAAACTCTACCAGAAACATTAGAAATCTATTATTGTTATGCAAGTACCCTTGAGTTTATTGGTTCTAAAAATGGCAACATTCATAGCAAAGAACACATTCAACGTAAGCAATAAATTCCATTTTCCTGGAAACAAATTTTAGTTTATTATCATCATCTTCACCATTGGTCTTACCCCAATTATGTGGCTTCGACATTTTGAATCCTTATTTTTTATTTGTTCGATTGATTGTTGTATGAGGTGTTAAATATATCCTTCACAAATCATTTTGCACAATTTCTATCCATGTAATCTTAAGCCCGTATCTTTTTCTTTCTAATTAGTCATCTAATACTAATTTTACCAATTGATCTAACAGGTGTGTTTTCTATCATTCGTTATACATGTTCATACCACTTAAGCCAATTTTAAATCATTTTATCTCAATAGATGTCATTGTAACCTTTTCTTTAATATAATTATTCATTCATTTATATTTCTTACTTTTATCTCACATCTATCTTAATATTCTCGTTTTTGTCACACTTAACTAAGATACCAATTATTTTCTTACCATTCAATATTTAGATAAATACAAACTCATTGGCGTAGTTTAGATTTTATAAAATTTACCTTTAAGCCTTCATATTATCCTCTTATCACACCAACTTCATGGAGTACTTCTCTATTTCGACTGTTAAACCATGACTCTAAAATTTATATTCAGTTGTTTTTTTTTTAGCCATTGTTTAGCTTAAAAAACAGCCTTCCTAAAACCAATTTAACTTTTTTTTAAACTCTATTCGAATTAGTCTATTTTCATTTGTCATAACAACTTGATGTTTGACATGCCAAGTAGTTTTATACATTTATATTCACTCAATAATTTTGATAATTTTCTTTTATTTCAGGTAATCTGCACGTTAGATTTATCTCTTGAAAAAGAAGAAAGAAAAAGAGATTTGGAGCAGAAGTTACACGTTCTAAATGAGAAAAAGCATTATCTTGTGCAGATGTTGAAACAGGTTAATTTTAATTCTGTTGAGAACAATTTTTACATTCCTAGTGTTCATGAGATCAAGTATCCTTGCTAGCTTATCTCTAGGTGTAGTGTTTTATTCTTTTTTATATCTTTTTAAAGCTTCTTAAAATATATGCAACCATGATGAAAGATTTTTGCTTTGGTTGTTTTGTTGTCACTTGTAACCTCTACCCAATGTTATTAATCTTCCAATCTTCATGTGGTGCTAGTTTTGTAGGAAGAAATGACATGGTTGAATTTCCCCTTCTTTTGCATGGAATTGTCACTGTAATATAGAGAGGATGTGCCACACTTGCAGGAGAAGAGAAAAAAAAGCTAAAATTCTTCAAGGATCATCCATGTAGGGCTCAGCCAAGCATTGAATTTAATTTAATTTATTTAGCTGAAAATGCTATGCCAACATGATAAGAAAATGTTACTAATTGATTACAAACCAAGGCCTTTAAATTATTTTGAATTCTTTTGTTTTGCCATACAAATTCATAGAAAAATGATAATTCTTGAACTTTTCTCCTTGTTTTGATAAACCTCATGCATATAGTTTCAAATTGCATTTTTGTTTTGCATTAATTCCCCTCTACTTTAGGAGAAGCAAACTATGAGTACAAATTGAAATTTAAGGAAACCTAAGCTAAGATGATTACTAAAGTTAAAATTATAAGGAGAAGTTAAGTGATGCGCGTTTGGAAGATAAGCAAGCAAAACACACCATTGTGTAAGTTAAAAAAAAAGCACCAAAGTTTTCAACAAGTAAATGAAAATGAATAAACTCATTCTCGCAAGCATGCAAATGGATCCTCCTTATGCTCGATATCAAGTTGATGGTGGATGGAAGGTGATGGTGGAAGAGTAGGGTATGGCCTTTCCAACTTGGTTTAGGGGAGGTGGAAAATTAAGGGGAGATCAGAAGATCGTTTATTGGAAATGTAAAGAAGAGTTATGAACTATCATTTGACCGGTGCATAAGAGAAATTATAAAGTGGATAGAGAAGATTGGAAAAGAGGGATGACTAGATGATAAATAAACTAATATAGTCATGGTATATGTTGGAAATTTAGCTATGGTTGCAAAATGAGGCGGTGGTAAAGGAATTACTTGGGGAGTGGAAAAGGGTGATTAGATTTTTTGGAAAATTTGAAATCAGAGCTTCTTGCTTATGGAAGAGTTGGTTTTTTGGAAAATGAGGAATGCCAAATCAAAGGTTTAGAAAATTATGCAACTAATTGATATATTTTTATAGCTTTTGGGGAGTTTTAATTTTTTTTAGGTTTTTGGTTACACAGGAAACTACCTTTTTGTGTTGGGTTTTGGCTTAGATATGATGATAATGGTAAGCTAGCACCTTGCGAAGTTTAGTAGGTTTGGCAGAAAGAAGAGGGGGGGGGGGGGGGCAGGGGTGGGGGGATATAGGGGATAACTATAGAGGGGAGAGGTAGAGGTGTTTGTGGGGTCCTAATGTTGTGGAAATAAAATTAATTTGTATAGGAGTCCTTATATAATTTTTACTATATCAATACATGGAAATAAAATGAAAATACTTGTGTGGAAGGATTTGCACATGGCTTCCTAGTTTCGAGATTTGAATATCCTTTTGTGAGTGACCCATTCACTCCCTCCAATCAAGATAGTTTTTCTTTTGTTGCTTTATCGCCACTTGTAATCACTCTTCCTTTTTATCGATGCTCCCATCTTCATGTGTTGCCAGTTATATAGTAAGCAATATGTGGCTAAAAATTCCTCTTTTTTTCCACGGACTTACTACTTAAAGAGGGGGGGGGGGGGGGGGAGGCTGAAATTCTTTTTAGGACTATACATGTAGGGCTCGGCCATGCAACAACAACAACAACATCAAGCCTTTGTCCCACTACGTGGGGTCGGCTACATGAATCTTTTTTCTCCATTGTGTCATGTTAAAAGTCAAATTCTCATTTAAATCTAATAAAGAAAGATCATTTCTAATATTTTCTAACTAAGTCTTTTTAGGTATATCTCTACCTTTCTTAATATAATTCAAATCTAATACCTCTACTTTCCTAACTGGGTCATTGGAAGGCCTCCGTTGTATGTGACCAAACCATCTAAGGCGACTCTCTCTAATCTTATCTTCCACTGGAGCTACTCCAACCTTTTCATGTATATGCTCATTTCGTATCCTAGCTCTAAGGGTAAAGCCACTCATCCACCTGAGCATCCTCATCTCTGCAACACTTAACTTAGTATTATGCTTCTTTTTTAATGGCCAACATTCGGCACCATAAAGCATTGCAGGTCTCACCACCATCTAATAAAATTTTCCCTTAAGTTTGAGGGGGACTTTTCTATCACACAACAAGCCCGATGCATTCCTCCACTTCAACCATCCAACTTGAATTCTGCTGATAATATCCCCATCTATTTCCCCATCACTCTGAACAATAGATCCAAGATATCTAAAACGTGTACTCTTATTAATGACTTGATCGCCCAAAGTTACAATCCCCTCACTAGGTCTATTACTACTAAAATTACACTCCATATATTCTGTTTTAGATCTACTCAAGCGAAAACCTGGTTGACCTCTATAATTCAAGTTTACCTTCAACTTTGGGGGGGGGGGGGCGGCGGGGGCGGGGGGATAACTATAGAGGGGAGAGGTAGAGGTGTTTGTGGGGTCCTAATGTTGTGGAAATAAAATTAATTTGTATAGGAGTCCTTATATAATTTTTACTATATCAATACATGGAAATAAAATGAAAATACTTGTGTGGAAGGATTTGCACATGGCTTCCTAGTTTCGAGATTTGAATATCCTTTTGTGAGTGACCCATTCACTCCCTCCAATCAAGAGAGTTTTTCTTTTGTTGCTTTATCGCCACTTGTAATCACTCTTCCTTTTTATCGATGCTCCCATCTTCATGTGTTGCCCGTTATATAGTAAGCAATATGTGGCTAAAAATTCCTCTTTTTTTCCACGGACTTACTACTTAAAGAGGGGGGGAGGCTGAAATTCTTTTTAGGACTATACATGTAGGGCTCGGCCATGCAACAACAACAACAACATCAAGCCTTTGTCCCACTACGTGGGGTCGGCTACATGAAATCTTTTTTCTCCATTGTGTCATGTTAAAAGTCAAATTCTCATTTAAATCTAATAAAGAAAGATCATTTCTAATATTTTCTAACTAAGTCTTTTTAGGTATATCTCTACCTTTCTTAATATAATTCAAATCTAATACCTCTACTTTCCTAACTGGGTCATTGGAAGGCCTCCGTTGTATGTGACCAAACCATCTAAGGCGACTCTCTCTAATCTTATCTTCCACTGGAGCTACTCCAACCTTTTCATGTATATGCTCATTTCGTATCCTAGCTCTAAGGGTAAAGCCACTCATCCACCTGAGCATCCTCATCTCTGCAACACTTAACTTAGTATTATGCTTCTTTTTTAATGGCCAACATTCGGCACCATAAAGCATTGCAGGTCTCACCACCATCTAATAAAATTTTCCCTTAAGTTTGAGGGGGACTTTTCTATCACACAACAAGCCCGATGCATTCCTCCACTTCAACCATCCAACTTGAATTCTGCTGATAATATCCCCATCTATTTCCCCATCACTCTGAACAATAGATCCAAGATATCTAAAATGTGTACTCTTATTAATGAATTGATCGCCCAAAGTTACAATCCCCTCACTAGGTCTATTACTACTAAAATTACACTCCATATATTCTGTTTTAGATCTACTCAAGCGAAAACCTGGTTGACCTCTATAATTCAAGTTTACCTTCAACTCCCTCTCTAGTCTTATCAATAAAAAGAATATCATCACCAAAAAGCATACACCAAGGTACATCCTCTTGCAAATGTCTAGTGAGAACATCCATGACTAAAGCAAAAAGATATGGGCTTAAGGCTGATCCTTGATGTAATCCAACCGAAATAGGAAAATACTTGGTCAAACCGCCTTATGTTTGAACACAAGTAATAGCTCTTGTATGCATATCTTTAATGATTTGAATATAAGAGTTATTAACTCATTTCTTTTCAAGAACTCACCATAGCACTTCTTTTGGCACTTTATCATATGTTTTCTCTAAATCAATAAATATCATATGTAGATCCTCCTTATTCTCTCTATATTTCTCCATCAAACCTCTCAATAAATGTATGGCTTCCATAAGAGACCTACCTGGCATGAATCCAAATTGATTTTGAGAAACATTAGTATCACGCCGCAACCTACGCTCCATAATTCTGATGCATGCAAATTTCAGTTTTTTTATTTTTATTGTAATATGAATGCTATATTTAATTTTTGTTTTTTATGTTGCTACCCTATGATGGAAGGCAACTAAGGATCATGAGTAGGTAGTGCTTTGGACATGTTTTATTTTGGGTTTGCTGGCTTCTTTGGTGCCTTGGCTCTTGGTCTGAAGTGGGCCTCTCGGTTTGGGCCTGGTTGTTTTGGTTATTGCTGCCTAGTTGTGGAGCTGCTGTGTTCTACTTCTTGTTTCAGCTCATTATGGTGAGCTGCTGCCTTTTCAGCTTATAATTACTAATGTCCAGGTTCTTCCCCTCCTTTTGGCCTATCGATTTCTCTGCCTGGCGCCTTTCCGTGTCCTGGCTGTTCCTGTTTCCCGTGTGACCTCTCGGGTGGTGCTTCTGGAGCCGCCTGCTGGCCTTCTATTTCCCCTTTCCTGATTGGCTCGGCTGGTGGTGTTTGGGGCTGTTTGGCTGCCTCTTTTCACCTATAAATATGTGATGTTTTGAAGCATTAAGAGGTTGTTGTTTGCTGAGCAAAGTTCTCTAAAAACCTGAGGGTTTCTTCTTGGGAAAGCTTGCGAGCTTGTTCCATTTCTCTTCTCCTCTCTATAGCTTGTGAGCTATATTTCGTCTTGTCTTCTTACCTACTTCTGCTCTCCACAAGTTCCACTCCACTTGTATCTTTCTTCCCAAGTTATTGGAGGTGTTGGTTGGACGGTTTGGTAGCATTTGCCGGAGGAGATTTGTGGTGGATGTTGGTCCAAGTAGCAGTGGTGGACCCTTGGTTTGCATGTCCTTAAGCACTTCTTTTATTTTACCTACTATTTCGTTGCATGTGAGGTGACTGCTAGTTGGTTGTTCTGAGGGTAGCTTATTTTATTTTTAATTTGGTTTTTGTTTTCGTGTAACTTTCGTTTGGTTGGAGGTTTGTTTGATGTTGGCTTTCTAAATTTTGAATCGAGAAAAGTTGTACTAGCCATCGTGTTCTCCCTTTTGGTTTTCTATTTAGTTGTCTGCATCAAGTTTGGTATCAGAGCCTAGGTTAGCATATCCTAGGCTGGTGTGTGAGTTTTTTCTTGAAACAAAATGGCTAATCAAAATAACCCAGGGGATTGGCAACAATTGACTGATTTATAATATCAAATAAACAACATGGCTAACACCCTTGCAAATTTGAATGTCAACAATCCTAATGTCCAAAACTCTGAAAGTAAAGAAGAAATTCCTGGGAATCAAAATAGACGTCATAGGAATTGGGATCATGGGATTAAAATCGATGTCCATACCTTTGAAGGTAAACTACAACCCGATCAATTCATTGAATGGGTAGAAAAGATGGACCAATTTTTTGAGTGGAAAGAAATACCTAATAATAGGAAAGTTAAGTTTGCTAGCTTAAAACTCACTGGTCATGCATTAACTTGGTGGAAGAACCTTCAAAATAATAGACTAAGGCGAGGAAAAGAAAAAAATCTAAAACTGGGATAGGATGAAAGAAAAAATTAAAGGTAAGTTTTTTTCCTTCTGATCACTCACGAACATTCTTCCAAGAATTTAATAATCTTCGTCAAGGAAATCAAACAGTTGAAGAATACACCGAAACCTTTTATAAACTTCAATCTCGAAACGACTTAGATGAATCCGAGGAGAGAACTATCACTAGATATATTAACGAATCAAAATGGACCATTCAAGATCAATTAAATTTGCACCATGTAATCAAACTCGACGAAGCTTATCGAATGATATAAAAAATTGAAAAGCAATATCAACGAAGTTATAACAAGGCACTTGAAACTTATAAGCGACGACAAACTGGTGGGATTAAAATTCAATCTTCACCACCTTCTGTGGGAACATCAAGTGTGCGAACAAAAATATTTGAAACTCAAACTTTAGATAAAGGTAAAGGATTGATGGGACCCAAACCTACTGAACCACCCAAGCTGATTTGACCATGTTACAAATGTGGGCTATATGAGCATCTTTCAGCTGCTTGTTGGAAAAACAACCCTCCTAGAACTAATTACATTGCAAATGATGAAGAACTCGAGGAGGAAGAAGAAGAAAATAAAATTGAACCTGAAAATGAAATTGAGTTAGAAATGGTTGATGTAGAGGGCGACCAAGGTGATCAATTTTTAGTAATTCGACGAGTCCTAACTACTAAAATTGAAAATGGGGATAAATGGCTTAGGAGGAACATCTTTCGAACCACTTGCGCTATTGAAGGAAACTTTGCACTTTAATGATTGATAGTAGTAATTTTGGTAATTTTGTCTCACAACTGATGGTAGATAAGCTAAAATTGAAATCAAGATCACTTGTCAAACCTTACAAAATCTCTTGGTTCAAAGAAGGAGGTGAAGTTCCTATCACAAAGCAATGCATTGTTAATTTATCAATTAGAAGCTCTTATAAGGATCAAGTTGTTTGTGATATTGTACCTCTTGAAGTCTGTCACATCTTATTGGGTCGTCCCTGGCAATTCGACCATAAAACAATTCATAATGGGGAAAAGAACACATATACTTTAATTTAAAATAATAAGGAATTCACTTTGTATCCTTAAAAGTACATTCCAAACCCACCTGCCAAAAATACCAAAACTGCAAAAACAATAACTCCTAAACTACTCCTTAACACAAATGAGTTGAAACAATCTGAGATAGCATATCTGGTACCAGGAAAAGAATCTGATCCAACCTCTCAAATTCGTAAAGATATACAACCTTTGATTGATGAATTTTCTGACATAACACCTGAAGATTTGCCAAAAACTTTGCCACCAATGAGAGAAATCCAACATCATATTGACTTAATCCCTGGAGCTATATTACCTAATCTTCCTCATTACCGAATGAGTCCAACTGAACATGAAGAACTTGATAAGCAAGTCTCTGAACTTTTAGAAATGGGTTTAATCAAGGAAAGCCTAAGTCCCTGTGCTGTGCCTGCTTTACTTACACCTAAAAAAGATGGAACATGGAGGATGTGTGTGGATAGCCATGCCATAAATAAAATAACCATCAAATATAGGTTTCCAATTCCTAGGCTCGATGACATGTTGGATATGCTAAGTGGTGTTAAAATCTTTTCTAAAATTGACTTGAGAAGTGGGTATCATCAGATTAGGATTAGACCGAGTGATGAGTGGAAAACTGCGTTTAAAACCAAGGAAGGATTGTATGAAATGGCTAGTCATGCCTTTTGGGTTGTCTAATGCTCTTAGTACATTTATGAGAACAATGAATCATATTTTAAGACCTTTCATAGGAAAATTTGTGATTGTGTACTTTGATGATATTCTGATTTACAGCACTCACCCCTCTGAGCATCTTAATCATGTGAAACAAATCCTGCAAACTCTAAGAGAACAAAAACTGTACATCAATCTGAAAAAATATTCTTTCATGACTCCAAATTTGACCTTTTTATGGTATATTGTATCTTCTGAGGGAATTAAAATTGATCCTATTAAAATTGAGGCAATTCAAAACTGCCAACTCCTAAGAATATCAGCCAGGTGAGAGGATTTCATGGTCTAGCTTCTTTCTATCGTAGATTCATAAAGAACTTCAGCACTCTAATTGCTCCTATCACTGACTGTTTGAAAAAGGGAATCTTTAAATGGACACCTGAAGCTGAACAAACTTTTTAAGTAATCAAAGCAAAAATGAGTCAAGCTCCCATTCTTTGTTTGCCAAATTTTGATAAAATCTTTGAAGTTGACTTTGATGCTTCACATATTTGTATAGGAGCTGTGCTTAGCCAAGAAGGGAAACCCATTGCATACTTTAGTGAAAAGTTAAATGATTCTCGGTCTAGATATTTAACATATGATTTGAAATTTTATGCAATTGTTCAAGCTTTGAAATTTTGGAGATGTTATCTGATTCAACGAATGTTTGTTTTAAACACTGATCATGAAGCACTGCGATTTCTGGGTTCTCAAAAGAATTTGAACAAAAGACATACTAAGTGGATTTCTTTCCTGCAAGAATATTTATTTCATATCAAGCATAAAACTGCTGTGTTAAATAAAGTGGCTGATGCTTTAAGTAGAAGATCTCATCTTTTGGTAACTGTATTTCTAACCATAACTTCATTTGATTTCTTAAAAGACACTTATGCTAATGATCCAGATTTTAAGGATATTTGAGAATCTTGTCACTTCAGGAACTGATCAATCCGCCCAATTTATCATTCAACAAGGCTTTTTATTCAAAGGTTCTAGACTATGCATTACAAAAAATTCCTTATGAGAACAACTTGTGAAAGAACTTTATAGTGGGGGCCTAGGTGGGCATTTTGGTCAAGGGAAAACTATTGCTTTAGTGAAAGAAAAATATTTCTGGCCTCATATGAGAAAATAAATTGCTAAGCTGGTAAAACAATATAAAATATGTCAATCTTTCAAAGGAACATCTCAAAACACTGGCTTATATACTCCCTTCCTGTTCCAAATAAACCTTGGGAAGATATTTCTATGGATTTTGTTTTAGGGCTGCCTGTTACTGCACGAAAATTTGATTCTGTATTTGTTGTTGTTGACCGATTTAGTAAAATGGCACACTTTATTCCATGCAAAAAAACTTCTGTTGCTTCATATGTTGCTGACTTGTTTTTTAAAGAAATTGTTCGTCTCCATGGCATACCCTGAACATTTACATCGGATAGGGACACTAGATTTTTGAGCCACTTTTGGAGAACACTTTGGGCTAAGTTGGGAACTAATCTTCAATTTAGTAGTGCTTATTATTCACAAATTGATGGACAAATTGAAGTTGTCAATAGAAGTTTAGGGAATTTACTGAGAGATGCCTTGCTGGTGAGAAACCTTCCCAATGGGATTTGATCCTTCCCCAAGCTGAGTTTGCCTATAATAATTCTGTTAATCGATCCACTGAAAAAACTCCTTTTGAAATTATTTATGGTCAGCCTATACCTCACATTTTGAATAGAACTTGTTTACCTTTACCTAACAAAATCAGTGCTGAAGCAACATAAACTATTGATCATATAAAATCAATACAATAGCAAGTCCTCGAAAAACTCCGTATGGCAAATGTTAACTACAAATCTGCTGTTGACAAACACTGGAGGGAGTTTTATTTTAAAGAGGGTGACTTGGTTATGGCCTATTTTCGTCGTCAGTATTTTCCTGCTGGTACTTTTGGCAAGCTAAGCCAGAAGAAATTTGGGCCTTTTCGTATTTTGCAAAATTGGGCACGAATGCCTATCTTGTGGATCTTCCTATCATTGTTGGAACTTCTCCTGTATTTAATGTTTCTGACCTTTCTTTGTATGAAGGAAATTCAGGTGATTTTATGGAGATTGAGACTTTACCAATTTCCACTTCTGTTCTAAGCAGAGATGATCAAATTGAAGATGTTCTTGATATAAGGATTACTCAGACTAGACATAGTGAGCACAAAAGGTTCTTGGTTAAATGGAACAACCGTTCGTTGACTAATTGTACATGGATGGATGCGGTGGAGCTAAAAAATTGTCATCCGGATCTCTATCAGAGAGTTGTTGAAGCATTCTCATCAGGAGATGAGATTCTCCCACCAGGGGGGAATTGATGCATGCAAATTTCAGTTATTTTATTTTTATTGTAATATGAATGTTATATTTATTTTTTTTTTTTTTTGCTACCCTATGATGGAAGGCAACTAAGGATCATGAGTAGGTAGTGTTTTGGACATGTTTTACTTTGGGTTTGCTGGCTTCTTTGGTGCCTTGGCTCTTGGGCTGAAGTGGGCCTCTCGGTTTGGGCCTGGTTGTTTCGGTTATTGCTGCCTAGTTGTGGAGCTGCTGTGTTCTACTTCTTATTTCAGCTCATTATGGTGAGTTGCTGCCTTTTCAGCTCATAATTGTTGTTGTCCAGGTTCTTTCCCTCCTTTTGGCCTTTCGGTTTCTCTGCCTAGCGCCTTTCTGTGTCCTGATTGTTCCTGTTTCCCGTGTGACCTCTCGGGTGGTGCTTCTGGAGCCACCTGCTGGCCTTCTGTTTCCCCTTTCCTGATTGGCTCGGCTGGTGGTGTTTGGGGTTGTTTGGCTGCCTCTTTTCACCGATAAATATGTGATGTTTTGAAGCATAAAGAGGTTGTTGTTTGCTAAGCAAAGTTCTCTAAAAACCTGAGGGTTTCTTCTTGGGAAAGCTTGCGAGCTTGTTCCATTTCTCTTCTCCTCTCTATAGCTTGCGAGCTATATTTCGTCTTGTCTTCTTACCTATTTCTTCTCTCCACAAGTTCCACTCCACTTGTATCTTTCTTCTCAAGTTATTGGAGGTGTTGGTTGGACGGTTTGGTAGCATTTGCCGGAGGAGATTTGTGGTGGATGTTGGCCCAAGTAGCAGTGGTGGACCCTTGGTTTGCATGTCCTTAAGCACTTCTTTTATTTTACCTACTATTTCGTTGCATGTGAGGTGACTGCTAGTCGGTTGTTCTGAGGGTAGCTTGTTTTATTTTTAATTTGGTTTTCGTTTTCGTTTAACTTTCGTTTGGTTGGAGGTTTGTTTGATGTTGGCTTTCTAAATTTTGAATTGAGAAAGTTGTACTAGCCATCGTGTTCTCCCTTTTGATTTTCTATCTAGTTGTCTGCATCAAATTCGCTCCCATAGTTTTAGAGTATGACACATTAACTTAATTCCTCTATAATTCGCACAATCTTGTGCATCACTTTTATTCTTAAAAATATGAATTAACACACTCATTCTCCACTCATCTGGCAACTTTTAATTTAATTTGCTTGACAACCTTTTAAGGTTAATGTTACTATTAATTGATTATAAACTAAGTCCTTTTAAGTATTTTACTCATGGACGATAATTGCCAATTGCATTAGAAGTTGTTTTTTTTTTTTTGCGTACCAATCTTGAGCTTATCATCAAGTCATAAACTCCTAGGTAAATTAATAAGGATTGGTCCTTTCTTGGGCTAGTTAGGACAGGGGAGCAAATAAGGAACTGCTTTAGTTTTTGTAAGGTTGCTTCACACTCGGTCATTCATTCAAACTCGTTTCTCTTGCGAAGTGCCTTGAACAACAAAGCACTTCATTTGCATTGAAGGCTGCTTCACATCTTAAGGGAAATGATACATCTTAGGCCTGTCAACTTTCATAATAGCCTATGGAAATAAAATGAAAATACTTTTGTGGTCCTAATGTTGTGGAAGTAAAATTAATTTGTATAGGAGTACTCTTATATAATTTTTACTATATCAATACATGGAAATAAAATGAAAATATTTGTGTGGAAGGATTTGCACATGGCTTTCTAGTTTTGAGATTTGAATATCCTTTTGTGAGTGGCCCATTCACTTCCTCTAATCAAGAGAGTTTTGCTTTTGTTGTTTTATTGCCACCTGTAATCACTCTTCCTTTTCATCGATGCTCCCATCTTCATGTGTTGCCGGTTATATAGTAAGCAATATGTGGCTAAAAATTCTTCTTTTTTTCCACGAACTTACTACTTAAAGAGAAGGGGAGGGGGAGGAGTTGTCAACTCTGCATGAGGAGAGAAAAAAGGCTGAAATTATTTTTAGGATTATACATGTAGGGCTCGACCATGCATGGAATTTAATTTAATTTGCTTGACAACCTTTTAAGGATAATGTTACTATTAATTGATTATAAACTAAGTCCTTTTAATTATTTTACTCATGGACGATAATTACCAATTGCATTAGAAGTTTATTTATTATTTCTATTTTTACGTACCAATCTTAAACTTATCATCAAGTCATAAACTCCTAGGTAAATTAATAAGGATTGGTCCTTGCTTGGGCATAGGATACCCCACTATCCACTATCAAGTCAACCAAAGTCTTGATGCAAGTGTTAGCAAATAAAAATTAACTTGTATAGGAGTACTCTTATATATTTTTTACTATATCAACAACAACAACATCAAGTCTCTAAGAGTAAAGCTACTCATCTCTCTGAGCATCCTCATATCTGCAACACTTAACTTAATATAATGCTTATCTTTTAATGGCCAACATTATGCGCCATAAAGTATTGCAGGTCTCACCACCATCTTATAGAATTTTCTCTTAAGTTTGAGGGGTACTTTTCTATTACATAATAAGCCCAATGCATTTCTCCACTTCAACCATCCAACTTGAATTCTACTAATAATATCTCTATCTATTTCACCATCATACTAAACAATAGGTCCAAGATATCTAAAATGTGTACTCTTATTAAAGACTTGATCGCCCAAAGTCACAATCCCCTCACTAGATCTATTACTACTAAAATTACACTCCATGTATTCGGTTTTAGATCTACTCAAATGAAAACCTTTAGAATTAAAATTGACTTCCATAATTCAAGTTTATCCTCAACTCCCTCTCTAGTCTTATCAACAAGAAGATTATCATCAACAAAAAGCATACTCCGGGATACATCCTCTTACAAATGTTTACTAAGAACATCCTTGAATAAAGCAAAAAGATATGGGCTTAAGTCTAATACTTGATTTAATCCAACTGAAATAGGAAAATATTTGGTCAAACCACCTTGTGTTTGAACACAATAGTTTATGCATGCATATCCTTAATGACTTGAATATAAGTATTATTAACCCATTTCTCTCCTAGAACCCTCCATGGCACTTCTCTTGGAACTTTATCATATGCTTTCTCTAAATCAATAAATATCACATGTAGATTCTCCTTATTCTCTATATACTTCTTCATCAAACTTTTTATTAAATATAGCTTCCATAGTAGACCTACTCGGCATAAATCCAAATTGATTTTGAGAAATATTAGTATCAAGTTGTAACATATGCTTCATAACTTTCTCCCATAGTCTTAAATTATGACACATTAATTTAATTTCTTCATAATTCGCACAATCTTGTGCATCACTTTGATTTTCAAAAATATAAATCAATACACTCATTCTCCACTCATCTGGCATCTTTTTAGTTTTCAAACAACAATACAACAACAATAACAAGCCTTTGTCCCACTACGTGGGGTCGGCAACATGAATCCTTTTTCTCCATTGTGTCCGGTTCAAAGTCAAATTCTCGTTTAAATCTAATAGAGAAAGATCATTTCTAATATTTTCTAACCAAGTCTTTTTAGGTCTACCTCTACCTTTCTTAACATAAGTCAAATCTAATACCTCTACTTTCCTAACTGGGTCATCGGAAGGCCGCCGTTTTATGTGACCAAACCATCTAAGGCGACTCTCTCTAATCTTATCCTCCACTGGAGCTACTCCAACCTTTTCACGTATATGCTCATTTCGTATCCTGTCTCTAAGAGTAAATCCACTCATCCACCTAAGCATCCTCATCTCCGCAACACATAACTTAGTATTATGCTTCTCTTTTAATGGCCAACATTCTGCACCATAAAGCATTGCAGGTCTCACCACCATCTTTTTAGTTTTCAAAATAATATTAAAAAGTTTAGTAAGCCAAATTTTTTTTCAATCTCCTAAGCATTTTCACACCTCCATTGGAATATCATCAGACAGTATTTCCTCACTTCATTTTCTTTGAAGCTGCTATAACTTCGATTTCACTAATACGTCGATGAAAACAAAAAATCTTTATTTTCGGGTGCTAAGGTCACTAAAGTTAATCGTATTCTCACAATCTTCATTAAAACGCTTAGCAAAATATCTTATCCATCTTATTTGAATATCCTCTTCTAATAAAAGAACTTTTTTATCATCATCTTTAATGAGCTTCACTTGAACTAAAACCTTACCACTATTATCTATTTGTTTAGATAACTTATACATATATATTTCGTCCTTCTTAGTATTTAATCTATAAATCATTAAAAGTTAAAATCTTTGCATTACATTTTTTTTCTTAGACACCTTCCGGTTCATTTTATATATTTTTCAATTTTCAGAGTTCTTACATCTAAACTAATTTTTATAACAAAATTTTTTATTTTTATCCTTTCTTGCACATTTTGATTCCGCCGCCAACTATTTTTCCTATTATGAACGTTTTCCTTTAATACTACAAGCACATCCTTTATAATTTTTCTTAATATCACTAGCTATCTTTTCCCACATAACTTTAGTTCCTCATGCACAGACAAAATCTTAAAATTTAGAATCTTACTCTCAAAAATATTTTTGTTAGTGTTTTTTAAATGCTCCCATCTAATCCTAGAACATTTTTTTTTTTTTTACATTTTATCCCATTATCTTAAAGTTCAAAACTAATAAACGATATTGGGTATATAAACTTTCACTTGGAATAACTTTGCAATCTTTGCATTCTAAACGATCTATTTTTCTTATATGAAAATAATCAATCTGAGTTTTACCATATCTATTCTTATAAATAATGAGATGCTCATCTCTTTTCTTAAATAAGGTACCAATTATAAAATTATAAGCTAAAGCAAAATCTAATATGGTCTTACCACCTACATTAGTCGCTCCAAATTTATAGCCACCATGAATGCTTTTAAAAATCTACTTCTCTACCAACATGTTCATTTAAATCTCCTCCAATAAAATTTTTTTCTTCAAGAAGTATCTTTTATATTTATTTTTCTAAGTCATTTCAAAATTTTAATTTTGAACATATATCCAAACTTACTAGAAGAGCATAAACACTTATAAGATTAATAATCTTAACATAAATAATAAGTTTTAAAGCTATAATTCTATCTTCAATTCTATTATTTTTTACAACATTATCCTTCAAACTCTTTATTTATAATCACACCTACGACACCTACCAGAATATCATAGTTTAAATCATAAACAATCAATCTTCTTGGTCTTCTCTCCAACCCATTTTATTTCGTGAATGCATAGAATATTTATCTTTCTATGAATCATAATATCTATTAATTTCATTAATTTGTCTATAAGGGAACCTATATTTCAAGTTCATATCTTAATTCTAGTTTCATTGACTAGCTTCTTTGCCCACATCCATCCATGATGTGGGAACCCTTGCCTATTTAACACTGTACTCGGGTGTCGGTGCAGCAGCCCTTGCATACTTCTCGTTATATTCAGGCCATATAGCACGTCGCTTTCAGGGAATATCCTAGCATTAACACAATATATTAAAAGATTCATATCATGATTATTCAATAAATTTTATGCTGACTATCGATTGCTTAATCCAACGTTCCACTTTTCTCATCCAGGGCATGGGACTTGGCAACTGCAATGTTTGTGGGGTCCTAATATATTGGAAATAAAAATTAACTTATGTAGTAGTAGTTTTATATAACTTTTACTATGTTAATTCATGGAAATAAAATGAAAATACTTGTGTGGAAGGATTTGTGCATGGCTTCCTAGTTTTGATATTTGAATATCCTTTTGTGAGTGGCTCGTTCACTCCCTCCAATCAATAGAGTTTTTCTTTTGTTGCTTTATTGCCACTTGTAACCACTCTTCTTTTTTATTGATGCACCCATCTTCATGTGGTGCCACTTATATAGGAAGAAACATGTGGCTAAATTTTCCTTTTTTTTCCACTGACTTGCTACAGAGAGAGAGAGAGAGGAGTTGCCAACTTTCCATGAGGAGAGAGAAAAAAAACTGAAATTCTTTTTAGGATTATACATGTAGGGCTCGACCATGCATCGAATTTAATTTAATTTGCTTAAAAACCTTATGCCAACATAATAAAGGTAATGTTACCTTTAATTGTTTATAAACTAAGTCCTTTTAAAGTATTTTCCTCATGGACGATAATTACCAATTGCATTTTTGTTCTGCATTATTAGAAGTAGTTTATTTATTTATTTTTTTATGAACCAATCTTGAATTTATCATCAATTCATAGACTCCTAGGTAAATTAATAAGGATTTGCTCATATTTGGGCTATTAAAGACATGGGAGCAAAAAAGGAACTGCTTTAGTTTTGGACAGGTTGCTTCACACTCGGTCATTCATTATAACTCGTTACTCTTTTTTCCTCATGGGAAATAGATTCCTGACTATATGATTTACTGATGCGAATTTGTTTAATTTGCTTTATCTACTAGATCTTCAGCTATGGTTTTCATAGACAAGGTGGCGGGACCTTTATGATGCCATTACACTAGTTTTCTTGGGATGATGGTACGCTAGAATCAAACTTTCAAAAGCGTTGAAGTATGATAATCTCATTAGATAGGATTCTTGAGGAAGGCTTATGATCTTAAGTTGTCACTCTCCCACCAATCTCAAGTGCTATAGTCAAACTGTTGTCTGATTGAAATTTTATGAAATTGCTAAGGTATTTAAGTTGTAATGTTTTCAATAAAACGAGTATGCCTTCAGTAGTGTTTTTTCAGGACAATGCTTCAATACTTGAGTCAACAAATAGATTTGAAGGAAATGATGGAAATGGCTCAACAAAACCTTCTCTAGATAGAGATCATGGAAATTAGCATTAGATAAAGATGATATAATTGAACAATTAAATTTGAATAGAAGCGTTGAGGTTGATGGAAGAATTATGTTACGGCAGGAGAAGGCTAGGCGGAATCAGGAAGTGAGCCAAGGGGAGGGTTCAACTAGTCTTGTGAAGCCTAGGAGAGTTGTCATGCATTATGGAAGGAGGAGAAATCAAGAGGAGCTGTTTAGGAAGGTTTCCTAATCATGTTCATTGTGCTTAGGAATGTTTTAATTATTTAGGAAGTTTTCCTAAATTATGTTTATGATGTTTAGGAAAGTTTCCTAATTATATTTATTATGTTTAGGAGGGTTTCCTAAATTATGTTTTTGTTATTTATGAATGTTCTATTTTTGTTATTTTTGTTATTGTGTGCTATGGCCATTTAAGAGAAATTTTTGTTTAGGGTAGGGCATGAGATACTTTGTGGTTGTTGTAGTTTTATTTTGGAGAGCTTCCTAGTGGTGCCTAGGGTTCGTGGGAGAGCTGATCTACCTTTGGAATAGTAGATCAATTGTATATTTCATTATTGTTGAAGTATTAATAAAAAATCAGCCCTTATCTTTGTATTCTTGCAGTTTCTACTTAGTTTCTTTGCTCTTTTTACTTCCAAGACGCATCAAATTATTATGAATCATGATAGAGATCATGATATAATTGAACAGTTAAATTTGAATTGAATCATTTAGATTGATGGAAGAATTATGTTACGCCAGGAGGGGGCTGGGCAGAATCAGGAAGGGAGGGAAGGGGAGAGTTCGACCAGCCCTGTGAAGTCCAGGAGAGCTGTCATGCATTATGGAAGGAAGAGAAATCACGGGGAGTGTTTAGGAAGGTTTTCTAATTATGTTTATTATGCTTAGGAAGGTTTTAATTGTTTAGGAAGGTTTCATAAATTATATTTATCTTGTTTGGGAAGGTTTCCTAAATTATGTTTATGCTGTTTAGGAATATTATATTTGTGTTATTGTGTGCTAGGGCTATTTAAGAGAGTTTTTTGTAGGGTAAGGCATGAGATAATCTGTGTTTGCTGCAGTTTTATTTTGGAGAGCTTCCTAGCGGTGTCTAGGGTTAGTGGGAGAGCTGATCTACCTCTCGAATAGTGTAGATCAATGGGATCTTTCATTATTGTTGAAGTATTAATAAAAAATTAACCCCTATATTTGTATTCATGTGATTTTTACTTAGTTTCTTTGCTGTTTTTATTTCTAATATGCATCAAATTATTATGAATCATGAGGTGATCTGATGATTACGGTTCTAAAGGACTATTGCTTTGTCCTATCACTGTGACATGGAAATCACAGAAGCATGAAATCGGACAATTGATATTGTATAAAAAAGTCCAATTTTCTGATCTTGGATCATTGCTGGATAGCAAAATTAGTTTGTAGATGGTGATTCAGTTATCATTGATAGCTGTTAGCTCATCCCAAATGGTCTTCTTCTTCATGCCTTGACTAACTTAGGAGTAATTTTTTTGTGCTTCTGCATATTTAATCGCCACATTGACTGAACATGAGCAATTGTTTAATTTGCTTTGCTGCTTGTTTATGTTCTCTGTTTCAAGTTTACTGATGACCTTATTTCATTCAAGAACTCAATATTCCAAATTGTATTGGCTTATGCCAGAATTGGACTTTAGACCCCTTTTTTTTCTTTTTTTTTTTGCTTCGTTTGCTTCTTTATTTATGCTTCAAGAACGGTTTTGATGCACTTGTAGGCTTGGATCATCACCTTTATCTATGCAAGAATGATAGTCCTAATTTTCTTCAGTCTTCTCATTCTGCGTTTAGTGATCCAAGGTAGGTGTATAGCGCCTACGTAAGATGTCTTATGGCATTTGTGTGCAAAAAAGAATATTTTAATCAAAATTTAAATAGTTTTTTGGAATACTTTCTCCTCAAAAGATAATTGATACAAATTGCGAAACTTGAATGTTAACTACCTTTTCTAATTTGAAGAATTTCATTCTCAAAACTTCAGTGATAGACTTTGTTCTACAGAAAAAATTATTTTGTAGTGATTCTGGTTTTTCTGATCAGATTTTGAATGCTGAAGAGGAAATCAAAAGAAGGAGCATTCTGTCGGCTCCTGCACGTTCATCTGTTCCTCTACAAGCAGAAGCTTCAGCTGAAATGAATTATGCTGCAAGAAATCCACCCAAAATTGGTGTAGAGGTGAACTTTGGTGGTGATGTAGGAGGAGAATCGGATGCTGCTGGCAATTACAGCATTCAAGCACGTCAATGGCCTCCTATGCCTATTACATCTCCGTCTACAACATCCATCGGCAAAACATCACACGGTCCTTTCCAGCATACGGTAATTGCTAAGGGCATAAGAGTGAGCTGTATCTTCTACTCTCTTCTTAGCTTGTAATCGAATTTTGACTTCTGATCTCGTAGTGCTATATGTGTATTGCTTGCTAAAAGGATTTTTAATCCAATGTTCTGTAATTATCTTCTTTATTTTTGTATGATAGTTCATTCCTTTCAACAAACTCGAGTGATATGAGTATTCTTTTTAATTATTAATTCCCAAGTAAGGTACTAACACGCATGTTAGGAAATTACATTTATTTAAATCATGATGTAAATCAGAGTTAATTTTTCGAATAATTAGCCAGTCATTAGCATTTTCAACGACTAGCCAGTTGTTACCTTTCTCAACGACTAGCTCCCAGATCAACAGCATGACCCGCTGAACCCCGCCCATAGACCCTCGCCTAACCCAGCTGCAAAACCAGCCAGCACGCCAAGCAAGTCACAGTAGACCAATGGCCAGCTCATGATAATGACTGGCTTCACTAAACAATTTTTTTTTTTTTTAGTTTTGTTTCAGCCTATAAAATTTTTCATTGTTTTCCTTCAAAAAATTTGTCCTATAGTAGTTCGGTTAATAAACGGAATCTTGAAGATATGACGCAAAATGAACGAGGAAGAAAATTTGATTCTGATATATAAGGATGTGAGGACAAATATGAGATTTTTCAAGTTTACATTTACTGTTAAGCATATATTTTTGGCAGACAACTTTGATATTTCAAAGCTAGGCATACTGAGTTGTGTGAAGTCGGCATTATTTTCCTCCATTCTCATTTGTTTTCGATTCTCAGCTGTATAAATCAGTTTTTGAAATATATTCCATGTCATGTTTATATGCTAGCGATTAAACGTTAGAAGATGACAGAAATTGAATTCCTCCCGTCAATATATTCTTTTTTCGCCTGCACCATTGCTTAAGAAACATAAAAGCTTCAACAACAATACAACAACAATAACAAGCCTTTGTCCCACTACGTGGGGTCGGCAACATGAATCCTTTTTCTCCATTGTGTCCGGTTCAAAGTCAAATTCTCGTTTAAATCTAATAGAGAAAGATCATTTCTAATATTTTCTAACCAAGTCTTTTTAGGTCTACCTCTACCTTTCTTAACATAAGTCAAATCTAATACCTCTATTTTCCTAACTGGGTCATCGGAAGGCCGCCGTTTTATGTGACCAACTTTATCATTTGTAGGATTCAACTTTATGCTGACATCTCAAATTTATGCAGGTTCATGTGCCTCGTGGAAGTGCACCTCATCAGGTTTCATCAAGCTCATTAATGGCTGGCTCGATGGCTAGCCCGTCCCGTTTTGCCCCTACAGGTCAGCATGGACATTCAGTGAGCTTTCCTGCAGTTTCTGTATCTGGAACCCATCTTCCTGCTTCTTCACCATCTCCAGCAGCATCTGGTGGCACTTCCTCAGCCTTTAGGGATTCCCGCTGGTAATCCCTTTGTGATTGAGAGATGCTAATTGCACAAATTAGCAAATATGCCCTCAGTTTTGCTATTATTTACGATCTGCCACTATGAGCTTGCAGAGTTTGGTAAATTTAGCACCTCTTTTGCGATTTTGTGTTTCCTGATTTATCTATAAAGAATAATCAGATGTGTTTTGTTGTATATACCAGCATCGTAGCTGTGCAAGTAATTTCTTTCTAGGATCTCATCTGTTAACTTTGTTGATTAGGAAATGAAAAGAGAAAATTTAATGTGTCAACTTGTTGTCTATTATTTTCACTCAGCTTGAAGATCACTGCATAATAGTGGCATCTATTGAGTTTGAATGAATACCAATAAGCTGGCTAATGAGCCAGACCAGCCCTGATTCAGTCGAGCGCTATTTAAATTTTGCTAGTTTGAGATCGGATCAAATGTACAAAAGATTGAAATTTAACTGAAAATTAAATTGATTTTAGCTTCTGATTGAAATATTATTAGTTATAGGTTTGCATTCATGGGAATTTTAAATTTCAAAGAATTAAATAAAGCATATTCAATCTTTTGTATCTTTGAGGGAAGGTTTTTAGATATCTAAATCATATTTCAATTTATATCTAAAAATTGTTTGATGAACCTCTAGGTTTGAACAAGGTCAATTCTTTTGTCTTTTAGCTCAACCATTAAAATGTTTTATGAACCAGTTTTGGTCAATTTCAACCCATAAATCAAGTTTTATCTGAGTTATATATCTTGTTTGTGCCCCAGGCAATCCTACCTTGGCCTAGTGAACCTTAAGCAGACCCTCATATACAAATGTTTACCATAGTCAAAACTTAACAAAAAGATAACATGATTAACCCATATGATACTATATTAGCTAGCCCAGAGCAACTAGTAAAGTAGGATCCATAAATCCTAAACTCTCTTTATACAACCTAGTAACCCACGTTGATTTATATAATTAAATTTATATCAACTTTGAGATTGATTTGACCATTGACCTAGCTACCTAACGCTAGGCTTAGGGTTGGAGTCGCTCCTGTGGTAGATAAGATTAGAGAGAGCCGTCTTAGATGATTTGATCATATAAAATGGCAGACTTCTGATGATTCGATTGAGAGAGTAGATGTATTAGATTTGGCTTATGTTAAGAAAAGTTGAGCTAGACCTAAAAATACTTGGTTAGAAAATATGAGAAATAACCTTTCTTTATTAGATTTAAATGATATTTTGACCCTTATAACATGGCACAATGGAGAAAAAAGATTTATGTAGCTGACCTCACATAGTGGGATAAAGGCTTGATGTTGTTGCTTAAATATCCTAGTTCTTAGGGGTCCCACCTAGTTTAATTGACTAGTTACTACATTAAATGAACCATAATATTAGTTAAATATCTTAATTTGATTAAATCTTAGATAAATGAGCCAAACTATAAACTTAGGCTTAACTCACTACCCTAAGTGCTTTAGAGCCTAGACTAACCAATCTAACCTTAGGACCAGGGGTGGAACCTTGTTGTATTGAGGTCTCCCCCATCTCAAAAATTTACTTTGCCCTAGTCGCATCTGCTCCGCTCGAGTATCCCACGCGACTCCTCGAAAGCCTTCAGTTGTTGCTGCATGCTCTGTCGTGGGTTGTTGCGCCCCTTTTTTCGCTTCTCTTCTATGCACGACAGCATCGCCGATTCGTCGGGTGACTCCTTCAATTATAAGCAAGACATTGTCAACTTCCACAGTTAGACCTAGCCTCCTAGAGTTTCGCCACTTATAGTTTTTTTTAACCAAACTCGAAAACCCATTTTGCACTCCTAAGTACTCGTCGATGCCTTTGGTTGCTAGCAGAATGTCGTTGCCCACTTCAATGGTTTAACCTGGTCTCCTAGAGTTTCACCGCCATTTGAGCTGTAAGTGCTTTGTTTTACACTTCTTTTTTTAGCCAAAATCAAAGTAGGAGATATTGAACTGTCAAACCACCCTTCTAAGGTTCAAATATTGTTTTCCTTAGTTTTACAGTTTTCATCTCTATGGTTTAGCAGAGTATGTTTTCACCCAAAGTTCTTATTTTAATTGCATTATTATTTCAAGTTTTCAACTTTTTCCCAATAATAGGAACTTTATTCAACATAATTTAGCTATGATCTAGTCAATAGTATACACCTATTAATTATAAGAGACATATTTGAACAAAAGACATTGCACAGAGAAGCTGAGTATCAATTCCTTCAACAATATTGCTACATGACTAAATTGTCTTTTCACGAGTTACTACATAGTATAAATGGATCCAGAACTGAAGACATATAGGAAACTTGTTCTCCATTGTTGATTGTAGCTTGCAAGGTTGAACGTGCTTGCTTGTATTCTGATATTGATCGTAGGGATACCCTAGCGTTTGATGCATGCTTCTGCATATGCTGGTAGAGCATATCATCAACTACATTAAGTCCTAATGCTCTTTGTATGCTGCTCTATCTCACTTGTAAGGTATCGGTATGATTACTTGCATGCTGACTTGTATTGATTGTGGGAAGGCTACACTTCAACTTGAATTTGATATTTCATTTGTCGCATGTCTCTTCGGTAGATTTCTTTGAAGATTTCATATTATTGTTTAAAGAGTTCTTAAGCAAACTGTAGTTGAGATTTTATCCCATACACATCCTTGTAGCCGATGCAATTGTCTCTAGTAATTAACCGCATGAATTTCCCTTATCATTTGTTGGGAAATTTGTATGATCATCTAAACCTGTGTTGTTGAATTCTCTTTGGTTTCCGTTGATCAATGCTTGCAAATAGATCACATATCCTTGTACTCACTTTGACTTGCGTTCGCTTGCTCACTACTCATTGTCATTTACCAGTATTTACATATGACCCATAACTGCTTGTAAGCGAGGTGTAGAAACTTTCTTTGTTCTCTACTGATTGTTGATTCATTCATATCTGATTCTTCTTTTTGAGAGAGATAAATACATCTAGTTGCATGATTGATCCATGGGTGAGTTGTATTCACTACATTTCCCTCATTCGTGTTTGCTAATGATTCATTTAACCCACTACACGTGAACTTCAATAATCCACAAGAGATTGATGTGTTTACTTGCATATTGTTGTTGACTACGAAATGAGTCTTTTGCAATATCATTGAACCCTTCTACTTGCAAGAGATCAATGTATTGAATATTTATCGGATCCTTCGTGACAGCTCATTTATTTGTTGCATATCATTATTCATCATTTATAGATGAACTGTTAACGATCATCTGCATTTGTCACGATCTTCGTGTTGACTTCAATTCGCCCTCGCATTTGTTAGATATTCCTTGTGAGTCGATTATGCCTATGAATTTGTTTGCTTGTATGATGACATTAGGCATAGAGATATTGTTGCATTTATTACTGATCTTTGCTGACATGACTAACAATATCACTTTGCCACATTACAGGTTTTATCTTAGAAGTTCAAGTTATGCTTCATGCCATTCACTTGGTATTCGAACTATAGTTCAGTTCAATGTCTAGCTTTATTTCAAATCTGAGTTCCCTGTGTTGTCTTGTTTGAGTCCTCTGTTGTCCAAATCTTTGACATCTTGTTTAAGTACTGTTGACATCCGCTATGTTTGAGTCAAATCAGATCCAAGTTCATAAGTCCTTGCAAGCTCAAGTTCCACTTGATGTTATACAGTTTGAGTTCAAATCAGACTCTTAGTCCAAGCTTGAGTCCAAGTTCAACGCATTAGTTCACAATGCAAGTCCAAGTTCTTGTTCAAAGTCTTCTGAGGTCCAACTCAAGTTCAGGTTCATTTATGTTTGGTTCAACCCAGGTCCTTATCATATGAATTAAGTTCAAGCTCAATCTAGGTCCTCTTTCCATTGTCCAATGCTTAAGTCATTTGGGTTCGAACTTTCATTCAAATTCGCTTAAGTTCAACTTGAGTTCTCAATTCAGTTCAAGTTTATGTTGAAATTAGGTTCATTTGAGTTCATTCAAGTTCAAAGCACAAGTTCTTGTCCTCTTCCTTTGAGCACAAATAGGTCCAAGTACAGTCATATGATCACCCGAAATTTCAGCAGCATTCCGGCATCTCCCCCGTTTAGGGAAAATAACGGAAAACTGAGCATTTCCCACCACGCTTAAGAAAGCGTGTATGGTAGATGCCCTCTTTCGAGGACACCGCGGTCGTGTAAAGTCTTTAATCCCCCACCATGCTTAAGAAAGCATGTATGGGTCTTCGACGTACCTGAAAAAGAAAAGCATTTGTTTCCCCGTAGGTACAGAGCCGCATACGGGTACTTAAAATTGTCCCCACCACGCTAAGAAAAGCGTGTATAGGGCCTACCCGCCTCGCCGCAGGTGTCGCACCGGGTTCCCTTCCCACCACGCTTAAGAAAGCGTGTATAGGCGGTTTGCCGGCTCGACACGAACGCCGAGGATAGGATTTTGAGGTGATTACCCGCCTCATTGTAGGCGCCGCACCGGGGTCCCATCCTACCACGCTTATGAAAGCGTGTATAGGCGGTTTTCCGGTCCGCCGCGAACTTCGAGAGCGAGAATCTGAGTTAGAAAATTATACCTTTGCAAGCGTCGATGTTGGCACGTGGATCGAGGCAAGAGAGTGCCTTGCACTTTCATTTCTCTTTTTCTTTTTATTTTATTGTTGTAATTAATTATAACTAATTTTAATTAATAATAATTAGTTATAATGAATAATAATTAATTATTTATTAAAATATTAATTATAGTTGATTATATTTAATTATAATTAAATTATGATTAATTATTAATTAATTATAATTAAAAATAAGCAATCATAATTAAATTTACTTAATTATGATTAACTTATAATTGATTAATAACTAATTATAATTAAAAATAATTAATTATAATTAAATTTAATTAAATATAATTAATATATAATAATTAATTAATTAATTAAAATTAAATTTAAAGCAAAGTTAAATCCTCTGTTCTCTCACTTTGGAGCTCGACAATCCTACGAGATTTGGCCGAAGTAGAGCGCGAATGGGAGAAGTTACTTACACAGCAAGCGAGCTTCCACTATTACTTCCGATCAGAATGTTGTAACTTCCGATCCAGCTGGAAAGGGGACGTCGTCAAGGGAGGTGGAGATATCGGATGGGCTAGGGTTTCAAGCTGGTAGGTAGAATGCTCCCTCTCCTCTCTCTCTCTCTCTCTCTTTCTCTGGAATGGAGGAGGCCGGACGTCGGCTTGAGGTAGGGCACGGTAGAGGCGACTGGAGCAGGGTAGGATAAGTGAGGCTTCGGCTTCGACGAGGGGAAGAGATCGGGTCTAAGGATGAGATGGAGCAGAGGAAGTGGAGTTCGGCTGGTTTACGAAGGAAGAAGTTTGCGACAGTGGGAGCGGGGTCGAAGGAGTTAAGCGTGGGAGATCAGAGGCCTTGGGGTCGGTATTTAACGATGCATATGGGAGTGGAATCGAGGAGCTGCCGCAGGAATCGTGGAGAAGTGACGCGAACGGCGCCGAGCTACAGGACTTCGCGGGATTTGCGGGGTTCGGCAGAGGCTTTCGGCGGGGTTTGCACACAGGACACGAGCTGAGGTATAATTTTAAGTCTCTTTTTTCTTTGTTCTTTTGGGTATAGCATATAGGTCAACACCTAGCCTCCTAGAGTTTCGCCACTTATAGTTTTTTTTAACCAAACTCGAAAACCCATTTTGCACTCCTAAGTACTCGTCGATGCTTTTGGTTGCTAGCAGAATGTCGTTGCCCACTTCAATGGTTTAACCTGGTCTCCTAGAGTTTCACCGCCATTTGAGCTGTAAGTGCTTTGTTTTACACTTCTTTTTTTAGCCAAAATCAAAGTAGGAGATATTGAACTGTCAAACCACCCTTCTAAGGTTCAAATATTGTTTTCCTTAGTTTTACAGTTTTCATCTCTATGGTTTAGCATAGTATGTTTTCACCCAAAGTTCTTATTTTAATTGCATTATTATTTCAAGTTTTCAACTTTTTCCCAATAATAGAAACTTTATTCAACATAATTTAGCTATGATCTAGTCAATAGTATACACCTATTAATTATAAGAGACATATTTGAACAAAAGACATTGCACAGAGAAGCTGAGTATCAATTCCTTCAACAATATTGCTACATGGCTAAATTGTCTTTTCACGAGTTACTACATAGTATAAATGGATCCAGAACTGAAGACATATAGGAAACTTGTTCTCCATTGTTGATTGTAGCTTGCAAGGTTGAACGTGCTTGCTTGTATTCTGATATTGATCGTAGGGATACCCTAGCGCTTGATGCATGCTTCTGCATATGCTGGTAGAGCATATCATCAACTACATTAAGTCCTAATGCTCTTTGTATGCTGCTCTATCTCACTTGTAAGGTATCGGTATGATTACTTGCATGCTGACTTGTATTGATTGTGGGAAGGCTACACTTCAACTTGAATTTGATATTTCATTTGTCGCATGTCTCTTCGGTAGATTTCTTTGAAGATTTCATATTATTGTTTAAAGAGTTCTTAAGCAAACTGTAGTTGAGATTTTATCCCATACACATCCTTGTAGCCGATGCAATTGTCTCTAGTAATTAACCGCATGAATTTCCCTTATCATTTGTTGGGAAATTTGTATGATCATCTAAACCTGTGTTGTTGAATTCTCTTTGGTTTTCGTTGATCAACGCTTGCAAATAGATCACATATCCTTGTACTCACTTTGACTTGCGTTCGCTTGCTCACTACTCATTGTCATTTACCAGTATTTACATATGACCCATAACTGCTTGTAAGCGAGGTGTAGAAACTTTCTTTGTTCTCTACTGATTGTTGATTCATTCATATCTGATTCTTCTTTTTGAGAGAGATAAATACATCTAGTTGCATGATTGATCCATGGGTGAGTTGTATTCACTACATTTCCCTCGTTCGTGTTTGCTAATGATTCATTTAACCCACTACACGTGAACTTCAATAATCCACAAGAGATTGATGTGTTTACTTGCATATTGTTGTTGACTACGAAATGAGTCTTTTGCAATATCATTGAACCCTTCTACTTGCAAGAGATCAATGTATTGAATATTTATCGGATCCTTCGTGACAACTCATTTATTTGTTGCATATCATTATTCATCATTTATAGATGAACTATTAACGATCATCTGCATTTGTCACGATCTTCGTGTTGACTTCAATTCGCCCTCGCATTTGTTAGATATTCCTTGTGAGTTGATTTTGCCTATGAATTTGTTTGCTTGTATGATGACATTAGGCATAGAGATATTGTTGCATTTATTACTGATCTTTGCTGACATGACTAACAATATCACTTTGCCACATTACAGGTTTTATCTTAGACATTCAAGTTATGCTTCATGCCATTCACTTGGTATTCGAACTATAGTTCAGTTCAATGTCTAGCTTTATTTCAAATCTGAGTTCCCTGTGTTGTCTTGTTTGAGTCCTCTGTTGTCTAAATCTTTGACATCTTGTTTAAGTTCTGTTGACATCCGCTATGTTTGAGTCAAATCAGATCCAAGTTCATAAGTCCTTGCAAGCTCAAGTTCCACTTGATGTTATACAGTTTGAGTTCAAATCAGACTCTTAGTCCAAGCTTGAGTCCAAGTTCAACGCATTAGTTCACAATGCAAGTCCAAGTTCTTGTTCAAAGTCTTCTGAGGTCCAACTCAAGTTCAGGTTCATTTATGTTTGGTTCAACCCAGGTCCTTGTCATATGAATTAAGTTCAAGCTCAATCTAGGTCCTCTTTCCATTGTCCAATGCTTAAGTCATTTGGGTTCGAACTTTCATTCAAATTTGCTTAAGTTCAACTTGAGTTCTCAATTCAGTTCAAGTTTATGTTGAAATTAGGTTCATTTGAGTTCATTCAAGTTCAAAGCACAAGTTCTTGTCCTCTTCCTTTGAGCACAAATAGGTCCAAGTACAGTCATATGATCACCCGAAATTTCAGCAGCATTCCGGCATCTCCCCCGTTTAGGGGAAATAACGGAAAACTGGGCATTTCCCACCACGCTTAAGAAAGCGTGTATGATAGATGCCCTCTTTCGAGGACACCGCGACCGTGTAAAGTCTTTAATCCCCCACCACGTTTAAGAAAGCGTGTATGGGTCTTCGACGTACCTGAAAAAGAAAAGCATTTGTTTCCCCGTAGGTACAGAGCCGCATACGGGTACTTAAAATTGTCCCCACCATGCTAAGAAAAGCGTGTATAGGGCCTACCCGCCTCGCCGCAAGTGTCGCACCGGGTTCCCTTCCCACCACGCTTAAGAAAGCGTGTATAGGCGGTTTGCCGGCTCGACACGAACGCCGAGGATAGGATTTTGAGGTGATTACCCGCCTCATTGTAGGTGCCGCACCGGGGTCCCATCCTACCACGCTTATGAAAGCGTGTATAGGCGGTTTTCCGGTCCGCCGCGAACTTCGAGAGCGAGAATCTGAGTTAGAAAATTATATCTTTGCAAGCGTCGATGTTGGCACGTGGATCGAGGCAAGAGAGTGCCTTGCACTTTCATTTCTCTTTTTCTTTTTATTTTATTGTTGTAATTAATTATAACTAATTTTAATTAATAATAATTAGTTATAATGAATAATAATTAATTATTTATTAAAATATTAATTATAGTTGATTATATTTAATTATAATTAAATTATGATTAATTATTAATTAATTATAATTAAAAATAAGCAATCATAATTAAATTTACTTAATTATGTTTAACTTATAATTGATTAATAACTAATTATAATTAAAAATAATTAATTATAATTAAATTTAATTAAATATAATTAATATATAATAATAATTAATTAATTAAAATTAAATTTAAAGCAAAGTTAAATCCTCTGTTCTCTCACTTTGGAGCTCGACAATCCTACGAGATTTGGCCGAAGTAGAGCGCGAATGGGAGAATTTACTTACACAGCAAGCGAGCTTCCACTATTACTTCCGATCAGAATGTTGTAACTTCCGATCCAGCTGGAAAGGGGACGTCGTCAAGGGAGGTGGAGATATCGGATGGGCTAGGGTTTCAAGCTGGTAGGTAGAATGCTCCCTCTCCTCTCTCTCTCTCTCTCTCTCTCTTTCTCTGGAATGGAGGAGGCCGGACGTCGGCTTGAGGTAGGGCACGGTAGAGGCGACTGGAGCAGGGTAGGATAAGTGAGGCTTCGGCTTCGACGAGGGGAAGAGATCGGGTCTAAGGATGAGATGGAGCAGAGGAAGTGTAGTTCGGCTGGTTTGCGAAGGAAGAAGTTTGCGATAGTGGGAGCGGGGTCGAAGGAGTTGAGCGTGGGAGATCAGAGGCCTTGGGGTCGGTATTTAACGATGCATATGGGAGTGGAATCGAGGAGCTACCGCAGGAATCGTGGAGAAGTGACGCGAACGGCGCCGAGCTACAGGACTTCGCGGGATTTGCGGGGTTCGGCAGAGGCTTTCGGCGGGGTTTGCACACAGGACACGAGCTGAGGTATAATTTTAAGTCTCTTTTTTCTTTGTTCTTTGGGGTATAGCATATAGGTCAACACCTAGCCTCCTAGAGTTTCGCCACTTATAGTTTTTTTTAACCAAACTCGAAAACCCATTTTGCACTCCTAAGTACTCGTCGATGCCTTTGGTTGCTAGCAGAATGTCGTTGCCCACTTCAATGGTTTAACCTGGTCTCCTAGAGTTTCACCGCCATTTGAGCTGTAAGTGCTTTGTTTTACACTTCTTTTTTTAGCCAAAATCAAAGTAGGAGATATTGAACTGTCAAACCACCCTTCTAAGGTTCAAATATTGTTTTCCTTAGTTTTACAGTTTTCATCTCTGTGGTTTAGCAGAGTATGTTTTCACCCAAAGTTCTTATTTTAATTGCATTATTATTTCAAGTTTTCAACTTTTTCCCAATAATAGGAACTTTATTCAACATAATTTAGCTATGATCTAGTCAATAGTATACACCTATTAATTATAAGAGACATATTTGAACAAAAGACATTGCACAGAGAAGCTGAGTATCAATTCCTTCAACAATATTGCTACATGGCTAAATTGTCTTTTCATGAGTTACTACATAGTATAAATGGATCCAGAACTGAAGACATATAGGAAACTTGTTCTAACAGAATAATTAAATAAATATAAAGAAGTATAATGTAGTGTAAGAAAGATTAGAGAAATTAACTTAATGATATCTATCATGAAAGATGTTGAAATAAATATAAAGAAGTATAATGTATTGTAGATGCTTAAATATTGATATCTATCATGAAAGATATTGATGACTCCTACATCACTATTATAGTTGATGAATCCTATGATGTTTCTATCAATGAATAACTAGTTGTTGCAGTGAGATATATATAGATAATTTGGGACAATTTATTAAAAGGTTTATAGACATTAAACATGTCATATCGACTAATGTAGTTGCCCTGAATGCATCCATTAAAAATATACTTGTGAAACACTCATTGAGTATACATAGGATCTAAGGTCAAAGATATGATGGAGCATCTAATATGCAAGAGAAATTTTATAGTTTGAAGGCACAAATACTTGATGATAATCCTCATATTTTTTATGTTCATTGATTTGCTCATCAGCTCTAACTATGCTTAGTGGTTGTAACAAAAATTCATTAGCATGTGAAGCATCTTTTTTAGATTACTTCAAGAATTGTCAATATTGTAGGAGTTTCATGTAAGAGAAGTGATGCTCTTAGAGCCATTCAACAAGATAAATAATTTTTCATCTAACTAAAGTAGAGTTGAGCAGTTGTCGAGGTGTAAACCAAGAAATAAGCCTATAATGAGCTAGTGACTCCTGTTGGGGTTCGCATTTTCATACCTTAATTAATTTGAAAAAATGTATGCTTCAGTAATTGATGTGCTTGAAATTATTAAGGAAGATGGGGTACATGATCAACAAGCTGTTGAAATTGGTGTTCTGATAGATGCTATGAAATCTTTTGATTTTATCTTTGTAATGCATTTAATGATTGATATTTTAGGTGTTACAAATAGATTATCACAAGCCCTTAGAGAAAAGATCAGGATATCGTGAATGCAATGAAATTAGTGCAAATCTCCAAACAACAATTACAAATAATGAGGGAAAATTGATGGGGCTCTTTATTGGAAGAAGTTTCACGTTTTGCAATGTTTTTGAAGTTGATGTTCATATTATGAGTTCTACATTCAAAGCTCACCAACAATCATTACGCAAAAATGAGGAAATAATAAATTTACATCATTATCTTGTAGATTTCTTTTACACTATTATTGATATGCAATTTCAAAAGCTGAATAATATATTCTCTGAAGCTAGTACTGAGTTGCTTCTTTGTGTTTCATGTTTAAATCCAAGTAACCCATTTTTTGCTTATGATAAGGGGAATTTAATTTAGCTTGCAGAGTTATATTCAGCAAATTTTTCTATAATTGAACTTGTGGCACTATAGCACTAACTATCTGTATATATTCTTGATATGCGTACAAGCAAGATGTCACACTCCAAAATCAATATTTGAAGAATTACATCTATCTTTTATTTTAATCATTTAACTAGAGCTTATTAATGAACAATAGAAAGAAACATGATTACATTTGTCTTATCTGGAATCTCATATCATTGGATCATTACCCTTTCTTGAAAACATATAAACCACATAATGAGTACATAGCTCAGCAAGTAACTAAAATCTTACAATTGAAATTAATGCAAAATAAAAGAGAATAATATGTTATAACTCAATTTATTCTTCTATAGTTCATTTTTTGTATCAATTTATCCTTTTATAGTTTATCACATCTCAATCCATTACATCATCAGTCATAGTAGTACTAGCAATCAATAGTACTAACTAATAATGTTAAATAGTGATAATCATAGAAAATAATATTAGTGTCAGTCATAATATCAGTATAATATTTGTAGCAGTGTCGGTAACAGTATTCAAATATTCAATGAGCATATCTTAAGAGTATCTTGCTCCTGCACTTATAACTCCCAATCAATCTCCCCTTATAACTCCCAATTAATATACTCCTTATAACTCCCCTTGAATCATGTAAATCAATTTCCCCGACTCTTTATAACTCCCAATCAATCTCCAACTCTTTATGACTCCTAATTAGTGAATCACGTGGATCAATAGGGTATCACGTGGAGTTATCATATCATGTATCTAATATATTTAATACTTCATTTAAAATGAAATAAAATTATATCAAATTGTTCAGAATGATCAAATCTATAATATATCCAAACTTCCACGGTGAAAGCTTATGAAATCAGGAGATAATATATTTTTGACAGATTTAGGAGAGATAAAATTTGTAGAAATTAAAATCATTGAAAATAAAAGTAAAAGCTTAGTCACTTATAATGAATAGAATAAAATATATAATACTAATGCTTAATAAATATGATCCAAAGATTTTTCTCTCTCCTCTCTCTTCTTCCCCTTTTTAATTTTTTTCTTGGCCAAATAATCAAGTGAGGGAGTCGGTGGAGTGAGGCAATGATATATATATATTGTTCATGAAATAGCGTCGCATCCCTCACCAGATCAGTACCAAAATGCTCTACTTCAGAATTTTCATATTTTTCAAGAAAATTTATTTCACATATTTGAGTTATTACACAAGGAGTTCTCATCTTTAGGTAGCATTACTGATCTTGTAAAATAATTTATTAAGGTTAAGAAAGATATTATATATCCCTTTATTTAATGGCTTATTATCTTGACATTAACTTTATCAGTTGTCACAACTACAATGGAGAGAGCATTTTCTTCAAGAAAAATTATTAAACATCAATTACGTAGTAAAATAGGCGATAACTAGCTCATCGATTGTTTGGTGCCACATATTGAGAAAGAAATATTTAATCTGGTTCCAAATAAAGTGTTTTTATTAAAAAAGGATATTCAACAAAGGTCGATGATATATTTTGCTAAACTTTGTAATGAAGATTATGAGAATGCAATTAACTTTAGTGACCTTAGCACCCTAAATGAAAATAAAGATTTTTATTTTTATAGGCCTATTAGTAAAATTGAAGTTAAAGAGGTTTTAAAGAAAATGAGGTGTGAAAAAGCTGTTAGACCTGATGATATTCCAATAGAGGTGTGAAAATGCTTAGGAGATGAAGGAATTTCTTGGCTTACTAAACTTTTTAATATTATTTTGAAGACTAAAAAGATGCCAGATGAGTGAAGAATGAGTGTGTTGATTCCTATTTTTAAGAATAAAGGTGATGCACAAGATTGTGCAAATTATAGATGAATTAAGTTAATGTGTCATACTTTAAAACTATGGGAGAGAGTTATGAAGCATAGGTTGTGGCATGACACTAATGTTTCTCAAAATCAAATTGGATTCATGCCAGGTAGGTCTACTATGGAAGCTATACATTTATTGAGAGGTTTGATGGAGAAGTATAGAGAGAATAAGGAGGATCTACATATGAATTTTATTGATTTAGAGAAAACATATACTAAAGTTCTAAGAGAAGTGCTATGGAGAGTTCTACATAAGAAAAGGGTTAATAATGTTTATATTCAAGTCAATAAAGATATGTATGCAGGAGCTGTTACTTGTGTTCAAACACAAGATACTTTGACTAAGTATTTTCCTATTTCAGTTGGATTACATCAAGGATCAGCCTTAAGCCCATATCTTTTTGCTTTAGTCATGGATGTTCTCACTAGACATTTGCAATAGGTTGTTGTGGGCTCCAAAATTTGGCTCCGGCCTCCCTGTTGCTTTTCAGGGGAGTTTTAACAAATTAAGTTCTGGGATAAATTTTGAGAAGGCATATGGGTTTGTAGATAAGACACTACCCAGAGATTTCACCCTCATTTTGCGAGGACTTTATGATCTGAGTTCTGGTTTCTTATAAGCACAAGTCCCTATAGTTAATTACCCCTCCCGGTAACGAGAGATAACTTTCGATTAAGGCTAGTCGTCGATCCGATATGTAGAAATACATGTTATCTAGCATATAGTAGCAACATGGGCTTTCAGAATTGGAAATTTGATATTTAAAATTGGAAATTTCACCATCTTGCACTTAAAGCGAATGGTGGGGGAATAGATGATGGATCCGATCAAGATCTCATGGTTCCATCATCCCAGGCCACGTGGTCTCTAGTCTACTTAGTTAGAGGAGGTAGTCAACCCAACCTGATGGAAGGATCCTTGTCGGCAGCCATGGGTTGCTTCGTCCAAAGGTACCTTGTAGACCTGGGATGGGTATTTGTCTAAGGGGACAAATTTAAATCCACCTTAGCTAACAGAGAACTTTGTGCCCTATCAATTATAACCTATTGATTCATATCTCAAGGATTTAGTGTCATTGGAGAGCATACGGGCTCTAGCCATAACCGTAATTTAGTGGTGCCATTTGGCGGCAAATCACTCGGTTCAAAGGGCGCTGGTCATAACCGTTTATTTGAGGCGCCATTTGGTGGTAAAACTATCGGTTAGAGGACATGTGTCACGTCCTTACTAGCAGGAGATTATTTGAGAATGAATCCTAGTGATATTCTCCACCAAACACTAGCTCTTTATGAGTTGAAATGTATTTTCAAATTTGTCCATCTTAGCAAACTGTTGTGAAGGGTGGATAGATTTTACTTAAGTGTTTGATGATTGAATTCAATTTTAAATATTTTGGAATTTAGAATTTTCAGAGATTTTGAATTTTATGGGTATTTGGGGTGGCATTTCTTTGAAATTTGTGTTTGAAATGTTTGAAATTAACACATCCGGTTGAGATCTGTGTTCAACACGGTCATCATCGGGGTATATATGCATTTGTACTTTATTGATTGAACCTTGTCGACTTTGTTTATTATCGACAGAGGATTGGGTTCATCATTGGATTTTCTTGGTTATAAGCCTTGAAGGCCTAATATGGATGTATAAAATAAATATACCGGCCAATATCACGGCTGTATATTCGTTTGATGACTCAAACCGTGTCGACTCCTATTGACCCATATAGAAGGATCGGGTTCGAACTTGGATTCATCATTTGACCCTCGCAACATTCCTAGACGTCACGTGTGTACCTATAACACGCTCGTCGGGGCCCATGAAACTGTGTGATTACACGTGGATTTCTTTGTATCTATGTGTATACATATTGTAGTGTATGTATGAGGGGCATTCTTGGAATATTTGACGCCAGTCAGCTATACAGACAACTGTCATTTGAATGCAGCATTCAATTTGGGGGCTTATGCACACCTTATGTTCGCTTGTATGAGTGTTGCGGATCCAATGGCATGGCGTCATACTATAGTCATTTGCTTGTTTTATACATGTAGACTTTCGTGTACTACTTATTATTTTTTACAGGAAGATTGTAGTACACTAACAAATCTTCTACTATGGCTCGTGGGTGCTGGCATTTGTTGCATGCCTTTTGCCTCTACTTACATAAGACGTATTAAATGTAAAACGGGTTTCCTACAGCGGTTCTTAGGCATTTACATTCATTGTAGTCATATGGAATTTTGTTCGTATATGACTTTTTATGTGTATAATGGGTCTCCTGCAAGGGCTTATGGGTACTTGCCTTTATTGTATATCGATCGCTCCTGGTTGCAAAGGGGTCGATGTATTTGCCCAACCATTAAGTGGCGTCAACCACAAGGGCGTTATAACATTTAGTGCTCGTCGCTAGTTACCAACTATACATATGCCACTGTGCATACGAAAAACCCTTCATCATTGCCAACAAGTATCTACATTTATTTATACATCGATTTCTGCTTGCTTGTGAAGGACCCCCTATCCTTGCAATGTATTTGTTGTTGCTGCTTGCAGGCAAATTAACATATCTGTTTGCATGCCGATGTTATTCACTGATTGAGCTGCATTTGTCACCCATCTTTACACATATGTTGATTGACAAATTATTGCTTTTATCATTGGTTTCTGTATGTGTATTGATTGGAGAAATCTTCTACATTTGCTTGTACGAGTTTCAATGTTCGTAGGGACTATCGTATGCGTCCCCACGACAACTAGTATTGATTGTAGGGAGACCTGTTGCATTTACAGTTCATTTGTAAATTGGTATTGGTCGTCGAGTGATTGGCATTCGTTGCCAATTCTTCCCTGCCTGTTAATTGGCAAGATGTTGCATTTGTCATCAGTTTCTCTATACACGTTGGTCGACGAGCTGCTGCATCAACTCACATGTATTTTAATGTTTATGGGGATTGTTGCAGGTGCTTGTGTACTGATCAGTATTGACTCTAGAAGACTATACTATTCATTTCCTTGTGTATCAACCTTCAAAGCCTATGGGCATCAGTATTCTTCGTTTAATCAGCCCCTGTCGTAGGAATGCCACTACACCTATTGTACATTCTCTACACTCTATTTGTGAGTAAATCACTGCATGATCTTCTACTGTCATCCATGTGGTTTGTTACATGCATCATGGATTTCTCGTCCTTGAACGTGACTTCATAATGCTCCCAATGATCATTATCTTTCCAAGATTCATATCTTCATTTGGCATAAAGGCTTTTAGCATTGGGGGAAACTCCATTTTATCGATCATAGGCATATTGCCACATGTCTTGCAATTCTCACTGAATGTTGCTTAAGGATGAATCAAATCCCATGTTATGAGTCCATTATCATGATCTAAAAACTCAAACAATGGCTTTATAATCAAATCACTAACTCGTGCAAATTTATTCATTAAGATTTGGATTCCAATTGAAGTGATAATTCCTTAATGGTCCATTGGAAAACTTATGTTGTCAATTGTAAGCATGGCATCGCATTCTCCACTTGATCCATGCTTACAAATATGTTACATTCATTGCAATCATTTTAAACAAGTTATGTTGAAGTCCACAAGTCCTTTATTTGATTGTTGATGTTCATTGGAAAGACCTAGGTCATTAATTAACATTTGCATGATTGAGTTTTTTTTTTTTTTTTGCTAAGTTAAAGTTTGATTCCTTGTGGTTCATGTTCAAGCTCAACTCGATGTCAAATTTGAATCCCCTGCTGTTCAAGTCCCCTAATTATCTAAAGAGGTCGGGTAAAGGGAGATTGAATGAGTGCTAGTTGTTTGAATGGATTCGGCCTTAGGTAAGGGTGGGTCTTGGGTTCAGTTCGACTATAAGCAGCAAGAGGAATCGGGCTTGGGGGTCGAGTTTGCAGCTTAAGAGGGTCTGATCGAGCGGCTCGCGTGAGGTAGAGGTAGGGCACGTTGGTTGGCGGCTTGAGCTAAGTGGAAGAGGCGACTGGCAAGAGGGCTTTGACAAGGGCAGTGAAGCCGACGAGTAGATCTTTAGTTCGAGTAGAGAGAAAAGGTGAAATGCGGCCTTTGTAGCTAGGTAGGGAGAAAAGGTGGAGGCATCGGGCAGGAGCTAGGGCAGGAAGAGTTCGGTCGAATGGAAGGTTTGGTTATAGGAGGTAAGTCGGATGTGGAGAGGGATGAGTGGCTTGCTGCAGGAGTTAATCTTGGATAAAATCAAAGGTAGAGGTGAGGTATTTCGAGATCTATTTGCGGCAAGAGGAGACAGAGGTTGGAGGAGGTATGCAGGTCGTGGTGTCGAACAGGAGCCAATTCCTTCTCGCCTTTTAAAGAGAGCGGGAGTTGAGCGAATGCGTTGAAGCATGTGTGATAGGACAACTGTGGCGCCGTTTGTAGGGAATGGGCAACTATAGATGCGGTTGATACGGATAGGATCGTGCAGGATTTCAGCAGGTATACCCCTTTTTATTTGATTTTCTTTTGGCTTTATTTCAGAGGTCAATAGTTATACATTGGTGTATGTTTTTTGCCGATGATATTCTTCTTGTTGATAAGATTAGAGAGGGAGTTGAAGGTAAACTTGAATTATGGAGGTCGACCTTATAGTCTAAAGGCTTTCATTTGAGTAGATCTAAACTGAATATATGGAGTATAATTTTAGTAATAATAGATCTAGTGGGGGATTGTGACTTTAGGTGATCAAGTCATTAATAAGAATACACGTTTTAGATATCTTGGGTCTATTGTTCAGAGTGATGGTGACATAGATGGGGATATTATTAGTAGAATTCAAGTTGGATTGTTGAAGTGGAGGAATGCATTGGGCTTGTTATGTGATAGAAAAGTCACTCTCAAACTTAAGGGAAAATTCTATAAGATGGTAGTGAGACCTGCAATGCTTTATGGTGCAGAATGTTGGCCATTAAAAGAGAAGCATAATATTAAGTAAAGTGTTGCAGAGATGAGAATACTCAGGTGGATGTGTGGCTTTACTCTTAAAGATAGGATATGAAATGAGCATATACATGAAATGGTTGGAGTAACTCATATACGTGAAAAGGTTGGAGTAACTCATATACATGAAAAGGTTGGAGTAACTCTAGTGAAAGATAAGATTAGAGAGAGTCGCCTTAGATGGTTTGGTCACATAAAATGGCGGCCTTTCGATGACCCGATTAGGAAAGTAGATGTACTAGAATTGAATTATATTGAGAAAGGTAGATGTAGACCTAAAAAGACTTGGTTAGAAAATATTAGAAATGACCTTTCTTTATTATATTTAGATGAGAATTTGACCCTTAACATGACACAATGGAGAAAATGGATTCATGTAGCCGACCCCACATAGTGGGATAAAGTCTTGTTGTTGTTGTTGTTGGTGTTAGTTCCAAATAAAGTTATAATGCAACATTATCAGAGAATATAAAATAGATTGCAAAACTTGTAATTTTCATAACAATATAATAATTTATTTTGAATTTAGTTTTATATATTTTTTATCTCCCTCTAAGAAGTAAGGTTGGTTCCGCTCCTACTTAGGACTCAATACTTGTCAAATTGAGGTTCACATTAAAACTAAATTATCTAAAATGGTTAAATATATGGTCCAAATATAGTTTAACCCCAATATTTTAATTTTTGTTTGTTAAGATAAATGTATTTAAATTTTGTTATGCATTTGATATTTTCCATAACAAAGAGAAAAACATGTGATTGATAGTCTGAAGCATGTCATATCATGTAATTCATTTTTCTTTTCTTTTTTAACTATTTCAATCATGATTTTTTTAAATTGGAGTGATCCTAAAGAACATTAAGGGAGTCAAAAGAAGACTAATTGATATGATATGACTAATTGGAGTGATGAATCCTATGTGAAGCCACATGATTTATGATTGACCCAAATTTGGTCTATTTGGCCTACAGGTTATATGATATGATTAATATAAGAATAACATCATGTGAGCTAGATGTCCTGACTTGTATTAATATGATATGATATATGTACATGACATGATTCTATATGATTAGACATGACATAAGACATGCATAAGTTATATAATATGACATGATATAGGAACATGATACGTGATAAGACTGATACAGATACATGATATACATATATGATGCATGATATAAAAAAATAATAGACATACTGATATATACAACTCGGCATAGAGATAAATTTTATGATATGAACTTGTATTGATAATTGATAGAATCTAAACATGATATATAGATACTAATATCATATAGCTATGTTGCATTTCTAATGAAAGTGGTAATTATTCTATCCTGACAACTAATGCATACTAATATGGACATTGCTACATTTCATATTATACAGGTACTTGAGTAGCTTATAGAAATCATTGATATAATTGATATGTTTACATTGATTCATATGTTAACATTTCACATATCATTTTACTTGATATACTGGAATAGGATTGAGTCAGGGATTATTGATATTAATCTTGCATACAAGTTTTTATTCTAGTATATACATGAATAGTTTAGACGGTATTGATAGAAATATTATATAGATATTACTATTCCAGCATATGTTATTAGTTATATGGACTGATATTATGCATATTAACTTAGATATTCATACTGATCTGGTTTAAAGGATTGCATGCATTCAATGCATGATCAACATAATCATCATGTTTATAGTAAAACAATCTTGTAACATTACATTTACTTTCTTGTTTCATGTTCAATAGATGTAGTTAATATCATTCACTCGTTCTTTTCTTCACTCACTTATCAAAGGGCCATGTGAATTGGAGAGCTAAATTTGCAAGTAACTAATAGGTAGTTGGCAAGTCATAGAAATGGAAGTGTCCACCTAAGGAACTCGCCTGATGATCACAGGGATGTTGCTCACCTAGACCTTTCATGGAAGTCATCCTCCATAAGGCGAATTTGGGATTTCTCACCAAGCTATCAACTCAGCACCCACCATGTTCCTAAGTCACCTCTCTAATCACCCGCTTCCTCCTAGAGTTCTCATCCTCATACAAACTCACCAAGCTCAACTACATGAGAGCGCCTACTAACAAGAGCCTCAACTCTTCTTATCACAACTAGGGTTGCAAATAAACTAAGTGTTTGACAAACTACTCGCAGATCAACCCAATTATAATTTGTTCGTGGTTCTTTTTTTTAATACTCGATGGTTAAATAAACAAGCTTAAACAATCATATATTTGACTCATTTATCTTGAACAACATAGTTTAAAGCTTGTGAACAAACTTGATATGAAGTCATAGATCAACGTAGAGATCGTAAATAAGCTTGTTAAGAAAATTGATTAATATTTTATATGGGTCAATTAAGTTTTGTTATGAAAATGACGAACAATCTAATATAAATATTTTATATTTATTATAATTTAATAAATATAATAATCATTAATGAAAAAATTTTAAAAGTAATTAAATATTATAGTATCTTTGAATTAAAATAAATCATAAATAATCATTAAATTTGAATTAAAATAAATCATAAATAATCATTAAAATATAATTTAATGACAAATATTCATATTTTATAATATTATAATTTTTAATTTATTATAATAAAGTATTCTTATTTTATAACATATTAATTTTATTTTTTATGTTATAATATTTCATTAGAATTGTTGCGGGCTAGAATATACGCGGTGATAGAGATTGAACTTTACGTCTTACCGTTGCACTAATATTCAGCTCACACACAGAAAACACAAGATTTTTACGTGGAAATCCCTGAAAAGGGGAAAAACCACGGGGCCTGGCCCAGTTGAAACGATTCCACTAGAACTTGAGTTAATTACAGGGGGGCTGACTCGCCTCCAAGAGCGATCAGATTACAAGTATCACCCGTAGGGTGGAAGTTAGAGGCTTTTAAAGGCCTAAGGTCGCGCTGGCAGAACTTTAGGGTCTCCCGGCGGTCTGGTAGAATGTCGGGCCCTAGGTAGTTATCGGGCAGAGTTGAGGACATTAGGTGATTGTCTGGCAGAACTCAGTGCGTCACGTGGTTGTCCGGCGGAGTTGAGGACATCAGGTGGTGGTCTGGTGGAGTGTAGGACCTCATGTGGTGGTCCAGTGAAGTGCAGGGCCTCAGGTGGTGGTCCGGCAGAGAGCAGGGCCTCAGGTGGTGGTCTGGCGAAGAGCAGGGCCTCAGGTGGTGGTTCGGCGAAGTGCAGGGCCTCAGGTGGTGGTCTGACGAAGTGCAGGGCCTCAGGTGGTGGTCCGGCAAAGTGCAGGGCCTCAAGTGGTGGTCCGGCAAAGTGCAGGGCCTCAAGTAGTGGTCCGGCGAAGTGCAGGGCCTCAGGTGGTGGTCCGGCGAAGAGCAGGGACTCAGGTGGTGGTCCGACGAAGAGCAGGGACTCAGGTGGTGGTCCGGCGAAGAGCAGGAACTCAGGTGGTGGTCCGGCGAAGTGCAGGGACTCAGGTGGTGGTCCGGCGAAGTGCAGGGCCTTAGGTGGTGGTCCGACGAAGTGCAGGGCATCAGGTGGTGGTCCGGCGGAGCAACGGCGTCAAGCGGTGGTCCGGCGAAACTCCGGCGGTGGTCGAGGAGGAGCAAGGAGGCAATAGCTCTCTCTTTCTCTCTTAGGATTAGGTCCCTTTTCATGAGAAATGGGGTCTCTATTATAGAATTTTGTGAGTAGCATGGCCCGTAAATAGGTGGAAGATCAAGGGTAGTTAGGGAGTGGTTGAATGGATGGCCGATCTTGAATCACTTGATCATAGACCGTTCGCTGGACATTTGAAGGTTATAATGATGTCAAAATTTGGCGATCTTGGGCTCGTTGGATTCGTCTCGTCGAGACGCTTGATTCGACTATAAGTATGTCGCATTTGAAGACTGTTTGGTAATCCAAATTATGGTTTGAACCTTTCAATAGCGCTTCTGACCCTTGATTTGGACTCATTTGGGCTCGGATTGGGTTGAATTTGGTGTCGTTGGGTTTGTATTTCTGAGGCGCTCAGTTCAACTGTAAGTTTGCTAAAATCGGAGTTCGGATGGTCCCAAATTTAATTTTGGAAGCTTCTAACTTCGTTTTGCCTCGAGATTCATGCCCGATTAGGATAAATTTTTGAGGATGTATCAGTTGCCCCCCTATTTTTGGACGTCGAAGCTTCAGGGGTCCAAAAATACGTGTTACAATTTTTCGGGAAATTTTTTCGTGCAATTTGATATTTGTAAAAAACTAAACTTGCTTGTAGAAGTCCCGAATGGCTCTAAAAGTGCCAAAATTGAGTCCGGAACGTCGAAAAAACGGCTCTGGGGACCCCAAAAAGTCCAATTTGACCTTTCCGGGCCCAAAATTGGGCCCGGAAACTTGCTAAGGCGGCCTAGCCGCCGCCGCCTCTGCTGCCCCCCCCCCCCTCCCCCCGAGTGGCGCCGCCGCCGTTGCCCGGCTACTCGCGCGCAAGCAGGCGCCTGCCTGTGCTGCCCTGGCTCCCGCGCGCCGCGGCTCCTGCCCGCACTGCCCGGCTCGAGCCGCCGGCTGACGCGGCCCACTAGCCGTGTGCGGTTGGGTTAACCGCCGGCTGGCGGTTTAGCTAACTGTCGGCGGTTAGCTAATCGCCAGCAAAAAAAAAAATTTTTCTCAGAAACAAAAAATAAAAATAAATAATATATATATATATATATATATATATATATATATATATATATATATATATATATATATATATATATATATATATATATATATATATATTATTTATTTAATATTTTTCTCTTCTCTTTTTTTTTTTTTGCATAACCAACTTAACTCCCCCAACTTCCCCCTCCTACTATAAATAGCCCCATAGGGGGTATGAGTTTCTTGCCCCTCTCTTCTCTTCTCCCCCTCCTCTTTCACGAGAGGCCTTCCCCTGGCCCTACACAGGCGGTATCCCCTGTCCAGGCCAAGGCCCCTCTCTGCAAGAAGGAGATTCCTCCCCCTCTACCCTTCTTCCCTTCTACCCTCTCTTCTTTCATTTGAGGCCTTCCCCTAACCCTGCACAGGTGGTATCCCCTGTCTAGGCCAGGGCCCCTCTCTGCAAGAAGGAGGTTCTCTCCCTTTCTCTTCATTTCTTCCCTCATGCTGAGGCATTCCCCTAGTCCTGTTCAGGTCTAGGGCCCCTCACTGAGCAAGAGTCTTCCTCTTCTTCTTCTAGAGATCTTGTGGAGGTCCGATGTCGGGCAGAAGTACAGTGTCGCATAGAAGTATGGCGTCGGGTAGAATTCTAACAAGAGTCCCACGGCGGGTAGAAATCCAATGACCGTAGGTAGCTGAGCATCAGGTATAATTCCGACGAAAATCCCGCGACGGGCAGAAGTGCGTTATCGGGTAGAAGTCTGATAAGGGTCCGGCGACGGGCAGAAGTCCGGCGTCGGGTAGAAGTTCAGCGTCGGGTTAAACTCCGACTAGGGTCCGGCGATGGGCAGAAGTCCGGCGTCGAGTAGAAGTTCAGCGTCGGGTTAAACTCCGACGAGGGTCCGGCGACGGGCAGAAGTCTGGCGTCGAGTAGAAGTACGGCGTCGGGTAGAAGTCCGACGGGGGTCCTGTGACGGGTAGAAGTCCGGAGTCGGGTAGAAGTTCTGCGTCGGGTAGAAGTCCGACGAGGGTCCGGCGACGGGCAAGAGTCCTTCAACGGGAGGAAGCTCGACGTCGGGCAGAAGTCCGACAAATGTCCCGTGACGGGTAGAAGTCCAACAACGGGAGGAAGCTTGGCGTCGGGCAGAAGTCCGACGAAAGTCCTGCGACGGGCAGAAGTCCTTCAACGGGAGGTAGCTCGGTGTCGGGCAAAAGTCTGACGAATGTCCCACGACGGGTAGAAGTCTTACAACGGGAGGAAGCTCGGCGTCGGGCAGAAGTCCGACAAAAGTCTCGCGACGGGTAGAAGTTCATCGTCGAGGACTTCTTGATGGCATGAGCCTATATGGAAGAGGTTGTGAGAATCCACTAATGATGTATGACCTATCCGAGGTTATATGTCAGAGCCTTGCTCGATGATAATAACCTGTGTGGAAGAGGTCGAGAGAATCCACCAAGGATGTATGACCTATCTGAGGTTGTATGTCAGAGCCCTGCTCGATGACGTTAACCTATATGGAAGAGGTCGAGATCGAATCCACCAAGGATGTATGACCTATCCGAGGTTGTATGTCAGAGCCCTGCTCGATGACCTTAACCTGTGTGGAAGAGGTCGAGATCGAATCCACCAATGATGTATGACCTATCCGAGGTTGTATGTCAGAGCCCTGCTCGATGACGTTAACCTGTGTGGAAGAGGTCGAGATCGAATCCCCCTGGGATTGATCGTCCAATGATCGAGACACAATAAAGATCGTGTATTTCTCGAATCAGGGATTAAGAGACTATATTTGTCAGTAGTTTTCTACTGTCATCATTTTTAATCCTTTCTAAAGAAGCAGATAATATCAAATGGAGTGCACAACACATCACTATATTATGTAGGATAATATAACAACTTCCTAGTACAACCTAGGGATATAAGTGTTACACCATGCTAAACACATAAGATATACGTATAAGGACAACATAATGTTTAACTTGGAAAGAAAAAACTAGGGATATCAGAGAGACACCCTACTTAAAAAAGAGATACCACAAAATAAGACGACTACCATTACTAACATAGATGCATACACTGTGTGATCATTTGATCTCACCAACCATTTGAATGTTATTCAATGGTTGTCTTTGTTGTTGCTGCTTTCCCCCCCCCCCCCCCAGCATCATCCCGAGTAGGTGGGCTTTGAATGAATTGACGGAGATATCCTTGTCGGATTAGTCTCTCAATCTCATCCTTGAGTTGTTTGCAAGCTTCAGTAGTGTGTCCACGACTACGGTGGAAATGACAGTATTGATCTTGATTTCCTACGTTCAGCTTCAAAGGATTATGCCACTTAATATTTTCCTGATCTCGGATGGCCATCAACACATTCGATCGAGAGGCATTGAGTGGTGTATACTCCTCATCCTGTCGAAACTCACGTCATGGTACTGGGGGTCTAGGAAAGAAGTTTTTCTTTCGTTGTGAGGATGAGTCCTCCATTGTAGGGGCTTTGCGCTTTTCAGAAATTTGTTCAAATTGCTTTCTGTGGGCACTAATAGCTTCATCCACTGATATTTATGCTTCCACACGATGGATCAGGTCGGCATATGAAGGGATTGTGTCTGCAATAAGTGCTGAGTAGAAGGGGCCCGGACGAAGCCCTCCGAGGAAAATGCCTCTAAGTAACTCGGGATCTACTCCCGAAATTTGACGAGCTTCAGTAGAAAATCTCTAGAAGTATTCCTTGAGGGACTCACTTTCATTCTGGCGGATCCCCGAGAGGTGAGAAGAGTCCTTAGTAATTCTCCGATTGGCGACAAATTGTTCGACAATCACTTTGGCTAATTTGACGAACATTGGAATGGTTCCGACTGGAAGTGAATAGAACCATGTTCAAGCTTACCCTTTGAGGGTGGAAGGAAAGACCTGACAAAGGAGCGTGTCTAAGGCTCTCTGGATATGCATGATGGTTCTATAGTGATCAATATGCTCGTACGGGTCAGTTGTCCCGTCGTAGGGATCGATGTTCGGTAGTTTGAATCTTGCCGGAATGGGATGTTGAAGGATGGCTTCAGTCAATGGTGATGACTCCTGGAAGTCCCGCTGATGAAGAGATTGTCTTGCACCTCCCACGGGGAACTCTTCCTGAACCAATCTTCGTAGTTCATGTCGTAGGACATTGCGAGGGAGTCCAGCAACGTGCGGTGGGGCTAAGTCCTCGGGGACGTCTGGAGGAATACGAGGTTGCTGCCCTGCATGTGAAGGATGTGTAGAGCTTGCTGTGTTAGCAAGTTCATTGTCTTGGTGCGTCGGAGGATACACCATCGGCGGAGGGAAAGGAATCTCAACATGAAGATGTTCTGGTGGAACCTCTCCGACCCGGGGTGGATCTCGAGGGAGAAGGATCTCTTCTTGGGGAGCTAGTGTCGGCTGTCGGGTCTCTCGCAGGAGTTGAAGGATCTCATCCTGAGACTCCTCCATCTTCCTGATGCGGTCTTCAATGGATGGTCCTGAAATTCCTTCTCCAATAGCATCTTGCCCCCCAGCATGAAAGGAGGCGGACACTTGGCATCTATATGATTCATAGACTGATCCCGAGATTGATGTGAATTGGAGCGGGAGGCTCCCAAGATGCGATTGCTATGCCTGTTGGCCATCAAAGTGGTGCTTAGGATAGTGGGATTTGTTTCCCACAGACAGCGCGAAACTGTTGCGGGCTAGAATATACGTGGCGATAGAGATTAAACTTTACGTCTTAACGTTGCACGAATATCCAGCTCACACACAAAAAACACAAGATTTTTATGTGGAAAATCCTGAAAAGGGGAAAAACCATGGGGCATGGCCCAGTTGAAACGATTCCACTAGAACTTGAGTTAATTACAGGGGGGCTGACTCGCCTCCAAGAGCGATCAGATTACAAGTATCACCCGTGGGGTGGAAGTTAGAGGCTTTTAAAGGCCTAAGGTCGCGCTGGCAGAACTTCGGGGTCTCCCGGCAGTCTGGTAGAATGTCGGGCCCTAGGTAGTTGTCGGGCAGAGTTGAGGACGTTAGGTGATTGTCTGGCAGAACTCAGTGCGTCACGTGGTTGTCCGGCGGAGTTGAGGACATCAGGTGGTGGTCCGGTGGAGTGTAGGACCTCAGGTGGTGGTCCAGTGAAGTGCAGGGCCTCAGGTGGTGGTCCGGCGGAGAGCAGGGCCTCAGGTGGTGCTCTGGCGAAGAGCAGGGCCTCAGCTGGGGGTCCGGCGAAGTGCAGGGCCTCAGGTGGTGGTCTAACGAAGTGCAGAGCCTCAAGTGGTGGTCCGGCGAAGTGCAGGGCCTAAGGTGGCGGTCCGGCGAAGTGCAGGGCCTCAGGTGGTGGTCCGACGGAGCAACGGCGTCAAGCGGTGGTCCGGCGGAACTCCGGCGGTGGTCGAGGAGGAGCAAGGAGGCAAGAGCTCTCACTTTCTCTCTTAGGATTAGGTCCCTTTTCATGAGAAATGGGGTCTCTATTTATAGATTTTCGTGAGTGGCATGGCCTGTAAATAGGTGGAAGATCAAGGGTAGTTAGGGAGTGGTTGAATGGATGGCCGATCTTGAATCACTTGATCATAGACCGTTCGCTGGACATTTGAAGGTCTTAATGACGTCAAAATTTGGCGATCTTGGGCTCGTTGGATTCATCTCGTCGAGACGCTCGATTCGACTATAAGTATGTCGCATTTGAAGACCATTTAGTAATCCAAATTATGGTTTAAACCTTTCAATAGCACTTCTGACCCTTGATTTGGACTCATTTGGGCTCGGATTGGGTTGAATTTGGTGTCGTTGGGTTCGTATTTCTGAGGCGCTCAGTTCGACTGTAAGTTTGCTGAAATCGGAGTTCGGATGGTCCCAAATTTAATTTCGGAAGCTTCTAACTTGGTTTTGCCTCGAGATTCGTACCCGATTAGGATAATTTTTTGAGGATGTATCAAGAATGAATTTGTTTATGAACAAGAGATATATGTTCATATTTGTTGGATTATTTGTTTAAAGCGTTTATGAACCAAACTTTAACACAAATAGAAAAGCTCAAATAGAGCTCAAACTTGAACAAGTTTGTAATAAACGAGCTCAATACGAAGAAGCACGTGATCGACTTGGCGCGGTTCATTTGCAACCCTAGCCTAGAGCTCTTCTATCCTCAACTCAACACTATCATACTAGCTATTATGCACTCGATACTACTAAGCTCGCCTAGAGATAGATCACTGAGATTTTCCAACTTTTGTCGTCCTCCGACCAAGTAAGAGAGGACACGTATCTAAAATACTTTGTGTAGCATTTTATTTTTTACTTTTGATATAACTTTTTTTATAGCCCTCAAAACCCTACAAATAAGATGTAATGAGGAGCAATTTGGAACTTTTAGACTGATTCTAGTATATTTTAAGCTAGCTTGAAATTCATACTTTTCTTTATTCAGATTCTCTCTTCCTCTCTAATTCTCTTCTCTCTATTTTCAAACAAGTTTCAGGTCATGCGCTAACAAAGTCGACCTGCTAATAAGATCTAGTGTCTTCTACAAACAAAATTGGATCCAACAAACATTATGATGATGCTCAACATAAAATTTATTTGCTTGGTAACTAGCATGGCACACTGGATTTTATGGTATCCTCAATCAAAGATGTTCGATTTTATTTCAGATAGGTGTTGAGAAATTCATGATGGAATTTAATGTTCTCTTAAGAACTTGTTGTTTTAACAGGCATCTAAAAAACAAATTACCGAAAAAAAACACTCCCAAAAGATATTCCTGAGAAAAATCCTAAGAAAGCTCGCTAGGATACAACTTTTAAAAAATATTATTTCATTGATCTCAATTACCTCATCACATCGATCATAATGATGATGGGCATATGAATGATTGTTTTTTTTTTTTTTAATATTTTATGTATTACAATATCCTTCCTTAATTAGAGCTATTATAAGAATTTATTTTATTTTTTTTTAATTTTCGGCACTATCTTAAAGTAGTATTTCACGTACTTGACCAGCAAGTAAACTCTCAGAAGTGTTTTTCTGGTTAGGCCGAACTCCACTAAAATAGTCATTCTGAAACTTTGATGGTGATATAATGGTGACGTTCCTATACTTACGTAATACGCTGAGTCCTCTATGACAGATTCATGCATTTGAACAGGTGGTTCTCCTTTAATAAGGATTGGAAGGTCACCTGTCCTTTTCATTTATTTCCTTAAAAAAAAAAGCTCATTTAATTATAAATGGTGAGATTAGTATATGCGTATTTATTGCGGGGAGCCACTGTGCAAAATTGTACAATTATTACTTGAACCAATTATGAGGGGAAGAATTTCCAATAATAGTTCAAACAAATGCTTCCATTCCAAGTAGAAAAGTAAATGAAGAGGATGTTGGCGACTTGGCCTTAAGGTTTTCTGGAAAGACAAAGTTAGGAAATGTTTGAAAGGATTAAACAACAGTGAAGGACATTTATATTGTTTGAATAAAATCTACTTCCTCTAAATGTTTATAAAATATTTTATAAAATACTGCAGTCCACCCAACCAAACTCTTATTTTATTTTGTTTATAAATCATTTTCAATAAAACAAAAACAAAATTTGAAACAAAATCAGACCCAATTAATCCTTCTTTTTGATGTCATTTGATGTTCATCGCAAGGTTTACAGTTTGCAAATGGTGAAATTAATAAAAAATTAAATCAAATTTTATTCATTTTCGCTAGCCTTATGCTGAAAACTAAGTCAACAGTCAATATCGTCTCCATCATATGGTTATAATAACAATTTAATCATATTTTTTTTTCCAAATAATTTAAATCATTATTCTGTAAAATAGTACATTGAACCTATAACCAATCACTCATCAAGCTATTATTGTCATTTTGACTTTGACTGGATCTTACGAGCTGTGTCAAAATTTTAATTTGCAATAAATTTGAACCTCAATGTTCTGATAAAAAAATAACATTCAGCATCTAGAAACTTAACTGTGAAGGGCCGAGGGGGCACTCCAAGGCCATAGGATGCTGCATCTTCTCCTGGTGCTGAATAAGTCAACCTAAACATAACGAACGAGACATTAAGGGAGAAATATTTGCAGTTAGATTACCTTCATCCGCTATAAATAGAGGGCTTAAGCTGTAGAGGAGCATATAGTAAAAAGAAAGTGGAATCTGAAGTCGGGATTCCTTGTCTAGGAGAGATGACACCGACTTCACAGCTGCTGATAGAAGCTGAAGTTGGTGTCCTCTCTCTTATGTAAGAAATCATTTTCTTAGTGTTACTCGGCTAAAACCAGAAAGCCTATGTGAAAGGGCCACATTCTTTGCATTAGTTGAACATTTCTGGTGATACGAGGGAGGGCTTTGAGCAGAGGTTAAGTTGCATCTACTGTATTATAGAGGTAAGAGGTTCAAATTACGAAAACAATCTTTCTGTAATGCTCATACAACCATCCCTCCATAGGTCCTGCATTAGCTCCAGGCATCGTATACACCCTTTTTGCCATTTCTGATGATACAATCAACTTAAAGTCATATAGCAGGCGCAACGCTTTATGTCCCTTTTCATGTTTTAATCATTCGAGCAATCTCAAAATTCCTTGAAATATTGAACTAATCATGATTTTACTACAGCCTCATTTGATTGCTTGTAAAAGAAAATTAAATCATCACTATTGAGGGATTTTCAAGATACTTTGTGTTTGAAATAAATATTGAATCCAGCAAACTTCAAGAAATCAAATGATCTCTGTGAATACTACATCTCTTATTGCTTATTTACTTCACTTCTTTCCATTAGCCTTTATGTTTATTCCTTAGATTTTAACAGTCCACAATGATGTCATGATGTATGAATGGCCTGCGTTTTATTGGTAAGCAGATAGTATGCAGGGCATTGCTCCAGAAAATTATGATAAAATCTGAGAAGTTGGCAGCTTGAATCTTACGAATTGCTGATGATTTCCAAAGTTTGTTATTCAAGCATTTCCTCGAGAGCATGTCATTAAATTAATATGAAGCAGACAACTACAAGTTTAATGACGCGTATCTTGACCAGATCTCAAGAACAATACAAATACTATGGCTATTCAACAAAAGCAAGGTTTTCACTAAACAATAAGAACAAAGTAATGAGGAAGAACCTAGCATGTGATGAGAATCTTCCAACCGACATCTTTGATTTCATTATTTCATGTCAATGCATCAACAGCTTCTTTACTTGGTCCCCTGTGTATTTTCTAGGTTTTCTTTTGGTTGTGAATCCTTTTCATGATGTTTAATGCCCCATGTGGGCCACAGATCTCTTATAAGGAGAAATAAATTATTTTGACAAATATAATTTGGATTAAGTTAATATGATTTGATTTAGATTTGTGTATATTTGCATGGTTTAGATTTGTGTATACTTGTATGCTGACATAAGATGGAAAATAAAATTCAAATATTAGTGACATTCGAAAGAAGATATAGAACGCAGAAAAAGGGATTTCAAGAAAGATTTCAAGATAAGCTAGCAAGAAAGATTTTAAGATAAGGGCTTCATTATTAGAAATGTGTGAGAAATCAGCACACACACATAAGTGAAATAGGAAAAAATAAAATCAATAAAACTAAGTAAAACTAATAGTTTTGCACGAAGTACATCCTACTGTATGATCAGACTCATTTTAAAATAATAGTCATGGTGACATTAAGATAAGGAGATACAATACTTAATAGAAATTGATCTTCAAATCATACTATACGATCACTATTGTACTATAAAATTTGCTATATTTGATGTAATTATATACATCAAATATTTGCTCATGTTGATGTAAAATTTTGTAGTCATTCGTAGGTCTATTTTAGAGAAAATGATAGAACCTGAAATAATAGTGAACATATCATTAAGCCTAAGGATTGGGAATTGACATTTTATTATGATTTTATCTATGACAAGGTTATCTGCGTACATTCTCTAAGAGCCAACCTTTTTTGATGTTAGAAGTGCAAGGACAGCACAAAGGCTAAGACTCTCTGGTAAGAAGCCATTTTGAAGGAGGTAACCTACCTAATATTTTAGGTATGCATGTTCAATAGGGTTCATCCTATGATGAGCTAGGTTGGGCAACTGAAAATCTGAGATGAATTAAATGTCATTTCAAACATCCTCTCCTTAGGTGTAGCTCCTCAAGTAGTTCTTCAAAGGTCAGATAAGAGACTAGAAACCACATGTACGTGAATCTGTAAAGGAGTGGAGGTTATCTCCTTGATATGTAGCAAGGGTGGAGTCTATGCAAAATTTCTTTCTTAAACCTTTTGAAATCTAAGTGTTCGATATGCACCTAGTCATTCAGGAAAATGGGTGAGGAAGTGTAGAGGTCAATAACTATCAGCTAAGATTTAGCAATCGTTTTATGGACAGCTATAGACTTCAATGCGGAAAGGACTTACGTAAGAGAAGTGGAACATCTTTCTCTTATGGTTTAAAAGGTAGAAGTTTGATAGTTTTATGGTTGAATTTGAATACATAGGTGTTCTCTAAGATCATAGTGGATCACATCCCAATATAGAGCTAAAATCGACCCAACAGGATATGGGCTATTTCCATGTGTTACACATCACACCAATCTAATCTTCATAACTAACCATCTTAAGCAGGACAAAAAAATGAGAAAGCCATTCAGAGGGGGAAGTGTCAGTCCGTGAAAGAATGCAAGATCGCGGCTCTAGATGGTTCGACATTACCCATCAAAATTTATCGCCCATGATGAGATAATAGTGAGAATTGAGAAACTGATTATCCAGCACAAACCAAACTAAATAGTAAATTTTAGTTTAAGCTAACCTTTTATATTGGATGTAGATTGAAGAGGTAATTAAAATCTTCCATCAAAACTTTCTTAAAATAAGGAGTTTAAATGCCATTCGCAAAACACAACACATTATTTCAATCAATTTATTGTGCTCACGCGTTGTTGAACTTGAGGCCAGGCTTGGAGCAAGGATTAAGATGCCTCTAGTATATTATAAAGACCCAATATTCAAGTCAGGAAGACAAACTCACCATAAATATAGGGATAAGGCTGTGTATATTAAACTCTCCCTTCACACTACATTATCAAGAGCTTAATATATTGGGTACGCCTCTTTAGTGCTGTTGCTAAGTAATTGAGGATAGATGTAACTTGACTTAACAAACACTAATTTAACCTAAAAAAATTTAAATTAAATATTTGTACTTTTATTATCATTGTCGGGTTCCAAGTTCTGAATGAAAAACGTTGAGGGTTATGTTAGGTAGTCGACAGCCAACACAAAACTTATCGAGCAATCATGACATGAATTCTTTAATACATTGTATTAATGTTAGAATGTTCCCCAAAAGCGACACGTTGTATAGCCTGGATATAGTGAAAAGTGTGTAAGGGTCATTGCACCGACACCTAGATGCAGTGTTAAATAAGCAAGGGTTCCCACATCCTGGGTAAATGTGTGGGCAAAGAAGCTAGTCTATAAAACTAGAATTATGATAGGAACTTGAAATATAGGTCTCTAACAAATAAATTAATGAATTAATAGATATTATAAGTCATAGGAAGATAAATATTCTATGTATTCAAGAAATTAAATAGGTTGGAAAAAAATGCTAAAGAGATTGATAGCTTAAAATTTAAATTATGGTATTCTAATATAAGTCATAATATAAATGATATAGGCGTGATTATAGATAAGATTTTGAAGGATAATATTATAAAAAATCTGCTATTAAATTTGAAGGAAAGGAAGCAGCACTAGGAGGAGCTAATTCCAAGGCAATCAAAGTCGGAAGCAATTGCTTGATTTGGAAAGTCAATTGGGTTAAAATTTAACCAATTGGACTTGAATTGAGTTCGATTTGGATCAATTGAGTCGATCTGATTGATTTGATTTAATTTGAGTTTAATTGAGCTTAATTGGACTCAATTTGGGTCAAATTTGAGTCGATTTGGGTTTGACGAGGCTCAATTGAGGTGATCAGGTTCAAACAAACTCAATCGGGTCCAATTCGACTTAATCTGAGTAAAGTCCACACAAAAATTGTGTCAACAATGATTTTGTCACATAAAGCGCTGCCCTTCCAATGACTCGGTTAGGAAATGTAGAGGTAGTCCTAAAAAGATTTGATAGAAAGTATTTGAAATGGCCTTTTTTATTAGATTTAATTGAATTTGACTCTTAATAGGACACAATGAAGAAAAAGAATTCATGTAGCAAACCTGATGTATTAGGATAAAGGCTTCATGATATCGTTGTTAATGTTGTTTGTACTTTTATCATTAACTCTTCTTGTTTTATAATTTAATTGATAGTTTCCACCCTATGTAATCTTGTACACAACGAAATCATTTCAACCTCGTAAGGCTGATTCGTTGAGTGAACAAGTACCTAACAGATATAAAAGCTGCCATAAAATGAGTTCAGTTTAAATTTGGACATAAGAGTGCAGGCAGATTCCTCCCTGGTGACCTGCTGGTCACGGATTCAAATCATAGAATGGCTCCTCTACAATGCTGGGGAAGGCTACATGTGCCAATCTCCCTCGGCACCCTGCATTGATGATAATCCTATGAGCTAGGTGCAATGTTTTTTGCATAGATTTGGACATGCTTATTTCAGGTAAGGAAAGTGTTGTATTCAACCAGAAATAAATTATAATGATTTTTAAGCATGTACATGTATATATGAATACATGAACAAAGTTAGAAGATATATTACTAACCCCATTCTCCATACTCATCGATAATGCATAAGACAAAATACAGATCATTGAACCAAAAAGTCCAAAACCTACATATCACAACTAAAAATAAATCCCTAAACAACAACAAGGATCATTTCTTGTAATGATGTTATCTGCTTCCTCACTAATCCACACCTGTGCACCTCTCTGCTTCATCATTAATGCTCACCTGTGCACCTCAACGTATATAAAAATTATTTAAGAGTTAATAAACTGCAGTAAAACAAATTTACATCAGAGTAAATGAAAATAATATTATACGTTCATCATAAATCACTAACTTCCAAATTTCAAGAAACTTTCTCAACTGTTTGTTCAATATTTTAGCCATGTTGTACAAAAGAAAAAAATAGTCAATAGCATAGATTTAACTAGAGATGTTGACAGTTCTACTTATGTTCTCCTGCTCACCCCATAAATTCGTATTACAATCGAAAAGACCTGCCCCATGAGTTGTAAATTCTCTCTCGATGAAAAATACCCAAGCTGGCTTATACAATAATTTTCTGATCTTGTAGTTATATGATTCCACCTGGAACCATTAAGGATCCCCCAAAAATTTAATAAAATATTTGTAGGTGGTATATGGAAGAGAGATTTTTAGCACTGCCATATCAACGAGAAATCCTACTAACTGTTGGAGAATAAAGCACATAAATAATAAATACATAAATTGCAAAAGAAAGCCAAATCAAGTAAACATTCATTATCATAGTACCAACCAACTTATAATAAACAACATAGTAGGAAAATAAATAAATCGTTGTACAAATATACATAACTTATACAGGCTCAACATTTACTCTTCCAATGTAACTGCCATTTAGACAAATGTCTGCCTAATGGGAAGCATAACTAAAGGATATCATAGTTCAAGTGAATACCTCAAGGCCGGAATAAACTGCAATAGATAGAAAGGTTTCCGACTTCAAAAATAGCTTGTTGTGCCGAAACCAAATGTGCCACATTAGCTGTGCACTTTGAAGCACCTTAGATAAGGAAAAAGCTTAAGAAGTTCTTCATGGCGCCTCCTCTAAAAAGGTTAGGCAACCTAATTTAGTGTCATTAAACTCCAAATAAAAAAAATGTGTGCTGCAGCAGCTACATAGGATCACAAATACCTTAATTCCAATACATCCGTTCACATCAAGGGTTGTTATAGTATTGGAACAATACTTAGAAAGAGCCTCCAGACATCCATCAGTTACTCCAACAATGCCAAATAAGCTGCATGGAAAAAAATATTGCATTAGATATCTTATAGTGCATAAAGTTGCCAATTCAATGACATCACTTGCGTGGGACCTGAGAAATTCAAGAGATCTGCACCCTTCAGCAATTTTTATGACTCCTACATCAGTAACCCGTACACACCTGAAAAAAGTTATCACATATGAACTTTCAACATCATCATTAGCTTAATCCCAACCATTTGGGGTTGACGTTATGAATCCTTACTCTTCATTGATTCCTATCAAGTGTTGAAAGAGGTGTTAAATCTATTTGCAAAACCATGTTACCATTGGTCTAATCATTTTTTCTTACTAATTATTCCGTATTAATTTCATCTACCCATCTTATTGAAGCATCTTCTTCATTCTTTAGTACACACATCTTCTAATCTCACAAACCCCCTCTCATATAATTATTTTCCAATTTATCCTTTTATTTCACATTCATCTTAATGTCCTCATTTCTACCACACTCAACTTATCTATAAGTGGGTTTGTTCCCAAACACTTCAATCCAAATAACATAGCTTGACTAATTGCTAGTAAAATTTTCTAGTTTAAAAAAAAAAAAAGAGGATGAACAAAAGCTTACCATGTCAAATTTAAAGAAAGCAATTTTCTGCAGCTGGCGATACTGGAAAGGCCACAATCAGATAGATTCTGATGATAGAACTTCAAATGTTATTGTTAGCCAATCAATAGTTTAAAGATACTGCCATACTGGCAGTGGATTAGGAGCCATCAAAAATACCTGGGCACCACACAAGTCCAAGAATTCCAGATGTGCTAAGCAACCAATCTTCTCATAAGCTCTATCGGTGAGACTGTAGAAAGAATTTAAAAAATAATGACGCAATCTCATCAACCTTCTCAAACTACGGCATATGCTATCAAACAATTAAATACTAGACATCAGATGCTTACCTTGAAAGAGCATAAAGGTTTAAGCTTTTGAGGGTAATACACCTAAGAACATTTTGTAATCCATTATCAGTAATCTTGATGCACCTGCAAATAAAAGATAAATCCCCGCATCACCATCATGCTTAAAACTACATTAGCCAAGCATAACGAAAGAGCACTATTAAGATAAGAGAGATTCCACGCTAATCTATTGCACAAAAGTTTGTGGCACAAAATGGGTAGCATAAAGAAAATCCAGTATAGGTATGGGAGGATAACTCTTGAACAAATGCCTTTCAAGAAGAGAGGAAAAGGACAAAGAGGAAAAGCATGGGAAAGGAGAGAGAATCCCTAGAGGGGAGGTCACGATAAATCTTTGATTTCATTCCACTTCATCTCTAAAAAAAAAGACAAGATACTAGGACCTAATGATATGACATAACTGACTGAACATGTAATGACGCAAAGACTCAATATTAATAACATCTTCACAATTGAAAATTTCAATTTCAATAACCATTATCTCAAGGAGGCACCTTGAATAGTGTTCTCATAGGAGGACCTACCATGAACAACCAACCATAATAGACACCTTTACATCACTTTGAATACTAGTGAGATTACTCTTAAGATGGTGCTTGATATTCGAGCAAATATTCAAGGTATTGAGACCACGTGGCTTAGGGGAGGCTACGGAATTAACCCAGCTGATGGAGGATAAGAACTCCTTGGAGAGTAGTCGTAGAAGTAGCTCCGGAGTCTCCTATCGCACGACCACTACATTTCTGGCACCAAAGTTGTGGGGGTGCCTATTCAGTAGGAAGCCCCAAGGGATAAAGGTCAAGGAGTATGACCAAGGGGGAACTTCAAGAGGTTGACTGAGTTAGAAATTTAGGAGAAGAGGGCCAAGGGTTTATGCTTTAGTTGTGATGAGAAGTTCACTCCAAACCACTGTTGTAAGGACCATTCGTTACAGATCCTAACAGTCTGCGATGAGGAAGAAGATGCTACAGATGAGGAAGATGATCACCTGCACTTAGATGTTGCAAAGGTATCCCTTAACTCAGAAGTCGGGTTCACACCGAACCACGCCATGAAGGTTAAGGAGAAGATCGAGCATCAGGAGGTGATAGTATTGGTGGATAGTGGAGACACCCACAACTTCATTTCCAACAGGATGGCGGATCAGTTGGAACTAAAATTAGTGAACATGGGGGGCTTTGGGGTTATGTTGAGAATAGGAAAACTAGAGAGGAGTAGAGGAATTTGCAAAGGGTGATCCTAATCCTTCCATAGGTTCAAGTATTGGAAGACTTTCTAGCATTGGATTTGGGGAGCACAGTGTGATACTAGGAATGAAGTGGCTGCAAAAGTTGGGGAAGACCAAGATTGATTGGAAGGCTCTAAGGATAGAGTTCAAGGTGGAGGGGAGGATAGTGGTTATTAGACGGGATTCTAGCATGTCCAAAACTATGATTTCACTCAAAACCATGATGAGAGCAATCCAAGGTGGAGTGAGATTTTTTGTGGAGCTGTAGAGTTTGAAAGGAGAAGAGGATAGGGAGAGGATAGAAGCACCAGACAAGGTTCAGCCACTCCTATAATAGTAACGAGAGGTATTCCACCCGGTTCAGAGATTTTCTCTTCCACAGGAACACGAGCATGATATCATCTTAAAGGAAGGAGTCTCACCTATCAATGTTCATCCATACAATTATCCCCAAATCCAAATGGATAAGATCAACATATTGATTAGGGAGAAGCTAGAGGTAGGATCATTTGACCCAATGTCAGTCAATTTTCTAGTCCAATGCTACTAGTAAAAAAAGAAAGATGACAGCTAGAGATTTTGCGTGGACTATCGAGCGTTAAACAAGGAGACTGTGCCAGAAAACTTTTTTATTCCAGTGATTGATAAGTTGCTGAATGAGCTTTATGGAGCAGTGTTTTTCTCAAAGATTAATCTAAAATCAGGGTACCATCAAATCCAGATGAGGCCCGAGGATTTTCTCAAGATGGCATTTAGAACTCATGAGAGACACTATGAGTTTTTAGTGATGTATTTTGGCCTCAGTATGCCCCAGCTACTTTCCATCCCTTAATGAACAGGGTATTCCAACCATATCTGCAGAGGTTTGTGTCAATCTTCTTTAATAATATTTTAATTTACAGCAGGATTGAGGAGGAGCACTTAGAACACTTGGGATTGGTGTTATCCACTCAGAGGAACCACCACTTATTTGTCAATTTGAAGAAGCGCTCATTCGCCAAGCCTAAAGTGGAGTATTTGGGGCACGTGGTGTGTCACACTCCATGATCTTTATTAGAAGAATTATATTTGTCTTTCATTTTAACCATTTAACTAGAGCTTATAAATAAACAGCAGAAAGAAACATGATTGCATTTTATCTAGAAATGCAGGTAGAAAAATTATGCATGTTGTCTAGAGCCTCATATCATAAGATCATCCTCACCCTTTCTTGAAAATATGTAAAACCATGTAATGAGCACATAGCCCAACAAGTAACTAAAATCTTACAACTGAAATCAATACAAGATAAAAAAGAACAATGTGCTATAAATCATATTAAAAATATATACATCAATGTTTATAGTAATTATCTGTATTAATATATCCTTCTATAATTCATCACATCTAAATCCATTACATCATCAATCATAATATCAGTAACTAATGCTAGTAATAATATTAGTATCATGATCAATAATATTAAATAGTGTTAATGATAGTAAACAATATTAATGTCAGTCACAATATCATTATAGTGTTTCGTAACAGTGTCGGTATCAGTATTCAGATATTCAATGAGTATATCTTAAGAGTATCTTACTCCTGCACTTATGACTCTCAATCAATGGCCCCTTATAACTCTCAATCAATATACTCTTTATAACTCCCCTTGAATCACGTGAATCAGTCACTCCGACTCCTTATAACTCTCAATCAATTTCCAGCTCCTTATGACTCCCAATTAGTGAATCATATAGATCAATAAAGTATCATGTGGAGTTATCATATCATGTATCTAATATCATTTAATATTTAATTTAAAATGTAATAAATCATATCAAATCATTCAGAGTGATCAAATCTATGACATATCCAAACTTGCACGGTGAAAGCTTATAAAATCAGGAGATAATGTCTTTTTGGCTGATTTATAAGAGATAAAATTCATAGAAATTAAAATCATTGAAAACAGAATTAAGAGATTAGTCACTTATAACAAATAGAACAAAATATGTAACAAGAATGGCTAACAAATATGATCCAAAGACCTTTCTCTCTCCTCTCTCTTCATTCCCCTCTTTCATTTTCTTCCTAACCAAGCAACCAAGTGAGGGAGTCGGTAGAGTGAGGCAGGGATATATGTATATTTACTGGTCATGGCCTAACGCCGCAGCGCTCACCAGATCAGCACCAAAGCGCTCTACTTCAGAATTTTTATGTTTTTTAAATAAATTTATTTCACATATTTGAGATATTCTATGGTATCACATGAAAGAGTAGCAGCTGACCAGAGCAAAATTGAGGCCATGCTGAGGTGGCCAATCCCAAGAGCTTGAGGGAGTTGAGAGGGTACTTGGGGCTTATAGCTACTACAGTAAATTTGTGAAAGGATACAGTTCAATAGCATAGCCTTTGACCGAACAGCTAAAGAAGAATAATTTCAATTGGGGCGAAGCAGCTACCAAGGCCTTTGAGGAGTTGAAGAAGGCAATTATCAACGTGCCATTGTTAGCATTGCCAGACTTCAACCAACCTTTTATGGTGGAGATGGATGTTTCGAGGTATGGGCTAAGAGCTGTACTTATGCAAGACCAGAGACCAGTGGCTTATTTATGTCAGGTGTTGACCATCAAGGCGAGGCTCAAGTCAGTCTATAAGAGGGAGGTGATGGTTATTGTGCTGGCCATTCAGAAGTGTCGACCCTACCGGTTGGGGCGACACATTGTCAAGACTAATCAAAGAAGCTTAAAGTTTCTTCTAGAGCAAAGGATAGTTATAGAGGAGCATCATAAATGGCCTTCGAAACTGTTGGGCTATGATTTCAAGATCCAGTATCGACCTGGGATAAAGCTGCAGATGGGTTATCCAAGTGTATGGGGGAGCCCCACATGATGGCACTATATGTTCTCTTAGTTGTGGACTGGGAGGCATTGAGAAGGGAAAGTCAGCAAGATGAAGGATTGGAGAAAATCATGAGAGATTTATTATAGCCATCCAGGCTATACCTTAGTCGATCAGAGACTATTATACCAAGGACGAATGGTGATACTGATGATGTCGCCATATGTATCCCACTTAGTGCGGGAGTTTCGCAGTAGTGTCATAGGTGGGCACTCGGGGGTACAAAAGGCATATCGTAGGCTGGCAGCAGAATTGATTGGGTTGGAATGTAGAAAAATGTGGAGGATATGGTGACAAGTTGAGATATATGTTAGAGGCACAAATATATGGTAATGGCTCCAAGAGGACTTCTGCAACCTCTAACTCTGCCCGAGAAGGTGTGGGAAGAGATAACCATGAATTTCATTAAAAGTCTGTCAAAATTGAGGGGTTTTTGGTGATTTTAGTAATAGTGGATAGGTTGAGCAAGTATGCTCCCTTCATTTCCCCGCGACACCCATACACAGCGGTTTTAGTGGTAGCAACATTTATTCGAGAGGTGGTCTGCCTACGGGAATTCTGGAGTCCATTGTGTCAGATAGAGACAAGGTGTTCCTAAGCCACTTCTTTCAGAATGCAGGGGGCCATTTTGAAGAGAAGCACAGCATATCATCCACAAATTGATGGGCAGATCAAAGTGGTGAATAGGAGTGTGGAGACTTATTTGAGATGTTTTGTATCAGAAACACCCTAGTCCTAGGTGAAGTGGTTACCTTGGGCCGAGTACTGGTACAATACATCCTACCATAGTGCAGCACAGACTACACCCTTCAAAATCATTAATGGAAGAGATCCTCCTCAACAGGTATACTACGAGACCAAGAGTACTCTAGTTTTATCAGTGGAAGAACAATTGGAAGAATGTGATAGCATATTAGGAGAGCTAAAGGGGCACCTACTAAGGGCACAACAAATTATAAAGAAGCTGGCTAACAGGCATACAAGGGATGTGCAATTCGAGGTAGGTGATAAGGTGCATTTGAAGATTCCACCCTACAAATAGAAGACTTTAGCTCGAAGAAGAAATGAAAAGTTATCTCCACAGTACTATGGGCTTTTGAGGTTGTGGAGGGGATTGGTGCCATGGCGTATTGTTTGCAGCTACCCCTACTTCCACCACACACCCAGTATTCCATGTGTCCCAGCTGAGGAAAGTTATTGGCGACCACAGTCCATCAGCAACGTTGTCGATGACCTTGACAGAAGAAATGGAGGTGATCCTGGAGCCAATGAAAGTGAGAGGAGTTCGCTTGACAACCGGAGGAGCTAGAGAAGTGTTGATCGAGTGGACCGATCTGCCCGACTATGAAGCACCATGGGAATCATACCAGATGATTCAGCAGATATTTCTTTCGTTTCACCTTGAGGACAAGGTGGCTCTTTGGGATGGAAGTATTGATGGACCGGTTGAGCCGGTCCAGCCAATCAACCCGTCCCCAGCAAGGGGGCCCGATCTAGCTGGCAGGTTAAAGAGCTCTATGGGCCCCATTAGTGTGGGCGGCAAGCAAGGAGAGAAGGGGCTCAAATGAGATTAATTTAACCTTTAATTACTTATCATAGAAAATCAAAATTGAGAGAAAATTAGGAATGTTCATTTAGGGAAAGAGAGCTTATTTGAATTCAAATTTTTGAGGAAATTAGGAGGTTTATTTAGGGAAAGAGGGCCGATTTGAATTCACATTTGGGAGAAAATTAGGAAGGATTATTTAGGATTAATTAGGTTGTTTTATTTTCATTATGTCATTTTGTATTTGGGAGTAATTTTCTTTGGAGTTGTTCCTAACGGCGCTTAGGATTTGTGGAGAGTCGATTTACCTCTCGAATAGTAGATTAACTTGTATCTTGGTTTGTTGTGCCGATATCAATAAAATAAGTCCATAATCTCATTCTTTCCCGCTTATTTCTCCTGCATTTTCTCTTCCTTATAGTTTTTTTTTTTTTTTTTGTGGAGATCAGATTCCTATTAAATGTTTGGATGCTCGACTTGCACTAAGGAAGATCAAGCACTATTAACATACCCCTAGAGTCTCGATGATCAATGATAACATCCAATGGAACAAACTTAAATTTCATCAAACCCCAAAATTAACATTTTAACCTAATAATTCGACCTACACATTCAACTAGAATTCAACCTGATTACAACTAGAAAATTCAGTTTTACAAACCCATGTCAGTTCGGAGTCATGTTCTGGTTGACGTAATCAGCCCAAATCAATTCAGGCCAAGTTGACCCATAACCTCAAAGTCAAATACTTTCATTTGTTAAGAAAAAGGAAAAAAATATATATTTATTAAAATGGTGAGCTGCTAAGGAATAAATTATTATGACCCAATCAATGCCCAAAGCCATAGTAAAGCATTCAAAGAATGTTAGTATTTGATAGCTATAAAGAAGTAGAGTAATAATAAGAAAATTTTTAAAATGCACACCTCGTAATGTTTAACTCTTCTAATTCTTTGTAGTTATCACCTATGAGAAGCAAACTTTGGTCCGAGATACTCTGCAAATTAGTGGCATAACTCAGGATGAAGGATTTTTCATGAAAGAGAAGTATTTTGAAACTTGCATCAAAGTTATTGTCCTTGACTAGCATAGCATATTAAAAAGCACAAGTCACTGAAAGCTTAGAAGCCCATTTCAAATTACCCTTAATTAGAAAAAGTTATATAGTAAACCTAAGATTTTTTCAGGCAATATTGTCTAAGAAACTATACAATTTTAACGCTGGTGAAGCATAATAATCTTGCACTTATTTCCATCTGAGATAAGCAGAGTAGTTAAGCAAAATGCAGTAACGTGCCCTTTAAATATCCAAATGGTTCTATTAGAAGAGACCATAACTAAAATAAGTACATTTCTCCCGGGGACAAAATTAACATATATTAAAGAAATTTTGCATTGCAGCTATTTTATCCATTTTTCCTTGAACTAAACCAAGCTTATAGGTACAAAAAAAATTGAAAAGTTGATTGAATTATTTTTTGTCCATTTTCCATAATAAATTCAATATGTTGAGAGAAAGTAGCCAATAGAAAACCGTTAATTTCCTCAAAAGGTAAATAGAACTAGTTCAGAGTTAAGTAGAGAAGACAGAGCGATTAACCACATGGACAACAACCAAATGGCAAGACCACAACTACTGTATTAATGAATCCTAGTCACACTGAACTTGATCTTTAAAACATATTAACAACCCGCAAATTATGGGCATTCAAGCAGCAAGGTGCATTCAGTTTACTTCTTTTAAATTGCGGTCAAAGAGAACGGCATGGTCAAACTATGAGATGGAAACAAATGTGTATTATAAGATTTTCAAAATAAATAAGAGAACTTAAAAGGTACTTAGAATAAGAATGCTTTAAATGTAACGAAATTGAAAAAAAAAAATTTAACAAATTTATGATCAAAGCAAAGAAATTTTAAAAAAATAGCTTCAAGATAAGAACATGATCAAATAAATTTAGAGTTTGATTAACATATTTTGTAAGCATAAATAACGAGGTTGACCGCTAAAGAGAAAAGCATGTGATGCATGGAATAACATTATGTCACTGAATGATCAAAGCTAAAAAATAACAGTGCTTAAATAGTTAAATGTACAATTGCAGCTAAGAGCACAAGGCTCGTTTACATAAAATACTCAAGTTTATACGGTGTATAGTGCACAGTTTGCTAAAAACCTCATTTTTTTCAATACACAAGATTTCCGTAGGCTTACTGAGCAATGTGAAGGTTGTTAAGCGAGTAGACGACCTCTTAACATTGTTATGTGCATTGCTGTCGATTAATCCTACATATGCAGATAAGTATCTTTGTGTATATTCGGCGAGTAAGAGGGCTTAAATGAGGAAAATGTAAGAATCATTAAAGCTTTGTGTTTCAGATCAAAGGTTCAGTACAGATCATACACGTGTTAAAGAACATAATCTTATAATGAATTTCATTACCTTGCATCCACTAAGGTTTAGATAAGATATATGTTTGCAATGCTTCACAAGGTATTTTATACTCATGTCCGTCACCCTGAATCCAACTAATAAAAGGATTAGTAGGATACTTTCCATAGATCATAAATAGCTCTTGCAAAGTAAAATTTTGAAGCAACAAAGCATACCTAACATTCCAGTAGATAGAAAATATCCTAAGTTTAGGACAAGCAGTTGTTACAGCTTCAATTCCCTTATCAGAAATTTTCTGACAGCCATTGAGATTTAGAGATTCTAGGTGCCGAACATGCTCCATTACCTGAAAATCAATGGGAAAGTAATTCTGTAAGAATAACATTGTCAAAATTATCTTAGAAGGCATCACATAATGAACAATTATTCTGTAACTTAAGTTTACCTATACTATATATTAAGCCACAATGAGAGAAAATGAGTATTATTTCTATGGCTTCAAGTTAAGGAGTGAGCTCCATTCCAAAGGATCATTTTTTTTCTTTTCTTTTAAAGAGAAGAGAAGGAATCGTATATTTAAAAGATACAATTATGAAATGAAAAATTCACATCTACTTGATCTATCTAATCTACATCTATAATAAATAAACAAAGTCATGAAAGAGAAACCACATCCATCCAATCCATATACACACAGACCACAATGAGAGAAAATGAGTATTATTTCTATGGCTTCAGGCTTCAAGTTAAAAAGTGAGCTCCATTCCAAAGGATCATTTTTTTTCTTTTCTTTTAAAGAGAAGAGAAGGAATCGTATATTTACAAGATACAATTATGAAATGAGAAATTCACATCTATTTGATCTATCTAATCTACATCTATAATAAATAAACAAAGCCATGAAAGAGAAAATCACATACATCCACTATATATATATATATATGCTAATTACAAAAAAAGAAAATGTTTCTCTTCTTTTATTAATCCTTCTATTTATATATTCTCATTTTTTTTCAAACTTTCTATTTTTTTAGTGAGAAGTGAAAGCACTTAATATATAAAAAGAGAAGAATCAAAATGATCTATTGATTCTTTATGAATTATCAAAATAGTCTCCAAATATAGTCCATCAACTCTTTGAAGAGGAATCAAAATAATCCCATCATAGAACTATTTTGATTCATTTCTAAATACTTGAGGGACAAAAACGATACTTAAATATATTTGTGGATCATTTTAGCCCTTCATAAAGGGACAAAGGACCAATTTGGTCTTTTTCTCTATATAAAAATTATAATAAGAAAAAGGGAAGGCATATCAATCTTATTTTTTGAATATATAACTAGAAGGATTAATAAAAAAAGATAATATTTTTCTTTTTTATTAATTCTTCTATTTATATCATCTTGATTCTTTTCAAACTTGCTATTCTTTTAGTTAGAAGAGAAAGAAAATAATCTATGAATATTATAATAAAAATATGAAAAGTCATATATTTTTTAATATATATAATCTAATCTATATATTCGGCATCATTTTAATCAATCAATTCTCTATTGAATTAATATAAAAAAAATCAAATTGAGGTATTCAACTAACCTTAATTTTCTTCTAAATATTTTTTTTATTTTGGCATCAAGCAAAGATGTGACTTCAATTATTGATCTAATTATACTATACTCAAATATTTTTAATGGTTTAGCATGTTGTGAAAATCATATAATAATTTATCAATTTTACCCTCCTAAATAAGATTAGGTGTAATTACCATTTATGTTATAATAAACATAATCCCATGCAAAAACTAAAAGAAATACAGATATTAATCTTTCTTTTATTATTATTATCAAGAATTGTCACAATAATAATATTTTTTATTCTCCCATGTATTGCATGGGATTACTTTCTTGTAAATAATCTACGAGAGAGAGAGAGAGTTGATGGCCATCGTTTTGGCCATCCATAAGTGGCGGCCCTACCTACTTGGGAGGCATTTCATTGTCAGGACAGATCAGCGGAGCTTGAAATACCTGCTGGAATAGTGGATGATGACAGAGAAGCATCAGAGGTGGCTGTCCAAGTTGCTGGGGTACGATTTTGAGATTCAGTATAGGCCTAGAGTGGAGAATAAGGCGGCAGATGCCTTGTCCAGATGTATGGGGGAGCTACAGACAGTGGCACTATATGTTCCTTTGGTGCTTGATTGGGAGGCCATCAGAGAAGAAAGTGCTAGAGATGAGGATTTGGGAAAAATCAGGGTAGATTTACTGAAAGAAGAGGGTAGCCACCCAGGGTACTCATTGGAGGGGGGCAGACTGCTATATCAGAGGAGGTTTGTGATGCCCCGGGCCTCAATCCACATCCCAAACTTACTCCAGGAGTTTCATGGAAGCGCTATTGGGGGTCATTCAGGAGTGCAGAAGACATACAGGAGGCAAGCTTCGGAGCTGTATTGGAAGGGAATGCATAAAGATGTCGAGGAGATGGTAGCCAGATACTAGACCTGTCAAAGGAACAAATACCTGGCTATATCACCAGGAGGACTACTACAGCCGTTGGCTCTACCGGGACGAGTATGGGAGGAGATATACATGGACTTCATAACACGTTCAGAAGGTTGAGCAAGTATGCACATTTCATTCCCCTCAGACACCCCTACACAGCAGTGACAATGGCTTCAACTTTCATCAAAGAGGTGGTCAGACTACATGGAGTATCAGAGGCAATAGTATTAGATAGAGATAAGGTGTTTCTCAACCACTTTTGGAGGGAGTTATTCAGGTTAAAGGGGACAGTTCTGAAGAGGAGCACAGCTTACCACCCACAAACGGATGGCGAAACGGAAGTAGTCAACAGGAGCGTGAAGACTTACCTGAGATGCTTTGTGTCGGAGACACCCAAGCTATGGGATAAGTGGCTATTATGGGCTGAGTACTGATACAACACCTCTTTTCATTCTGCTTCTCAAATGACCCCATTCAAGGTGTTGTACAGAAGGGATCCTCCCCACATGGTCCACTTTGGGAGCAGCAGTACTCCAATTTCTTCAGTAGAGGAGTACTTGGAGGAAAGGGATAAAGTGCTAGAAGAGTTGAAGAGACATCTGCTGAGGGCTCAACAAATTATGAAGAAACAAGCTGATAGGCATAGGAAGGACATCCAGTTTGAAGTGGGGGAGAGGGTGTTCTTGAAGCTCCGACCATATAGACAGAAGACAGTCGCCAACATGAGGAATGAGAAGCTTGCTCCAAGATACTTTGGACCTTATGAAGTGCTGGAGAAGATCGAAGCAGTAGCATATTGGCTGAAACTACCACCAACGATGACTATACATCCTGTTTTTTATGTATCGCAGTTAAGAAAGGTCATTGGTGACTATACAGCCAACCCCGAGTTACCGACGACACTTACTGAGGATTTAGATGTGGTTCTGGAACCCTTAGAGCTAATGGGGGTTCGCCAAAAAGAAGATAGAACTGAAGAAGTGTTGATCAAGTGAAAGAACCTTCCTGACTATGAGGCCACGTAGGAGCCATACGAGAGGGTAAAACATCAGTTTCCTGGTTTTCACCTTAAGGACAAGGTGATTCTTTGGGAAGGCGGCATTGTTAGGCCGGTTCACCCTAAACCGGCCCAGCCAGCCCAAGGGCCGGCTCAGTTTTTCTACAGGAGGCAGAAGCAGTCCGCCTCCCTTGGCTTTGCCCGTCCAAAGGGTGGGCCCTACTTGTCCAATTGAATTCAAAATTGAAAAGGAGGGGGCGGCTAGGGCTTGGGAGGGAAATTAGATTAGGAAAGCTTTTGTATTAAAGAGCGTGAGAGGATTAGGGAGGGATTATGTTTTGGATTTGTTCTCAATAAGGGTTTCTTGGCGACTTGGGCCCTAGACTCTCTTGTCTAGAGATTTGGATGAGACGATCCTCCTCTCGAATTGAGGATCTCTTGTATCTTGCTTTCATCATTGTTTGGCTTTGATTTTTCTACCGCAATATATTATTTTGGGGTTATTTTCTCCCAGATTTCACTTTATTCTCGCTGTTTTTCACCAATTAGTGATAGCTTGCTTGCGAACTCAAGTATTACCCTTAGGGTTACTTGCGAACTCAAGTATTTCCTATCAAATGGCAGGCAGACATAGAAGCATTATTCACAAGGAAAACAGCAAATATATGAATCCAAATTCCAAACAGAAAAAGATAAATTCAAGAAATTTTGCCAAAATTAATCTGAAATTTTAGATTATAACCTTGCTTTTGATAAGAAGAAGATGCTCATCATAAACATCTCTTGCAAATTCAAGGTCTATCTTCTCAACGTGTTGATATCTATCCTGCAAGGTGAACATTACGTAACCATGGATGACAAAACATGAGTGAAAAAATAGAGCAATATCTTGAGAATAAAAAATTTATTGAATGAAACTGCTCAAACAGGACCAAACGCAAATATATGAAACAATTTGATATACATGCTCATACAGTATTCATGATACATGGAACTCATGCCCCAGATAATAAAGAAACTGACCAGTGAAAGTGCAGATATTAATCGCTCTCCTGCTTTATTCATTTCACGAAGATCAAGTACCTAAAATATAAAAATTATCAATAGAGAGAACATGATGACCAAAGTAGCATAAAAACAATCTGCAGCCAAAGCATATTTTAAGGCTTATGTCAACAATCACAAGAGCCCTGTTCCCAGGCAAAGCTGGTCAGAGAAGTTAAAATGCTTTTCAATCAAGGAAATTTCAGTACATCGCTGAAGCATGACTAGTGGTCGTGTTTAAAAAACTAATCATGAGTTGGAACTAAAGTTATATATTGCCACCTTCTGGAAAGCTAACTTAGTGCCCCTAAAATTACAATATTACAACCATGCTTCAATAATCATTATCAGTTCCAATCCTTAACTTAATCCCCCCTTTCTTATGGTTGAGCACTAGTTTGAAATTCAAACAGGTTCCCAAGACTGACAACTAATTGATTTATTTCCACAAATTTTAAAAATACGCATCATTCCCATAGATTATACTGTGGATTCTCACTTTCAAAAGTAAAGGAAACTCTATGTAGAGACTTAGAAGTAGGCCAGTAAACTGATTAGCTCAGTTCAAGCCACCCTTTCTATGACTTCAACTCAAGTACTATATTGAATCATCATTCTAATCAAGTTGGGGTAAACAGCTTTTAAGATTCACATCAAAATGAGCATCAACTAGGGATGACTAGATTTAGACATAGATATTGGAGAGCTTAAATGAGAAAGATGATGAGGTGCCGGGTTAGGTCTTGACAGTAGAGTCCTTACTGGTGAAGAGGACAAAGGGATCAAAGTAGAGTTGTCAACAAACAATGGAAGCAATGATTTTATAGAGGTGCTGCATAAAACTCACAATTTCATGGAGAGCAAGGGAGCCAAACAACAGTACAAACCATGTGAGCCAATCTAGTCTTGCTTCTGACAATGCATAATGATAGCTCAAATCTCCCAATGAAGTTGGATCTAATTACAAAATGAAAGATCAAAGGGAGAATATTGTCATCCATGACAGCTACCTTGGTAACAAGGCAGGAAATGGACAACATTGAATATTGCTGAAGACTAGATGTAAAGTTGTAAACATCAACTTGAATAGGCACCAATGGGTTGTGATGTGAAGGAACATGGGTGGATTAAGAGAGAGAGAGAGAGAAGGGGAGGGGGAAAGCAGAGGGAGAAGTGGAGAGAAGAAGAGAGACATGATAGGTGATAAGGTAGTAGACATGTCCTTTTAGGGGTTTGTTGGTTATTTGCAAAGGTGTTGTCTAGACCATTGGATAAACCTACAATCTAAATGAACATATTCATTCATTTAAACGTACATGTAAATATTTAATATGATCATACCTACTGGCATCCAATTCCAAACCAATACTTTGTAAATGAACCAAGTTAGAGTAGCTTACTTTCTATAACAAAACATTTTGTTTGGCTTCATTCAACCCTAAAAATAGTTTGTTTGGAGTAATAAACTATTCTTTTAATAGATATCTAATATATTTTCTTTCATGCTATTTATCTCCCTGAAACCTACAAAAAAGGCGGCATAGTAGAAACACAAGGATAAAATGCAAAATCATAGACAAAACAACCCAAGGCTTCAATTGTCAATAATAGGTTACATAAATGTGTTATTCATACTTGTATAAGTTAACATTTGGCTAGAAAGATACGCTAAACAAATGATAGATCTGTTGCCTTTAAAGGTTGGATGCTTCATGGAGTTTGATGGTGTTAGGTACAGATATACGGGCATATAGTTTTGAAGTATTAAAAAAATTAATGAAATCATTTCATATATGTGGAAAAATAGTATACTATGTAGTTAAAATTTGATATAGGTTCTTTTGCATCCAAATCCAGTACAAGCATTGCTTCTTTGTTAATTTTTCCGGGGCCCCTAAAAAGATGGAATTCAAAATCACTTGCATGCTTACAGATTATATAAAAAAATATAAAGTAGATGAACAAGAGATTAACGAGAAGGAAATTATAGGATGACTCAATGGGTCCAATAGACTCCCCCTTCTGGCAGACTACAAATTGGATGTATTTGATGATGCAGCTTAGAACCTTAGTAAAATACAGTACGGGCTTTAAAAATACATTGATGCCTGCATATATTATAGAGATTTTGTTCGTAAATTTGGAATCAAAATACAGGATATTTAATTAAAATTAAAAAATAAATATTATTTAATAAATTCATTTATTAAAGATGAGAATAAGCATGTAAATGATCATTTTTCATAAGCACAGCAGTATTATACATACAATAAATCTATTATACTTTTGAAGTTGAAAATGACAGTATTTTCTGTAGGTCCGAAAAGATGCAAAAAATAATAACATTTTTTTTAGCTCTTCAATCATACATGTGTCAACTAAATTTAGGATAGGAAATTGGAATATAGGTTCCCTTATAGGAAAATTAATAGAATTAATAGATATTATGATTCATAGTAAGATAAATATTATATGCATTCAAGAAACTAAATGGGTTGGAGAGAAGGCTAAGAAGATTGATAGTTTATGATTTAAACTATGGTATTCGGGTAAGAGCCGTATTAGAAATGGTGTAGGTGTGATTATAGATAAGAATTTGAAGATAATGTTATAAAAATTAATAGAATTAGAGATAGAATTATAACTTTAAAGATTGTTATTGATACTAAGATTGCTAATATTATAAGTGCTTATGCTCCTCAAGTAGGTTTAGATATAGGTTCAAAATTAAAATTTTGGAATGACTTAGATGAATTAATACAAAAGATACCTCTTGAAGAAAGAGTTTTTATTGGAAGAGATTTAAATATACATGTTGGTAGAGAGATAGATGATTTTAAAAGCATTCATGGTGGCCATAGGTTTGGAACGACAAATGAAGGTGATGAGACCATATTAGATTTTTCTTTAGCTTATGCTTTTTTAATTGCTAATACCTTTTTTAAGAAAAGAGATGAGTAGGGGTGTCAATTTCTGACACGACCCGAACCCGACCCGAAAAATCCGGGTTAGGTCAACCCGTGAAATAAACGGGTCGGGTTCGGGTCTAATTTCTTGACCTGTTTAAATTTCGGGTCGGGTTCATGTCAACCCACCAACCCGATTCCGACCCGACTAATCTGTGACTTCAATAATTAATACTTCGAGTCGAGACGAGAGGCAGCTGTTCGAGACTTTGAGTCTTCGCCTGTGCCCCTCTTCCGTCTTATTCTGTTTTAGGGTTTGCACTCCTCACGATCTCTAGGCTTTCAGGAGCACTCGATCAGTGGAGTTCTCTTGCTATCTTCTGCTATCGAGTATCGACCTCTCCAAACTTGTGCTTCCCCCGACTTCTGAATTTCTCCTCGAATCCTCCTTCTTTCTAGCTTTCTCGTTCGTGACGGTCGGTAATATCTTCAATAACTCTTGAGCTCTCACCTCTTGTTGTTTTGGACTATTGGTGAGATGAGCAGACACTATTTTTTATTTCTATTTAGGTTTTTTATGGAAGATTTGTTCTTTATTTTTGAGTTTTGACTCTCGGTGTTTGAGCGTTTTTGATTGGTGATTCTGTGATTTCTGAAATCTGCAGATGGAGGATTAGCTGATTAGGGTTTTCTTATAAATTTATAATGACAGAGAGCCTGTGATTGATTGAAATGTTGATTAGGGTTTCTTTGTGAACTTGAGATCAGGAAGTTTATGTTATGCCAGTTATGGTTCTGATGAAAATTGACCGCCAAAGCATCACTGAGCTGTTTGTTGCTATCTTTTATATTGGATATTTTTAGTGGTGCTTGCCGGCTTGCTGTTGCAGACTGCCTGACTTAGTGTCTTAGACAGTTAGACTCTTAGTGTTGCACTATCTGTTATTTAGTGTTTAAGAATAATGTCTGTTATTTAGTGTTAGCTGTGTTGCACTCATGCACTGTTGCTGACTTGCTGTTAAACTGAAACATTTCACTACTTCAACTATTATTATAATGATTATTTATTTAGTTCATACAACATAAATTTAAATTCATAAGCCAACATTTCACTATGTTGACTTGCTGTGATGATTTATGGCTTTATGCTCACAGCTCACTTGCTGATTTTTTTAGAGAATGGGTTTTGGGTTAAGGGTTATACAAATAATTAAATAATTATGTTTTTTCCCATTAATTTCACTTCTTTATGCAATCCTATTATGTATTATGGAGTTGTAATGTGGATTTATACAAATTTTTGTTTAGATGGAGGATTCAAATACAATTGTTGGGAGTAATCCTTCTGATCATAATGAGCACGCTCCTACTGATAATGAACAGGAATATGATAGTGGTGAACTTAATAATGCTAGTGGAACAGCTCAAAAAAAGAAAAGAAGATTAACTTCTAATGTGTGGGGACATTTCGAAATGTTGCCCCTTGCGAAGGATGGCAAACAACATTGCAAATGTAAGAAATGTGGGGCTACATATTTATGTGATAGTAAAAATGGTACAGGAAATCTGAGACGTCACTTGCGAAATTGTAAAAAAAGAAACTCTCAAGATATATGGCAACTTATTCTTCAAAGCAACTCAAGTGCATCTATTTCTGTGGTTGAAAATAAGTTTGATAATCAAGAATTTCGCAGCTTATTTACTGCATGTATTGTTATGCATGATTTGCCATTCCAATGTGTGGAATGAGCTGGTCTTAGATCATTACTTCGTTATTTACGTTCTGATTTGCACATTATTTCTAGAAATACAGCACGAAATGATTGCATGAAAATGTTTGCTAAGGAAAAAGTTCAAATACAATCTTTGCTATGTAGTTGTAAAGGTAGAGTTTCCTTAACTTCAGATTTGTGAACTTCTATTCACACAGATGGATTTATTTGCTTGACTGCACATTTTATTGACAATAATTGAATGTTACAGAAAAAAGTTATAAATTTTGGTTTCATGCCACCCTCCCATGATGGGTTAGCATTGTTTGAGAAACTCCAACAATTTTTGATTGAATGGAAACTTGATAGCAAGCTCTTCAGCATCACTTTAGATAATGCATCTGCAAATAATGTTTCTGTTGATTTTCTTCGAAACCATTTGAATTTGAAAAATGGTCTTCTATGCAATGGTGAATATTTTCATATGAGATGTTGTGAATATATAGTGAATCTTATTGTTCAGGAAGGTTTGAAAGAAATTGATTTATCTGTTCAGAGGGTGCGGGAGAGCATTAAATATGTAAAGGGCTCTCAATTAAGAAAGCAAAAGTTTCTTGACTGTGTGAGGCAAAGTTATCTTGAAAGTAACAGAGGTCTTAGACAAGACGTCCCAACTAGATGGAATTCTACTTTTGTTATGTTGGACGGCGCAATTTATTTCAGACGCGCTTTCATGCATTTGGAATTGAGCGACTCCAATTACAAGTGTTGTCCTTCAACATCTGAGTGGGAAAAATTGGTGAATATATGCAAGTTTTTTGCACCGTTCTATGAAATCACTTGTCTCTTCTCTGGATCTAGGTATCCTACTGCAAATCTGTATTTTCCATGTGTGTCAACTGCATATGCCACATTGAAGAATGAAATGTCTGGTGAGGTTGAGTATATAAGAAGAATGATAGTTGGCATGATTGCGAAATTCGAAAAGTACTGGTCAGACTTCAGTGCACTCTTGGCCATTGCTGTAATTCTTGACCCTAGATATAAATTTAACTTTGTTGAATGGTGTTACAAGAAATTGTATGTGGGTAATTATGTAGTTGAGCTTGAAAAGGTCAAGGAGAAGTTGGAATCACTATTTGCGAACTACTCAACAACAAATGAGCAAACCACAACTTCTGAATCTCAAACATCCAATTCTTCACAAAGGATCCCTTCAACTACTCAATCAACAACAATCATTAAATCACATTTCCTTCAGGTTCTACTTTGCCAATTTGCATTTCACAATTCCTTTTGCTCTCTTTCAACTACTTAAGCATTGACAATTATAAAACATGAATTCCTATGATCATTTGCACAGGATTATGACAGTTTCAAAGTAGAAGTAACAATGCCAAGAAATAGAAAGTCGGAACTTGAAGTATACTTAGACGAACCAAAGTTGGATAGGAATACTGAGTTAGATATTTTACAATTTTGGAAACTTAATCAGTACAGATTTCCTCAGGTTTCAAGCATGACTCGTGATGTTTTGTGCATTCCAATCTCTACTGTGGCATCCGAAAGTGCTTTTAGCAATAGTGGTAGAATTCTTGACCAATATCGAAGTGCTTTGAAATATGATATTGTGGAAGCATTGATTTGCACTAAAGATTGGTTATACAGTGACCAAGGTAATAAATTAATGTTACTATATATTAATTTTGATATGCAACTAACTCAACAACAAATTAATATTTGTGCATTTGTCATAGATACAAAAGACCCAGAGCTTGATGCAGTGACCGATGACATAATGGGTATGGATTTTGACGGAAATCAACTTGGAGTTGTTAATGACTCAATGAACATAGCATCTTAAAGTTTAGAGATATTATTCAGTTGTGTTAACAGTTAAACATATGATGGACTGATGGGTTGCTGTTTCATATGGTGGACTAATGTTTTATTCTATTTTGTTGAGATTTATGTCTGCTTTACTTAGTTTATTGCTTACTTATGCCTTCTTTAATACTGGTGGAGGAGTTCTGGATCTGTTGGTGGTTTAATGGCTTACTTAGCGTATGTGTAACACCTGTTCTGCTGGTGCTATTTGGGCTCTAGTTTTTGCCTGTAATTCGGCATTCAGGCTGTTGAGAATTGAGATTGCTGCTATTTAGGTTGTGACGTTGTGTGAGTTCTATTTTTCTGCTATTGATTTTCTGTTGCTGTAGAGTGCAAACTGAAGTGCTGTTTGGGTAGTTAGGCAGTTGGGCAGTTGCCTGAAGTGTTGTTATGTTTTATTGTTTTACTCGAGTCCTGGACCCCTGGTGGTTGAGGCTATTTTTCTTTTTTTCTCTGGTTCTGTTGGTTGGCTCTTTTTTGCTGTGCTGAGTTAGTGTTTGCTTGGTGTTTTGGCCTTTTCGTTGTATCTGTAACCTGTTCTGGGTTGTATTTTACTTGTTGGTGGCCTAAGTGTTATTGTGGTTTCTTGCATCAATCTTGTGGCTTGGGTTTACCTTCTGCTTATTTTTCTTGGCTCTCCGGTTATGTTGGTTGGCTCTGTTTGGTCGTGCAGCCAGTGTTGGTGACTTTCTTTTGATTTGGGTGCTTGGTGGAGCACTGGAGCTGTTGGCTAGTGGTTGGCAGTTGGCACTTGCCTACTTGCCTGGTTGGTCTTGTCTTCTGTTGATGGATTTAATATGGTGATGATGAAGAACCTGGTGGTAATAGAAAAGTGGCAATACATAAATATAAATGTTATGCAACGAGTTTACAAATTGAGGAAATGGGATTAATTTGGTATGAGCAGATACTATTTCAGTGAATGGATACTAAAATTATGAAATCCTTATTCCCAATTTGTAATCTTTGAAGGTAAATTTTTTGAAATTGTTGCAGACTTATAGATGATGATTCTTCAATTTTCACTAGGTTCATTCTGAGCCTAAGGCCCTGAGACCTGAGCCGTTGAGCCCTAAAGCATTGACTTACAGGTTGTGGCTTGTAATTATTTTTTGTTGCAGTTTCATTGATTCTGTAGAGCATTTTGCTGAGAGCTTGAGAGTTGACTGTTGAGATGTTCAAATTTGTAAATTGTAAATTGTGATTATGATTATTTTGAAAGTTGTAAATTGTGATTATCTAGAAAGTTGTAAATTGTGATTGTGATTATCTGGAAAGTTGTAAATTTGTAAATTGTATTTGTAAATTGTAACTTGTAATGTATTATAGAAATTAGAAAATTTGTGTATTTACAATTTTATTCATTTATTGTTGTATTGTTTAATTGCATTTTGAATTTTAGAATTTATATAATTTTTTTTAATTTTAAAAAATTGCCAAAAATATAAAGGTCGGGTTGGCGGGTCGGGTCGACCCCACCCGGGTTTAGCTCGGGTCTAGCTCGGGTCGGGTCCGGGTTCAGGAAGTACACCCGTTTAGCTAAACGGGTCGGGTTCGGGTTGACTCATTTAGCTTCAGGTCAGTTCGGGTTCGACCCGAACCCGACCCGTCAACCCGAATTGACACCCCTAGAGATGAGCATCTCATCACTTAAAAAAATGGATATAGTAAAACTCAAATTGATTATTTTCTTATAAGGAAATTAGAACGTTTAGATTGCAAAGATTGTAAAGTTTTTCCAAGTGAAAATTTATGTATCCAACATCGATTATTAGTTTTGAAATTTAAGATAAATGGGCAAAAAATAAAAAGAATAAAGTAAAACGATATTCTAGGATTAGATGGGGCATTTAAAAAATATTAACAAAAATATTTTTGAGAGTAAGATTTTAGATCTTAAGATTTTGTCTGTGCATGAGGATGCTAATGTTATGTGAGAAAAAGTGGCTAGTGATATTAAAAATATTGCAAAAGATGTGCTTGGAGTATCAAAGGGAAAAGCTCCTAATAGTAAAAAAAGTTGGCGGTGGAATCCAAATGTGCAAGAAAAGATAAAAAATAAAAAAATTTGTTATAAAAATTGGTTTAGATGTAAAAATTCTGATAATTATGAAAGATATAAAGAGACGTGTGAGGAATCTAAGAAAGCAATATGCGATGCAAAGATCTCAGCTTTTAATGATTTATATAATAGATTAGATATTAAGGAGGGAAAAAGATATATGTATAAGTTAGCCAAACAAAGAGATAGAAGTAGTAAGGATTTAGTTCAAGTGAAGTGTATTAAGGATGAAGATCAAAAAGTATTTTTTTTAGAAGATGATATTCAACAAAGGTTGATGAGATATTTTAAAAAAAATTTTAATGAAGAATGTGAAAATACAATTGACTTTAGTGACCTTAGCACCCTAAATGAAAATAAAGATTTATGTTTTTATCGGCGTATTAATAAAACTGAAGTTAGAGAGGCTTTAAAGAAAATGAAGTGTGGAAAAGCTGTTGGACCTGATAATATTCCAATAGAGGTGTGGAAATGCTTATGAATGAAGGAATTTCTTGGCTTACTAAAATTTTTAATATTGTTTTGAAGACTAAAAAGATGTCAGATGAGTGGAGAATGAGTGTGTTAATTCCTATTTTTAAGAATAAAGGTGATGCACAAGATTGTGCGAATTATAGAGGAATTAAGTTAATGTGTCATACTTTAAAACTATGGGAGCGAGTTATGGAGCTTAGGTTGCGATGTGATACTAATGTTTCTCAAAATCAATTTGGACTCATGCCGGGTAGATCTACTATGGAAGCCATACATTTATTGAGAGGTTTTATGGAGAAATATAGAAAATAAGGAGGATCTACATATAATATTTATTGATTTAGAGAAAGCATATAATAAAGTTTCAAGAGAAGTGCTATGGAAAGTTCTTGAAAAAGAAAGGAGTTAATAATGTTTATATTCAAATCATTAAAGATATGTATACAGGAGCTATTACTTGTGTTCAAACACAAGGTGGTTTGACCAAGTATTTTCCTATTTAGGTTGGATTACATCAAGGATCAGCCTTAAGCCCATATCTTTTTGCTTTAGTCATGGATATTCTCACTAGACATTTGCAAGAGGATGTACCTTGGTGTATGCTTTTTGCTGATGATATTCTTTTTATTGATAAGACTAGAGAAGGAGTTGAAGGTAAACTTAAATTATGGAGGTCAACCTTAGAATCTAAAGGTTTTTGCTTGAGTAGATCTAAAACTGAATATATGGAGTATAATTTTAGTAGTAATAGACCTAATGAGAAGATTGTGACTTGGGGCGATCAAGTCATTAATAAGAGTACACATTTTAGATATCTTGGATCTATTGTTCAGAGTAATAGAAAAATAGATGAGGATATTATCAGTAGAATTCAAGTTGAATGGTTGAAGTAGAGGAATGCATCGGGCTTGTTGTGTGATAGAAAAATCCCCCTCAAACTTAAGGGAAAATTCTATAAAATGGTGGTGAGACCTGCAATGCTTTATGGTGCCGAATGTTGGCCATTAAAAGAGAAGCATAATACTAAGTTAAGTGTTGCAGAGATGAGGATGCTCAGGTGGATGAGTGGCTTTACCCTTAGAGATAGGATACGAAATGAGCATATACGTGAAAAGGTTGGAGTAGCTCCAGTGGAAGATAAGATTAGAGAGAGTCGCCTTAGATGGTTTGGTCACATAAAACGACGGTCTTCTGATGACCCGGTTAGGAAAGTAGATGTATTAGATTTTTCTTATGTTAAGAAAGGTAGAGGTAGACCTAAAAAGACTCGGTAAGAAAATATTAGAAATGATCTTTCTTTATTAGATTTAAACGAGAATTTGACTTTCAACATGACACAATGGAGAAAAAAGATTCATGTAGCCGACCCCACGTAGTGGGACAAAGGCTTAATGTTGTTGTTGTTGTTGTTGTAATCATACAAGTATCATACGGGTACATTAGTTGAATCTACTAAGGGAAATTTACATACATACCACTACATACATATCAATTTACATATCTAACACCTAATTTATTAATACTACATTTATACCACTCAAATCCCTATTTCACCTCACTTCTACCACTCCGTCTACGGCATACATCACGACGTCTTCTTCCCGCCGAAATACCATCTTCGCGTCAAACTGCTTCTTCCCGCGATCTGCTTCGCCCGACGTTTGGCGAACTGTATACCTCCGACCTGCCGACGTTCTGCTTCGCAGGTTTGGTTTTACCGCGAGTTGCTTCGCCCGACGTCCTGCAGGCGTTCTACAACCCAGGTTTGGTTTTACCGCATTTTGCTTCCGGCGTTCGTCGTTTTGTAGGTTAGCTATGCTCGTTTAGCAGTAAAATTACCGGATTGTGTGGTAGATGAAAGTATACATGTTATGAATGTTGCCAATGGAGTAAGCCATGCTCGTTTGTAATTATCAAGTTGAGCTTACTGGGATTGTTTCATATTATGATCCATCAGGAAAAGTGATAAAATGAATTGTACTGAATTTGGTTCTTCGAAGAGATTAGTTTTTGATGTACTTTAGTGGAACTGTATCAAAAATAGATAGTAGCTATCTTAAGGATTCTTTGGTTCAATATTACCTTAATTTTAGTGTTTTCTGTGTGGCACTATAATGTACATGGGGGGATGAATTTTGGTTCATTCTTATAGTTTTGAAGATATAGAATGATGGATTATCCTAGGATAACTATTTTGTTTTAGTTTAGCAGTGAAAGAAGTTTTTTTTGTTTTTCTTGTTGGTGAGCCATGCTAGTTTCTCAATGCAGGAACAATAGAAATTACAGTGAGCAATTGAAGTTGATTATAGTATTTGAAAGAGATCATGCATGGTTCATCGAGTGTTCCAACTTTATGTTCTGAAGATTTAGCTGTTGGCACCTTCTTTCCTGATGCAAAAAGTTTCAAGCATGCTTTGCGATCAGTTGCCATCAAGGAGAATTTTGGGGTCAGGATTAAAGCTAGTGATAAGAAACGTGTTATTGCCACATGTTCTTATCAAGGTTGCAAATGGAGAATTCGAGCTTCCCTATGTGAAGATGATCAAACTTTTGAAGTTAGGAGACTTGATGGAGTTCACACTTGTCCAGGGATCAACCGTGCTGGGAATAGACTAGCCACATCTTCATGGGTTGCCAATGAGATTAAAGAGATGGTCAAAAGGAATCCAGATCTTCCTCCAAAAGATATAAATAACAATTTAGAGAAAGAGTATGGTCTTTCATTACATTACATGAAGCTATGGAGGTCGAGAGAGCAAGCTCGTGATAGTATATTTGGCTCTATTGATGACAATTATAAATGGGTTCCGACACTACATGCTGAATTGATTGGTAGAAATCCTGGTTCACATATCACATATATGTATGACCAACGTGATAATTCATTTCAGCGATTTTATGTCAGTTTTAAGGTGTGTACAGATGGATTCATGTATGGTTGCAGACCTCTTATCAGTTTGGATGCATGCCACCTCAAATCCAAGCATTTGGGAATGCTTTTATCAGCAACTTCACTTGATGGTAATAACGGTTTATTTCCTTTAGCATTTGCAGTTGTTGAAACTGAGTCTAAGCAGACATGGTTATGGTTCCTTCATAACTTGGGAGAAAGTATTGGTACACACATAGAACCTCTTGCTTTCATTTCAGATATGGAGAAGGGCTTAGGCGAGGCCATCAAAGAAGTATACCCTGGAGCTGAGCATAGAATTTGTATTCGTCATTTATGGAAGAATATTAAAAAAAAATTTCATTGTAAAGAAGGCCATAAAATGCAAGGTTTGGTTTGGGCAGCATCTAATGCATACACAATCAGAGAGTACAATGAAAAGCTTGATGAATTAAGTTTTCTATATCCGACGATCTATGTGTACTTGATCTCATTACCTTACAAGTGGTCACGAAGTCAATTTAAGGTTGGGATATACAACGCTACTAATACCAATAACTTTGCTGAATCATTCAATGCTTGGATAATGGATGCAAGAAATAAACCTGTAGTTGACTTAATAGACATGATTCGAAGTAAACTCATGGATCAAAGGGCAACACGTAAGATGACAAGTATGACTTGGGAACGTAAGATGACAAGTATGCGTACTTGTTCACCATCACGTCAAGTGAAAGACACCTCATCTCTCAATGTCCCTCTCAATTTCAATTATATGATAATCTGACCTCTCTCTACCTCTCTCTCTTCCACTCATCCATTAATGCCATCTTCCTTTTTCCCCAATGCAACTCCATTCAATATAAGAGAAAGAGGATAAGTATTCACTAAAACCAAGCTGTTGGCTTTATACGGAGACCTAATAGCAGATCCATGATGTATTTACTATTCCATCTCTCATTAGTTCTCATTAGTTTTACTACTCTGCTATCCCAAGGCTAAGAAGAAACCCTTCCCAAGAGCCACTAGTGTATATATAACATAAGAAACACCCCCATTATAAGAAAAGTTTCTCTCAAACTTAAGAGAAAATTCTATAAGATGGTAGTGAGACCTGCAATGCGTTATAGTGCAGTGTCAAATTTGTGGGCTGTACCTGTAACAAGGAACAAATTCTATATATGCTTGAGATACTTATGTAAAAACAGAATGGAAAAACTTGTGCATAGCTCAGAATGCAAAAACAGCTACAGCTCGCGAGAAAAACTACAAATCAGACCTATAGCTCGCGAAAGCCAGAGGATTCGGCCAGAGAAGTCGCGGGGGAGATCAATGTACAAAACAGTTAATGCTTGAAAATAATTTCAATGTCAATAAAACACATTCTGCTTGAGAAAAGCTACAAACCAGACCTACAGATCACGAGATCCAGAGGATTCGGCCAGAGAAGCCGCGGGGGAGATCGCCTGCCGTGAGAGAATAGCAACGAGGACGATCTGCAGCCCGCGAGAGAAGAGCCACACAGGTCGTGAGAGAAGCGGGATGAAGAGGTTTTTGCGGTGGTTAGGGCTTGCCGAACGAAAGAGACGGAGTGAGGTATCGCTTTAACAGAGTGGTATTTTTGTTGTGAAAGTAGTATTTAGGTGGTAGGAGTGTAATATTTAAGTATTAGGTGTTAAGTATGTAATATACAAGTAATAAAGTGGTATGTATGTAAATTTCCCATCTACTAATAGAGCTTAGAACCATATTAAGCATATATCCAACTCAATACCCAGATGAAGGTTTGGTTGTTTCAGTCCAAGAACAATGGAAAAAACATTCTCAGAACAAACAGTAGGATTTCAGTAGTAAGCCCTTTTTTATTGAATAAACACTGTAATTCGAATTGCATTTATATATATTTCCTGATTTAGATTTTTGGTTGATAAACATGAGAGGTTAGAATACAAACAACAATCGTAAGTAAAAACAACAATCGTAAGTAAAAAAAGTATGCAACGAGCAAAAAGTACAAAGGAATCGTGACCCCAATGGGATATTCGGTTGGTGAATGGATCCAAAGGCCAATAACTGATATTGCTCCTTCCAGAGAAATAAACAGAGGGATATATATGGAGAGAGAGAGAGAGAGAGAGAGAGAACCTTCCAGAGAGATGGTTGAGAAATGAGGGCGCGGTAGCAGCAAGTGCTGAGGAGAAGCAGGGAGCAGAGGTCTCTCTGAGAGAGGCGAGAGCTCACGATCTCTAAAACACGAGGAACCTTCTCCCGATTCCATGCGTCTTCTCCTCTCTCCGACATTGCTCGATGTCGACGGCTAATCTCCAACACGAAGAATTTAATTAAGTAGGATTTCGTCAATTTTGTTAAATCATATATTTATTAAATTCGAGCTGTTAAATTCTGAAATTTTCTGGGCATATTAGAGGTAAAGTTCTATTAAATTCCAATGATTAATTGTAATTTAAATGAATAGAGGAACAAAAGATGTGATGATAAATGATGTAAAATTTCTTAAATTGTCTTTGTCATAATTTATTAAATTCCAGATGTCTTTAAAAAAAAAAAGAAGCAGATTTATGTTGATCAAAAATATATATTTAACAAAATGTAATTCAAATTCTGGCTAAGGATCGATCTAGAACAGCTTTTTTAATGCTTAATTCTTCAAAGTAACTATAATTTTGTTCGGCCACTATTTTAATATTATTTTCTCACTGTTATTTATAATTTTTTTATAGAAAATTGCTTTACAATAAAAGTTGCTAATATATGATAGTTTTAAGAAAATAACTATTCAATATTTAAAAAAATTATATATTTATAAATGATCAACGTGAATAATCATCAAGACGAAGATGTTATTGGATACTGTGTACTAAAATCACCACATAAAATTATGCACAAAAATTACATGAATCTTTCTCAAAATCATATGTTACGCAAGCCAATAAAATAATATCCTCGTGCAATGCAACATACTTTATAAAGTCACAAATAAAATGATCACTAAAAATATGAAGAATTTAAACAAAATCTAGATAAAACTAACACCTAATCGAGAATAACACATAAAATAACACACGAAAAGCAAGGCAAACCTCATTAAAAAAACTCAAGTAACGTGCTAAGTATGGGGATGGGTGCACAATGAACGCAATGATCATCTATTCCCTCATGCTCATGAAATCATAAATCTACATGCCAAAGTTTTAGGCATTCAAAATTGTGAGAAATACCTTTTTCTTCTTTATAATTTGTAAAAGTTTCAAAACTATGATTTTAGACATGCATTAAGATTTTTAATTTGAGGGAGAAGTTTGCCAACAACTTTATACTCAAAATCATGTTTGGCAATACAAAACTCATATAACAAATATGTGCACAAAAATATGAAAAGATATTTGAAAGTATGACAAGATACTTGGTTGAAACTATTCATGAAAGATCAAAATCAATTACTTTCTTTTTCAAAATCACTTCTTATATATATATATATATATATATATATATATATATATATATATATATATATATATATATATATGTGTGTGTGTGTGTGTGTGTGTGTGTGTGTGTGTTAATATTCATTTTATTGAGGCAACTACACACTATTCTAGACACATGGACTGTCTAGGTAAGTCTTTAGGGCGAGTGCTTTGGGTAAGTTTATGAGGATTTTTATGTATAGCTTGCTTGTAAAGGTAAGTCCATTGGGTGGGGGTGGCAGTGAGTGTCACGACCCGGCCTGGATGCTCGACTTAACGAGGCGGGAACTAAAAGTTGAACGGTAAAATTTATTCAGTACAATTCATAAGCAATACAACATATACTTTCTCATTTCAACTGAAGAGCCACTATTATACAAATAGTCCAAAATCCATTCATTTCACCTTTTAAAAGAAAACTAAAATTTACATCAGACGATTTACCTGTTTTCATTATTGCGTGGTCTTCTATAGACAAACTCTTCCCTTCCGGCCATTTCTAATTCAGAAGATTTACCTGAAACATTAATTTGGTGGGTTGAGTTTGTTATGTAAACTCAGTGGGTAATCATTGTCAATTATAAAATAGTAAAACAGATATATCATAATACATATATCTTCCTTTCTTAATATCAAATCAATACACATACATTTTTCATGCATTATAAACCTTATAATCTCACATAAGCCTTTTTTGTATTCAATCATAATTATCCATTTTCATTTTAACATTTCTTTTAATATATTTGACATTCAATTCATTTTCATATCCATTTTTATTTGTACAGGAGCACTGTCTAGATGTACCAATTAAGATACAACCATTTTCATTTACATTTTCATTTCCATTTCCATTTCCTTTTCCTTTTTAACGTGCAAGAGTACGTTGTTTCTCCAGCCAGTACCATACGAGGGTGAACTCCTATAAATTTGCATGCGTATTTTTTTTTCTTTTTTCATTTATTTTTCATTCATTCATATATCATTTATTTAACATATGCTTTCTAAATACATATAAGTATCATTGCTTTCTAATTTTACTTTCTATTTCTTTTATATTCTTTTACATATTCATGTCATCTTTATATATTTTATCATGATAATCGATGCATACTATCATATATACTTTTGAAGTTTACATTGTTTTATACATAATAGCCTCAAATAAGCAAAATAATTATATAAATATTTTTTCAAAGTAAACTGGAAATAAAATAATGAAATTTCAAACAACTATAATTACTCATTTTATTTTCCTCTTCTAATCTTCGTCTTATTAAGAACTGTTCACAATAACATAATAATTAACTAGCATTAAATTCAAATTTGAATGCCTCAACAAATATTTGATTCCTGCTATAAAATTACCTCACAACAGTTTTCTCTTGCAATTTCATTCCTTCTCTATTGAACCAGTGAACCAATGCTTGCTTTAATTAAATCCTTCCTACAATAATGATTTCTTCAATTAGAAAATAAGAATATAAATTTATATCTAAATCAAATTTAATTAATAGTTCACTTACTCTTTATTCTACTTTCGGAAGAAAAGGATTCCTAAATACTTTCTCTTTCTTTCCAAATCTCTTCCTTCCCGCTTTCAATCCCTACCCTTATCTTCAAGTAAGTATTCCCCACTGATTAAATGAAGAATAGGGAAAGATTTATATAGAAAAAAACTGAAAAAAAAATTTAACAAACCTTCGCTCACTTTCCTCCAGCTGTTCCTCTCGATAGAACTTCCTTCTTCTTGCGTTTCCTTCTCAATTTCTGTTTCTTTCGCGATAGGAATGAAAATGAGTTGTTAAATTTTATCCTTAAATGAAATCATTTGTTAAAAATGGCGAAACGAACCTCCCAATCCCTTCCATGCACGAGTTCGATTCTACCAGCATTGTTCTGTCCTCTCTGTTCGCGAATAGGGGGTTACGATTATAGGGGAGGGTTTTATTAAGGGTTGGCTGGTTCAACTGAACTGGCCAGACCGAACCAATCCATCACAATCTCCCCTTCTTACAAAAACTTTGTCCTCGAAATTTAAATCAAGTAAGAAAATATACCTTAATTAAATAGATGAGGATATTGACTTTTCATTTTTGCTTCTTTCATAAAGTTTTCACAAAAGGTATTGCTTTATTCAGTTTTTTCACATCATATTCTAATATCTTTTCAAGTTTCTCAACATATTTCAAATCAGGCTGCAAATCAATTGATTTGGACTGGATTCTCTTTGACTCATCTGACACATACTTCCGAAGCACTGATATATGAAACACATTATAAATTCCTTGCATATGCACTAGCAGATCTAATCTGTAAGCCATATTTTTAATACTCTCTAAGATTTCAAAAGGACCTATGAATCTTGGGCTCAATTTCCCTATTTTTCCAAATCATTATACAACTTTCATTAGACTGACTTTTAGGAAAATAAATTCTCCTACTTCAAACTCAATCGGCCAGTGTTTTGCATCATAATATTTTCAATGCATGTCTTGTACTGCCTTTAGTCTATCTCCAATTAATCTGATTTTGCTAGTAGCATCATCTATCAATTCAGTATCAATTATTTTTCTTTCTCCTATTTCTACCCAATATAAGAGTGCTATGCACTTTCTTCCATAAAGAGCCTCGTACGGTGTCATTCCAATACTAGACTGAAAATTATTATTGTATGAAAATTTAATCAATGGCATGTGAGTCTCTTAATTTCCTCAAAAATCTAAAACACACAACTGTAGTAAATCTTCCAAAGTCTGGATTATCCTTTATGATTGCTCATATGTTTATGGATGAAATATTGTACTGAAAGTCAATCTAGTACCCAATGCTTCCTAAATTTTCTTCCATAATCTAGAAGTGAAACAGGTATCTCTATCTGAGACTATGGATTTTGAAATTTCATGTAATCTTATAATTTCATCAATATATATTTTTGCCAATTTTTTTACTAAATATGTCTGCTTGATTGGTAAGAAACGAGCTAACTTGGTTAATCTATCTATAACCACCCATATTGCATCTCGACTCTGCATTGACCTAGGCAATCCAATGACAAAATCCATCGCAATATTTTCCCATTTCTACTCCAGCATATGTAAGGGTTGAAGTTATCCACTTGATTTTTGATGTTCAGCTTTAATCATCTGACAGGGAATATATTTTGCCACAAATTCTGGAACATTCATTTTTAATCCTGGCCACCAAAATAATTCTCTCAATACTTGATACATCTTTGTACTGCCTGGATGAATTTTATAACTTAAGAGGTGAGCTTCTATTATATAGGTTCTCTTAAGTTATAAATATTTAGAATACAAATCCTGCATTTATACTTTAGTAATCTTTCTCCATCAACTATAAAGTTCTCTAACTATCATGCTTACGCTTTCTTTATGATGTCTTAAAATTTTTCATCTTGAGACAACAAATTGAGTACTCTACCCTTCAAAGTATATTGGATCACCAGTTGATTTAATAACATATCTTTAGTCTCTTTCTGATTGACCACTGAAATTTTTAGTCTCTCCATGTCACTAATTATCTACTCCTGTTAAGTGATTAGCCAATTTGCACATCCAAGAATTTTTCAACTAAGTGCATCTGTCATGACATTTATATTTTCAGGATGATACTGTATGTCCAAGTCATAATCTTTGATGTGCTCTAACCACCTTTTCTATCTCAAATTAAGTTCTTTTTTATTAAAAATATATTTAAGACTCTTATGATCTGTAAACACTTCGTATCTGACTCTATATAAATAGTATCTTCATATTTTGAGTGTGAATACCACAACAGCTAATTTCAAATTATGAGTGGCATAGTTTCTTTCATTAATTTTTAATTTCCTTGAAGCATATGTCACTACTCTACCATGTTACATTAGTACACATCCAAGTCTTCTCGATGAAACATCACAGAAAATTTTGAATCCTTCTGAACCTGATGGAATTATTAATATTGGAGCAGTCATTAAACAATTCTTTAGCTTCTAAAAAGTTCCTTCACACTGATCACTCCATTTAATTTTTACTGCCTTTTGAGTTAACCTGAATAACGATATTGTAATCTAAGAAAATTCTTCTATAAATCTCCTATAATAACAAGCAAGACCTAGAAAACTCCTCACTTTTGAAACTGTTGTTGGCCTTGACCACTCTAAAATAGCTTGAATTTTATTCTGATCAACTAAAATACCTTCATCACTAATCACATGTCCAAAAAAGATTACATCGCTCAACCAAAATTCACATTTTAAAAATTTGGCATACAACTAATTCTCCTTAAGTGTTTGCAACACTGATTGCAAATGACTGGAATGACTCTCTTCATCTCTTGAATAAATCAAAATGTCATCTATAAATATAATCACAAAAATGTATAAGAAAAGTTTAAAAATTATATTCATCAAATCCATAAACACAGTAGGGCATTTATCACTCCAAATGGCATTACAACAAACTCATAGTAACCATATCTAATTCTAAAAGCTATTTTTTCTATATCTTCCTCCTTAATGCGCAGCTTATGGTATCCAGAATGCAAATTAATTTTAGAGAAAACTGTAGCTACATCCAATTGATTAAAAAGATCAATAATTATGTGTAAAGGATATTTATTCTTAACAGTAAGTTTATTCAACTCTCTGTAATCTATACACATTCTGAAGCTTCCATCTTTCTTTTTTACAAACAATACTGGAGCTCCCCATTGTGAGGAACTTGGCCTGACAAACCCTTTATATAGCCATTCATATAATTGACTTTTTAGCTCCTGCAACTCTTTAACTGTCATTTTGTAAGGTGTCCTTGCTACTGGTTCTGAATCCGATATCAATTCAATAGTGAAATATATTTCTCTTTCCAGTGATAATCCTAGCAAATCATCTAAAAACATCTTTGGATATTCTTTTGATTACAGGTATATCTTTCAACTCTTTAACTTCCTTATTTGTATTCTTTACTTGAGCAAGAAAACACTAACACCCTTTGGATATAAATTTTCATGCTTTTATATAAGTGATTAATTATCATTGAAGAAATTCCTTTCTCTCTATAGAATTTCAACTCTCTTTCTTCCGAAAAATAAAATTTGATAATTTTCCTATTGCAGTCAATAATGTGAAACCTTTTAAATTTTCAAGATTTTTTTTGGTTGACCTAGAGAAATCCAAATCACAAGCTGTCTTTACTAGAACATTTATAATGTCATGTTTTAGCTTTCCTAATTTTTAAATATTCAATAAAATATTTGATAAAAGAATATTTAAAAATTTAGATTAGTTTGTATGGCTTGCTGAGCTGTTGTAGCTCACTGTAGTTTTACTTCTAGTTTTCAAGATCTAAGAAGGGGAAAGAGGTTGTGGACTAGCAGTTCAGGATCAAACTTGAGGTCATAGGTATTTTGTTATTTTAATTTTTGTACAATTATAGCTAGTTAAATTTTCAGTTCTGTAGCTTTTATCTGTAGCCATGTACTGTAGTGTAGATATTTATTTTGATGAATGAAAGAAACTTTATGGATGAGTTTTTCAGTATTTGGATATTTTAGTAGCTCTGTAGTTCGTCATTTATTTTAATGAATATTAGTAAAAAATCTGAAATAATTTTAAAACTAGATCTTGGGGTTTGCCTATCACAGCTCAACATGATAGGACCTATCCTAGTTGAGTTGGGTTGTGACAAATAATCACAAAAATGCTTTGATAACCAATCTATTTCCAATATTATATTAAAGTCTTACAATGGTAAAATATTCATTGTTGCTTCAAACTCTTTTTTATTTATTTTGAAAATCAATTGACATATGTCATTAATATTCATTATATATTAATTTGACATCAAAACTTCTAAAATTATGGATACTTTATAAACATTTAATCCAACTGATTTTATAAATGCCTCTAAAATGAAGGAGTGTGAAGCTCTTATATCAAAAAGAATCTACACATGCTTTTCTTGAATCATTACCATACCTATTAAATTTTCATAGAAAATTAACATAAATATATATATCATTCCTTTAACAATATTTTCATACTACACATTTATTCATTTTATATGATTATCACTTATAATCACTTCAGGTGAATCTTTAGCATCCTTCTCGGTTAATGCATATACTCTAGGTTGAGTATTATGGTGGCCTTGACTTGGATTTGGAGTAGAAGAGGCTGATTCTATCATTTTTTTGTCTTCCAATATTTCTATGAGATCCAGTGTTTATCCTTGACACTCCTGGTGGTCTTTGCCCCAAAGTAGAATAGTTCTTGACTATGTGCTCTAATTGATGACAACAGAAGTAAGTATTTGTATTAAATAAATATTCACTTTTATGTTGCCTTCTACACTTGTTGCAACTGTTCATAATTGAACTATCACTACTACTGGATTTAGTCTTCTTCCAATTAAACTTCCCAACTTGTGAAAGGGGTTTACTATGTGAATTTTGAGAAGCTCCCATACTCTTATCACTTTTCCTCTTCTAAAAGTTACATCTCTTTTGAGTGTTTTGTAGGTCCATTTCTACCCTCTTAGCTCTTTTCACTAATATTGAATAATCTTTAATTCCAAGTAGAACAAGAGGCTGCCTAATTGCATCCTTTAATCCAGATAAGAATCGGTGACACTTTTTCTTTGTAGTATATATTAATTGAGAAGCATATCTAGATAATGTTGTAAATTCAGCCTCATACTACATAACTGATATATCTTTTTGTACCAATCTCATAAATTTATCCTGTATCTGCCTCCTTGTAGAAAGATGTATGAACCAATCTCTAAACATTTATGTAAAACCATCCTACTTAATTTGCATGTCAGGGATTCCTCCACTTTTGGTTTGATGCTGACCTCTCCACCACCTTTTAGCTTCTCCATCAAGTATAAAGGTTACCAAGAAAACTTTTTTCTCATCTAGACAGAACATTACTTCTAAAATCATCTTAATCCTTAGCAACCAGTTTTCAGCCTCAATTGGTCTCTCTACTCCCTTAAATAAGTTTGATCTCATATCTTGAAACAGCTTTAAATACTTATCCATAATTATTTCACCACCACTACTGCTCCCTGATGGTTGATTACTTGAGTCTTGAATCAACTGAGTCATAGTTGTCATCATTTATGTCAGTACATCAGGGTTAACAGTAACATTAGGTACTATCCTTTATACTTTCCTCTCTTTTTTCAGAATTATTTTGGTTCCTATTTATAATAAGATAGTTTATTTTACACTAAATCATTCATAGTCATCCTAATGGCTCTTTCAGTATGATTCATATCCTAATTGGGCTTTGATACCACTTTTGTCATGACTCGGCCCGGATGCTTGACTTAACGAGGCGGGAACTAAAAGTCGGAAAGTAGAATTTATTCAGTACAATTCATAAGAAATACAATATATACTTTCTCATTTCAAATGAAGAGCCACTATTATAAAAATAGTCCAAAATTCATTCATTTCACCTTTTAAAAGAAAACTAAAATTTACATCAAACGATTTACTTGTTTTCATTATTATGTCATCTTCTATAGACAAATACTTCTCTTCTGGTCATTTCTAATTATGGAGATTTACCTGAAACATTAATTTGGTGGGTTGAGTTTGTTACGTAGACTCAGTGGATAATCATTGTCAATTATAAAATAATAAAACAGATAGATCATAATATATACATTTTCTTTTTTTAATATTAAATCAATACACATACATCTTTCATGTATTATAAACTTTATAATCTCACATAAGTCTTTTTTATATTCAATCATAATTATCCATTTCCATTTTAATATTTCTTTTAATAGATTTGACATTCAATTATTTTTCATATCCATTTTCATTTGTACAGGAGTATCGTCTAAATGTACCAATTAAGGTACAATCATTTTCATTTCCATTTCCATTTCTTTTTCCTTTTTAACGTGCACGGATACGTTGCTTCCCCAGCCAATACCATACGAGGGTGAACTCCTATAAATTTGCATGCTTATCTTTTTTTTCCTTTTTTTATTTATTTTTCATTCATTCATATATCATTTTTTTAACATATACTTTCTAAGTACATATAAGTATCATTGCTTTCTAACTTTCTATTTCTTTTACTTTCTTTTATATATTAATGTCATCTTTACATATTTTATCATGATAATCGATGCATACTATCATATATACTTTTAAAGTTTATATTGCTTTATTCATAATAACCTCAAATAAGCAAAATAATTATGTAAATATTTATTTCAAAATAAACTAGAAATAAAATAATGAAATTTTAAACAACTATAATTACCCACTTTATTTTCCTCTTCTAATCTTTTTCATATATTGAGAACTGTTCACAATAGCATAATAATTAATTAGTATTAAATTCAAATTTGAATACCTCAACAAATATTTGATTCATTCTATAAAATTACGTCACAACAGTTTTCCCTTGCAATTTCTTTCCTTCTTTATTGAACAATTGAACCAATGCTTGCTTTAATTGAATCCTTCCTACAACAATGATTTCTTTAATTAGAAAATAAGAATATAAATTCATATCTAAATCAAACTTAATTAATAGTTCACTTACTCTTTATTCTACTTTCGGAAGAAAAGGATTCCCAAATTCTTTCTCTTTCTTTCCAAATCTCTTCCTTCCCGCTTTCAATCTCTACCCTTGTCTTCAAGTAAGTATTCCCCACTGATTAAATGAAGAATAGGGAAGGATTTATACAGAAAAAAATGAAAAAAAATTAACAAAACTTTGCTCACTTTCCTCTCAGTCGTTCCTCTCGATAGAACTTCCCTCTTATTGCATTTCCTTCTCAATTTCTATTTTTTAACAATAGGAATGAAAAGGAGTTGTTAGATTTTATCCTCAAATAAAATCATTTATGAAATCATTTGCTAAAAAATGGTAAAACGAACCTCCCAATCCCTTTCACATGTGAGTTCGATTCTGCCAGCATTGTTCTGCCCTCTCTATTCGCGAATTGGGGGTTACAGTTACAAGAGAGGGTTTTATTAAGGGTTGGCCGGTTCAACTAAACTGAATAGATTGAACTGGTCTATCACAGTGAGCTAAGGAAGAATTTAGCAAATGAAGTCATAATCATAGGCTTTCTAGGTGTGAGCTTCCTAGAACTTAATCTATAACATCTATGGAAGGTGAGTGACCTTAAGAAAGCAAGCTCTTTCAAGGGAATTGCCCCTCAGAACGTAGACTTATCTAGATGAGTCTTTAAATGAACATGTCAAAAGCAAGCATGGCTTTGATTTGACCCCTTAAGGGCAAGCTTGCATGTCATGATATCTGATAAGGTTAGCTGTTACTTGTTTCACAGACTGGTGCTAGCAACTACCCTACAAAGTGGGCTTCCTTGGGTATGAGCATTGCTTTGATTGCATACTCCATCTAGCCAAACCCCATAAATAAGAAATTGCATAGACACCTATGAGTTCCTTACACCTTGTATATGGGTATATATTTAATTCTTTGGTTCACTTGCACTTGCGAAGGGTAACTTGTGAAAAAGGAAAAGTGAATTTTAGAAGTAAACAAGTTATTATTATCTTAACCATATAACAAAAGGGAGGGTAAATGAAAATTACTGCCCTATTTTTACTGCTACCACAAATGGTGCGTCCTCCTATGAGATCCATGTTATGATATTAATTTGACCGTTGCACCATCTCTATCTAAAAATAACTATAAGGAGTGATGGTGTGGTTGCACTTATGGTCCCTTCCCTTAAACATTTTCTACTAACTTACTTTAAGAGATATACAAAATAAGCCGTTTCAATTATACTGACCTAAGCAAAATGAGGAAAACCATTCTTTCTAAATAAAAATCAATAAAAGTAGAGGAGAAGAAGTCTAGTCAAGCCATAGAGAAAAAGGCGACTGTGGTTGAGGTAAGTGAGAATGTTAGGGAGGAGTTGAAAAAGGCTATAGAAATAAAGCTAACTAGGTCAATGGTGATTGGAAACAACTAGGGGTTTTTTTTCCTTTAGATCAAACAACATGCCTCACATTGACAACAGGCCTGATAAGTTTATGTGTTAGAAGAAGCTCACCAAGCTCTGATGGTGGTGAGTTTCATTCCTAAGGAGATGGCTCATATCCTCATTTTAGCACTAACTTTGTGTCTCATGGAGCCCAATGGCAGTTATAACCCTATGCTGGAGGAGTTTGGACAGGTGCGAGCAATATGTGAAGGTAAAAAGAATCCTTTTTAGTTTTTGAAAGAGTCATATATGGATCGAGTGTCATCTGCCTCAAGTGAGCCAAAAGAATCCTTTTTTTGTATTATATCTAATTTACATAAACTAAAAAATATTTATTCTTTATTGTATGTATTTAAATGCAGCAAAATTTTTATTAGCTGCCATAATATAATTTACATAATTATCTGCTTTTCATATGTTTCTTTCTTACATGTGTGTAAACTTGATTTTACTAGGCTCTTTAGGGATAAAACTTTTTCTACTCGTGATTAAAATTTATGATTTTAGAAATTAAATAACATAGAAATCTAACGATCTAGGGAATAGCTGGAATCGCCCGGGGTTGCATGCATATTAGTACATCCTCTCTTTTCTTACATTAAGACACTTCCCCGCTTACGAGTAGAGTTCATATAATTTGACTTATGAGGATGAGTTGTTAAACCTAGGGAAGCCTAGTCTTCTAAAAAATTATTTTTAAGCCTTTTTAAAATTTCAAACATTCATGATTTGAACACTTTAACTGACATGGATTACATTAAAAACTAATTAAAGTTAAAATTTAATTGCATTAGTTTTAGGAGCATAATACCCTTCATAAGTACAAGGCCACTTAGGAATCCCTTTAAATGTTGACCTTAACTTTCAAAAACTCAGCCACCCACCCATCTTTCACAAAGACCAGATAACATGGATTTTATACAACTAGGTGGTTAGCTGGCTTTCCTTTTTAAGCAGGATATAAGTCCAGAATGTATTAGCTAGGACACGGGTGTTAGTATTGTGTGTAGAACACTAAACCCACTTTAAATTTAAGGTTTAATGTTACTACTGTCGGTGTCCCGCAGTATGCCTCATCAGTGGGTAAGTCATCTATTCTTTAAGGGCTATAAATTCTGCTTATCCGCATCACATGGATGATGCCACCTCCATCATTCTCTCTTGTATGCTCAGAGTGCAGTGTTGATTTTTCTTCAGTTTCTTGTCACTACCTTAGTCCATCCGGATGATGATGTGAGCCATGCATATTGACTGAGCCAAGTTAAACATTTCTTTCCCTCTGAATAGGACGTTCCAAGACTCCTCCCTATATATCAATCTCATCTGAAAGAATAATATAGGATACTTAATCGAGATGCTTCTTAGGCCCTAGCTTAAGATGTAATTAACTACGGGGCTTGCGCCCGTGGGAAACCGAATCCCACATCAAATAAACCCCACTCGAGCTAATGTATCAGGTGGGAGAAATCTCATGACTTTGATCATGTCATGCATATTATTACCCATCGAGGTACGTAGGTGAAAGCCGTTATCCTCAATGGTTAATCGTATGTATGATCTCATCTACCCTCCTATTGGCCCGCTTGCGAAGAGTGCAAAGGCCTGCGACCGTTTTGTCCTATGGGATAGTGCGATCGTACCATTTGCACTTTGTTCCCCCATTGAGTGGTGTCCTTTCGGATGCCCATACTGGTTTCCTAAAAGGAGCTTGATAGCAACTTTGAAAACCAACACCTTTCAATGAGTAAATGTTAGACTCATTAGAGAAAATAAACGAGGCAATCATGACCAACAACTGAGGGTGTCCTTTTTATACTTTCTCATTTTTTTTGGTCCTGCAATGTATACTGCGTTAGATTGAAAATAATGAATGAAAGAAAGAATTTTGTTATCTCATCTTTTTATTCATGAAAATGTACTCATTCTTTTTTAGTGTTGATGTCATCGTCTTGATTTATTAATGATAACTTTTTTTTATAACTTGGCTCTATTATGTGAATAAACAAGGTGGGATAATAATTATAGCACATGTTCGATGTAAACCAAGAAATTTATACTATTTAACTTAGTTGTGTGTATGATATACTATTACTTGCTTGATGGTAATAGGATCACTGATAGACTTGTTGGCCAGTTAACGCTTGTGAATGAATTAATACAATATCACTAGTTCTGATGAATGAATAGAAAGTTGTGTGACTAAAATCACAAAAATAGTAGCACTCGCTTAATAACAACCACGTATTTACTCGACAAGTCTTCATTTGGTAAACTATAATGAATGAATGAAAAGCTGTTTTTTCAACTCTCTTGTGAATGCATACAAGTTTTGTAATGTATATAATAATTCTTGCTTTGAGAATACTCAACTATAAGCCTTTAGCATGAGTAGCCCATATTGATAGAAGAAAATAGTACTTACTCCCTAATGATGAATAAGTTTCTGTAAGTTTTAAACTTGACATTATGTTGCCTTAGGTGGGCCTCACCTTTAAGGGTCTTATTCATATGCGGGAGTCTCCTTCCATGGTTGTAATGAGTTTTTTTTTAAATCTGTTTTCACATTAAATGGGTCTCATATTTTGTCAAACTTTTAAGCTTTCACAGCTAGCTAGACTCACCAACAAAAAGTGACTCGCACGCTATCTAATGTGAATCTTGTGACTTAGAGAAACTCACCTTTCATGGCTAGGAGTCGGTGGATAAATTTTTTTTTTGTTACTCTTAGTTAGCCTTCTATGGGTATTTTTTTTTAATTGAAGGAATATGATCTACAAGTTAGCATATAGCTAAAAGGAAACTTAGATGTTTTCTTTATGAACCTTGTTAACCAAAAAAATTCGAGAGTTCGACGGATTTACGGGATTTGGCCGAAGAAGTGCGTGAATAGGAGAGAATGGTTAACTTCGCAACTTGCTCCCTCTCTCCCATCATCGTCATTACTTCCAATCCAACAAAAGAACGACGAGCTATCATGACTTCCGACCCGACAGGAAGGAATGTTGTTGAAAGAGGGGAAGAAGTCTTTTATCGGCTTGTTCAAAACTTTACCCACGAGCGAAGCAAGCGAATTCAAACTAGTACGAACAGCTAGAGAAGAGGAAAAGCAAAACCTAACCTAACCTAAACTAGTACGAACAGCTTGTACTTAAAATGTAAATTAAGTTTAAAACTCAACTCTAAAAGCTCTACCATCCAAATTAGAAATAAATCTAATTTAGCTTAATTAATATAATTAAATATATTAATCAAATAATTAGTAGTATAAATAAATAGTTTAATCTAGCTTAATTAAATAATTAGTTGTATAGTTAGTAACTAAAATTTAATATAATTAGCTTATTTAATATATCATTAAAACTAATTAAATAACACTTAAATAATTAATGAAATTTTTAGCAGAGTATTAGTTAATTAGTTATCTTAAAAAAAATGAACTAATAATTAGATATCAAATACTTCTTAAATTAAGAACTAAATAAGTAATTTGATACTTAGTACTGATATATCGTTAAAAAATCATCTTGATCAGGCACGAATCTCGAGGAAAAACTCAAGTTGGAAACTTCAAAAATTATTTCGGAGACCATTTAAACTCCGATTTCAGCAAAATTATAGTCGAACTGAGCGTCTCGGAAATACAAATCCAACGACACCAAATTCGACTCAATCCGAGCCCAAGTGAGTCCAAATCAAGTACCCGAAGCGCTGTCGGAAGCATCAAACAGCTATTTGAGTTACCAAACGGTCTCCGATTTTGGTAAGCTTATAGTCGAATCGAGCGTCTCGACGAGACGAATCCAACGAGCCCAAGATCGTAGAATTCTGATATCATTAAGACCTTCAAATGCTTGATAAACGGTTCACGATCAAGGGATTCAATATCGGCCGTTCATCCGGATCACTCCCTATTTGCCCCTGATCTCTCACATATTTACGGGCTATGCCACTCCAGAAAAACTATAAATAGCCCCTCATTTCTCTTAAGAGGGGACCCAAGCCAAGAAGAGAAGAAGAGAAGAAGAAGAGAAGAGAAGCCTAGGAGGGAACAGCTCCTCCTCGACCACCGCCGGAACACCGCCGGAACTCCGCCGGAACTCCACTGAAGTACCACCAGGCGCCCGAGGGACGCCAGAGCTCTGCCCGACACAGGAGCAACGTCGGAATTCTACCCGACGCCGGAATTCTACCCGACGCCCAAGTGACGCCGGACTTCTTTCCAAGTGACGCCGGAATTCTGCCGGACATTCAAGTGACGTCGAAACTCTGCTTGTCCTTGTAACTGATACTCATTGTAATCTGATCGTCCTGAATTTAAAGGACGAATCAGTCTCGTGTACTTCAAATAATACTAGTGGAACTCTTTCAACTGGGCGTGGCCCCGTGGTTTTTTCCCTTTCCAGGGTTTTCCATGTAAAAATCTTGGTGTTACTATTTCGATTCTATTTGTGTGCTGGATATACGTACAACGCTGAGACGGAAAATTAAAATCTATCGCCGTGTATATTTGAGTCCGCAACAGTTTGGCACCGTCTGTGGGAAACTTATCCCACAACTTTAAGTATTGCTATGATGGTCAACAGGCGTAGCAGTCGCCTCATAGGAACCTCCCGCTCTCATTCTCATCAATCCAAAAATCAGTCTATGAATCATAGACATCCGATATCTGCCTCTTTATACCCCGGGGGGCAAAACGCACCTGGAGAGGGGACCTCGGGACCCTCCCTAGAAGAGAGAATTCGAAAGATGGAAGAATCTCAAAACGAGATCCTACAACTCTTGCGAGAGACTCGACAGCCGACCCTAGCACCTCAGGAGGAGATTCTTCTCCCTCGAGATCCACCCCGTGTCGAAGCTGTTCATATTGAACATCTTCAGGCTGAGAATCCTCTTCCTCCACCCAGGAGGCGTTCGCAGTCACGTCAAGAGAATGAGCTGGCTGATACAGCAAGTTCTACCCATCCTCCACACGCAAGTCAGCAATCTCGCCTTCCTCAAAACCTCCCTGAGGAGCTAGCCCAACCTCACATTGCCGAGCTCCCTCGCAATGCCCTACGCCACGAACTGCGACGATTAGTCCGGGAGGAATTCCCTACAGGAGGCATAAGGCAACCTCTTCGTCAGTGGGACTTCCAGGAGTCGTCACCCCTGGCAGAAGCCATTCTTCAACACCCTATTTCGGCTGGCTTTAAGCTGCCAAGCATTGAATCCTACGATGGGACATCCGACCCGTACGTGCACATCGACCATTACAGGACCATCATGCATATTCAACGAGCTTCAGATGCACTCCTTTGCCAGGTTTTCCCTGCTACTCTTAAAGGACAAGCTCGAACATGGTTCTATTCACTCCCAGCCGGAACGATCCCCATATTTGTCAAATTGGCCAAAGTATTTGTCGAACAGTTCGTAGCCAACCGAAGAATTGCTAAGGATTCTTCTCACCTTTCTGGGATTCGTCAGAATGAGGGAGAATCATTGAAAGAGTACTTTCAGCGGTTTTCTATTGAGGCTCGACAAATCCCAGGAGTAGACCCAGAATTGCTCAGAGGGGTCTTTCTTGGAGGACTTCGCCCTGGCCCCTTCTATTCGGCACTCATGCGTGATACTATTCACTCATATGCCGATCTGATCCATCGTGTGGAAGCACAGATATCAGCAGATGAGGCAATAAACGCTCACAGAAAACAGTTCGAGCAACCCACTGGAAAGCGCAAGGGAGCACCCGAAATGGACAATTCATCATCACAACGGAAAAAGCAAGGGAAGAGCAATCTACCTCCTAAACCCCCACTGCCACGACGAGAACCCCGACGGGAGAAGGAGTACACTCCGCTCAACACATCTCGAGCAAATGTGTTGATGGCGATTCAAGATCAGGACAAAGTGAAGTGGCATCCTTTGAAGCCGAATACAGGAAACCAAGATCAGTACTGCCACTTTCATCGTAGTCGTGGCCACACTACTGAATCCTGTAGGCAACTTAAGGAGGAAATTGAAAGACTCATCCGTCAGGGCTATCTTCGACAGTTTATTGGGAATCTACCTACCCGAGAAGAAACTCGTCCTACTGGGGGGCAGAATCAACCACAAAGACAACCAGTGAATAACCGGATAACGGTTGGCGAAATTGAAACAATCGCAGGAGGCCCCTTACTATCCGACCAAGTCTTTCTAACTGTGGAAGAAAATCCAACTCCAAAAAAGGCTCGTATCGATCATTCCATCACGTTCAATGATTCCGACTTGGAAGGAGTAAAAACCCCCCATCAAGATCCGCTTGTCATAAACGCAGGCATTGGTGACCCGTGTTACAATGTCAAAAGAATTCTTGTAGACAATGGAAGCTCCGTAGATGTCCTATTCTACTCTACTTTCCTCAACATGGGTCTCTCAAGAGAAAAACTTCAACCTGCTGCAGGTCCTTTATATGGATTTGATAATCGACCTGTACAAGCAGAAGGAATAATTAGTCTCCCGGTAGTCCTTGGAGAATTTTCTCGACAGAGTACACACTCCATTCAATTCATCGTGGTAAAGTCAGAGTCAGCTTATAACGCCATCTTCGGGAGACCGCTCCAGTCAATTTTTGGGATCATCGCATCCATTCCTCACCTCAAGCTGAAGTTCCATACCCCATCAGGAGTCGCTGTAGTATGCGGAGATCAACAAATAGCACAAACCTGCTATCTTAGGCAGATCAAGTCTCGTCCGACGATTACCCTGAGCATCGAGGACTTTGATCTACGGAGCGAAGATATTCCTCAGAGAGCTTCCCCTGTGGAAGACCTTACTACTGTATCTATCTCTGAAGAGCATCCTTCAAAGACAGTGCGAATTGGATCACTGCTCTCAGATGATGAGAAGAAAAACTTTACAGCTTTTCTACGAGAAAATCAGGATATTTTTTCATGGAGTCCAGCGGATATGCCTGGAATTGACCCCGAAGTGATCGTTCACTCCCTCAAAGTCAATCCAACGTGCAAACCGATTATCTAGAAGAAGAGAAACTTTGCACCAGATCGCCAGCAAGCAATTGAACAAGAAGTAGATAAGCTTTTAGAAGCTGGATTCATACGAGAGGTGCACTATCCTACTTGGTTAGCAAATGTTGTCATGGTGCGGAAGGGAAGTGGAGCTTGGAGAATGTGTATAGATTACACTGATCTCAATAAAGCTTGCCCAAAGGATAGTTTCCCGCTCCCTCGCATCGATCAATTAGTTTATACCACCTCTGGTCATCAGATGTTGAGCTTTATGGATGCCTACTCCGGCTACAACCAAATAAAAATGAATCCTGCTGATGAAGAAGCAACAGCTTTTCAAACAGACAAAGGATTGTACTGCTACCGGGTGATGCCCTTCGGGCTCAAGAATGCTGGAGCAACTTATCAACGTCTCATGAATAAAATTTTCAAAAACCTTATTGGACGTACTATGGAGGTGTACGTAGACGATATGTTGGTAAAAAGTCTGGAAAAAACTCAACATATCTCTGACCTGAAACAATGTTTCCACTTGTTAAGGCATTACAATATGCGACTCAACCCCGCTAAATGTGCTTTTGGAGTCGCTTCTGGAAAGTTTTTAGGGTTTATGGTAACCCATAGAGGAATCGAAGCCAATCCGGAGAAGATCAAGGCACTAAGGGACATGGTGCCGCCAAAAAACATCAAGGAGGTCCAAAGGCTGAATGGGAGAATTGCGGCACTATCTCGTTTCCTGGCACGTTCAGGAGACAAATATCTGCCATTCTTCAAGATACTTAGAGGTGCTCGTAGCTCCGGATTTCAATGGACAGATGAATGTCAAGAAGCCTTTGAACAATTGCGAAAGTATTTGGCATCCCCGCCACTACTTTCTAAACCAATACCAGGAGAGAGATTGTATTTGTATATGGCTATATCTATCCAAGCCATTAGTTCAATTCTGGTCCGAGAAGAAAATGCTATACAACGTCCTATCTACTATGTTAGTAAGATTTTATCTGAAGTAGAGGGACATTATCCTTTGACAGATAAGACAGCATTGGCGTTAGTTTATTCCGCCAGAAAACTACGCCATTACTTTCAAGCCCATACAATTGGAGTTTACACGAATCTGCCGCTAAAAAGCATTCTGCAAAAGCCAGAAGCATCAGGCAGGCTTGTTAAGTGGTCTGTAGAACTCGGAGAATTTGATATCCACTACTTGCCTAGACCTGATATTAAATCTCAAGCACTAGCAGATTTCGTAGTTAAATGCACCGTTCCAGTATCTGATGTACAACAGAGCGCTTCACCTTCTTCTCCATGATGGATGTTGTACGTCGATGGAGCTTCAGGGAGTTCTGGGGTTGGGGCTGGAATTTTATTAATCTCTCCACAGAAGGTTACCCTTGAGTACGGGCTTCGACTCAAGTTCCCGGCAACCAACAACATAGCAGAATACGAGGCCCTTGTTGCTGGGTTAAGACTAGCAATTGACTGTGAAGTCCAGAACCTAATAGCCCACACTGATTCCCAACTAGTCGCCTCTCAGGTGGAGGGGGATTTTGATATTCACAACCCACAATTGGCTCAATATTGTAGCATTGTAAAGCTACTCTTAGCCCGTATAGGGGAGCATCAAATCATACATATCCTCCGAGAATAAAATGCAAGAGCAGACACTCTTTCTAAACTTGCTACATCAACAACGGGGGACATCTATAAGAGAAGATGTATCGAGGAAATCCACTTTCCAAGCATTCAGGGTCCATGGGTCATACAGTCAATTGACGAGCCAAGAGAGATGTCTTGGATCGAACCCATCTTGTCTTTTCTGAAAGATGGGGTACTACCCGAAGATCCTATAGCTGCAATACGACTTCGGAGACGAGCTGCAAATTTCACCATTATCAGCAACGAGTTGTATAAGCGCTCCTTCATTGGGCCATACCTCAAGTGTCTCCCACCATCAGAAGCTGATTACGCGCTTCGAGAAGTTCATTCAGGAGTATGTGGAGAACATCTGGGAGGAAGAGCGTTAGCTTACAAGATCATGAGACAGGGATTCTATTGGCCTACAATGAAACAGGATGCACTTGAATTCACACGAAAGTGTGAAAACTGTCAACTGCATTCTAACCTCACTCATACACCCGCTCTGGAGCTTGCATCCCTTCAAAGCCCCTGGCCTTTTGCCCAATGGGGGATTGATATAATGGGACCTTTTCCCATAGCGACTGGACAACGAAAATTCATTATTTTGGCTGTAGATTACTTCACCAAATGGGTGGAGGCAGAACCTTTGGCGAAGATTACTGAAGCAAATGCCAAGCAATTTTTATGGAAAAACATAATATGTCGTTTTGGCATTCCCGCAAAAATCATCACTGATAACGGGACACAATTCACCGGGAAGATCTTTACATCTTTTTGTAGGAATTTTCACATTCAGCTCATTCACACAGCTGTTGCCCATCCTCAAACTAATGGGCAAACAGAGGTTACAAACCGAACAATCCTGAAAGGGCTGAAGACACGTCTAGGGAAGGCTGGGGGGCAATGGGCCGAAGAACTCCCCAATATCCTCTGGGCTTATCGGACCACCGCTAGAACTCCTACAGGAGAAACCCCATATAACCTTTGCTTTGGTACAGAAGCAGTCATACCAGTTGATATCGGAGTTCCTAGCCACAGAGTTCAGACTTTCGACTTCAAAAGTAACGAGGAGAAGCTTAGAGCAAATTTGGATCTCCTCCCAGAAGTAAGAGACGAAGCCTCACTCAGAACCGCTGCATACCACCAAAGAGTTGCCCGTCACTACAATCGAAGGGTGAAACCTCACCCTATCACTATTGGGGACTTAGTATTACGAAGCATTGAAGCCGCTGGAAAAGGCCCTCAGCGAAATAAGCTCTCCCCCCTCTGGGAAGGTCCTTATTTGGTAGCGACTATGGTCAAGCCTGGAACCTTCAAACTGAAGGATGCTGGTGGAAAAATGCTTCCCCGAACTTGGAACGTGGGCAATCTTCGCAAATATTATCAGTAGGAGTTGATACTGCTATCTGTCCATATGTTATATTTTATCTTCTCCTGTAGTCGTATTATAAAGTTTTTCGTACATCCCTTATGTGTTGATTATAGAAGAACTTTTTTCTTGTATCCCTAAGTTATTCTAGGGAACTACTATCTCATGTTACGAAGCAATATGATATTCACTTTGTCGTGCTAATATTTCTTCTCTCCAAACTCTTTTTCTGTGATTCGAGAAGTACACAATCTATATTGTATCTCAATCACTGAATGATCAATCCCAGGGGGATTTGATCCGACCTCTTCCGCACAGGTTAATGTCATCAAGCAAATGCTTTGACTAACAACCTCGGATAGGTCAAGTATCCTAGGAGGATATCTTGAATATCAAAATCATTTGATGATCAATCCCAAAGGGAGTTGATCTGACCTTTTTCCGGACAGGTTAAGGGTATCGAGCAAATGCTTTCACTAATAACCCCGGTTAGATCAAAATCTTTAAAGAAAAGGAATGCCTCACATTTGTTCAAGTCAAAAGAGAGCTCACTAAAATCCAAACTGAAGTAAAACTAAGTAAATTTCAATTGCATGTGAGAAAAGAACATCAACAACATCTTTATATATCACTGAACATCAAGTACACCAGATAGGAACATCAACATCGAGCATATATACAAGCACTAGGAAGAAAGCAAAGAGATACAAAACTACATCAAAGACACCCTATAGAATCTCAACATCATCCTTGTCCTCCTCCAAGGCAAAAGCTCGCTGCAACTCACTCTCCAGCTCTTCACCACCAGAGTCTGAAGAAGCATCACTAGAAGCCTGGCTGGGAGTCAGTCCCTTGATCTCTGCTCCGGTCTTGCGATGTACTGTCCGGACACCCTTCATGAAGCCCCTGATGAAGCCATCCTCTGCACACTCTGCCTCCAAGGCCTTCACCTCCACATCATAAATATGACTGCGAGCCTCCTGAATGTGGTCCTCAATAATGATCTTGAAAGCATAAGATTTCTTGAACTCTTCAATAACTGCTGACGGCAACTGCTGGGCCTCCTTCTCGGACAGTACACTCTGAAGCCTCTCATTCTCAGCCTCAAGGACTTGCTGAGCCTTTTCCTACTGCTTGATCGTCGCTTGTGCTTCCACCAACTCTATATGCAGACGATCCATCCGTTCATTCTGAGAAGAGACTGAAGTAATCTTGTTCGCCAACTCAGTTCTGCATCCCTCAAGCTGATCCTCCACCACCTTCATCTCCTTCACTTTACTGTCATATTTCTTCTTGTACTCTCCCTGAAGGTATTTAACCTTCACAAACTCTTTGTTCCAATCATTCAGAGTCTTGGTCATCTCAAGCTTGAAATCAGAATACTGAGACAAGAAAAATATCAGAAATATATTCCTTAAAAAGTGTAAAAAAGGAGAAGAAGCGAAGGAGAACTCACCAACTTCTCAGCCCGTCGGCGGCCGATGCACTGATGATTTAACACATCCTCTGAGATATATGACTTGGATGGAGAGGCTCGGGGACCTTTGCTAACAACTGTCAAAACTTCATCTGCCCTCTTCTTCCTCGATGCCTGCAAACCTTCCTCTCTCCCTGGTCGCTTGGAGTGGTTCTTTTGGGGGACCACTTCTGGAACTCTAGCAGACTTCTTCAACATTTGAGCATGTGATCTCCCTGCTTGAGTAGATAATCCGACCTTGAACAAGTACTCCTCATCTACATATCTACTCAAGTAACGCACTTTGTAGTGTAGAGCATCCAAATCAGGGAGTTTGAGTATCCTCAGCAAATCTTCTGCTCCGATATGAAGGGGGACAAGTAGCTCTTTCAACTTCCCCCACTTCTCCTGAAGACCCCAATCATTCTGCACATAAAAGAAGTTGCTAATCCAACCTTTCGAGGGGTCTCGAGTGCGGATGTCCAACCACTTGGACCTGAATGAAATGCGTCCCTGCGCATCGCTAAAGAGACGCCCCATCCGAGAAAGGCACTCTGAGGAAAGTACCACTCCGCGGTCTCTGAAAAGCACGATCAGGCCCATCACGATCGACATTGCTCTGTAGAAAAATTGAGACAAGCATACCCCACAAAGCGTCAGAATGTCGATCAGTTCGGAGGAAGGAGGAAATCGTAGTCCCGCTCGCAGACTAAATTCATACACCGTCACGTATCCAGGGGGAGGAAAGCAGGCACGATCAGTTCTGGCTGGCACCTTCATCACCAAATCATTAGGAAAATGAAACTTTTTCCTAAATGAGATGAAGGAGTCCTCAGTGACGGTGGAAATCACATCGTCGGCCTTCGGCGCCTTCTGGGCCCTCTTTGGAACTTCAGACCGTTGCGCAGGACGGTCTTCTGAAGGAACTTTAGAGGAGGCGAGATCACCCATTTTTGCTTCCTTCACTAAAGAGGGGCGCAGATCGAAGTAGGAAAAATCACCTACGAAAGACTGCGGAAAGCCTCCGAAGTAGGAAGAAAAAGGGAGGAAGAACGGGGGGAGGAAGGGAGAAAGCCGCTAACTTCTGCACAAAAAGAGGGGCGCCAAGTCGAGTAGGGAAAGTCACCTACTTAAAAATGGCGGAAAGCCTCAGAATGCCAAAAGCTAGAAAGCCAGAGGAAGAAGGGAAGAAGGGGCGAGTTTCTACTAGGTCCTGGGGGGTCTATTTATAGTTTTCCTTAAGGGGGGGAGGATTCCAAAATTCTATTAAATTCCCTGAAATTTTTCAAATTTTTCGAAATTTTTTGGGATTTTTTCGGGCCCCATTTAAAAAAAAAAATTTATTTTTTATTAAAAACCGGCCGGCGGTTTCCCTAACCGCCGGCCAAGAGGCGCGGCAAGCCAGACCGCGCGGGCCAGGCGCGGGCCGAGGGCGGGCCAGGCGCGGGCCACGGGCGCTCCGGCGCGGTTCTGCGCCGCCGGCGGCGGCCGGCTGGTTCGGCCGCCTACCCGTTCCCGGGCTCCGATTTTGGACCCGGACGGTCCAAATTCGACGTTTTTGGGGTCCCCGAACACGTTTTTCGACGTTCCGGACTCAATTTTGACACTTTCGGAGCTCAACGGGGCCTCTATGGTTGGGTTCGAGCAAATATTTATTTTTTGGAACGCAATTTTTTGCGATTCGACCAATGTAAAATACCGGAACAAGTATTTTCGGACTCGTGGAGCTTCAACGTCCGAAAATAGGGGGGCAACTGATATATCGTCAAAAAATCATCTTGATCAGGCACGAATCTCGAGGAAAACTCAAGTTGGAAACTTCAAAAATTATTTCGGAGACCATTTAAACTCCGATTTCAGCAAACTTATAGTCGAACTGAGCGTCTCGGAAATATGAATCCAACGACACCAAATTTGACTCAATCCGAGCCCAAGTGAGTCCAAATCAAGTACCTGAAGCGCTGTCGGAAGCATCAAACAGCTATTTGAGTTACCAAACGGTCTTCGATTTTGGCAAGCTTATAGTCGAATCGAGCGTCTCGACGAGACGAATCCAACGAGCCCAAGATCGTAGAATTCTGATATCATTAAGACCTTCAAATGCTTGATAAACGGTTCACGATCAAGGGATTCAATATCGGCCGTTCATCCGGATCACTCCCTATTTGCCCCTGATCTCTCACATATTTACGGGCTATGCCACTCCAGAAAAACTATAAATAGCCCCTCATTTCTCTTAAGAGGGGACCCAAGCCAAGAAGAGAAGAAGAGAAGCCTAGGAGGGAACAGCTCCTCCTCGACCACCGCCGGAACTCCGCCGGAACTCCGCCGGAACACCGCCGGAACTCCACTGAAGCACCACCAGGTGCCCGAGGGACGCCAAAGCTCTGCCCGACACAGGAGCAACGTCGGAATTCTGCCCGACGCCGGAATTCTACTCGACGCCCGAGTGACGCCGGACTTCTTTCCAAGTGACGCCGGAATTCTGCCGGACATTCAAGTGACGTCGAAACTCTGCTTGTCCTTGTAACTGATACTCATTGTAATCTGATCGTCCTGAATTTAAAGGACGAATCAGTCTCGTGTACTTCAAACAACACTAGTGGAACTCTTTCAACTGGGCGTGGCCCCGTGGTTTTTTCCCTTTCCAGGGTTTTCCACGTAAAAATCTTGGTGTTACTATTTCGATTCTGTTTGTGTGCTGGATATACGTACAACGCTGAGACGGAAAATTAAAATCTATCGCCGCGTATATTTGAGTCCGCAACAAGTACTATAATTAGTAATTAAATTATTAGTTAAATTATTTGATTATTAAACTAATTTCTAATTATATTATTTATCATTATAACTTATTGATGGTAATTAAAAATGAAATTAATAAATAAACTTACTTAATATATAAATTAAATTAAAAAAATATAGTAAATTTAATTTTTAAACGAACTAACTATCTTAAATTCTAGATGACATTGCTAAGCAGTTCCACGGGATTTAACATGATTTAACACTTAATTTGAAAACCAGTTTTAAGGATTTAACAGCTTCAGAATTTAATAAATCCAGAATTAATAAGATTTACTAAATCCTAAATAGTTAAATCCTATTAGGGGTTATTTGGCAACAGGAATTATTCCCGATTTGAACGGGCCAGACAGGATTTACACCGCGGTTTGAACTTACAATGAAACAAATCTACATTATGCTTCGTTTTTTGCAGTAAATCTCGGATTTACTAAATCCTACAATAGGACGAATTTAACATTTTACCTACACGAGAGAGTGGGAGAGCGAACAGCAAAGCGTCCTAACTTCTGGAGTGTCAAGTTCTTTGCCACGCCTAAATTTAGATTTAATATTTTTGTTGCCAAATAATTTTTAGAATTTAATTTAACATAATTTATTAAATTAGTATTTTCAATATTTACTAAATCTTATTCGAGTTAAATACTATTTGTTGCCAAACAGCCGCTTGACTTAATCCGCTGTTAGATTAATGCGGAGTCGAAAAACTGCCAAACAGGATTTACGCTAAATCCTGCTAAGTCCCCCGTAAATCCTGTCCACTATGCATTTTCCTTCCCAAAGCCCTAACTGAACGAGAATGAGCAGCGGTTATAGAGCGGCGCGGACAACCTGATCGTGGCGAGAAACCATTGTGGACCTCTTTACCCAGTCATCTGCCAATGGCCGACACAGTTGACGAGGTAGTCCAGAAGGTCTCCGAGCTCTCCGTTGATCCCATGGCGGCGGATCCGCCGAGCAAGAAGTATCATTCTTTTTAGTCTTCATCTTTTCTTCTGGTTTATTCTGCTTAGTACCCTCTTACGTTATTTGCTATTTTATTGTTTAACAGCGCTCTGAAAAGGGAGTTGAAGAAGAAACAAAAGGAAGATGAGAAGCGCCTTAAGGAAGAAGAAAAGAAGAAGAAAGTGAGACTTTTATTGATCATTTCAGTTTTTTTTTTTTAAATCCTTTAAAGGTTTAGCATGCCTTTTAACGCTTGATTAACTCTCAGGTTGCTGCCACACAAAATTCTCTGTCGCAGAAGGATTGTGCGGTCGAAGATGATGATATGGACCCGACGGTTCTCTCTCTCTCTCTCTCTCTCTCTCTCTCTCTCTCTCTCTCTCTCTCTCTGTATCGGTACTTTTATGTATAATATAAGATATACGCTCTAAAGGATCTACAACTGCGTGTGAAATATCGCTCTTTCTGTTACAGCAATATTATGAGAACAGGCACAAATACCTTGCATCTCAGAAGATCGCCGGGGTAAACCCATACCCCCATAAGTTTCAAGTTTCGATATCTGTTGAAGAATACATTCAGAAGTATACAAGTCTCAATCAAGGGGAGCATCTCAAAGATGTAGAAGTTAACTTGGCAGGTCTTAGTTGTTTTGTAGAGCTTTTTATCATTTTCTGTTCCTTCAACTTTTCACTGAAATGATACGTTATTGAACTGAAAAAAATATGCTTTCAAGGGAGAATTATGAATAAGAGGACTTCTTCATCTAAGCTTTACTTCTATGACTTATATGGCGTTGCTGTCAAAGTGCAAATCATGGCTGATGCTAGGTATGGCTGCTTTTTATGATTCCTTATCCATGGCGCTTCAATAGTTTGGGTTTAAACATTTTTATAATTCTTCATAACTACTAATTTATAGAGCATAAGAATTCTTTATAGAAATTGCCTGATAATTGGAAGTCCAGACTACCCCTCATTGATTAACACATAATAATGCTGTTAAAAATAACCAATTCTTAATTACTGCAAATACTTATAGAAAATTCCATCTATGCGGATCATCCTCAATCGGTTGTTATATGACACATTGCGTGAACTCCCACGAGATGAGAAGAACTATCCTCGGTGGCAATATATTTCGTCATAGGAATCTTGAAATCTTTTGATGGTAGATGATATCCCCATTTTTTAATAGTACTCGTAGCATTTCTCAATGCTATTGGTAGAAGCACTAGGGACAAAAATAGAATCACCTCATGATTTTATTGCGAATCACTCTGAAATTTCAGCGTTGTACAGTTTTGAGGAAGAAGGTTAATAAAATTCTTGTAATATGTGGCAGAACCTTTAGAGGTTGTCAACTAAAAAGATGTATGGTAAACTTTGACTAAGAAAGAAATCTTTTTTTTATTTTTTTTATTTTCTTATTATTTTCACAAGCAAAAACATTGTCATGTGGCCTGCAAATTAGTTTGAGGGCTTGAAAGTGCCCTTCATTATCATGACCAGTCATGTATTTCTCCTGTTCCTGATAGCAATGATAACTTGATGATCGCTCTTTTCACTGGTATATCATTTGTATTTGATTTGGTGTAGGATAAGATAATGAGTTATAATGACTAAACAAGCAGGGAAATTTTTGGAGGTGGTTACTAGGTTGTGAATTTGAATTAAAACGTCAAAAGTTGAGTTCAGTTTGATTTCCAAAATGCATGACCGATCTCATGGATAAAGGACGGGCTTTCAAGTGGGTTAGTGGATTGTTGGGCTTTTGTGAAAAAAAGTTGGGAAAGGCATTGATAATTTGAATGAAGTCTGAAATTTTTGTTTAAGTTTAGTGGGATAAAAGGCTTGATGTTATTGGTGTTTAGATTTGAATGATTTTTGTTTAAAATATTTAAGATATGGTTGAGAAGTTTGTTGAGAAAGTTGAGGAAGAAGGGAATTGGCATGGTGTTTTTTGAAAATTATAATGGAGTAGGTGATATTCACTGCTCATGTGAACAGGATTTGGTACTGTTTTCCGTGGACAATGAAAGAACTGCTTGGCTTTTTTTGGTGGTTGGAAGAGTTGTTTGCGGTGGGTTCTTAGAGGAAGTTGGCTGGGATAATGAAGAAACAATGTGATACAGGAAAATGGGTAAGAAAATGGCAGTAAACTGTTGAATTCTGGATGTATGTTAGTGTATAAGTAGTAAAAATTGGTCAAACAATAGAACAGTAAACAGAAATTAGGAAAATGGTGGTCAAAACAACTGAAGTAGCGGCAAAACTGCAGTGGAAGCAGTGTAGAAGTAGGAAATAAGTGAGAAAACAGAAACAACAAACACCAAATAATACAACACATTACCTTTCCCTTTGCATATCAAATTGGAGCAGGCTAGGTGCCGGAAACGTTGAAAGAATAGGGATTTATGTGAGTGAAGGGGATGAAAAATAGAGATAGACATTGAATTCTCAAGCTATTGATTTTGTACCCTCAAAGCATCCAAACTGTTGAATATTCAAAACAAATACTACTGATTCCAGGAAGCCTAAAGGAAAACTACAAGGCCAAAATATGAGTTCTATGATTTTTTATCTTAAAAAGCTCTTCAATTCTTGGTTTTCCCAAAGCATAAGGGACAATGTAAAAAAATAGATGATAACTAAAAGTGTAGACAACGCCTTTGGGCTTGATACATAACAACCTTTATGAGATTAATAAATTGACATGCAAAAAACGACAAATTTCTAAGTAATGCAATATATAAACTAAATTACATCTATTTAGATCATCATCAATTAGACAGTAGAAAATTGACTGTACCAGTTGGAAATTCTAAAGAACGAAAAATACTATAGGAATCTGTCTAGAACACTTTGTCAGCATTTAGAGATATGGATTGTGCTTTCTTTCTAGGACTGGATTGTTATATCTCTTAACATGTAAAATCTTTGGATATAATCTACGGAATTTTGAACTTTGGCAGCCTTATTAGAATTCTCAAAATTTGGTTGAGCCTTGGCCTTAGGTCTAATTAACTGAGAAATCTTCTTCAGATTTTCTTGTATTCTAGACGCCCTGTTGTACTAAATTCTTGAGCATCTCTCTTTTGCTTCTCTTCTGCTGCATTGAAAATGCTTATAAAATGTTATTTTATTTTATACCAATTTATTCTGATTTGACTACTTGTATTGAACCCAATAAACGTCCATCTTCTTGATGATAGAGTATGCAAGTTTACAAATATTTTACCATAGTGCGTGTTTTCATTTTTTTGTTGGTGATTGTGAGGTAAGAAACAAATCTACTGTAGTTAGATGATAAAAACTATAGTTTCTGGTAATTGACATGTGTTCAGAATTTTTGAAATTGATTATGTAGTAGCATTTATGCAGGATAGCGTACTGGGTGAACACCTAGTATATGAGGCTATCTACCTGGTTTTCTTGTTATTTGGAATGCCTAAACGTTGGTGTTATAAAAGCAAATGAAAACTTGTTCCCATTATTGGTTTAGTTTAAATTTTGGGAGCAACTTAGACTATTTATTTGTTAGGTAATTATGGGAGAGAATTATTGAGCATAAGTTATGATGTGATACTAATGTTTCTCAAAATCAATTTTGATTCATGCCAGGTAGGTTTACTATGGATACTATACATTTATTGAGAGGTTTGATGGAGAAGTTTAGAGAGAATAAAGAGGATCTACACATGATATTTATTAATTTAGAGAAAACATATGATAAAGTTACAAGAGAAGTGCTCTGGAGAGTTATAGAAAAGAAATGAGTTAATAATGCTTATATTCAAGTCATTAAGGATATGCATGTATGAGTTGTTACTTGTGTTCAAACACAAGGTGTTTTGATCAAATATTTTCCTATTTCAGTTGGATTACATCAAGGATTATTTTTAAGCCCCTATCGTTTTTGCTTTAGACATTTACAAGAGGATGTACCCGGTGTATGCTTTTTGTTGATAATATTCTTTTTATTAATAAGACTAGAAAGGGAGTTGAAGGAAAACTTGAATATTGGAGGTCAACCTTAGAGTCTAAAGGTTTTCGTTTGAGTAAATCTAAAATCAAATATATGGAGTGTAATTTTAGTAGTAATAGATCTAGTGGAGCATTGTGACTTTGGGCGATTAAGTCATTAATAAGAGTGCATATTTTAGATATATCGAGTCTATTGTTTGAAGTGATGGTGAAATAGATGGGGATGTTATTAGTAGAATTCAAGTTGGATGGTTAAAGCGGAACAATGCATGGGGCCTATTGTGTTATAGAAAAGTGCCCCTCAAACTTGAGGGAAAATTCCAAAAGATGGTGGTGAGACTTGCAATTCTTTATGGCGCGAAAGTTGGCCATTGAAAGAGAAGCATTAAATGAAGTGTTGTAGAGATGAGGATGCTCAAGTGGATGAGTTGCTTCACTCTTAAAAACAGAATGTGAAACAAGTATATCTATGAAAAGTTTGGAGTAGCTTTAGTGGCATATAATATTAGAAAGAGTCGCCTTAGATGGTTTGGATAGGTAAAACATTGTCGGCCTTCCGATTACCTGGTTAGGAGAGTAGATATATTGGATTTGGCCTACGTTAAGAAAAGGTAGAGGTAGACCTAAATATACATGGCTATAAAATATTTGAAATGACTCTTATCAGAACACAATGGAGAAAAAAAAGATTCACGTAGCCAACCCCACGTAGTGGGATAAAGGCTTGATGTTGATGTGATGTTGATGTTGGGATCAAGAAACAGAGACAAGGTGTTTGAGAATAATTGCTTCTTGAAAGAAGCTAATGATATCCATTGATGGATTTATCTGTGTGGTCTACGTTTTGTTGGTTTCTTGCATCTTTCTACCAAGTATATGTTCAAACTTGTAATCAGGTTGTAAGTTTATACCGAAATGCATAATACACTTAAGCTTGCTGTCATTGCTTCTGCTCTCTTTAACTGTGTTAACGATTTAAACTTCCTTAGTTCTATTAAAATTACCTTTAATAACTGCTTTTGATAGTTACCTCTACTACAAGGCTTTAGCCATTATTGTAGATATACTACTTATTGCTTTGACCTTGAGACAATTTTTTGTTAAACAATTATTCTCTTTTTTGTTGATGATTAAATTTGAATTTTACCTAGGGATTCAGACTTGAATGAAGTTGAATTTTCTAGACTACATGGTGTTGTGAAACGTGGTGATATTGTTGGTATCTGTGGCTACCCAGGTTGTTTTTCTTCTTTTTCCATGTTATTGATAGTTATACGAAGCATTTTGATTTATGTTTGCAACATCTTTGTAGAATTTATTGTCTATGGACATTGTTAGATGCATTTGTTGTCCTTATCCGTTGATTATTTGAGCAGATCAAATGTGTAAAACCTCTAGAGTTCCTTCTTTGATGAAACTGATTTCTATTATCATTTATATTTCAATGTTTCATGATAAGTTGATAACATGATGAGACAGTTATGTTAGCTTAAATCTCCGTAGGCCTTTGACTTTTTTGGGTAACCTAATTAATTCCTTTTTCTTAACATATTTTATTGCCATTTTTGCTTCTATTTCTCTTCATTGAAAGTTTTATATATCTGTTCTCGTCTGTATGAAGCTTTGTTTATACAAATTTAAGTGACCGACTTTTATTACTTTTCATGATTGGAGTATTTAAGAACAAATGTGTTGTCCAAGTTTATGCTTAACAATAGAGGAATCAAACTCATTAGCTATATTATAAAGCCATGGGATATAATAATGAAACATAAATCTAGAAAAATTATGGGCGGGTCAAATCACAAGTTTGTGTTGAAGATATTATATATATATAATTGAACACTAACTAGTATTAGTGGTTGTAGTGCATAAGGGAGATACATATAGAGATCCTTAGAAAGCATATTCAAAGGTAGGTATTTTATGTTTTTTTAGATGAATATTATAATTGGCGAGTCTTGTTGAAATAAGCGACAAGCTAGAGCAATACAAAAAATGCTAAAAATACTTATGATTTAGAACTAATAGAAAAAAGACTTGAGTATATACAATTCAATTATTGTGAGTGTGATAATAACAATTTTCAATTAATATTTTTAGAAGATAAAGTGCCATATTGGTGTTATTTTTTAAAGTTGTTGTGCCTTTCAAGATTCTAAAGATCTCCCCGACCATATTTTTGGCTTGGACTAGAGCTATCTTCTTTTCCTGTTATGTGTTACATGATTTTTGCTGTATTAATTTCCGGCTCCTTTGCTATTACTGTTGTTATCAGGTTTTGGTAGTAGGACTTCTGCTTGTATTGTTGAAAACTTGGAACTTTGGCAGTCGGCTCTTTTGAGATTTTTTTTCCTATTATAATTAGGAGATGGTGAATTCTGATAGGAAGTACTTGAGTTCGCAAGTAACCCTAAGGGAAATGCTTGAGTTCGCAAGCAAACCTAACAACAATTGGTGAAAATAGCGAGAAAACTGCTGATTTCAGAGAGAAATCAGCAATACGATGCAGGAATTTCAGAAAAATTGGAAGAAAACACAAGGAAACTTCTTCTATTCAATCCACAAACACGAAAAGCGATACAAGATACAAGTGTCTTCAATTCGAGAGGAAGAAACCACTCTCCAAATCTCTAGTAAAGCCTAGAGCCCAAAAGAACAAACCCTAGATCTCAAATTTCTTCTCCAATTCAAGAAGATGCAAATCCTAGCCCAAAAAGACTAATTAAAGCCAAAGGAAACTTACAAAATCCCTAAACAGCCCCTTATTCAAAATTTCCCTCCTTTGCTATTACTGTTGTTATCAAGTTTTGGTAGTAGGACTTCTGCTTTTATTGTTGAAAACTTGGAAATTTGGCGGTTGGCTCTTTTGAGATTTTTTTTCCCACTATAATTAGGAGATGGTGAATTTTGATAGGAAGTACTTGAGTTCGCAAGTAACCCTAAGGGAAATACTTGAGTTTGCAAGCAAACCTAACAACAATTGGTGAAAATAGCAAGAAAACTGCTGATTTCAGAGAGAAATCAGCAATACGATGCAGGAATTTCAGAAAAATTGGAAGAAAGCACAAGGAAACTTCTTCTATTCAATCCACGAACACGAAAAGCGATACAAGATACAAGTGTCTTCAATTCGAGAGGAAGAAACTACTCTCCAAATCTCTAGCAAAGCCTAGAGCCCAAAAGAGTAAACCCTATATCTCAAATTTCTTCTCCAATTCAAGAAGATGCAAACCCTAGCCCAAAAAGACTAATTAAAGCCAAAGGAAACTTACAAAATCTCTAAACAGCCGCTAATTCAAAATTTCCCTCCTTTGCTATTACTGTTGTTATCAAGTTTTTGTAGTAGGACTTTTGCTTGTATTGTTGAAAACTTGGAACTTTGGCAGTCGGCTCTTTTGAGATTTTTTTTCCCACTATAATTAGGAGATGGTGAATTCTGATAGGAGGTACTTGAGTTCGCAAGTAACCTTAAAGGAAATACTTGAGTTCGCAAGCAAACCTAACAACAATTGGTGAAAATAGTGAGAAAACTGCTGATTTTAGAGAGAAATCAACAATACGATGCAGGAATTTTAGAAAAATTGGAAGAAAACATAAGGAAACTTCTTCTATTCAATCCACAAACACGAAAAGCGATACATTTTTCAATTCAAGAGGAAGAAACCACTCTCCAAATCTCTAGCAAAGCCTAGAGTCCAAAAGAACAAACCCTAGATCTCAAATTTCTTCTCCAATTCAAGAAGATGCAAACCCTAGCCCAAAAAGACTAATTAAAGCCAAAGGAAACTTACAAAATCCCTAAACAACCCTTAATTCAAATTTTCCCTCCTAAATAATAATTTAATTAATTACTTGGGCCCACTAGGGAATCCCCCCCCCCCCCCCCCCCCCCCCCCCCCTTGGTTTGGGCCGCCAGCTGTAGAAGAGAACCGGTCTAGGTTGGATCGGTTCAGCCAGCCCTCCTGGGCCAGCCTAACATTACTCCTCTCCCAAAGACTCACCTTGTCCTTAAGGTGAAAAGAAGGAAACTGGAGCTTCACTCTCTCATGTGGCTCCCAAGTGGCATCGAATTCGGGAAGGTCCCTCTATTTGATAAGCATTTCTTTGTTTCCCTTTTTATCGGATCTGACTCCCCCCAGCTCAAGTGGTTCTTAGACTACTTCCAAGTCTTCTGTCAGTGTAGTGGGCAACTCTGCACAAACTGCATGCTCCCCTAAAGCTCTTCTCAACTGTGATACATGGAAAATTAGGTGTATGGTGGCGAATGGGGGTAACTTCAAACGATACGCCACTGCTCCGATCTTGTCCAAAATCTCATAGGGGCCAAAGTGCCTCAGAGCCAATTTCTCGTTTCTCATGTTGGCAACTGATCTCTGCCTGTAGGGCCTTAGTTTCAAGAACACTTTCTCCCCAACTTCTTGTATGTCCCTCCGATGTGTATCTGTCTGCTTCTTTGTAATCTGTTGTGCCCTGATCAAATGTTTCTTCAATTCCTCCAACACCTTGTCTCTTTCCTCTAAGTATTTCTCCACTGAATAAACTGGTGTGCTCCCCCTCCCAAAATGCACTAAGTGTGGGGGGTCTCTTCCATACAGTACTTTAAAAGGTGTCATCTGAGAGGCATAATGGTACGAAGTATTGTACCAATACTCGGCCCATGCTAACCATTTTGCCCACGTCCGTGGCTTTTCAGAAGCAAAACACCTCAAATAAGTTTCTAAGTTTCGGTTCACTACCTCTGTTTGCCCGTCTATCTGCGAATGATAGGCGGTGCTTCTCTTAAAAATAATGCCCTACAACCTGAACAGCTCCCTCCAAAACTGACTGAGGAAAACTTTGTCTCGATTAGACACAATCGATTCGGGAATCCCATGTAGTCTAACCACCTCCCTGATAAATATTGATGTTACTGATACTGCGGTGTAGGGATGTCGTAAGAGGATAAAATATGCATACTTACTAAGTATGTCAACCTCCATCATGATGACTATGAATCCCTCTGTTCGTGGTAGGCCGTCTATGAAATCCATGGACACTTCCTCCCATACTCTATTTGGAAGTGCCAAGAGTTGTAGTAGTCCTCCTGGAGCCATGACCATATATTTGTTTCTCTGGCACACTTCACATTTCGCCACTATCTCATCAACATCTTTATATATCCCCTTCCAGTAAAGCTCTGATGTTAGCCTTCTATAGGTCTTTTTTACTCCTTAATGACCTCCAACTGCACTGTCGTAGAACTCTTGTAACAAGTGAGGAATATATATGGAAGCTCGTGGCATCACAAACCTCCCTTGATGCAACAGCCTCCCCCCTCCCTCTCAATATTGTAACTAGGATGGCTACTATTATCTTTCATTCAAACCTCCCTGATCTTTCTCAACTCTTCATGCTGCATATTTTCTTCCTTGATGGGCCCCCAGTCTACCATCAGTGGTACTGAAACAGCCAACTCCTGAAGTTCCCCAACATATCTGGATAAGGCATCAGCTGCTTCATTTTTCAAACCAGGCATGTACTGGATCTCAAAATCATAGCCTAATAGTTTGGACAACCATCGCTGATGCTCCTCGGTCACCATCCTTTGCTCCAACAGGTACTTCAAGCTTCTCTAATTCGTCCGAACGATGAAATGCCTTCTCAAAAGGTAAGGGTGTCACTTTTGAATAGCCAAGACAATGGCCATCAGCTCTCTCTCATTCACCGACTTCAATCTAGCCCTGGTTGACAACACTTGACTAAAGTATGCTATAAGTCTGTGATTTTGCATCAGCATTGCTCCCAACCCATATCCGGATGCATCGGTCTTTACTACAAAGATCTGGCTGAAGTCCAGAAGAGCTAAAATTGGAACTATAGTCATGTCTTTCTTCAATCTCTCAAAAGCCTGAGTCGATGTCTCTCCCCACAAAAAGTTGTCCTTCTTTAGTTGTTCGGTCAAAGGCCAAGCTATGGTATTGTACCCCCTCACAAATTTCTTGCAGTAACCCGTCAGTCCTAGTAAACCCCTCAACTCCCTTATGTTTCTAGACATTAGCCATTTCTGCATTGCTTCAATTTTTGTTTGATTGGCCGCCACTCCCTCCTGAGACACTACATGTCCCAAGTACTCCACGCTAAACTGGGCGAAGCTGCACTTCTTGAGGTTGTCCTTCAGCTGATACTCCTGTAGAACTCCCAGAACAACCTTCAAGTGCTCTAGATGCTCCTCCTCCGTCTTGCTGTACACCAGAATGTCATAAAAAAATACCAGCACAAACTTCTTGAGGTACTACCGGAATATCCTGTTCATCAAAGACTGGAAAGTAGCAGGGGCGTTTGTGAGCCCAAATGGCACACCGAGAACTCATAGTGCCCCTCGTGCGTCCTGAAGGCCGTCTTCTGAATATCCTCCTCCTTCATCCTGATTTGATGGTAGTCCGACTTCAAGTCCATCTTAGAAAACACTACTGCCTCATACATTTCATCTAATAGTTCATCGATCATCGGGATGGGGAATTTATCCGACACAGTCTCTTTGTTCAACGCCCTGTAATCCACACAAAATCTCCAACTCCCATCCTTCTTTTTGACTAGTAAGACTGGATTAGAGAAAGGACTCACATTTGGTCTGATGATCCCCGCTTCCAACATCTCCCTAATCAGCTTCTCAATCTCATCCTTCTGAATTTGGGGGTAGCGGTAGGGTTGTACACTAATCGGTGACACCCCCTCCTTCAAAAGGATTGCATGCTCCTGCTCTCTGGGTGGCGGTAAACCTTGAGGTGGTTGGAACACCTCACTGAATTGTTGTATGAGTTGGTGTACTGCAAGAGGAATGTCTCCCTCTTCCCCTACACCGACCCTCTCCAAGCATTGCAATTCCACCAAGTATCTGCCTCCCATCTCCTATATGGTTCTGATCATGGATTTGAGAGATACTCCGGCCCTGGACAACCCTGCATCGCCTTGGATCACCATCCTCCTTCCTCCCACCACTAGTTCCATCCTCAGTGCGCCCCAATTGACATTTGTCTCCCCCAAGGTTTGCAGTCATTTCATCCCCAAGATGACATCAGTATTCCCCTACTCTAAGGGAAGAAAGTCCTCCCTCACCTGGATCCCCTGAATGGTCAACACCACTCCCCTACAAACTCCTTTATCCATTTCCACCTTTCTCATGTCCATCATCACCCCATAACCTCCCATATCCACTAATTTCACCCCTAGCAGATTCACAATCTGGGTGGAGATAAAATTGTGAGTTGCCCCACTATCTATCAACACTACCACCTCTCTATCAGTTATCTCTCCCTTCACTTTTATAGTGTGATTCAGAGTGAATCCCACCACTGAGTTTAGGGAGACTTCTGTCATATCAAGATGCAACTTCTCCTCTTCCCCCATCTTTAACCCACTCCTACCTCCCTCTTCAGCTTCCTTGTCATCACAGACGGTGAGAACCTGAAGAGTTCGGTCCTTACACCTATGACCCGGCATGTACTTCTCATCACATCTAAAACACAACCATTTTTCCCTATTCTCCTGTATCTCCTTCTCAGTTAGCCTTTCGAAATTTCCCCCATTTCCTCCTCCAGCTCTCTTCTTGGTCGCTTCCTTCAGACTCCCTAGCGCTGGCCCCTTGGGAGCTAAGAAGGTGGTGGTCATCCTGTACGATCCCCTCGAATAGCTCCCCCTAGCCCCTCTCTCCAACTGCTTCTGATCCTCCACCACCAACTGGGCTAGCTCCATAGCCTCCCCCAGGTCTCTTGGTCTCATCACCCTCACCGTTGCCCGTATCTCCAGTTTAAGCCATTTCATAAAGTTTCCCTCCAGCACTGTCTCAGAGAGTCGGTTTAATCTACTGGCTAAGTATTCAAACTTGTCACGGTAATCTGCCACGGTCCCCTCCTGTGTCAAGGCAAAGAATTGCTCATAGAAGTGTCTTCCACTACCAGTTCGAAAACATTCTAGTAAGCACTCTTTGAACTCCTTCCAGCTCCTGATGGGTTGCCTCATGTCACGCCATTGGTACCATGCCAGTGCCTTCCCCTCCAAGCATAGTCCTGCTGTCGTCAGCTTCTCTTCCTCCGTCAACCTGTTGATAGAGAAATATCGTTCAACCTTGTAGATCCAACCATGATCATCCTCGCCATCAAAGATGGGCATCTTCAGCTTCCTCACGTTGCCCCTGAATCCTTCATATCCTCCCATTCCGCGAAGAGGAGGTGCTCCCCAGTTATCCCGATCTTCTCGCCGGTGATCATACCCAACCCCTTCATCAAGTTCTCCTCTTCTTCTTTCAAATTCAGCACCTATGCGGTAGAAATCCTCCATTCTCCCTACAAAATCAGCAGCTCTTCTTTTGAAATCAGTGCTCATCTTCTCCCGACAAAGTAGTTCTAGATAAGGTATTCCATCTTCACCCTCCAAGATCTCCACTTCCGAATTTTCCCTTCCCCCAAACATGTTAGGGTTTCCACGCTTCCATGATCGCCGATGATTTCCTTTGCTTCCGATGTCGCCGGATTGGTCTTCCCTTCTAGCAATTTTATCAACATCTCTTCCATCACAGTGAACTTCCTTTCCATCCTTTCATTATTGGATGAAATCTGATTTTGAAAAATCAGAAAATTTTTCCTCCAAATTTGATTTTAGATGCCCAATTTCTCCTTCCAAAACTTCAACCTTCTTCCCGGCCATAACTTTTCCCAAGATTTACGAGAAGATCTTCTTTTGGATGAACTTTCTCCGTTGAAATTTTAGAATTTCAGTCGTCGATGGTCTCAAGACAACGCTCTGATACCAATTTGATAGGAAGTACTTGAGTTCGTAAGTAACCCTAAGGGAAATACTTGAGTTCGCAAGCAAACATAACAACAATTGGTGAAAATAGCGAGAAAACTGTTGATTTCAGAGAGAAATCAGCAATACGATGTAGGAATTTCAGAAAAATTGGAAGAAAACACAATAAAACTTCTTCTATTCAATCCACGAACATGAAAAGCGATACAAGATACAAGTTTCTTCAATTCAAGAGGAAGAAACCACTCTCCAAATCTCTAGCAAAGTATAGAGCCCAAAAGAACAAACCCTAAATCTCAAATTTCTTCTCCAATTCAAGATGATGCAAACTCTAGCCCAAAAAGACTAATTAAAGCCAAAGGAAACTTATAATAAACAACCCCTAATTCAAAATTTCCCTCCTAAACAACAATTTAATTAATTACTTGGGCCCATTAGGGCATCCCCACCCCCGGTTTCGCCCCCTTGCTAATTTCAACAAACTTATAATCAAATTGATCATCTTATGGAGACAAACCCAACGACACCAAAATCGGTCCAATCTGAGCCCAAATAGTCCCAAATTAGGGGGCCGAAGCATATTTGGAAGGTTCAAAGCATTAATTGGATGACCAAGTGATCTCTAAATATGGCATGCTTATAGTCGAATCGAGCGGCTCGAAGAGACCTTTGCAAGCTTAAGCCTTTGGCTTTATTGAGAGCTCTAAGGCTTCAAGGATCCTAGAGTTCTACCCAAGTACCATCGTCTGCGAACTTTCATTGACCACTATTGACTACTATCCCTTCGATCACCGTCGCCCGCCCACTGCGGTCCCTCTGACCATCGTCGCCCGTGATCTCTCATACCTCATGTCGCCCGTCCTCTATGGTCCCTCTGACTACGGTTGCCCGCCGACTACGGTCCTTTCGACCACTGTCACCTACCGACTATGATCCCTCCGACCACCATCGCACACGGACCACGGTCCCTCTGGCCTCCGTCATCTGTCGATTACTGTCCCTCTAGCCGTCGTCGCCCACCAACTATGGTCCCTTCCATGACCATTGCCCACTGACTACGGTCCCTCTGACCATTGTTGCATGCTGACAATAGTCCCCTCTACCTCAGTCACCCAGCTACAATCCCACTAACCTCTGTCGCCCTACTACGGTCCTACTGATCAAAAGAACAGGCCAACACTCTCTTGAGAACATCTCTCATGTCATTAGATTCTCCCAACTCCCACTACGTAATGTGTTGTACATTGAGCCAACCCTCCCGGCGAGGAAGGACATCATATGTAATCAGCAACAAATACTAGTGGATTCATTTCAACTAGGCCAGACCCCGTGGTTTTTCTCCCTTTTCAGGTTTTCCACATAAAAATTATGGTGTCTCTTATGACTCTCGTACCCCTCTCTCTTTATCTATATGTGTGCTAGATCTTCATTTAAAGTTAAGACGTTAAGCTCTATATCTCTCTACCGCCTCAAATGTTCCAAGATGCAACAAGGCTAATGATGATGTTGATGATAGGTTATTTTCCTGAAGATGCTAATTTTTTAGTACAACAACAACAACAAGAAGCCTTTAACCCACTATGTGGGGTCGACTACATGAATCCTTTTTCTCCATTGTGTTCTGTTAAGAATCAAATTATCATCTAAATCTAATAAAGAAAGGTAATTTCTAATATTTTCTAACCAAGTTTTTTTAGGTCTACCTCTAGCTTTCTTAACAGAAGTCAAATCTAAAACATCACCTTTCCTAACCGGTTCATTGGAAGGCTGCCGTTTTATGTGACCACACATTAGTCAAATCTAATTTTTTAGTATTTTAAATAATATTTTTTTTTATTTTGTTTTGTTCTTAATTTGGATCATTGTACTATCTTTCACTTTTGTACTAGAGTACCATATGGAAAATGTGGATTCATAAAGCGGGCTTGAATATTTGGGATAAGGCTAATGATGATGTTGATGATAGGTTATTCTCCTGAAGATGCTAATTTTGTTAGTGTTTAAATAATATTTTATTATTATTACTTCTTTTTTGTTCTTAATTTGGATCACTGTACTGTGTCTTTCACTTTTACATGAAATATTATCTGTAAGCAATTAAGCATGAAAAATCAATAATAACTGGTGCTAATATCAAAATCATTGTTATTTTATTACAATGCATTTTTTTTTCTTCTGAATTGTGAGAGTGCCCTCACAAAAATCTTCTCTTTTTTACTGAACTGAAAATGGTTGTCAAGCATTGAGTTCTAACTTTCCTTTAATGATAGGTTATTCTCCTGAAGATGCTAATTTTGTTAGTGTTTAAATAATATTTTATTATTATTACTTCTTTTTTGTTCTTAATTTGGATCACTGTACTGTGTCTTTCACTTTTACATGAAATATTATCTGTAAGCAATTAAGCATGAAAAATCAATAATAACTGGTGCTAATATCAAAATCATTGTTATTTTATTACAATGCATTTTTTTTTCTTCTGAATTGTGAGAGTGCCCTCACAAAAATCTTCTCTTTTTTACTGAACTGAAAATGGTTGTCAAGCATTGAGTTCTAACTTTCCTTTACATTTTTATACAAGCATTTGCTTGTTTAATGAGTGCTGATGGTAAGTATGGAGCATTATTATAGTATAACTGTTGCCAAAATTCTTTAGCTTCTTTTATAGTTATTGAATTTCATTTAATTGTTATCCCATCAACTCTAACAGTCTGAAAAGGCATCATTGCTTATTTCAAAAATGGAAATGATACTTAATTCTTACTTTCAGGAGAGAATTAGAATGTAAGCTTTGTTGTGTATCTGTTCTGGAAAGAAACAGTATGCATAATAGGTTGGTAAATATAGTATGCTTTATAGTAATTTGAATTCATTTTGTAGTCATCCAGTCAACTCCAACAATGTGACAAGGACCTATCATTGCTGAATTCAAAAGTGGAAATGATGCAGTTAATTCTTATTTACAAAGAGACATAATTAGAATGTAGGCCTTGCTGTATATGCATTGTGGGAAGGAAACATTTTGCATAATAGGTTGGTAAATGTAATATGCTTTGGAAATCTCTACTAGGTTGTTTTAGATGATTGGCCTAGACATGCAAGTGGACGTGGGAAAACCTAGCATTAACTTCTGAGGGAAGTGGCTATAAAATGTTGATGGCCGATGGGATGACTAGGATATTGTGGTGGTTTTAATTGAGTTTGCATAGAGGGAGGCGAACTTGGGTTTTGGATGGTACTTATACCCCTATATGAATGATTTTCTGTAGTTTGAGATCATCCACCATCATCATAAACCTTATCCTTTCCTGTTGTCAGTTGTTTGTTTGAGTGGCAATGATTGGGTTTCTATCCCATTCCCTAATTGTTTTTTTCCTCCTGTTTATTCCTTATCTAAATTTCATGTGGTGGAAAGCCACTTAGCATACAGTTTCTGGGTGCCATGCCAATTATGGCCTGTATATGGAATCACTACGTAGTTTTTGCTAGGTATTGGACGTCAATACTTGTTTGTGAAAATTTCATGGGATGTTCATGAGTAATTTTATATCACATTCTTTAGGAACTTTGATTATGATTTTGCATGGAATGAGCTCTTAAAACATTTTGATTTTTTGTGGACAATTCTATTTGTCATTTCTTCTGCTCGTTGCTTCTGTTATATGGTAGAAATATAATCCATAGTGATTACGTTTGAATCATTCTAAATAAGTTGAAGTATACATGTCTTTTAAACATTGTAATAGCTTGATATTTGTTATTATTATTTTTAAAATCTAAGAATAAATTTATTAAGGTCCACAATGTAGCAATTTATCCGACATTTAGCATTTAAACATTATGCGTCAGTTTATTTGACTCTGGAAAAGCATACAGCTTTACATTTTCATGCAGTTTATTTAGCATATGCACAATGCTGTGCGAGTTCTTGTGCATTAGATTTAGCCTACTCTGTAAAGGCCAAAATATAGTAAGAGGAGTGCAAACGAGAGGGAAATGTCTTTCTTTTGGTTTTCAATCAGTAATTTGGTAGCCCTTGATGATGATGGTTAAATCCCAGTCGTCACTTATTCAAAGAAAACACTGAATGTCCTCCGTAATCCTGATAAATTATTAGTTATATTGAAGAGAACATGAGGGGGTGCTAGCCGTCTTTTGTCTCAACTCTAAAGCATCAGTTAGTGGTAGATGGTTCTCCATCTCATTTCTCCATTTTTGCTTACAAATTACATTTGTCGCTATCATTCATGATGAAAGCCAATCATGTCATGGAAAAATTCACTCTTCTGTCATTTTTGAAGAATATCCATGGTAAAATCATATATGTCTCAGATAAGATTTGTTCTCTTGGAAATGATTTTTGTTTCATATTAGACTACATATATTTGAGCTTAACTTAATTTTTCTTGTAAATCCAGTGAAAACTTACCCAAATGTATGTTTTATTAGGCTTTTTTGAATTTTATTATCTAACTGGGAGACATGTGCCCCACTAATTGTTAGCTCATTAATGCTTTTTTACTGTTTGAAAAACTAAACTATATGCTTAATAATAAACGCTGATATTATGTGGAAACGTATTGTTTTATTCTCAGGGAAGAGTAAAAGAGGGGAGCTTAGTGTATTTCCTAAAACATTTGTTGTCCTTTCTCATTGTCTTCATATGATGCCACGGCAAAAAGCTGCTCCTGGTGTTGATAATTCTTCTAGTAAGGTAGTGCTGCTTTATATTGCAACACTTTATTAGATATAAGAAATGCTAGTTTTACTGTGATTGATTTTTTAGCAAATGATTTCCTTCAATTGTTGTAGAAATATGAAGGAATATTGGGATCTAAATGGGTTCCAGGATTGCCCAGGAATCCTGAAACATATGTTCTCAAGGACCAGGTATATAGTCTTTATGTGTTTTTTTAAGTATATCTTCATATCATATATGCGTTTGCAGATCATGAGATTGTTCTTGTATTGTTTGTATTTTATAGCAATGATCAGGCAATTTCCTCGGCTTAAAATCTTGGGCATCAAGTAATAAATGATGAACCTGTGATAAACTTTTCTGATGATCTCACTTTTTAATTTAGACAAATTAATCAAGATACTGTTTTTTTAATTCAATATGCTGAACTTGTTTTATGCAATAATTTACTGAAGAAGCTTACCAATTCTCTCTCTCTCTCTCTCTCTCTCTCTATATATATATATATATATATATATTCTTTTCGGAACATCTTTGTGAATGTGCGTGTGGGCTTGCCTGTTCATTTTCATGTATGAGAGGACTTCATCACTCTTTCTACATCTGTTAATCTCTGAGTGCTAGCGCCATGCTTGCATTAATCTACCATCATGTTTGCATGTTCATGTTTGTGTGCTGTGGGTGGGTGGGTATTTTTTTTAATGGAGTGAGCGGCTTTTCCTTGGTCTGTTAATCTTCATGTGTGTTGGCGTTACGCTTGAATTAATATAAAGTCTTCTAATTTCCCTTTTTTTTCTTTGAGGGTCTTGTCCTATGAAGCATTAAAGTATTCCATTGGCTTCTTTGCCATTCAGATGACTTGCTGTATCAATTGATGGTGTGTTTCTTTTCCATTTTTATAAATAAACCATAAAATATGGTTTCTGCTGGCAGTTGAACCTCCAGAAGTTTGCATTCGTTTTGGTTATTGGTTTTTGTTTTATTTTTTGGCGCTTTGAGAATAGTTTAAGGGCTTGTATGCATGACGCCTTGGTTTTTATTTTTCTTTGATCCTGAGCCAAAGCATAGTCAGCTTCCCTTGTTATGCTTCATGTCTAGTTCAATCATGCATGTTCTTGTTCAAGTGAATTTGTCAATCTGATTTTGAGCATGAACACGTGGAATGTTACACTACATAAATCTTGGTGTGTTTGCTTACAAATCATTAAAAAATAAGATTGAGAGACTTTCATTTCTTCTCTTATGCTAATAAATAACATGAAAGGCCCCTTTTAAGGGCCAATACGTGTTTTAAGTACATGTGCTCAAATTGTTTTCAAGTTTTTTTTGTTTTTAAATTTATAATTTTGATGTACTTCGACTATTTAAATTGTTTATATTTAAAATATTTTGATGTACTTCGACTGTTTGTTGATGATATTCTTCTTGTTGATAAGACTAGAGAGGGAGTTGAAGTTAAACTTGAATTATGGAGGTCAACCTTAGAGTCTAAAGGTTTTCGCTTGAGTAGATCTAAAACTGAATATATGGAGTGTAATTTTAATAGTAATAGACCTAGTGGGGGGATTGTGACTTTGGGCGATCAAGTCATTAATAAGAGTACACGATTTAGATATCTTGGATCTATTGTTTAGAGTGATGGTGAAATAGATGAGGATATTATCAGTAGAATTCAAGTTTGTATGGTTGAAGTGGAGGAATGCATCGAGCTTGTTGTGTGATAGAAAAGTCTCCCTCAAACTTAAGGGCAATTCTATAAGATGGTGGTGAGACCTACAATGCTTTATGGTGCAGAATGTTGGCCATTAAAAGAGCAGCATAATACTAAGTTAAGTGTTGCAGAGATGAGGATGCTCAGGTGAATGAGTGGATTTACCCTTAGAGACAGGATACGAAATGAGCATATACATGAAAAGGTTGGAGTAGCTCCAGTGGAAGATAAGATTAGAGAGAGTCGCCTTAGATGGTTTGGTCACATAAAACGACGGCCTTCCGATGACCCGGTTATGAAAGTAGAGGTATTAGATTTGACCAGAAAGGTAGAGGTAGACTAGTTTGATGAACGTAAAGGCATATTGTATGATGAAACTGGTTTGATGATATTTTGTGTTGTGAGAAGGCTATTAATCTACTTTGAATTACTTTATCTTTAGCGTGAATGTAGAGGATTCCTTATATTTGATGAAGTGTTTCATGATTTAATTCTTGTCAACTGCATTCCTCCACTTCTTACTAGACATTTGCAAAAGGATGTACCCTGGTGTATGCTTTTTTGCTTATGATATTCTTCTTGTTGATAAGATTAGATAAGAAGTGAAAGGTAAGCTTGAATTATAGTGTTCAACCTTAGAGTCTAAAGGTTTTCATTCGAGTAAATCTAAAACCGAATATATGGAGTGTAATTTTAGTAATAATAAATCTACTAGGGGGATTGTGACTTTGGGCGATAATTCATTAATAAGAATACATGCTTTAGATATCTTAGATCTATTGTACAGAGTGATGGTGAAATATATGTGGATATTATTAGTAGAATTCAAGTTAGATGGTTGAAGTGGAGGAATGCATTGGGCCTATTGTGTGATAGAAAAGTCCCCCTCAAACTTGAGGAAAAAAAATTGTAAGATGGTGGTGAGACTTGCAATACTTTTTGGTGCAGAATGTTGGCCATTAAAAGAGAAGCATACAATTAAGCGTTGCAGAGATGAGGATGCTCTAGTGGATGAGTGGCCTTTACTCTTAGAGATAGAATGCGAAATGATCTTTTTCAATCAATTTGTTTTCCATAAAGTAAAATGGTGACATCCCACTTATGATATGTTCAAGTACATTGAGAAAAAATATATATAGAGCATTATTATTTATTTATTTTTAATGTATGCCTTTCTCTAATATTTTAGAGGCGTAAAATGGCGACATCCCACATCTGATATGTTCAAATATATTGGAAAGAAATATATGTAGCATTATTATTTATTTATTTTCAATGCATACCTTTTTCCAACAATTTAGAGGTCTTGTTCTTTTTTTTTTCTTTGTTTTTAGACTATTTGAAGGTCTCCAACTTTAAAACCATTAATGGAAAACCTAGATGATAAAAAATTTAGATCATTAAAATGATGAACATAACTTAAAATAAGTAATGATGTGATAATTAAAGATAGTTTTTTTGTATATTTTTTAACTGAAGATAGTCATATTATATACCTATTAAGCGATTAAGGTTTGATTGTATGCTATAAATTGCGGTGAATTTATATCTCATTTGGATTATTTTTTTTTAACGTCATTACATTGTTGATCTTTATTTATATCATTGAGTATTATCTCACATTTAGGGTTGGCCTTCTGATGACCCGGTTAGGAGAGTAGATGTATTGGATTTAACTTAAGTTAAAGATGGTAGAGGTAGCCCTAATATTTTCTAACCAAGCCTTTTTAGGTCTACCTCTGTCTTTCTTAACATAAGCCAAATCTAATATATCTACTTTCCTAACCGGGTCAGTAGAAGGCTTCCGTTTTATGTGACCAAGCCATCTAAGGCGACTCTCTTTAATCTTATCTTTCATTGGAGCTACTCCAACCTTTTTACGTATATGCTCATTTCGTATCCTATCTCTAGGAGTAAATCCACTCATCATCCTCATCTCTGCAACACGTAATATTATGCTTCTCTTTTAATGGCCAACATTCTGCACAATGAAAAATTTTTATTAGATTTGAATTAGAATTTGACTTTTAACAAGACACAATGGAGAAAAATGATTCATGTAGCCGACCCTTGTAGTGGGAGAAAGGCTTGATTTTATTGTTGTGTTATCTCACATTTGTCATGAATATTTTTAAAACTAATATTTATTTTATTTTAAATCATGATTCATAATTGACTTTTAATATATTTATAAATTTATGAATCATTTCAATTTTGTTTTGAAAAGATTTACAAATAATAATAAATGAAAATAAGTATTGACTACAACTTAAATTGTTGTGGAGGAAAATTTCAAATAGTCTAATATGAAATAGAAATTGATAAAAAAATATATGTGCATCGACATTGATCATCTTTCTTTTAGTTGTCTAAAATAGAAGGTAATAAAATGATAAATAATTAAAATTTTGGCTAATGCTGATTAATTAATTGATATAATTAAAACAATCATTGATTGATTTTCGTTTACATCAAAATTTGAAAATAAAAGTGTTCATTAAAATAATGAACAACAAAAACATTTATGACATTAAAGGATAAATCAATAAAAATATAAAATTTGAATTAAATAATGGACAGCATTTATTTTTCTCTAAAATTATAATTATATGACATAATTATTAGGAATAAATGCAGCAAAGTTTAATTTATATTCATAAGTTTTAAAATTATTGTTTATCATTTACATTTTATAAATATTTGTATATTCATTTTTATTCATTTTTAAAAATATCTAAAATAATTCAAAAATAAAAAAGAATACAAGTAAAATGTAATAAACTAAATAGAATGACTAACAACTAGGAGGAATATAATGGCAAAAAAAAAAGGAGAGATATTTGTGTGATCTTTTTTGCTTAAGTATCTTGGCTTATTATTCGAAAATAATCTTACGCGAAGAGATAAGCTCCATGGAGGTTTCTAGATGTGATACAACTCTAAAGTATAGATATGACAAAATTAATTAAGGATCATTATTCAAAATCATGATTTCTTCTTTAGCGTTCTCATGGTTATTTTACATTACTTCATATATGCATAAACTACATTTAATACATTCATAAAAGTAATTTTTTGCTTTGAATTTTAACTCTTAGAATTCTATACTATACTTAGAATTCAAAGATAAGGATTTAATATTAGTGAAAGCCAATGAGCGCTTGAGATTATTTTTAAAAATTGAACGGCTAATATTATGGATTGATAGAATTGCATGTCACTTTTTAAATAGTAGTATGGTTTTATCAAAGAGGTCCTAAATTTTTTTTTCCTACTTTGAAGTCACTAGGAAGCATTCCCGATATATTTCTTGAAATTATGTTTTATTTTCCATGGTTATTTTTTATTATCCATCCTTAATTTGGTGGTAGGAAACTCGTTATCGTCAACGTTATTTAGATTTGATGTTGAACCATGAGGTTAGAGAAATATTCAAGACAAGAGCCTGGATCATTTCATACATTCGGAGATTCCTCGACAACTTGGACTTTTTGGAGGTTTTATCTGCAAAATTTTCTATAATTATTTTTCATAGCTTCCCTTGCTCTTCTTCTAATAAATATTTCGTAAAATTAGGTAGAGACACCCATGATGAACATGATTGCTGGAGGAGCAGCTGCTAAGCCTTTTGTCACTCATCACAATGAGTTGAACATGAAATTGTACATGAGAATTGCCCCTGAATTGTACCTCAAGCAACTTATTGTTGGTGGGCTTGATCGTGTCTATGAGATTGGAAAGCAATTCAGGAATGAGGGAATTGACTTGACTCATAATCCAGAATTCACGACTTGTGAATTTTATATGGCTTATGCAGATTACAATGATTTGATGGTCTTGACAGAGCAGATGTTATCTGGTAAGTGAAAATGCACTTTCATGTTTTTTTGCAAACATACATACCTCTTATTCTTAACTTTCATCTAGAGTTTATAATAGTTAGTTTGTTGTGGGCATGCACCCATAAAACATTTAGAAAATATGCTTTTGTACAAGAACTTTTATTTGATAGATTGCACGCTCTAGTTTGGTAAATCACACACACGTGCATGCCCTCATGTGTGTGTGCGCCATGGATGAAGCACTGTACTTAGTTTTTCAAGGCGTAAGTCTAGACCTAGGTATTGAATTTGAGACTTGGTATCTGTGACATGAATTTATTTTGCTCCTTTAGTGGGTTTAAATTTGTATTTGTCCTTGTGATAAGACAAATGGAACTAGTTTTATGCCACCATTTTATTAATAAAATTCATGGGTAGATTTTTAATTGCATGTGCAACAAGTGCATGTTAATAGGATTTAAAAAATCAATAATATATTTAGAATGCTAAAATAATCAATATTATAATATTTTTTTAAATATTTATTTATTTCTTATAAAATAAAACTTTATATTCTAAAAGGTACATGAAATTAATTAGGACAACAATAATTAGTTTGAATGTTTGTTGTAGGCTGATCTTATATTTGGAGCCAAACTATAAGCTTGGTAATAATAATTGAAGTTGCCAGAGAAGAAAAAAAAAAATCCTGCAAAAGCTGATAGAAAATCCTATATTTGTTTTGGAGGTGTCCCATCATAAGGTTCAATAATTGATAACAACTTGTATGCATAGGAAGGATACCATCTCCCTGAAAGAGTTTTCTCCTACCTATTTTTATAAGTGAGGAAACATGCATTAGATATAAAAATGCCAAATGTCAAATGTAGGAATACAATAATCACCAAAGGGAATGAATGAACCATTTTGTTTAATTGAGACCTTTTGGCTAGGAGTTTCAATATTTGAGATGATTCGAACCCGACTCAAAAAATTCAGTTTCGGGTTGACCCATTTAACAAATGGGTCGGGTTCATGTTTTAATTTCCAACCCATTTGAAAAATTGGGTCAGGTCCAAGTCAACTCGCTAACCCGGAAATGACTTGGAGATTATCCGCCACTACATCTTGCCCACAAGTCCCACGCCACTATGTCTACGCTGAGCCTAGCAAACCCGCAAACCTGCACATCTTGCCTATGCACCGCGTCGCACACCGCATTCTGAGCTCAACCCCGCGCATCACGTCCCGTGCTCGACCTTGCATAGTCACGCTCGCTTTGCGCTCGCACCTGTGCTCGACGAACGCTGGCTTGCACTCGACCGGGTTAGCGTTTTGGCTCGGGTCGACCCAGGTTTTTGGCGGGTCGGATTTGGGTTTAGATTTTGGACCTATTTGTGTAATTGGGTCGGGTTAATTTTGGGTTGGATCCAAACCCGATCGAAAAAACCCTTTTTGACACTTTTATTTTGGCCACATTTTGACTTTAATGCAAATGAATTCCATATTCATGAAAAAAATCATCTTCTTTGCTTAAACCCAAGCATTGACTGTGAAATAAGAATAAATAATGATGAAATATATTAAACAATCCAAAATAATAGAAGTTGAAGTTAATGGTGTTAAAAGTAGAGATATTTCTGGAAGATTCTTTTCTTTTTTTATTTTTTTAGTAAAACTAATTTTATGCTAATCATATTTCTTTGTGTACAACAATTAAGTTCGCTTACTAGCGGGAGTGGATTGAGATCGTGCTAGCAATTTTTTTTAATAAATTTGTTTGACATTTCTATTATTTTGTATCCATTTTAATCAAAAGTATATATATATATATATATATATATATATTGTTTAATCTTAAATTTGTTTTCAACTAACTTCGATTGAAATCATTTCGTAGAAAGATCAAATTTTTTTTGCTTTACATGAAGTTATTTATTTTAGTAACAATAAAGTATATATTTTATAAATGGCATACATTCGGAATTGTATCTTTACAATTTTTTTGTTTGAAAATAAATTCAAACACGTTATTATTATGGTTGTAAAACATAAATTTTGAGTGCCTTTACAAAATTAACATCATAAATTTGATCAAAATAAATTTTGGCAATTTAAATTGGAGTCGCGTTAACAAATCCAAGTAAAAAGCCCAATGCATCTCAAATTGGACTGCTCTTTTCATATCGATTAAAAGTGTCATGAAGCAAATTAGTTGGCTTTGCCCAATTGCCTTTCTTGTGTTGGCAACCGAATGTCCATGAAATTCAACATGGTGGCATATAACAAGAAGGGACCTAACTAGCTTTTGAAAACATAGGCCGCCACTTGGGAAGTTAATATATCTTAACAATAGTTCATTAAACAAAATGAAAATACATTCCAATCAATTAGAAATATATTATCAAACAATCAAACGAAGATTTTTTTTTGTTATTGCAGAAGTAATATTTTTTGCTAATTCTTGGTCCCCTTCGACAATAAAGTTGTTTGCCTTCCCGATTAACCAACTCCTGCTTGTTCGATCTTACTCGTGTCTTCTCATTTTCGTCTCGTCACTTGGTTGGAGTCATGTCTCTAAAATTGAAGAGTAGCTTCGGCAATGTGAAAATACTCATTGCCTACTCTATCGTTGCCTACTTGCATCTTCTCCCGCTCATCTCATCGCCTGCCCAAGCTTGCCTTTCTAAAGGCGGAAGAATAGATTTGCTACCTGCTTTGTCTTGCCTGTTTTCTCCATTGTATCCATCTCAGGCTTTAGGGTAAATAAATTATATTCTAAAAATATCCCTTGAAACATGCTTTTTATGTAAGTTCTCCATTATTTTTAGAGATTCTGTTCATTTTAACATCCAATTTTGAATGTTAGGGCCATTTTGATCCCTATTTAAAATGCCTTAGAACAAAATTGTAACTTTTATTTCTTAAATAGTCGGATGACCATTTTGGCCCATTTCTCTTTATTAACTAATTTTTGAACTTATTTTGAATTAATGTGTTGAAGGAATCTATTTTATGCTTGTTGATGAATATTTGAGTAGGCTTCAAGTTTAAGCTTTAATATTAAAAAGAATAATATTAAGATGATAAAAAGTGTATTCAATATTTATGGTCTCAAAAATTTTCTGTTCTGAGTTATTTTGTTTTAACAATGTTTAAAATTTGTTTTTTTATTCTTGAGTAGGAATGGTGAAAGAATTGACCGGTGGATATAAAATAAAATTTCATGCTAATGGAGTGGATAAGGAGCCGATTGAGATTGATTTTACTCCGCCCTTCAGGTATGATTGTTCTGATGCATTATTTTCTTAATGTGCATAACTTTAAATAGGAAAGGCAACGTTATCACTGGTATTTCTGTTTAACTAAGTTCGTTATCAATTATGTTTTTTTACAGACGGATTGACATGATTGAAGAACTGGAAAGAATGGCAAACTTGGATATACCCAAAGATCTTTCTAGTGAGGCTGCAAATAAGTACCTTGTTGACGCATGTGCAAAGTTTAATGTTGCATGCCCTCCTCCTCTGACAACTTCAAGGCTGTTGGACAAGGTTAATGGCTTACTCCTTGTTTTCTCTTAATTTTAACAGTCGGAAGATGTCATAACAAATTTATTGTGCACCATGTTGGATAATTTATTCTTAAATTATATTTTATATTTTTTATTTTTACCTATTCAACTGATTAGTATATTTGTGGCTATTGTTGATGTATATGTCACTATATATGTAAAAGAAACTAAATAATAATTGCAAAGGTTTTAGGGTTTTGTTATATGCACTTGGAACTGACTCTTTGACATATCCTAGAAATGTCCTACTTCTACATGCTAGGTGATCTTATTGACAGTAAGATCCTCAAATGCAGGCTTTTGAGCCTTCTTTTATATTTAATTTTCTTTGATGGAATAGGCCTCCTTTAGCGCCCTTTTTAGTTTAACCAGCAACTAGTATTGATGGAAGAAAAATAAAAGGCATTAGTCAGAACAAGGTGAAACTTGAGATTTTGTTTAATTGCTTCTATATCATGTTTCTTTCATGAGGATTACTATAAAAAATTCTGCTCTTTGCGGCAGAAAAATCGGCCACAAAACAAAGGAAATCCGACGGAAATCCTTGTTTGCGACGGAATTGATTCCGCCTTTAAAACCCGTGTCGCAAAAGTATTTGTGACGGAATAGATCCGTCGCAAATATTTTGCGGCGGCTATACGACGAAAATTTCGCCGCAAATCGCGGTGGAATATCGGTCGTACATTGTGACGAAACAACTATAGCAAATCCGCCGCTATTTGTGAAGGTTATTTCCGTCGCAAACAACGATACTCATTAGTCGTATCAACGTTTGCGACGGAAATTCCGCCGCAAATCCGTCGGTAACTTGTAGCATAACGGAAAAAAAAAGCTACTGCTATCTGTTATTCAACTTTCCAACAGTACAAATCCAAATAGTTTAAATTCTTTAAATCCAGCAATAATCAAATACAGTAATAGAAAGCAATAAAAATCCAACAGTAATATTCCAATAGGTCAAATAAACATTGGACATTTCATAAAAATCTACAATACACTATTAAAATTTCAATAGTTCTTATACATCAAAAGAAGTGAACTTGATAAAATAAGTTTACAGACACTCTAGGCGGAATCTGTGTCCTCGCTATCATGCTCGGCCGATGTAGGCGTAGGTTAATTTCTGTCAATCTGCTCTCTCAATCTCCCGAGCTCATCCAGTATCTGAATATTCATGTCCACATGTGTTTTTCTGACATTCTCTAACTCCGATGTCAGGTTAGCCACTTGTTGGCTATATAATTTCTCCTGGCTGCCTGGGGTGTAGCTGATAGCAGAAGAGGATTGTCCCTTATATGCATAGGCTTGCAAGCCTAATCTATAAGCTCGTTCCTTCTGCATTCCACTTACTGCTTTTGACAACATGCAGTAGTCAGAAACATCTGCCCATAGGAGCCCTCACCTGCTGCAGCCTGGCTCTCTCGAAGCATTGTATACTCATCCTACAAAATATAACATAAGATTAATCATCGTATAGTCGTCACTTATAATATATTTGCAAATATTATACTTACATATGCCCTCGTAGCTCGCTCATCGACACACTGTTGGTCCTCCTGATGCTTATGAGTGTGACTGTGTAGCTCAACTGCAGTGGGCTTTCTACCAAGCATCTCCTTCTGCAATGTACTTAGATTAAATGCATAAACAAACAAATTATTAAAATCTATTAAAATTCATACCATCGTCGTCTATGCTCAGTGTGTGGAATTGAGCCCCCAGTATGGAGGGAGCTACGCAGGACCCCGACGTCAGAAGCTCGGTTCAGTCTGTTCTGCTCCCTCCTCGCTGTAAAATTTGGGCTACCCCAAGCACTATTGAGCTCTGCCCATACATCATCTCCGATCCGCCGCAAATCAGCCACAAAGAGCTGAATTTCTTTTAGTGGATTTAGCTGAATTTGTAATTGTGCCATAGGACCCTGATTTTGGTAGGGGAGGTGGGCCTGACATTTTTTTCCATATTTCTTGTCAAATTTGCATATTAGATTTTTGTAATGCACTTATAAAATATCTTAAAAACTAATTTTTTAAATCATAATATACTTTTTGACATATTTTTTTACCGTGTACTGGTAAACTTACGCCATAGCATATTCATGCATAAAGGGCTTTCTATTTAGATGTTTCCCCAATTTGCATATTCGTATTTTTATCACCATTATCTTCTAGGAGTTCGTTTCTAGTGCTTGGTTTTTCCTTGTTGCGTGTCAACATATTTTCTCATCGAAATAGTAAGATTCATGCTAAATCAGTTTAAAACATGTTTTTAAATGTCAGTTATGATTACAGATATCCAAAAGAGCTTTGGTTCTCTAGTAAGGTCGTACTGGCAGTTTTGGCGTGGATTTTAATATACGTTTTTTTGCCATAGTTCAATATTTTCTTTATTACATAAAAAAATTTAAGTTTTTTTACCTACTTTAAATTGTTGTGATTTTGATGAAAAATGAAATGTGGCTAGCTATGATCTATATGTCAATTTTTTTTAAAATTTGAAATAAGAAAATTATCATTGTAGTAATTCATTATCACGATGAGATTTTATTTTTTTTAGCATGCAAGTAAAATGATTTAACTTGTGATGTTTTGAATTTATTTTTAAATCCAGGCAAGACAGTGGCAGCAATGATGTGAATGCTGTTCCTTTCAGTTTAAATAGAAATTTATCTTCGTCAATTTATAAAGCATTGCATGGATTGATAGTTTGTGGCTGTGATATAGTGGTGAACGGTGCTTAATGCCACTTACGCTGAATTCATAATAATATATTTTTTTATCACTCTCACATAATTATGATGTAATGCTTCACCCATAATCATGATACATTGCTGCATTATGCATTATAGCTGATTTGGGCTGAAGCACATTAAACGTCTCTAGGATTAGTTTGGGCACGGCTGAAAATTACCTGAAATTCCCCATACAGAATGATCCTAATCCGAATCTTAAAATCATGGTCTAAAATCTTTGCAATGTCATAATTCAAAAGTAAAAGGGTCATGCCACTAACTGTAGTTCCAACATAGAGTCTGTATTGTTACGCTGGGCAAATTTCCCAAGTATGATTCGTGCTAATTTGTTTATCTAGCACTGAGTACTGTGGCTATTTTCTTTCTTATGTTTCCTACCACGTGCTTGGGAGACCCTTTGTTCTGTAAAGCTGCTTGTTTTTAATTCTTTATTATTTTTCTTCTATACGATATGGTTTTTTTTGCCCTTATTTTATCAGGAGGTTAAGTAGTTAGGCTATTTTTTGGGTTCTAAAAGAGGATGCCTTTTATAATTCCTTTAAAAGCAAACAACTTAAAAACAGATTATTCTCTTGTTTTTTAATGGTTTGAAATTCTTTGTTTTTAATGGTTCGATATATATATATATATATATATATATATATATATATATATATATATATGGTGGCCTGGAGCAATGTTTAGATTGTCTCTATTGTGCCCGTATGGTCGTGAGCTTGAAGCACGGAAATATTATTTCTATAATACAGGGTTGAACATAAGTTATGAATCTTTTTATTCAACCTTTTAAGGTTGCTCTAAATAATAGGGAAAAGTTGAATAATGATGACAACTGTTGCTTTTACCATGCATGGTTGGGGATTGAGGGCTTGTGAAGTTACTCTAAATTATTGCAAGTTCAATGATGATGATGAATAATGCTTTTAACATGCATGACTGCATATTCAATTTTTTTAAATAAGCTATATATTATTTTTCATTTAATATTGATGCATTTTTTAACTTCTCTGTTGTCTTTGATTCCTATCATGAAGATAAGTGATTGCCACTGTACTGCATATGGTCCCAGAAGTCTATTTCTGCTTCAAAACTTCGACATGTAAGACAAATGTTCACTATATTACTTATTCTTGTTTTTAAGTAACAGCTAGTTGGTCATTTCCTTGAGGAGACATGCGTGAATCCTTCATTCATCATCAATCATCCCGAGATCATGAGTCCTTTAGCGAAATGGCATAGATCACAACCAGGTTTAACTGAACGGTTTGAATTGTTCATCAATAAACATGAGGTATGATATATTAAATCAGAGTCCGTCTTGTCATTTAAATATGTTCCTATTTTGACTTGTTTGTTTTCTGTACATTGACTCGTTTGTTTTCTTTGCATCTCTTAGTTGTGCAATGCGTACACAGAACTGAATGACCCTGTTGTGCAGCGTGAACGTTTTGCAGAACAACTGAAGGTGGATATGTAAAACAATGATTTAAGTTTTTTGTTTTTTTTTTTTAAATGTCTCCAAAGCTATTGTTATATATCCCTTCAAGTTTGCTATAACTGTTTAGAGTCTGTTTTGTTTCTCGATTTCTTTATTCAGAATCGCCAATCAGGTGATGATGAGGCGATGGCTTTAGATGAATCCTTTTGCACTGCCCTTGAGTATGGGTTGCCCCCAACTGGTGGTTGGGGATTGGGAATAGATCGTTTGACAATGATACTTACTGATTCACAGAACATTAAGGTTCTTTGTTCTCAGTCGTATGTTACTTTTTTCTTTGATTTTCTCTGTTAGATTTAGCACTAATGCTTTTATTTTGATTTTGGGGTTTCAGGAAGTTCTTCTATTTCCGGCAATGAGGCCTCAAGATGAACCTTCACCCAAGGGTATTCTATGTTCGCCTTTATTTTATAGTTACAGAATAAACAAATCTTGTCTTACATTATATATGTGATTTGTTTGAAATGTTCATATTATCTAATTATATGTATTTTACTTTTCTATTCAATCAGAAAGGATATTGTTGAATCTAAAAAAGGCTCAATTGAGTGTGTAACTTAGGGATTGCTTAAGAAATGCCACCCTTTTACCCTCGAGCCTTCTTGATGTATATAAGAGAGAACTTTAGAGTAGTATTTCGTTTTTGACTATATTTCCCTTGCTATTTGAACCGTGGCTTATTTAGATTTGGGTTTGAGATTTGAGACTTCCTATAGGCACAAGCTCCCATAAATAATTAACTCTCACTCATAGAAGAGCTCTTTTGGATTAAGGAGGCTGCTTGGGCTTAATGCAGACTTGATTTTGATATTTAGAGGTTGCGTGGGCTTAATGTAGACTTGATTTTATCTTTATGTTTAAAGTAAATTGATGATGAATGGTTTGGATAATAGAGGCGAACTTGAGCAAGATCTAATAGTTTTGTCATCCCGGATATATTGTTGGTCATATGAATTTGAACTATAATGCTAGAGAATCTGATTAGTAACCACATATTGCCTCCCCTCAAGTGTCCCGAGCATACCAGGGTGCAAATGTGTGTAGAAGTTGTTCCTTTGAGGTTGACATTCCCTTGTTCATTGGCAAAGGATTGGCCATATCAGTTTCACTGATTAGAGAGACACGGCATGGTCGCTTGTGTATCAATGGTACTTGACATGATCGACAAGCACTTGAAGGCATATGATCATCAATTATTCATGAGTTTCATCTTATCTTGAAGAAGCATGCTTAAGACACATATCAGGTGGTTTTAGTTGGTGGGTTTAATTTTGATTGATGGGCTTGATAGCATGGAAATTAGTTTGGGTTGGGGTTTCCATCAATTGAAATACCTACATTTTGAATTAATGGGGTTGGGGCTCACATCAATAGGCAGACCCATTATTTTCCATTTAGTTTTTTTTATTTGTGTGTGATACTTGTTGTTAACTTGTTGAATGACTTATATAAGAGTCAACCTCACCATCAGTATTAAAACCTCACCCTATAGGCATAATGTCCTAAATGGTGGTTCTTGCAATCTCAAATTGGGCAAGGCGGCCTGTTTATTAAGTTTGATTTTAGTTTTTGATGTAGTGCATATTTTCTTTTAGATATTGAGATGATTCACCAGGACGCTAACTTGAATCAATAAAATAAAATCCAAGTCGTTGGCCAATTTTTTCATATCAAATTGGGTTGGTATATTAATCTTCTTGAAGACAAGTTTGAAGAAGTTTATGATCATTTGGATTACTTGGGGTTTTGTTGGAAATGTCGTTGTAAGTAATGATCATTTAATATCTCTTAATACATATGCACACAGTTCAATGTTGTAGCATAATTATGAGTGCCAATATATATATGTTAGTAAGGTTCATAGTGGTTCTTTGATCCTTAATTATTTTTTAGATCATCTTCATTATCTGCACATCTTTCAAAGCTTGTCTATATGTGGTATAATTGCGTGATATATGATAATGCCATTTGAGTTAACTTAAAGTTGACCATGCGTCCAAAATTCAAATGTCTTGAGCATGGAAATGAATCTTATAATTGATATTTATTTTATTTGAAGTTTTTCACCTTTTTGTAGAGGTGTTCATTTACCATGCTTTCCTTCTCGCTATGGTTCCAATGACCTAATCGCCTTGCCTGCCTATTGATGCAGTTAAAGATTATCATTTTATATTTTGTATTTTACTTATGTTTTGAACTATATGTTTTGGTCTATGTTTTTTATATGTGCCCTATGATGGAAATCAACCAATGATCATGCTAGGATTGGTGCTCTTGGGTCAACTCTTTCCTTTGGTTTGCTTGCTTCCTTTAGGTTATTTGGGCATTTATTGTTGGGCTGAATTTCTCTTATTGGGCTTGGCCCATTTTCCCTTTATTCCATGGCTGTTTGGTGTTTTGGTTTGTTTCGGATTGGTGGCTGCTGGATTTCTGCTGAATACTAATGATTCCACTTGTTTTCTTTTGGTTGTTTGGTTCCCCCATGTTGCCCGTCCCCTCCCTCTGCCATTTCCTATGTAAAGTTATCTCCTATTGGCTTGGTTTGGTGGTTGTTGGACTTCTGCAGGGTTCCAATGCAGAATTCGGATAGGTGACTGTTGGATTCCTATGCTATCCATTCCCCTCCCTTAGCTATTTCCTATGTTGGTTCCATTGGCTGTTTGGGGCGGCTCAATTAGTGGCTGATGGGTTCATTTCTCCCTTTATATAGGGGCTGTTTTAAGAGGAAAAAAAGGATGGATGATGGATGATTTTTGGAGAACGAAACCTGCGGGTTTGGAATAGCTTGCAAGCTATTGTCTTCTTCCTCCCTCTCTTAAAATTCGTCTCGGTCTCCTATCTCTTTCTTCTCTCCACGGTATCCCTTTCAATTGTATCCTTCTTCTCCAAATATAGTGAGTCTGGTGTGTTGTTTGGCCGGTTTATTGGTATTTGTTGGAGGAGTGCCTACCGGTGTTGGATCAAGAGTTCTGTGGTGAACCTCTGGTTTGAATTTTCCTTGGAGCACTATATTCTAATTTTTAGATTTGCATGTGAGGTGACATTTTTAGGTTGTTCTGAGCGTAGTTTATTTTATTTTAGTTTATTTCGCTAAGTTTCTTAATAGTTCTCTTGCATCTGTTTCATTTTAGTTGTTTTTGGGCTTGTTACTGAAGGAAGTGTTCTGTTTTTCTCTAAGTGTTCTCCTACTTGGCCTTCTAGAACTTAGGATACATCACCTATGGTTCAAATTCATAGGCATGTTGACAATGTTGAAGTCGTGTGGTAATCACACTTGCTGTTGTTTAATAACAATGAAGTTATCAGCAAGTTTTGGTTTAGCGTGACTACTGGAGACGAGCAACTCTAGTCATAGATCAATGTAAGGAGGCAATACTCTGATCAGATCGAAGATTATAAAAAAATACAAGGAATCTCTAGTTGCTATGGATAATGATAATCGGAAAAGAAATGTCTTTTTCTTTGAAGGGATGATAAAAACATATCAAGGAATTTTAATTTATTTATTATACTTTCAAGGTATAAAATGGAGTCATATTTATAAGCTAAAGGAAGAGAACTACCTTCCATCATAGTTAATTCCAAGGGAGATCAAGGGGTGAGTGGCCACCTAATTGTTGGGGAAAAATTTTTTGAGGAAGCTTACATGGTGGAGGTAAAAAGGAGAGAAAGGAGATGACTTCAACAAATCATAAATAAGAAGTGATTTCCAAGGTTTTGAGGTGGAGGTGATGGTCAAGGAAAAAATAGAGGAAATACCCAATTAGACCTTGTATAACTCGACAGGACACAATACTCAATATGAAATATTGCCTAAATAACTTGCATAAACATATTTGTGCATAACATAGCAAAAAAGTAATGAAAATAGCATATTTATTTCTGTCATACATGTATACATTTCACACATACATGAAGATTGCCAGTACAATAGATCTCGACTCTTAATTCAGCAACACGACAACAACAACAATGATGACTAGCATCATGGTGCGTTCCATCAAAAAAGGAATAAAACATTCTACTCACATTTTGGTGGTAATCCATTGCTTTGAAGATATCTTAAGAAGAGGTATCATTTTAAAGCATGCCATGGGTTATGAGGACTAATACATGAGTTGATGTTAGATTAATGGGTAGATAAAGCAAGCATGAAAGTAATAACTATTGAGGTAAAGAACTGGACTCGTCAAAGTACAATGTGATCGATTTTTTTTTTTTTTTTAATGGTAATGCAATAGAGAAGTTCAAAGACTTTTAAAGATAAGGACCATATTGCACCTGCTATAGAAATAGAGGCCATATATTAATTGTTAAACAAAATTGTTTACTTCATCTTCCTAAAAAGAGGCCAACCAAGGAGTTGTCCAAATCAAAGAAAGCACTCACTATAGCTTTAGAGGATATGGTGATAGAACTATGAAATATTGAGAAATCTAAAATTCAGACATCAATGGCACATGAAAATGCTAAGATAGAGCAGGGATTTTCAGGCTAAATATATAGATAAGACCTGGTATAAATGGCGCAATTGTTGGCTTAGGAAGTGGGAAAAATCCTATATGTACTACTCTTGTTGAAAAATTTAGGTACTCCTTAAAGCTATATGCCATAGGTGAATTGGGAAGGATGTTGAATTAAGAGTTAGAGGATGATGGATTGTAAAGTTTTCCATCATTAGGCTATTCCTAAATGAGGCTACGTATTATATGCTACTACTAGATGTTTGTTCTGTAATATCAAAAAGTCCATAGTAATGAGGTGTAGATGTGTATATTCGAGAGGATCAAAGATATATGCTTTTAAAAAGGATGAAAGAAATATTTAAAACACTAGTCAACCATGTACTAGCAATTTGGAGCCAGAAGCAAAGTCACATATGAGGGAGATATTAATATACACCCACATTATAAAACTCTTCACGGTTAGAGACAAGAAAATCTAAATCCATCATAGTGACGTGCCTATTAGATCATAAAAAAAGAAGAAATAGATGGGGATATTATCAGCAGAATCCAAGTTGGATGGTTGAAGTGGAGGAATGCATCGGGCCTATTGTGTGATAGAAAAGTACCCCTCAAACTTAAGGGAAAATTCTATAAGATGGTGGTGAGACCTGCAATGCTTTATGGTGCCGAATGTTGGCCATTAAAAGAGACGCATAATTCTAAGTTAAGTGTTGCAGAGATGAGGATGCTCAGGTGGATAAGTGGCTTTACCCTTAGAGATAGGATACAAAATGAGCATATTCGTGAAAAGCTTGGAGTAGCTCCAGTGGAAGATAAGATTAGAGAGAGTCGCCTTAGATGGTTTGGTCACATAAAACGACGGCCTCCCGATGACCCGGTTAGGAAAGTAGAGGTCTTAGATTTGACTTATGTTAAGAAAGGTAGAGGTAGACCTAAAAAGACTTGGTTAGAAAATATTAGAAATGATCTTTCTTTATTAGATTTAAATGAGAATTTGTCTTTTAACAGGACACAATGGAGGAAAAGGATTCATGTAGCCGACCCCACGTAGTGGGATAAAGGCTTGATGTTGTTGTTGTTGTTGTATAGGAAATTATACCTTAAAAAGAAAAATTTTATATGCAAAATTATGAATTTTGTAATGTTGACACTCAAGGAGATTCAAATGAAGAATAATTTGAAGTTAGAAAGCAAAGTTACGTATGTATATTCATACTCTTCTAAGATGAACTCTAGTACCTTGCTTGATAATATAAATTATATGGTAGTAATAGTATAACACTACCATCTATCTTTCCACTGAAATACATAATGTAAGAGGTAACCAAATCAAGAATTGCTTAAAAGAAGTGGATAAGGAGTTCAAGTTTCATAATATCAAGCATAGAGGTGATGTTTTTAAATTAATCCAACACCTTAAATTAAGGAATCAGTTTTGTCCTTAGTGGTTATTAGAATATAATCTCAATATCAAGGAGGTTATCTCTTCAAATTATCCTAAATATAAAGAGTTAATATTTTGTCATATATATATATATATATATATATATATATATATAGAATGATTGAATTAGTGACTTTATTTTCATCAATGAATGACTAAATTTCATGATCAATTGGCCCACATTCTCTTTCTCCACTCCATAGTTCCCCCCCTCTCCCCTTTCCTTAACGGGTTCTCTTTACATTAGCTTTCTCTAAATTTCTCTCTTCTTGAGATTCAAAGGAGATCGAGGGAAAATTACCATTAGAAGGGAAAGAGGAGGCCTAGAGAACAAGAAGATAAGGAGTAAAGATCAAAGGCAAAGAAGGGAAATATGACAATGAGAAATGCATCAAGAAGAAGAACTAAGGGTTGGTTAGATTAAGGCATTTTAATTCTAGTTGGCTTCTTTCAAGTACCCTTCATCCTAACTCTTAAGCACAACTCTCTCTCTCTTGACCATCATTTAATAACTAAAAAAACAATTTACCCTAATATGATCTTGATGAACCACATAATAATAGCCAAATTTAATTCTTCCATCTCGCAAGGCTTTTCAATCTACGAACTCTTCTACTAAACTCTTCATCTTTGCTTATGAAAGTAACTGGCATTCTGATAATCAATAACACCAATGAATTACCCCATTCAACCTTAATAAGCTTTGGACAGACTGGTACTGAAAAAACCAAATTTAATTTAGTTCTTTTGCAAGTGTCATCAATCTACATATTTATCAACCTAAAAGGTCTTTTGCATTGTTCATCAAATTGAGCCTAAATTATATAATGAAGTTTATCAAGAATAGGTTAGCTATTCAAATACGCAAGCATGATATTTATTTCTTTATGGTGTTTACGAAACTCAGATCAGCGGGACACACAAAAATAAGCTGCAGAGGTTTCTTTTATGCATTATGAACATTAGCCGATGCAACATTCTATGAAGGAAATGAATGCTATGCTTTGTTTTTCTTGTATGTGTTGATAACATAATTATAACCAACCTTGAACTCTCTTTTGCAGCTTAGGTTGATTAATGGTTTGGGAGTCAACTATGCTGAATATTTTCTTACTGTTTGTTTTTGGGAAACCTAGCAGAAGTCAAGATTTACCTGCAAGTTGGCAATACTTGAATTTTGTTCTTCAATTTATCTATTTTAAATAACTAACATTCCTGTATAATTTAACTCCAAACGTTTCAATTTATCTGTCCTGGTAGCATTAGTTTTTTTCGAACTCCCTAAACCCTAAAGTGATTAATTACATCAAATCTAGCAATTATGTTCAGCACATTTTGATTACAATGAGAAGTTTCTTCAGGTGTTCACTTGTTTTGATGGCTTTCTGCAAGGAATTTTTTCAAACGATCTTCTTTAATGATCCTCTCAAATAAAAAGCCTTCAGCACTCACTACTCTAGCAGTACGTTATTTGTATCATCAACATTATCACCATTGTAATATGGAAAGAACTTGGATTTTTTTTTTTTTTGGCCTTTTCATCAGATGGCCTGTTAAAATACTCCATTTTCAATTATAGCCATAATAACAAAGAGTGGTTGATTAAGGGCTGGAATCCGAATGTCGTCCATTCAAATAAACATACATAACTATTCAAAAGCAACTGTCTTAATTATGGTTTTCTTTGGGATATTTTTGTTGTTGTTTTATAGAGTACCTAAATTTATTAAAAACAGTAAAAAAATAATGATGAAAAACTATCCCAAACGAAATTTAATAGTTCTTCAACTTGTATTAATATCTGAGTTAATTGGACTAATAACTGTATGATCTTAAAAGTAAGGATTTAATGAAATTTTAGTGGAGAAATTTTTCGATGTGCATTGCATAGTATGCTGCATGATTGGTGTTCATAATGTCTTCTTATGAGGGCATTTTGAGTATTAGGTTTTGTTTGAGATTGTTTTTTTTACTGTTTTTTATTACTTTCAAAGTAATTCTTAGGATAAATTTTTTAGAAATTTTTGTATCAGAAAGTAGTAAGAAAGTTATTCCAAAGTTGAGGTTTTAGGCTTAATTTGGGATGACTTTCTCATTCTTTTCTAAAATAGTTTTCTAGTATAAAAAATTATAATTCAAAAAAATTTTGTATTAAAAAGTTGTTTTAAAAAATAGAAATAAAGTTATCTCAAAGAAAGCCTTAGGTTCATTTGAAATAATTTTTTTAAAATAATTTTTTAGTATAAAAAAAGCTGCATTAAGAAATAAGTATTCTCAAATGAATGTGGTGACAATGGAAATGTTTAGCAGGGGACAAAATTTCTTGAAGGATTTGCTTGTAGAAATGTTTATAAAAAGTTGCTACATTAATAATAAGGCACAAATGTCTTTATGTGCCTCAGCAACTTCAATAAGCGTTTGATTTTGAGCGAACTAAAAGATGAAATGAAAACGGAAGTGGAATTAAAATGAAATTTGATTCCGTCCACCCGGTTGTATATATGATCAAAGAGAAATTAATTTTATTTTATTAGTTGATGATAAATTCATTTGTGTTTTTTATAATGAGATAATATGTGAATGACGAACTTATAAATTTTTCTGATCAATTGACTTAGTGAATCGTTAATGAAAAAAATTCAGCTTAAATTTTTTAGCTGAATCTAATCGCTTACTAATTACATTGAAAATAAAACTTTAAATAAAATATTTTCCAATTCTCTTAATTTCCTTCGAACCAAAATTATCCAAAAGGAGCTCCTATGGCTCCTTTGATTAATTAAATTAGAAATCATTTTATAAAAAATAATTAATTTTTAACTATTATTATATATATAATTATATAATAATATTAATTCTAAATTTACTATTTTTTAAAACTTATCTCAAAAGTAATTATTTAATTTTCGTACTCAAAATAAAATCATACTTTATATTTAGAAGCAATAAAAGAGCTTTTTATAAGAAAGAAGCATAAATCTAATAGTATTTTTTTTGTTGAAATAGCTTTAAGAAATTAATTGACACGCCGTAGGTTTAAATATTTATTCTTTAGCTAGTGTTTTGTTGAGTGCATTAACTCCTATAGCTTCTCGCCTATCTTCCTCCCTCATTTTCCATTCCTTTATAACGGGAGACATCCTCCATTCTAAATGAGCGAGCAGCCTGCTTTCTTTCGGAGAGAGAGAGAGAGAGAGATGGGAAGGTACTGCATATTCTTCTTGCTTTCCGTAGCTCTTGTTCTTTCAATAACTCAAGCAAGAACCATCCCAACTCAAGTAGCAGTATCTACTAACCAAAAGGACGGTCATAAGCAAGTCACTGATGAGAAGAACATAGTGTTTGGAGGCGTTGGGGGCTACGCCAGCGTTGGAGGAGTCTCCCTTGGCGGTTTCCCTATTCTCGGTGGCACTGCCGGTACCTTCGGCGGAGTCGGCGGTGTCACCGGGACTGGGCCTGGTGGCGGGCTTGGTGGTGTCGGTGGGCTTGGCGGTGTCGGTGGGCTCGGCGGTGGTGGCGGAGGTGGGGCTGGAGGCCTACTTCCCTGAGCTGGATTAATGGCCTTTTGCATGGCCATCCATGCATGCATGCTTACGTGTGTTAAGAATAATGCTAATTCGTTTCTTTTTTCCTCTTTAATGTAGTCTAAATGATATGGAATATTGTATTTCATTATATGCCATATCATTTAGGTTATATTTTAGGGGGGGAAAATTCAAATATATTAGCTTTATTCTGTGTTAGGATTTTGATTTTATGTGGCAAGGTTTTGCTTTGTGGAAGTAGTTATTGTTTCTATAGTGTAAGAGTTGGTACTATCTACTTGTTGTATGGTGTGGGTTAGTGGTTTCTTGGATTTATAAGCCTGCTTTTGCATGTTTATTTTTGCTTGTAGTAATGGTAATGTATTGTTTAGTGTTTAAAATATATGTTTTGTGCCAACTCATGATTTGTTTTCTTGTGCTATTAGTCTTATATGCACAATCTTTTTTCTGACTCTTTTTTTGGCGTTAGAAGATGCCTGAAAGCAATGTGAGCAGGTGATTGAAATGTACAGTTTCATTTGGGGTGATTTTCTTACTATTTTTTAAAACAGTTTTTTAATAAAAAAATTTTTAAAAGCTGTCTCAAATGAAAATGACTATTAATCTTACTTGTTGCTATTATAAGTGTATAAATATTTATATATCATTTGTACGGTTGAACAGAAGCACAGATATTATTAAAAATATATGATGTAATACTGTTAAAAGAAATTTAATTATACATGATATATAAACCCTAAATTTAGCATAGATTATTTTTGTTTGTAAATAGAACCAAATCAGTATAAAAAGTGATAATCAATGATTTTGATATCCATCTTTTACTAACTTATAAACAATTAATGCTTTTGATATATGTATTACTTATTTTTAATTAAATAATATATTTTTTAATTGTTATATACCATAGCAACAATTCATAGGTACCTACCTTTTAGCTTTATAATAGTTATAATGAGCAGAAATAATGGATTTAAATATTCAACTCAATCATCATTAAGAAGAAAATTATAAATAATTCTTGTCTTACGTTGTTCAGATATCTCTGTTAAATTGTATAATAAATTTACTTTGTAAAACAATTATATTGTGGAATCAATTCGAACAGCACTGACTAATTTTAAATTACAGAAATGCGATGAAAAGTTAAAAAATGTAAATAAATTTAAAAAAATGTGGGTTGAAAAGTCAAAATAATAGTACCAGAGCTGCTTGTGGAACAATAAATATCATATTTATTACCCTTAAAGGTCAGCACGAGTCAAGAACTCTTGCAGCTAGCTGTGGTCTGTGGATGATGCATTTATTAGAGAAGCTGCACGTCTTTTAAGGCTTACTTGTGAGGCTCTGTCGAAGCACATTGAAAAATTAAATTGCATGTGGTGTACCCTGCCATTTTCTGATGCATTCCAAAACTGGTCTTCAATGTTCATTTTAATGGTCTCGTCTATAAAGTTGACCTGCCAAGTAATTAAGCCAAATGTCACATGTACAACAATTATTATGTCAATTTAATGCTCAATCCTATAGCTGGCCCACTGTATTTTTTTTTTTGGAGAAAATTAAGGGCGAAGCCCAATTTTCATTAATCGAAAAAGACTAGTTACATGTATAAAATTGAAGAAAAGAAAAAGTAAAGTCGTGGAGCAAATCCACTTCAATAAGCAAAAAGAGCTTGCCAAGAAGGTGCAAAAAAAAATTTACACATGTCAAAAAGGATCAAAAAAGAAACTAGCCGGCAAGGAACAGAAAAGAAACATTCAAGTGAAGAACAAGGCTCAAAAAGTTGGGAATTGCATCCATGAAGCCACTGTCTCCTGGTTGCAGGAATTGCCATCAAAATGAAGTTGCAAAGAACCAGCATTCAGGGGGAATAAAGAATGCAATCCATTCATCATTGCCCCCCCCCCCCCCCCCCCCCCCCACACACACACACACAACACGTAAATCTGGAGACCAGAACACAAAAAGCATATAGCAGGCTTAAACCATCGAAGCAGGTAGAAGAGATCAGATAGCCCAAAAAGAGGTCAACTACCCAGCCAAGGGATATAATCCCAAAACTATAGTAGGAGCTTAAAGTCATCACCTTTTCTCCATCTGGATAGTTTAAGACTAATAACATTTTTAATATTAACCTGAACAATGGCATGACTCTTGAAATGTTTCACAAATTTTCTTTCATTTATCTCCCTCCAAATGAAATAGACAGCAGCCAGAGCAGAAACAGATTAAAACTAATCCTCTCCCTAATTGAGTTGTTACCATCAGCAAAAAAATTCACCACTTGACTGAGATTAGGCCTCATAAGAAAATTATTAAGACTAGGGATAATATCAGATATAATATTAAAGGTGTAATCACACTCAAAGAAGAGATGAAAGACACTCTCGAATTTCAAATTGCAAAAGCAACAGTAAGGTTTAACTTCAGTTTTCCTCTTGATAAGAACATCTGCCATTTTAAGTCCCCCTGCAAAACAAAGCCAACCAAAAGATTGAATATCTCAATGCATAGTACTTGTGCCACACCAATTTATGCCACCTCATTATCATTTTTATTAAAGTCTTGCAAAAAGATGTAAAATTTTGTCACATTACCATTCACCCAACTTAAATAATTAGCACTGCCATCTCTAACAATAGGGATTTTAGATAACATTTTGAACATCATAGTGGTCGTCCTAAGGGAAAAGCCAACCAGTAGAATCATAGAGCTGAGATAGAGGAGCATTCTCATGAAAAGCATACAGGAGGGATTGATGATGTTGTAGATATTTACTCGTCTCGCTATAAGAAACATTTACCCTATTTTTGATTTTAAAAATTTTATATTTTTGATATTTTTCTAATCAAATTTGTGTTACTGTTACTGAAAAATTTAAATAACTTTGTATTGGCAAAATTTTTACCGCATAACTTTTTATATGTTATAGAAATCGAGATTATGAAAATTTTGAGTATTTATTTGAGATTTTTTACTAGGTAATTTTGAAAATACAATAATTTTTACTTAAAAATTTATTTTGATGTCTAAAAATAGTGATTTAGTTCAACTTAAGTTTCAGAATGTTATTTTATACAATATCTAATAATTTGGTTAAATTTAAAAAATAGAATTTTTGCTTAGTATGATTTTTGTTGTCCGCCATTAAGATATTTTGGTATTTTTTGAATTAAGCTCAATTATGAATTATTTGCTGCAATATATTAGAAATGAATGTGAATAGGTGACTAAGATTACTTTTATAATATTGTGCTAATAATATGTGTGAAAAAGACAAGTAAAGACCGGTTGACCCGTTGGTTGGAGACTGATTAACTTGTACATAATGGTGGACCGGTGGGCTTTCTTTTAAATACTTTGGTTTGGTGTTATCATCTACTCATTCACGTGATACAATGATTGAAAGTTATAAGGAGATGATTACTGTGCCGACGAGTAAAGAGTGACGACTCTGATAATTTACTGATACTGATATAATACTAAAAAAATATCGTGATAACCAGGGTTTCTTATTTGTTTAGTGTGATTACTAAAATGCATGTTTGTGAGACATTATTTTATTATTAAATGGATTTATTATTACTGCACAAATTTATTGTTATTGTATTGTTCTATTACTCTTGCCACTAGATTATTATTGTTACCTATTTAACTAGATACATATATTATTTGATACAATTGATTCACAATATTGATACTACGCATGTGATATAGAATACCTGAATAGTATGGGTATACTTTTATATGATTTTATCTCATTAACATGACTTTGATAGTCTTTATCGATATTTTGATTTTATACTTTATACGATTTCTGTACTGATTGGTATTATGGATACGAAGATTACTTTATAGATTTAACAGTCATACTAGTTTACTATTTTATTGGCTTATGTACTGTAGTGTTTTACTGTTTTTAGATTATATTACTGTTGCATGTGAATTTTATTATTTCTACAATGATTGAATGATCATATAGATGCAACTGCTGCGATTTGACTGTTGACATGCATATTGCTCATTTACCGTGCTTTGATTTAAGTTATAGGTTTTGGTGACTTGTTAGGTTTTTTTAGCTCATTATATATGGTGAATGATTTTAGGTTAAGATAGGGGAGTAGGAGCGTAAGGCTAATCAGGATTCTTTAGGTTCTATTTCTCTTAATTATTTTTTTGTACTCAGAAAAAAGTAGTTATGATATGATTATATAGATCCTGAGTAGTGTATATAATTTTTGAGATTGAATATAAATGTGTACATTGATATTTTAAATTATATAATATGTTTTGTTATTTATTACTGATAGATGATATTAGATAATTCTAGTATTATTTATTAAAAGATAAATGAATAATTCTTCTAAATTAGATTCTGGAGCATCACACGTCAGGTATGGGGAGGGTAGGAGGGTTTTACAGGTTTTAAAAATGAAGAGTAATGGCCTCCTTAGAATTAAAGATAGAGCCTTAATTTTCCCCCAAAGTAGTGTATAAAGCTGAGCTGTTAAAATTTCTCCTCATCCGAATTTTAGAGTAAAGGAATTTTAGATTATATTCTCCATCCTTGAGCCAAGTAGCTTTAGCCCTCTGAATAACCTAAGAAGCCCAAGAAGCAATCAAGTTTGCAATCTCCCCATTAACGGCAATAAGAGTCGAATTAATATGATAGTTGTTGGGATCCAAATCTAGTAAAGAAGTAAGAGAATTTTGCTTATCATGCAAGGCTTTTAACAAAGTTTCAATAGCATTGGCAGAAGCCCAAGATTTGGTTTTGATGGAAGCCTTAAGCTTCTTGAGTTTGTAAGAAAAATCCACCAAAGGATTTCCAATGCAAGGCTCCATAAAAACATTCAGTAAAATTTTCCAGTAATCATCTCTAAAGGTCTAGAAATGGTAGACCTCCACCCCAATTATATCTTCCTTATAAGTGAACCGGAACATAGCGCATATGTACTCTTCGATGCTATGAGGATGAGATGACGTGACATACTACGATCACGTACAAAAGTTCTGCCCTTTGGCTCGGTTGGAACCTCTTAACTGCTCCCTTTAGGGGGTCCCTATCGGGATAGGTAGGCCCAAACTTTTCCCTCCACCCACCTCAGACATAAAAGCAATAGTTCCGCTGAAAAATAAAGGTGATAGCTCAACTAAAAGCTTGAGAGGAGTTGAGGCCGTAAAACCCACTTTCCCCCATTTGGATTTTGCTTTCCTCATCTACGGACGCACTGCATCAGCACTGGTGAAAAAGAGGTCGGCTTTACATAATAAGAAGGGGCTGGCCGGGTGCTTGTGGGCCCCCTCTATAGTAAGTGGGACCCCATTTCCCGAGAGGGGGTCGTGCCATAATTCCTCAGCGCCACCCTTTGGTGGTATAAAATGAACTCGGGTGGGCTCCGCGCGGTTCGCATTTTTTTTTTTGCCATAGAGAACTTCTCATTCTCTTATAGAATGGAAGCCCACGTCCACGCGGGTCAATCCCAGCAAAGTGGAGCACTGAGCAATGGGGGGATTAGGGCTACTCCGCCCATGGTTTGGACCACAATACAGGTGGAAGTCCTTCCATGATAAGAGAAGGGTCTTTGTTAGACCGGAATAAGAAACGGGAGCTAGTCATTGGAGGGAAGACAAGGCTCATTTTGTACGACTCCATAGAAGAGTACACACGCTACAAAATGCAGCCAGTTGAAAAATGCTAGCTAGCTACTAGACTATAATTGCCTTATTGAAACTAGGGTTGTCGTAGCACGCCGGAGAGCAAGCATAGGCAATAGTCGACCCTGCTTGCTTTTTTATGTTTGACGCTCCGCTTGCAGCCTCCCCACCCTTGCTTAGTGTTCCATTTGTGATTTTAGAGGATTTTTAGAAATGTGTCTGACCGAAAGAAGAGACTAGCACCTTTCTTCTCTTCTTTCATGTGAACGACCTAGCTTAGCAAGAATGGTTTTTGGTGATATACACCACATTGAGAAAGACCAACCAACAACACAAAGAAAGATCGTACCCTTTTTGTACCTGGGAGGTGCTCCTTATGATGCTACAAATGGTTGTCTGAAGTGTAATGACAGACTCGAATAGGATAGGATTGTGCATGTCGGGTCCTTTGGGTGTCCATATTTTGGCCGAGTTACTCGTAGCGTAGGCCCTTATGTGACATGGCCGTCAGATTTTTTGACGTTTCACCACTATAATGATAGGAATCCAAGGTTCACATGAGCTCCCGTTCTATGGCGTGGTGGCAGGACTGTTAGGGGATTGGCTCTAGGTGTATGTAGGGTAAAATCTGCAGGGGTCATGCAAATACATATGCCCCTTCCCTTCTGCTGAGTTTTTTAGGAGTGCTTTCTGCTCTACGGTCCCTAGGAGTAAAGGGTTAGGCAGGTAGTACGTGCCCTCTGACTTCCAACTATGTGTTATGTGTGACTCCTGAGAAATGAATAAAGGTTCGTGAAGCAAATTCGAGCTTTCTCTAAAGCGGGTTATGTAGTGGTCGACATTCATAGATTTCCCCAAAGATGACTAGTGCCTTTGAAAATAGTCGTGATGCTTTGGTGATGAAGGTAACCGGGGTGACATTTTATTTATGGATGGATTTCGTCGTTGTCTCTGACTCCCTCCAACACAATTAATATCAACATGTCGTAACCATCACGATTAGGCCGACTACTCTACTATAGGCTAGGCTACTTCTAGCTTATATTCTCCTTCACAGTCGAACCTTCCACTTTGGTGTTATTTTAATTTCTATTGTACTAAATGAAACACATAGAAAATAAAGGTGATAGTTCACTGGCTACAAATATAGTGAAAGGCGATCAATCTGTAGTTGCCCTTCTTTGGCTTGAGAAAAGCAGTGAACTCGAAAAGCTAGGAGCTTTTTTCTACTTTGGACATGAACACTATTTCGTTATCAGCTGAAACCCGCCTAAGAGATGGAATGTCAACTTATCTTATTTTATTGTCGTTCAGTAGTGAAGGCGAACAACCCCTTTGCAACTATGATAGAGAGTCGTCTGCTTGTTGCCAAACCAACCTTGTTCGCCTTTCTTTTACTTCAATACGTAGCACCTTTCTTTTGAATTGCCCTTTTTTTTTTTGAAGAGTAGGGGGCGAGTAGCCCTGAAACTAATAGGCCCAAAAAGGCCTTTTTTTCATGGTCACGACCGTTGTCTTGTAGCAGAGTAGGTCGGGGGAAGCTATCGCTTCTACGGCAACTCTACTTCCTCATCTTCCTTCTGACAAAGCTTCTACTTTTCTTGCTTCTCTCGCACTTGCTTGCGCTAAGGCTTAAAGTCCTTTTCATTAGGTCCAATTCGTCAAAGCGAAAGATCTTATCAATTCTGCATATTAAGCGCAAATGATATGTGGCTACTATGCGCAATCATATCATGCCATAAATTAGATAGGGCCCCTTGATAGAATAGATATAAATAGATAGACATTCCATTGATTCTCGAAATGGTTCATCGGTCGATCCAAATGAATCATTCTTATGGTCTCTCTCACCCCCCCCCCCCCCTCGCCCCGAAATTGATCCATGACACAACGCCCATTCACTTCGCGCGTGGGAAGGCAACGAAGTTTAGTTCAAGAGACCACAGCAGAGTGGAGCTACCGCGACACGAAGTTCCTGACCTTAGCTTGATCTCACTAGTGCCACCTAAACTGTAGGTCAGCTAGGATGTGTGACGTTTGGAGTTGTCGTTCGTGCACCTATCCCAAATAGAAGAATGAGTGATTCGTTCCTTTGCAGATCATGGCCTTACCACTTGGTCCCCGATGGCCAACAGGGGATTCGGTATAGCAGCTCATGTTTGTTTGCGATGTACATTCCCGCTGGACTGGGCATGTGTTAGCTGATCTACCGTTTAAGTGGCACTATCAAGATCAGGGTAGGCCCACTGTATATATACATAAGTGTAGACATAAATAGCTATCCCATCATCGTGACCGAGAGACCTCAATTGACTTAAATTAAGTTGATGCACCCAGCTTACCGCCATACAATTTAATTTAATCGTTGCTTGGGAGCTTTGTGTACATGAGTTTGTCTTGTTTGGCGTAAATGTCCCTTAAAAAAACTTAGCTAATTAGGGATAGTAAACTCTTTCTCCAGTGGTCTTTGCAATCAACCGGAAGGGAAAGATGAGGTAAAGCATATTCACTAGTTTGTAGTGAACCCTTGTCAAAGTGTAAATAAGCCAGTACTAGTTTGTAAAATAAAAATGTTAACTGCAAACAAAATAGCAGGTTCACTTTTCATTGTGTCTATTACCTGCTTGAGGAAATTCATCCTAAATTCCTATTTTAAGTTAGCTGACATGTGCACCAATACATATAGTAAGCCCTCCATACTTGGGAGGTACGACACATGCATTCTCTCTAAAAAAACTTATTAATAAACTAAGAAAATTCAATAGTTATATAAGAGGCAACCTTCATATATATAATGTGAGCTAATTTCATGTTTCATTACTGAATAATAAGTAAATCAATTCATTGTGGAAGTAAATAGTATGCTACAAATGAAAGAATTTATTTATTTATTTTGAAGTAAGGGAGTGCAAAATAAAATAATAGTATAATTGAAACAATAGTTGATCGGAGGGTGGAGTCAATGGTGGGTGGAGTCGCCCATCAATGGCGGTAACAAGTAGCAGCTACTTTTGATTGTTATTGATGGTTATCATCACTTTGCCAAGTTTTATAGTTGAAATTCACGCGAACAAGTAAATTCCAAGTGCACTCGAAATTAATTGGAGGGTGAATTTCAAATTCACACTCAAAATACTTTATATTTCAAATGAAATTGCTTATATGCATGCCTTGAATTTTCAAAACCTTTAAGTTTGTTTTTACTCTCAAAATGCTGCCAATAGAATAGCTCTTTAGTGTGAGTGTAAAAGGAGAAGTATATATATATATATATATAAGCTCTCAACAATATACCAAGTTGATTTACGTTGGGTGTGATTATGGTGGAGATGTTTTGGTTTGAATGTTATTGATGGAGTGGGGAATAAGTAGAAGTGGGGGTTGGGTGATTGGGGTGGTGCATTGTGAACTTGATGTAGTGTAGGGAAAGATTGATTCATGAAAAATGACAGGACGTGAGATGTGTATTTTATCGGATATGAGATCAAGGTAGCAATAGCCTTTGTGATTTTTAGAATAGCCGATGAATATGCAGGCAGTTGAACGTGGTGCTTGTTTATTATTTGATAAGTATTTTTACCATGAGAAGCAGAGGGATCCAAATGGTTTGAGATGATGGTATGTGGGTGGTTTTCGATAGAGTTGTTGGTATGGGGATTTGAAATGGTTTGTTTTGGTGGGAAGTTTTATTGATTAAATATGTGGCAGTGGTTAGAGCTGCTCTTTAGAATTTGAGGGGTAGGTTGGAGGAATGAAGGAGAGTATGAATGGTCTCAATGAGGTGACGATGCTTGCATTCAGTGATACCATTTTGTTCAGGTATGTAGGTGTCACAACCCAACCCGACCATTATTCGTTCTATCGTGTTGAGCTGTGATAGGCAAATCTCAATATCAAGTTTTAGAATTCTTTTCTTACTAATATTCAATGAAATAAACTACAGATAACAGAGCTACTAAAATATCCAAATACTGAAATTAAATTCATCCACAAAATTTCTTTCATTTCATCAAAATAAATATCTACACTACATTACATGACTATATTCAAGAGCTACATAACTAAAAATTTAATTAGTCATGAATGTACAAAAAATTAAAATAGCAAAACATATGATCTCAAATTTGATCCTGAAATGCTAGTCCACAACCTCTTTCCCCTTCCCAAATCCTAGAAATTAGAAGCAAAACCACATTGAACTACAACAGCTCAGCAAGTCGCACAAACCAATCTAAATTTTTAAATATTCTTTTATTAATTCTTTTATTGAATATTTAAAAGAAATTAAATATAATTTTAATAAATAAATTATTATACTGAGAGATGTAATAAATATATAACAGTTATTACCTGATGTAAATAACGATAATGAATAAGCAAATAAATTGAAATTCATATCACATTTTTCAGACCCAAACAGAATCTCAAAGAATTCTGGCCCCATATGACTATCTTTTTATTTGTGCTTATGACACCAAAACATATTACATATCCTTATCTCAAATAGAATTTTAAAGGATTCTAGCCTCTTATAGCTCATAGCAATTCTCTGACACAGACAGAATCTCAGAGGGTTTTAACCCCTTATGGCTTCCAACAGATATAATTTACTCATATATACACATATATCATCACATTATAATAATGAAAGAATAATTGAGCATGCATCAAAATTTTATAGTTGTATAACAGTAGACAACAGAAAATTCAACTAGGCAAAATACACATTTTCAGAAAATTATCAAATTACCAGGGATCATGTAAAATAATATTTTAAGATATTTATTATACTACACCACTATTTTCAGCATCCAGATAATTTTCTATTCAATAAAAACCTCACAAATTTCAAAATCTATATCGTAAAATTTTTAGAAAATATTCAAAATGTGCATAATCGTAATCTCTACAACATATAAAAAGTTACGTGGTGAAAGTTTTACCTGTGCAAAGTTATCTATGTTTTTCGCTAATGGATACAAATTTTTAATAAATTTTTTTTTCAAAAACTATGTATTTTTAAAAATTGAGATGAGCATAATGTGTCATACCTCGAGACAAACATGTTCTCAAATAGGCTGACTGACGAAAATGGCTCGAAGTCTCCCAAAATCCGGATTTCCTCTTTCTATCTCCTCTTTTTCTTCCGTAATTCTCTAACATATTCTCTGTTTGGCAAAACCAAATAATGGCATAGAAAAGAAATATTTAATAGTATATATAAATGCTTTTAGATATTTTGTTTTATAATATTATTATAATTAATTTTCAATAGAAAATTCATAGAAATTCTTTTAGGGATTCTAAAAATTATGAAAAAATATTCATAAATTATTTAATTTTATTTAGAACATTTTTGTGAAATCGGTTTGCAAAACGGACGCCTAATGGTCTCAAAAACCCCATTTATACCGATAGGTGCCGATTTCTTAAGAAATTTCAACAGTGCCCAAAAATTATGAAAAAATAGGGAAGAAGAAAAAAAATTATAAATGTTCTAGAGAAGACGACTTGTGATTTGGACTTCTCTAAGTCAACAAAAAAAATCTTGAAAAATGTAAGTTTTATAGTATCAAGAAATATATTGATGAGAAATCCTTTTTTGTGATAAAAAAGAATTGAGTCTTTGAGTGATGTAGTCTCCACTGCCATCAGATCTTATAGTTTTTGTGTTTTTTGAATTGCTTTTTTGTGAAGTTAACGAAGTGGCTTAAAATGTCACATGTCTCATATTTGTGTTTTATGAAAAAGTTCAACAATACTTTGAGAAGTTATTTATTATGGAAACATAATAGCTAGATCCACGGATGGATGGTTCGGTGATGGACCCCAAACGTTAGTGAGAAGTAGTTCTAAATGGTTTAGATCGATTGATTGTTAACAACGAATACAAATGGGAGCTTGTGGCTTTTAGCCACACTACATGAAGAACATAAAAACAACTGTTGACCCTGATTTTCCCCCAGACCTAGGTCAAAGAGTTGACCTGGTCAAATTTGACCAGGCTAGACCCCAGAACCCATCCCAATGGGTTCAGGGAGTCAAGCCAAGTCTACTGAGCCCAGACCTAAGTCCTGGGTCAACCTGGTTGACCTGGTCAACCCAGGTTGACCCATTAGGCCCTTAATGGGTCAAAACAATTCAAATCAAATTCAAACCCATCCAGGGCCTAACCCACCCATCATATGGGTCTATTTGACTAGGTTGACCAAGTCAATGGTCGACTTAGTCAACCCAAGTCATTAATGGGTCAATTGGACCCATTAAGACCCATTAGGGCTTTTAAAGCCTTTCCTAATGTTCTAAAACCCAAAACTACGGCCAAGGGGAGTGGAGATCTCCCTTAATCAACCCCAGATCTAATCCTAGCCGTCAAGCATAGGTTTAGGGCCTTTAAATAGAGGAAATTAGGGTTATTTTTGGATCTTTCACTCATTGCTCTTGCTCCAAGCCCTCAATACCCGTGAGACTTGGTGTGCGAGCTCCCACAAGATTCCTCTACCCTTCCCAAGTCAAACCCGACCAGTCAAGGCCACCGCCGGCGAGACTTCCGGCGACCCGAGACTCCAGACGTTCCAAGGCTTCTCTCGTCCAATCCGGTCCGAATTAGAGCTCGAGTCCAACTAGGAAAAGATACGTGGACAGCCTACAAGCTCAACAAGCCCAAGAACGCGAAATTCCACTGAGTATTTTGGGTAAAATCTCAAGCCCTAGCTAGATACACTTAGGGTTAATTAGCATCGTCATTAGTGCATAATAAGCCAAATAAATTATCCCACATGATTTCTCCTCTGATTTGGGCTAATCTCAACCGTTGATCTCACAATCAACGATTGTGACCTAGTCCTTCCATGGCTCGGAATGACAGAGGGCTTCAATCTCACAGATCCTGGCACCGTCCGACGCAATCCTGACCGTCAATTTTGAACCACGAAAGATCGGACGGCTCCACGCTCGCATCCGATGTGGTTTAGTGATTGGCGCAGATTACGAGGATACGACAATCATTGCCAATGATTGCGCGGCGGTGCAATCATTGGCAATGATTGCAAATCGCATCCGCGGTTGTTGACTAATTTAAAATGAGGTGAAAAAAAAAGAAAAGAAAAAAAAGAGAAAAAAAAAGAGAGCTAAATAAATATATTGCTACAGAAAAAAGAAGCCCAATTGGACAGAGAAATGCTCTTCATTCTGCATAGACCCAATGAATTTTAAGGCTTTTGTGAGATGGCATGCTATAAGAAATACAGAACTTTGCTCAATATCTTACATTTTTGAGGACGTATGATCAAATCTACTTTGCTCATTCAATACAAAATACAAGTGTTGCTCTTAGATACCATTTTTGTTCTTTGAGTTAATTATTATATTCCATAGTAAACTGAATGCAAAGCAATACAGAAAATTAATTTTTATGGTAGAAAGGCTGCTGAAGATATGCATAAATTCCAATACACTTCACTAGATCATGCTCTGTTAAGTGCAACCATGCAAATTTCATTAGTCAGATTTTAATGCTCTTAATGAGAATGTGAAGCCTGGAAGTGAGTCAGAATATCGCCTCATATTTAACACATTTGATATTTCTAGAGGATATTATTAACGTTCTTTTTAAGCACAACTTCTTTAACTAATTCGGATACGATTTTTCTACTATACTACTCTCTTGATAGATGTGTTATCTAATTAAAATGATATTAAAACAAAAACAAAACAAAAAAACAAGAGAAGAAAAAAAATGAATGAACGCATCATTTCGAGCCTGCCCCACAGCGTCAAACGACGCATTGCTTTGTTCAAAAAATTGCATTTAGCGGCCACTTAATCAATAGAAAAAGAAGATAGAAAGGGAGGAGGACTGACATCCATTTTTATTTTCTCTCTCACGCTCGTTCGGACAGAAACTCTCGCTTCCAACTGCTTCGTCCGACACCCCAAACTCCACACACTGGTCTGCGACGCCGCCTCCTATTACAAACTCGTCGTCGTTGACGATCCCGTCTCCAACTACAAAATAAATTTCCCCTCCACAGGTGAATCCCTTCGCTAAGCCTGCAATCCGCTTCTGCCTCCTGTTCACGTGCCTACCTCTGAGTCACAAAGAGTCGTTTTTTTTTTTAACCCCTTCTGCCCTCTCACATGAACTATGACAGTAAAAGCTTTCTCTAATTGGCTGCAACTGTCAAATTTGCACTCATAAATATTCCTTTTGATTTTTATTTAGAGGCAAATATCAAAATATTCTGCTTTCAAGATACTTTCCTCAAATAATCAGTTTTTTAAATCAGTTTTTTTTTATCAGATTTGTGTTTATGAATCTGATTTCAACTCAAATTTTTATAAATTAAGATAGATTTTTTCTAAAAAGAAAAAAATCAGTTTCTTTTTTCTTCTTCTGATTTCAAGACAGTTTTTTTTATAAACTAAATCAAATTATAAAAAACAAAAACAGATTTTTACAAATCGAATTCGATTTTTATAAATCAGATTTTTTATAAAATCAAAAGAAGACCTCGCACCGTCGACTTTAAGTCCGTTCGAGATGATTTTCAAATTCAAGACCTCGCACCGTCGACTTTAAGTCCGGTCGAGATGGTTTCAAATTCAAGACCTCGCACCGTCGACTTTAAGTCCGGTCGAGATGGTTTCAAATTCAAGACCTCGCGCCATTGATTTTAAATCTGGCCGGGATGATTTAAATTCAAGGCCTCGCACCGTCGACCTTAGGTCCGGTCGGGAAGAAAATTTCGGCAAGTGCCGCCCCGACCTCCCCGCGAGGGGAGGAGACGCCGGGAGGCTGCCGAAATTTCTTTGAAAATTTTGGATTTAAATGAATTTCTAAAAAAAAAATGAAATTAGAGAGCATTTAATTTACCGATTGAATCAATTAAATTGCATATGTTTAGATTTTTTTTTATATAAAACAGATTTTTTTTTTATAAAACAGATTTTTATATAAACCTTATTTTTATAATTATACAAATCTTAATTGGAAATGAGATTTTTATATAAATCAAATTATATTTGTATATAGAAATCAGATTTTTATATAAATCAGGATTATTTAATTTAAATCAGATTTTTATAAATTATAAATCAGTTTTATGAACAAGCAATGTCAATCTGATCTCTAAAAAAAAGAAAGGAGTTTTGGCGAGATGAGATCATCCATGGACTCATATGTTCTGAGATCTGTATTGGAGTTGCCTTTTCTCAAAATTTCTCACTTATGAAGAAAAATGTAATCACGAGAAAGGAGTTCTTAGAACAATCTGCATTGCTCCATTGAAGGCTTTAGTATAGGAAAATCTTCGCAACTAGAACATGAAACTTCCTACATGGGGAATTACATGCTTGGAGTTGACTGGTGACAATGAATCTTGTAATACAAAGAACATACATGAATCTAATATCAGTCTAACAACTCTTGAGAAATTTGAGGTTATGACTCGTCGTGAAGCTAGAGATGGCTGGTTAGGCTTCTTTAGTGATATTTCACTTGTACTAAGTGATGAGGTTCACCTTCTTAACGATCCACATAGGGCTGCTTTAGAAGTAGTAGTTAGCAAATTAAAGATGCTCTCTTGGAGCAAAGAGATGACATCTAGTCCTCTAGCTAATGTCTGTTTCATGGCAGTTTCAGCCACCATTCCAAACTTTGAGGATCTCACAAAAATGGTTCTTTATTCCATCTGAAAGTATCAAAAGATTTGGAGAAGAGAGGAGGTCAGTGAAGCTAGTCACAAAAGTTTTTTTTTGTGGCTATGCTCCAACTAAGAATGATTTCTTATTTGAAAAGTGCCTTCAAAACTTTGTTTTTTTTATATATCCTCATACAATATTCAAGAGGAAAATTTGCACTCATATTCTATTCAACACGAAAAGGAGCACAAGAAGGCAACACAACATATCTCTTAGATTGCATTAAGCCTTGGACATTCAAAAAACCATTCATAAGATCAAATGAGCAAAAAAAAAAAAAAAATTTAAATTAAAGGAATAACATACTAATCAAATCAATAATAAATAACTCAAATTCAACTCAACTCAATTCAAACAAGAAGATCTCAAACTTTCTAACAATAATTCTCAAATTCAAACAATAAACAACATTGAAACTCAAGTAAAACTCTCCAAATAAAACATCTCTCAAACTCTCCAAGCTCTCAACACAAACAACACAAACTCTCCAAGAGTCTCTCCTGTATGAGCTCCTGCAACAAATAAACGAAATTCATTTAGCACCATAATTAAATCAATAATAATTAAATGCCAAAGCAAGAAAAGAGAGTAGGTTACTACACTAATACAGGAAAAGTAATCTATTAAAATAGAAAGGAAAACTACTGTAGCAAAAGAACACTAGTGTCACAATGATAACTGGTCAAACTAGTAAGTACAACTGTTAGTAAACAACCAACTAAAAAAAAACACGATCTGACGTCAAACAACTACTGTTCACAAACATACAAACAATCAAACTTGAACTTCGGCACAAACAGACATACAATCAAACTCGAACATTGGGCATCCTAGTCTATAGGATTAGGTTGTAAGACCTGTTAACGGGCTATTTCTAAGTGAAGTCATAAGTCTCATACGTTAGGGAAACTTTTAAAATGAAGCATAACAACCCTAACACTGCTACAAATAACCAGGTTCCTTCTCAAGAGAAGACATAAGACCTAACATAAACCAAATTCAAATCAATGGGCATCCTAGTCTATAGGATTAGGTTGTAAGACCCGCTATCGGGCAACTTCTAAGTGAAGTCGTAAGACCCACTTTTTAGGAAAATTACTAAATAAATTGTAATGATCCTAAACCCCAAACAATCTAATTTAAATCACTGGGCAGCTTAGTCTAAAAGATTAAGTTGTAAGACCCGTCAACAGGCAACTTCCTAAGGGAAGTCATAAGTCCTATCCCAAATCAAATTTAAACAAATGGGTATCCTAGTCAATAGGATTAGGTTGTAAGACCCGCTATCGGGCTACTTCTAAGTGAAGTTGTAAGTCCCATACATTAGGGAAACTTTTTAAAAATGAAAGAACATCGACCCTAACAATCCTACAAGCTATCGGGCAACTTCTAAGTGAAGTTGTAAGACCCACTTTTTAGGAAAATTACTAAATAAATTGTAATGATCCCAAACCCCAAATAATCCAATTTAAAATATTGGGCATCTTAATCTAAAGGGATTAAGTTGTAAGACCCGCTTTCAAGCAACTTCCTAAGGGAAGTCAAAAGACCTACCCCAAATTCAAATAAAATCCCTGGGCAGCCTTGCTGTAGAGTTAGGTTGTAAGACCAATCTCTGGACAACTCATAAATAGAGTAGTAAGCCCCACTCCAAATTAAATTTACGGGCTACTTTCTATGAAAGTTGTAAGTCCCGACCCAAATTCAAATTTCTGTGTAACTTCTAAACGAAGTTACAAATTCCTAAATTAAATCAACTTCTGGGCATTCTAATGGATGTAAGCCCCAAAATCCAACTAAAATTAAAACACAAACCTAACCACCTCAATCTACTTGGGATCCCTGAGAGGAGGCAACCCATGGCTGCTAATCAGATTCCCTGGACATTACGGTCAATGATTGTAGTGTTGGTAGACTGAGACCTACGGTATACCCGGGACGATGGAACCATGGGATCTTGAGCGGGTTTATCTCCATTTTCCCTATAATTGAGACTAATCACCTAAAATTTATTCATCCTTAATCGAGAGTTCTCTCTTACATGTTAAGAGAGGTAATTAACTATGAGTGCTTGCGGTCATGGGAAGTAAGGACCCCAGATCTAATTAAACCCTGACTACCTTCAGGGGAAATCTGGTTAATTCTAATCTGACTTAAGCGAAATGGAATCCTACAGCTGCAAAGCGGGATTCACGCATTCATGCCATTTTTCTTGAGCCAACAGATTTCTGGCGACTCCACTGGGGATTACTTCTCTCTCCATCTTTGGATGAAAAGAGAATATTTAGTCTCAAAATACTAAACATCTAAAATGAATATGGATTTTTTTTTATCACAAATTTGTGTTTTCTTTTCCAGCAGAATTCAGGTTGACTCTAATCCCTGCAAGTTCTGTTGACAGGTTGATATTATGACGCCTGTAAAGTCTTTCATGACTGTGAACCTGGGTGAGGGAGCTAGAGTGCAGTTCCCTCAAGCTGTTCTGAACACAGGCTATGCTGGAGCAACCATTCAGTTCGGAACCATTTTCGAAGTCATGCAGTTCCAGTAGTTCCTTCCTGAGAATGCTGTTAGCGTACCTACTATCAAAGGTGTTGCTAAAAAGCCTATCATTGAAGCTATTGATGAGAAGGCTCCCAAGAGGGCCTCTGTATTTTCAAGGCTCTCCATGGCATCTGCTACTACCCCGGCTGTTCAAAAGAAAATTTCTGATCCCAAGCTGCAATCTGTTGGCTTGAATACACCCAGTCGGAACATAATCCAGGAGGAAGTGCCTGAGGAATACACTACTGAAGTTCCTGATGCAAGTACTAAGCTTTCCAGGAAAGCCAGAAGGAAGGCCAACGCTCGCTTGCGAGCTAATGGCTGGATGCCCAATACACCTCAAGAATCATCACCGCAGTTGGAGGCAAATGTACCCACAAACAATGGTTTTGAACCATTAAAGTGGGTAAAGAGAAATAATGACAAGGGTTAATTGAAGAAGTCTTTCTGGGAGACTTCGCGTCAGCAGCCACAACCGCCAAAGAAGGAAGAATCTGCCTCTTCCAAGATATACAAAATACTAAAGGCTGTTAAAGATAAAAATCTGCAGCGAAGACTGAGGAAATCCGTCACTGAAGCTATTTCCTCGAATGCTGCTCATCCTCAGTATAATAAATTTTCATCAAAATCTTATAGAGAGGAGTTTAAACGTCCTCCCTACTACCGAGACCCGAGAAATTTCTATCCTAATATGGGCCGATATCCATATTATGGAAGAAAACAGTTGGGAGAGCCTTCTGATCATCTACATGCAAGAGGCTATAATAGAAGATATGATAAACAAGGGCCCCAACAATGGCATCATGGATCTAATCATTCAAAAGTACATGCTGATGCTGGTGGTCATCAGTATGTGACTACGAAAAGACAACAAATTTGGGTTCCAAAAAGACCCAAGTATCCTGAAGCTCAGAAAGAGGTCCATCATAAGGAAATCTACAAAGGGCAACTTAAATCTCAGGTCCAAAAGTTATCCCCTAATAAGGAGACTTCTGTTGACATGATTACTCCAGAAAAGGAAGAATATGCTGTCTACAATGAATCCCCCGACTCTCCAGTCATACATTGGAAGCGACGGTCCCAACTTGGAGACGATCATGAGTTGGATGAGAATGATGACTTCTGTGATGATGAGGAAGAAGTAGAGGGGTGTATTGGTCCCATGGACATTGAAGTTGTCCGGATGGTTGATCATATACCTGATCGATTTAATCAGCGTTATACTCGTAGAAATGCAGCGTTCAATCTGCAGAATGAAGAACAACTACGAGATGACCAAGAACAAGCAGCAGCCGTGAATAGAACTCCACAATCAGAAGAAGTTGAGGAGGAAGAAGCTGAAGAAGTTGTAAAAAGATTGCAATTGGAAATGCAATCTATGCAACAAAAGAAAGATCAAGAAATCCATCACTTAAATGCTCGTCTCGACGAGATGAGTAATATGATGAAACAGTTATTTGGACAACTTGGTATGATGGCTACAACAAGTCAACCACCTGTAGCAAATTCTCAAGGGAATGTTCAAACTACTCCTAATGTACCGGATACTTCTGACAGAAGACTGGAAGAGTTACAAGAGCCAACTATGGTAGCTTCTAAAGAAGATGAAATGGTCAGAAAATCCCAAATTGAAAATCTCATCTGCCAAAAGGTTAAATCAGCTATTGCTTCTGAAGCTGCCGACGCCTTAGTAGGAAAAGGTCGTCCATATCCGACTGAATATGATCAAGAGAAGTATCCAAAGGGATATGTTGGGCCAAAATTCAATTTATTTGATGGTACTGCAAATCCTCGTCAGCATCTGGCGCAATTCAAAGCTACCTGTGGAAATACAGGAGGCAATGATGCTCTGTTACTACGTTAATTTGTCAGTAGCTTAACAGGTACAGCTTTTGAATGGTATGCTGAGTTACCCAACGACTCAGTAAGAACATTCACCGAATTAGAGACGATGTTCATTAAAAGATTTGTCAGTGCAACGAAGAAGGTGACTATTGCTGACCTCGCTCTTGAGAAAAAGAAAAGAGAGGAATCAGTCACCAAGTACATAACCAGGTGGAGAAATCTTAGCAATGAAATGTGAGCAGCAACTCACTGAGAAGCATGCTGTTGAGCTATTGATGGGGAATATAGATGATCATATAGCTCCATATCTGGCTATGGCTACAATCAATACTTTTCAAGAATTACTAGATCGTGTTGCTAAATTCGAAAGGTTACCTAGGCCTAGAAGTGCCAGCTTCAACTATAACAATAATCCACCAGGGAAGGGAAAACAAGTCAAGACCTTTGATCCGAAAAGAAGTGAGGTAAATGCTACATTCCCATCTTCTTCGGATAAGAAAGAAAAAGAAAATTCAATGAATCCACTGAAGATGCCGCAACAAACTAGATAAAGGCAAAGGCCTCCTACTTTGCAGGAGAAAATTAACAAGCCGTATTCTTTCAAAAAAGAATGTACGGGAAAGATTTTTAGGCATGCACTAAAGATCGGCCTTCAATTGCCGGAATCCCGCCGACCAGAATAGTCTGATATGACTGATGATCCGAACTACTGTCCGTATCATAGGATCGTAAGTCACCCAATTGAAGATTGCTTCATCTTCAAAGATTGGGTTGAAAGGAATTATCAGAGCGGTGAACTTACACTTTCTAATAGTGTTCTTATCAATCCCAAGAGAGAGAAAACCAATGTTATCTCTTCTATACCCTGTCAGAACAAAGAGGACCAGAAAGGAAAAGCGCCCGAGGAAGATGAAGATGGTTGGGAGACCTTTATCTCAAAGAAAACTAAACAAATGATGAATGTCCTACTGGCCATTGAAGGCATTCGTCGGAAAAGTGCGCTAGAATTGGAAGTTGATCCAAGACTCTTTTCTTCAAAGAATTCAGTGGCAGGGGGGCTAGTTCAAGCAAGAAGAAATCTTCGAAGTACTTCAAAGACCAAAAAGGAAAGCGTAAGTCTGGATCAAAATCTCAAAAAGAAAAGAAGAAGAAATTGGCAAAGAAGAATACTGTGATTCAAAAATATATTGATTCCATCGATGAATATCAGCAACCTTCAAGGCGTCCTATCATGTTAGAGGAATACATGGCTGATTTATTTCTCGACTCGGAATCAGAAAAGGAAGAGAGTATTCCAATCGAGACTTGTCGAGTCATAAATAAACGAGGTGGAAGGGCTGCAAGAGGACGCAATACACTTCTTGCTATCTATAAAACTGATGTGGAAATGCCTTCTAAGGAAGTACATTATACACCATCACCTTTTACTGATTCAGATGAAGAATTACATTTCCCTGATGAAGAAAGTGATCACAAGGGTAAGAAGGTTCTTAAAGAAAAATGCCCAAAACTCGGGAGCAGCTCAGAGTCCGAGGAAGTTGAAGACATGGAAATTTCAAAGAACTCTCAAGCTGAAGCTAGTTCATCTTCAGAGGTGACACAAATTCAGCTGAGAAGTGGAAAGCAGGTTCCTCCACCTCAAAAGAAAATAAAGGATAAAGAGAAGAATATTCAACTCAACGAGGCCGCTATTCCACAAGAACCTCTGAAACCCAAGGTTGCTAGTGCAAATGTGGATTATAATATATTATCCCATCTCCGTAAATTACCTGCATTGCTGAGTGTCTATGACGCCCTTCTTATGTCTAAGAACCTTCGGGAAACACTTATTAAAGCTTTGCAAAGTCCTGAACAGTACGAGGCCTTCTTTGCCGAGCAAAACTTGAAAGAAGCTTTGCATACACAAAGCACCGCTACAATCACTTTCTGTGATAGTGATCTGCTCCTGGGAGCTGCGGATCATAATCGGCCACTATATGTTACTGCGGAGAGTAACAACATTGAAATAAATAGAATTTTGATCGACCCAGGTTCATCTGTTAATCTAATGAGCCTCAAAACGCTCAAAGGATTGGCCCTTGACGCCCAGTATTTAAACAGAAGCACAGTGTTTCTACAAGGATTCAATGAGCAAGGGCAAAGAACATTGGGGTCCTTGGTTTTACCTCTGAACTTTGGGGAACTTAATACAGAGGCAACATTTCACATCATTGATTCCAATACATCATACAGGGCACTTCTCGGAAGACCATGGCTCCACGAGTATGGTATAGTGCCCTCAACGCTTCATCAATGTATGAAATACATTCGAGATAATGAAGAATATCGCATTGATGGTGATGAACAACCGTTCCTGCTGCACGAAGTCAAAATATATAATGATGCCAAGTACTTTATGCCAAAAGACAGTGAACTTCTGAGGATTCAGGCCGCTACACTAGATAAAGTAAAGCCGAAAGATAAAGGCAAGAATAAATCAAAGCAAATTTGGTCAGTGCCTCACCTTGGTAGTGATACGGAAGAGGAAGAGAATATCTCCACAACTTTTAAGCCCCTAATCATAGGGAAAAGAAGGAATGAATTATCAACTGTTCCTTTTGATTACGAAGCTAATCACGCAAATAAGGTACGGTGTTCAAGCAAACCGAGCATTGAAGGAGAAGAAGAATTCCTTTATCAGCCCAAGGGTACTACAGAATCTCAGGAGGAAGGGGACCCAGGACCCATTTCCATATCTAAGAAATTGCAGAAAGTATCAATTTCAATGATAAGGGTATCTGAAGAGCAGATATCTACTGATATCATCAAAATAGTACCTGTTCTGGCCGCACATTCCAAAATATTGACCACCTCACCAAACACAAACATAGAAATGTTAAATACTTTCTATGTTCCTCCCAAAAGAGGTGTTAATGAACGTGGATCTATTTTCTATGAATCAAGAGTAATACCGCATCACATTGCTCCTGAAATTGAATGCGAAGATGATTGGAGAAATGGAGATTTAAGGATAATCATTCCTCAATATCCTCCACCAATTATGAGAAAGCTGATAGAAAGAAGAATATTCTTTGTGCAAACAAGCAAGCAAGCCCGTTACTTCAGAAAGCTCTGGCACAACGAGCAAGCACAAAAACCTATTGGTAATGGTTTGTATACAACATGGGGTCTTGGATATGCTCGAAATTTACATCTTACACGAGCAGCATCCTATCATTATCTTGAATACCCCCGGCGTCCGCGTATTATGTACGCACGTCCTATAATATTACAGACAGGGAAGAGAGACCATTAGAGTCTGAAAATCAAATTGAAGATCTAATTATAGATCTGAAAGAAGCTCCAAAAGAGTTTGAAGAAGGTGGTCAAGCTACTGTAGATGAGCTCAAAGAAATAAATTTGGGTACATAAGAGGATCCCAAACCTACATTTCTCAGCACTAATCTCTCACAGGAGAAAGCAGAGGAGCTGAAAATGTTACTTCTCGAATACAAAGACTATTTCACATAGAATTACACTAAAATGCCTGGATTATCATCAGAAGTAGCAGTGCATAAACTCTCCATCGATACTAGAATACCGCCTATTAAGCAAGCACCTAGGCGAATGCGACTTGAAATTGAAGAACAAGTCATTGCTGAAACTAAGAAGCTTATTGAAGCTGGTTTTATTTGAGAAGAGAAGTATGCTGATTGGATCGCCAATATCGTTCCAGTAAAGAAAAAGAACGGTCAAATTCATGTTTGTATAGACTACCAGGATTTGAATAAAGCATGCCCAAAGGATGATTTTCCATTGCCAAATACAGAACTTATGGTCAATAATACATCGAACCATGACATGTTCTCATTCATGGATGGATCATCAAGTTATAATCAAATCAAAATGGATCCAGAGGATGAAAAACACACCTCATTTTGAAATCCCATTGGTATATATTGCTACAAGGTGATGCCATTCGGCTTGAAAAATGCTGGGGCTACCTATCAAAGGGCAATGACTCGAATCTTCGATGATCTAATTCACAAACATGTTGAATGTTATGTTGATGACTTGGTTGTAAAAAGTAAAGTTCAACATGAGCATGTAAATGATCTTAAGATTGTATTCGAAAGAATTCGGAAATTTAATTTGAAAATGAATCCATTAAAGTGTGCTTTTGGTGTTACGTCCGGAAAATTTCTTGGATTTATTGTGCGTCATAGAGGAATTGAAATTGATCCCTCTAAAATTAAAGCAATAGTGGAAATGCCGCCTCCAAAAATGTTAAAATAACTTCGTTCAATCCAAGGCAGATTGGCGTATATTCGAAGGTTTATATCTAACCTTTCAGGTAGATGTCAACCGTTCGCACGTCTAATGAAGAAAAATATACCTTTCATATGGGATGATGCATGTCAGGAGGTATTTGATAGCATAAAATAATATTTGCTACATCTTCCAATCCTTGCTGCCCCAATCCCAGGAAAACCCCTAATCTTATATACAGCTGCTCTTGAAGAATCACTCGGAGCATTGCTAGCACAAACAAATGAAGATGGCAAAGAAAATGCCCTTTATTATATCAGCCGACGATTGATAGGGGCAGAATCTAAATATTCTCCTATAGAAAAGCAATGCTTAGCATTAATCTTTGCCACTCAAAAACTTCGGCATTATATGCTATCCCATAAAATTATTTTAATATCTAAAGTGGATCCATTAAAATTTTTAATGACTAGACCCACTCTCACTGGTCGTCTAGCCAAATGGGCTGTCTTGCTAATGCAATTTGACATAACATATATGCCACAAAAAATAGTGAAAGGACAGGCTCTAGCTGACTTTCTAGCGGCCCATCCTCTACCTGCAGATTCTCCACTCAATGATGAACTGCTAGATGAGCAAACACTTGATGTGAAGGAAAGAGAAAATCTTCCAGAATGGGAGCTCTATTTCGATGGAGCTTCATCAATAAAACCTGCCAAGCTGCCTAAATTTCCAACAATTCAGGTGGGCGTTAGCCTTATATTTGTTACGCCCCAAAAAGGGATACTCCGGTATTCCTATAGCTTAACAGAGCCTCGCACTAATAATGAGGCTGAATATGAAGCCTTAATAGCAGGCCTTGAGTTGGCAATTAATATGAAAATTCAAAAACTCCATATATATGGAGATTCTCAACTCATAATTAAACAAGTAATAGGCGCTTTCAAAATTAATAAGCCTGAATTAATTTTATATCATGAGAATGCTCTGAAACTCTTACAACAAATTCCTGAGGTAACTCTCACTAGAATTACACGTAGTGAAAATGGCAAAGCTGATGCGCTGGCAAAGCAAGCTAAAGAATTAGCAAATCCTCAGGATGATCCAATTCTCATAACTATTCAAAATAGGCATGCATTAACACCAGTTGTCATGCACGATGATGGAGGGAAAGCAATGCAAGAGAGTCTGGTTGTATCTGATGAAAATGATTGGAGAGATCCATTCATACGATACTTCAAGGAAGGGAGATTGCCCGAAAGTAAATCTATGGCTTCGCAAATATCACGAAGAGCATTAAGATATGCTTTCGTGAATGACACGTTATATAGTAGATCATTTGATCAAATGTGGCTACGATGTTTAGGTCATGATGAATCCCAAAAAGTCATAAGTGAAGTTCATGAGGGATTATGTGGTGCACACCAATCTGGACCAAAAATGAAAATCAAAATCAAACGTATGGGATACTATTGGCCAAGTATGGTTCAAGATTGTATCGACCATGCTAAGAAATGCCATCAATGTCAAGTGCATGGAGATATCATGCATCGACCTCCCAATCCGCTGCACCCTACAGTAGTGTCATGGCCATTTGAAAGCTGGGGCACCGATATAATAGGCCCTATAGAACCACCATCTTCTTTAGGACATCGTTTCATTCTTGCTGCAACTGACTACTTCTCAAATGGGCTGAAGCAATTCCCTTAAGAGAAGTTAAAGCAAATAATGTGATGAAATTCTTTCGAGATAATATTGTTTATCGATTTGGAGTACCACGTCGAGTTATATCTGATAATGGTACGTCCTTTAAAAGTTCTAAAATCTATAAATTTATCGAACGACATAAAATAGATTGGCGCTATTCTTCGATATATAATCCACGAGCCAATGGTTTAGCTGAAGCTTTTAACAAAACCTTAGTAAAATTGCTTAAGAAAATTCTCTCTAAAAATAAGAGAGAATGACACGATAAATTGACAGAAGCTCTATGGGCGTATCGCACCACTTATAAAACTGCAACGCAGGCCACCCCATATTCACTAGTTTTTGGAACTGAGGCAATATTACCTCTCGAGGTCGAGTTGCCATCTCTTCGTATTGCTGTTCAATACGAATTAACTAAAGAAGAAAATGATCTTCTACGACTTGAAGAACTCGAAGCTCTTGATGAAGTTCGACTTCAAGCTCAACAAAGTTTAGAATCCTACAAAGTAAGAATGACTAGGGCCCATGATAGAATGGTTCGTCCTAGAAGTTTCAAAGAGGGTGAACTTGTTCTGGTTCGTCGAAGACCTATAATTCCTCATCGTCGACTTGGTGGTAAATTTGACCCAATCTGGGAAGGGCCCTTCATCATTGAAATAGTGTATGAAGGAGGAGCCTATCAACTCGTAGACCTAAAAGGTCAAAGGCCTATGCCACCAATAAATGGTCAATATTTAAAGAAATATCACACATAAAGATTTTATATATGTAAGTTTGCCTGCAATGCAGCAGATAAATCCCAAATTCTCTCCTGAAACACAGGAGGTAATTTTATATTCTCCTATAAAATAGGAGATAAATCCAAACTCCCTCCTGAATGACAGGAGGCAATTTTTATATTCTCCTACAATACAGGAGATAAATTTAAATCCCTTCTGAAACACAGGAGGCAATTTTATATTCTCCTACAAAAGGGAGATAAATTCAAACTCCCTCCTGAAAGACAGGAGGCGGCTTTTCATAAAAACCCCTTTGCTAAATAAAGTAAGGGTATTATAAATCTTCTGTGCTCACAAGCCTAAGGGTCGAGCTAAATCCGCAAAGTTCAACAAGCCTAAGGGCCGAACTTTATAAATCTTCTATGCTCGCAAATCTAAGGGTCGAGTTAAATCCGCAAAGTTCAACAAGCCTAAGGGCCGAACTTTATAAATCTTCTATGCTCGCAAACCTAAGGGTCGAGCTAAATCCGCAAAGTTCAACAAGCCTAAGGGCTGAACTTTATAAATTTTCTATACTCACAAACCTAAGGGTTAAGACATATTTGACAAAACATAAAGACTAAAATTCTAAAATATGTCAATAAAATAAAACAAAAGAGAAGAAAATGCATAAAATACATGTGTAAACATACATAAAATATATATGTACGTACCAGGAAGAAGCCAGAGAAGCTATCAAAGTCTGAACTGAATGCTGCATATCTGCTGTCTAACTCTGAGCAAATGATCCTGTAGCATCATCCGTCTAGTCTGAGCGGTCTCCAACTGATGATGCAACAAGTCAAACTCTTCGGTTGATGATGACAAAGCTTGCTCTAATCTCTCAACCTCAGCTACTACCCAAACAAAGTCCTCCTCAGTATAAGCGGCTGCTGCTCGAAGCTCTAGTTCGTCTCTCCAGAAGAAGTCTCCCCCTCTGCCTCAAAGCCCTGAGCTCTGCTGATATCTCTAAGAGCTCAAGTTGCTCCTCTGAAATATCCCGCTGGCAACGCCTCAAAGCTTGAAGGCCAAAGTCAAGATCCATGCGGGCCCTTTTCATCCTGTCCCAAGCAACTCTCACTCCATCCTCTAAATCATCAGAAACTCCGACTGCTAACTCCTGAAAGACAAAGTACAACCGGTACAACCTAAAAGTAACAACACGGCAAAGGTACTCCCATGTCTCTAAAGCAGTATCTCGAAGTCCAGAAGTTGCAGCACAGTCTAGAAGTAGAGAAGCCTCGACATAGAAACTAGTCAAATTCGGTAATGGCAAGTCATCAAGGTCCACTCCTAGTAGTAGGTGTCGTAATGCAGTAACAATGCGACGAGCATTACTCGGCGATTGATGACCAAAATATCTACGAGCTCGAGAAGATACTCTGGACATAACACATGCTAGCTCTGAACCTGAGCCTAAGGCATAATTAGAGTTATAAGAAAAAAAATGAATAATAAAAAGAATGTAGAACTTCAAAGAATGTTAATAAATACCTGAAAGGTGGATATGATCTGGCAAATTTGCCAAGCAGTGGTCACCTAAGTGGGCAGTAACACTTGGTGAGGAGCTTTCTGGTACATCATCTACAATCACCCAAGATGAATCTGAGAAAGGAGAAGGTGAAACAGCTAACTCTATAACAGTGGCATCAGTAGCATCCTCAAACAACATCTGTGTAGAATCACTATCTGCAAGTTGAGAAGAGGATGATTGTTCACCTATACATATATCCAAAGAAAAATAAAATGGAGAAACGTTGATTAATGAAATGAATAGGTAAATAAATATATATATTTACCTTCATCATCATTAGGTGCATATTCAATAGCAAGATGATTCTCCACATCCAAAATACCTAGTTTCAATCCAGGTTCTGCATTTAAACCTATACACATTAACAAAAAAAAATGGCAGGAAGAAATATAAAAATCAAAGACACCCATAATAATACCTGGTACTGGGTTCAAAGTGGTACTGCGGTCCGGTAAGAAAATAGGAAAAGGGAAGCCTGGAGGAGTAGGCAAAGTATCCGGCTCCAAAATAGGAGAACTAGGCAGGTCAACAGGGATATATCTAGATACTGCAATAAGAGGGAAAATGCATTATGAAAATTTAAATGCAAGAAAATTTTGAAATAAATAAATACTAAGAAAGAAGGATAATTTAACCTGAAATGTCGTGGGAAGCCTGACGCTTAGGGTGACCCCTGTTGGTAGGAGGAGAAGTTGGTCTATCGCTAAAAACTATAATATTTACATGTCAGTATGCATGAAAAATAAAATCATAAATAAAAAAAATAATAATATACATCACATACCTAGACCATCATGTCTGAAAGTAGGCTCAGGGCTCCTTTTCCTCCTTCTATCATTGACTATGGAGGCCTCCCTATGCACAGCAGTATGGCCCTGAGGTACTGAAGGGTACCCCGACGGTCTCTGTCTTCTAATCTGTCTGCTATATGCTCGGATTCCCAGCTCAAAGAAAGAAGAAAACGTGTGCCGAATCCAAGACAACCGTAGGTGTGAAATGCCTGTCGAAGCATCCAAATGAGGAATATAGAATCGAGAACCTGTCCCAAGGCGAAGAAGAAATGCCCAGGTCATGGAAGCTGCCTCCAAACGTACAGACAATGAAAGAGAGCCTAGTTGATGTGTGTCAACTATCCCAGGAACAACCGGTAATCCATTTAAAGGTGTGGCCTGAATCAGTCCAAACTGTCTCGCTGCCCTGTTGGGATTATATCCCTCCAGTATCACTGAACCGTGCCGTCTGTAGCAAACCCAACCAGGTCTCATGCTAATCAAATATGAAGCAATCGGTATATAGCCTGACCTGGAAAGTAAAGTGGGAGTGCTCCTCTCAGACTGAGAATCCACTAGTGGTACTCCAAAGCACTGTGGAGGTAAAGGACCAGGAGGAGATCTGTAGATCAGCCTATAACGATCGGTCATCTGTAATGGTGCAAACATAAACAATCGGATCTGAGCTCTATCTGTGGAAGAAGTCGCTCTGGCTAATTGGAGTAAAGACAGAAAGCGACGCTCTGTAAAGTAATTCGATAGTTCTGGACAACTAAAAGCACCTGTAACGTGTATATGTATCCACCCGTGAAGATAGTGCCAAGGAATCTCCACGCTGCACTGACTATGACCATATGTAGCACAAATCTGCCCCAAACTATGATAAATCTATGCAAGAACTGCAGGGGCTAGTGAGACTCTCCTCCCACTCGCTATCAAACTAGCCATTAGAAGTGTGCTGGGTCAAAAAACTCTGCTCTGGCTAGGGAAAATGAAGTAACAAAGCCATGTAGCAATGAAGGATACCAAAAGCATGTCATTTAAAAATTTTCTGGCTGAAATATGCTGCAATCCATCTGCTGATCCTGGCTCAAAATGATCCTCAGAATACTGCTCTGCATCATGTGATCTCCTGTCAAAAGGATCCTGAATCCGTCCAAACTCTACAACAAGTGCTGATGGGTGTAACAAACTCACAATCCAAACATCTAAAGAGACAGTCCCTCTGCGACTACGACCTCTCCTCCTCTGCTGATAGAGGTCGTAGTAGTGTCTCAAACTCTGATGAAGTCCAACTGAGTAAACAAACTCACCTCTCCTCTGCTGCCCTACTGGTCGGCGGCTGAATAAATCATAGTCAACAGGGATACACTCCTCATATGGAACTCCTAAAATTGGCAAGCCAGAAATGACATATAAATCCCAGAGTGTAATCGTCATCTCATTGGGTCCAACCCAACAAGTATTTGTGGTACAGTCCCAATGCTCGATAATACTCTGAAGCCAGGAAGAAGAAAGACGACTATAATCAAACAAAGAAATATAAATGGCTTCATATACCCCTGCTTGCTTCAGTACATTCTGATGCATCTGAAGTGTGTAACGGGCCCACCTGACATAACCAGTCAAAGCCTGAATAGAGCTACCAAACATGGGATCATAACGCTGCTCCTCAATCTCATGATGTAGCAACTGATAACTGAGTAATCTAACCACACCTGTATGCTCTGCAAAGTCAGCCGCTGGTTGCAAAATGTCCTGATCCCCGTAACTGACTCCCTCAATGATATGATCTAAAGAATCACCATCACTACGCCGTAATCTAAGTGTAATGATCCAATCTGCAGGATCATGTCCAACTGGCAAGTCTGAATCAAAGTGAGACATACGAGGTGATCGAGTAAATAAATCATCGTATATATCTCTGTCAGTCAACATTTCTCTATGCCAATACAGTCGATCTGAAACTGAAGATGACTGTAAATGATCAAAGTTATCAATCTCCCTCCAAATATCTTTCTCTGAAGGCTCAGTTCTATGTATCAACGAATGTCTTCTCCAATCAAACATCTTGTCCTAAAAAAAATGTATGATAAAAATCATGACAAGTTTGCAACGAATTCATCGCGTGAAAACCACACAATTACTTCGTTGGGAGGCAATTTGTTGACTAATTTAAAATGAGGTGAAAAAAAAAGAAAAGAAAAAAAAAGAGAAAAAAAAAGAGAGCTAAATAAATATATTGCTACAGAAAAAAGAAGCCCAATTGGACAGAGAAATGCTCTTCGTTCTGCATAGACCCAGTGAATGTTAAGGCTTTTGTGAGATGGCATGCTATAAGAAATACAGAACTTTGCTCAATATCTTACATTTTTTAGGACGTATGATCAAATCTACTTTGCTCATTCAATACAAAATACAAGTGTTGCTCTTAGATACCAGTTTTGTTCTTTGAGTTAATTATTATATTCCATAGTAAACTGAATGCAAAGCAATACAGAAAATTAATTTTTATGGTAGAAAGGCTGCTGAAGATATGCATAAATTCCAATACACTTCACTAGATCATGCTCTGTTAAGTGCAACCATGCAAATTTCATTAGTCAGATTTTAATGCTCTTAATGAGAATGTGAAGCCTGGAAGTGAGTCAGAATATCGCCCCATATTTAACACATTTGATATTTCTAGAGGATATTATTAACGTTCTTTTTAAGCACAACTTCTTTAACTAATTCGGATACGATTTTTCTACTATACTACTCTCTTGATAGATGTGTTATCTAATTAAAATGATATTAAAAAAAAAACAAAAAAAAACAAGAGAAGAAAAAAAAATGAATGAACGCATCATTTCGAGCCTGCCCCACAGCGTCAAACGACGCATTGCTTTGTTCAAAAAATTGCATTTAGCGGCCACTTAATCAATAGAAAAAGAAGATAGAAAGGGAGGAGGACTGACATCCATTTTTATTTTCTCTCTCACGCTCGTTCGGACAGAAACTCTCGCTTCCAACTGCTTCGTCCGACACCCCAAACTCCACACACTGGTCTGCGACGCCGCCTCCTATTACAAACTCGTCGTCGTTGACGATCCCGTCTCCAACTACAAAATAAATTTCCCCTCCACAGGTGAATCCCTTCGCTAAGCCTGCAATCCGCTTCTGCCTCCTGTTCACGTGCCTACCTCTGAGTCACAAAGAGTCATTTTTTTTTTAACCCCTTCTGCCCTCTCACATGAACTATGACAGTAAAAGCTTTCTCTAATTGGCTGCAACTGTCAAATTTGTACTCATAAATATTCCTTTTGATTTTTATTTAGAGGCAAATATCAAAATATTCTGCTTTCAAGATACTTTCCTCAAATAATCAGTTTTTTTTTATCAGATTTGTGTTTATGAATCTGATTTCAAATCAGATTTTTATAAATTAAGATAGATTTTTTTTAAAAAGAAAAAAAATCAGTTTCTTTTTTCTTCTTCTGATTTCAAGACAGTTTTTTTTTATAAACTAAATCAAATTATAAAAAAAAAAAAATAGATTTTTACAAATCGAATTCGATTTTTATAAATCAGATTTTTTATAAAATCAAAAGAAGACCTCGCACCGTCGACTTTAAGTCCGGTCGAGATGGTTTCAAATTCAAGACCTCGCGCCATTGATTTTAAATCTGGCCGGGATGATTTAAATTCAAGGCCTCGCACCGTCGACCTTAGGTCCGGTCGGGAAGAAAATTTCGGCAAGTGCCGCCCCGACCTCCCCGCGAGGGGAGGAGACGCCGGGAGGCTGCCGAAATTTCTTTAAAAATTTTGGATTTAAATGAATTTCTAAAAAAAAAATGAAATTAGAGAGCATTTAATTTACCGATTGAATCAATTAAATTGCATATATTTAGATTTTTTTTTTATATAAAACAGATTTTTTTTTTATAAAACAGATTTTTATATAAACCTTATTTTTATAATTATACAAATCTTAATTGGAAATGAGATTTTTATATAAATCAAATTATATTTGTATATAGAAATCAGATTTTTATATAAATCGGGATTATTTAATTTAAATCAGATTTTTATAAATTATAAATCAGTTTTATGAACAAGCAATGTCAATCTGATCTCTAAAAAAAAAAAGGAGTTTTGGCGAGATGAGATCATCCATGGACTCATATGTTCTGAGATCTGTATTGGAGTTGCCTTTTCTCAAAATTTCTCACTTATGAAGAAAAATGTAATCACGAGAAAGGAGTTCTTAGAACAATCTGCATTGCTCCATTGAAGGCTTTAGTATAGGAAAATCTTCGCAACTAGAACATGAAACTTCCTACATGGGGAATTACATGCTTGGAGTTGACTGGTGACAATGAATCTTGTAATACAAAGAACATACATGAATCTAATATCAGTCTAACAACTCTTGAGAAATTTGAGGTTATGACTCGTCGTGAAGCTAGAGATGGCTGGTTAGGCTTCTTTAGTGATATTTCACTTGTACTAAGTGATGAGGTTCACCTTCTTAACGATCCACATAGGGCTACTTTAGAAGTAGTAGTTAGCAAATTAAAGATGCTCTCTTGGAGCAAAGAGATGACATCTAGTCCTCTAGCTAATGTCTGTTTCATGGCAGTTTCAGCCACCATTCCAAACTTTGAGGATCTCACAAAAATGGTTCTTTATTCCATCTGAAAGTATCAAAAGATTTGGAGAAGAGAGGAGGTCAGTGAAGCTAGTCACAAAAGTTTTTTTTTGTGGCTATGCTCCAACTAAGAATGATTTCTTATTTGAAAAGTGCCTTCAAAACTTTGTTTTTTTTATATATCCTCATACAATATTCAAGAGGAAAATTTGCACTCATATTCTATTCAACAAGAAAAGGAGCACAAGAAGGCGACACAACATATCTCTCAGATTGCATTAAGCCTTGGACATTCAAAAAGCCATTCATAAGATCAAATGAGCAAAAAAAAAAAAAAAAATTTAAATTAAAGGAATAACATACTAATCAAATCAATAATAAATAACTCAAATTCAACTCAACTCAATTCAAACAAGAAGATCTCAAACTTTCTAACAATAATTCTCAAATTCAAACAATAAACAACATTGAAACTCAAGTAAAACTCTCCAAATAAAACATCTCTCAAACTCTCCAAGCTCTCAACACAAACAACACAAACTCTCCAAGAGTCTCTCCTGTATTAGCTCCTGCAACAAATAAACGAAATTCATTTAGCACCATAATTAAATCAATAATAATTAAATGCCAAAGCAAGAAAAGAGAGTAGGTTACTACACTAATACAGGAAAAGTAATCTATTAAAATAGAAAGGAAAACTACTGTAGCAAAAGAACACTAGTGTCACAACGATAACTGGTCAAACTAGTAAGTACAACTGTTAGTAAACAACCAACTAAAAAAAAACACGATCTGACGTCAAACAACTACTGTTCACAAACAGACAAACAATCAAACTTGAACTTCGGCACAAACAGACATACAATCAAACTCGAACATTGGGCATCCTAGTCTATAGGATTAGGTTGTAAGACCCGTTAACGGGCTATTTCTAAGTGAAGTCATAAGTCCCATACGTTAGGGAAACTTTTAAAATGAAGCATAACAACCCTAACACTGCTACAAATAACCAGGTTCCTTCTCAAGAGAAGACATAAGACCTAACATAAACCAAATTCAAATCAATGGGCATCCTAGTCTATAGGATTAGGTTGTAAGACCCGCTATCGGGCAACTTCTAAGTGAAGTCGTAAGACCCACTTTTTAGGAAAATTACTAAATAAATTGTAATGATCCTAAACCCCAAACAATCTAATTTAAATCACTGGGCAGCTTAGTCTAAAAGATTAAGTTGTAAGACCCGTCAACAGGCAACTTCCTAAGGGAAGTCATAAGTCCTATCCCAAATCAAATTTAAACAAATGGGTATCCTAGTCAATAGGATTAGGTTGTAAGACCCGCTATCGGGCTACTTCTAAGTGAAGTTGTAAGTCCCATACATTAGGGAAACTTTTTAAAAATGAAAGAACATCGACCCTAACAATCCTACAAGCTATCGGGCAACTTCTAAGTGAAGTTGTAAGACCCACTTTTTAGGAAAATTACTAAATAAATTGTAATGATCCCAAACCCCAAATAATCCAATTTAAAATTTTGAGCATCTTAATCTAAAGGGATTAAGTTGTAAGACCCGCTTTCAAGCAACTTCCTAAGGGAAGTCAAAAGACCTACCCCAAATTCAAATAAAATCCCTGGGCAGCCTTGCTGTAGAGTTAGGTTGTAAGACCAATCTCTGGACAACTCATAAATAGATCAGTAAGCCCCACTCCAAATTAAATTTACGGGCTACTTTCTATGAAAGTTGTAAGTCCCGACCCAAATTCAAATTTCTGTGTAACTTCTAAACGAAGTTACAAATTCCTAAATTAAATCAACTTCTGGGCATTCTAATGGATGTAAGCCCCAAAATCCAACTAAAATTAAAACACAAACCTAACCACCTCAATCTACTTGGGATCCCTGAGAGGAGGCAACCCATGGCTGCTAATCAGATTCCCTGGACATTACGGTCAATGATTGTAGTATTGGTAGACTGAGACCTACGGTATACCCGGGACGATGGAACCATGGGATCTTGAGCGGGTTTATCTCCATTTTCCCTATAATTGAGACTAATCACCTAAAATTTATTCATCCTTAATCGAGAGTTCTCTCTTACGTGTTAAGAGAGGTAATTAACTATGAGTGCTTGTGGTCATGGGAAGTAAGGACCCCAGATCTAATTAAACCCTGACTATCTTCAGGGGAAATCTGGTTAATTCTAATCTGACTTAAGCGAAATGGAATCCTACAGCTGCAAAGCGGGATTCATGCATTCGTGCCATTTTTCTTGAGCCAATAGCGGTTTGAACCAGCCAACAGGATCACGCCACCTGTCTGACTGCAGTCACCGCGCCGCCGCCGCCGTAGTTTAAATAAATATAATTAATTTAAAAATATTCTGAATATATTTTTTTTAAATAAAAAAAATCTAAAAATTATTTAAAATTATTTTTAAAATATAGAAATTATTTTATTATTATTATTATATTATTATTTTTTAATAATAATTTTATTATAGTAATATTAATATTATCATTTTAATAATATTATTATTATGTTAATTGTTAATATTATTATTAGCTTAGTATGATTATTATTTTAATAATAATTTTAGTATATTAATATTATTATTTTAATAATATTTTTATTATAGTAATATTAATATTACGATTTTAATAATATTATTATTTAATAATATTATTATTATACTAATATTAATATTATTAACTTAATAATATTATTATTTTTAATAATATTATTATATTAATATTAATATTAATATTTTAATAACATTATATTTCTTAATATTATTATTATATTAATATTAATATTATTAACTTAATGATATTATTAATTTAATAACATTATTATATTAATATTAATATTATTATTTAACAATATTGTGTTCATTTTTTATTTTAATAATAATATTATTATATTAATATTATTATTATTATTCTAATACTATTGTTATGTTAATAATAATACTATTATTTTGATATTATTATTACATTAATAGTATTATTATTTTAATATTATTATATTAATAATAATATTATTATATTATTAATATTTTGAAATTATCTTAACTATTATTATATTATTATTAATATTTAAAAAAAATATTTTAAATTAAATTATTATTATTATTATTATTATTATTATTGTTATTATTATTATTATTTTAATAATATTATTATATTAATAATATCATTATTATTTTAATATTATTATTATATTAATAATATTATTATTATTTTAATATTATTATTATATTAATAATAGTATTATTATTTTAATACTATTATTATATTAATACTATCATTATTATTTTAATATTATTATTATATTAATAATAATATTATTATTATTTTAATGTTATTATTATATTAATAATAATATTATTATTTTAATATTATTATATTAATAATACCATTATTATTTTAATATTATTATTACATTAATAATATTATAATCATTTTAATGTTATTATTATGATAATAATATTAGTATTATTTTAATATCATTATTTTACTAATATTATCACACTATTAATACTTTAAAATCATCTTAACTATTATTATATTATTATTAATATTTTAAAACCCTTTTTTTATTATTATTTAGTAATTATTTTAGAATCCAGAGAATTAATATTTACTTTATTTATAAATTTATTAATTATTTTCAAATATTAATTATTTTAAATCATTTAAAAATTACTTTTAAACATATTTAACTTCAAAAATTCACAACTCTCTCATTTTAAATCGAATTTTTGCGCACAATATCTTGAATTTTTGAAAAAAATATGAATTTTAATTAAAAAATATTTCTTGTATGTGAATATGTCCTTTCTGGATGTTCTTTGTATTACTTTGTTATTTAGCTATTTAAATATTATTTACTTAATGTAATTAATTATTTTAAAATAAAAATTATTTTAAAACCCTTTGGTGCCTGGTAGACCTCCCATGCTTATGAACGGAATTACTTTCAATTATCTTATTTTCAAATTTACATTATTATATATTTAAATTATTTTTAAAACTAGGTATTATTTAAATCTCCTAATTTGGGAGGTCCACCTCTTATGAAATTTTAAACATAGGATCTATATATGAATAACATTCATGTGGGAGAAGGATTAGCGAATAATTGGGTCACAATCATTCACTAATCACTTCATTAGGATTCTTTACTTAGTATTTTCGTAGTCTTTTGCATGTGTAGGATGCACAAGCACTTAGCCTAGGCTCTCCTAGATCAAAGGACATGTTGGTGTGTTTACATTTGCTACATTTCCCTTATGTTATGCTCAGGGTTAGTTAAGACATCGATTTAAACCCATTTAACGTAGCGACACCTTAAGGACAACAATTAAGGACCCATCTAGCAAACTTAGAAAATTTCTAAGAATTAGGGTAGAACCCCGAATGACTTGAAATTTGAAACACTTAAACTCAGTGACATCCTAAACCCCTCAGAATTTTCTAGGAATTTTTAGGACTCATTAAACCCCTTAATTGATCAACCCTAATTTACATTTTAATTAGGACCCGAGAACTTGAAAAAATTCTAATAAATTAATTTTAAATCATAAAAATAAGCATAATATATCAAACTCTTTAGAATTCAGTCCCTAATCTATGAAAATTAAAAGCCCCTTGATTGGGCCTCAACCTGAACTTTAATTTAATCTTGATTAAAAATCACCTTTTAATTAAATTAAACAATTAAAAATTCCAAAATTTTCCCAAACACTTGGAAAAACCTTTTTGGGTCATTACTGACCTTTGGGAGTGATTCCAAGTAGTTTGGAACTGATTTGGATCAAAATCCCTAAAACAGCCCTTTAATTAAATAATTTTGATAATTCACTAAATAGCCCAAACTTTAAAAATTCATAACTAATTATAGAAAAATTCAAATTGAACAAACTCAAAGGCATTGGCATTCAAATCACACTAGGGCCTAGTATTTATTAAAAATGTTAAAATGCCAGAAATGAACTTAAATAAAAAAGTCAACAATCCGATCAAATTTAGTTCAAAACAAGACCAAAACTTCGGAAATTCATAACTTTGCATAAAAGAATCCAAATTGGGCATGCTAACTGTCTAACTGATCGGGTTAAGGTTTAGTATTTTATAAAAATATTAGCTCTTCACAAATCCCCCTTAATCAAAAATTCAATTTTGGACCCTCCTTAGCTCAGTGTATAGGTGGACCCTGAACCTCCTAAAAATCAGTAATGTAACTTAAACTCCGAATATCATTACCCTAAACATTAAAAATAACCTACACATCAAATTAATTAAAATGGATCTTAATTCACTAATATTTGGACATTAAATAAAACTCCCTTTTTAGAACTACAACAAACCTGGACAGTAGGCAATTGTAACTAACTACCTAGCTTAGGATCCTTCTCAGCCACACAGACCTCTACACACACTATAGGATTGTTTGCTAGGGCACCACTTCTAGACTTAGGCTAGGTCAGGGTTTACTTTTCCTGCTGTGTGCCGAGCTTTTCCGGGTTTTCACTACATGTTGTGATTGAATTGTTAGTGTGTTTACTTACTTTTATCATACTCTGGGATTTGATGTGATCGTACGATAGACTACCCATAGGTTAGGATTGATGTTGATGCTAATGATGTCTTCTGCAGGTGGCCATGCTCATACCATGCTAAAATAAAGGGGGGCAAAATTCATGATTTAAATACTAACGTTATTTTATACAGATGCTTCAGAAATTGCTCAGCCTCCCTAAATAAATGAGGGCTAAAATAATAAATCATTATGAATTGCTACAAGTGCTCCAGAGCTGCTTAGCCCTCAGATAATTAAGAGTATGGTCAAGTGTGGCTGTGATGAGCATTTTATTTTTTCTTATAACTGCTTGGGATGAAATATATGAATTGCTTGGGATAATTTATATTAGGATAACCATATAGGAGAGTCTAGAATTACTGCTTTCACTTAATATAATTATTTATAATCTGGTATAGAGTTGTGAAAGTTTATTTTGAGTAGGGATATAAGAATCCAAAGGTCGAATTCCAAAGAGGAAAGGACACCCAATATGAGGATAGTCCTTTTCTATTTGGAAATCCAAATTTTGATCATTCAACAACCCAAGGAGTCCAAGGGAGCTGAGATCCAAGGAGTTCAAGGAGGCTGAGATCCAAGGAGTCCAATGAAGCTGAAATCCAAGGAGTCCAAGGAAGAGAAGATCAAGAAGATGAAGACCTAGAGTATCCCACTCAAAAATAACTTACGTCTGTCCTAGGATTAGAAATCCGGGTTGTTGGCAGTGGTGCCCGGCCACTTTATTTTCTGCAGACCCTAGTTTGTAATTAAAGGACAGTTGGCCTATGGACATTTATTAATTGGTTTGATTATTTTGATGTGTTTTATTTATGATTGTGTGCCTTTAGGATTTTATGCTTTTTTTAGTTTATTGACGATCTGCATGCCGCTTTTGTTTTAGCCTGGATTTCGTTAGGCTCTCTAAGGACTAAAATATTTTCTACTTGTAACTAATATCTAAAATTTTAAGATTTAAATAATTTAGCAACCTAACGATCTAGGGAACTGTCGGAATCGTCTGGGGTCGCATGCATATTATTACATTTCTCTCTTTCCTTCTATAAGACACTTCCCCGCCCGTGGGTAGAGTTCGAATAATCTGACCTATGAGGATGAGGTGCCGGACCTAGGGAAGCCCAGTCTAATTCTAAAAATTATTTTCATAAACCTTTTTAAAATCCTGTGCATATCTGATTTAGATACTTTAATAAGCGTGCATTGCATTAGAAACTAATTAAATTAAAATTTTAATTGCATTAGTTCTAGGAGCATTCACCCAACATCAGTCCGGGGCCAATTAGAAGATCCTCTAGGCGTCGGCCCTACTTTCAAGAACTATAACCTACCTACCCATCTTTCATAAATGACTGGACAGCATGGTTTTGAAGCGACTAGGTAGTTAGCTGGCTCCCCAATCCAGGCCGGGGTAAGTCCAAATTTGGCATTGTATTAGTTAGGACACGGGTGTTAGTGTTACGTAGGACACTAGACCCATTAGATTTAGGAGTCATGGCTACTACTATTTTGTAGTATGCCTCATCAGTAGGTAAGTCTCCTTTCCTTCAGAGATTATAAACCCTACTTATCTGTGTCACACGGATGACGCCACCTCTATCCTTTTCTCCTGCATGCTTTGAGTGCATGATTTATTTACATTCCCTATTTTTTTCTCACTACCTTAGTCCCTTCGGATGCTGATCTGAGCCGTACATGTTGACTAAGCCTGGTTGAACCTCTCTTTCTCTTTGAGTAGGATTTCCTAGTCTCCGCCCTATGTGTCAATCCCAATTTGAGAAGAATAATATAAAATCCTTAATCGAGAGTTTTCTTAGGCCCCGACTTGAGATATAATTAACCACGGGGGCTTGTGCCCGTGAGAAACTGAATCCCACTTTCAAATAAACCTCACCCGAGCTAATGTATCGGGTGGAGGAAATCCGTTATGACGATAAGGTCACATATATTATTACCTATCGAGGTGTGCTGGTGAGAGCCACTATCCTCAATAGTTAATCATATATGTGATCGAATCTGCCCTCCCATTGGCCACATACCATCTCCCCCCGAGGGGCGGCGGTATTTGTTTGTCCTTTCAGAGGTCCACAGGTTTCTGACGATCACGGTGGGACAGGTTTCTCTCTCCATCTTTGGATTTTATATTATTCTTTCTTGTGTGTACTCCGGGATTGGTACTCCTTAGATTAGGTCCGTCCCACTCTTAGTTAGGGTCATTCCTTAGTTAGGATCGTTCCTTTTTCTTAGTTAGGGTTTCCCCCCTAGCTAGGTCTCCTTCATTCTGTTCTTCTTAGTTAAGGTTTCCCCCCTGGCTAAGCTTCTCTCCTTCTGACATTCTAGGTCATTTCGCCCCCTATCTATCATTCCTCTTCTCTTTATTTCTTACTAATCATTTCAAATCTCTTTTGTTCTTCTTGACAAACAGTGCCATGGCTTCCTTCATACCTTCCGTTACTTTCAATTTTGCCTCTGACGTGCGGGTGATACTTCTTGAATCCCTGCTAGCCAGTCCTCCTACTGGAGGAATCCCTTTTGGTTCCTTCATTAACTCAGCCTTCGTCACTCTTTGCAGGCCGACCCCTGCTGAGACTGTTGCCTACTCTCCTCCCCAGAGGAGAGCTCGCGTAGCCATGCAACCTTTCGGACGTCCAATTGCTCGGCGGACAGCCCGGCACCTGCTCGTCCTACTCATATTCATATGCAGCCGGCACACCCTATGGTTAGGCAGCCAGTGCCTAGACCACTTCCTATTCAGCCCACTCATCCAGCAATTAGGCGACCAGTGCTTACCGCACCTATTGTTCAGACTGCCCCGGCCCCTCAGCACCGGTAGGCAGTAGCTACCCCTGTTATTGTTCCGGTAGAGGCGGCTCGTATTCGGGTTCCCCCTCCTTCTTCCTCCAGGAAGAGGGGTGCCCAGACCGAGGCTCCTTCACCTTCCTCCCATCGGGTTTCAGCTTTCGCTCGGTTGTCTCACCCAGAGACCCTTGAGCAGACCCCGACACTTCCTGTAGTCCCTGTTCCCCCTGTCACTAAGGCAGTGGGTTCAGATATTGCTTCGTCTTCCACCTCCGGCCTTGGGAGAAGGGCCCAAAGGAATAGAAACTGTAGACTTCGGTTGGCTGCATTCGAGGCAAAAAGATAGCGGATGGCAAATTCGTTGGCTCACCAGGAGCCAGTTCAGAGGAGATTGTTCCCCTGGTAGTGGGCACCACGGCCAGTTGCAGTTTCCCCTACCCTGAACGTTACAATTGCCCCTAAAATAACAGCAGTTCAGGGAGGATGCTTCTCTCCACTGACACATAGTGGTGATGAGGAGGACGTCGCTCGCATTAAGACGGCCCCTCCTGTCACTACTACTTTACCACGCGCTAGGGTCCCCAGGGATGATGCTGCTCGAACCCTCTCTTAGAGCATTCGAAGCATTATCCTCTTAGCGCGGGGTCGAGGCCCTGTTAGTCAGGAGAGGTTACTCCACTAGATTTCTCAAGTATCCGTTCAGTTTCAGAGGCAGACTACTAGGCAGAGGTATAGGTGGCATAGAGGACAGCCACCCAGGCAGCCTGTTAGTTCAGTTTCGTTGGCGAGACCACAGACAGTTGCTCCAATCGTTAGACGACGCCCACGTCGTGGACAGAGGTAGCAGTTGGAGCCTCCCAAACCCCAGCTCCCTTCAGTTGTAGTAGCCCCGCAGCAGCCAGTTTCCCCTACTGGGTCCCGTTGTAGTAGATGGGTGTGGAAACGACGACAGGCAGAGTCCCCTGTCGAGTCAGTACAACCAGTTCAGGCAGTTAAGCATTTATAGGCAGTTGTTCCTTCCGGATCAGAGGCAATTCCAATGGTCTGTGATGCAGCGACAGATGATGATGTTGCAGTTTCTCCTGGTAGTTCACCAGTTCAAGCAGAGCCAACCCTTAGCCCCTACAGAACTTCCTCCCCTTTGAGTCCATATATAGAGGATTTCCATCAGACCCTCTATGAGGATGATGCACTTGAGGATGACCTACTTGAGGAGGAGTCAGATGGAGATATACCGGTGCACAGAGTATGCGTGGTTACTAGACGTGGCCACTCAGACGAGCAGATAGAGGCAAATGATGATGATGAGCAGGGAGATAGGAGGATCTCCCCGATCAGTTGAGACAGATGCCAAAGTGCTACAGTTACAGACTCAGATGGCAGAGATGACTAGGGCCATGACAGTGATGACAGCTCAGTTGATAGCTTTGGGGACGGTGCCCCAGATGACGGGCGTAGGCACTCATACTACGTCTAGGGATGTGCCAGTAGCACCATCTATAGTAGCATCAGGTCCTATAGGAGTAGAGAGGGCCCATAGAGCAGTTCCATTGGCACCTACAGCAGTCACTTTTACTACCCCAGTCCAGAGTCAGTCAGTTCAGTTGTCAACCGGACAGATTCAGAATTTGATAGCACAGAAGGTCGAACATGCCATTTTCTCAAGAAAGTTTGGAGAGGTAGTTAGTAGGGGCATCCTTACCCAATAGAGTACGAGCACGAGCCCTACCCCCCTGGTTTTATCCCTCATAGGTTCAGAGTCTTTGATGGGTTTGGGAATCCAAGGCAGCACGTTGCCCAGTACCGATCCATCTGCTGCAACATAGGAGGGAATGATGCACTGATGTTGAGACTCTTTATCAGCAGTTTAGTTGGGGTGGCCTTTGCCTGGTACGCCGACCTCTCCAACGATTCAATACGCACATTCGCAGAGTTGGAGCAGTTGTTTGTGCAGAGGTTCGTCAGTACAGAGTATCGGGTTACAGTTGGAGAGTTAGTTGTGACTAGACAGCACCCTCGAGAGCCTCTCCCAGATTATATAGTCAGATGGAGAAACCTCAGCCTACAGTGTGAGCCCCAATTACAGGAGTAGCATGCAGTAGAGATTTTGTTGAAGAACATAGATGGTCCGATAACACCTTATCTGAAGGGTTTCAACATTAGGACCTTTCAGAAGTTATTGACAAAGGTGATCAGTTTACAGGAAAGCATACCCGATGTAGTCTCTCCTAAGGTTGAGAGTCAACCTTCACGTAGACCTCAGCGGCAGGAGTCTTCAGGGGCACCTCCACCTAGGAGAGGGGAGGTACACATTATTTATGGACCATCAGATAAGGGCAAGAAGCCCTTAGTCAGTTCAGCACCACCTCAGCAGTCTCACACATCGGGCTAATCAGTAGTGCAGCCTAGACCCTCTCGTAGGACCCCAGAGAGTCAGCAGTACTTACGAGAGAAGCTTAGTAAGAAATATCCCTTTAAAAGGGAAATTGTGAAGAAAAATTTTAAACTCCTTACTAAGAGAAATATTTTAACATTCCCGAACAACAGTAGAGTGGAGGAGGAGGGGCAGACAGACCACCCACTCTATTATCCATTTCACAGACATATTGGGCATGTTATAGAAGACTGCTATGTATTCAAGGATAGAGTTGAGAAGCTCATGGCTAGTGGACAGATCCACCTACAGGACAGTGACTTGGTTCAGCCCAAGGGCAAGACATCTCAGACGGTTCAGATGATCTTGGGCTCCAGTAGTTACAGTGACAGTTAGAGTGATAGCCAGAGCAGTCGTAGCAGATCACCTAGAGGTTCTGAGAGAGAGTGGCAACTAGCGCTCTCTCGGAAGATGAAGCAGATGATCAGGCAGATAATTCAGAGTTCAGAGGTAGTTGAGAGGAGGCCTACCCAGGCCAAGTCAATAGTTGCTAGCTCAGTTTCTTCACCAGCACCTTTTTTCTTCTTCTGTTTCTATTGTAGTGCCTACTGAGCACATTTCTTTTCATGTTTTATGTAATAAGAAAATATATAAAAAGAAAAAGATTATTGTAACTTCCAAGGAAAAGATGGGACGCCTTTCAGCACTTACGCTGAAGGATTTCATTCTCCCTTTGATTGATGATGAAATAATAGAAGAAGGTAATTATGGCTACTTTTGATGTTCTGCCCCTGCTTTTACTTCTTATAGCACTCGCTCTTTTAATGTTTTATATATCTCTTATAATGATGCTGAATGTGATGAAGAGTCTGAGTGTGATGAAGAAATGATCTTTATGATTTCGGAGGGTGGTTATTACATGGATTCAGAAGATGAATTCGAGAACCCACTCTAGTCACTTTTCTCGGAGCCAACACAAGCCATTACCGCTGAACCAAGTGAATCTCCTGTTGAAGATGACTCGATATAGGAAGTTCACTTGCATTCAGGGAAGGTTCTTCCACCTAGAATGGCTAAGAATACAAAAGAAAAGGATAAGAACATTGTTACCCAGCAAGACGATCCTATCCCTTCCTCCCAAGAGCAGTCTAAGGAGAAAGGGAAATGCCCTCAGCTGAAGGTTGATTACAATGTATTGGCCCATTTAAGGAAAATGTCTGCCCTTCTTAGTGTCTATGATGCTTTGATGATGTCTCCTGACTTGAGAGAGACCCTAGTAAAAGCACTACTCGAACCAGAGTCCTATCAAGCCTTCTTTGCTTTCGAATCTATTGGGGATGCATGCTATTTGAGAGAGATACCTGTTTGTGTTGAAGTTTGAAAGCGGGTTTTGAAAAATTTTATTTTCTTTGGGGAATTCAAAATTGACATTAAAATTTAATTCTAAAATCAAACATCCCATCAAAATTATTACACCATCTCGGGAGGTAGAAATAAAATTTCAGGATAGGGTTCAGATTTAGAATTATAAATTCCACCTTGAATATCGTAACTAGATTTAAGAGAGAACTTCGTATGGCCCCTAAAGGGTCAAAATAAAGTTCAGTCAAATATCGAGCTAGGATAATTAAGAGGAGTGATCGTTAGTTTCATATTCGAATTCATTTTAATAAAAGCTATATCTCCCTAAAGGGAGAAGATATCATTTATCAATAATCGTTCGAACATAACGATAACGATCGTTAATAATTTAACTTCCCCAAAGAGGGCTAATTGAGTTTTAAAAATTAATTTTTTTATAAAAAAAATTAGATGTGGGTTCTAAATCTTCTACGAGCACAAGCCCTCGTAGTTAATTACATCGTGGGAGACCGGAGTCTCCTACAAAAACTTTCGATTAAAATAATGACAGAAATTTTATTTAGAGATTTGTATGAGTGATACAAAAGAGGTGAGTTTGGAACTCAGATAGGGAGTGGATCAAGTTTGAGCTGTTATTTTAGAGTCAAAAGAGGAATGGTAGGAGACACTTTAGGATTCTGAAATAGTTCAGAAGCGTCTCGATTTAAGCTAAATATTGGACTTTAAATTTTAGATTTAGAGATGCTTTAATTTGAGTTGAACATTTTATTAGAAATTTGGGATTACATTCCCGGAGGTTGGGATCTTATAACTCAAAGTCTGCCCCGGATCCTAAATCTAAATTTGGACACTGGAACACAGTGGTCCGAACCTAACTAATGCAGTGCAAAATCTGGGCTTACCCCAGCCTGGATTGGGGAGCCAGCTAAACCACCTAAACACTTCAAAACCATGAGTCCGGTCTTTTAATGTAGAGTGGCTAGGGACGTTATTTAAGATCGGTTTAAAAAGTTGGGGTCGACATATAGAGCAGATTCCTAATTGACCCCTTGACTTATGTTGGGTGGAATGCTTAGACTAAAATGCAATTAAAATTTTAATTTAATTAGTTTCTAATGCGATGCATGCTGTTTAAAGTATCCAAATCAGGTATGTATGAGATTTTAAAAAAAGGCTTATAAAATAATTTTTTTTGAAAAGACTAGACTTCCCCAGATCCAGCACCTCATCCTTATAGGTCGGATTATTTGGACTCTACCCGCAGGTGGGGAAGTGTCTTATAGCAAGGAGGGAGAGAGATGCAGTAATATGCATGCGACCCCGGACGATTCTGGCTATTTCCTAGGTCGTTAAATTTCTATGTTATTTAAATCTTAAAATTTTAAATATTAGTTATGAGTAAAAATACTTTTGGTCCTTAAAGAGCCTAGCGAACTCTAGGCTAAAATAAAAAGAACGACATGCAATCGTCAAAAAATTAAGAAAAGTAGGCAACCCTATACGCAATCAAATTAAATCACAATACATTAAATAATTAAATTAATTAAGTAAATGTCCATAGGCAAATTACCTTGCTTATTACAACCCAGATTTACATAAATTAAAAGTGGTCATGCACCACTAACAATAACCCGGATTCTAATCCTAATACAGACGCAAGTGACCTTGAGTGGGATACTCTCTATCTTCAACTCCTCGGTCTTCTCCTCCTCGAGCTCCTTAGGTTCTTCGTGATCGGATACCCAAATGAAAAAGAAAACTCTTCCCTTGAGGGGAAGGTTGCTCGTTCCACTTTGGGTAGTAAAATGATTCAAATTTGGAGTTCTAAATGGATAAGGACTATCCCCCAAAGGGGTATCCTTTCCTCTTTGGAATCTAACCTTTGGATCTATGTATCCCAAACTCAAAGTGCCACTTTCACAACTCAATACTCAAATGAATTACATAAATATGAAAATTAAAATTCTAAACTCTCCTGCAAGGTTATCCTAAGCATTTAAATATTAAACACATCCCATACAGTTATATGTGTGTATATATACAGAAAAATAAACACACATGGCCACGCTCTTTTTTATTTGGGGGCTAAGCAGTTGAAGCACATGTAGTATTTATATTTATTATTTATTTAGCCCCCTTTATTACCTTGCACGAGCGTGGCCACCTACAAAAAATTCAGTGAGCATCCAGATTGTTCCTAACCTAAGGATAATCTAATCGCCCATCACATCAATCTACAGAGTGCAGTAAAAGTAAACAAACACATCAATCAATTTCAATCACAACATGTAATGAAAACTCAGAAAACCCGGCACACAGCTGAAAAGTAAACACCGGCCTAGCCTAGATCTAGAGTTGATTGTCCTATCAAACCATCTAAAGTGTGTGTAGTAGGTCGTGTGGCTGGGGTAGATCCTAGGATGGGTAATTTGTTCAAATTATCTAATATTTGAATTTGTGAAAGGCTCAAAGAGAGATTTAATTAAAGTTCAAATATTAGTATATTAAAGTTTAAATTAAACTCATTTTAACAGTTAAATGATTACTACCTTTGTTGCTCACCGGAAGTTTATTTCACCTTCCTTGTTGCTAAGTTAATAACATCGTAGGCCTGGGTTACCTAGTAGCAATCGGGGTTGATTAAGTTGATTTAATTTATTAAAAATTAAGGATCGATTAATATTAATTAAGTTAGTTAATTACTGATTTTAAAAGTTAAATTATTTTATATTTTTCATCAACAGGTTCGTGGCGTTGTGCCACCAGGCTCGAGGAACCAGGCCTCCTTAGGACACTTAGCCCCGCAGCCTGGAGTAGTCCATCCTAAAAACTTTGCTGATGTATTTGAATTAAGGGTTTTAACTTGGTTAAGTAATTAAAAGTAACTAAATTTTGATGTTTAACACTCCATTGAATTTATTCGTGGCGTTGTGCCACCAGGCTCGAGGAATCAGGCCTCCTTAGGACACTTAGTCCCGTAACCCGGAATAGTCCATCCAATAAACTTCATCTTTGGAGTGTTTGTTATGCATTTGAGTGTTGGTTGAGTATTTTATTAATCAAGTTAAAGTTTTTTGAAATTTTAATGAATTATTGGATTTTTAAAAATTATTGGAATTATTTAATTATCTTAATTAAGGGGTCCAAAAGTTGACTTTTCAATTTAAAGCTCATTTTATAAGTTTTAGATTTTTAATAAATATTAGACCTTATGATGAGTTATTAGACTGTTAGCACACTCAATTTGGAGTTTTATGTGATAAGTTTCATTTTTGAAGTTTAGGCCTAGATTTGAACTACGGTTAACCAAAAAGTTAACTTTTTGACTTTGACCAGATTTTGAAGGTTTGACATTTTAAAAAAATACTAGACCTTAATTGGAGTTGATTGACACTAAGTTTTCTCAATTTGGATTTTTCTGAAATTAGTTGTGAATTTTTAAAGTTTTGACCTTTTATTTGAATTATTTAATTTGTTTAATTAGAAGGCTTTTGATGATTTGATTCCAAATAACCTCCAAACTTCTTGAAATCACCTCCAAAGATCAGGAATGATTATCAAGTGTTTAAGAAACTTTTGGGATTTTTAATAATTTTTAATTAATTAAATTAATAATTATTCAATTTCACTTAAAATTAAATTATTCTTAAAATTGATATCAAATCTGGTTGGTTTTAATTTTCATGTGTACAGACTTAAATTTTGGTCAGTTAGAAGGGTTATTTGTGTTTGTTTGATTTAAATTTGATTTAGTACATTTTTTGGAAGGTTTAAATGCTTAATTAAGGTTTGATTTTGATTAACTTAATTAGAGGGCTTAATGACTTCAAAATTCAGTGAGCTATTTTTTGTGAACTGAGAATGTTACTAAGTTCAAGTGGTTTGAGTTTCAAGTCAATAGGAGGTGGATCCTAATTATTAGAATTATTCTAAGTCCTCTAAATAAAATTCTTAATTATTGTCCTTAAGTGGCACTAGTGTTTGAATAGGTCCAAAATTTGGTGTCTCTAACCCTTAAAGCAAAACACATATACCATAAAAATTTTAAAGCCTATTTCTATGTGTTTTGAAAGAAATGAATTTTTAAAGTTTTAGGTCAAAATATAACCTAGAGCTTTAAAAATTCAATTTACCAAAATACAGCCATAAATAGGGGCCAAGAAAAATTGGGGATGTGAGGAACATCCCCAAATATGCCCTGACCAAATCTGAGTTGAATTGGATCACTGAATTATGAGTTATCAAGGAAATTCAATTTTTTATAAACAATAAATATCATAAAATCCAGTGATCCAAATATAATGAAACAACTTGTAAAATAAAATTGGGCTCGAGACGATTCCAACGAGCCCAAGAACGTTAAATTTGGATAAGATATGACTTTTTGGCGATTTTTTAAAGTTTCAGTCATTTCTGTGAATTAAATATCGTACCAGACGATATAAGTTTGTACAGTACGAACCAGACACGTGTTCTGAGTGGGAAATCATATCGATGATCATACTGTACGATCGTGAGATCGTACAGTACGTTTACGCATGATCTGGAGCGAAATCACAGCCGTTTGATCAAAATAAAGGAAATGGAGGGTTGTGATTTCATCTTCTACCCATGAACAACCGAAACTTAAGCTTAGAAAACCTTCTAAACGTAACTTAGGGTAGATTAAATGGAATGAAATTTTGAAAAATCATAAAATATGATTAAAGAAGAGAAAGAAAGTTATTTTTACGTGTAAAAAAGCATCACACTTGAAACACATTAATCCCTAGATCTAGGAGCTAGGGTTGAGGATTTACCACTATTGGATGGATGATTTTTGATGTCCACTAGCTTGTTGAGCTTGTAGATTGTCCACGAATAATCTTCTAGAAGAAATGGAGGGCTTCCAACGTCTAGATCACGAGCTAGACGAGTTGGACGGACTTCAGGAAAGAGGTGGCTGGAAGCTCGTCGCCGGTGGATTTGATTGGTTGGATTTGAATGGGAGCTCAAGGGGAAGAGGTCTGGAGCTCAAACGGACTGAGAGTTTAACTGGAAGAGCTTAAGGTGGTGAGAGAGTGTAGAGTAGAGAATGATAGCCTTTTTTTATCCTTTTCCCCTATTCAAACGGTCCAAAGCTTGAGGGACGGCCCTGATGCATCAAAGGCCTCCCTTGGATGATGGACAAGTGTCCCAAGCCTTGGAAGGCTGACCCAAAGGCTGGAGCAAAGGGGGAACTCCTATTGGAGGATTCATGCTCATGGGGGGGACCACTACCATTTAAAGCTAAACCAAGGGATGAGCTTGGTTTAGAGAGCTTAAATAGAACTTTTGGATTTGAGTGGAAAGGGCTATGCATCTTAGATTAAGGGAAAAAAGAGTTCACATTCATGGTTGACCATTGAAGAAAGGGTTTAGTATTTTGTTGACCTCTTTGACTGGTCAACCAGTCAATAGGGGCTGATGTGGCAAGGAGAAATGTCTTGAGAGCTGCTTGTAAGTGTCAAGTTCAAAGCCTAGGTAGAGGGATCAATGTTGAGTGGGGTTTGACTATTTGAAAGCTCTTTGGAGGCTTGGTTGACTAAGTTGACTGGTCAACCAGCCTACATGGCTGATGAGGTGGATTTATAGGATCCTAATGAGCTGGTTTGGAGGATTGGAGGGAGTTTAAAGCTTAAGGAATTGAAATTGAATGTGAATGTGAAGGTTTTCACCCAATGCATTGAGTTGACTTGGTCAACTCAACTTGAGTTTGATCCATGATTGCTTTGGAAGTACTTGAGCCATAGGTTGAATGCATTTGAGGATTTGATGGGGTTTAAAATGGATTGATTTAAAGTCTGGATTAGGCTCTAATGACCTCATACAAAAATGAGGTCAACAATACCATGCATTACCTTTTCAGATCGCAATATTCTCTTGGGTACCTCTGATTACAATCGTCCCTTGTACGTCACCGCTGAAGTCAATGACTATGAGTTGAACAGGGTCCTCATTGATCAAGGAGCTCCAGTAAACATCCTAAGCTATGAAACTTTAAAGAGCTTCTCCCTCGGTTATCTGAAGTTAACCTACGATAAGATTATATTGAAAGGCTTTAATGACCAAGGACAGCGGGCCCTAGGGTCTATCACCTTGCCTCTGAAGTTTGGAAATTTCCTTACTGAGGCAAAGTTTCATGTGATCGAGGCTGATACTTCGTACAGGGCTCTCTTAGGAAGGCCTTGGCTCCATGAGTATGGAATGGTGCCCTCTACCCTGCACCAATGTATGAAGTATATGAGGAATGAAGTCGAGTATTCCATTCCTAGGGATACCCAACCATTTTTCGTGCATGAGATCTCTATTTACGACGATGCTGAGCATTACATACCTCGTAAAAAGAGTAAACCTCATCCTGCCCAGTCACCAGTGATACCTGCCAGTACTATACAGGGTCTTATACAGCTACCTGCGTGAGGTCCATCACAGGTTAGTATTGAGGCAGATACTTCCGTTGTAGATTCTGTTAGATCTCATTTCCAATTGCAGTTAGGCACGATGTTCCCCCTAGCATAGGTAGGGGAGAGAGAGGTAGAGGTAGGGGTAGAGGGTCGATCCACTCGCCGTAAAACTATGACACTCAAATCCCTCCTCCCTCATATCTTTACGCTTCTCCTCTAACTGTCGAGTCCGACTACTCTGACGATGAGATGATTGTTGTTCCTCATCGCCCAGCTCCCTCGCTAGCCCCGAATTTCACTGATTATAGTTCACTACCTACCTTTTGTAGGTACTTGGTACCCGAGGGCGGTTTAGTTATTGACAACGGTTCAGATGAGAAAGTAGACCCCCGACGTTAGACCACTGGTCAACGGCCCCTTTCCTGCCAGATATGCGGAATTAGAGTTGAGGAGTCTCACCCGAAGTCTTTAGTTACCCCCTCCACTAGTGATGGTGGCGCACTACAAATTAGAGGTCGCCCTCCGCCTCCACTGTAATAAACCTTTATAACACCGCGAGCTAGTGAGTGTGTCTCGTTATCCCACAGTGTAGGTGCCCTGCTGGGTCCTGAGAGTCAGGGTTCAGTGGAGACTGCTATGGATAACGAGGTCACAACTACCCCTCGTTATTTTTCCCCTTTTGTGGAAAACTGCGTAGAGCGGGGAGCAGTTATCTCGACTTGGTCGAATGAACAAGCTCTACGGCAGGCTCGTGTTTGGCGAATCGATATGCCTCAGACCAAGCCAGGCTTAGGTTATATTGAACATAGCTCACCTAGCCACGCTAACATTCGAGATGTCTCCCACTCATATCCGGTTATTTCTCTTACCAATAAAGAAGATCCGGATGATGACGAGGACAGAATACTTGATGCTCCCTGAGAGTTTGAAGATGGTATCACTTCCGCCATAGACGAACTGTGTGAGGTAAACTTAGGCACTGAATCAGATCCTAGACCTATTTTTCTTGTTATCTGACTTAGAGGCTCAAGAATACAACAAGCTACTCTTAGAGTTTAGAGATTACTTTGCCTAGAACTATACCGAGATGCCTGGTCTAAACCTAGATATAGTAGTCCACAAACTAGCCATTAAGCCTGATGCAGTCCCTATTAAGCAAGCACCTCGTAGGATGAGTTTAGAAATAGAACAACAGGTGATCGCTGAGACTAAGAAGCTTATAGAGGCTGATTTCATTCGTGATGAGAAGTACCCTACTTGGCTCGCCAACATTGTTCCAGTCCGGAAGAAGAACGGGCAGATTCATGTATGTATCAATTTCCGTGATTTAAATAAGGCATGTCCTAAGGATGATTTTTCTCTTCCTATCCATGAGCTCATGGTGGATATAGCATCATCCCATAGCATTTTCTCCTTCATGGATGGTTCATCTGGCTACAACCAGATAAAGATGGACCCCGAGGAGGAGAAGTTTACTGCATTTCGTACACCCATAGGTATATTATGCTACAAGGTGATGCCCTTTGGTCTCAAGAATGTCGGGGCCACCTATCAACGTGCTATGACTGTTATCTTTGACGAGATGATACACGAGCAAGTTGAATGCTATGTGGATGATCTGATGGTCAAAAGCAAGGTCCGTGAAGATCACCTTCGAGATCTACGAATCATTTTTGAACGCCTGTGCAAATATGACTCAAAAATGAATCCTCTAAAATGCGCATTTGGAGTTAGTGCAGGAAAGTTCCTAGGGTTTATAGTTTGCTACCGTGGCATTGAGATTGACCCTTCCATGATTAAAGCCATCGTAGACTTCAAACCTCATAAAAGTCTTACCCAGCTAAGGTCTTTTCAAGGAAAGCTAGCCTTCCTACGGAGATTTATCTCCAATTTTTCTGGTAGGTGTCACCCCTTTGCTGCCCTAGCAAAGAAGGATGCCCGCTTTCACTAGAACGAGCGTTGTCAGGAGGCCTTTGAGAGTATAAAGTGCTACCTGATAAACCCCCCTGTTTTAGCTGTACCCATCCCAGGGAGGCCGTTAATTCTCTACACTACGGTCCTAGATGAGTCCTTGGGTGCGCTGTTGGCTCAAGAGAATGAGGAAGGCAAGGAGAATGCCTTGTACTACCTCAGTAGACGGTTGATACCTGCAGAGCTGAAATACCCAGCGATGGAAAAGCAATGTTTAGCTTTGATCTTCGTGGTGCAGAAGCTTAGGCATTATATGCTTTCACATAAAGTCAACCTGATCTCTCGAGTTAACCCCTTGCAGTATCTGATGACATGTCCGACCCTCTCAGGTTATCTAACACGATGGTCTATGATCCTACTGTAGTTTAACATCACTTTTATCCCTCAGCGGGCCGTTAAAGGACAAGCTCTAACTGATTTTCTTGCCGCTCACCCGATCCATGCAGACTCCCCACTCAATGATGAGCTACCTGGCGAGCTAATCATGAGTGTGGATGAACAGGAGTCCCCTACTTTGGAGTTCTACTTTGACGGTGCGTCATCCATTAAGGCCTTGAGCCCGAATGAAACTCCCATAGTTAGGGTAGGTCTGGGCCTCATTTTTGCATCACCTGAAGGCCACATCCTTCGTTATTCCTACAGTCTTTCAGAACCTCGTACCAACAATGAAGTCGAGTACGAAGCTCTAATTTTAGGACTAGAGTTGGCTATTCATATGAATGTCATGCGGGTAAAAATCTTTGGAGACTCATAACTGATTATAAATCAAGTAGCGGGAGTCTACAAAGTACTTAAACCTGAGCTCTTGCCCTATCACAACAAGGTAATAGAGCTCTTGTGCTTGATTCCAGAAGTGACCTTAGATAAAATCCCTAGATCTGTTAATGGCAAGTCAGATGCATTAGTTAAGCTAGCAAAGGAACTGGCTGACCCAACTGGCAACCCACTATCTATCGTTGTCCAGTGCCGTCAAGCCCTATGCCCCGTAGACTTGTCTTCTCCCGATCAGACCCTCACGGTGTTCTCAGTTGAGGAAGAGTCAGATTAGAGAGTACCATTTATAGAGTATTTAAAGCATGGCAGGCTTCCAGATGATAGATCCCTTGCTGCTCAGATCAAAAAGAGAGCTCTATCATTCACTTATGTGAACGACACCTTGTATCGACGCTCTTTTGACCAAATATGGTTGCATTGCCTCAACAACGAGGAGGCTCGCAAGGTCATGGGTGAGATACATGAAGGTCTTTATGGTATTCATCAGTCCGGATAACAAATGAAGGGTAGAATTAAACGTCTTAGTTACTATTGGCCGACTATGATCCGTGATTGCATGGAGCATGCTAGAAAGTGCCACCAGTGCCAAATTCATGGCACGGTGATTCACCAACCCCCTAATCCGCTGCACCCTACTGTATCATCTTGGCCATTTGAGGGCTGGGGCACGGATGTAGTGGGTCCTATCAACCCTCCTTCCTCTAAGGGTCATAGGTTCATTTTAGTTGCCACTGATTACTTCTCTAAGTGGGCAGAGGTTGTGCCACTTAAGGAAGTCAAATCAGAAGATGTGATACATTTCTTTCGTGATCATATTATCTATTACTTTGGTGTCCCGCTCCGTATCATTTCAGATAACGGCCCGTCATTTAGGAGCACCAAGATTGCTAGATTTGCCCGCCGTCATAACATCAATTGGCGCTACTCTTTAATTTACTATCCCAAGGCCAATGGCTTGGCGGAGGCATTTAACAAAACTCTCGTGCAATTAATAAGAAAGATCTTTGTTGCAAACAAGCGAGAGTGGCACGATAGACTTCCCGAGGCACTGTGGGCTTATAAGACTACATACCGTAATCCTACTCAGTCCACCCCATATACTTTGGCCTTTGGGGTTGAGGCCGTCCTCCCACTTGAGGTCGAGCTCCCCTCATTAGGTGTGGCAGTTAGCCACAATCTTTCCCACGAAGATAACGCCCGACTACGGATGGAAGAGCTTGATGGTTTAGAAGAGCTTCTCTTGCAAGCTTATCAGAACCTCAAACTATACCGGGCATGTATGGCTCGATCACATGATCACCTTGTCCGACCCTGTGCTTTCCGGGTTGGCGAGTTGGTCCTTATTTTGCATAGGCCTATCATTTCGCGCCATCGTCGAACTGGTAAGTTCGAGCCTGTCTGAGAAGGCCCCTTCGCTGTAGAGCAAGTCTATGAAGGTGGTACCTACCTACTATTTGATGCCAATGGTGTTCACCCTATGCCTGCCATCAACGGGCAGTACTTAAAAAATTATTATGCCTGAGTTTTGCTCTTCGAAAAGGGGGGGGGGGGTCTCCCTACCGCCTGTAAATATTCCTCCGTATGTGCACCCCCTTCGGAGAGGCTTCCTCACTTTTCGGCAGTCTGTGTGGCCACGACGATTTTTCCTCTACCACACGACATTTATTACGAAGAGTATGAGGCTATCCTTAGGGGTGGTGATGTGAGATGATATGATTCGTGCACTAGCATAAACTCTAGTCTCTATAATCTCCCTTGACTGAACTCTTTTAGACCAGATCTTGACCCATATTAATTCAAATAAAGATCTAAATTCTATCTTTAATGATGGGGTCTTTAAATTCAATGTGTGCAAAATTTTAAAAAAAAAGAGAAAAAAAAATTAATCTGAGAAAAGTCTGAGAGTTTGAAACACAAAGTAAACTTTTGATGGAATTTTTCTTGGAAAGTACGTGATTTATTTTTCCTGATGAAAGATTTACCTCTGTCTTCTTTAAAAAGCGAAGTAATTGGTGGTTGACTCCTCTAAAATGCTTGAAGAAAAATTATGATGTTTCAAAAAATGTGTGCATTCTCTCTCATCCCTTGCTTGGGATGATTTCATATTTCGAACTAAAATCTATATCAAATTAAAATTAGATTTAGAGATGAATATTTTCCCCGTCATCTTGTAGTTTCTATCTCATAGGCATCTTTCGTGGCTAATGAACATACCTCATAATTTCCTTATTCAAGTTGTTCATTCTTATCATAGGATTGGATTTGCTTTGTGGATTTTTCTTCCTTGCACAAAGAGAGTGAGTTTTCTTCTCTTATGTTTGGAAGATAATCTTACAACTGAGAAAGTTTTCCTTTAGGGATTTAGAAAGGGAGCCAATTATAAAAATCAAAGATACACAAAATATATCAAAAGTGAAAAGATGTACAGTGCGCCAAAAATTAAAGATACATAAAGTGTATCAAATATGAAAAGATGCGTAAAATGCACCACAAAGTCAAAGATGCACAAAGTGTATCAAGTAATTAAAAGATGCGCAGTGCGCCAAACCAAGTTGAGGGGCTCAAAATAGGCCCAAAATGAATAGGTAAATGGCCTCCCTTTCTTGTAAATCTCTAAGTCTCAGAAAATTCATATCCTTTGATATTTGTGATACTTGAGTTTGAAAATCATGATTTTGGATTCATCATCGTGCAATGATGTTCTATTAGATATAAAGATATTTTCATGCAAGAAGATTGAGAAGATTCAATTTCTCTCTCTGATTTAAATTATTTTGAATTAGATTTTCATTCAAAATATATATATATATATATATATATATAAGGGAGAGAGCCCAGTTTAGCTTGTAGGGAGCTTAAGATGGGTTAGCAAAATTTAGATCCCTAACCTTTTTGGGTTTAGGTGGAGTCAACCTATATTGCTGAACTTTCTGAACCTTTTCTAAGGATCAAGACGATTAAGAGGTTAATTTTTTATTTCTAAAAATAGTCCTTTTACTCTATGATGAAATTTTCGCTCTTTAAGGGATGTGTGAATCAGGATTCTCTCAAATTAATTGGTAAGTGCTTAAACATCTCTTAGTGGTCACACTATTGAGTTTGTTTAAATGCTTGTCGTATGCTTTTAAAAATTTGTGCACGAAAATATTTTGACCTCAACATCTGATTATAGCCCATTCTTAGGGACTGATAAGAGTCTCGCATTTATTGCACTATTCTCTTTTAGTTCTGGTTGTTTGGGAGTTCCCCCCTCTCCGTTTCCCCAATTTCACTCATCAGTTTGAGTGTGGCCTGGGATATCAAAGTCATTGACTTAGGTCCCTTAGGGGATGTGATGCTGGGTCTATACCAACCTATATTCGGCAGGAATGGTGATGTTGATCTACCATCCTAATTTGAGTTTCATCCCTATATCAATTTTATTATGATTGTGCCCCCAGTTTTATTCATGTGGCGAATGTGGCCTGGGTTATCAAAGTCAATCCTACCTCCCTTTTTGTGTTCTAATCACTAGAGGATACCTCATACTAGGGGTAACTCACGGATATGATAAACGTTCCCTCTACCGCGTGTTACCTTCGACAATACGGGATATACTTAATCTATGATTCTGAACAAATAAAAGTATACAAAATAAAAATTTGCATTGACAAATTAAAAGAGGGAAGCTCTTAGTAGAGCAAAACCGATTGCCTTTGTCACAGGTGGAACCCGAAAATACTCTTTAAGAGCTCAAATTCCCCAAGATTTTCTTTTTCCTCCCCTTCGAAGCATCTAAGTGATCGCTTCAAGGAGGAGTTCATATTCGTGTTGTTGTGATCCTTTGTGATCATGATAGTCCTTGTTAGTGATGTAACCTGCCTTGTTCTAAGTGTTAAAATCACACCTCTGAGTGCTTGGATCCTCTAGCCAGAAGATCAGCTCTCTAGTATCCATTAGCAATCTACTGCTTCATCCCTACTCTGCTCTCGGCTGCCAGAGTAGTTCTACGGATGTAGTAGTGTTACTCCCACAACTCATAGGGTCCCACTAGTCAGGGTGGGTGTTACCACTGTGAGGATTGATATTTATTCATTTTATTATCCCATGTGGCGAGTGTGTCCCCCCGCTGCCTTGAATTATCCTTCCAGTAGTGTTGTGGTACACCTGGTCTCAAGTGTTAGCATCACTGCCCTGAGGGCTCTGACCTCCTAGCAAGAGATCAGCTCCTTCCTTCCTTATAGACCCACTCTCTCATCCGTACTCTATTCTTAGCTGCTAGAGTAATTTTACGGATATGTCGGTATTGTTGTCACCTTCTATAAGGTTCCACCAGTTCATGTGGGTGTGCCACTATAGTCTTCTTTGATTATTTCTTCTTGATGTAGTCATTTTCTTTGTAGCAAGTATATCCTTCTTGCTACTTTAGTCGTTACTCATTGGGAATGAGATTGCCCCTCTCACACTTTGTTGAGGGCGTACTTTTCCTTGTTGTCTCTCGAGGCATCAGTCTGATGCTTCCAGCTTTACATGATCCAGATGTTGTTTAAGAAGTTTTGTTGGCATTTGGGTACTCATGGCCACGATGATTTGTCCTCTACCACATGGTAACTAAAGCGCTAGTTTGGGACTCCTTAGATGACTCTTCCCCTTGGAATTTCCCAATCTACCTTGCTACTTTCCCTCACATCCCTACATATATGTGTGTCAGGGTATGGTTGAGACGACTTTTCCCCGATTATCTTACCGCTCTGGCAGACATCAGACTTTACCCTAATAGTTTTGCTATCTCTAGCAAACATCAGACTTTACTTGGTCGGGAGTGCCTGATAGAGCCCCTGGGAGACATTTCTCACCACCCTTTTAGCCTGATTGTCTCGTCGCTTTGGTAGACATCAGACTTTACCCTGATCGCCTTGTTGTTTTCAGCAGACATCAGACCTTACTTGGTTGAGAGTGCCCCGCAGAGCCCCTGCGAGACATATCTCACTACCACTTTCTCCTGATTGCTCTACCACAGGCATATGTGCCGGGTAGGCATCAGACCTTACTTGGTTTAGAGTGCCCCGCAGAGCACCTGCGAGACATATCTCACTACCACTCTCTCCTGATTGCTCTACCACAGGCATATGTGTCGGGTAGGCATCAGACTTTACTTGGTTGAGAGTGCCCCGCAAAGCCCCTGCGAGGCATATCTCACCACCACTTTCCCCTGATTGCTCTACTGCAGGCATATGCGCTGGGTGGGCATCAAACTTTACCTGGTTGAGAGTGCCTGACAGAGCCCCTGGAAGGCATATTTCACCATTCTTTTACCCCGATCGTCTCGCTTTGATCAAGCAGACATCAAAATTTACCAGTTGAGTGAGCCCCAACAGAGTCCCTGGGAGGCATTCCTCACCACCTTTTCTTACTCTGATTGTCCTATAAAAGACTACACAGGCATCAGATCTCGTGGCTTATTTACTTTTGTTGAGGTCAGGCAGAAGTATTGAGTCACCCCTATCCACCATTCCGAAAGAAGTAGGAGAAGACGGGATCCTTTCACCTTCTATCTTACTGTTTGAAATGATCAGTCAGGAAGTTGGTTTTACTTACCGGTTGAGAGAGCCCGATAGAGTCCTTGGGAGGTATTCCTCACCACCCCTTTTACTCCGGATGTTCTGTAAAAGATTAAGCAGACTTCCAATTTTGTGGCTTATTTACTTTGCTGAGGTCAGACAGAGTGTTGGGTCACCCTTATCCGCTGTTTCAAAAGGAGCGGGAGGAGACGGGATCCTTTCACCTTCTATCCTACTATTTAAAATGATCAGTCAGGTAGTTGGTTTGACTTACCAGTTAAGAGAGCCCGACAAAGTCCCTGGGAGGCATTCCTCGCCACCCCTTTACTCCGGATGTTCTGTCAAAGACTAAGCAGACTTCCAATTTCATGACTTATTTATTTTTGTTGAGGTCAAGCAGAAGTATTGAGTCACCCCTATCCACTGTTCCGAAAGGAGCAGGAGGAGACAGGATCCTTTCACCCTCTATCTTGATGTTTCGAAACGATCAGTTAGGTAGTCGGTTTTACTTACTTGGTTGAGAGAGCCCGATAGAGTCCATGGGAGGTATTCCTCACCACCACTTTTTTCCTGATTGTCTCGCTCTGATCAAGCAGACGTCAGACTTTACTCAGTTGAGAGCACCTTACGAAACCCCTAGAAGGCACGCCTCACCACCTTTCACCTTCTATCCTACTGTTTCGATACGGTCAAGCAGGTAGTTGGTTTACTCTACCACTTTGTTCTTTGCTCTCTCCTTAGCTCTGCCCTTGCTACAGGGTAAGGTCAGGAGATGACCACCTTTTCACCTTCTATCCTGCTATTTCGATACGGTCAGGCAGATAGTTGGTTTGCTTTACTACCTTACTTTTTGGGTTTTCTCTTCTTAGCTCTGCCCTCACCAAAGGGTAAGGCAAAGAGAAGATCTCCCATACTGTGTCACCTTTTGGTGGCCTGTTACTACTTTACCCTTTATTCTCTCCTCGGCTCTGCTCTTGCTATAAGGCAAGGCTAAGAGAAGATTCCCCTTTGCTCTCTTTCACCTCTTTTGGTGCTCCCTTTTCTTGGGTATTTACTTTACTTCTTTTGTCACATTCGGTCAAGTCAACACGAGCGGTTCACTAGTTTGTTCGCCACTCCTGTTGGGGGTCCGTTAGTTGACCCTGATTTTCCCCCAGACCTAGGTCAAAGAGTTGACCTGGTCAAATTTGACCAGGCTAGACCCCAGAACCCATCCCAATAGGTTCAGGGAGTCAAGCCAAGTCTGCTGAGCTCAGACCTAAGTTCTGGGTCAACCTGGTTGACCTGGTCAACCCAGGTTAACCCATTAAGCCCTTAATGGGTCAAAACAATTCAAATCAAATTCAAACCCATCCAGGGCCTAACCCACCCATCATATGGGTCTATTTGACTAGGTTGACTAAGTCAATGGTCGACCTAGTCAACCCAAGTCATTAATGGGTCAATTGGACCCATTAAGACCCATTAGGGCTTTTAAAGCCTTTCCTAATGTTCTAAAACCCAAAACCACGGCTAAGGGGAGTGGAGATCTCCCTTAATCAACCCCAGATCTAATCCTAGCCGTCAAGCATAGGTTTAGGGCCTTTAAATAGAGGAAATTAGGGTTATTTTTTGATCTTTCACTCATTGCTCTTGCTCCAAGCCCTCACCTGTGAGACTTGGTGTGCGAGCTCCCACAAGATTCCTCTAACCATCCAAAGTCAAACCGACCAGCCAAGGCCACCACCAGCGAGACTTCCGGCTACCCGAGACTCCAGACGTTCCAAGGCTTCTCCCGTCCAATCCGGTCCGAATTAGAGCTTGAGTCCAACTAGGAAAAGATATGTGGATAGCCTACAAGCTCAACAAGCCCAAGAACGCGAAATTCCATCGAGTATTTTGGGTAAAATCTCAAACCCTAGCTAGATACACTTAGGGTTAATTAGCATCGTCATTAGCGCATATTAAGCCAAATAAATTATCCCACATGATTGCTCTTCAGTATTAGAAGCTATGTTTCAAATTTCGTTCGATTTGGTGTAGCCGATCGAGAGAACGAGCAAAAATATTGAGTTAGGGCTTGGGTTCGGTCTCTCCTCTGATTTGGGCTAATCTCAACCGTTGATCTCGCGATCAACGGTTGTGATCTAGTCCTTCCGTGGCTCGGAACGATAGAGGGCTTCAATCCCGCGGATCCTGGCTCCGTCCGACGTAATCCTGATCGTCAATTTCAAACCACGGAAGATCAAACGGCTCCATGCTCGCATCCGACGTGGTTTAGTGAATGGCGAGGATTTCGACGCCGCGGCAATCATTGGCAATGATTGTAAACCACGTCCGCGGTTTGAACCAGCCAACAGGATCGCGTCACCTGTCTGACCGCCGTCACCGCACCGTCGCTGCTGCCGCCGGAGTTTAAATTAATATAATTAATTTAAAAATATTCTAAATATGTTTTTTTAAATAAAAAAAAATCTAAAAATTATTTAAAATTATTTTAAAAATACAAAAATTATTTTATTATTATTATTTTAATAATAATTTTATTATAGTAATATTAATATTATCATTTTAATAATATTATTAATATGTTATTTGTTAATATTATTATTAGCTTAGTATGATTATTATTTTAATAATAAATTTAGTATATTAATATTATTATTTTAATAATAATTTTATTATAGTAATATTAATATTGTTATTTTAATAATAATATTATTTAATATTATTATTATTATACTAATATTAATATTATTAACTTAATAATATTATTATTTTTAATAATATTATTATATTAATATTAATATTATTATTTTAATAACATTATATTTCTTAATATTATTATTATATTAATATTATTAACTTAATGATATTATTAATTTAATAATATTATTATATTAATATCAATATTATTATTTTAACAATATTGTCTTCATTTTTAATTTTAAGAATAATATTATTATATTAATAATATTATTATTATTCTAATACTATTGTTATGTTAATAATAATACTATTATTTTGATATAATTATTACATTAATAGTATTATTATTTTAATATTATTATATTAATAATATTATTATTATTTTGCTAATATTATTATGTTATTAATATTTTAAAATTATCTTAACTATTATTATATTATTATTAATATTTAAATAAAAAACTATTTTAAATTATATTATTATTATTATTATTTTAATATTATTATTATGTTAATAATATCATTATTATTTTAATAATATTATTATATTAATAATAATATTATTATTTTAATATTAATATTATATTAATAATCGTATTATTATTTTAATACTATTATTATATTAATACTATCATTATTATTTTAATATTATTATTATATTAATAATAATATTATTTTAATATTATTATTATATTAATAATAATATTATTATTTTAATATTATTATTATATTAATAATACCATTATTATTTTAATATTATTATTACATTAATAATATTATAATCATTTTAATGTTATTATTATGATAATAATATTAGTATTATTTTAATATCATTATTTTACTAATATTATCACACTATTAATACTTTAAATCATCTTAACTATTACTATATTATTAGTAATATTTTAAAACCCTTTTTTTATTATTATTTAGTAATTATTTTAGAATCCAGAGATTTAATATTTACTTTATTTTTAAATTTATTAATTATTTTCAAATATTAATTATTTTAAATCATTTAAAAATTACTTTTAAACAAATTTAACTTCAAAAATTCATAACTCTCTCATTTTAAATTGGATTTTTGCGCACAATATCTTAAATTTTTCAAAAAATATGAATTTTAATTTAAAAATATTTCTTGTATGTGAATATGTCATTTCTGGATGTTCTTTGTATTACTTTGTTATTTAGATATTTAAATATTATTTAATTAATGTAATTAATTATTTTAAAATAAAAATTAATTTAAAACCCTTTGGTGCCTGGTAGACCTCCCATGCTTATGAATGGAATTACTTTCAATTATCTTATTTTCAAATTTACATTATTATATATTTATAATATTTATATGTTTTAAAATTATTTTTAAAACTATGTATTATTTAAATCTCCTAATTTTGGGAGGTCCACCTCTTGTGAAATTTTAAACATAGGATCTATATATGAACAGCATTCATGTGGGAGAAGGATTAGTGAATGATTGGGTCACAATCATTCACTAATCACTTCATTAAGATTCTTTACTTAGTGTTTTCGTAGTCTTTTGCATGTGTAGGATGCACAAGCACTTAGCCTAGGCTCTCCTAGATCAAAGGACATGCTGGTGTGTTTATATTTGCTGCATTTCCCTTATGTTATGCTCAGGGTTAGTTAAGACATCGATTTAAACCCATTTAACGTAGCGACACCTTAGGATCGATGTTGATGCTAATGATGTCTTTTGCAGGTGGCCATGCTCATACCATGCTAAAATAAAGGGGGGCAAAATTCATGATTTAAATACTAACGTTGTTTTATGCAGATGTTTCAGAAATTGCTTAGCCCCTCTAAATAAATGAGGGCTAAAATAATAAATCATTATGAATTGCTACAGGTGCTCCAGAGCTGCTTAGCCCTCAAATAATTAAGAGCATGACCAAGTGTGGCTGTGATGAGCATTTTATTTTTTCTTATAACTGTCTGGGATGAAATATATGAATTGCTTGGGATGATTTCTATTAGGATAACCATACAGGAGAGTCTAGATTTACTGCTTTCACTTAATATAATTATTTGTAATCTGGTATAGAATTGTGAAAGTTTATTTTGAGTGGGGATACAAGAATCCAAAGGTTGGATTTCAAAGAGGAAAGGACACCCAATATGAAGATAGTCCTTTTCTATTTAGAAATTCAAATTTGGATCATTCTACAACCCAAGGAGTTCAAGGGAGCTGAGATCCAAGGAGGCTGAGATTCAAGGAGTCCAATGAAGCTGAAATCCAAGGAGTCCAAGGAAGAGAAGATCAAGAAGATGAAGTCCCAGAGTATCCCACTCAAAAATAACTTGCGTCTGTCCTAGGATTAGAAATCTGGGTTATTAGCAGTGGTGCCCGGCCACTTTATTTTCTGCAGACCCTGATTTGTAATTAAATGGCAGTTGGCCTATGGACATTTATTAATTGGTTTGATTATTTTGATGTGTTTTATTTATGATTGTGTGCCTTTAGAATTTCCTACTTTTCTTAGTTTATTGGCGATCTGCATGCCGCTTTTATTTTAGCCTGGATTTCATTAGGTTCTCTAAGGACTAAAATATTTTCTACTCGTAACTAATAACTAAAATTTTAAGGTTTAAATAATTTAGCAACCTAACGATCTAGAGAACTACTATAATCGTCCGGGGTCGCATGCATATTATTGCATTTCTCTCTTTCCTTTTATAAGACACTTCTCCGCCTGTAGGTAGAGTCCGGATAATCTGACCTATGAGGATGAGGTGTCGAACCTGGGGAAGCCCAGTCTAATTCTAAAAATTATTTTCATAAGCCTTTTTAAAATCCTGTGCATATCTGATTTAGATACTTTAATCAGCATGCATTGCAATAGAAACTAATTAAATTAAAATTTTAATTGCATTAATTCTAGGAGCATTCATCCAATATCAGTCCGGGGCCAATTAGGAGATCCTCTAGACGTCGGCCCTACTTCCAAGAACTATAACCTACCTACCCATCTTTTATAAATGACTGAACAGCATGGTTTTGAAGCGACTAGGTGGTTAGCTGGCTCCCCAATCCAGGCCAGGGTAAGTCTAGATTTGGCATTGCATTAGTTAGGACACTGGTGTTAGTGTTACGTAGGACACTAGACCCATTAGATTTAGGAGTCAAGGCTACTACTGTTTCGTAGTATGCCTCATCAGTAGGTAAGTCTCCTTTCCTTCAGAGACTATAAACCCTACTTATCTGCGTCACACGGATGACACCACCTCCATCCTTCTCTCCTACATGCTTTGAGTGCATGATTTATTTACTTTCCCCAATTTCTTCTCACTACCTTAGTCCCTCCGGATGCTGATCTGAGCCATGCATGTTGACTAAGCCTGGTTGAACCTCTCTTTCTCTTTGAGTAGGATTTCCTAGTCCCCGCCCTATGTGCCAATCCCAATTTTGGAAGAATAATGTAGAATCCTTAATCGAGAGTTTTCTCAGGCCCCAGCTTGAGATATAATTAACCACGGGGGTTTGCGCCCGTGGGAAACCGAATTCCACTTTCAAATAAACCACACTCGAGCTAATGTATCGGGTGGGGGAAACCCGTTGTGATAATAAGGTCACATATATTATTACCTATTGAGGTGTGCTTGTGAGAGCCACTATCTTCAATGGTTAATCATATGTGTGATCGAATATGCCCTCCCATTGGCCACATACCGTCTCCCCCCGAGGGGCGGCGGTATTTATTTGTCCTTTCAGAGGTCCACAACAACTGGTTAAAAGAAATTTTTAGCTAGTCTCTTAGATAGCTTAGACATGGTTAAAATGTGAGGATGCCCCAAATGAGTGTGCCATAGGGGGTGGAGCTGAGTTGCGAAGACAGGGCGACATATTACGTATATAGGTTGCTTTGGTGAGATGTCTGTAGATCGGTGATAGTGTAGCCATTAGCATAAAAAAGAACTGAACAATTGTTATCTGAAGTGAGTGTGTGAATTGAGAGTACATTGTGTATGAGTGAGGGAAAGTGTAGGAGGTTTTGGAAAAGGAGCTTACCGTTGGGTGGAGGCGTTGGGAGGAGGCCTTTATCTGAGTGGGTGATGGGAAGAGTAGCACCGCTGCCGACTGAAACTGATTCGTTTCCCTCATAGATCGTTGGTTGTTGAATGTTGTAAAGATCATTCGTAAGATGCATAGAGGCTCTGAAGTATAGTATCCAATCTGAGTGTTGTGGTTGATGGTTAATGCAAAGACCAGTGTGCTGAGTCGGATTGGGTGTCAGGTATTGAAGGTTGCAGCGATACCAACAGGTTGCTGCAGTGTGGCCAAGCTTGCCTCATATTTGACCCCCAGGTGCTGAACATCATGGAGGAGTTGGTGGGAGGGGCTGACGGCCTTCCTGTTGGAATGGATCGAGCTGGTGTTTATTAGCCTTTGTTATTTCGAGAGAAGCGGTTTCTTTTTGCTTGGAGAGCAATGCTGGGATGGAGTAGTTGGTTTGTGCTTCAGGGATTCACTGGCAAGGTTCATCTTCTTGTTGCACAGTAAAGAGTATAGATCGTCGATACTAATTGTAGTTAATTTGGTCATGATGATAATTTTGAAGGACTGATAGGCAGGTGGTAGTCCGTTGAGGATGTAGAGAATGATATCTTCAACATTAACATTGGGTCCGAAAATTGTGATGCTATCGACTTTATGTTGGTGAGATATTGTGATATAGTGATCTCTCTCATCGAGATGTTATGCAACTCATTTTTAAGTTGAATGATGTGTGATCTGTTTGTGGGTTGAAGGTGCTTTTCCAAGGTTTTCCAAACGTCATGTCATGAGTTGAGATTTAGAATGTAGGGTAATATGGGTTGAGAGATGGTAGAAAACAGGGCAACTGAAAGGTTTTGGTCGAGGAAGTTCCAGGTAATGAAGTATGGATTTGGTTGTGTCTCGTCGAAGCTGGAGGTGCTGAGTTTGGGTGGACAAGGTGGAGATCCAGCCAAAAAGCCATCATAGCTATTGGCTATAAATATATTTAGGATTTGTAGTCTCCAAATAGAATAGTTATCGCTTTGGAGTTGAATGTAAGCTATGGTTTTGAGGTTGGATATGAGAAATTTGAAGAACTTTGTTGGGAGTATGTGGAAGAGAAGCTTTGTGCATCTAACATTTGTATTGAGCTGTTAAGCTTGTACTAGCTTTGACACCATGAAGAGAAGAGGAATAAGTTAGGAGAAAAAGAAGAAGAAGCTGAAATAGAGCCTGTATATATTTCTATGTTACTTGCATAGCTACAACATTACATAAGCATGATATATATACACAAAGGAGCAGTTGTTGGAATGATGACTTGGTAGTGGGTGTTGCTATCATATCAGAACATGGCATTAGTGGTGGAGGTTGCTCTGTGGAGACACTGTAACAAAGTTGGCATGTGATGCTTGATAAAGGGTGGCTTGTTTATCATACTGCTTATCAGCGTATGTATAATGTATATCTATATCTCTTTTACACGTGAAAAGTTGGTAGTAGCTAGGCCTTGTAATGGAAGCTTTAATAATGGTGATTGGAACAAAATAAAATACTACTATGTTCATTGTCCATTCATCTCCTTTCCTTCTATTATTTAACAATACTTTTTTTTCTTTACAGCTTATCAGAAATTAATTGATTTGTTTAATTAGTTATCCTAAACTTCCAATGAATAACTTGTCAACTCAAATTTATTATATTTAATATGACTTTTTATGCAACAATGATATGAATAAGCATAAATGTTTTTTATAAACGTTGTTCATTTTTACTTATATCGTTATTGATGAACAACCCAAAATTCAAAAGCCTAAACCCTAAAATTGGCTCAGCTCAAATTAATTAATTTTAAACCCTAAACTTGAAAATTAATTCACCGCATTTAGATGGAGGTGATGCTTCTCTATCAATGGCATCATTAGCAGTGCATATGGATCATTCATATCTAGTTAGCTGAGTATGAGCGGACAAGTCTCCTTGGTCTCCACTTGTTGTGAAATAGTTGAATTTGTGAAGTTTTTTCTCAGTTTATTAGTTCTGCGGATCTTGATATTTAATGTTTGGTCTGCACTCATCGTAAGGGCATGGTAGAGAACATACACCAAATGTGCCATCCATAGGGAGAGCGAGAGGCTTCCCAAATAAAATCACTGCTTTCATAATAGGGAAGAGTTGAAGAACAGGTTCAGGAACCGAACGTTGAATATGAAATATATCCCAAGTTTGAACCATCTTTTCTTTTTTCACAATAAAAAATAAAATTATATAGTTGTCAACAATAACATCTAAATATTAATATTTATTTATATATTAAATTAATATTAAAATCATATTAAATATATAACTAATATTAATTTATTTAAAAAATGCACTTTTTCATACATATATTTTAATATAATTACAATACTAAAATATTATATAAATGAATATAAAATATCAAATCTTTAAAAAATATTGATATATAAAAATATTATAGGTAATTTTTTTAAATATTAAGCAAATTTATCACGAATTCATATACATACCAATATATTAATTTTTACCTAAATTTCTCAATTAATAGGGCGCTAATTTAAGTTGGATTGAGTAAATTTTTTTCTTTAAGGGCATTAACATAAATATAATAAAATTATATATTTATGTATCGAATATTTAATTTTTTATATTTATTTTTATTATTTTAGTCTATTTTATTTTATAAAAATTAATAATATTTTTTATTTGATAAAGTTGAATATTATATAAATAAATAAATAATATATATTAAATTATATATATATATATATATATATATATATATATATATATATATATATATATATATATATATATATATATATATAAATTTTATGATATGCATAATTTTTTAAAATAAATATATTAGTGGATCGCCAAATAATTCGGACAGTAGTGTTATCGCTTGAATGTAAGTAACGAATGACGAGGGGACTAACCGACTGAGGCTAAAATCCCTAAAATCGCTTCAAAGCTGAACTTAAAACCCTCGATCCCCACCTCTCTTTCTCCTCAGCGATTCTCTACGATCATGCAGGAAAATGACGGCGCTATGGTTCGCTTTCGCTTGGTGTTCGACGATCGTCATCTCCTCGATAAGTCGCAGCGTTCCCAGGGACTTCGCCGCTGCTGGTTTCGTCTTAAACCCGACATAAAAAACATCGGCGAGCTAGCATCCCAAATCCGCGACTGCTTTGGCCTCCGTCATCGCATTGTACTTTTTGTAAGTATCCGCGTGATTTCTGTTTTCTTTATTTTATAAAAAGAGGAATGCGCTCTAATTTGCACTTGAAGCAACTATCAAAGATGTTTTTTTTTTAAAGGTAGATATGAAAATGGGGCATCTTTAACTTATATGGTAAGGTTGTTTGGGCGAAAGGTTGCTCAAGATGGATTTCGAGCGAACTTTTGCCCGCAGTCATTCCCTTTAGCGGACTTACTTTTGTTTTTGGTTTACAATTTTATTAACTTAGAGAGGTTTCTCCATGTCGTTGTCAAGTTAGATGTGAAAACATGTATTGTAAGTTCATTTTTGTGATAATGTTGGCTCAAGATGGAAAGCACGAAGAACTTCATGCACCCATATTTGTTCTATGGGTGTGGAAGGAATGTAATATTAAAGTTTTAGGTGTTAGATATGTAAATAGTATGAAATAAAGTGGTATGTATGTAAATCACCCTTTTTTTGGGTTTCTTTCTTTTTGTATGCTTTTATTTATTTATTGGATATCCGTTGTCCTCTTTGTAAGTAGCTGCCTGATTTTTGTTCTTCTTCTCTAGTATTGTACTTTTGGTAGTTCTTTCTGGGGCGAATTAGAGCGCATTGCTGTTTTAACGCTGCATGATTTATCAAAGTACACGTGAAAAGAACACTTTTTTATGTTATTGTTAGTTGAATTGTGGGTTGATGAAAAGAATGGAACAATTTGCTTGCGAAAGTTGCGAGGACGTTTGCTGAAAAATGGATTTTGAGTTAAGGAGGTATTTTATTTGCATGTTAGGGTGGAAGGTCGACTCCCCTAGTTGGTGAAAGTGTGAGTAAAAAAATATGAATTGGAGTGTTGACCCTTTGGGGCAGAATTTTTTTTCCCAAACGTTGTTCTTCATGGAAGTTTTATAATTTTCCATGATCTCACCGTTTCTATTTATTTTTGCGGTAATTTAGACTTATTAAGAAACAAGTGTAATACAAGTGCTTACATATTTTTACAATATCTCTTGAATGACATAGGATTATAATTCTACCAGTTTGTAGGTTGTTAGTTGAGCTTAATATTAATCTCTATGCTATTGACTATATATATATATATATATATATATATATATATATATATATATATATATATATATATATATATATATAGTTTAGAGCACTTTATTTGAAGGCTTGTTGTATTTTTTTGGGCTTCTATCACATTTTGCGGAGATAAATATTTTGTAAGTGAATTTATGACGCTTATTCACACTTATCAATGATCGTCCTTCTTTGATCTTATTTAATAGATGGATGATTTTGTATTACCATCTTTTGAATCAACGTGCATCATCACGGACACGGATATAATCAGGTGAGTTTATTTCTCTCTCATAGTATTCTTTTCACTAGAAATATTTTTTTCACTTAGCTTTAAGTAGCTAAAAGTTTAATATTAGCACGTGATCATCCACGAGTAAATTTTCTTTGCATTGATGATCATAATGGAATTTTAGTATATGTTGTTTTAGTGCAATTCAATATATTATTGGTGACTTGAAATTCCAACCCCTAAAAGTTTCTTTGTTGGTGTTAGTTTGACAAATTTTGCATCTTATATTTATGATGGACGCGGTTGAGCCGGTGGGCCCCATTAGGGTGGGCGGAGGGCAAGAAGAGAGAGGGGAATTGCTTATGAAAGTTTTAATTATAATTAGGAGGGAATTAGTTAGGTAAAGAAATCTAATTTGAATTCCAATCTGATAGGGAATTATTTGGGGAAAGCCTATGGGAGTTAATATTCATTATGTAAGGAGGAATCAAGGGGAAATTGTTTAGGAAAGTTTTAATTATAATTAGAAGGGTATTGATTAGGAAAAGAAATCTAATTTGAATTCAAATATGAGAGGGTATTATTTAGGGAAAGGGAGTTGATTTGGGAGGAAATTATGGGAGCCTATTGAAAGCTAATTATGGGATGATTTTAGATTATGCTTGATTTTGCTGGAATTAGTTTTGCTTAGGTTAAGTAGGCTATAGCTGACGGCTAGGGATTAGGGAGAGCCAGATCTCCCTCTCCAATTTAAGATCCAACTGTATCTTGTATTTTTCTTCTTAATTCTTTCAATAAAAAAAGAGTTATTTGTGTGTTCTTGTGTCGTTCTCTGGTTTTGCTGAAATTGCACCCACTTCCTATCAAATTGGTATTAGAGCATAGATTCGGGTATAGATCATCATAAAGGGTGGGAATATAGAGTTTTAGCTCATGTTGAAGTAGAAAATGTTTTGAATTTTCTGAGAGCAGAGGAACATATAGGGCCTATAGTATGGAGAGGATCATTAAATTTATAGCTAAGTAGATTTAGGTGATCTATAATAATAACGATCAACATTATCAAGATCATCAATGTAATTTTATGATCCATGAATCCTAATATGAGAAGAGTAATGATAGTTGTCATTATATGTATATCAGTGAGAATTTAGAAGGGCGATGAAGAACAATATCATAATCATTTGAATACTTGACATGCTTGCCTCAAAGGCACATAAATTGTTTGCTAGCAATTTTAGAGTGTTCATAAGAATAATATGACACAAATTTTGTGAGGTGAAAGATTATACTTGTCTTTTTGATATACATATGCTCTTGTCTAAAATTATATGTTCCCATTGCAGTCTTTATGGATGAGTGAAGATGGTGGTGAGAAATATTTGACATCCCTAATTATGTTGTCCTAGTTGAAAACCATGGTGCAAACTAAGTGCAGTTATAGGTCATGGCTTGGGAAGTTTTGGAGTAGATGTGGTCGTGGAGATCCCAATAAAGTTGATGAAGCTATGTTAGGGGGGAAGAGATTGATGAGTGTAATCAATATGGCTGGCGATGTATGATGGCGATGCTACTTGTGGAAGGTTGTAAGCGAGATTACATTTAATATGACATTAGATGCATGGTGATAAGGGTTGGTAGGTGGTTGCTGATGTATGGAGCGAACAACGTTGGTGCTTTGGTTTTAGTTTGCGAAGAAGGCTTAGGATTAGGGGTAAGTAGACTTTGTAGAGAAGCAATGAGGGTGACATATTGCGACAAGTGTTGATGCTTATAGCTGTGTGGGCAAAAGAGTGTGAGTTGTGCGGAACATTTAGTGAGGAGCATTGTGCGAGTAATGCAGTGAGAGTCATTTCACGATTAAGTTTGGTGTGGAAGGAGAGTCTATATGAGGAAGATGTTGTGCTTCTGCGTTGAGCGAGTTTGAAATGAACATGTGTTGAGTCCATATGGAGTGTAGGCTGTGTTGGATTAGCTATCTTGAGGTGGGGAATAATTTGTGGGTGCTAGAGGAGTCATGTGTGGGGATGCAACGCTAAGACTTTCACAGGAATCAAGAACTCAAGTGTGAGGAGACGCGATTGAATTTATTTCACATTGCTTTTAGGGAGGGGGCAATACAAGTTCATAATTGTAGTCGCATATGCGATGCAAGATTAATCAATTTGATCAAATATTTTAGATACCAAAATTGATGGAGGGAGAAGAAGATTTAGAGTATGCTATTTGAAATGATCCATGCACATAATTTTGATTAATAAGAGAGCACTTGATTGGCCTTGCTCAATTAATTTCATTTATCAATAGTTAATCATGAATTACAAGCCATGAGTTCTTATTTATAGAAATAGGGTTACAATGAAAAATTCAAATAATCTAAATCCCACTTTTATTTTGTTCAAAATAAAATATAATATTACCCAAAAGGGTAATTCAAATTAAAAAAATTATATCTAATAAACAATAAGAGAGTTTTTTTCCATAAAATACATATTAGCCTAAATGCATGAAAATAGTTTCGATCAGCAAGCTAATCCTCTGTAGCCTTGTTTGACTACTTTTTGTTGATCTATTAAACTGTGATCTTCTTTGGATTAAATTAGCTGACTTGCATTGCATCATTATTGCATTAGCTAATTTATCAGTCGCTTATTAATCTTAGATATACATACTTTTGTGCAAGTCGTCCTTCGCCAACTGGCTATATTACTTAATCTCTCCTTCATTCCTGATGCATCAATTTATTCTAGCTGGTTTTATGCACGGTATGACTTTCTCTATTTTATATGAACTCTCCATCAAAGCTTCATGGAATGTACCCAATCTTTCTTTTTCAGATGCAATGTGATTCTTTTGATTGCAAATTGCATGTTTTCCTATTTCTATTCTTGTTAGGTTTCTGAACAATCATGCTTTACTCAATGCAGTTAATAATTTTTGTCAAGTTAATGCAATTTTTAGATCTATCCTATTTTATCTTTCAAAGTACAAGTGAATGAGCCCTTATTATTCATGCATTGCAATTGCAATATGCAATATGATTTGATTGTCAAATTCTAATTGCTGTGGGTATACTTTGTTGAAATTGTTATATTGATGATAATATGATGCTTTATTCTATTAGGGTAAAAAGGAAGGAAGCCAAACAAAAGGATATTAGCAAGCCTTATGATGGTCAAAATCTTTTACAAGATTCTGAGAATGCTAGGGTACATGATTTGGCTTTCAACAATAATCTTTTGGCAGACGACAAGTCTCAAGAAAATTCACAAGGAAATGGAAGCTACGATAAAGAGATTTTGACTTCATGCATGGATAATTCCGTTCATCTAGACCATCTTGGTGATGTTGGTTCGACAAAGCGAAAGAGAAAACATTCAAAGAAACTTCTGGATTCAAAGTATGTTGGTCAATGCTCTTTCTTTCTTCCTTATGCTTGAACTCTATGAAATCATATTCCTAATAGTTTTCACATATATACCTTTTGTCTTCAATTCATTTCAGTTATTTAACCCTATATTTTATGGTGTTGATTGATTATATCAGCAAGCAGCTCTTCACGCTTTTGGTCATTGCTATTGTTTCCATGATTTTTTCCCATTCTGGGCCTTTAATGATGTATATACAAAACCGTTTTTTCAGCAGAATGTTTTTTATTGTTATTAGTAGCTGATTATTTGGCTAAGTTCAAGTAATCTACATGGTTGTGGCTCATGATTTAGTTGCTTCTGCCATGATTGAGACAGGTTGAAAAACTGGTACTCACATTATGTGGTTGATTTTGCTGTCTATAATACTCGAAGTTAGGAATGATTTATGTGAAATATTCTTATGTCAGATGGAGATTGTTCAGATGCTTGTGATAGTGGCCTGAATAGTCCCACTTCATTTATGAAATAACACTTTCATACAAGTGGTGGCCCTTATCATTGACTTGACCTTTTAGGTTGATTGGGTGTTTATCAACTTTTGTGTTAGCCCAACATAGGTCTTTAATTCGCCATTCCGCAACAATTTCATATTGCATGTTTTGATGATACTTATTTTAAGGTATTTGATGTTGTAAAGGGATAGATACATGATTAGTTTTTCATGCTTTTTAACATGAAGTTTGCAGTGAATAAATGGCTTATAGCTAATAAGAAGATGAGAGGATAATTAAGGTGGTTCAATACAAATAAAATTTCTAAAATAATCAAATATTTAAATAAAAATAATTTTGTATTGATTCAAAATTGAATGAGTTTGTGTTGAGTTGCTTGACTCCAATCAAATTCAATTTTGAGTCAACTAGGATTTACTTTAGTTTTTTGGTTTCTTGTCAAGTTAAGCTGAGGTAGCTCAAAGACCGACTCAGACAGTCCTAAATGCAAACTATCGTTACTTCCCCTAGAAGTTTTTATTTAATTTGTGACTTAGGTTGCTTGAGTTGCCTGAATTCGGTAACTTTTGATTTTATGGTATTTAGTGGCGTAGGCTTTGATGTCTGATTTTAGAGCTTTATTGATGGATAATTTTGTAATAGTTGTTTAATAAAAACTCACGTTTACTCTTTCTGTTTATTCTGTCTGCATAAGAGTGGTTTCTACTACTTTAGTTTATCGATTATGTTCTTTATATCCTATTAAGGGGAAAGCTATTCATGGAATGCCTAATGGTCTTTTTGTTATTGTAGTAGCATATTTTGGTAGACTCAGTGATTAAAGTGCTTTGAAAGTTCATGTATGATTTTTTTTTTCAAATATTTTTTTTTATTGTATTGGTGAAATCACGATGACTTTCAACTTTTTCTCTTGCATTATTCAGCGATTACATGATTGCTGGTTAGCTTTCTCTGTGCAAATATCGGATCATTTTTATTGCTTATGCAATGTTCTATGGTAGCTATGCTGTTTTATTATTCTAAAAAGCATGTCTAGAGAGTAGGGGCATAAGTTTGTAAATGACTTTTAAGGACTTTTATTTTTCTACTTGATGGGAGGTCATTTTCTTTTTGATTCTTGGTGGCTGTTACATATATTGAATATTCGGCTTCACGCTTTATGGTTGAATTAATAAAAAATAAAGCTTTAAGCATGCTCTTGTTGAATTAATTAAAAATAAAGCTTATCATTTACAATCTAACTTGATATCATTCTTCTTGAACTTTTTCTAGTTTTTAGTTTCTTACTGATAAAACTTACTTAAGTTTGGCCATGCAATGTGTTCTATGCTTCTGCAAATGTATTCGTTCATAAGTGTTTTAGGATTCAATTGCTAGCTGCCTCAGTGGATTCCAACCATTGTTCTTTCCAAGTAGAAAAAAATGTTATATAACTTGGTGAATATTGCGATTTAGTGTTGTATGTTTTCCCAAATTTATGGTTTTTAGTATAGAATCATATTAAAAAGGCAAATTCTCTGTATTTGGGGAGTAGTGTATTTTATTTTGGGTGTATCCTAGAATACTCTATATAACTAAAGTGATTAGACACACCAATTTTCTCTTCTAAAATGATATTAGAGCCAAGTTAGTCATAGTTGTCATCACCTCTTCTGCCCCTAATGCCACTACCTCACATTGAGACCTCATCTTGAACCCTTTGCCTGCTCTCATTTGTTTGCTACAACTTGCAGTGCTTGCCTATCCTCAAACTTGTTGTGCTTGACGATGCTTTAATCCTACTCCCACGCTCGATTACATTCTCGTTTCTAGACTCGTTCTTCCTTGTCGTACTTGACTGCTCCCATTTGTAATGCTCGCCCTCAATAACCTATTTGCACTGCTACTATCGAAACCCCTGCTCTCTTAATTTTACACAATGCTTGCCAAACAATCTCATGCACTTACCTCTATCCATATGGATGCAATATCATCCATCAGCCCATGCTGTGATACTACTTGATTGCTCTCCACTCGTGTATAGTCATCGCAATATTATTGCAATGATCCATTGCACCCATTACAGAGCCACTTCATTAAATACCCAATTTAAATGATTCAAATTAACTCTCAAATTCACTCTTACATGTTGTCATGGATTCTCTTTTTTTTTTCTCAATGAGTAAAAACTTTCACCATAATATATTTTTTGTGGTTTTAGGCCTTTTGCTTGTTGGTTCTCAGAACAAACTCCATCTTGATATGTCTCCTCTAGATAGCATAGACACTATCCAATTGGAAAGCGCCCAACTATTTTCTTCTTTCATGGTTCTTGAATAGTATTAACCTTTCCCTTAATCCAGTTCTGCGGCAACTATCTCTTGTTGTTCGTCATAGATTGTAGATTTAGGTTCCTCTTCTCATAAGATAGTTAACTGCTAACTTTTTTCATCTCTTCATATGACCTTTCTACCAATTTTTGTGGTTCCCCTTCTCCCATGCCTAGAAAGGTCATTATACAGATTCTCTCTCTCTGATATTTTCGATGCCCCATAATTGTTCTGTAACCTTTTATCGATTCATTATCTTATAAGGACGCATAATTGTTTTGTAATGTTTTATCACTTTTATTGTCTTTTAGGATCTTAGCTTGCTGAAGCTGATTGCTGGAGTTGTTGAAGTTAGTAATGTCTATTACTCGATGATCAATATTTCTTCTACTCTTTCTTCTTCTACTACTCTATTGTCAGTTGTGGCATTGTCCTTCTAGCCAACTTAGAGTTTTATTTTTGTTTCTTGGTCTCTGTTCATGTTTGCCTGTCTTGCTTTCAAGCTAGTTACCATGTCCTTTGCTTCTATATGTGGAGAGTGATATGCGTTATTTTGATTTGCCTTAAAATCTTGTGCTCATTCTCCTTTTATAAATACTTGGAATATCTAGTGAATAAAATACGAATTTTCTCCTCTAATAATTATCACAAGTGTTTTAGTGTTCAACTATTAGACCGAAGCTATTTGACCACTATGTTTATACATATAAATATAAAGTTGTCTTGCTTTGACACTATGCAAGATGGTAAATGGTTTGTAACTTGTTATAAAGGAAGGTGAGCTTATTTCTTATTTTATTCTTTCACTTAGCTAACCCTCCTAGTGGCAATTTAAAGAATGTATTGCATTTTGAAGATAACACAGTTGGAGGTGAAAATGCATAATGGATGTGTTAGCTGGCTGTGAATTTCATCTAGTTGTTTATAAAACCTCTAGTTCTTGGCCATAACTCAATTAAATAATCTACCTGTGAAGATGATTATGGTGTTTTAGAAAATTAAATTTCTTTTGTTCTTTTTCCAAATTAATAGTTCAGCAGACATGATTTCATTTGATTGGTTATGAGGTAGTTGATCTAAAGTTGATTTTTTTGGTATCCTTTTATATAAATTAATGATACATGATCCTCAGGGTCGTTTTGCATATGAGAATGTCAACACTATGCTGGATACTTGGCTCTTAAAACACTCTAGGGCATTACTTAGTTATGTCATTTGCTGCATTTTGTTTTGGATGTTTTAAGAAGATATGCAATTTGGATACCCTTGCAACTATAGTGAACACATGCAAATAGAAAGTAGTTAATTTATTTTCCTCTCAATTGCTTTCTTTTTATTTTTTCCTTAATTTATCATTCTTTTTCGTGTTTTATTTTATTAAAACAAGTGTTTGAATTTGAATCATATCTTCTCCTTTAATAATAAATGAGCTCGCTTTTTATCCAACTTGAACTTATAAAATTGGGCTCGAGCTCAAACTTAATAAAATTAGTCAAGCTCAATCTCATTCTGGGGTTATTTGAGCTCGACTCAACTCATTTACACCCATAGTTGTGAATTGCAATGGAATTGGTGTTGACCTTGTTAAAAAGATGATAATAGAAAAAAAAAGAGATTATGATTTTTGAACTTCTCAAAACTTAGTACTGGTAGGCCTAATCTCTTGAAGGGGAGCCCAAACTCAATCGAAGCTGATTTCAAAAATAGCTAGATCAGCATGACTGTTGGTTGGGTGTATGCCAAATATGTTAAGGTTATGTGCTTTTGGATAGCCACATCTAAAACTATTGGCAAGCTTGAGCTCCATTGCAGTATCCTATACAATAGTAGGCCTCTTCCTTACATATTTAAAAATGTTATGTACCATGTATGTACAGTGGGGCTAAGGAATTTTGTGTTTTCATAAAGGTTCAATTAGCTCAGACCTTAGAATCAAATATTTAACTATATACATAAAACAAGCCTTAAATAGTTTAATGTGTTTTGGGTTGAAGATCTAGTGGCATCCATACTGTTTATTATATATCATATTTCCTTGGTTTTTCTTCTAGTAGATGTGTGAAAAATGGGTTTGTAAGGTGGTTGACAAGTCACATCATAAATGATCTTTTAATCTTTATCAGTGGCTGAGCTATTGAATCAATGGATGGAACTCCACTCTAGGACAAGAATAATAAACAATTTATATGAATGGTTTGATTATTTCCTTTGTGTTAAGCTCATGCTAATGGAGGCTATATGGTAGAAGTTAATATGTATAACTTTATTCTTATATTTTGTAGAGAGGGTGTTTTGTGACTCAAACTTTCATCCTATATTTTACAGTGGAAGCAACTAATGTTCGTTTGAGATAGTTACAGCTAGGGGTGTGAACGAGTCGAGTCGAGTCGAGTTTAGGCCCTTATCGAGCTTGGCTCGTTAGTTGGAAAGCGAGCTCGAACTCGAGCTCATCTCACTGTAAACGAGCTCGAGCTGGCTCGCAAGCCATGGGCGGGAATTTTTAAATTTAGGCGGGATTTTTAAAAATTAGGCGGGATTTTTAAAACTTAAGCAGGATTTTTAAAACTTAGTAAAAATATAGAAAAAAAATGAAATGTTTAACATTTAATTAAAAGTTAGGTGGTTTTTATTTATTTTTTTAAATATTTAAATTTAATACAACAACAACAACATCAAGCCTTTATCCCACTACGTGGGGTCGGCTACATGAATCCTTTTTCTCCATTGTGTCCTATTAAAAGTCAAATTCTCGTTTAAATCTAATAAAGAAAGATCATTTCTAATATTTTCTAACCAAGTCTTTTTAGGTCTACCTCTACCTTTCTTAACATAAGTCAAATCTAAGACCTCTACTTTCCTAACCGGGTCATCGGGAGGCCGCCGTTTTACGTGACCAAACCATCTAAGGCGACTCTCTCTAATCTTATCTTCCACTGGAGCTACTCCAACCTTTTCACGAATATGCTCATTTCGTATCCTATCTCTAAGGGTAAAGCCACTCATCCACCTGAGCATCCTCATCTCTGCAACACTTAACTTAGAATTATGCTTCTCTTTTAATGGCCAACATTCAGCACCATAAAGCATTGCAGGTCTCACCACCATCTTATAGAATTTTCCCTTAAGTTTGAGGGGTACTTTTCTATCACACAATAAGCCCGTTGCATTCCTCCACTTCAACCATCCAACTTGGATTCTGCTGATAATATCCCCATCTATATCACCATCACTCTGAACAATAGATCCAAGATATCTAAAACGTGTACTCTTATTAATGACTTGATCGGTCAAAGTCACAATGCCCTCACTAGGTCTATTATTACTAAAATTACACTCCATATATTCCGTTTTAGATCTACTCAAGCGAAAACCTTTAGACTCTAAGGTTGACCTCCACAATTCTAGTTTACCTTCAACTCCCTCTCTAGTCTTATCAACAAGAAGAATATCATCAGCAAAAAGCATACACCAAGGTACATCCTCTTGCAAATGTCTAGTGAGAACATCGATGACTAAAGCAAAAAGATATGGGCTTAAGGCTGATCCTTGGTGTAATCCAACCGAAATAGGAAAATACTTGGTCAAACCACCTTGTGTTTGAACACAAGTAATAGCTCCTGCATACATATCTTTAATGATTTGAATATAAGCGTTATTAACTTCTTTCTTTTCAAGAACTCTCCATAGCACTTCTCTTGGAACTTTATCATATGCTTTTTCTAAATCAATAAATATCATATGTAAATCCTCCTTATTCTCTCTATATTTCTCCATCAAACCTCTTAATAAATGTATGGCTTCCATAGTAGACCTACCCGGCATAAATCCAAATTGATTTTGAGAAACATTAGTATCACGCCGCAACCTATGCTCCATAACTCGTTCCCATAGTTTTAAAGTATGACACATTAACTTAATTCCTCTATAATTCGCACAATCTTGTGCATCACTTTTATTCTTAAAAATAGGGATTAACACACTCATTCTCCACTCATTTGGCATCTTTTTAGTCTTCAAAATAGTATTAAAAAGTTTAGTAAGCCAAGAAATTCCTTCATCTCCTAAGCATTTCCACACCTCTATTGGAATATCATCAGGTCTAACAGCTTTTCCACCCTTCATTTTCTTTAAAGCCTCTCTAACTTCGGTTTTACTAATACGCCGATAAAAACAGAAATCTTTATTTTCATTTAAGGTGCTAAGGTCACTACAGTCAATTTTATTTTCACATTCTTCATTAAAAAGTTTAGCAAAATATCTCATCCACCTTTGTTGAATATCATCTTCTAAAAAAAGTACTTTTTGATCTTCATCCTTAATACACTTCACTTGAACTAAATCCTTACTACTCCTATCTCTTTGTTTGGCTAGCTTATACATATATCTTTCTCCCTCCTTAGTATCTAATCTATTATATAAATCACTAAAAGCTAAACTCTTTGCATCACATATTGCTTTCTTAGATTCCTTACGTGCCTCTTTATATAATTTTCAATTATCAGAATTTTTACAATTAAACCAATTTTTATAACAAATCTTCTTATTTTTAATCTTTTCTTGCACATTTGGATTCCACCACCAACTATTTTTACTATTAGGAGCTTTTCCCTTTGAAACTCCAAGCACATCTTTTGCAATATTCTTAATATTACTAGCCATTTTTTCCCACATAACATTAGCATCCTCATGCACAGACAAAATCTTAAGATCTAAAATCTTACTCTCAAAAAAATTTTTGTTAATATTCTTTAAATGCCCCCATCTAATCCTAGGAAAACGTTTTACTTTATTTTTTAATTTCTTCCCCATTATCTTCAAGTCCAAAACTAATAAACGATGTTGGGTACATAAGTTTTCACTCGGAATAACTTTACAATCTTTGCAATCTAAACGATCTAATTTCCTTATAAGAAAATAATCAATCTGAGTTGTACTATATCTATTTTTATAAGTAATGAGATGCTCATTCCTTTTCTTAAATAATGTATTAGCAATTAAAAAATCATAAGCTAAACAAAAATCTAATATGGACTTACCACCTTCATTTGTCATTCCAAACCCATGGCCACCATGAATGCTTTTAAAATCATCTACCTCTCTACCAATATTTATTCGAGCCGGCTCGTGAGCTCACGAGCCGAGCCGGCTCAAACTCGAACTCGAGCTCGTTTACTAAACAAGCTCGAACTCGAGCTTGAGCTCGACTCGTGAGCTCGATAAGCTCGGCTCGCGAGCCCATAAACGAGTCGAGCTCGAGCCGGCTCGCGAGCTAGCTCGGCTCACTTGCACCCCTAGTTACAGTTGTCTCAAAAATTATTGGTGGAATTGTAGGAAAAAAATATAGTTTTTGAAATGTGTTATAGACATATTGATATTTTTTTAAATGTGTTATAGATATTATTGATATTTTTCCCTCCTGAAAAAAAAAGCTGAACAACAAATTTCTTACATCTACCAATTTATTTGGATGTAAGTTCCTTCTCATATTCAAAGGTGATATAGTCAAAGAGAAGTATGACTACGGTTTGTAAACTACGGCTCATGTCCTGTTCCCTAACATATACACATTTGACCTCTACAATGGTAGTTTTATACTTTTATGTTTGAAGCCTCTCGAACATCATGAATGCTAGACATAAACAAACTGGGTATTAATTAAGTGCTTCAAGCTACTTAAACAGTGGTGTGAAAATGGTTAGGTTTTGGATGTTTGGTGCAATACTTGTTTTGAAGCAAAAATTCAGGGTCATAAGTAGGTGAGGCTGAGAACCATGCATTCATCCAAATATTTTTTAAACTACTTGTTGATCCTGGTTATATTGGCATGTGGGATTTAAGAAATAAATACACGTGCCAAAAAATTGGCTTCAAAGAAAATGGGATTCTAGCATTCCATTGACTTAAAAGAAAATGGAATTCTAGCATTCCATTTTTTATGCGCAATGCATGCATATCATATTCACTTTTATGAATGGCATGATTTACTTGATCGCACCCAAAAATGCTAGGGGTTTGTACAATTGAATGTCATACATTAACCAATAATAATAGTTGTCGTATTTATGTTCAAATACAATGAATGATGTGTGATAAACCAAAGTGTCAAACTAATATGCAGTGGAAAAGAAAACAACGATAGAATAAGAGAAAAATTATAGAAATACTCCAAACTATGACTGATTTTTTATTATAACTTCAAAGCAAAGGCAAGATACAAGTGATCTATAATTAGAGAGGTGGATCGGCTCTCTCAAACAACCTAGACGTCGCTAGGAAGCCCTCAAGAAAAAAACTACAACAAAACACAAAATTTAACAATAGCCTTCCTAAACCCTAGACACTCCCCCTTAAATAGTCCTAGAATACAAAATCATGTATAGAACCTTCCTAAATAATTTAAACATAATTTAGGAAATATTCATAAACAATTAAACATGATTTAAGAAACTTTCATAAACAATTATACATAATTTAGGAAACCTTCCTAAACAATTAAACATATTTTAGGAAACTTGTCTAAAAAATTAAACATATTTTAGGAAACATTTCTAAACAATTAAACACTTCCTAAATAGCATAAATATAATTAGGAAACTTTCCTAAACACCTTCAAAATTTGAATTCAAATCAGTCCTCTTTTCTTAAATAAAATTTCATAATTATTTCTCCCCTGATTTCTCTTTCTTACATAGTGAATATTAACTCCCTTGGCCCCACAAGGTAGACCCCACCCCCTCCCCCGGCGTATCAATACTTCCCAAAAAAAAAGCACCTTGTCCTCAAGGTGGAAGGATGGGATGTTGGTCACAGCTTTCTTCAGCTGCTTTGTCTCTATTTCCTTGTTTATCTTTCGAATAAGTGTGTCGTCCTTATCTAGAATATATGAAAAACCACCCGGCATGCTAGTAGCTACATTCCTGCCCATTTTTCCTAGAATACAACACAACAACCAATTATGTATCCAGTGCCTTCAACAACAGCTTCGACAAGAGAGTTCCTCACAACAAAATGTTCACCAGCTTTTCCCTTAACAAAGACTTGACCACCTGTTGCGCCATATAAACAAGTGTTTCCCACAATGGTAGCATCCTATGGAGAGAAGCCAGTGTTCCTATATAAACAAGTGTTTCCCACAATGGTAGCATCCTATGGAGAGAAGCCAGTGTTCCCAATAGGAGTAATAACAAGCTCTCCACCAACCATACCCTTTCCTACGTAATCATTAGCCTCTCCCACAAATCTATTCATTCCAGGAGTCAAGAAACAGCTAAAGGATTGCCCAACACTTCCATTGAAAACTATATTTAGTTGTCCTACGAAGACTGTATCTCCATAATTTTTAGCAATCACACCAGCCATATGCCCACAAATAGCTTGTTAGGAAATACTTGAATATCTCAAGTAAACCCTAACAATAGAGATAAAAACAGCGAGAAAGATCCACAAAACCAATAAAAAAATAAGGAAAGAGTAGATTTTATTGCAATAATCCAACTAACGGAAGAAAAATAGCAAAATACAATTGATCCTCTATTCGAGAGGAGGATCTATCTCTCCCAGAGCCCAAAGAAACTAAGAGATCTCAAATTTTCAGCCAAATTCAAGATGCCCTAACCCTCAAAAAACAAACTATTTAATGGATATAATCAAAAAGGAAATCTCTAAATAGCCCCTACATTCAAATTTCCCTCCTAACTCCCAATTATTTGTAAAAAAAACAGCGAGTTAATCTTAGGCATATGTTGATAATGGATTAATTTTATCAACATATCCTAACCATATCAAGGTGCATTTAGAAAGTTTTTGAAGAAAATCTTTATAGCTAAACCATGCAAATTAACTGGAAAAGAATCACAATTATCTGGTCAACAATGTTTTCTGCGTTAGAATAAGTAGCGCTAATGAATTATTGACATTATAAATTTTATATTTGATTACTATTTATGAATTCTTTTTTTGGTTAACTTGTCTTTACTCTGCTTTTTTTTTTTGCTGCTCAATTCCATTATGATCTCAACTATTTCTTACATATCATCTTCTTCACCTTAGTGGAAGAAAATTCCTACAATCCTGACCAAGCATTTTCATTTACTTTTTACAGGGGCCAATGTGATGAAAATAACCATGAAAATGGTTTTGAGCCTAGCAATTCTTCTGATTTAAGAAAGGTTTGATATTTGTTCTTATTCTTCTATATTGTTTATCTAAATATTGTTATTTCACCTTAAAAATTTATTTTATTTTTTTGGTTTCTTATCAAGTTGGAGTTGACTTAGCAAAACGTTTATATTTGGTCTACTAGATGCTATTAGGATCCCAACTATAGTTGTGTTGTATCTGTTCTACCAGTTCTCCTTATTCCTTCTACATTAATTCTTTCCGTTGATCTTATTGGTGTATCTACTACTTTCCATGCCAAAACCAACTAATGCTAATATCTATAATCTTATTATCATAAATGCCAATTTCACACTTTATTTGATGTTATTATTTAATATCATACATTATTGATGTGGACATCGACAGAAAAACCTGACGCGTCTACCACAGAAGGACCCGGAGATCGATTGCCATGATTAGGAGTCTTTATTTATAGTCCATTTTCTGCATTTTACTTATTATTGTATTTTATTTTGTGAGTTTTTCCCAGTTTGTGAGTGTTGTAGCCCAAGGGGCATTTTAGTCTTTTGAGTCCTTCATGTTTTGAGGCTTATATATTGAGGCTTTGGCTATTGTTGTAAGATGATGATTATTTATGAATTTGATTTCAATTTTCCTAAATTGTGTTCGAGTCTTCTTGAGTGAATAGAGAAGTCCCTAGGCGTAGGGCAACACAACACCCAAGAACCGGCGCCGTGGCAAGGTTCTTGGCTCTATCTTCTCTCCTTCCTCACTCCATCTTCCTCCATACAGCCGAACCACCCAACCCTCTTCCAAACAGCTAGCGGAACCCCTGCTGTCCTCCTACAGCCGAATTCCTATAGCCCCATACAGCTGAATCACCTCCTCTCCCTTCCATTCCCACTCACCCGCAAGCCCACCCCTCCTCTCCTCCCATTGCCGGCCAACTCCCACTCCATTGCCTCTTGGTATTACCTCTACCTTTTCCTCTTCCCCTTGACTTCCCAAGGGCAGCGGCCTCTTCCTATTCCCTCCCCATTAATTCCACTTTATTTACTATCTTGTTCCCTTCCCCATTAATTCCTAATGGCTGCTGCCCTTTCCTATTCCCCCTATTAAATCCAAGTGGTTGCTGCCTTTTCCCACTTCCCCATTAATTCCTACACTAATTGCTATCCCTTTGCCTTCCCCAATAATTCCCAACAGTTTCCACCTCTTCCCTTCTCCATTAATTCCCTAAAAGTTGCTGCCCCTTCCCCTTCCCCTTCCCCCCTATTAACTTCCTATTAGCTACGGCCCTCTCCTCTTTTCCCCATTAATTCTTCATAGTTGCTGCCCCCACTTCCCTCCCTTACTAATTCTCTAGTACTTCTCCCCTTCCCTTCCTTTTATTCAGCCGACAACCCTTCTCCTTAAACACCACCTCCTCTTCACTTTCAGCAAGCCAAGCCCGAACTTCCTTCCCCAAACTGGGCACAGCCCCGTCATCCATGGATGGCCGTATTAGAGGATGAAACATTTATTTCTGTCCTTCCATCTTGAAGACAAATTAGTTCTTTGGGAAGGGAGTATTTTTAAACCGGCTCAAGAGGGGCCGGTCTAGCCGGTCCAGGAGGGACCGGCCTACGTGTATACTAGGCGGAAGTCTGGTTCCGCCCAGGCTTAGCCTATCCCCTTGGGGTGGGATCCACGTGCTAGTGAAGAGAGAGGAGGGGGCGGGTGAGAGGGAAATTTAAATTGGAGGGGCTGTTTTGACATTTTGTTTTGAATTGTTTGCTTTTAATAGTTGTTTCACTCTAGGGTTAGGTATGCATGTTTTGTGGCTGAAATTAGTTTGTGCTTAGGGACTTTGGGCTCTAGCCGCTGGCTAGGGTTTGGGAGAGTTATATCTTCCTCTTCAATTGAAGATCCTTGATTTGCCTTAAAATCTTGTGCTCTCTCCTTAATATATGAACTAGCTTTAATCCAGTATTCATACCTTGTTATTATAGAATGGCATGCAATTTGGATGATCCATGTATTACAAAATTGAAATTCTTAATTCTAGGCCGACATCTAATCTTGAATCCAAAACAAAAAACGTATTCATTTTCTTTTATTTTGGTTCAATTTATCGAAGATAAAGATAAACTAACTTGTAAGCAATTAACCATAATACAACAAATTTAAAAGTGATAACTGGATGAAAGCACGGACAAAATTAGTTGAACAAGATAGTTTTGGTCTAGTTCATTAGTTGTGAACCCATTATTACACTCGTGTGTTGGCTTCATCTTACAGTAATTTGTTGTTTTTTTTTTTTTGACTCTTCAAGGGATCTTTCACTATTATGAATAGTCTTCTCTGTTAAAATTCTCCCATTCATCGAGAAAGGCTCTAAGATGGGTTTCAATAGCTAATTCTTGTGGTATAGCCCCATTTCCTTTTAGTTCCTATGACAATTTGAATTGCTTCACTTCAAACGCATTGTGATGTATACAAACTAACTCCTAAACACAGCCATTTTCACCACTCTACCTGAATGTCATTAATAGTTTCTCTCCCTTTTGCAAAGTTTTTAAACTAGATTTGGACATAGGCTATTTCTTTTTCATGAATGTGAGGTTTTTACTTGAAAAAATAGTTTATGCGGGGTCATTTGGATATCTCTAGATGCTGAGCTTGATTTTGTTTGATTGGTTTCAGCTTGTAACAATCTTTGGCTTGATTATTCTCACTATGAGCTCTCTTTCCCTTGACACGTTTAGATTTTATGTCACTCTATTACATTTTATATCAAGCAACTTCAGTAGGTATAATTTGTTGAAATGGTTATTTTTTCCTTGTGTTTATCTTTGATGGATTTATAGGTTCAGTGCTAATTGTGTTATTTCTTTTTCTTCAAAATTGTATGACGTGCAAATGGGCTGTAGTGCTCTTCCATAAAAGACATGCCTTATACGAAGAAAAATAAAATAATGGTTGTGGTAGCTGAAAATAATTAAGAATAAGGCTCAAAAAGATGTTGTGTTTCCTATTTTGTTAAATATATGTCTACCTATTTAGAAACTTTTAGTTGAATATGTTGCATTTATTACTTAGAACATGAGTTATAAATTAAAAAGGTACACTTTCATGCATACCTCCCATATTTTTTCATTTTCAAAACTATAAATCCTTTACTTTCATCCATCAAATTTTTACCTCAAAAATCCCTGCCCTTATTTTTATTTTTGGCAAATTCTAATGGTGAGATTGTGATGCACAAATATATGAATTTACGTTTTAATAGGTTAGATTTCAGAGATATGTGCATAAATATCCCATAAAAATATTATTGGTTGGATTATGAATGATTAAAATGTAAGATATTGATTGAATAGTTTTAAAGAATACATAAAACTTACAAGTAATGATTGAGATAAGATTGCTGCTAGTGCTCCTGATGGTACTAATTTTCTTAGATTAATAATAAAAATGTTACTATCTGATATGTTATTTTTGGGTATTTGAAAAAAATCTATTTTCTTCTCTTTAATTGCAATGAATCAATTATCTAATGCCATAAAATGATGTGCAGAAAAAACAAGCGAGACCTCCAATGTCTCCACATAGTTCTGATGGAGAGGAATATGTTGTAGGCTCTGTAGTTCAAGCTGGTTGTATTAGTTTTCAGCCTCAAGGTAATGTTAATTGTACTTTTTCTCTCTTTTCTAAATCAAACAAGCATTCATAGAACAGTGTTTACAAGTTGCTAATTTTGTGATTTATATTTTACATTTATTGAGCGAGCCAAAGCTGGTTTGTGTCGTAGCCATTCCTGTTAATTTTTTCATTTCTCAACTTATGGTAATTTAAGTTATAAATTTGCACTTCATTTTTTATATAATAAAGAATACAGTTTTAGGTGTCAGGATTTTGAATATACATACAAGGCAATCTCTTTTTTATTTTAAATAAATCTTTGCTTAAGCACTATTTTGCTGATTGATTAAATTCATGTTTCTTATCTATTAGTCTTTCTAAAACTATTTTTATCTTAATCTTTCCATTGGAATAAAACTTATATTAAATCCTTTTATAGTAATTCTGGATGCAGAACATGGCAGTCAACAAGCAGATGAGACACAGGTATATACTCGAACCTGCCTTTAAGCTATAATTTCCAAGTTCCATGATGAGAATTTCTTTCATTGATTGTTTGCAACATCATATGATGAACAAGTCCTAATTAGTTTGGCAGCCCTCGTCAATTTCAACAAGCCCTCATGGTTTGAATGTTGTAAGGATCGGTTGTTTAAAGGGTGAGATATATTTGGGCAGATGAGTATATGTGTATTTTCACTTACAATTTTGGGCTTTCAATAAACAGTTCAACAAACTAATAGCACAGATGCTAAGCTAAATGTACCATTTTGCTCAAAAATTGAACTTTCTGAGCAAAAATAAGTTCAATGTTTTTATATCAAACTCCTAATGATTTGAACTGAATTTGGCATTCTGAAAATTTTTAAATATGTTTAACTGTGGCCACTACCAATTCTATAGCTTCATTCAGTCCTACAAGTAGTCATTTGTAAGGAAAGTAACCAAAAAAAAAAAAAAACGAATTCCTTGTTACTATGTGATTTTATTTTCTCTCACTGGCTAATTTTGGGTGCTGTAAGGTTGATGGTAAACTGTACTAATTTAAAATCTCCTTATTGTTGAGTTTATTTACTCACTGCTAGGATTTGTAAACTTCACAACTTGCTATTTATATATCCAGAAAATTTTAGGAATACCTGAAATCTTATAAAATTTTTTAAGCAGTAAATGCTAAATATTTTATTAAACCGACATATATGCTTTTGTTCTAAAGAGTGAAATGCTGTTAAAGATTCTCAAATGATTTGTTTTAGATGCTTTTACAATCTGAAGAATAGGAAGTATATCATTCTGTTTGTTAATCTACCAACGGATATTAATTTGCTCAACATGCTTACTATTCTTAGCAATTATTGCTTTTGTTTCAGAAGCCATTACTCCTTGATGGGGAAAACAGCATTAAGGAGCAAGATGGGAATAAAGAGAACACCTTTCCGCAGACAATTGATAATGATCAGCGTTTTAAGGTTGATGGTGCGCCTGTTTCTGATGGGATATTGCCACTTCCAAAACCGGAAGTGATATCTTCAGCTGTCGAGATAAAAAAGCCTAGTAAACACATCATACATTTTGCAATCCTTCCTCATATACGTCGTTTACCAGTGGTATGTTTTACTAATAATTTTTTAGATTATTTGTGTAAAGCTCTCTATTGTTTGATTGTGTTGTGAAAAAGGATAATTGTTTTAAATCTCTGCAGATAAGTATAACAATTTATCCTACTTCGCAAACAATGGCAATCAGTGCTGACATACACGCCTGAATTTCTTGACACCCTGATATTATATTCGAATTTATGATGAAATATTGTACAAATTAGGTGATACTCTAGTAGCACTATCAGGGTTACATAATAAGCTCTATTAGTAATATCCTAGCTTAAGAAATTCGAGCATGTATGCCAGAGTTTTAGGCTTGGCTGTCCTTGTTTACAAAATAAGGTAAAGTACTTTTTTTTGGCAATTTTTTTTGCGAAAGTCCAATTTATTTGGAATGTTGTACAAATAAACCTGTTTTTCCTTCATGACTTTATATTTTCCCATATTATCTTAAGTTTGTTTTCATCTACCACATTTGTAGTGCATGCTTTTCTTGCATCTATTCGGCCCTTTGAACTATGATTTCAAATGTGAAAATTGTAATCTGTCAATTTTATTTTCTATAGTGAAACTTACTTGTGAATTGAATTTGCTGCAGAAAGGTGACATACTGGCATATCGCTTTATCGAACCATCATCGTCGGCGTACCCTCAACTTTCGTCTCCTCAAGTATGAGCTCTAATATGTAGCTATTAACTATTAAAATAAAACATTATTGAACTCTTTGGCTTTGTTTGGTTTAACGGAATTGAATGAGGGAATGAAAGTGAAAAGAAAATGATGATAGTAAAAGAAGTGATTTTGAGCATGAATATGGACACAACATGATATGGATATAAAAAGTAGGATAAGATATGTCATGAACACGATATATATATTTTTTAATTATTAAATATAAATATGTATTCACAAGTCTTAAAATGTCAATATTGTTTATCAAAAAAGCATCACAATGAAATGTAATCTAATATTTATTTCATAAAAAGCTTAATGATCAATTAAATAAAAACTAATATTAGTTTATTTGTAATTATATTTTTATTTATCAGGTGTACTTAATTGGTAATAACACCAGTACAAGCATTAATCATTATTCATTAAATATTACTGTCAGTTATCAGTATTGTACTATATAGACAAAACACCTAATGCCTTGAAAAAAATGTAATATTCACAATAACGATATAAAATATGAACACAATAATGCATCACTAATCAGACTCAACACTCTTAGCACTATAATTATTATTATCACCAATACTAGCATTCTGTTCAATACCTTGTGCATGTCTTCATTGTTTCAACATATGTTCTAGTCGTGTACATTTTAAATATGTTGAAAATGTATTTGGGAGCGTCAAGGGTGTAACGGTACTAAACCCTTATTTGGCACGGACAAAATTTTTTTTAAATGTATGTGGTTCATAGAAATGTTAATTGAAATTAGTTTTCATTCACTTGTTTGGTTAAGGAGAAATTGATTGGAAATATAATTTCTCTTTTTTAATTGGTTTGAAAGACTACCAATAAATTGAAGAATAACATAAGCTATTGTTATTCATGCTTTAATTCTACTTGAGCTATTCACTGGATTTAAACAGAGAATCATTTGGAGAAATATGCACTGTTCTAATTTCCAGGATAAAATCAATTTCCTATAAATTTCAAAATCAAACAAGAAAGATGTAATTATGAGTTAAATAATACTTTCTGCTTAATTTCTCTAAACCAAATGTAGCCTTCATTTATATGCAGATTAAAAAGCATAAGTTCTGGATACCATAACACTTTTATTTCCAGTGATTAGAACTTATGTTGGTTATAGGTTGGAGAGGTTTCATCATTTGACAACAAAACTCTTCAAATTCTATTGCTCCCGGTGTTAGATTATGTGCTGTTGTCGGAAGAGAATTCACATGGGATCATTGTTCAACCTAATGGTTCTCGATACAAAGAAGATGGTTCGTTAGAGGTGAATCTGTATATGCAAGACTGTGTTCCCCGGTCCTTTAATTCTATTCAGCTTCAGCTTTTTCTAGATTCCATCTGATTGGTGAAATCTCTATCCAGATTGAGTATTTGTCACTTGTTGATGTCCGAATGGTGAAAGCTCATGGCCCAGAAGAAGAAGAAAAACCTTGTCAAGATGATCGAGCTAGGAAAGATAAGTGGGAAGAAGCTTTGGTTAAGGGAAGCGGGAATGAGCCTAATGCTTCATCTGCAGGTATTCTTATTGCTTTGTTTGGCATATATTGACTGAAGTTTTAGTCGAGAGCGCAGCTCAAAATATAAATCATTTTGAGTCTAGCAGACTTAACCCGAAATGATTTAATTTTAAATAGACTCAAAATTGATTTTAATATGTATATATAGATAAACATCATACGATAAATTATACAAATAATAAATTGTACTTATTCTATATTTTATGCAAATGCTCATTTAGGTTGTATTTCAATTCGAATCAATCTATATTCAAGCGAGTTTTGAGTTTCAAGTATTTTTAAGAGCCCTATAAACATATGGATGCTGGTCATTATTTTTTCACAAATATAAAATTCAGACAAAACCATTGCTTAAATAATTGTTCCTTCCAAGCAGAGCAGGGCAATAACTGGACTCAGTGGATTCCTAACAAGAGCGCCACTGCAATGCCTGGATCTTTCAAACAATCTAATCCTCCATTTCCAGGTATTTAAGAAGCTAATGATGCTTTATATAATATTGTAGGAGCGGTTTGGTTCAATGTTATTTATATAACAATGATACCTATAGAACCTCGAGTTTGTTTTGTTCAAAGTAATTATTATCTATATTGCAATGTTGTTTAGATAAATGTTTTATCTTTCAAATGCAATATGATTTATTTAATGTTGTTTAACTTGATGAGGCAATGTTATTTTGATTAATTAATAGTGATGAAGTCCTTTTTTATAATTTTTTAAGCCATCTCGATCGATGTAATCTTGATAACATCCAATTTTGCTGATATTTAAATTACCCTAACTGGATTTCTAATATTATTCAAATTACATCAGCGTTGGAGATAACTTCCAATCAAATATTTCTTTATAATAGTATAACATTACATTCTGGGTTTGGTTTAATGATCTATTCCCTATAAATGTAATATATAGAAAGATCAATATTGATTTTGACTTTTTTTATTGTCATTTGTTTTTTTCATTAGATAGTCTAATATGTAGTCGTTAGCAAATCTGGTTGACATTGAAGATGACATTAGAATAGGACAATAATATCATTTATGAAATAGTCATGCCACACTCCCCTTGTAAATCCATACTTAAAATAGGATATTTCTTGTTTTTGTACCTACAATGCGTGGCTTAATTAAGGTGGTTGGGAGAGTAGTTCATTACTCTATATGAAATATGAAATTGTTATTGAAAGATGTCAGACAAATCAAACTAGTAATTTCTGTTAATAACATGGCATTTTGTATATCAAATGTCTGTTAATCAAACAGCCTTTTATGTACCTTTTTTAATTGTTACTTTGAAGCAGGAAGGGGCAGAGGAAGGGCTAATCGGGCTCCATACAGATGCATGAACAATAGGATTCCAAACATGAACACAACAAATTGGAATTCTAATAGGAACATTGCACCTTGGAATCCAAACATGGGCAACGCCAGATTCACTGCAATTGATGACGCTGCCACACTTAATTGGTCATACAGACCATCAGGGTTGCCCTTTCCCTGGGAGCATCATTAAAACAATATTTTTTTCCAGCTGGTAAATTTTCTGGTTCAGGGAAGCGGTGAGCCATTTGTTCTTGAACCATAGACCCTGGTTTTAATAGTGGTTTTGTGAATAGGATGTGCTTCTTGGACAAGAGTTAATTGCATGTATGAAGTTGAAGAAGCTAATGTTTTGTTCAATTTTGGAACATCTTAATGATGTGTATTATCACAATATGATCTTAATCATGGTTTAAGTTTTAGTGATTTTTGTTTGATTTCGATGGTTTCAGAGCAGTTACACAAAAAACTCTATTTTTAGTTTCGATTGATTTGGAAATTTCCGTTGAAACTCTAAAACTTTTAGAGTTTCAAATGAAACTCAATTGGATCAATTGACATTCTACCAAGCAAAAAATTATGTAATTTTCTTCCCATTTCGATTGGTTCCCTAAACAAAATTGGAGCACTATCTCACTTTTTGTGTAGATTTATATGAGTGTGACCTTATTATATGTACTGAAAAAATTATGAATGAAGCTAATTTAGAATTGAACTCTGAAACTGATGAATTTATGGAAATTATGAAGCCTAAAACTCTTAACTACGTTGGAAAACATTTCTTTCAATACGAGTTTCTAATTATCTTTTCATATATGACTTAAAACCTCGTCAGAACTGTAATATTCGCATGATTTCACTGTAAATGCCATTTAAAGCTAGGTGATGTATGTCTGGAATTCTGCAGTGCTTTTTTTTAATTGCTCCAATGTGAGCATTTTCATTTCATTTAAAGCATGGTGATAATGATAGTTCTGATCTCCAGTTTAAACGAGTTTTGGAAAGCTGTGTTAAATTTCCTGCGTTCTACGGAGTAAGGATTTTTTTTTTCGGGTTTCTTTTAGATATTTGTATAAGCTTTTGTAATCTCCATCTATAAGCATGTCATCAATTTTAGACACGAATCAATAAGGAACTATTTTAAGTATACATATCCGTTGTGAGAGTAAAGCATTATGTACACCCATGATTGTTTATGCATGTGTCTCTTACATGTTATATTTAGGTCACTCAGTAGGAGAATTTTCTCTTTTTTAAGGTAATTTCATTCAAGGGACTCGCTCAGGAGTTGGGAAAGAGCTTATCACTAGAGCACGACGGGCCACCTTTGGCCACATACTCCAAGTAGTCACCCTCCCTAGTGGAGGTGACCACAAAAGTTTCTCTCTCAGTTGGATAAGTCTTTGTTCATCTAAGCCAATATCAAGTCTTCTATACGAGACATATTAAAAGTCAAGTTAAAGGCACACCTCTTGTCCATAAGACATCCTTCATAATTAAATTGACATCGAGCTTAGAGATATACATCAAGTCACTATTTGCCCCCTCTCACTCCAGCAGGATGACGTTAGACCACCCTACTCGCATTATCGCTCACAAAATCTCCACACTACTCTAAACAGCTCGTCGAGCTATATCAAAGATTGATAGTACAACTCATATTCCGTACACATTCTATTGTAATTGACATAATAAAGATTCTATATGTATTCATCTTCTACTCTCTTACTTTCTCTCGCTCTTTCTCGCTGTCTTCATCATCCTCACCTACAGGTCCTTAGCTCACAGGTAGATCAATAAAGTACGATCATACATGATCCACCGAACAAATTTAGATTCAACACATTACTCTATAAAATTGTTCTTTAAAGCTGTCCACAAATCAAATTGTTGGTTTATTTAATTTCAGAAGTAACTAACAATATGACATTACCTCATAATATGAAGGGGAAATGGAAGGACTGTTTAGGCTCTAAACAAATGCTATGCATGAGCAATAGGATTCCACATAGGAGCACAAGAAATTGGAATCATAATAGGAATATTATAGCTTGGCATCCAAGTGGGAGCCTCACCATATTCATTGCTAATGGTGGCACGCTAATGCTTCCGTGGTCTTATAGACATCAGGGTTGGCCCTTCAACTCTAGACCTTATTTTTACAATGGTTTTGTGAATCTGATACATTTCACGGACAAGAGTTATTTGCATGAAAGGAGTGTGTTAGGAGCTATTTGGTTGCCTTAAAAAGAAATATGTTATAAAAGAAATGCAGCATAAAAAAGTATTTAGGAGTTGCTTGGATAATTGTAAAAGGAATGTATGATTTTACTTTCTTTTTTTTTTTTGGTTCGAAGTAAAGTAAATAAAATATAAAGTGCTAAAGGCTGTGGTTGGGGTGGCCGACGGTGGTGGGCGGTGGTCAGCAATGACTGTGGATTGTTACAGAGGGTAGGGATCGGTTGTGGCTGCGGTGGGTGGCCGGTGGTCGGCGACGGCGATGGAGGCCAGAGGATGACCGATGCGGAGGGAGGCAGTAGTTGGTGGTGGCTGGTAGTTGCTAGCGGTGGCGGAGACCTTTAGTGGAGGGCAGAAATGGCAGCGACTAGTGGTTGCGGCGGCTGGTGGCCAACGGCCGACGGTGCGTTTGCGATGTATTTGGAAATTGCTCAAATATGAGGAAATTCAAATACATTGAAAATGAACTTGTTGGTGTATTTGGAATGCACTCCTTTTACACGCTGTATTCATTTTACTTCAAATCAAACACCAATATTTTTAATGCATTTGAAATAATTTGCACCCTCTTTGTAGCAAACCAATCAAACCAAACGGCTCTTTAGCGAGTAAGCAAGCGCATGGGTAAATAAGTGAGTTATTGGTGAAAAGACGATAGACCCCACTTCCGTGTTTCTGTGAATAAATCAGAATCATCTAGAAAATGAATTAATATGAGAGTTTTTATATCTTCAAAATATTACTTAGAATTTAATTTACTTTCATCAAAACATTCAAAAAATTTAAAACCAAATAATCATGAAATTAATTTTTAAACATCTTTTACAAAATGTTGAAATGTTTTATTTTATTTGAGTATTTTTAAAGCTCTACAATATAAATTAAAGAATTATTTATCTCATTATCTATATCATTCATTATGATAGTATTTTTACATATTTGATTTTAAATCTATGAATTTTGACAGAATAAAAAATTAAAACAATGTAAAAATAAAATAATATTTTTTTAATATAAAGACATAATAGTTTATCATATATATATATATATATATTAATATTATAAAATATCCTCATTTTTATTTTTTATTTACTATCAATTAAAAAGTTTTGAGTTTGAAATTCGTACAGTATGTGTGAATTTATTTCAATTTAACTAAATGTCAAATAATAATAATAATAATAATAATAATAATAATAAAAGGGGGATTTACAGCCCCGTATAAATTGACCTAATCTCTTCGTAGTATTGTTCTGATAATTTGGGAAGGGCGGGGAGCAGGTTTCTTTTCGTTACGAGCCAGAGAGCTTTGAAGTTACAGTACTCTGGAGCAGATCTTCCACTGAAATCCTAGCCCTAGCTGAAACCTGTTCACTTGGTTCTCTATTGTCCTATTGGTCTTAGCTCGCCGCCCATGGATAGGTACCAGAGAGTGGAGAAGCCAAGGCCGGAGTCGGCTATAAGCGAGAATGAGATCAGAATTACATCTCAAGGCATGATTCGAAATTATATCAGCTATGCAACTAGTCTCTTCCAGGTTTCTCTCTCTCTCTCTCTCTTACCAAATCTGTTTTACCATTTACTGATGTTGAGGTATGTTGGATTGCAGCTTTGAAGTGCAGTATTCTTGCTTTGTTTTGTGTTTTTACTGTTTCGACGCTTAAATGGGAGTTCATGTATTTAACAAGTATTGTCATTTTTTATAAAGATCTTTGACATGGGTTTTCCCGTTTGTGTGAGCTTAGCTGAGCCAATTATTAGCTTTTACTGTTCCTTTTTCTATTTTCTTTTAAAATTTCGCGTACCTTTCCTTTGGGTTTCATGAATTTATGTTTTATACAGGACTTTAGTTTTCCAAACAGTTCAAATCACAATGAAGGGAAGCCTTCTGCCAGATTTTATTAATAGAAAACTTTAAAAACTCGTGTTTGAACCTTTCTCCATTTGAATAGAGTTTAGAACAAATGAAATCAGGTTATATCCAGCAAATGAGTGTAGCGGAGTACACAGCTGAAGATTAGAGCACAATCTCTCTGGGTCAATTTGAACTGTGAGTTCAGGCCAATGTAACAGCACTTTGTTTCTTCATTGGCTGAATTCTTACAATACGAGGAGTGAAAGATGTTTTTATCCAAACTGGAACTAGAGTTCCATGACTTGACTGAGCCAAAGCCTAGAGATCTAGCTAACTGTTTGCCTCTTTTTTTCTTCTGCTGCTGCTGAATCTTTTTCTTCACCATTTGTTAGTGCTCCTTATTCATTGCAATGGTTTTGGGAAGCTAAAGCTTGCAGGATCAAAATTTTAAGCTAATTTCAGTCAACCAAACAGATTCTCTGATAAAAAAGCATTGATTTAGTTAAGTTACAGCATAATGAATAACATTGTTAAATCAATGGAGGACTCTCTCTCTCTCTTTCTCTCTCTCTCTCTCTCTCTCTCCCTCCCTCCCTCCATGGCTTTCTTCAAACTTTTGTTTGAGTCCTGCGGCACAACATAGTTGGCCAGTAGCTTTCTGAAAGTGAGTTAGTGAAGAAACTCCTTTGTTATCTTTATTGTATTTTTCTTTCACAATTAATCCCAAAGGATCAGGGAAAATGTCAAATGATTATTTGGTCTATTTTTCTTTGAAATTCTTTCAATTTAACTAATCTTGATAGTGAGCCTCATTTTTATTTATTTTGATATCATGCTTGAGAGGAGAAGATAATGTTTTTATGAGCAGCTATAATTATGTGTAGCAGAGTATTCATAACATGCATCAACATTAAAAGATTTGAATGAAGCCTCATTAAGGTTAAAGAAAATTATAACTTAATTTATTCCCAATCTCTTGACTAAGACATTTAATGAAACAAATAATGATAACAAAAGTCTTGAGGAAAATATTGTTTAGCTACAAGATTTATAAACCTAGCATAGTATTCACACACACCATATTCACCTGCTTATGATGCTTAAATTATTCATGCAGGTGATCCCTATGTTTGATAAATGATAGATATTGTTCTAGGCTTTTGTTTTAATTCAGTTCATGTGAATTTAGTTTCACTTACTTTAATTCTCCAAAATAATTGAGCATTTCCCATTAATTTTAATTTTACATATTTAAATCTTTCAAAATTAAATAATTGATAATCTTCAAGAAGTATTCTAAATTATTGATCAAGCTTTAAAAATCCTCAAGATTTTACCTCCAATCAAGTGTAGGAATGCAATTTAAATCTTCATGTTGGTTAAGTGGGGTTTGTATGGAACCCATTACTTACATGATTTGTTTAAGTTGGATATTTTTTATTGACCCAAGTATTATGTCCTACTTTTATTAGACATGATGGCACAACCTAAGTTGATGTCAGACATTGAAGGGTTTATGGTTTTTTAATGCAACCTATGATAAGATGCGTAATGAAAGCTCATAAAAAGCTACAATTTTCAAGTTAATAACTCTCAACTTTAGCAAATATTACTTTCTGTCAATGGAAAAATATAAAACATACTTATTTTACTTCTAACAATAACTAAATCGACACAAAAAATTAAAATTCAGCAAGAAAATTTGAGGTCAAATATAAAATATCGAAGCGATCAAGATGCACACCACAAAAAGAAATATGACAAATATCACTTTTAATAAAATTGCAATCACATATACACCATTTACTAACAAGTAGATAGAAAGAATAACAGTAGAAATTACCAAATAGAAGATCTAGGACTTACGCATGTACTAGACTCTCCTCTGAAAGTATTCATAAAACCTTCAACATTCTCGAATAATCTACATCCAACATAACTTATTATAATTGAGGAAAACTCAAATTGTATTTCAGCAATCAATGTTAATTCAATTTTTACATACCTTAGGGGCTTGATGTGGATCCTTATGATTGAACTAATAGAATTGATAAGCTTATATGTAGATTGCCATGGATAGTTTACAACAACAACAACAACATCAAGCCTTTATCCCATTACGTGGGGTCGGCTACATGAATCCTTTTTCTCCATTGTGTCCTGTTAAAAATCAAATTCTTGTTTACATCTAAAAAAGAAAGATCATTTCTAATATTTTCTAACCAAGTCTTTTTAGGTCTACCTCTACCTTTCTTAACATAAGTCAAATTTAATAACTCTACTTTCCTAACCGGGTCATCGGAAGGCCGCCGTTTTATGTGACCAAACCATCTAAGGCGACTCTCTCTAATCTTATCTTCCATTGGAGCTACTCCAACCTTTTCATGTATATGCTCATTTCGTATCCTATCTCTAAGGGTAAAGCCACTCATCCACCTGACCATCCTCATCTCTGCAACACTTAACTTAGTATTATGCTTCTCTTTTAATGGCCAACATTCGGCACCATAAAGCATTGCAGGTCTCACCACTATCTTATAGAATTTTCCCTTAAGTTTGAGGGGGACTTTTCTATCACACAACAAGCCCGATGCATTCCTCCACTTCAACCATCCAACTTTAATTCTGCTGATAATATCCCCATCTATTTCACCATCACTCTGAACAATAGATCCAAGATATCTAAAATGTGTACTCTTATTAATGACTTGATCACCCAAAGTCACAATCCCCTTACTAGGTCTATTACAACTAAAATTATACTCCATATATTCCGTTTTAGATCTACTCAAGCGAAAACCTTTAGACTCTAAGGTTAACCTCCATAATTCAAGTTTACCTTCAACTCTCTCTCTAGTCTTATCAACAAGAAGATATCATCAACAAAAAGCATACACCAAGGTACATCCTCTTGCAAATGTCTAGTGAGAACATCCATGAGTAAAGCAAAAAGATATGGGCTTAAGGCTGGTCCTTGATGTAATCCAACCGAAATAGGGAAATACTTGGCCATGGATAGTTTGATGGGAAAATTGGGCCGATACTGATCAAAATTTATTTTGGATGAATCTCTAAGTCTTTGCTTTGACATGAGTGCAATACATAATTAATCAATAAAAAATTATATCACATTTCTTTCAAAGCAAATTCAAAGGCTATGAGACCATCCTAACCCAAAAATTTTTCTGACTAGGATTCATGCATGTAATTTAAAAAATTGCTACTATAGTGCATGTCCTTTTTGCATGATATATTTATTGCTAATTGGGCAAAGGTTACTTACTACAGGATAAGCACGCCAGAGAAATTGTCTTAAAGGCAATGGGACAAGCTATCAGCAAGGCTGTTGCTGTTGTCGAGATCATAAAGGTTGGCACTCATTCCAATTGCTTTCGCCATTTGAATCATTTTAAACAGAGGTGTAAGCGACCTGACATATCTTTAATTACAGAAACGAATTCCCGGATTGTATCAAGATACTTCTATCAGTTCAAGCAGCATTACTGATGTTTGGGAACCTATTGAAGAGGGTCTTGTACCGTAAGTAGCATTTTTTTTTCAAGTGAAACAAAGCAATGGCCTTGGAAATATTTTAATCCATCAACCGCCTACTGTAGTTTGGAGACGACAAGGCATGTTTCGATGATTACAATAACTCTCTCCACAAGGGATCTAGATGTTAACTTGCCTGGGTAATCTTTTTTTTTTTTTTTTTGTAGCATGAAAAGTGATCCTTTTTGGTTGTGGGAACTGTGATGGCATCCTTTCTTTTATTTCTGAAATGTTTTTCTGTATATAGGTATCAAGTTGCATCAAATGTAGGGCATCCAAGGCAACAACCGAGGCAGCAACCCCGACAGCAGCAAATGGGGCAACCTTATCATCAGCCTAGACAAGCACAGAATTCCTATAATGATGGTACTTCTGATCTTTTTCTGTCTCACTGTTGTATAGAAGGAAGTTTAAGGATTGCTTCTATTTCTCTATGAAGATTACTCTTATGGTCGAGGACAAGGTCGAGGTAGAGGAAGAGGAAGGGGTTTTGGAAGAGGTGGATATGATGGGTATGGTGGCTACAGAAACTATCAAGGTATGTTTTTTCTATTCGACAGATTTGAATCTACATGCAGGATTGCGTAGTTGCTTAATTTTGTTTCTTGAAGCTGAGCTCCTTGCCATGGTTCTTGTTTCCTCATGCTTGTTTCTGTGTAATTTTCACTTGCCTTATAGATGAGAACTGGAATTGGGGCCAAGGTGGTGGGCGTGGAAGAGGTTGGAATTACCATGGTAAGGTCAATAAATTCCATTTTACCATAATTCCTAATCTTCTATATAGCTGTGATCTTGATTCTAAGTATCTAACTTTGCCACATCTCTTAATTTTGGAAGATATTTTCACGGATATGAGACTACATTATACTTACAGTGTCACATGGTTTGTATATAAATGTCTTGCAAATAAAAGTAGTTAAGTAGTAATACACATTATGAATCAAAGGTAGTTAAGTAGTTGTAGAGCACATGGTTTGCATATAAATGTGTAGCAAATAAAAGTAGTTAAGTAGTAACACATATTATGGAAATATAATAAAAGGGAAGAAAATCTTTTTATTATAAAGTACTAATCTTTGAAATATGTAAGTGAAGATTTTAAGATGACATAATAAAATGAGAGGTAAAATTTAATCAAGAATGTTTGGGACATGATTGGGTTAGAATGATGTACATTATAGTCACATGGAGCCACGATAGATCCTTAAAAATGCAATTGTAGAGCACTTGATTTGTATGTAAATGTGTAGCAAATAAAAGTTGTTAAGTAGTAACACATATTATGAAAATATAATAAAAAGGAAAAAAAATATTATATAGTAATTATATATGGAATATGTAAGTGAAGATTTTAAGATATAATAAAATAAGAGGTAAAATTTTATCAAGAATGTTTGGGATATGATTGGGTTAGAATGACGTATATTGTGCCCATTTTATGTTGGTGTCATGTTTGAGGGATGCCTAGAATTTGTTAAACAATTATTGAATAAAAATATGCCATTTCAAATGTCATGTTTGACATAGCGCACCTTATCTTCGGCCCAATAAGTAACCATGCTAGGCTTGACACCCTCTCGGCCAAGCTCAAGCAAGCATGGCCTTCCTAAAAACTAAAATCCCTAGTTTGTTGATGTGGTTTGTATTTTAATGTAAAAGAAATGCTCATTATTTATATGTTTATGAAACAAAGAAAAAAAGTATTATATGCCTTTGTGTGTATTAAAGAAGTAATTAGATCACTTTGATGCTAATTATGTAATACGATCACTCTAATATCTATTGATCTACAATAAGCTTGCACTAATGCTAAATTGATTGAGGCCTTAATGATGAATATTATTTTTGATATTTCTCTTCATTCTCTTTTAAGTGTGCCTTTGAATTACCATATTCTATTCTTGTATTCTACCTTCTAGGTATGAGGTATTGAAGAGAGAAGGGGAGAGGATGAAGGGAGCATTGATGGAAGTCTAGAATGGAGAGAGGAAGGAATCAGTTGTCTTGTGAATTCTATCTTTTGAATTAGAAATCTGTGAATTATAGTTCTAGGTATATGGATTGTATGCTACGAGAGACAGAGGAAATCATATTTAAAGAGGAAGAGGGAGAGACGAATTATAGTAGTTACCTATAATCTTAAGATATTGAAAATACATGATTTTTCTATCCCTATTTTTAGACTAGTTCAAATATATAAATCAAGATAAATCCTAAAAATAGATAAATTATATCATTTAATTTAAAAGAAGTTAATCCTCATATCAAGTCCATTAATACTGGGAAAATGTATGAAATTATCCAAAAAAAGTATTGGTAAAATCAAGGTTGTGAAAACCGGACCGGACAACGAACCGGAAGAATGAGAGGTTCACGGTTCGACCGGTCGAACCGGATGATGTAATAAATAATAATAATATTATAAAAAGTTAATAAAATTAACAAATAATGAAATATAATAACCATATAATTTATTATAAATTATTGCTAATTTATATTACATATTTAGATATAAATTACAAATATAAATTATATAAAAAACTCACAATAAAAATTAATTGTTTATAATATTGAATTAAATATAAAAATTTAAATAGATAAAAAATATATTATTAACTAAAAAAGTAAAATTTCCCAAAAAAAAATCATATTATAAAAATTAATTGTTTATAATATATAAAAAAATAAATGGATGAAAAATAAAAATTAAAAATTATCAACTAAAAAAATAAATATTATCAACTAAAAAATAAATATTATTCATATTTTAAAAGTTAATTAAAAAAATGGTTTAAAAAAAATGTTTTGCTTTGTATAGTGTATACATAATGAAACCAAAGATAGTTTTTTGCTTTGTATGGTTTAGTCCCACATCACTTGTGATGTTTTGCTTTGTATAGTTTATATAGTTTTTTTACTTTTTACTCATGATAGGAGCTCATATGGAGTAATGGAGCCCTGTGAGAATGTTGTAAATAATATTTAATCATAGCCTTTAATATTTATTTAAGAGTTTTAATGTATAATATTTATATTAATTGATTAAGGTTAGCATTTATTTAATATTAAATAATTTGTTTAATTATTTAAATAAAAAAATTTGAACCGGCCACTTTTAAAAAACCGGGACTGGTTTGCCGGTTCCCGGTTGAATCGGCGGTTCATGCCGGTTCTGGCCGGTTTGGTGCACAACCGGTTTTCAAGGCTGAACCGGACCGGCCTTCAAACCGGTTCACGGTTGAACCGGTCGGACCGGCCGGTCCGATTTTTAAAACGTTGGGTAAAATTCAAAACGTGCTAAAATATACCAAAATATTTTCTTATGCGTGACCTGTAATGTATAACTGCCTTGGGTTGATAGATTTCTTCCTTTTGAAAAGTCATGCTTGAGCACTTTCTGGGAGAATTATCTCTATAATGGAGGCCATGAAGTTTTACATGATCTCTTATATCATCAATGCTTACCGACTGAACACAAAATATAATTTGGAGGTTTTAAATCGGGATGAAGTTATACTTCATTCAACTTTCTTAGATTAGTAATAGGAGTGAGGGTTCCATAGTCACTTAACATTGATAATAGTTTTGTGTGAAACCAAACAATAATTTTTTAGAACATATGGACAGCCTTTATCTCTTCCAGGAATATATGATTTTGTGATCAACTCATTTCTTAAGCTTAAGATATTTGTGAATAATAATAGTGACTTAAAGCATCCGTTTTTAGATTTCATTCAGTAAAAATTTGGTTAAAATAAACCTAACTTGCCTTAATAAGAACCGTTCTTGTGCTTCTCTGATCACATTGATGTGGCTTCGAGGGTATGGGGTTGACTTTTCTTTAACGATCACTTCACAATCAAGAATATACTTGTTTTTATTAGAAGTTCATATTCATAATTACGATCTATTTTAAATTCGAATGCAGTTGTAGTTTCAATTTGAGTTGCAGTTCAATTTCTGATGGAGGTATATTTTCTGATTTATAATTAATTTCAAATTTAAACACAAGTTGTAATTCTTGCTTAATTATGTGCTGTGGTTCATGAAAAAATTAATATTGATTCATGTTTAGATGCAATAACATCAAAATAGTGTGATTCTAACTATGAATCTTCTTCTAATTCTTCCTGAAATACAAGTGCTATAATTTCTTCAGTAAAATCAAGCTCGTCTACATTTGATTGTTTTGTCGTTGTATGTTTGATGGGCTTGAGAGAATAAGTTAATGATTTCTCTATAGGGACTTTAATTCAATTTTTTTTTGATCTTTTGATTTGTTTTGCTTGAATTTCTTTCAATTGGATGTGCAAGTTAATAAATATGATTGCCTTGGTAAATTGTTAATTAACTCTAATGTTGTGCCCCGCTACTAGTTATTTGTATATCATGCTTAGGAGAGATAATAAATTTTCTTTGGGGCTTTATTAAATGTGTGATAGTCCTAACAAAATATTCATAATATAACTCAATATCCATATATTTGGATAAGGCCTCATTTAGTGTTTTTTTGAAATTATAGTTTAATTTATTCTTATTCTCTTGCTCAAGACCTTCAATTGAATAAATAATATTAACAAAATTTCTCGAGGCAAATGATGCTTAACTACGGATTTATAAATCTATCATTGCTTTCATATATGCCATATTCATTTTGCTTATAATACTGGAGTTTTTCAAACAGTTGATCTTTATATTCACAAAGTAATAGACGTTTCTCTATAAGCTTATATTTCAGGTTAGCCCATATAGATTTAGTTTCACTTCAGATATTTCACCAAAATGATTGGGCATATCACATTAATTTTGTTTAGCACATTCAAGTCATTAATAAATAAATAAATAAATTATAATCTTAAAAAAAACATTTTAAATTATCAATCAAGTATGAAAACTTTCTATGATTATACCTCCTATTGAATTTAGGAATGTAATTTAAATTCTCTTGATGATTTTGTTTTGTTCATTTAGAGCCATCACTTGATTTTGTTCAAGTTCCTTTGTTACTTCTTTTGATTGATCTAAATATTATAGCCATAAACTCTGTTAGCAATTTCATGTAGGATCCTTTGCGCTATGTTTTACTAATGCAACATAGGATGAGTTGCACAATGCAAAAAAAAAAAAAAAAGCAATCCGCAAGTTAATGACACTCGACAACAACAACAACAACAACAACATCAAGCCTTTATCCCACTACGTGGGGTCGGCTACATGAATCCTTTTTATCCATTGTGTCCTGTTAAAAGTCAAATTCTCGTTTAAATCTAATAAAGAAAGATCATTTCTAATATTTTCTAACCAAGTCTTTTTAGGTCTACCTCTACCTTTCTTAATATAAGTCAAATCTAAGACCTCTACTTTCCTAATCGGGTCATCGGGAGGCCGTCGTTTTATGTGACCAAACCATCTAAGGCGACTCTCTCTAATCTTATCTTCCACTGGAGCTACTCCAACCTTTTCACGAATATGCTCATTTCACATCCTATCTCTAAGGGTAAAGCCACTCATCCACCTGAGCATCCTCATCTCTGCAACACTTAACTTAGAATTATGCTTCTCTTTTAATGGCTAACATTCAGCACCATAAAGCATTGCAGGTCTCACCACCATCTTATAGAATTTTCCCTTAAGTTTGAGGGGTACTTTTCTATCACACAATAAGCCCGATGCATTCCTCCATTTCAACCATCCAATTTGGATTCTGCTGATAATATCCCCATCTATTTCACCATCACTCTGAACAATAGATCCAAGATATCTAAAACGTGTACTCTTATTAATGACTTGATCGCCCAAAGTCACAATCCCCTCACTAGGTCTATTATTACTAAAATTACACTCCATATATTCTGTTTTAGATCTACTCAAGCGGAAACCTTTAGACTCTAAGATTGACCTCCACAATTCTAGTTTACCTTCAACTCCCTCTCTAGTCTTATCAACAAGAAGAATATCATCAGCAAAAAGCATACACCAAGGTACATCCTCTTGCAAATGTCTAGTGAGAATATCCATGACTAAAGCAAAAAGATACGGGCTTAAGGCTGATCCTTGATGTAATCCAACCGAAATAGGGAAATACTTGGTCAAACCACCTTGTGTTTGAACACAAGTAATAGCTCCTGCATGCATATCTTTAATGATTTGAATATAAGCATTATTAACTCCTTTCTTTTCAAGAACTCTCCATAGCACTTCTCTTGGAACTTTATCATATGCTTTTTTCTAAATCAATAAATATCATATATAAATCCTCCTTATTCTCTCTATATTTCTCCATCAAACCTCTTAATAAATGTATGGCTTCTATAGTAGACCTACCCAGCATGAATCCAAATTGATTTTGAGAAACATTAGTATCACGCCGCAACCTATGCTCCATAACTCGTTCCCATAGTTTTAAAGTATGACACATTAACTTAATTCCTCTATAATTCGCACAATCTTGTGCATCACCTTTATTCTTAAAAATAGGGATTAACACGCTCATTCTCCGCTCATCTGGCATCTTTTTAGTCTTCAAAACAGTATTAAAAAGTTTAGTAAGCCAAGAAATTCCTTCTTCTCCTAAGCATTTCCACACCTCTATTGGAATATCATCAGGTCCAACAGCTTTTCCACCCTTCATTTTCTTTAAAGCCTCTCTAACTTCAGTTTTACTAATACGTCGATAAAAACAAAAATCTTTATTTTTATTTAGGGTGCTAAGGTCACTACAGTCAATTTTATTTTCACATTCTTCATTAAAAAGTTTAGCAAAATATCTCATCCACCTTTCTTGAATATCATTTTTATTTAGGGTGCTAAGTTAATGACACTCAATTCTAGCAAAAATTTTGTCACTCTTGATGTAAATCTGTAAACTTTTAGCCATTATGGAAATTTGAAAATTTCACATAAAATTTGAAACGAACCATAAAATTCTGCAAGTCTATAAGACTATGATGAGGATTCATGCCGCAAATGGGAAATCTAGAACATATTGTACTTGACCAAATTTCAACCACACGAACACATCAATCCTGAAAGAAGTTAATAGAAAGAATAATAATAGAAATTACCAGATCAATGATCTAAACCTCATGCTGGTAGAAGGAGGCTCTCCCCCGTAAGTAATCATCATGTCACTAAGCGCTTGAATAATACACATTCAGTAGTGCACACAATTATTAAGAAGAAATCTAAAATTTCGTTGAAGCATTAAATAAATATTACAAACCTTGGGTGTTCTATATATGACCAAAAAATCCCAAATACAAATATTTTTCAAAATACATGAGATTATGGCCAAATAAAGCAAGTTTTACGAATTAGAACCCATGTGAGTCTCTGTTCAATTGTGCTACAGTGCTGGTTTAAGTTATAATCTATGTTGCACCGATATAGATACGGCGACACGGATACGACACGATACAGATACAGGACACGTCAATTCTTAAAAATATAGGATACGGGTATGACGCAGATACGGCATTATAATTTATAAATCATACATAAAAATTATTCTTATTGATGTTAAGAATAAGAAAAACAAAACCTTCATGTAAACTTTACATGAACCGAACCTTCGTGTAAACGAACTTTCGTCATGCCCAAACCTTCGGCCTCGTCTCGTGTAATCGACGATGTAAACGAAGCTTGCGGTCGCCTCTCCTCTCTTGCTCCTTCGACAAAATCGGCTCGCATAATAAGAAAAACAAGCTTGCGGTAGTCACGCGTAATCGACTAGCGTAAATGAACGCTTGTCTCGCCTGCTCGGCGTCGGCCGCCTCTCCTCTCCTGCTCCTTCAACAAAATGAAAAAGAAGAAACCCTAGATGCACGCTTGCCCGCTCGAAAATGAAGAAGAACAGCCCTAACGCCTCGTCTCGCAGATTCGGAAATGTGAGAAGCTCGCTCGCAACTGCGGAAGTAAATACAACGCGTCTTTTTTCGGGTTTTTTTTTCGTAATTCAATGGACACGCGTATCTTTTGAAATTAAACCATATTTTAATTGGATACGGCAAACTTGTATCCGACATGTATCGGTGCCGTATCGGACGCGTATCTGTGTTCGACACTTATTCGATACAACACGCCTTCATTAATAGTTGTATCGGTGCAACATAGGTTGTAGTTGGAAAGAGCTCTGCTAGGGAAGCAACCATAGTTGAATAACACCGCAATTTTTGTGAAAACATAGGCTGCTGAAAGAATGTTAAATCTCAGCCGTCCAAGATGGGAATTTGTGGGAGGCTCACTTGGATCACGTCGATCTTTATTAAATCACAATCATCCCTTGACACTTGATCCCACGGCCAATATGGGAATCCGTGGGAGGCTCACCTAGATCACATTGATCTTCTTCCATATTTGGGTGACTGATTTAGGAAGGATTATATTAGGACAATTATGCATGATTCTGTAATTATTTATTTCTTTATTAAGATATCTTGTACAGATCTATAAATAGGGATAATTTTGTGCAATAAAAAGAAGTCTTCTCCCTCTCCAATTCTCTGAATTTAATATGGTATCAGAGCAAGACTTTCGGATCTTCTTCAAAAATGAGAGCGTGAGAGAGGGAGAGATGGTTCTTGCGTTCTGTTCCTGCTCATTTGCGTCCAGGCAAGTTGAGCAAGTGGGAGGGATTTGTCTTTGCGATCTTCTACGTGCGGCTCTTGTGCGTGCCTACCTGGGATCCGAACGGAGTGAAGAAGAGGATCAAGAGAGGGAGTGAGTAGGAATTGCGTGTGTGCATGTCTGAGCGAGGACGACCGGCCCTCGTGCGTGTGCTGGAGCCAAACCGAGCAAGGAACGAGCGGTTGAAGAGCTATTGTACACGCCATCAAATCCTCCACTCAAAGACCGCCTCCTTGCCCCAAATCCTGATCGCTTTGGCTTGTTCTCGATCCGCTACCCTCAGATCTAGAAGATGTACAAGAAGGCCTTGGACAGCAGAAGAAGTTGACCTCTCCCAAAGATCTTCGTCACTGGGATCAATCCCTCAAATCAGACAAACACCACTTCGTAACCCACATTCTCTCCTTCTTCATTGCCACTAACAGAATCGTCATTGAGAACCTTGCCAATCGGATTTGGACTGAAGTCGGTTCGCTGGATTCGAAGCTCGCCAATTGAACAGTCCTGATACGTGGAGTTGCCCAGATGATACGTGCGGTGGGGGAAGAAGATGTCTTTCTTGGTGGCAAGGTAGTTCATTGATACGGTCCAGTGCGTGCTTACGGTGGCTGAAGAGTTGGTGAGCACGTAGATGGTGAAGTACGCTACTTCCCTAAGTAGGGAGTCGATCGTGGATATTGAGGGTGAGGCTACAGAGAGATTAGAAGCACTTTATCCTACCCTAAAGGAGATGACTCTTGCTGGTTCTCCAGGTTCCCACCACCGGCCTTCATTATCGAAATTCTGAGGAATACATATTACCACCACCGGCCTTCATTGCCAAAATTCTGAGGAATACATGTTCCCACCACCATCCTTTATTGTTGGAATACTGAGGAATACAGGTTCCTACCACAAGCCTTCATTGCTGAAATTCTGAGAAATATTGGTCCTTCCACTGGCCTTTATTGCCGAAATTCTAAGAAATATTGGTCCTTCTGCTTCCTTCATCCGTCTAAGACCGATGAGAGATTAAGCGGGAGGGCTCCTCTCGCGTGCAATGTCCAGAGTTGATCGAATAGAAGCAAGAGAAGTCGAGTGCAAGTCCTCCTCTTGCATGCGTATGGAAAGAGCTGAGAGTTCAAGGACAAGCAAGAGTACAAGACCTGCAGTCCTTGCTACGACTATACCAGAGGAATCAGAGGCTTTGCGTGCACCTGTACGGGGTCGATCGAACAGGAGTGTTCGGGTGAAATCGGATGACTAATTTGCATTGGGATGAAGGCTGGCTCAATCAGACGGGAAGAGATTTGTGTGCCAAGTGCTGAGCTGCTTGAGATGTGTTTTTTTGCTGCTATCCTTGAAGCTTGCCGCAATCCTAAAAACAGATTTTTTGTTTATTGTTGTGCCTTCATTGCAGGCCTTCTCTTGTGATTGCTATCCTATCTATAACCAATGCAGGCTTCATTGCTATTATGCTTAATATAGCCTTAATTGCTACCCTTTGTCCCCGCAAATTTTGAAGCTAATTTATCCAAAAGTTTTGATTAAATGGAGGACTCTGTGGTGCACCACGGAACTTGATAACTCTATTTTTCTTGGACTAATTATCAAGCTAAGAATGACAGATCCTTACTCCCCAGCTTGAGGGGGAGTGTTAAATCTCAGCCGTCCCTTGACACTTGCTCCCATAGCCAAGATGGGAGTCCGTGGGAGGCTCACTTGGATCATGACGATCTTTGTTAAATCCCAACTATCCCTTAACACTTGATCCCACGGCCAAGATGGGAATCCGTGGGAAGCTCACCTAGATTACGTCAATCTTCTTCTATATTTGGGTGACTGATTTAGAAAGGATTATATTAAGACAATTATGCATGATGCTGTTATTATTTATTTCTTTATTAAGATATTTTGTATAGATTTATAAATAAAAAGAAGCCTTTTTCCTCTCCAATTCTCTGAATTTAACAAAGAATATGGTTTCACATCAATGACTAAATATGTCTATATTCTTGGATCAACTTAACAAAGATATGTAATCATTATTTTTATACAAGTTATCATGGCAATGCTATGTGATGTAGTCCTTATCAATGATATAATGTAGCAAAATAAGCTTGATGATGAAGCAGCTGTAAATTATAATTATATTCAATTTTCTGTTATCTTATTCAATCAATCACAAAATGATAATAAATTAGCTAGGTATATCTTTGGTGTTAGTGTAGGTTTGGCATCTTATAGATACAGTGGACTTTAATGTTAAAATATTTAGGGTTTGCACTTAATCATATTTGGGTAATTAGATGGCATTTTAAAATAAGTAAAATAAAAAATACCTCGAAATCCTAAAATGAAATCAAACCAACATACCTTCTTTATGGTTATGTTGATCGATTAGGCAATGAGAAATATGTGGAAGTGTTTTTGGGGTTTCAAAATTCATAAATTTACTTTGAGATGTGTGTAATATGAGATGAGTGAATTAAAACACTAATTCATCTTAATGCAAATACAATAATTGTAAAACCCCACCCTAATTTTCCCTCTATTTTTGCTGGTTTCATTTGATTAAACATGAAGCAGACATTCATTTAAGACTTTGTTTGTGATTGTTTTCTTACTGTTTTCTAAAGCAATTTTTTAGAACAAAAATTTCTGGAAAGTAGCCAAAAATTAGTGATCAAAAGCTGTCCGAAACGAAGCTTAAGTTAACCAAGAAACCGAAATTCCTATTTCATACATCAATCCCACCCTACGCTTCGTATTAGAGTGAAGCCTCATGCATTGGTGTCATTTTATCATGAAGCTGTTTTTCTTTTGAGAAATTTGAAGGCTCTGTTTGGTTTGAAGGAATTTAAAGAGAGGAAATGAAAGTGATAAATGAAGTGAAATTAGAAATTACTGTTTACTACTTATTTGGTTGAGAAAAGATTGTGTGAAAAAAATAGTATCCTTTTTGTTTTGTTTGAAAGAATAACAAAGTAACTTAAAGAATGAACATGGTCTACTTGTATGCACACTTCAGTTTTACGTGTGTTCTGATTTCCTTACTAAATTAAACTTCCTATGAACCATTCCTAAACCAAACTGTTTATATGTAATTATGAATCGAACACAACTGAATGATCCTTGTTGAAGCTGCCATCTCTATGTGATAGGAGCAGGCTATGAAAGAGGCAGAGGCGTGCGAGGCTACGGTGGCAGAGGCTATGGCCGTGCCCGGGGAAGGACCGGTGGCCGTGGAAGAGGGTACATGGCCGAGTAAGCGGAGTTGCCGGTATGCCCTCGCACTCTCAAATGCATGCTTGATATCTATTAAAAGAAGAATCCAAGGATTTAGTGTTCATAAGATTGCCTTGGTATGTGTAAGTGCCTATATTTATACCTTTCATTGTGAATCCTTGGTGAGCTTGTTCTTTGTTTGCATGTTTCCAGTGACTGCTCAAATTTACCTGTAAGGCATGCAGTGTTCATTCTTACTAGTTTGAATCATCCATCAATTATTGTATCTATGTATCCAATTTTGTTCAGTGTTGTATATTTGTGCATCTTCAATTTTGGGTGACTTAAAAGCTTATGATTTCAGTTGGTAATGTAATTCATGTGAAGCAGCCTTAAGAGTCTGTTTGGGATTTTTTTTTCTTCACATGATTTATATATGTTTTATCACCTATTTTTTTTTTAATTATTTATATATTATTATAGTATTTAAATTATATCAAAATATTTGTTGGAAATTTTTTTTCACTTTAGTTAAATTAATGTTAGGGATAATTTTGATGCTATTTAAATATCATGGTGTTATATAAGTAAATATAAATATTTTTAAATATTTACTTATATTATTATATTTATATAAAAAAAGTATTTTTTAAGTAGATGTTTCATTATATTTGTTCATATAAAAAAGAAATAATTAGTGGTCTATTCTTTTGCATGGTTAAATTAATACGCTTATTTTTGTTGCCGAAGATTTGTTAAGGATGAATTTTATGTGATTTAGAGTTTTTTTATTTTAATGAATTCATTTATTTTTTATACTGTTTTGTTATAAGAGAGTTATTTTAAATTCAATTGAATATTAGTGTATTTATAGTTTATTTGAATTAAAAAAATAAATTTTATTTGGATTATAATTAATTTTGTATTTTATTAAAATTTTAACATATAATCTTGTCCTATACTTATTATATAAGGCTCTCATAAATTGCAACAAAACAACTTGATTGACAAAGTTATATAATGTTATGATTGACAAAGTTATAAGCACCAATTACCCCAATGCAAAATGCATCATTTATTATTTATTTAGGTTTCATTTTAGAAGTACACGATAAAATGAAATGTAGTGTAAAATAAATGAAATGTATTTGAAACTGTTTGGAGTTATTTGATGAGTGTAAAATAAATGCATGTGATTATTTTTGTATTTGATTTATTAAAGTAAAATGAATGAAGTATAAAACTCAAAGGTGGTGGCGGTCAATGGCTGAGGAATGTAGGACTAGTAGATGGGAGAGGTGGTTGATGGTGGTGGGAGTAGACAATAACAGATAATTTATATTATATTTGAAAATCACTTAAATCTAATGATTTTCAAATGCATCTAAATTGAACTAAAGGACGAAGGTATATACCAAATACTTTAAAATTTTATTATGCATTATTTTAGATCAAACATCAATATTTTTGAAATTATGACGTGAGAGAAAAATCCATATTACTATTTAAATAGATGTCAAAATTGAATTCAAAAATATAAGTCCACATGAAATATACAATATTCATCATCATATCAATTTAAATAGATCAAGTAAACATTTCTAAACCCTTTCAATTCAAATATATTAAAAAAAACAAAAATAAAACAATGAAGCAAATGGCTTGCAAGAAAGATTGTAAAATTTCATTGATGTGGAACTAAAAGGAATAGTGTAAAAGAAATTAGTGTAAAAGGAATACTTTTGAGTTGTTTGGATAAATATAAATTAAATGCATGTAAATGATTTTTTTTTGTTTGGTGGTGGTGGCTAGCATGGTGTCAGCAGGTAATAGGCCGTGGCCAGCAACAGGGGCGACCAACAGTGATGGTGGTCAATAGTGGGGACGGCAGACGGTGGTGTTGGCGGCGGCCAGTGGTGGGCTATGGTCAAATGAGCTTGGTTGTAGTGTAAATAGTTCTCGCTCAAAATTAGGTGAGTTTGATTTACCTTAAAAAATGAATTAAAATGATTTACGCTACATTTACTTTATTTTTCTCCACTGTATTCCAATCATATGCCAAAATTTTCAAAATTCCTTCATTTGGCCGGCCACCACCGCCTCCAGTGCCACCACCACCACCAATCGCCATCGATCACCACCGTTGGCCGCCATCATTTTTAGATTTTACACAACATTCATTACTAAAAAAAAAGTCATGTGCATTTGCTTTATATCCATCCAAACAACTCTAAAGTATTTCTTTTACACGCCTAAATATGAAGAGACTAAATGTTTAAATAAATAATAATATCCACAATCGTGTGTGTTGATTTTAAAAAGTTAATATTTAGACATCAATGTTTGTTGTCTTCATTAACATATTAGAAAATTCCAGTCTTCCAATTTATTTTAAATGGTTAAAATAATTATTTTTAAATAAAGCAATTAAAAAAAATTTGTACAAGCAATCATAGCCATACAAAATAATTTGAATGAGTGAGATTTTATACTTTCGTCCTCCAATTTTTATGATGATTTGGAAGGATAAAAATCAAAGCACAACTACATTAAATAAAGCCTATCCATCACGAGTGCATGCCCTCTTAGGTACCACAGGCATTCAATAGGTCCTTATAGAGAGAGATTATTCTGTGCGGATATCGGACCGTCTAAAGGCAAATCAGAGTGCGCCACATCACCTATTATACAGCCCCGGTACACCGCAAAGGAGTGCCGTGACTCACTCTGATTCGACTCCGGACATCATCCAGTATCCGCACAGAATAATTTTTCCCTTGTAGAAGAACTTTGGTCCAACAAACCTCTTAGCGGAGACTTGCACAGATAACTCCCTCGTCCCCCACTGGTGCTCTCTAATGAGGCTCAGGGCTCAACTCGGTAAGGCCGTTTGGGAAGTCGTTTGGTAAGATCTCTATTCAATCATAAGAGAAGCACACCTTCAAGGAAACTCGACGGCGCTCCTTTAAACATGGATGTCTATTACTCAAGTCGACAGCCATCACCATCCAAAGAAGCCTTGTACCTTATCTCTAAGCAGCTTAGGTGCCACACTTAGGACTCGACAAGCTAACTAGGTAACTCATTGCAACTTGTAAGAGAGTCCATCAATATGGACCATCCCTAGGACTCCCCCATTCAGAGGATTCGCTCAATGACTCGCTCTTGAACACTGGCCCAAGGGACTCACCTTGAGAGAAGGAACTAGAATCATTGTAGCTTGACCATATAGGGCTCCCTTACCGATCTTGCCACGCCACATATAGTTTGTATAGGGCCATACTTATTATTGTATATTTTTGTTATATTTTTCTATCTATTTCTTTGATGTAGCTTTCCCTTTTTCCTCTTGTTGCCTGCGAGAATATACACGGCAATAGAGTAAAACAATAAAACGTCTTAGTAATGTACATATATCCGGCACACCAACAGATAGTTGAGAGAGAGAAAAACACTGGAAGCTTTTTTACGTGAAAAGCCCGAAAAGTGAAAAACCATGGGGGCTGGCCTAGATAAAAAAATTCCACTAAATTTGAATGAATTACAAAGCTTGATTCGCCCCTTTACTTGGAGAAGGTGGAATTACAACATATTGGAGAATAAGACAAAAGTTTGGCGATGGTCGGCGAACAAGCAGAAGTTCGGTGATGATCGGAAAGAATTTTGATGGTGGTCGATGGACAAGCGAAAGTCTGGCAGTGATTGGGAAGAACTCAGATGTTGGTCGACGAATAGGCGGAAGTCCGGCAATGGTACGGAAGAACTCCGGCAGTGGTCGACGAACGGGGGGAAGTCCGGCGATGGTCGACGAACAGGCGGAAGTCCGGTAGTGGTTGGGAAGAACTCCAGCAGTGTTTGACGAATGGGTAGAAGTCCAACGGTGGTCGACGAATAAGCAGAAGTCAGCAGTGGTCGGGAAGAACTCCGACGATGGTCGATGAACGGGCGAAAGTCCAACGATGGTTGATGAACAAGGGGAAGTCCCGCAATGATCGACGAGCAAGCAGAAGTCCGACGGTGGTCAAGGAGAACTCCAGTGATGTTTGGCGGCAAATAAGCCCCCAAATTCTTCCCCTCTCTTCCTCCTTTCTCCCCCTGTTCATGTGAAGAATGGGGGCCTATTTATAATTTTTTGAGAGTGACATGACTTGTAAATATGGGAAGGATCAATGTCAAAATGGGAGTGGTTTGAATGGATGGCTGATATTGATCCCTTTGATCGTGTACCGTTTGTTGAGCATTTGAATGTCTTAATGATTTTAGAAATCGATGATCTTGGGCTCGTTGGATTCATCTTCGAGCCGCTTGATTCGATTATAAGTATGTCAAGTTTAGAATTCGTTTGGTAATTCAAATTATGTTTTAAACCTTCCAAATATGCTTTAGACCCTTGATTTGTGCTCATTTGGGCTCAGATTAGAGTGATTTTAGTGTCGTTGTGTTTGTCTTTTCGAGACGTTCAGTTTGATTATAAGTTTGCTTAAATTAGAGTTTGGTTGGTCCCAAATTTGATTTCAGAAGCTTTCAACTCAATTTTGCTTCGAGATTCGTGCTCGATCAAAATAAATTTTTTGATGATATATCACCTCTAATTCCTATGTGGTTGTTTGGTTGGTTAAAAAGGAATGTAGTGTAAAAGAAATACAATGTAAGATAAATACTTTTAAGTTGTTTGGATGAGTGTAAAGTAAATTAAGGTGAATGATTTTTTTTGTTTGGTTTGAAGCAAAATGAATATAATGTAAAGTGGTGGCGAGTGGTGGATGGTGGTGGCCAGCGCCGAGTGGTGGAGATGGTGGCCAGTAGCCTGCGGCGAAGGCCTGCAACGGGTGGTGGCTGTGGGGGCCGGAGGCGGAGGCTGGTGGCGGTGGTGGCCGACGATAGGTGGCAGCCGACGGTGATGGTCAACGGTAGTTGGCGGCAATCAAGCAAGCTTGCTTGGGGTGTAAATCGTTCTAGCTCAAAACTTGGTGAATTTGATTTGCTTATTTTCATTTTGATTAGCTATAAATAATTACCATATTAGTTTACAAAGTTTGAAATAAATCATTAAAATCGTATCAAATTAAAAAAAATGTTGAAATATATAATTAAAATAATTTTCAAGTTTCAAAATGTAAAAATTCAAATTTAAGAAAAAAATTCAACTTATCCAACCTTATGGCTAATAATATAATTGGCTATGGCTTCATGAGCATGTGAGAAAGAAGAACAACAGTAAACCCTTTTTCTCTCTCCCTTCCTCCTCTCCTCTTCCCTCCTCTCTGCGATTACCCGACAGTTAATCGAAGAAGGCGGCAGTGGCGCGTCCGCGTCATTCTCAGACGATGGCTATATTACTGGGCGATGACGGTAAGGGCTACGAGCTTGCTCAGAGGCTGGACAGATGCGGCGCATGGCGTGCTTGGCTGGGCGACGCAGCCTATGCTGCTTTTGCTCACTCTCTATCTTCTGCTGCGGCCTGGGATGCCTTCTTGACTCCTTCTCCTTCTGGAACACGTGCTCAGCTTCAGCTACAACTCCGTGCACGCGCTCTCCTGTTTGATAAAGCCTCTGCTTCGCTCTACCTTAGGCCGTCCACGGCCGTCGCGGCGACGCAGATCTCCAATCTCAATCCTTCCTGTAAGCAAAACCTAGGTTTTTTCCTTTCGTTTCATCCTTTTTTATCTCTTTTTTATTTCACTGGGCTGAATCTAACAATTGAAATTGGTGTATAAAATTCTTTGACAAGGTTGGCATCGTGCTATTCTTTAAAACATCTCTGCTGCCAAGAGATCAAATCCCCTTTTGCAAATTCTAGGGTTTCCTTTTTTCTCTTCATTATTTCACTTTGAACTAGCTACATATACAAATATAGTAATAATAAGAAATAAACTGCACTGTGAAGAGCACCAAGATTTATGTGATTTAGTTAATAATGATTTAAATCCATGCTGTAACAACAACAAACAACAACAATAACAAGCCTTTGTCCCACTACGTGGGGTCGGCAACATGAATCCTTTTTCTCCATTGTGTCCGGTTCAAAGTCAAATTCTCGTTTAAATCTAATAGAGAAAGATCATTTCTAATATTTTCTAACCAAGTCTTTTTAGGTCTACCTCTACCTTTCTAATGATTTAAATCCATGCTGTAAGAATGACAAAAAAAAATCCATTATCAAATGATGAAGCAATACAAACTAAGAGGTCTAACAAATGATTCCAAATTCTATTCGCAAAGCTAACAAGGGAATGGGAGAAGTCTTTATCCAAAATTTGAGGAACTTTCTCAAAAGAAATCATTAGAGGTTGGAGGTATGGAAACCTCGAGGTGGATTGGAATTGAATGGAGAGTATGAGCATAATAGCATTTGCGACAGCTAAAATTAGTTAAAATGTAACCATATGAATTTATCCTTGCTATATTATCATCTTTCCCTTTTGATTTTGTGATGCAAGTAAACGGGTTTGTGCTAGGAAATAGTTGAAGATCTTAAGTAAACCCTAACAATAGAGACAAAAAACAACAAGAACGATCCACATATCCAAGGGAAAAACAAACAAAATAGTAGTTTTTATTGCAATAATCAAACTAACGGAAGAAAATAATAAGATACAATTGATCCTCAATTCGAGAGGAGGATCTGTCTCTCCCAATCCCTAGACGTTGCTAGAGCCCAAAACACTAAACTCCAAGAACAAGAATAGCCACAATAATTTGCATACCCCTAGCCCTAATCCTCTCTTCCTATTTAAAGCAAACAATTAAACAACAAATACCCAAACAACCCTCTTCTAATTCCCTCCTATTTCCTTAATTATTTTCCTCTCAAATCAGCCCTCAAATCATCCCATAAATCAACCCTCTTCAATTAAGAAATATTTCCTAATTAATCCCCCCCAACCAAATTTGTCCCTAAATATGTCCTCTTCAATTAGGAAATATTTCCTAATTAATCCCCTCTAAATCAGCTCCCATATATGCTCTCTTTAATTAGGAAACATCTCCTAATTAATTCCTTTTGATTAAGAACCTTCCTAAACAACTCCCTCTTGATTAGGAAATTTTCTAATTCCCTCTCAATCAAATTTGGCTGGTCTATCAATGCTCACCTCCCAAAGTGCCACCTTGTCCTTAAGGTGGAATAAAGGAAACTGTTGCTGAAGCACTTGACTAATAACACTGGACTAAAAAATGGACTGACACTGGGTCGAATGATCACTGCCTTCAGCATCTCCCTGATCATTCTCTCGATCTCATCCTTCTAGATTTGAGGGTTATGATACGGATGAACATTGATAGGTGAGACTATTTCCTTCAAGACGATAGCATGCTCGTGTTCCCGCAGAGGTGGAAATCCTTGAGGTGGTTGAAAAACCTCACTGAATTGCTGAATCAAGGGCTGCACTGAAAGAGGAACGTCTCCTCCCTCCTCCAATCTGACCCCTCTAGCCTGTGTAGTTTCACCAGATAACCTTCCACCACCTCCTGTATGCTCCTCACCATGATTTTAAGTGATACCATGGATTTGGAGAGTTCTGCATCTATCCTTATCACTACTCTTCTCCCTTCCACCACCATCTCCATCGTTAATGCCCCCCAGTTGACCTTGGTGTCTCCCAAGGTCTATAGCCACTTCATCCCAGGATTACATCAGTGCTCCCTAACTCTAATAGGAGAAAATTCTCCCTCACCTGAACCTCTTATATGGTCAAAACTACTCCTCTACAGATCCCCTGACCCGTCTTCACCTTCCCTGTACCCATCATCACTCCATAACGTCTTGTATCCACCAATTTCACCTCTAATTGGTTCACGACCTTGTTGGAGATGAAATTGTGGGTAGCCCCACTATCAATAAACACCACCATCTCCCTGTCTGCTATTTCCCCCTTCACCTTCATAGTATGATTCAAAGTGAATCTTACTACTGAATTCAGGGAGACCTCCGCCATATCCAGATATAGCTTGTCCCCATCTCTCTCTCAACCTCACTCTCACCTCCCTCCTCATTTTTCTCGTCATCACAGACGGTGAGAACCTGAAGAGTTCGGTCCCTACACCTGTGCCTTGGAGTATACTTCTCATCACATCTAAAGCATAGTCCTTTCGCCCTCTTCTCATGCATCTTCCTCTCCGTCAGTCTTTTGAAGTTCACCCCATTTCCTCCTCCTACTGGCTTCTCCCTAGAAGTCTTACGAATGTTGCCCGTTGCAAGTCCCTTGGGGGCTAAAAGAGTAGTAGTCATCCTATAAGAGCCACCTGAACTGCTGCCCCTGGCGCTCATCTCTTGGTACTTCTGATCCTTCACTAGTTGTGTCAGCTCCATTGCCTCCCCCAAGTCACGCGGTCTCATGACTCTCACTGCGGCCCTGATCTCTGATTTGAGTCCCTTCATAAAATTACCCTCCAAAACAGTCTCCGATAATCGATCTAATCAACTGGCCAGGTACTCAAAGTTCTCGCGGTAATCTGCCACTGATCCTTTCTGCACTAGTGCAATGAACTGCTCATAGAAATTCCCTCGCCTGCCAGTTCGGAAACGTTCCAATAAGCATTCCTTGAATTCCCTCCAACTCCGTATTGGAATCCTCATGTCTCTCCACTGGTATCAAGACAATGTCTTCCCTTCCAAACATAAGCCTGTTGCCGTCAATTTTTCCTTCTCCGTCAACTCATTGACGGTGAAATACCTCTCCATCTTGTAAATCCACCAATGTGCATTCTTTCCTTAAAAAATGGGCATCTTCAGCTTCCGTACCTTCGGATCTTCCCGTTTCCCCAGATTCCTCCATAATTTCCCCTTTCCCAAGTGTTTGGCCTTCCCAAAGTCTCCCGATCTTCCCTTCCATGCTCATACCCAAACCTCTCTTTGCTTTCTCCCCTCCTTCCTTCAAAATCAGCACCCCTCATACTATAATCCCCCTCTTTTCTCTCCCAATCAGCACCCCTTGGTTCATGCCCCCCATAACCATGTCTCTCTCCATACCTTCCACCTCTCCTTCATGATCTCCACATCGTCTTCCCTCCTACTACATTCAAAATTCGTAGTTCTTCCTACCGGTCCCTTTGTCTCCGATGCTGCCATTTGAATTTGATTTTTTAATATCTTCTTCACCATCTCATGAAGATCGGAAATTTTTTCTTCTAGGGATGAAATTCTATCTTCCACCGTTGCTTTCATTTGGCTCATCTCCCCTTCGAAGCGTTCCTCCAACGCATCCACTTTTTTGGACGCCATCGATATTCTGATTTTTGTTGGACTTAAAAATCCGAATCTCAATTCCAAAAACAGCAAAACAGCCCCCTTCTGTTTAAAAATCAGCCGCTGATTTTTAAACGAAAAATCCCCCAAACAGTCCCAAAATCTGCTATGATACCAATTTGTTAGGAAATACTTGAAGATCTCAAGTAAACCCTAACAATAGAGACAAAAAATAATAAGAACGATCAACATATCTAAGGGAAAAACAAGCAAAATAATAGTTTTTATTGCAATAATCAAACTAACGGAAGAAAACAATAAGATACAATTGATCCTCAATTCGAGAGGAGGATCTGTCTCTCCCAATCCCTAGACGCTTCTAGAGCCCAAAACATCAAACTCCAAAAACAAGAATAGCCACAATAATTTGCATACCCCTAACCCTAATCCTCTCTTCCTATTTAAAACAAACAATTAAAGAACAAATACCCAAACAACCCTCCCCTAATTCCCTCCTGTTTCCTTAATTATTTTCCTCTCAAATCAGCCCTCAAATCATCCCATAAATCAACCCTCTTCAATTAAGAAATATTTCCTAATTAATCCCTCTAACCCAAATTTGTCCCTAAATATGTCCTCTTCAATTAGGAAACATTTCCTAATTAATCCCCTCTAAATCAGCTCCCATATATGTTATCTTTAATTAGGAAACATCTCCTAATTAATTCCTTTTGATTAAGAACCTTCCTAAACAACTCCCTCTTGATTAGGAAATTTTCTAATTCCCTCCCAATCAAATTTGGCTGGTCTATCAATGCTCACCTCCCAAAGTGCCACCTTGTCCTCAAGGTGGAATAAAGGAAACGGTTGCTGAAGCACTTGACTAATAACATTGGACTAAAAAATGGACTGACACTGGGTCGAATGATCCCTGCCTTCAGCATCTCCCTGATCATTCTCTCGATCTCATCCTTCTAGATTTGAGGGTTATGATACGGATGAACATTGATAGGTGAGACTATTTTCTTCAAGACGATAGCATGCTCGTGTTCCCGCAGAGGTGGCAATCCTTGAGGTGGTTGAAAAACCTCACTGAATTGCTGAATCAAGGGCTGCACTGAAAGAAGAACGTCTCCTCCCTCCTCCAATCTGACCCCTCTAGCCTGTGTAGTTTCACCAGATAACCTTCCACCACCTCATGTATGCTCCTCACCATGATTTTAAGTGATACCATGGATTTGGAGAGTTCTGCATCTATCCTTATCACTACTCTTCTCCCTTCAACCACCATCTCCATCGTCAATGCCCCCCAGTTGACCTTGGTGTCTCCCAAGGTCTACAGCCACTTCATCCCAGGATTACAACAGTGCTCCCTAACTCTAATGGGAGAAAATCCTCCCTCACCTGAACCTCTTGTATGGTCAAAACTACTCCTCTACAGATCCCCTGGCCCGTCTTCACCTTCCATGTACCCATCATCACTCCATAACGTCTTGTATCCACCAATTTCACCCCCAATTGGTTCATGACCTTGTTGGAGATGAAATTGTGGGTAGCCCCACTATCAATAAACACCACCATCTCTCTGTCTGCTATTTCCCCCTTCACCTTCATAGTATGATTCAAAGTGAATCTTACTACTGAATTCAGGGAGACCTCCGCCATATCCAGATATAGCTTGTCCCCATCTCTCTCTACCTCACTCTCACCTCCCTCCTCAGTTTCTTCGTCATCACAGACGGTGGGAACCTGAAGAGTTCGGTCCCTACACCTGTGCCTTGGAGTATACTTTTTATCACATCTAAAGCATAGTGCTTTTGCCCTCTTCTCATGCATCTTCATCTCCGTCAGTCTTTTGAAGTTCACCCCATTTCCTCCTACTGGCTTCTCCTTAGAAGTCTCACGAATGTTGCCCGTTGCAAGTCCCTTGGGGGCTAAAAGAGTAGTAGTCATCCTGTAAGAGCCACCTGAACTGCTGCCCCTGGCTCTCATCTCTTGGTACTTCTGATCCTCCACTAGTAATGTCAGCTCCATTGCCTCCCCCAAGTCACGCGGTCTAATGACTCTCACTGCGGCCCTGATCTCTGATTTGAGTCCCTTCATAAAATTACCCTTCAAAACAGTCTCCGATAATCGATCTAATCAACTGGCTACGTACTCAAAGCTCTCGCGGTAATCTGCCACTGATCCTTTCTGCACTACTGCAAAAAACTGCTCATAGAAATTCCCTCGCCTGCCGGTTCGGAAACGTTCCAATAAGCATTCCTTGAACTCCCTCTAACTCCGTATTAGAATCCTCATGTCTCTCCACTGGTACCAAGACAACGTCTTCCCTTCCAAACATAAGCCCGTTGCCGTCAATTTTTCCTTCTCCGTCAACTCATTGACGGTGAAATACCTCTCCATCTTGTAAATCCGCCCATGTGCATTCTTTCCTTCAAAAATGGGCATCTTAAGCTTCCGTACCTTCGGATCTCCCTCGTTTCCCCAGATTCCTCCATAATTTCCCCTTTCCCAAGTGTTTGGCCCTCCCAAAGTCTCCCGATCTTCCCTTCCATGCTCATACCCAAACCTCTCTTTGCTTTCTCCCCTCCTTCCTTCAAAATCAGCACCCCTCATACTATAATCCCCCTCTTTTCTCTCCCAATCAGCACCCCTTGGTTCATGCCCCCCATAACCACGCCTCTCTCCATACCTTCCACCTTTCTCCTCCATGATCTCCACATCGTCTTCCCTCCTACTACATTCAGAATTTGTAGTTTTTCCTACCGGTCCCTTTGTCTCTGATGCTGCCGTTTGAATTTGATTTTTTAATATCTTCTTCACCATCTCATGAAGATCGAAATTTTTTTCTTATACGGATGAATTCTATCTTCCACCGTTGCTTTCATTTGGCTCATCTCCCCTTCTAAGCGTTCCTCCAACGCATCCACTTTTTTGGACGCCATCGATATTCTGATTTTTGTTGGACTTAAAAATCCGAATCTCGATTCCAAAAACAGCAAAACAGCCCCCTTCTGTTTAAAAATCAGCCGCTGATTTTTAAACGAAAAATCCCCCAAACAGTCCCAAAATCTGCTGTGATACTAATTTGTTAGGAAATACTTGAAGATCTCAAGTAAACCCTAACAATAGAGACAAAAAACAACAAGAACGATCCACATATCCAAGGGAAAAAACAAGCAAAACTGTAGTTTTTATTGCAATAATCAAACTAACGGAAGAAAATAACAAGATACAATTGATCCTCTATTCGAGAGGAGGATCTATCTCTCCCAATCCCTAGATGCCGCTAGTGCCCAAGACATCAAACTCCAAGAACAAGAATAGCCACAATAATTTGCATCCTCCTAACCCTAATCCTCTCTTCTTATTTGAAACAAATAATTAAAGAACAAATACCCAAACATCCCTCCCTTAATTCCGTCCTATTTCCTTAATTATTTTTCTCCCAAATCAGCTCTCAAATCATCCCATAAATCTGCCCTCTTCAATTAGAAAATATTTCCTAATTAATCCCCCCCCGGAAATCAGCCCCTAAATATGTCCTCTTCAATTAGGAAATATTTCCTAATTAATCTCCTTTAAATCAGCTCCCATATATGCTCTCTTCAATTAGGAAACATCTCCTAATTAATTCCTTTTGATTAAGAACCTTCCTAAACAACTCCCTCTTGATTAGGAAATTTTCTAATTCCCTCCCAATCAAATTTGGCTGGTCTATTAGTTTGTTGGTGGGATAAAATCCTGGAGCACTAATGATGGTGCCCATGCACTCAGGCATCTTCCTTATTTTTTCATAGAGGTGCTTTCTTTTTATTGCCAGAATATTGTTTTTTTTCTTTTAACAATAGTGAGTTGCCTTGTTATTTTCAGATTTGCAGTTGCATGAAGATGAGATTTATTACTCTTTGGAAGATGAACAACATGATGGATTTCAACCCCAAGTATGCTCCATTCTACCTTCTTAAATAAATAAATAAATAAAACCTTGATCTCTCTAGATAAATTTTCAGTTTTGATGGTTGATATATACTTAAGGCTTCTTCTGCCTTCATTCTTTAAGCTTTAAAGATGGCTGTGTTAAAAATTAATTCTTTACACATTCCGTTGGACTTGTATGCATTCTTTTCAATATCTAATAGGCATAATTTCAATTTAAGAATGTATTTGTTGGCCCAATCTTGCTTGATGCTTGATAACTTGATCTTTTGTAAAATTTGCTTGAGCAACTCATGTGCTTGTTTCTTCTGCACTGCATATTTTTTACCATAATAAAATTTCCTATTTAGAACCTTAAACAGTAAAACTCATTCATGCTTTTTTTTAAATCTGTCAAGACTTTCCAATCCCCTCCAGTGATTTGGAAACAATTTAGCAATTGCTTGCAAATTATCTTTTTCCCTTTGTCGAATTAGTATGTTATCATGTTGGACTTATTTCCATAACTACCTATACTTTCTTTTTCTTTGAGTCCCAAGACCATCCATGGCTAAAGCTTTCCCCTATTGTCATAAATGAAAATTTCCTGAACTTGGCCGTTTCACCCATGTTTCACATGTAGGAACTCATTTTTCACAGGTCTCTCCTTCCGGATTGTCAGCCCAATGCGTTGAATTGAAGAAATCAAGTGACAAATAAACGAGTCATTTTTTATGCATAACATACATTATTATAGAGGGCACATTTAACTGTGATTACATTTTTGTAGTTTACTAAATGCTTGCCTCATATCCCTTGAAAACATGCATTTTTAATTTCTTCTCATGTGTCTTGTGCTATATGTAAAGTGTATTGTGTCTGGGTTATTGGAATCTCTAAAAAAAATATAAACTAATTTTCTAAGTGCATAAAAGCTTTTGTGTTTCACTTACGACTATGTACCCAATGCAGTTGAAGTACCAGGTCATGACCATGACTATGCTCATATTGAATTTGTGCTTCCAATTGAGCTTAATTTTTTTATGCTTATTAAAGCATAGCTCAAACTTAGGCCTCCTTTGGTAATACTTGTCAACTGCTTTAATTTTCAATAAACTTACTTCTCATCATATTGATTTGCATCTCTATATTGCACGTGTCACCTCCATAGTTTCATGACCAAGAGAATCACATCAGAGTTTTTTTGTCCATTTCTGTCAGAGTAAGGACTGTATTTTTTTGTCCTTATCTGCTTGCGACCATGTACCAAATTGTTACTCTAAAGGGCGTTATTACCAATACAACATGATTAAATGAAGCTGTAATTTCAAAGTCGGTTTAATACAGTTATCAAGCTTTGAGCTTGGCCAAATCATTAGAATCTGATTTGATTCAGTTCAGTTTATATGAATATGATTCAAGCTAGCTTTATTTAAGAAATGAATGTAATTATGTATGCATATGTATTTATGATTGCATGATTGTATTTCAGTACATATATAAATGTACTCACTATAAAGGCAGGCATAATTTTCCATCACTAATATTTTTTTATTTATATAAACATTAAATTCTTAATAATTTCCTTAAAGTTAATTAAACATTTTCAATAATTTATTTTATTTGAAAGATCATTGATAGTGTAAGTGTAGCTTTTAGAATTGAATGTAAAGTTAGCACTAATGCTCTTTACAAATATTTTTTTTCTTTATAACCCTATTAGGAGAGTAGATGTTTTGGATTTGACCTATTTTAAGAAAGGTAGAGGTAGACCTAAAAAGACTTGGCTAGAAAGAAATGACATTTTTTTATTAAATTTAAATGAGAATTTGACTCTTAACAGGACACAATGGAGAAAAAAGATTGATGTAGCATGTCCCACATAGTGGGATAAAGACTTGATGTTGTTGTTGTTGTTGATTAGAATGTTCATAAGTTAGTTGATACGTTGGTGGTGATATTAATCCAAATTTCTCAAAAGCGTTGGGTGCCCTCTAAGTGAATTCCCAAAATGTCAGGCGCCACCTTTGGCATTCACATGAGTAAAGTTAGACTAAAATATGAACATCTATGTTAGTTTAAAATTTAATTTTGATTATGAATACTACATTTGTAGTGTATAAAATAATAGTTATCATTTAACAAAATATAATTTTAGAAATTTCATTGCATTCTAATTGATTTACCGACCCCACATAGTGGGATAAAGGCTTGATGATGTTGTTGTTGTATTGCATTCTAATTAAAAAATCTTTGTAAATAGGTTTTCTCAAACCAGAAGATTTATCTACCTTTGTTTAGCTTGTATATCCTAGGAATAATTCAATCTATTATCCATTCTATCTTTATTTTCATTCGTTATAGCATCTTTATCACTATTTTTGTAATCCTCTCTTCCTATCTACTTGGGTCATACTCTTCATCCTTAAGATTTTCTTCTTCAGAAATTGAAGTAGTTGTTTCACCGACATTTGTTCTTCTTTCGTAATGCATATCATGTTTATCTTATTCTTGATGCTCATTTTATATCACCCAACGAAATTTTCATCATCAAAACCAACTCATATGTACTGTCTGAACTATTAGTGCCAATCTCACCAATCATGTAAAAGCCCTTGACTCTCTATTTGATGCCTTAATGGCAAGACACTTACTGCAACATGTTTAGTGGTGGCTACTGCAAAGTGGTGTGAGTCACTGTGGCCTGAACTCATGTTGGTCGGCACTTAGGGTTGTGCCTGTCTCACCTTTGATATTGTGTTAGCCTAACATTTATATTTACTTATACATGAAAGATAATAGTTTTAAAATTAGTCCTATATGTCCTTGGTAATATTAACATATGTGTGACTACATATGACGTATATACATTGAATATATGCACAATATTTTCTTTTATTTTATTCTCTTGTTGTTTTTCTTTTTAGTGGCAAATAGAACAATGTGCTTACTTATGTTTTATTTATAAATCATATTGTCTGTTTTTGATGATATGTTGGTTAAAGTTTCTATAAAATGTTTCTCTCAAGTCAGGATCAATAATTTGTAAATTTAGAATTAGTTTCACTTCTCTTTTTTCTGTTTGTGCTATGGAAAGAAAAAAAATAATGAAGCAATAAGCACCACTACTTTTCTGTTTAGGAGAAATTCTGAACTCATTTTGAAAATGCTGGAATCTAAGGTAGTATATATCCCACTCCTGACCATCTTGGCCTTTTTGCTTGAAAAACCCAAAATGTAAATTATCGTAATAAGCAAATCCTTGATAACCTTGGAAGTCTATTTTTTACAATCATATATATTCAGTTCAGCATCCTGAATTTCTTTGGGTGAGAGTTGATATTCTGGTGCAAACTCAACATCAGCTATTGCTTCATACTTGTTTGTTGACAGCTAGTTATGTTTCTTGCTTGTGTTGTATGTTTCTTTTATACACATGTAGAAACTTTGAGCTTTACTTGAGATTAGTTCGAGTTTCTTTGGAGTTACGTTAAGCTCATTAGAGTTGACTTTAATCAAATTTTAACTTGAGTTGGGCTTAGCCTAGTGTTCAGCTCGTTGACAACCTTACCTTGAGTTTTCCTTCTACTCATTTATGTCTATATATATATATATATATATATATATATATATATATTTATTTATTTATTTATTTCTCTTTTCCTTCTCTAGATTCATCATTAACATTATTCTCATTATTTTGGTTTGGATGCATGAATCCTTTGTAAACATTTTATCATGTTTAGCATTAATGTGGTGTTAACTTTTATTTTTTGTTTTCCTCCTTTGCATTTCTTGTCATGCTAACTGGTGCTATATTTGTCATATATATTCTTCTGAAAATAATTTTCTTAATTTTCATTTCCAAGCGTTTTCTTTTTCCTTTTTTTAACTAACTTTTCTTACATTATTAATGGCCATTGGATCTTGCTAATTCTCTCCTAAATGAGCCAAACTGTATGGTGTTAAAACAAAACAGTCACTTGCATGCAAACTGTCATCATCTTTGGTTTTCTTACCAAATGCTTTTATTTACTAATCAAAATTTCTCCTTGGTCTTCTTGTTTTTCATGTTTGTTCTATGATTTTTAGATCCATTATATTAGTCTTGATGCTAAGCTGCTTATATTTATGCTATAAAGGATGCATAAGAGGTTGTTTTTCGCCTTGTTGCTGCTGTATTTTTTCTTTACATTTGTTGAGGGAAGTTTTAGACTTTTATTGCATTCAAAGCCCCATGTGACTTGATCAAAATATAGATGTTCTGAGAAAAATGTAAGTGGACTGGTTGTACTTTTACCGCAATCTAACATACATTATTCTCCTAAAGCAATTGCTTACATATAGCTAATCTTGTTTGGTGACAGACTCCTTTGAGGCCAGCGAACAGCCCTCATAGAGCAAGTCAACATTCTTTTGAACGAGCATCTAGTGTTGGATCCAGATACAATGATCCTGAACATGTAAATACCTCTAAATATGAAGATTTGCCTAATAAATGCTATAACCAATATGTTGAAAGATACAGAATAAAGCATCAGAAGTTGCCACATGGTGACAAAGAGTCACACAAGAGAACATCTGAGGGAATGTCTGTATACTTCAAACTTCGTGATTTACATAACAGAAAGAGGCAAATTTTTAAGGACCATCCTTTGCCTACTTTGGACACTGGATCTTCCCTGCATTCGAAAGGTATTTCAGAGGGGAATAACGCAAGTGAAGACGATATTTCATTCTTTCCTGAGATCATGTTTCCAGCTAATTGTGTGCCTGAAAGTGCTCTCCCAGTGGTAATCACAGAGAAGAAAGAAAAGGTTGAAGTTTATGGGGTACTTGATAATTTACCCACAGTTATAAGCCCAAGTCCAGCAATGATGGAAAGATTTGGCATAAGGCCAGAGTATGTTAAGATGGGAAACAAATATAGGGGAAAGGATGGATCTGGAGGGGATAAAAGACCTCTTAGTCAGGAACAAGCATCCCAAATAGCTCAGAAGGCAGTAGCTCGTTTGCTAATAAGTGTAGGTTTTGACGGTGGAACTGAAATTTCAATGAAAGTCTTCTCTGAATTTTTTAGTAGCCATATCAGTAAATTAGGACGCAACTTGAAGCTTCTAACTGATAGCTACAAAAAGCAAGTTTCATCAATAGAACTTCTCAAAATGTTTCTGCAAATCTCAGGTCATGGGTGAGTTACTTGAACTTAAAAGTGTTTTGTCCGTGAGATTTTTTTATTATTATTTATTTCTTGAAAATTGGATGCATTTAAACACTTCTCATTGTATGATTTTTAAATCTCAGGTCAACACTTTGCATGCATTTAAACCAGCATTTTCTACCTTGTCATTTCATGTGAATTACCTTGGGTTTATATTAATGTGACATAAGTACACATAGTTTGCTAGTTCTTGTGTATGCAACTGGTTTGATTCCTTGATTCCATACCCCCCCCCCCCCCCCCCCCCCCCCCAACAAAAAAAAAAAAAAAACTAAGTATTGTTGTTAACCAATTTGCTTAAAACCTAATGCTAATATTCAGTCTCCTCCAGTAAAATATTTTTCAAATATGAGATTGAATTGTGTAAAGTTTTGACTGCTTAAACATGTCAAAAAATGATTGTATCTTTCTTTCCGAATCCATTTGTTTAGTCCTCGTTAGTTCAGGATACATATTATACTGTGCTATTGTTTAATCATGCTTCACACTAAAAAGACTTGCATATACTGTAGGCCTTCCTTCATAGTGGACATGCATATTCAATTGATCCATCCGAGACTTTTTTGGCACTGAAATAGTTGTGAAGGGAGATATTGTATTAGGTGCTTTCATTGGGGTATTTGTTAGAAATCTCATTTTCTTAGTTAGCAGAAAAAAATAAAACTAGAAATCAAACAAACAGAGAATTTGCTAAGTGAAAATATTTCCACTTAAATGTCTTCTTGACTGAATAAAGCCAAATGTCGAGGTCGCTTCTGTGATACATGTGTTGATGATTCTGAACAATGATGCTATCTGTATCCAGACAAGCCTTAATAGCATGATTTGTAAAAGTGATGCAAACATTCTCTCCTCTATTTTTCTTGTTTTTCTAATGCATTCATCTGGAACTTAGCTGTAAATTCGAGAGCTTAGAAACTTCCCTAGCTTTGTAGGTTTTTATTTTATTTTATTTTTTATTTTTTTTTGTTTTACCTAGCTTTGTAGGTTAGTTTCCAGTCTACATATGGAATGACTTTACCATTCTCTGCTCATGCTTTGAACCTATGTGCAGATTCCTATTTGCTTGTTATTCTCACTGGTTCTTTTATCTCGCAGTTAATCTAAGTTGTCACAATTTCATTACATGAAGCTAATATAACATGTTCATTGACCAAGGCATTCTGTTCTTTCCCTCCACAGAAATCTTGGGGCCTTGACAGAAATTACTAAGAATGGTAACAAGGCCGGCTTTACTCAACAGACACAGCAAACTGTTCGTCAACTCCAGACACCTCAACAAAATCCTCTCCTACAAGCTCAACAAGCAAGTATTTTCACTTTAATGTTTTTAACTTTTTATGATGTTTGCCTGCTGCTTTTTGAAATTTAGTTGGCATTTGTTCCATTTGGTTAACAATTTGCATGTTTTCTTGTAATACAATATGTCAAATACTTGCTCTTTAAGAACTTCATTTAACTTAGGGTGCCCCTTTATAGAATTTAAGTTTGCTTTACTCCAATATTGGTGGTGATGATTGATAGCTAACCTCTTGGGAGACTCTGGTGCTTATATTGCTTGAAATGCAAATAGAAAAAAGAATACTCCAAATGGATATAGATAAATACTGATGAAGAAAGAGTTAAAGAGGATAAATAGATAGTGGTTTTCTAGGAAAAATGCACTAGCAATTGCATCATATTTTATCTTTTTGAAGGCAAAACTTGGGTAGTGTAACACCTAATTTTCCACACTCTCACCAAGAAAATAGACATTATAGGTATTCAACAACCAAACTCTGAAGAAGTTTCCGACTGACCCAAGAATCCAATTTTCATCGGTTAAGTTAACATGGGCCAGTTATATTCTCCAGCACTCGGAATGCTCATTCAGACAAGAACCAACTACCAACACTATAACTTTCAACTATATCATCACATTCCCCTAAATAAGGCTATCCGACTTGCATTGTCTTTGAAATCTATAAGTTGCTTGGCTACCATGCATGGTTTAAAATTGCGCAATAAGAGGCGCATGCGCCTCAGCGCAATTTTAAACTTTTAAGCTTCAAAGCCTACGCAATGAGAGATGACATTGAGGCGTACGCCTCAAGTTCACTGAGGCGCGCCTCGCCTCATGTTTTAGAGGCGTCCGCCTCTTAAAATTAAAAAAAAACCTAACCTAATATATATATATTTGGTTCGGCCCCCCCACCCTCGTTTTTGCTGCGCTTTCACTGCGCTTTTGCTGCGCTTTCACTGTGCTTTTGCTGCGCTTTCACTGTGCTTTCACTGCACTTTTGCTACGCTTTCACTGCGCTTTTGCTATGCTTTTACTGTGCTTTTGCAATGGCTTATAGGACTGAGGTGTTGTTTATTTATAATTTTAAATTACTTTATTTTTATCGTTTTGAGGCTTACTACTGAGGGGTACCGAATAGAAGTTTCCCCTCACAATAAAAATTATTCTTACAATAAAACTTACTCTTATAATAAAAATTTGTTCCGGGACGCTGCCCCCCTGAAACCCCCCGCAGGGGCACTGCCCCTTGACCCCGCGAGGGGGCAGCGCCCCCTTGGACCCCGGCTGCCCGGCATATTGTTGTATTCATCATCTTTAGAATAAGTGAAGCATTATGTTTAGGGGTTTGATATATTGCACTATTATATTCTTCTCATAAATGATGGTTAGAAGTAAGGATAAAGCTGCATCAGGTCATAGAAAGGATCCAGCATAGAAACATAGCACTAAGGTGGATGTAATTTACCATTTTATGTTTATGAAATTTTGTTTTTGAGGCTTATGCCTCAAAACGCCTTGAGGCTTACGCCTCGCCTCACAAAAGAAAAACGCCTCAATACCCGATTACGCAATTTTAAACATTGCTACCATGATAAGATTCGAATGATCCTACGTTACCTTAAGTCACTCTCATCACGTCATTGCCAGTCTATCATCACTTGATATGTGGCCAGTCATACGGAGGCAATTACTTGCCCAAAGCCTATGATTATGTCCTAACATCTTGGTTCACGATATTTATAGTTCAATCCATTCAGAGTCAGTTCGTAGCCTCCACGTGGACCACTCTTGTTGCTAGTAGAGATGGTTCCATAACCATTGGCTTGCTTGTCCACCACATTGTCCAAGTGGCTGATTGAAGTAACTATTTTTACCTAGATGTTGCTAGCAGAAGAGACTTTTATGACTTGAGCTTTTGAACATTTATAAAATCTTTGAGATTATGAACTTAGTGAAAGGAGAGGAAGAGGGAGAGATTAAGTGCTTGTCATTTCTTCTCCTTCCTCTATAGTTATACATTTTCACTCTCCTATAGTGGAAGCAAGCTATCACGGCTGAACAACTTAAATATAATCTCCCTTTGTTATAGTTTTATATTTGTTCTCTTTTACTAATTTTTTTATTGTAGTAAACTCTCCTCAGTGAATGAAACCAACTTAAAAAGATTCAGTATGGAACTCCGTTGAAGCGACAAGAATCTCTCTGTCTATTTCAACTCGTTCATAGGTAGTATGTAATTTTTTAGGGCCTCCTTGTGTGTATGAGAGAAGTTTGAAGTAGTTTTTCCTGAGGTAGATTGTTTTGCTTAACCAAATTACTTATAATATTTGATAAGAGTTTATTTAGATTTAGGGTTGCAAGCACTTATAACTAAGTGCCTCTCTTGATTTTGGGCATTCACTTTCGATTAAGGAGATTGTTTAGGAGATTGTTTAGGCTTAAGTATTAGCCTATATTTGATTAGACTTTGGAAATGATTAGGTGGATGGAGGTATGCTCATTCAATCTCCTACGGTTCTACCATCTTGGATCTACTAGCAAACCTAGTCAGCCAACATTGGTGTACTATGAGTTGCAATATTCAAGGAGCCTGATTAACAACATGTGCTTTCTTTTCTCATATTATCAAGTTGATTGCGGTAGACGTGTGTAGATGACATGCTTTTGAGATCGACTCGTTGACATAGACTTTCTCACATACATGGTCACATGTGATTTAAAGGTGCTAGACATGGTTAATAAGGATTCATAAGCATGACGTGGTTGGTGGGCTTGGTAGCATGAGTGCTAGCCATAATACCCTTGACACTTGTGGTTAGTTGGTGGGTTTGCTAGCATGGATGCTAGCACTTAACCAATATTTGTCTGATGAGCGTATTAGCATGGGAACTAGCCCAAGTTATTATTTAGTGGCATATTATTGTTGTTGTTATGAACTTGGCTAAGGTTTAGGTATTACATACCAAGGAAAGCCCACAAATTCCACAAATGAAGATTTGATTTAATGGGTTTGTTGTTTTGAGCTGGCTTGAGTTACTTGCATTGAGGCTTACATTCAAAGAAAGGCCCAAAAGTGGAACTTATCTCTTTGAGTACTAAGAAGGCCAAAGAGCTATGTTGCACCGATACGGATACGGCGACACGGATACGACACGATACGGATACGGGACACGCCAATTCTTAAAAATACAGGATACGGGTACGGCGCGGATGCGACATTATAATATATAAATCATACATAAAAATAAAGAAAGTAATTAAATTGTAATATTTGAAATGACAAAAAAAATAAAAGCAACATCATTTGTAGCATTGTATCTTATAATATCAAAATAAAAGTAAGCATTAAATATTTAAATGTCTAGTACAACAAAAAAAATAAAAACATAAATTGTCTAGCACATGAAGTTTCAACTATTCAATAGAAGGAATGATAGGATTAGCTTCTTCAGTGGTTTGTCTTTGAACTTCTATATCATCTTCAATAAATATCATAGCTTCCAATTCAGGCTCATTAAGGAAAAGATTAGCAATTTCTAATATTCCCATATCCTCAAGAGATTCAAATCCATCTCTAGCAACATCCCACATCTTGTTGTCTCCTTCCATATAAGTTGGAGTTTTCCTTGAGAGAAGCCGAAGGTTTGTATGCACATAAACTAAATCTTCAGCCCGTTGTGGAGTAATTTTATTTCTCTTCATTGATTGGATGAACGAGTATGTGCTCCAATTTCTTTCACAACAGGATGAGGATGAAACTTGGCCAAGTAATTTTATGTCGATTGTTTGAAGTAGAGGTGCTGAAGCTCCATGTATAATCCACATTTTTGGATCAATTCTCCACCTATCACGCAATGACTCTTGGTCACCAAAGTCCTCTAAATAACTAAAAAATTTAGCAAGCTCAATATTGACACTTCTTCTCTCCTCCTCATTAGGAAAATAACGCTTCAAACATGTCTTCCTCATATTTGAAATTTCTAAATCTTTCTGTGGAGAAACTCTTTGAGGATCCTCTTGAAGCCATTCTTTATTTGAATATCTTCAAATAACATTAAAAGCAAATAATGAAAAAATATTGAAATTAATAAACAACAAATTGTGAATTAATAATGAAAAAATGTTCAAATTTACCTGGGATTTAGTGAGTGAGCCAAGCAATGTAAATGTGTATTACTTTTGCTCCACCTATCTCTAGAATAGCATAAATAACATTCCAAAAGCTTGAGTTTTCATGAAGCGCCTTCCTCTCATGTCTATATATAATTTCTTTTACTTTGGCTAGCATTGAATCCTACATCTCATAAATGAGATGTAAACAAGACTTATCCGTATCAGCTACTCTCAACATCTCATAAATTGGATCTGTGAAATTTAAGATATATTCAATTTGATCCCACCATAAATCATCTAAAAGCTTCTCCTTTATATACCTAGCTTTTCCAACATCATCTTCCCTATAACAGTACCATTTGTCACTGATCACCATAGCTTGAAGAGTATTTTTTATTTTTTTGAATCTTCTCAACATCACAATAACTGAGGCAAATCAAGTTTCAGCAACTGCAAGCATCTTCAAATTAGAGAAATCATTGAACATAGAGAGTCTCATGGAGTGATTCATAATAAAATTCCTAATTACAACTGTATCTCCAGCAATCACTGTGATCCAATGACATTCATTGTAGGTGATTTCGTTTGACTCGATATTATTAGCTGCACAAATGTTCTTCAAGGCAAGATTAAGTGTATGCACAACACATGTTGTTCAAAAAATATGAGGATAGGCTTGCTCTATAAGTAGACCTGCAGCTCTACAAACATGTGCATTATCAGTAATGACCTGGATGATGTTTGAAGGCCCCACCATCATGATAATTCTTTAATTAAATTAGAAATGAAAAACTTATCCTTGTACTGTCCTTCACAATTAATAGCTTTGATAAACATAGGATAGCTCTCTGTTACAGCCATGAAGTTGATAAGTGGTCTTCTTTGTGGATCTGTCCACCCATCACAAACCAAAGTAACTCATTTTTCCCTCCAAACTCCTCTAGTAGGCTCAAGCAACTTCTCAATATTATCCCTCTCTCTTTGCAACAACTTTGTTCTAATGATATTATATCCTGGTGGTACATATCCTGCAAGATTATTATTGCATGCATAGGTAAAGGCATTCTTGTAATGTGGATTCTTTGCTAGGTTGAAAGGAAGTCCAGCTGAGTAAAACATTCTAGCTATTTCACCATCTAATTGCTCTCTCATTTGTAAATTAAATGCTTTCTCCAAAGCACTATCTACAACATGTTTTCTTCTTTTTGGTTTATATCCCTCCATCCGAAAAGGCCCTTTGTTTACGGTACTGTCATCACTTCTAATTGAAGAAGATGATGAAGGATATGAAGCATGGGTGCTTGGAAGTGTAATCTGTTTTGGAAGCTCTTTTCTACTCCTCTGTTCAGCCTCTTTGATTTTTCTTTGTAATTCAGCCACTTGTGATGAGCTTATCTTTGGGCATACTTTAATTCCATGACCGCTAATCTTCAACAAATGAGCTTTCACTCTATAATATGATCCTTTGTATGTGGCATTACAGTAATTACATTTGAATGCAATATTGCCACCCCTTTTAGATGTTTTACCTATTTTTGTCACATAACCCCACAGAGGTTTGTTATCTTCAATATTGGTCTCTGATGGACCATCTTCAGACCCAATTCCTACGCCACTAGAGCTCATTATCCTACGAAGGATCAACACAAAAAAAAACCACATGAATTTGAAATATGAAAATTTTTAATTAAGCAAAAGTGTAGAGATGTCACGGATATGCCGGGGGTCCAAGGGGGCGCTGCCCCCTGGCAGGGATCGACCACCCCGGTCAGGTCGCGGGGTCAAGGGGCAGCGCCCCTGCAGGGGTTTCCGGGGGCAGCGCCCCCGGAACAAATTTTTATTATAAGAGTAATTTTAAACATTTCCCTAGTGGTACTGAGCATTGATACCGAGTACCGATACCGAGCGGTACCGAGTACCGGTACCTAGCGATACCGAGCATTGATACCGAGTACCGGTACCGAGCATTGATACCGAGTACCGGTATCGAGCGGTATCGAGTACCAGTACCGAGCGGTACGAGTTCAGGTACCGAGCAACACGGGTTCAGGTACCGAGCAACACGAATTCCGGTACCGAGCATACGAAAAATAAAACGAAGAAAACAAACCTTCACTGCTCGCGTCGCCTTCACCGTTCGCGTCGTCGAGCTGCTCCGTCGACGAAGGATGATCCTGTCGGCTTTATTGTTTGCGTCATCGAGCCTCTTCGTCGACGAAGGATGATCCTGTCCGCTTCTATGCTTGTGTCGTCGAGCCGCTCCTTCGACTACCACGAAGAAGACGAACGCCTGTGCGGAAACAAAAAGTCTAGCTCGCAGAAATGTTTCAGCCGTAAAAATGAATAGGGATATTGAGCAGGTAGCCGAAATGAATAGGGCAAATTGCGACTCCGGGTTTTTTTTTTCATTTTTAACCGGACACGCGTATCCGATACGCGTGTCATGTCAATTTCAAATAATATTTTTATTGGACACGGCAAAGCCGTATCCGACACGTATCCGTGCCGTATCGGAGGCGTATCCGTATCCGACACGTGTCCGATACAGCATGCCTCGTAAATAGGAGTATCGGTGCAACATAGCCAAAGAGTAATGTTTTGATTTAATGGTCTTGTTGGTACGCCCAGGGTGATGAAACCATAGACTCTTGATCATGTCTACCTTAATCTCTAGCCATCCAGGGAATTTGTATAGATTAAATCTAATTTACCTCATGGAAAATGAACTCGTGAGTGCAAAGTAGTGTTAGTGCTCTTTCTAGCAATCAATCTAAATCATTTGCATGACAAACATGTTTGTGATGACTCAACAAATTTTGTATGAAATACAAATTTTATGCTTTGAATGGATTAAAGAATAACAAATACTAAATTTGTAGCCTTAACGATTTAATAATCATTTACATTTTACACTCGACAGAAACATCAACAAAAAAAAATAATTTGAGCTATTTTTTATTGGACTTATTTAATTTTATAAATTTTAATTGATTTTGGGTAGTTTGGATGTGCTTAGGGGTGTAAACAAGTTGAGTATCTGCCTTATCAAGACAGGCTGGTTTAACCCTTAATTAGCTCGAGCTCGACTCATTTAGAAAATATCAAGCTCGAGTTTGGCTCGAAAACTCAAGCTCATTTGGAAAGCTTGAGCTTGGCTCATTTAAGTGGCTCGATTCTTTAATTGTAAACAAAAATTTTCTTTTTTTTATAGAATTTTTATTTCTAACACTTAATCAAAATTTGTTTTCAATTATGATAAATAACTTAACTAGTCATAAAATGTACACAATTTTAACATATAATCTTAAAAAAAAAATTTAAGTTGTAGAAGAAATCAATATATAGTGAGCAATCATCTTTTATTAAAAAAATTTCTTTAAAAATTTGATCAATATGAAGTGCCATTTTTATGCAGTTAAGTACAATAAAAATTTAATTAATATCAAAATAGAGCATTTATATCAATGTTAAACCAAATTGTATATCATCATGTCATTACAAAAAAAGTAATTGGAATTATACAACTCATTAAAAAGTTTCATGATAGAGCAAAAATAAAAAGTCAACAAAAGATAGAACCATTCATTTCTTGTCTTTTTGACATTCCATATTCTTCTGACTCTTCCATCTTTAGTATCAATTAATATGATGCAAACCTGAAAATTAAGATAAAAGATAAAAAATAAATATTTCTCAATGTATTGTAATACATTAAAAAGAGAAAAAGTAAAACTCATTTTTTGCTAGTATGAAGCAACAAAATTCCTGCTACATCTAAATGTAAGAGAAAGTATGCTATAGGATAAAATCGGCAAAGATAAATCTGTAACCACCAGTGTTAGCATTAAATATGTTCCAATTGTTTACCTGTACTAGTGTACTACTCTTGTATAAGAAGGCTAGAAGATATAACATTATCAAAACAGAATGTTAATTGAAAATAGCTGATTAGAAGTACAGGTCAAAGAGTAAATAGAAGAATTTAGAAAATAAAATTTATCATAAAAAAGAAAAGGGAATATGTTACAACATCTAAGTGGTCAAAGCATTGATTAGAAAATAAAATTCATAGAAAACAAAGTAGTATGCAAATACAGTGATATTATGATATACGATTCATCATAATGTAAAAAAAATAGCTTCGAGTGTAGATTTATCATTCAGCAGGCTTTGATAACTATAAGAAACCAAATGGGATTGATCATGAGGGTCTGCAAGGGATGTCAGCCATGTCTCAACAAAGATGGTTGATAAGATGTTAGCAAAAGAGACCAATTGTATCATGATGAGATAAACAACTAATTAGCAAACAAAGAACAGAAAAATCAACATGATCTCAAAACAACTGTTTAGAACTAGAAGAGGCTAGACAAATCACAGTTTCAAGGAAAAAAAACAAATTTACCTTTTAATGACTTAGATTATAGGCAATGAAATTCCACCTCGTCATCTTCATCTTCTTCTTACAAAAGAAAGGACAATTTCAAATTTATATGTTGATGTTTGATATTCAAATATATGAGTTCAATGACAAAAAATAAAATTGGTTATGATATATTTATCTTGATTCTTCTCTTCAACCCATAATGATACCGAACTCAACTAGATCCACAAATGAGTGCTTGAATTGTTTCAACACCAAGCTTGGAGCGATATATGTCAACAACTCTTTTACCTGCACTGAACGTCGACTCTAAAGCGACTGTACTGATCAGAATGGATAATATATCAACTGTCATTCTTGATAGTATGCGATATTTTGCTTGGTTGCTTTTCAACCAAGATAATGACATCAAATGGTTGATTTCCATTTTCTATTTCTAAGCCATCCTCCAGATATTTATTTAGATCTGATTTTACTAGCCTTGTACTTGTTTGTGTGGTAAAGTTAGAGGTGAACTCATGCCATTCACTATACTTCTTAGACTTCTTGCTTGAACTTATACATATACTTGAACTGCTTGTGTCTTTTGAGCTATTCCTTGTGACACGTCATACTCTTCATATAACTCATATAATAAATTTCGTGCAAGTGAGATATTTCTAAAGCTTTCTTCATCAAAGCATATCATCGAATAAGCAAATTCTATAACAACAAATTTCATCCGTGGATTCATTACAGCACTAAAGGTCATCAAAAGGTTGCATTCTCCCCAATATTTATCAAATTTTGCTTTCATTTTTTTTTGTCATTTCCACTATGAAAGCATTACTAGAAATAGCTACTTTCTTTATGCTGCAAATTTGAGACAAGAATAAATTAGCAGTGGGATATTCTGTTTTAGAAATAATGTTAGTGGCTTCATTAAAAAAGCCTAAAACATTACAGACTTTCTCAATGTTCTCCCATTCCTCTTTTATTGGGCAGCTCATATATGCAATTTCCCTTTCATTGTAAGAGAAAAACAATGAGAAAAAAGCTTCTCTTAATTGCAATGCAACTGTAAGCATGGAATACGATGAGTTCCAACGAGTGGGACAATCCATGACAAGCTTTTTTGTGGGAAGTTGAAGTTGTTGTAGTACTTCAGCAAATGGTAACAGTTTGGCCTCAAAGGCATTAACAAAACTGACTATATCTCTGATTTTATCAACAACAAATTCAATACTTTTGATCCCATCCTTCACATCAAGTTCAAAATGTGGGCATTACAGCACACATGAAAAATTCTACCTCCAAAAAATAGTTTCTTTTTTATTCTGAAGCTATCTTTGATTAGCTTAATAGCTCTATCATTGTTAGCTGTGTTGTCAACAGATATAGTGAAAACTTTATTTTCAAGTCCCCAATCACAAAGAGCTTTGTAAAATGTATCAACAATCTAGAAGCAACGTGAGGAGGTGGTAAGTGCAAAAAACTATGAACACATTTCTGTAGTCTCGAATTACAATCAACATAATGTGTTGTTACAACCATATAAGATACTCTCTGATTTTTAGACTTCCACAAATCAGTAATAAAACTCACTTTACTAATACTCTTGAGAGAATTTTTAAGTTTCTTCTTTTCCTTATCATACACCATCATCACATCTTTTCTTGCATGGCCCTTGAATATTTCCTAAAAAAAGTTGACAATGACTTCAAGACTAAATTGAATCCAAACTCCATTGAAAAGGATTTCTCATTGATTAATATGTAGTGAGCAATCATCTCTCTGACTTTGTCATGCTTAACAACCCTCCATCTTAACTTGTTTGGGCACAAGAACTATCACTTTCTCTAGGTTGGAAATGTAATAATTTCTATTTTTTCAAGGCACGAATCCTAGCAGCACAATGATCCAAATAATCCTAAATTGAGTTGTTGCACTGGTACTTCCTAAATTAAGTTTTTTTTTTCCAGTAGTAGCATTATCCTTTTCTTTGACCATCAGGTAGAATAACCTCCTTGAACTCATCCCAAACTTTTGATGTCTTCTTCCTCTTCTTTCTTTCTATAACATTTTCAGTATCATTGTCCTCATCAACGTCTTCACCATCATTGTCTTGATTTTTAGTAGTCAATCTTTCAACCTCATCATCAATTTCAGTGTTATCATTAATTGTGTTATTCTCATTCATAGGTTCACTACCAACATAAGATTGACATTGATCATCAAGTCTTTCAATTTCAACTTGTACGGACTCACAATTATCTACTTCTATGCTTACAGGTGTTGACATGCTATGCAAAGATTTCAAATAAAAGAAGAGATAAGATATTCAAATAAAAGAAGAGAGAAGATATTACAGGCATTGACATGCTAGTCAAAGATTTCTAATAAAAAGAGTCATATATTAAAATTAACTAAATATAAATTTTTGAGAAATCACTGAATTTATCATTATTTTATTAGGTTCATAAACTACCAAAGTTATTTTGGGGAAGGTCAGGCTATTCTGAACTAATACATTCTATTTTGAATTCTCGCATATCTTCATGTATATAAGAAAAACATTGGAGAGAAGCTCATTGCACAGGTTATATAATGAAGAGTAGGCTTGATTTGAAAAGACAATTTCTAAGCTTGATATTAAAAAGTACTATGACGAAAAACATAGAATTTTCTAGGATTTAGCCTTTATTGCTTTTCGTTTTATACCAAAGTTAATGATTGACCCTCAATTTGCATACTACAACTGCTATTTTTATCATGATTAATGAAGTTCTGCCTCCAAGATCTGAAGAAATTGTTATGCTACAAGGACTTGTTATGATTAATGAAGTGCTGCCTAAACCCTAAAGCAATGAAAGGGCAGTTCAAGCTTGTAAATGCAAAAGCAATGAAAAAAAAAAACCGAAAATCATACAAGTGAAGATAACTACTACACTAGTTAGAAATAATAAAAGCACATTTCCAGAAAGAGGGAAATATAGAAAATAGAGAATAGGAAGCGAAAAAAATTGCAAGATTTTTCGATTCCATGAAAGGTTACCTTAGATTTGGCGAGAAACTATGGGTGAAGGTTGGAGAAGAATAATTATAGCCTGAAATCGCAGTCGTCTGAAATGCTAGCAAGGGAAGGAAACCTATCGCACGAAAGAGAAGAGCCGAAGTCGCGATCCGGCCAGAAACTGCTTCCAATAGCTAGTTGTATAAGCCGAAGTAGCAGTCGGCCACCACTCTTCAGACGAAAGATGAAGATGAAGTGAAAGACAAAGCTGCAGACTGCTTTTGTAAAGCCGAAGACGGTAGGTTTCGTGAAATGGGTTAGGGCATGAGGCGGCTAGGGCTTTTTACTTTACATTGTATAATATAAGTTAATACTTAAAAAATAATAATATAATATAATATAATATAATCGAGTAGCTCAAGAAGCTTTCGAGTCGAGTCTGTTTGAACTCTAACTCGAGCTCGTTTAATATACGAGCTCGATTACATGCTCGAGCTCGAACTAGAAGCTCAGTAAGCTCGACTTGCGAGCACGTTAACGAGTCGAGTTCGAGTCTACTCACTAGACGGCTTGACTCACTTACACCCCTAGATGTGCTTATGATGAACACCTAGGTGAACTTCTTGTGGTCTTATACCCTAGTGATTGGTTATTTACAATATTGTGAAAACCGGACCGGACAATAAATCATAAGGAGAGGTTCACGGTTCGATGGTTCAACCGGGTCAAATCGGGGTTGAATCGGATGATGTAATAAATACTAAAATTATTCAAATATAATTTAAATTACATAATAATTAAAGTTTAGCAAAGAATACATAAGCACTTTGATTAAAACTAATGAACAAGCTCGATTGATAATTAGTGTGAGTATATGTATATTACAAATATAATTTTATGTATAATAAATGTCTTAAAATTAAAAAAAGTTTAATAATATAAATGTATAAATATAAATATAATTTATAATAAAAATAATAATATAATATATAAATTTTATAATATAAAAAAACTTATGTTCCTAACTTTAATAAATTATACGTATTATCAACCTAAATATGCATCCCAAACAATTTGATAGTTTAACTCATGTATAATTCTCATAGGTTTTTAATCTCACATCATACAAAAATTTTAAATGGTTCTCTTTATATAGTGTAAAGCACAAACCACATGCATCAAATAAAGTTCTATGATCTAGCAACTGGCAAGTTAGCAACTTTATATTCTAGTTAAATTTATTTGCATAAATAAGCATATGCATTTAAATATATATTTAAAATAAAAAATATTAAATAGAAGTTTAATATTAAAAAAGTTATTTAAATAAAAATAATATTTATTGAACCGGTTGGTTCAACCAAACAAGAACCGATTCGACGGTTTACCGGTTGAACTGACGGTTCAAACCAATTCGCACCGATTCAATGCAAATTCGGTTTTCCAATTTGACCGGACCGTCAACTGAACCTGTTGATGATCAAATTGGGCGAACCGGTCTGTCCGGTTCTGTTTTAAAAAGATTGGTTATTTATATGGTTTGGCTTAGTATCAGTTTAGCTTAGTTGGCGGTTGATTCGAGACCCATGATGGTGTGTATTGTTGTTTGAATAGCCAAATATAATAAGGCTTTGCTAAGTTTCAGATATAGACTTTCATTGTGGATGATTCCGGTTCCACATGTGCGGCATGTGGCAGTACATAAAAACAAAATTCCTATTTATGTTGGTGGTGATCTTGTCTCTCGTGTGCATCGGCTACAAATTGTTGTTTATTAGGTACGGTTTGGTATGGGCTCATGTGCATTAGCTTCAAGTAATTTTGGTGTTTTCGTCTTCAATCTTGGTATTTATTTGGATAATTGAAATTTGAATTTTGAATTCACTGAACCAAATAAAACCTAATTTTAATGTCAATCATATGTGCTTAACTAAGGATACAAATCTATAGGTAGATTCTTGAGGCATGTAATTTTATTTTGTTTTGGATCTAATAAATTTCTGAATTATATTTTTCAATTTTATGTTTGCCTATTTGATGTGGTAAGTGCTGTATAAGTATGATGATAACTTTAGTGGGAAGATTTCTCCTTGTACCATCATGAGGCTTAAATTTTCTCTACTTGGTGATTTTTCTCCTTAATCTACTTTATTCACTAATATTTTTTATTGGTTTTTGTCAAATTCAATATAACTAGATTTTCAAATGCAGTGTAAAGTTTCAATCATCATGCCTATTATAATAATGCTCCTAAATTTGTATTATGCCACCTCCAGCTTCAAAGGCAAATGCATTCCCAAATGAATATGCTTCACCCACAAAATATAGCATTTCAACAACAACAGCAACAGCAATGGGATAAATTGAGGCGTCAACAAGTATCCACGCCTCGTTCGATGATGATTATGGACAAAGATCAGCCTATGGCAGATGTCAAAATTGAGAACATAATGGAAGGACCTATCGATACAAACACTTTCAACGCTCTCAGTAAACAACAGATGCAATTGAGGCAACAACAGATGGCTATGGCAAATCACCCTACCCAATCCGGACAACATTTCAAACAACTTCAGTCCATTCAGATTCCTCAACTTCAAGCACAGTTGGCTCAGTAAGTCTTATCATGATTCAAACAGATGACTAAACACTAAGGGCCTTTTTTAATTAAAAAAGAGAGAAAATGAAAAATAAAATAGATATAGAAATGAAATTGAATTGAAATTAGATGGTCACCTATTTGTTTGGTTTTTTTTTTTTTTTTTTTTTGAGCTTTGGATTCTTGCTAGGAGCAAATACGTTAGACATAGTGTTAATTCACATTTTTTTGTTCTTCTTGTCTTCAACTGAGTAGGATAGGGGAATTGCAGAATGAAAAATACATTTATTTATATTTCTTAGGTAAATCAAATTACATATTAATCACATTGAGAACAAATAATCATTATGAAGTAAAATGCGTTTACCCGCTCTCTAACTTCTTCAAACCAAATATAAAGGTTTATTTTGTTTGAAGGTATTGGGAATGAAAATGAGTTTTACTTCACAATCCAATCATTAGTGGTTGGTTTCATTATAATTAATTGATGATTAAATTTATCTAGATGGAATGAAGAAATACATGTTTTTTTTCTTGAATTGACAGTTTTCTACTGAGTTCTAGTGAAAAAAAAGTTGAATATTTTATCAGTTCATTATTGTGACTAACGTATTTGGTTTTTAATTTCTCATTAACCATTAAAAAATATTTTTCACTCAGATTTCTGCTCGACCAAACAAATGAATGAAACATAATCTCAATTCAAGTCCTTTATCAGTTGCATTTAACTTTTTTTTTTTCCTCATATTTTTTCTATTTATTCCTTCAAACCAAACTGAATCCAAATAATTTGCGTTGTTTTTTTTTTTTTTGGGTAATGATTTTAACACTTGCAAGACCATTTCATTGGTGCAGGAATGCATTTAATATGAGAACTGCTCCAGTTAAAGTAGAAGCTTTCCATGAACTGATGGGTGGGGATTCAACACTGAAGCATGAACCTGATCAGAACAAACTCACCTCTCCAGCAAAGTAAGGTGGTTGAAGCAGGGTTTATTAGTCAGCAGAATCATTACTTCCTTTTATGTAAATTATGCATTCAGGTAAGCAATTGTATTGAATTAATTTAAATACGATGAAAGATAAAGTATCATGCATTATACTGCTTAATTATATACTTCTATCCAATTATTTTAGCTAAGCTTTTGAACTTTTTTTCCTGATATTTTTCTAGTTTTATGCATGAGGACTTTTTATTTTCCTGATGAACTAGGGCCTTCGGATGGGCTAGGAGAGTAGATGTATTAGATTTTGTCTATATTAAGAAATGTTGAGTAGACCTAAAAAGATTTGGTTGGAAAATATTATAAGCGACCTTTGTTTATTAGATTTAAATGAGAATAACAAAAAAAAAAAAAAAATCCCCCTTGGCGCTCCCGCTCGGAGCTCTTTGCTCCTGCTCATTGCTCATGCAATAGTACCACACCATGAAGGCAGATTACATTTTGTTTTATAAAAGAAAAAAAAATTGGGAGCGCATTTGCGAACCTCAAAAGTAGAACAATTGAGGCGTGGGCGGGATTCGGTTGTTGTTCGTGATTTAAGCCTTTTGTTTTTGTTTAAGCCAGCTTGTTAAGAGGCCAACGAGCCGGTGGGGATCGATAAGCCTAAATAATTGAGCTCGAGCCGGTGGGGATCGCTACTGCTGCCTCTGCCATAATAAAGCTCATTCTAATTATCCAACCACATTTTAATCGCGCAAGCCACATGAAAGTTAAATTTCTTATAGTCGCTTCTATAGCACCAACTTTTTCTCTTCCACCCACACTTGTCGCAAGGTGCTGACGTCTTGTGGCGAAGGCTGTCGTCGACATTGAGAACATGCGGGAGAGCAGCACAACAGGGGTGGAGGTCATGAAGCCGCCAATATCTTGGTCTCAAGCATTGCAGTAGCGAGGGGAGTCTCCAGGCGGGTAAGGGAGGAATTTAAAAAAAAAACATTCGGGGTAGAAAGAATGGCGGCGTTAGAGTTGGTGTATGCGCAGTGAGTGTGGAGATCAAAATTGCAGAGGGCACAATTGAAGCTGGAGCCAATACCAACTTGGTGGCATTCATCACATTTGAACGGAACCTTTGAGTACACAGAATATAATTTGTGTTCGTGGTTGCTAAAGTGATATAGTTCGCAGTACTTCATGGTACTTGGTAAAAATTGGAGAGAGAGAGAGAGAGAGAGAGAGATGCTGGAGTTTATGGAGAAGGAAATGTGCATATGTGTGTAGAGAGAGAGAGAGAGAGAGAGAGAGAGAGAGAGAGAGAGAGAGATTTGGATGCTTTCATTGGTCGTTTAGATAAGCATCAGATGATGTGATGATAATACTTTAATAGTAAGCATTAAAGATAAAAACCAGATGACAAATTAATCCTGCCTTAGACAAACAATTGATAAACTATTTTTTGAGTTTTACAAAAACACGCGTTAAGGCCTATATATAAACTGCTACGTCTCTCTCTCTCTCTCTCGCTCTCTCTCTCTCTCTACACACATATATCCATTTCCTTCTCCATAAACTCCAGCCTCTCTCTCTCTCTCTCTCCAACTTTTTCCGAGTACCATGACCTACATCTCTTTAGCAAACATGAACACAAATTATATTTTGTGTACTCAGAGGTTCCTTTCAAATGCCATGGATGACATCAAGTTGGCATTGGCTCCAGCTTCAACTGTGCCCTCTGCAACATTGATCTCCGCACTCACTGTGCAGACGCAAGCCCCAACGCCGCCATTCTTTCTACTCCGAATGTTTTTTTTTTTTCAATTCCTCCCTTATTCGCCTGGAGACTCCCCTCGCTACTGCAACGCTTGTGGCCAAGATATTGGCGGCTTCATCTACCATTGTCGCAAGTGCGGGTATGACTTCCACCCCTATTGTGCTGCTCTCCCGCATGTTCTCAATGCCAATGGCAGCCTTCGCCACAAGACGTCAGCGCCTTGAGACAAGTGTGGGTGGAAAGGAAAAAGTTGGTGCTATAGAAGCGACTGTAAGAAATTTAACTTCCATGTGGCTTGCATGATAAAAATGTGGTTGAATAATTGGAATGAGCTTTATTACAATAGCGACGGAATTGCCTATAAAAAAACCTGCTACGTCTCTCTCTCTCTCCATGAATATCTATAGAGCACAAAGCCCTATATATAAGCTGTCCATTTTTTCCTTTATTACCAAAGCCATATTTAGTAGGAGAAGCCAAAGCAATTTGAACACTAAATAAAAAGGGCTCCTCAAGTTACGAGTCGCTCTGTCATCTCATGCTATGTTGGAAATTTTGAAAGTATACCAGACCTGAATTTGATCATGATAGATTTTTTGGCCATTAAATATATTTTCCTTCCCCAACACCACATGAAAATAATTTCAGAAAAAAAAAACACCATATGAAAATCACATGTCGTGTCAGTTTTTTAATAATATGATCTTGATAAATATCTATCCAAGTAAAGAAAGTTTTTAATAAAAAATGATGATTTCTACACATATATTTAATTATTTATACGTAAAATGTATGTATATTGCAAAAAATAAAAATTAAAGATGATATAAAACTCTCTCTTTCTCTCTCTCACCCACACATATATCTACATTATCTACATTATATATATATATATATATATATATATATATATATATATATATATATTTATATCATGTATATTTTATTCATATTTGGGATGGTTACATGCATCATTGATATATGACACAACTAATAAATTAGACTTTCACAGCACTTTTTTGGACCTACTGCTGCGGTAATCTCCGCTGTTAATCCCCAACCCCTGCATATCCATAGACCATCTCAAGTGAGCTCAGTCGCAGAGCGCCGACTAGCCCGCTGTCGGAGCCGTCCGTCGCCGACTAGAGGAGAAGCTTCGCTATCCTTTTGCTTCCTTCCTCTTGTGTTTGAATGTGAACCCAACAAAACGTCAAATGTGTGGAGTAGACGATTAGGGCAAGGAATGAGAAGAAATAAGTAAGGTTTTAATAGCTGTTAAAATTGTTGTTTATACCTCGGTATAGCAGCGGTTTTAAAACCGTTGCTATTATTCGCTGTTGAAACATCAGATAGTTTGAATAGGAATGCGTAGTGAAACTTGGAAAGGATGACTATGAAAGGCTGAAAGCTCTTATGGGTTTTAAAATAATTATAAATGAAACTTAAAAATGATGACTATAAAAGCTTTGTGGATAGAATTTAGAGATTTTCAATCACCACGTGCTAAAATGAGATAATTCATGAAAAAAAACATATAGGAATCAATCAATGCATTATTATGCATGTGCTTATATATACACGAGAAATATGGCACATATGGAAGCTATGTATTGATATCATTTATTCTGTCCTATTAGATATGGAACATAAATTATCAAAATGCCAAGAGTGGTTGAGGCACTTCTGAATATATTGATAATATTTTCATCTTAATTATACCCTTATATATAATTATTATTCATTTTTATTAATTAAGAGGATTACAGAGAGAAGATATAGAAGAAATTAACAATATTAATTGCTTTCTAATCTAGCTGGGGATTTTTTGCTGTATATTTATGCATCCATAAATATAATCAAGCGAATTAATATCCTCTTAATACGGCCGAACTTCATTTGGACATGTGGTTTCCTTTTTGGGAACGGGGTATCTATCCGCTGTCACTCCAAGGGGAGCGTTTGGCGGCATAACTAATCCCTCGACGGAACCTAGCGAGATCACCCACCGGCATCGGGCCCACACTTACTTTGCCCCACTGAAGAGGCGAGACCGTAGTAGAGGAGATTCAAACCTGAGATGGGGGGTTCCCAATCATACTCGCCCACCAACCACCCTAAGCCTCGGTAGGTGACATGTGGTATTCGTATGGTAATTGGTTGTTGATCGATGTTTTGCAAGCCTTTTTCCTTTGCCAATTTCTGTAAATAAGGACCTCCTGCATTAAACTGCGCGCTTGATTCTATACGTTTCTCAGTATATTTCAGCTTAAGCTTCTGGATAATTTTATGAACTTTTTTTTTTTGGATGTTTTATTAATAGTTTCGCAAGTTGTCATATGAGCATCTTTATAAAACAAATTAATATATTTTAAATTTGCTTATTTATGCGATGAGTTTAAAATTTTATTTAAATTTATTTAATAATATAAATAAATAACATTTTAATGTGAATTTCTTACAGAAATAAATAGATATGACTGCTCATAATTTCAATGCTCGTCATCATAAATACAGATTATATTACTTCTCAGAGGAGAACAACCTAACATATTAAATTTTTTTTTTATCAAAACTTTAATGAAGCCAGGCTCCTTTAACTAAAGTCAATCCTTCATACTCATATCTATTACATTGTATTAATACGTTGCTATGTTATTTATGAGCTGTTTGAATAATTTATTTATTAATCTGTGATAAATTTTTATATAAAATTAAAGTATTAAATATTTTCTCTATAACGCTCAATAAATTTTATACAAAAGAAAAGTTATTATTTTGAAAAAAGCGAGCACTTCAAATTTAAATTATTGATTCAAAATATATAAATGTATGTCATATTAATTATCACGCAGGCATTCTCAGCCAGCCTCCAACTAAAGGAATAAGAATTACATTACTTAAAATTTATTATTGCGTGGATTCTGCCTCCTCAAATATCTCAGCTCCCTGAAGCCTCTTTCTTATCACCTTTCACTAGCAACTCCTTCCTTCCCTTCCTTTTCTCATCTCTCTCTGTCTCTCTCTTTGTCCCCGTCTCTCTGTTTTTCCCTTAGACATTGACGATGATCGAGGATTATGAGAGTCTCCGTCGGTAAGTTGGCGGTTCTCGGCCGGAAAACGACGATCTCACTCTTTGTTCCGGTCGGCCTTATCTTTTGCCAAATGCATTCAACGGTATGAAAAGCATCAATGTCTCCTCCTACATCTATATGAGGTAAGCAATCGCTCATCAATCAAGAGATAATCTCAAATCTCTCGCATTATTAGGTGTTTATGCTATCAGGATTTGAGATCGGTGATGGATCCGGCGCTACTTGTAGGGGATTTAGGTTTATCAGCTTATGATATGCTTTCGGTTTAACTTGTTGTGAATGACGAAGTGCATGGAAAATTTTGGACGAGATGATTTATGAGTGTAAGGATGATGGTTTTGGCGACGGGGAGACGATCTGCTCTGTTTTTCTCCCTGTTCTCGGGGTCAATTCCAGGGGCGAGATGACATCTAGATTTCCTTGGAGAGCGGTGAGTATTTTTGTTTGGTAATTTTCACTTATAGGTTGTTGAGGAATGTTTCGCCTGTTGCAGTGTTGCTGGAGGACGCGAAGGCCGTAGTTGGATTACCAATTCGATTCCCGCCTATCAATCAAATCTGAGCAGTAATTGAAATGAGATATTTCAATTTGATTGTTATTTTGGAAACCGATCAAATCCTGAGCTAATCCGAGCGGTCTCAATATCCCTATTAAAGTAGATCTAATCTCAGAGTCAAGTTTAGTTATAATTAGGCTGGTTTATCTGATCTGATTAAGGCATAGCTCATAACCTTCAATGCTAATTAATCAGTTGTAGATAAGAAAATTAATTCAACTGGAATTGATTAGATCGCGACTTTGATTCATGTTGGTCAGCTCTATTATGTGCTTTCTGGAACTTTTTGGATGTTTGGAAAATGGGGTTGGAGAATTCATAATCAGCGGTACGCTCGTTGAATTGAGTTTTCTCTTTTGGGATATCTAGTTCAATTAAGGTAAACTCATATACATAACACATACATAACTTTTGAATCCAAGATCTATTGGTTGATAGTCAAAACTCCCAATCAACAAACCAACTGTGTTGAACTGAGTGGCTAGCGAGAGTTGTCTTCATTGTTCTCATTATGTCAAGTACTCCCAACCAACAGCTTATCTTCGTTTGTTGGTTGGGAGCTTTGGCTATCAACTAAGAAGTTTTGGATTTGAGTCTTACCCATATGATGTGTGTGTGAATTTGCCTTAATTGGCTTAAATGTGTGTGAATTTTATGAGTTTTTTTTTGATGTATTATTAATAGTTTAGCAAGTTTTTTGTTAACTAACATTGTAGCATATAAGCATCTTTATAAAACAAGTTAACAAATTTTAAAATTGCTTATTTATGCAATAAATTTAAAATTTTATTTAAATTTATTTAATAATATAAATAAATAAAATATTTAATGTGAATTTCCTACATAAAGTCGAGCCAAATTTTAATAATACAAACATATTAACATGCCTTTTTTCGGCTCGGCTATTCAATAGAAGCACGCCGAGAGAGTTTTCCGCCAGGCGGCACCGGGGGGGGTTAGTGCTTTTATTAAATAGTCGAGCCAAAAAATAAAGGCATGCCCTACATAAAAAGAAACATAACAACAAGAAATACACGTGGTTGCCCTAAGCGCCGTCTCGGGCGATTTTAGGGTTCTCGATTTCCTCTTGATTTCCAGTTTCCTTTCTTGTTCTTCTTCTCTGATTTTGTTGAGGATTTCATTAGCGTGTGAGCTTTGGGTGTCTTCTCCCGTGGTTGCCCGGTTCAGGCTAATTCCATGGCGGGTGCTTCTTCCTCCACCCCATGGGGGAATATCACCGAGCCGGTTGTGGGTAAAAGCAAAGGGTTTTTTACCCTTGATTCGGAAGGCCAACAGTCCTCGTCTTGTTCTCGCTCATTTAAAGAAGTGCTTGCTGCGACTTCAAAATCAGGTGATAACCTTCCTTCTTTAACTCAAGGTGTCTTTAACGGTGTGCCTGCTGTCTTACTGTCTGATGAAGAAGTGCTTCAACTTGCTTCCCCTTTTCAATTTACTTTGGTGGGTAAGTTCGGATTACGTAGACCGAATCTCTATTCTGTTCGCCACTTTCTTGGTAGTCTAAAATTATCTGGTTTCTATTCGGTGGGTTTACTGGATTCTCGGCATGTAGCGATTCAACTTTCTAATGATTTGGACTATAGTAGGGTTTTTGCTAGAAGATCTTACTTCATTAACAATTGTCAAATGCGCATTTTAAAATGGACCCCTTTTTTCGATATCAAAGAGGAGTCTCCTATTGTGCTGATCTGGATCTCTTTTCCTAATTTGCGATTGCATTTTTTCAATCCGAAGGTTTTACATGCTCTTGGTTCTGTTTTCGGTAGACCGCTCCAAAACGATCAGGCAACCGCTTCTAAAACGAGGCCGTCTATGGATAGGGTTCTAGTTGAGGTTGACATCACCAAAAAATATTCCAAAGAAATTTGGGTGGGTTCTAAAGCTTTTGGATACTTACAAAAAGTAGAGTTTGAAAATGTCCCTGATTTTTGCACTCATTGTAAAATGCATGGTCATGCCATGTCGGAATATTTTAAACTGCATCCTGATTTAAAAAAAAACTCTTCCTCTCATGTTGGGAAAGTTGGTGACTTAGTTAAGGAATATGTGCCTATTGGGAAAAATCAGGATTTGTCCATAGCTGATCTAACCGAACCAACTTCCCTTATTAACAACCTGGGAAAAGAGTCTAGTTTAAACGAAGATTTACCGGGTAACGTTTTTCGTGTTTCAAATGAACAAAAGGAGGACTTGTCGGGTAACTGTTTTGGTGTTTTAAATGAGCAAAATGAGGTTATTATGGGCTCTTCTGGTTTGGAGGCTGAAGTTGTGCCTAATATTTTTGTTTCTGTTGATTCTATGCTTCTTAACAACGATAACTCTGCTCTACCTTTGGCTCTGTCCATTCCTCAAGCCGTCAATGAATTTGATAATATTAAGGAAATGAGGGATATGGAGGGTTCTAAAGAAGTTTGTGAAGAAGGAGAATTTATTCCTAATTGTGGGGATCCTAATGTTTTTAGTGAGAATGAAGATTTTGTTTCTTCCAACCCCATTGAGAACTCTTCTAAGCTTTTTGATGAGGAAGGGTTTATTAAGATTGGAAAAAAGAAAGCTAAACATGTTAAAATTGCCTTGCAACCTACACCTCGTTCTAAAAGAGCTCAAATTATTCATAAAGATTGCAATGATTAAAGCTCTTATATGGAATGGGGGGGGGGGGGGGGGGGGGGCTGACTCTAAAATTAGAGTTAGAAATTTGTGCAGAATTCATAACATTCAATTTTTGGTTTTGATTGAGCCTTTTATTTCGAATGATAAAATTACTATTACTGCTTCTCGTTTGGGTTTCTCTAATTTTTATGCTAACTGCTCTAATAAAATTTGGATTATGTGGAACAGTTCCATCACTATGAATATTATCTCTGATTTCCATCAAGTTGTTCATGCTGAAATCACGTGTTTTAATATTAAGTGTTATTTCTCTTTTATTTACGCTGCGTGTTCTAGATTGGGTCGCCTTCCTCTTTGGGAGAAATTAGGTGATTTTTCTCTTAATGTTAACGGTCCTTGGTGTGCTGGTGGTGATTTTAATATCATCTCTAATGCCTCTGAAAGGGTTGGGGGCAATCAACCTAACTGCACTGCTATGGAAGATTTTAATTCTATGATAACCGACTGTAATTTGCATGATGTTGATTTTACTGGCAGTACTTTTACTTAGAATAGAGCTCTGATGTGGCAAAGGCTTGATAGACTTTTATTCAACAATGCTTGGATTGAGAAATTTAATTTGACTAGTGTGGAACATTTAAGTAGAGTTCATTCTGACCATGCACCGTTACTTTTAAATATTGAGTCTAATAAAACTTCTGGCCCTTCTTTTAGATTTCAAAATATGTGGATTTTACATAATGATTTTATAAATCTTGTTCACACCAACTGGCATGCTCCTATTCACCCTAATAATGAGATTTCTGGTATGAATAGGTTATGGGCTAAATTGAGTAGGTTAAAGCAAACTTTAAGATGGTGGAATAAATTTATTTTCAAGAATATTTTTACCAATATTAAGGAGGCGGAGAATAAGGTGAATGATTTGGATAAAATTTATTTGGAGCTTCCTATTTTGGAGAATCTTAATAGCCTCAATGAGGATAAAAATGCTCTTTTTCAGCTGCAAAGTCAGGAGGTAGTTTATTGGAGGCAAAAGTCTAATGCTAAGATTTTGTTAGAGGGAGACAGAAATACTAAGTTCTTCCATGCTATGGCTAATAAGAAAAGGGTCAAGAATTACATTCAAAAAATCACTACTAGTAACGGCAATTGTTATGTTTATGAGAATTTAATTATTAAGTCTGGTGTCGACCATTTCAACAACATTTTTAATAATATGGGGAACTGTATTCCGATCGATAACCCTTTTCTTATTCCTCACACTATTAGTGATAACGACAACCATTTTCTCACTGCGTTGCCTTCAGAATCCGAAATTTGGAATATTATTAAAGACATGAATGGGAAAACTGTGGCTGGTCCTGATGGCTATACGACTAAATTTTTTCAAAAAGCTTGGGATATTGTCAAAGTGGATGTGGTGGAAGCGGTGAAAGATTTCTTTTCTGATAATCCTTATCCTAAGTTCTTCTCCTCTACTAATATTACCCTTATTCCTAAAAAAGACGTCACTAATAACTGGAATGATTTCAGACCAATTAGCTTATGCTCTTTCTTTAACAAACTTAACTCTAAAATCATTTCTAGTTGCTTGGCTAATATTCTGCCTAGAATCATTTCTCATAATTAAACTGGGTTTGTCATAGGTAGAAGCATTTTTTACAACGTCCTTCTTACTCAAGAGATCACTCATGATATTAATGTTAAAGCTAAAGGGGGCAGTATTATCTTTAAACTTGATATTACTAAAGCTTATGATAATCTTAATTGGGACTTTTTGTACAAGGTTTTGTCTCTTTTTGGGTTCAACACTTCTTTCATTTCACTTGTTAAAAATAGTCTGGGGAATTGCTACTTCTCCTTGATCATTAATGGGAGAAATCATGGTTTTTTCAAATCTTCTAAAGGTTTAAGGCAAGGTGACCCATTGTCTCCTACTCTTTTTATTAATGCTATGGAGTACCTCTCTAAGGGTTTGGAGGAATTATACCTTAGACATCCTAATATGTTGTATCGTACTACCATGGGTATCCCGATTACTCACCTTAGTTTTGCTGATGATTTTATTATCTTTTCTAATGCTTCTATTAATAATCTTAAAATTTTAATTAAATTTCTTTCTCAGTTTCAAAAGATGAGTGGTTTGACCATTAATAATGAGAAAAGTACCTTTATTGTTTCTAAGTCTGTGACTCGTAGCAGAACTAACGATATCCAAAGAATTTGTGGTTTCACTGCCAAGTCTTTGCCCATTAAGTATTTGGGTACCCCTATTTTTAAAGGTAGGAAAAAAAATAATCTTTTTGAAGAGATGTTTACTAATTTTCAGAAAAAGTTTTCTAATTGGTCTTCTAATTTTCTGTCATTTGAGGGAAGACTCGTTCTTATTAAAAGTGTTTTAAACTCTATTCCTTTGTTTTTGCTGCATACTTTGAATCCTACTATGTCTATTTGTCTTAGACTTGAAAGAATGTTAAATAAGTTTTTTTGGGGCTCTAGAAATAATTCCTCTACCATTTGTTGGGCTTCTTGGAAGAATGTTTGTGGTGTCTTTAGCGAAGGTGGTTTAGGTTGCAAGAATATTTCTGATACGGTTCAGGCCTTCTCCCATAAACTTTGGTTTTCTTTTAGATCCAACATCAGTTTATGGGCTAACTTTATGCATGTTAAATACTACAAAGATATGCACCCTTTGTTTTGTTGTTACAAAAGATCTGATTCTTTAGTTTGGAAAAGGCTTTGCAACATCAAATGGGAAGCGGAACAATCCATCCAATGGGGTTTAGGCAAAGGTGAGATTTACTTTTGGCAAGATAATTGGTTAGGTCCTTTTTCTATTGATAATTTTTTAAACACTCATACCCTTAAAAATATTAAGGTTAATAGCTTTATTCTCAATATTTCTTGGAATGTTACCAAACTTTTGGAGGTCATTCCTTCTGATTTAGTTAATCTTATTTTGAATATTCTGTTACAATTGCATAGCAAAGATATTATATTGTTTAAATTGTCTCATTGTGGTAAATTTCAGATGAAAAATGCTTGGAACAATTTTAGAATTAAGCATGAAAATTCTCAAATTTTCACTGCTATTTGGCATAATAGTTTTCCTTTATTGTATTCTATTCTAGTTTGGCGTTGCCTTAAGGGCTTTCTTCCTGTTGATGATTTACTTCAGAAAAAAGGTTTTATCTTTCCTTCCAAATGTCAATGTTGTTCTAATCTTGAAAATATCCAACATGTTTTTGTGAATGGTGAAATTGCTAGTAAAGTTTGGAGATTTTTTTATGAGCTGGCTAACAAGGGTAGTTTTAATATTAACAGTGACATTGGCTCTATTTTAAAGTGTTGGACCTCTACTGTTAAAGGTCACATTTATAATTTATTGCCTATCATTATCATGTGGTATCTTTGGAAAGCTAGAAATAATTCTAAACATAACGGTATTAAAATAAACGCTACCCAAATTATCTCCAAAATTAGAGATAAAGTTTTGCAACTATATTCTGTTAATGTTCTCTCTGGTAAGAATTTTCATAAAAGTCGTACTTTGGCCTTAGAGTTTGGTATTTCCTATGGTTGTGACAATTTTGAGAAAACTGAGAGAATTGTTAAATGGATTAAGCCTCATCCTCCTTATATTAAGCTTAATTCTGACGGTTCTGTTGGGCCCAACTATGCTGATGCCGGTGGTATTATCCGTGACCATTTTGGGAATGTTCTGGCTGCCTTCGCTGCTTCGATCAACTTTTGTAATGCTATTACTGCTGAGCTTGTGGCTCTGGACTTTGGTCTTGATATCTGTATTAAATTGGGCTACTATTATGTGTGGATTGAGGTTGATTCTATGTTGTTGATTCAAATCATTGATAATGTGGTGGATGGGAACCCTCAAAACTATTACATCATTAGGAAGATTAAACAGTCTCTAGCTATTCTCAACTATAACATTTCTCACATATATCGGGAAGCCAATGCTGCTGCTGATTGGCTGGCTAAATGCGGTTGTAAGCTTGAGGGTATTAAAGATTTTGATATCAGGAACATGCCCCAAATGCTTAAAGGTATTACTCTTTTAGATAAAAATGGTCTGCATTATTTCCGGAAAGGCTGATGCTGTTATTTTCCATCTTTTCCTTTCTGTTTCTTTTGTTGGTCCTGGTGGTTTTATTGGTTGTGGTTTTGGTGAGGTGCTGGAGGCTTTTGTTTTATTTGTGACTACTACTGCTGGGGGGGTTCTCTTCCAGGTTTAGTTTAAATTTTGCGGTTGACGTTTGCTGGGGGGATCTCCTATTTTTTATGGAAGGTTTGCCTTTGCTGGTGATGGGCAATGGTTATGACTTATTTCTTGTAAATGAGTGTTGTGGTTTTCATTCTGGGAACAGGTTGGGTTTTAATAGTCTTTTATTATTGGCTTTTAAAGGTTGGGGGTTTGAGGATATCTGTAATTTCACTGCTATGGTTGGGATAATTAAGGACTATTTCAATAGGCTGTACTATGGTGAGTTTTTTGGCTATAACTGTTTCTGCTGCTACACTAAATCGTATCATCTCTGCGGGTGGTTACTTCAGAAGGATTATGGTGGCTTTACGTGGTATTGGTCTGGCACTTTGGTGACTGGTTTGGTTGCTAATTATAATTTCTTTTTGGTTTATTACTATGCTTCTATATTTGTCAGATTAAAGAAGGAGGTTATCTTCCTGCTCTTTTTTAGCAGTCATCACTCTATGTTTTGGTTCTCCATATTTTCCTTTTATTATGATCTTTTTTGTGTTGGAAGGTTTTATTTTTTGTAGGTGGCCGGATCGAGGTTTTGTTTCCTGGCTCGATCAATTTTGATGAAGGTCTAAGCTTTTGGTTTTTTATTCTTAGCCTTCTTTTTTGGGCGCGGTCTCCTTGCTGCCCTAGAATGTTCTTAGGTTATCATGTATTTTTGGTTAGTAGGGGAACTTCGGCTCATAGGTTTTATTTCTTATTTTGGATTGTATCTCTTCGGAGAAGTAGTGAGCTGAAGGTCTCCTTAAGGACCTTGTAACTTTATTTTATATTAACCCGTAGGCCCTGTCAGGGTTTCTCCTAAAAAATAAAAATAAAAAAAAATAAAGGCATGCTCTAATTGGTCCATCTCATCTTCCTTCTTCATCTTCGATAGTTTTGCTCGGTGCTTAACCTTTTCTATCATAAATCATGAATCGCATATGGCCTCCTCCGCAGGAGAAATTATTACATACGGTCATCAAATCGTCTGGAGGCCAATCAGGATCACCATGTCACCTGATAGACAACGATACACAGTAAATTGGTGACGAGACGCATCCTGATTGGCATCCAGAAGTGAATATAATACATTTCCTTCACTTACTTTGCATTTCCTTCACTTTAAATCAAATACAAAAAAAAGATTGAAAAGGGAAGTGAACAGAATGCATCGCATCCCTAATTCTCCCAACCGAACAACCCATAAAAAAAGATTATATCTCTATCTAAAAGCAAAGGCACAAGTGGAATGCATTCTTCATATGTAATACGCATCATTTAAGAAATGACCGTATAAAAGAAAATGTTTGATAACATTTATTGAATATAGTTGAAAATATATTGGATGATTTAGAATTCAAATAGATATAATAGATAGAGGATCGAACATATACTTATTAGATGGTAGATAAAATTAGGAGGGGAAAATGATAGAATTAGGTAACATTGATATTGGTTAGGTTTCTAATATTAATAAAATCAATTTAATTTGATGCGACTCAAAATTAACAGCTATGGTAATAATGGATCAAGGATAAAAGAAGAGAGAAATTCATGTCATCCTAACTAGGTTAGGTTTTTAATATCATCAACAAACAATTAATCTTCTATAAAAAGATGCAAAAAATGACTTAAATCACCAATAAGATTCTTCGAGGATGGAATGATAATGTGATATCATATTGATGAACATAATGATATCTTAAATGATGCGTATTACATATGAAGAATGCATTCCACTTGTGGCATTGCTTTTTAGATATAGATAGAATCTTTTTTATGGGTTGTTCGGTTGGGAGAATTAGGAATTTGATGTATTATGTTCACTTCCCTTTTCAAACTTTTTTTTTTGTATTTGATTTAAAGTGAAGGAAATGCAAAGTAAAGATTTGATCTTTTTTTAGTACCCATACAAAAAATAAAGGCATGCCCTAATTGCTCCATCTCATCTTCCTTCTCCATCTTCAACAGTTTTGCTCGGTGCTCGACCTTTTCTATCATAAATCATGAGCCGCATATGGCCTCCTCCACAGGAGAAATTATTACGTGCGGTCATCGGATAGTCTGGAGGCCAATCAAGATGCACCACGTCACCCGATACACAATAAATTGGTGACGTGACACATCCTGATTGGCCTCCGGACGATGTCCGATGACCGCTCGTAATAATTTGGCCCTCCACAGACCACAATTCAATAGTCGAGCCGAAAAAAAAAGCATGCCCTAATTGCCCCATCTCATCTTCCTTCTCCGTCTTCATCAACTTCACTCGGTGCTCGACCTTTTCTATCATAAATCACGAACTGCATATGGCCTCCTCCGTAAACTGTAACTGCTTCGACCTCCACTTTAGAAAGCACGGCGGGAGATTTTCAGGGGGTGCACGTCCCCCCCCGGTTGAAGGTGATGGGATGGGCATAGGGAAGGAAGCAATGGACAAGGTCAAGAGCAGGAAAGTGATGATGACATGACTGGCAAGAGAGGTGTCGCAAAAACTAGCATAGAGAAACAAGATTTATAAATCAACCGATGAAGACGATTTCTCAATGGAGGAAAAACATGATGTTTGAGGTACTAAAAAAAGATCAAATCTTTACTTTGCATTTCCTTCACTTTAGGGAAGTGAACAAAATACATCACATTCCTAATTCTCTCAACAGAAAGCAATGCCACAAGTGGAATGCATTCTTCATATTTAATACGCATCATTTAAGAAATGACTATATAAAAGAAAATGTTTGATAACATTTATTGAATATAGTTGCAATTATATTGGATGATTCAGAATTCAAAAAAATATAATAGATAGAGGATAGAACATATACTTATTAGATGATAGATAAAATTAGGAGAGGAAAATGATAGAATTAGGTAACATTGTTATTGGTTAGGTTTCTAATATTAATAAAATCAATTTAATTTGATGCGACTCAAAATTAACAGCTATGGTAATAATGGATAAAGGATAAAAGAAGAGAGAAATTCATGTCATCCTAGTTAGGTTAGGTTTCTAATATCATCAACAAACAATTAATCTTCTATAAAAAGATGCAAAAAAAAAGACTTAAATCACCAATAAGATTCTTCGAGGATGGCATGATAATATGATATCATATTGATGAACATCATGATCGAGTCATCAACAAAAATTAAAAAGTTAAAATTACAACACATTGGTATTCAAGATGTGAAGAAATAAATAAACTTCAAAGTGAAGAAACAACTGTGAATCAAATACTTGGTGAAAGTTATTTTGTTTCTTGAATGAATTTTCAATAGAATTTTGATGTTATATATACATGAGAAACATGACACATATGGAATCTATGTATTGATATCATTTAATCTCTTCTGGTAGCTAAAAATGGTATGTATAAATACAAATTGTTACAATTTATCAACATGCCAAGAGTGGTTGAGATACTTTTGGATATATTGCTAATATTAATTTCAATCTTAATTATTCCCTTATATATAATTATTATTCGCTTTTATTAAAAGGATTACAGAGAGAAGATATATAAGAAATTATATGAATTGCTTTCTAACCGAACTAGCCGGGGATTTTTTTGCTATATATTTATGTATGCATAAATAAAATCAAACGAATATCATTTAATCTCTCCTATTAGATATGGTATGTATAAACACAAATTATTACATTATGGTAACATGCCGAGAGTGGCCAAGATAATTTTTTTGACATATTGATAGCATTTCCATCTTACACCCTTCTAATTATTCGCTTTTATTAAAAGGATTAGTCACCTTGTGATATTGCTTTTGGATAGGGATAGGATTAATCACCTTAAACGCCATATTTTCCCTCCAGTTGGAAATCGCCTAAATCCATTGATTTAAAAATCCTGTACTTTGTGTCTCCACTCTCGTTTAAAATATTTCTGAAAGTTCTCTGCATAGTTGCTAATTTAAAACATTAGAAGTAGAGGAGAAGAGATATAAGAAAATTAGAAGCAGAGATAAGAAAGATCCGAAAGCTGTGATGTATTTTGTAATCGTTCTCTTCTCTTTACAGTAAGTATTATAGAATCTGCATATATAATATGTTACTACGTAATTGAACTGAGTTCAGTTAAAGTGTATTGAATCCGTATCAACTTGTGGGGCTGAGATGCAAGTTTTGCTTGGAAACAAATGGTCCTGATGAGCTGAATGAGGATAATTGTGTATATCATAAGTTCCGTAGAAATAATGTATCTTCTAGGTATTATATGTTAATTGCATTCATCTACAACAATATATGCTTGCTACATTCTAATAAAAAAATTAAAATGAAAGATCTTGGTGATACCTATTTTGCATTAAAAAATTAGATACTGAGAGATCATTCTCAAGTATCCTTGGATTATCACAAATGAGCTATATCAATAAGATTATGAGTAGAATCAACATGAAATATAATAAAGTAGAAGACTATAGTTATAATGTATAAGTTTAGCATCAAACAATCCCAAAAGGTATCATTAAGAATTTGTAGTGGCCTTCATAATTCCTGAAAGCAGTCTTGTGGATATCAGTGGGCCGCATTTTTGTCTAATAATATCCTGATTTCAAATCAATTTAGAGAATATCATCACTCTGTATAACTCGTACATCAACTCATCAATGACTGGTATAGAAAATTTGTCCAACACCATTTATTTAGAGCTCAGTAATCTATACAAATTCTCCAATTACCGTCCTTCTTCACCAACAACACAGGGCTAGAGAAAGAAAGGGCTAGCATTGCATTGAATGATCTGGGCCTCCAACATTTCTTTGATTAGCATCTCAATTTTATCCTTCTAAACCTATGGGTGCGGTAGGGTCTAACACTAATTGTGGATACCCCTTCCTTCAGGTTGATGACATGCTCATGCTCCTTGGGAGGTAGGCCTTAAGGCAGTTGGAACACCTCATTGAATTGTTGCAGGAGTGGCTGAACTATCTTTGGAATCTCCTCTTTCTCCATGCCTTCTATTTCCTCGAGGCTTTGGAGCTCCACCAAGAATCTCATCCCTGCTCTCTAGATTCCTCTCACTAGGGCCTTAAGAGAAACCCTTGTTTTAGACAGACTAGGAACATCATGAATAATTTAAAAATGGTGACCACATAAATCATTTCACCCCTATTATGACTTGCTGACTATTGAAAATGAGAGAGAGAGAGAGAGAGAGAGAGAGAGAGAGAGAGTGGATGCGGGCAGCTCTTGCTTATATAGAAAAGGGAAAGAGGCTTTAAGTGTTTAGAGAGAGAGAGAGAGAGAACAAGAATAATTTAAAAATGGTCATCACATAAATAATTTCACCCCTGTTATGACTTGCTAAATCTCAGAAATCAGAAACAGAGATAAGCAAGAACTAAAAGCTAGGATATATTTTGCATTTGTTCTCTTCCCTTTATAGTAAGTATTACAAAATCTGCATATATAATGTATTACTGAGTAATTGAACTAAGTTCAGTTAAAGTGTATTGAATCCTTATCAACTTGTGGGGTTGAGATGCAAGCTTTGGTTAGAAACAAACAGTCCTAATATCATCAACAAACAATTAATCTTCTATAAAAAGATGCAAAAAAAAAGACTTAAATCACCAATAAGATTCTTCGAGGATGGCATGATAATATGATATCATATTGATGAACATAATGATCGAGTCATCAATAAAAATTAAAAACTTAAAATTACAACACATTGATATTCAAGGTGTGAAGAAATAAAAGCTTCAAAGGGAAGTAACAATTGTGATAGATGTATCTATATGAAAAAATAAATAAACATTAAGGGGAAAAAATCAGGTCCAATGGCATAATTTCTTTTCTGAATGAACCTTCAAAGATATATATATATATATATATATATATATATATATATATGTTGAAGAGATAACATATAAGGATGTTAAATATTAACAACATTTAATTTCTCTTAATTAGTATTTAATTCTGTCTTAAATTTCTGTCAGCATGTATGGTTGATCTAAATACAAATTAGTACAATTTGTATGAATTTGTGTGGAGTTAATTGAAAGCCATTTCCTATATTTTTCCCTAATTAAGAAAATGCTCTAAAAATTCATTTAGATTGATGACTCCTTAGTATGAATGAAGAGAAGGAAAATGTGTAAAGAGCAGCACCCGCTTATCTTGTAGAAAGAATAAAAAATTCAAAGGTATTGGGGGCAACACAAAGGCCAACATTAGGCTCCTTAGGGCAGATAACCTAGTAACATGATGCATACATGTCTATCTCTATCCTCAATATCGACATCAGCGTAGGCCTCTTCTTCTAGACTGGAGGAAGTTCGCCTACATGGCCAGTAAAGGACCTCATGATCAAAATAAGTTTAGGAACACTTTCTCTATGGACGGTTGCAAATAACAACTACCTCAGTTTGGGTGAGATAACTAAGAGTGATGATAACTTGTGAATAGCTATTCCCAAATTATGTAGTGGCTCCTCTGTCCTGGTCAAAAGTAACGGTGAAACCTTAACTAGGGCTCTAGATTGTACATGACGTGTTGTGACCTTATAAATGTCCATGTGGTCCTCCATTTATTTATCTTTTCATATTTCTTTTTTCATGCAAGTAGATCTTTTGTAATTAAAATTCTCCATTTTTGTTGACATCTCAACAATTATATGCTTTAGTTTAATGTGATGTGATCCTTAGGCATCCTTACTAGTGAATTGAAGAATTCTTTTTCCATTATCACCTTAAGTCTAGCTTGTTGATGGACGTCTTCGAATGTTCATAATATTACAAACAACTTTATTTTGTATAAAGAGAATACTACCGATTTGCATAGATCTATAAGAAATTGGCAATGTAAGCTGTTTTTATAAAAAACGAACTGCAAAGTTTAATAAATCTAAGAAACTATATTATATATATTATTTTAAAATATATAAATTTACCTATTATATAAATTGCAACATGACTATATATGATGTCTCCTCTTGCTTTGAAGCATCTCCTCTATTGCTTTGAAGTATCTCTAGGACGACATTGACGGAGAAATTGAAACCTAGAGCTTCGGTTTTGGTCGCCTATTCAGGCGAGAATCTGAATAAATAAGCAAAAGCCAGATTGAAAACTTCTTCCTTATTTTGGCAATATTTGATCATGTGATATTATTTTTTATCTTATTTTCTTTTAAGAATTTTAGTTCAGTTGGATTAATAATCTTGATCCAATCTTGCATGGGCTTTATAATTTGTTTGTATAAATTAATCCTAAAACATTAGTTCAATTTGTGCATAGCTCAATGAGGAATGATATTCATAATTAATTACATTAAGTAGTTAATCTCATTAATGTTATTATTATAATTAAAGATTTAATATATTTTTTAATTACATACATTTTTAATTAATTCATATAAATAAAAGAGTGCCCTTCCGTGTGAATTTTTTTTTAATTTTCCTAAATCAATATCAACCGTTGAGTGAGAAATTATTTCTGTGCGGTCACTCGACCATCAAGAGGTGAATCAGAATGCGTCGCTTCATCTGGTACACAATGGTACACAACAAAAAAATGATGTGGCGCTTCTGATTCATCTTTGAATACCGTTCGATGACCGCATAGAATAATTTCTCCCGCTGAGTAGGTCATTTAAAAAAAAATTTATTATAGTTGGTTATTATTAGAATTATTTCTTTTCTCTTTTTAAAAGAAATAAAAGTATAAAAGCCCGCCAATATAATTCCCCAACATAGCTGCCGGCCGTGGAGAAACCCGAAAGCCTCATGGATCTTCTCCGCCTTCTTCCTCTCCGTGCTTCTGCTTTTCTACGAATCCTTCTCCGCCGAAAGCTCCACGGATCTCCGCCTTCTCGTCCTCGTCGATGATTTCGCCGTTAGATCCTCTCATTCCCTCTTCTTCAACTCCCTCTACTCCCGGGGGTACGATCTCGACTTTCTCCCCGCCGATGACTAAGGTTTCCCTCCAGCGAAATGGACATTTCATCTACGATGGCGCCGTAATCTTCTCTCCCTCTGTTCAGCGTAAATTCGTAGTAAGTTGGCGGATACATTTCGTTTTGATTATTTATTTTTCCGATCTAGGCTGAGATCTGTTTGGGTCGTTAGGTTTCGGGGGTTCTTTGGACCAGGCCGCGTTGCTAGACTTCGTGGATGCAGGGCACGGTCTGATACTTTCTGCGGATTCTTTCGCTTCAGATTTGATCAAGGGTCGCAGCGGAGTCTGGCGTTGATTTTGGTGACGCGAGTGCGAGTTTTTTTTGTTTTTTTGTTTTTTGGCGCTGGAGATGGGGATTTTTTGTTGCTTATTGATTTATGGTTGATCGATGTCGTTTTCTGATTCAGGATCCGGAGGCCGGTGCTATCGATCATACTGGATATTCTGTTTCCGAGATAGATGGCTGATGAATTATTGCAATCTGATGTTATTTTGGGGGAGAAGAAGATAGAAGTGAGTGTATTTGCTTTCCTATCCTTTTTCATTGTTTCATCATCTGAGCTGCAGTTATCTTGCCTTTAAAGTTTCCATACTAGATCGTTTCATCATCTGAGCTGCAGTTATCTTATCTTTAACGTTTCCATACTAGATTGCTTTCTGTAATTCATTAAACACGGCAGTACAAGAATTATATAGTTTGTTTTCTGTAATTTTTTTTAGCTTTGTTCTGGTTCATGGAGGTTTCATTGTCAGGGGTTTGTGAACAGATGATATGCGCGTTTTCACAGCTTATATATTAAAACTATCAACTTGCATTTCTACATATTAATTTTATCATCCATTTCGTTCGTTTTATCCCAACTATCTAGAGCCAGCTTTGCTTAAGAACTACATGCCTAAGAAAAAATAATTTTACAAATTCTGTCAGGCAATGCAATCTATAAGTACTAAACTTAAAAGTATTTTATCGTGTTCTATCAGAAAAGTAAAAATATCTATCTTTAGAGGGCTCTCAAAAATATGGGAGAAAAGATGATATTAAAAATATCTTTCACTTTACTTTTGTTCCAAGTAATTTTAATAAAATATAGTACCTATGTTTCTCAGAGAACTTAAAAAAAAGTACTTTGTAATTTTATTTTGTTTTTTAAAATGTAGACTAAATATTCATGGTTAGTATTTTGTAAGTATTTTCATTTTTTTAAAGGTAAATTAAATTATTTTTAAAAAACACTCAAAATAATTTTTAGATGCTTTTATTATTTTAAGAAAATACCCCAATATATTTTTTATTTCATATCAAAATAGAAAGAATACCCAAAAAAGTAATGCCAAATAACTGCTCAGATTTTATTAGATAATATTCTTCCAGCCTAAATTTTCGAGATAGAAATTTGAAAACAAAAATCCTACGAGTGATATTGATAGAAATTATTCAAAATAATTTAAAATGAAGTTTAACTAACTCCCGATTATTGGTGCTTAAGAGTACGTTTAGCAACTACAATCCAATGCAGTGATATTGTTATAGCTAAATATACTTGATTGTGGTAGAGGTAGAGTTATCTATTTTCACAAGCAAAATAATATCGATCATTAGAGTCGAGAAATATCAACAATGATATACTATGTAATTCATACATAATGAAATGTCTCATGTGAGAGAGATTTAAGCTTTCTATAGTTATGACATATTTTTTTATATATATTTTTTCTATCAGAGCTTTCATAAAACCAATTTTTAGCTACCAATCTAGAGGTCTTAAGTTTAAATCTTATGGACAAGCAAGGCATGAGAGAGGAGAGGGAGAAAGCAAGGAAATCCAAGCATCAATGAAGAAACAAATGTGAAGCATGGACTCCGTTTGGCTTGAGGAATTCAGAAGAAAGAACTTCAAAAGAATGATAAATGAATTAAAAGGAATTTTATTTACCCCACTAGTCTTTTGATTGAGGAGAAACTAAAAAGTAATTTGTTTTTTTTTTTTCACTAAGATTTGGTAGTGAATTGTTAATAATAATAAAAAAAGTATTTCCCAATAATTCTCAAATAAAATTTAATTTTCTATTAATTATATTTTGATCGTTGGCGCACCTTTAAATTATGAACTAAAATGTACTCTAATTCCTCAAATCCTTCTAATAATACAAATGCAATTGATTTGGATAATACCAATAATGATGATATATCTATGTACATTGATATATCTTAAGTACTGTAAACTTGTTTTAAAATTAAAATAATATACCAATTTATGGTTTAGGGCTCATTAAGTCATTTGATTGTTTAGAAATAATAGTGAAGTATGTTTCAAAAATAATGAAATTATTTTTCTCATATATTTCAATTCAATTCATTTTGTGTTAAAACTAAATTATTTTGGCTACTTATTGAGAGCATTTAGGAAGCAATTGCTTCCTAAAGAAATGTTTGGGAAAAATATTTTGCATGAGGATATTTTGATACATTTTTTTTATCAAATGAGCTTCATAGTCCTTTGGTTTATATTAAAATTAATGCATAGATTCTTTATCTCATGAATCATGATGCATTTTATAGGACTTAAATTTATGCTAAGATTAATACAATCTAAGAATGAACACTTATAGAGGGCATAAGTATGCCTCTCTAGGACTCGGCCAAACCTCATATCATAGTCGTGATGACTCAAAGAGACTTGCCTTTTGCACTTAATGGCTTAAGAGTTATTCTCCAGGGCTTGCCAGCACAACCAAAGGACATGCCACATGAGCTCATCCTATACAGTATTCTAGGAACTCGCTCAGGAGACTCACCCTAAAATTGAGAATCAAACTAGAAATAGAAAACCATGCAAAATAAAATTGTTTTCCCATAGCTGAAAAAATAATAATAATAATAGAAGACCATGCAAAATCAGCCTTAAAACCTGAGTGGTTCTCTCAACAAATCCTCTCGATGTTTTTGGGGCATGCTAGGGCTTCGCCCTAGCCGCCTCCTGCTATCTATTCTCACACCTAGAGCCGTCTCCTATTGTTGATCATTTGCGCCGAGGGGAGTTTTCTTCCCTTGCTCTTTGTTTTTTATTACTTTTTCCTCCATTGTCGGAATGGCGTTGAACCGGCACGACGATCCTAATTTTTTGGCAGGATCTACTAAATCTCGTTTGTTTCTTGAAGCGTTATCTGGGACTTTTTCTTTTGGATGTTTTTCCGACCTTAAACATACAACTTTTCGTGGTTTGCCTGCTTTGTAGGTTTCGGAGGAGTTTTATGCCCTAGCCGAGCCTTTTAAGTTTGCTTTAGTTGGTTTTTTCCCATCTCGTCGTCCTAGTCTCGCCTCGATTCAGAGATTTTTTTTCAACCTTAAGTTGAATGGTGAATTCTTGGTTACTTTGTTGGATCAGTCTCATGCTCTTATCAAGTTGGAAAATAATCTTGATTATAGTAGAATTTTTTTTGCCATAAATCATATTTGGTTTATAATTGCTAGCTTCATGAGACTGACCAAATGGTCACCTTTAGATGATATTGGTGTCGATTCTCCCAGTATTCCCATTTGGATATCTTTTCTCAAATTACACCCTCGCTTCTTCTCTCCTCGTATCCTTCATGGCTTGGGTCTGTTGTTTGGTAGACCATTGAAAGTGGTTAATGCTACTGCTTTTGGCTCTCATCCATCAGTGGCCCATGTGCTGGTGGACATTGATATTACCAAAAAAATACAGAGATAAAGTGTGGCTCGATTCTGATAAATTAGGCTATGTTTAGCAAGTTATGATTGAGGATTTCCCTCCTTTCTGTGTTAAATGCAAACGTTTAGGTCATTCGAATGATGCTTGTCATCCTTCAGATGCTAATGTCCCTATCTCGGCCAATGTTGCTCATTCAAATACGCTTCTTTCTAACGGCATGAATATTCCTAATGTTGGTGAAACTTTGGTTCATTCTATTTTGCCTATTTCACCTATTAATGCTTTGGGAGTTAATGAGGAGAATGCCCGTCCTTGGAGTAGTGAGGTGGTTCCAACTGTGGATGTAATTGGTCCTTTTTTAGTTGATCCTGTTTTTGATTTGCTTAGTTCGCCAGTTGATGATTTGCCTCTTGTTAATCATTGTTGCATCCATGAGGGTGGTGTGGATGGTTTACCTGCTTCCCCTCCTCCTGCTTCTAATGTTTAATTTCTGCTCCTATTGCTAGTGATTTGTTGGTTCCTAGGGCGGTTGATTTGCCTTCTGGTTTGGCCGAGGAGGGTGGTTGTGTTATGGCTTTGGTTCCTGCTTATTCTTTAGAGGTGGGTGATATTGCCACTACTTGTTTGGAGAACACTTTACCTAGCCCCATTGACTCCTCGAGCACTGATGTTGGTGTTGTTGAGGCTTCTGAGACCGTTGTTCCTTTGGTGCCTGTGACCGAGTGGTTGTTTCACCTGTGGCTGAGCTGGTGCCTGTTGTTAGGGGTGAAAATCCTTTGGTTACTCCCTCTCGTCTTTGTGATTATTTTCATTATGGTTTGGATCCTGTGTCTAAAAAGATTGATGTGCCACTTTTTGAAGTGCCTATTTCTGTTATGTCCAGTGATGCTTTATTAGTCAATCTAGCTTGTCAATCGAGAGATCATGAGGTGATGCATGGTGACAGATTAGATGATGGTATTTATTATGATGGTGGGGGGGAAATTAATGAGACAGAATTGGATTCTTGGGAAAATTATGACTTAAGTATTCTTCAAATTGCTAATCATGTTTTTTCTAATTTGAGTGGTAAGTATAGACATCGTAAATCCAAAAAGAAATGATTCTCTCTTTGGATTTGGTCTTCTTTACCATAGTTGGGGTCTGCTTCATTAGGGATGGCTTCTGCCTTTGGCTTGTGTTATGTGATCCAAGCAATGATGTGACGTCTTTCTGTTCCGACCTAGATGGCTGTGGCTTGTTGGCAACCACTGGTGGTGCTTCCTCTTGTTTTGATTGGTGGCCTTTGTATGGATTGTGAGATTTTGATTGGCCTTGTGGCATTGTGTGGGCTGTTATTGGTTTCCTCCTCTGGATAGCCTTTGTCGAGCTTCTAGGTGGTTGCAGATAGCTTCTTGCCAATGATCGAGCTAGGCTAGCTTTTGTCCTCTCCTCTTTTGCTGTTTATTCTCTGATGTTTGTTGCATTGTATTTTTGGCTTAGTCCTTAAATAAGTGATGAGTGTCCAATCAATAAGCTATTTAAATCAACCAAGCGTTATCTCGTCCGAGGAATGAAATTGGTTTCCGCAGCTCCAATGATGGGAATTTTCTTTTCTTTACTTTTTGATTTCATCAAAAATCATTAATATTTTCATATTTTCAATTAGGATTATGGTGGAACGAGGGGAAAGAGAAGACGATTGACATGCTGAGAGTACCTTTTTTTTTAACATTTAGGTCAATTAAGACAAACTCACACACACATTATATACATAAAACTCAAACCCAAAACCTCTTAATTGATAGTCAAAGCTCATAACCAATAAATCAAGATAAGCTGTTGGCTAAGAGTACTTAACACATTGAGAACAATTAAGACAACTCTTGCTAGCCACTCAGTTCAACACAGTTGGTTTGTTGGTTAAGAGTTTTGACTATCAACCAACAGGTCTTGAATTTAAAACTTATATATGTGCTATGTGTATGAATTTATCATAATTGATCCTACATGTCTAAAAAAAAACACAGTTCAACAAGCCAACCGCTGACAATGAATTCTCCAACCCCATTTTCCAAACATCCAAAAAATCTCAGAAAGCACATAATAGAGATGACCAACATGAATCAAAGTCGTGATCTAATCAATTCCGGTTGAATTAATTTTCTTATCTACAACTGATTAGCATTGATGTTTATGAGCTATGCCTTAATCAGATCAGATAAGCCAGCCTAATTATAACTAAACTTGACTCCGAGACTAGATCGACTTTAATAGGGATATTGAGGCCGATCGGATTAGCTCAAGATTTGATCGGTTTACAAAATAACAATCAAATCGAAATATAACATTTCAATTATCGCTCAGATTTGATTGATAGGCGGGATTCGAATTGGTAATCGAACTACGGCCTTGGCCTTCTCCAGCAACAGGCGAAACATTCTTCAACAACCTAAGAAAAAATCACCAAACAAAAATACTCACCGCTCTCCAAGCAAATCTAGATCTCATCACGCCCCTAGAATTGACCCTCGAGAACAAGGCGAAAAATAAAGCAGATCGTCTCCCCGTCGCCAGAACCATCATCCTTACACTCATAAATCATCTCGTCCGAAATTTTCCATGCACTTCGTCATTCCAAGCAAGTTAAACCGAAAGCATATCATAAGTTGATAAATCTAAATCCCCTACAAGTAGCGCCGGATCCATCACCGATCTCAAATCCTGATAGCATAAACACCTAATAATGCGAGAGATTTGAGATTTTCTCTTGATTGATGAGCGATTGCTTACCTCATATAGATGTAGGAGGAGACATTGATGCTTTTCATACCGTTGAATGCATTTGGCAAAAGATAAGGCCGACAGGAACAAAGAGTGAGATCGTCGTTTTCCGGCCGAGAACCGCCAACTTACCGACGGAGACTCTCATAATCCTCGATCATCGTCAATGTCTAAGGGAAAAACAGAGAGACGGGGACAAAGAGAGAGACAGAGAGATGAAAAAAGGAAGGGAAGGAAGGAGTTGCTAGTGAAAGGTGATAAGAAAGAGGCTTCAGGGAGCTGAGATATTTGAGGAGGCAGAATCCACGCAATAATAAATTTTAAGTAATGTAATTCTTATTCCTTTAGTTGGAGGCTGGCTGAGAATGCCTGCGTGATAATTAATATGACATACATTTATATATTTTGAATCAATAATTTAAATTTGAAGTGCTCGCTTTTTTCAAAATAATAACTTTTCTTTTGTATAAAATTTATTGAGCGTTATAGAGAAAATATTTAATACTTTAATTTTATATAAAAATTTATCACAGATTAATAAATAAATTATTCAAACAGCTCATAAATAACATAAGAATTTTTACATAAAAAATCATGCCATATGCAATTAAAATAATTTCACGCATGTTACAAACGATATATTTCTTCACAACTGAGAAAGATAATAATACAATGTAATAGATAAGACTTTGAAGGATTGATTTCAGTTAAAGGAGCCTTGCTTCATTGAAGTTTTGAAAAAAAAAAAAAAAATTTTAGTATGTTAGGTTGTTCTCCTCTGAGAAGTGTAATAGAATATTTATGTTGAACTATAAAGGCATACATGATGTGTGTAAAGGCCTTTATTTGTGATGACGAGCATTAAAATTATGAGCAGCTTGATGTGATGATGTTGAAATTTATTGGACTTAGTGTCGACAATATACATCAATCTTACAAGCAATAGCATGTATCAACAGAGCCATATAGGTGATGGCGTTTGTCAATAATAAGCATCAGTCTTATAGGTAAATATGTGGATGGACATTATTGGCGACGAATTGAGAGATCAACAATATAGTCGGAAGATTATAATGGTCGAGAGACTATAGTCAAACAAAAATGATTGAGAGGTTATAATTCAGCCACAGAGTCCATAATATAAAAAAAATAGTTGGATGATAATGCTTGAGAGATTATAATCGGATGATGGTAGCTAGGAGTTTAACGTCAAATAGCGAAAGTTAGAAAATGACAAACAAGAGTTGACAAATGAGCCACGATGATAAAGAAATACTACCGGATCTCCTATAACAATTTTATGTAGGAAATTCACATTAAAATATTTATTTATTTGCATTATTGAATAAATTTAAATAAAAATTTAAACTCATCGCATAAATAAGAAAATTTAAAATTTGATAATTTGTTTTATAAAGATGCACATATGTTTGTATGTTAGTTAACAAACAACTTGCTAAATTACTAATAATATATCAAAAAAAAAAGTTCATAAAATTAACCAGAAGCTTAGCAAAAATATACTGAGAAAAATATAGAATCAAGCAGTTTAATGCATGAGATCCTTTAGGATTAACATTTTGTGTTTATCATATTCCATACAAATACGACATGTCCAAATGAAGTGTCATTAATAATATTCAGTTGATTATATTTATGTAGGCATAAATATATAGCAAAAAATCACCAGCAAGGGTTAGAAAGCAATTAATATAGTTAATTTCTTATATATCTTCTCTCTGTAATCCTCTTAATTAATAAAAATGAATAATAATTATATAATTAAGATGGAAATTAATATTATTAATATATCCAAAAGTATCTCAACCACTCTTGGCTTGTTGATAAAATGCAATAATTTGTGTTCCATATCTAGTAGGAGAGATTAAATGATATCAATACACAGCTTTCATATGTGTCATATTTCTCATGTATATATAGCATCAAAATTCTATTGAAAATTCATTGAAGAAACAAAATAAGTTTCACCAATTACTTGATTCACAATTGTTTCTTCCCTTTAAAGCCATGTTGGTTGCATGTCTGAGATGGGTTATCTAGATAACAAAGCATGGCTGAGCACCATGCTTCTGTGGAGGCAGATGAGCAGATTGACCTTGATGGTGACATTAATGACATTGAAGACATGATGGATGAGAGAGTAAGGGATGAGTACAATGAAGAAGAGCAGCATGATGAATACCGTGAAGAAGATCACGGATCTGAAGGTGAAGGCGATGATAGAGTTTCATCATCTGATGAGCTAAATAATATTTCTAGCCCTTTGAAGGATGAGAGACAAGTAAGAGAACAATTGATGAGGAAGAAAGGCAGAAGCATGGTGATCGAACTGCTGGCTCTTCCTCCGCATGGATCCCAAGTTGTTGTTGGTGGCCTACCACGTGATGTGACAGACGAAGAGCTGAGAGATCTTTGTGAATCCTTTGGTGATATATATGAGGTAAGGCTAGTAAGAGATAAGGATAAAAAGGAGAACAAAGGTTTTGCTTTCTTTGTATACACAACGAAGGAAGCTGCACAGATGGCCGTTGAAGAGGTCCAGGACAAAGATTTTAAGGGGAGAACATTGAGATGTTCCTCGTCACAAGTTAAACATAGATTGTTTAGTGGAAATGTACCAAAGAGTTTTTAGCTGAGGAAGAATTGAAGCGAATCCATGAGGGGACTGGTCCTGGAGTTGAAAACAGGCCATGAATGCTTCAAGGACCCACAAAATCCAAGCCGCAATCGTGGTTTTGTCTTTGTTGAGTACTACAACAATGCATGCGCTGATTATGCAGGGCAGAAAATTATGTCAAGATCAAATTTTAAGATTGATGGAAGCACTCCCACTGTTAGTTGGGCTGAACCTAAAAATTCAGATGATGCTTCTGCTGCTGCTCAGGTGAAGGCTTTCCATGTGAAAAACTTGCCAGAAAGTGTTACGTCAGAAAAAGTTGAAGGAAAAATTCGAACAGCATGGGGAGATTACAAAAGTTGTTCTTCCACCAGCTAAAGCTGGGCAAAAGAGAGATTTTGGGTTTGTTCATTTTGCTGAGAGATCTAGTACTGCTCTGAAGGCGGTCAAAGGAACTGAGAAATATGAAATTGATGGACATACAATAGATGTCTCCCTGGCAAAACCTCAAAGGGACAAGAAGTTATAAAGCCAGCATAAGCCTGGACTTCTTCCGAGTTATCCAGCACTCCCTCCTTAACGGCTACTCTGAAGATCCTTATGGGGCTTATGGTGGTGAATATGGTGCAACTGGATTGGGACAGCCTATGATATATGGGAGAGGTCCGATGCCTGCTGGGATGAGAATGGTGCCAATGGTTCTGCCTGATGGGCGCCTTGGTTATGTTCTGCAGCAACCAGGAGCATAGCCACCACCACCTCAAGCACATCGAAGGAGCGACCGTGGCGGTGGGTCTAGTGATAGCGGTGATAGGGCAAGAGATGGAAACCGTGGTCGAAGACACCGTCCTTACTAGTCTAAGGGTGGAATCACAACCAGTATTTGCGGCCAATCGTTATTTATCTAGTTGGTATTCTGCATCTAAGTATGTTGTCTTGTCCCAATGCGGCAATACATTAAGAAACTTATCTGAGTGATAACTGTAGCTTCAGTTGAGAGATATTCATTACTATCTACAAAATATGAATACACTGATGTTTCTTAAAAATAAAAAATAAAAAAAAAGGTGCTCAATAAAAGAAGGTGCCGGATTCGACCTTCTACCACGAGCATTGCAGAGGAAGTCCCCTGAAGGATAAGGGAGGAACTGAAAATCGCTTTTGGGGTAAAAAGGGTGGCGGAGAGCGGAGGCATTGGAGCTAGCAGTGACGCAGTGAGCGTGGAGGTCAAAGTTGCAGATGGTGCAGTTGAGCTGTTGAAGTGGGAGCCAATCCCGACTTGAGGCAACCGTCGCATTCGAATGGATACTCTTTGTTCACAAAATACAATATATGAATTATAATGATAATCTTTTACATATAATATACATGCGACTGAATATCTTAACATGTAGAAATTGTATTTCTCTCGTAAAAAATTATCATAATTGATATATCGCCAAAAAATTATCTTGATCGGGCACGAATCTCGAGGAAAAACTCAAGTCGGAAACTTCAAAAATTAATTCGGAGACCATTTAAACTCCGATTTCAGCAAGCTTATAGTCGAACTGAGCGTCTCAGAAATACGAATCCAACGACACCAAATTCGACTCAATCCGAGCCCAAATGAGTCCAAATCAAGTACCCGAAGCGCTGTTGGAAGCATCAAACAGCTATTTGAGTTACCAAACGGTCTCCGATTTTGACGAGCTTATAGTCGAATCGAGCGGCTCGACGAGACGAATCCAACGAGCCCAAGATCGTAGAATTCTGATACCATTAAGACCTTCAAATGCTCAATAAACAGTTCATGATCAAGGGATTCAATATCGGCCGTTCATCCGGATCACTCCTTATTTGCCCATGATCCTTCATCTATTTACGGGCTATGCCACTCCAGATAAACTATAAATAGCCTCTCATTTCTCTTAAAAGGGGACCCAAGCCAAGAGGAGAAGAAGAGAAGAGAAATCTAGGAGGGAACAGCTCCTCCTCGACCACCGTCGGAACACCGCCGGAACTTCGCCGGAACTCCGCCGGAACTCCGCCGGAAGACCACGGAGGCACCCCCGGGTGCCCGAGGGACGCCGGAGCAACATCAGAATCCTGCCCGACGCCAGAATTCTATCTGACGCCCGAGTGACGCCAGACTTCTTTCCAAGTGACGCCGGAGCTCTGCCCGACACGGGAGCAACGTCGGAACTCCGCTTGGCCTTGTAACTAATGCTCATTGTAATCTGATCGTCCTGAATTTAAAGGACAAATCAGCCTCGTGTATTTCAAACAACACTAGTGGAACTCTTTCAACTGGGCGTGGCCCCGTGGTTTTTTCCCTTTCCAGGGTTTTCCACGTACAAATACTGGTGTTATTTCATTCTTCTGTTTGTGTGCTGGATATACGTACAACGCTGAGACGGAAATTTAAACTCTATCGCCGCGTATATTTGAGTCCGCAACAATAATAATTTTTGTAGATAGGTAATTTAAAAAAACAGCCGAAAGTTATTATTATAAAATGTTAGAATTGTAGTCACTTTTGTTTCTATTACAAATTAATTTTAAAATGAATAATTCAATTAATCTTTTACATTCGAATTTAAAAATAAAATATGTTAAATATTTGAAGAATATATTGATAATGCATATTTTTCAAATATTATAAAATTTAAGCCGAAAATCATATTCTGCAGGATGGCGCCAACTATAAATATGGCATAGGCTTATCCCGAAATCGATCTTTTCTCCTCCCATTCCAAATAATCCTCCTGCCGAGTCTGCTCCCCCCTAACGATCGAGGAGGTAAGCTTTCCTCAGCTCTTCCGCCATGGCGGAGCTACATTTCTACCTCAATTCTGTTGTTGTTCTTATCTCCTTCGCGCAACTATAATAGATTGCGTTTCCACTTTCATATTGTTACTAAACGAACTATCCGGCATTCCTGATTGTTTTATCCCTCCCGATTCTCAAAGAAACCCAAGATCACTGATCTACGTCCCTCGATTCATCAAATTCGTTCTAATTTTTATCTAATTCTTTAAAAACCCTTGTCCCATAATAATTTGAAGGCGGTGAATCGTCCTTGCCGTTACCAGCCATGGTCTTCTCCGCAAACTCCGGCGACCAGTTTGAGTCGCAGAAGCAATTCATGCTCCTGGAACAACAGCGTCTGATCGAAAGCTATAACGATGCCTTCTGGCAGCTCCATCACACAATCTGCTATGTTGATTCTCTCAGAAAGGAGCACCTCTTGCTCTCCGCCGAAAATCTCAAACTCTTATCCCTAGTCCAGGAGAAGGAGAGATCCTCCGCTTCCCCCATCACGGAAATCCTTCCTACCTCTTCCACCATCGTGACCGGATTCGACGGGACGCTCCAGCCTGTGAATCTGGAGTCGGATACAGGGGAAGGCATTCCAGATCCCACGCGCAACATTCTGCCGAAGTGCATCTCGATTCGCTCAAGCGGGTTTCTGGCAGGAAGACATCTATCGTCTCGCGGTAGAGGAATGAGTTCCACCCGCAGTGGCCACCCCCTCCGTCTGCGGCTTCCGGTTGCATCGTCGCTACAGGTAAGCAAGTGTAAATCATCAATCCTCGTTCCCTTTTCTGTCCAACTGTCTAATTAGGACACTGATGGATGTTTTATTCGGTTTCGTGGAAAATTTATTTTTAATCTGGAGGATAATGGGGAGGTTGAAGTGGAGGCGTATAGCCAGGGAACGACAAAGACAGAGCTGTGCAACAAGTGGGGGGAGATGGGTCTATGTCCGTATGCGGAGCGTTGCCAATTCGCTCACGGCCTTGAGGAACTTCGCCCTGTTATTCGGCACCCACGGTACAAAACGCAGCTTTGCCGCATGCTCAGCAGCGGCGGTGGCTGCCCCTACGGCCACCGCTGTCACTTTCGTCACGCTACCCTCCCTGCCTATCATGATAGCTAAAGTCTCTGTCCCGTCGCAAGAGAATCCCCATCATCCCTCCGCCTAAGAAACTCCTGGTTGCAGATTGGTTCGGCTTAGAACAATATTCCTATGACTAATTCAGTTGACTGATTTTGTGTAGCTTGATGTCATTTCCTTTTTTTTAGTTTCTCTTGAAAGGACTTAAATAAGGTACCAGCAAATTTACCTTCTGTGAGACACTAGGCATACCTTCTTTTTGTTAGGAATTTTTACATACATAACATCTAAAACTAGTCTAATTACATATTAACATTTAAATTTTATCATTTACTTATATACCACTAAATACTTTTCTCCTCATCGCAGAGCGCCGACGCCTTGTGGTATAGGTGGAGACGAAGGGCACCATCGACATCGAGAACGTGCGGGAGAGTGGCACAATAGGGTTGGAGGTCATACCCGATTTTGCTACAGTGGTAGACGAAGCCCCTGATATCTTGGCCACAAGCGTTGCAGAGGTTGCAGAGGGAGTCCATGAGAGTAAGGGAGGAACTGAAAATCTCTTTTGGGGTAGAAAGGGTGGCGGAGAGCGGTGGCATTGGAGCTGGCAATGACGCAGTGAGTGCGGAGGTCAAAGTTGCAGATAGTGCAATTGAAGTGGGAGCCAATCCCGACTTTGCAATCATCGCATTCGAATGGATACTCTTTGTTCACAAAATACAATGTGTGCTGCGGGTGACTAAAGTCGTCTGCTAGCTCACCATACTTCATTGCTAAAGTGGTACGCGGGATAGGAAGAGAGAGCGAGGGCCGACGGGCGGGAAGAGAGAGCGAGGGCCCTCTGCAACGCTTGCGTCCATGATATCAGAGGCTTCGTCTACTACCACTGTAGTAAAATCAGGTATAACCTCCAACCTTGTTGTGCACTCTCCCGCATGTTTTCGATGTCAATGGCGGCTTTCGTCTCCACCTACACAATAAGGCATCGGCGCCCTGTGACAAGTGTGAGCGGAAGGGAAGAGCTGGTGCCATAGGAGCGCCTGTAAGAAATACAACTTACATGTGGCCTACGCAAAAACAGTTGGTGGAAAACAGCTGGCACGAGGTTTGTTATGGCGGGGGCAGCATCAACCGCGAAATGGCGATGGTGCAGCTGAGGAATGGAAATCCGATTATTAGAGCGGGGGGAACACTCATCTCTGGAGTTGGATTAGCAAGATAAACAAATTCTGCAAATTAAGGATATATATATATATATATATAATAAAGTGTTTATAATCGGTTACGCCCTCAATTTCCCAAAAAAAAAAAAAACAGTTAAGATTTTTGTTCAGATAAAGTTGATGGGCTTTACACATATATGGTACCGATTCTTTTAGTTTGTTACCTGGTTTGATCAACTGGATTGCGTGAATATACCATTGAATGGCTTGGTTTTTTTTTTTTCCTTTGGCGATCATCTGTTTTTGTTCTGTGCTAATATATTCTGATTTTTTGGAGAGACCATTTTTCGTATGATGTGATGGAACTCACTATTCTTATTATTAGAGATTTTAATCCGATCATTTTCTTTGGACTCTTCAATTCCCATTTTTTTTACGATATATGATAATCCCTTTTTTTTCGATATAAGTCTTCAAAAAAAAAATACAACAACAATAATATCATGTCATTATCCCACTACATAATATACGTCGGCTACATAAATCATTTTTCTTCATTATGTTGGGCTAAGAATCAAATATTTATTTAAATTTAATAGAGAAAAGTCATGAATATTAAATATTTTAGAAGTAGAGATTTTACGCGAAGAAGGTTGAGCTAAAACTTCTGACTTTTTATCCAGCCATCTTTCTTTTAACTCGATCAAATCCATCTTTCTTTTAATTCAATCAAATCTAAATTGGCCTACAGGTAGCTCCTATCCCATAGGAAATTCACATTAAAAAAGAAAATTTATTTATTTATATTATTAAATCAATTTAAATAAAATGTTAAAAACTCATCATATAAATGAGCAATTTTAAAATTTATTAATTTGTTTTATAAAGATGCACATATTACGTGATAAAGAATTTGCTAAATTTATTTTGATAAAATTCTTTATATGATTTAATTTGTTTATTTGATATTTTATTATTTATTTATCCATTAATTTTTATACCATATCTCATGCACTTCAAGCATTATTTCTACTAGTATAAACATAAATATGACAAAAAAAATATCAAACTAACTGTGAAATATTCATATTAAATTATTTTGAACTAATATTTAAATTTCATCAAATAATGCAAATAATATCCACCTTAAGTATAGCAATTTTAATTAAAAATTATATGTTTAAACATTTAAGATCAAAAATAAAATTAGCTATACTATATTACAATTCTAGCTTGATTAAAAAAATCAAATAAATAAATATAAACAAAATTTTAAAATTGTAGTACTGCTTCAGCTCATTCAAAAGATAAATGAAAAACCCTAATAAAGCTAGGTCCATTTATAGCGCAATATAATAAAATTATGATAAACAAATCAATCAAAATAGATTTAAATCAAGTTTGGCACTGAATTTCAACAAATTCTTGGGAGGAAAAAAAATTGCTCACCTAAATTTGATCAACATAAATTTTATAAAATTAATTTTGTTTTATAATAAATATAATATAAATTTTAATTGATAGTCATATATTACACTCAATTAAAAAAATTAAATTATTATAAACACCTTTCGATTAAATTTAAGTCTTAATATTCTCACCTGAAATTTCACTTTTTTTAAGGTCCTAAAACGGAAAGAAAAACAGTGGCAAAGATGAAAATAACAATAATAAAAAAATCATTTCATATTAATAAAGCAATGACTTTACCTATCCTGCAATGAAGTTGCTGAAGATGAAAAATGCACCAAATGGCTGCGATAAAATGGTTGCAACTGTACATCTTTTTTTCTCTATGAATGGATGAAGCATAAAGTTAATGCCTCCTTCCTCTGTCACTCCCCCAATACAAAATGAATCATGATTGATAATTTAATACCTGATTATAAATATCCAAAATTTTCCAAATAAATATAAAAATGCTTGATCTTAATATGCTAGACGCAGACATCTTCTAAGGCACTTACCTGGGCTGGGGAGCAGCAATGATCTGACAAAATGCAGATGGCTCAGAGGAAGCCATGGCCAGAGCAGGAATTTTCCTGTCTATGGAATACTGGAAACGGTTAGACCCGCCAAAGCTTTCTATTGACCTCATATACTCTGAGGCATTATTCTCTATAATGAGAGAATCCTCGAGCTCACGAACAATGTCGACGATGTTAGGTCGGTAAGCTGAGAAGGGCTCGATGCAGGCCAATGCGGCCTCCACCACGCGCCACATTGCCTCTGCATGATAGCTACCCTTGATCTTTGGGTCCACTAAGTCATCAATCCTTTGCTCCCTAATGTAAGGCTTTGCCTACATTTGTATGGTGTATTGGGTACATAAGGATATGCGGAAGAAATTAGTTTACTAGAAACGAACATTAAAGTAGTCGTCATATAGTGTACATACGGCATAATTAGAGCACGGAGTTGCAACCATGCAGGATATGAGAGAGATTGAGGTATGCAGACTTATTACCATCGTTTACAGAGAGGCTGTTTCTATTACTCAACCTCGGATCTCTAGAATATAATAAAGATGACTTGATCATCTGCCCTGACCTTCATCCCATAGAACCAGTCTTATAGCACTCGTATTACAGGTGCAGATGAAGATATTCTAAAGGCTTTTCCTATGCACAAAAAAATATTTACAAAAAAAAAGGAAGGACAAATTTTACAAGAGGTCATGGAAGATAGCGTTGGAGTGGCGCCGTTGTTTTAAGAAATAGTGGAACAAAATTGGTTGAGTTAGCGCGGAAATGTGCAGTGGATAGCGGATGAAAAAATGGGAAAGTCAGCTTAAAAATTGGAAAGGAATAGTGTTAGGCTAAAACTGACAAAGGACAATATTAAAGGTGCTTCATTAGTATTTAGCAAGCCCAGAAGCCTAGCTTAAAAGTGTTAGGAAGCTCTTAGAAGGAACCGAGGAATGGATGGCGAACATACCCGGATATTTCAGGGAGCGGGGACTGATGACTTGCCAGAATTTTCACATCCCGTTTATATTGTCCTATGTGATATGATAGAATGCACTGGTAAGAATTTGCTACCACACGCCCAACAATTTGATTAACATTTTAAATCCAACATTGATGCATTAGTTGACGTAGATGGGATAAGGGAGAAACTAATGAAACTGAGGGTTCATAATAAAAGCAACAGTTGTTCCAAATCATGTGGAAATGAGTCCTAGAATGTCAAAACCATCATCTCTCCATAGCGCATAGCAAAAAGGCTAGGAAAAAATTTATATCAAGATGTCTTGACCAAAAAATAATTAGAATGAGCTTTGAAGTTCTTGAATCTGATTTGATATGAGGGCATTATATGAATAATTTGTATTGCAATCATCTCAAAATAAATCCAATAGCTTTAAAGCCATCCTAATCCAATTATTGTCTGGAAGGCAATTAAATTGTTCACGCTGTCGAAGAATGGAGAATGCAAATACTAAACAAGATTAACAAATTAAAATTTTCTTCAGTCTCTTTTTTAAGAAAATTTTCAAATCAGAGAAAGAAAGGCATGTTGAATGACCAGAGGTTACATGGGCTACTAGAAAGCTAATGAACAAATATAGTTAACTTTGTGTATAATAGAGAGAGTAAACAAAGTTCTTAGTCATACCCATTCAACTAAGCTCCATTCGCTATGTGGCCTATGCAAATTTAGTGGCTCTCTTCCAGTCACAATTTCTAAAAGAACCACTCCAAAGCTAAAGACATCACTTTTGGTTGATAGTTGCTGGGTCGAATAATATCTGCACAAGAAGAAAAAAAATTGTTCAGCTTCTCTTTTCAAGATCATTTGATAACATTTTCCATAAAATACTAAAAAAATTATGCGCTAGGAAATTGAAATGTCATCATATAAGTTATTCTAGAGTCCAACAGGTACAGTCATATGCTAAGAATTATTTAAGAATTCATACACGATCATCCTATGTAGATAAATAATCTACTTTTTCAAATCTGTGGCACAACTGGAAGAATGCAAATTTGATTAATTATCTTTAGCCCAATCCCAACTATTCGAGATGAATTATCAACTTCCAAAAGTTCACTCTCCCATCTTTCATATTTAGCGTGATGTAGGACATCTCAAGATTAGAGCCACAGCAAACATACGTCTTGTCTTCATGTTTCACAACTTAAAAGGGCGATTGGGAGCAAGCCACCAGTGACTTTAACAGAAGACTTAGATGTGATATTAGAACCCTTTGAGTTACAAGGGATATGCCAGGGAGGAGGAGGAGAAAAAGAAGTATTGATCAAATGAAAGGATCTCCCAGATTACGAGGCAACATGGGAGCCTTATGAGAGGTTAAAGCATCAGTTTCCTTCTTTCCACCTTGAGAACAAGATGACTCTTTGGGAAGGCGGTATTGATAGGTCGGTTCAAGAATCGACCCAACCGGCCCCACATGGGACGGTCCTTGTTTACAGGAGGCGGTTCAAACTGACTCCCCAAATCCTTGCCGCCTAAGAAATGGGGCCCACAGCCCTATTTTTGGTTTGCCACTAGTGACTTTAACAGAAGACTTAGAGGTGATATTAGAACCCTTTGAGTTACAAGGGATATGCCAGGGAGGAGGAGGAGAAAAAGAAATATTGATCAAATGGAAGGATCTCCCAGATTACGAGGCAACATGGGAGCCTTATGAGAGGTTAAAGCATCAGTTTCCTTCTTTCCACCTTGAGGACAAGATGGCTCTTTGGGAAGACGGTATTGATAGGTCGGTTCAAGAATCGACCCAGCCGGCCCCACATAGGACGGTCCTTGTTTACAGGAGGCGGTTCAAACTGCCTCCTCAAATCCTTGCCGCCTAAGAAATGGGGCCCACAGCCCTATTTTTGGTTTGCCGCCCAAGGTGGGGTCCACTATTGGATTTAAAATTTAAATTAAAAGTATTTTTGGTAAGGAGAGAGGGGCGGCTAAGGCTATGGAGGCTTATAAATAGGAAAGAGAGGGGAAGGGGTAGGCATGCTCAAGTATTGTGTTCTCTTGGAGTCTCTTGGGAGTTTTGGGCTCTAGACCTAGTGTCTAGAGATTGGGAGAAAACGATCCTCCTCTCGAATAGAGGATCAATTGTATCTTTTCTTATATTTGCTTTGTTTTAAGTTGTTTAATAAAATCTACTGTTTTTGGGTTGTTGTATTATCGTTCTTGTGTCTTCTCGCTGTTTTATCAAATTCTTGTTAGGGTTGCTTGCGAACTCAAGTATATCCAATAGGATTACTTGCGAACTCAAGTATTTCCTATCGGAACCCTAAACTAGTCAATAACAAATTATGTAGAAAAAAATACATAAGAACAACATTACTAAACTAGCCCTCACACTAGTACAAGAAGGTGACTTATCCTAGGTTGTCTACCTTGTACTGCATCAAAAGTAATTACCCATCCAACTTGCACTCACAAAACTGAAAATGGAAAGAGAAATTTTATTCAAGCAATAAGTTTTGAATTATTCTCAAATCCACTATTTATGAATTCCACAAAACTAAATGTATTAGAAAAGTTTAACACATGATTAGTTGGAATTTAAGTTTAAATTAATTCCCAATTTAATTTTAAATCCCAAATCAGTCAAATGAGCCAAACCAACTCTCAAGTCCAATATAATCCCATGTCCTTCAATCCAGCTGCAAGTCCAATTTTAAAAATTTCCAAATCAGACACAAGCACGGTCATCTTAAACCCATGTGTGATTGGATTCAACAAGTCTTCCATCATTCCATGCCAAAAAAGCACCACCTAAAAACCAAGTCCAAATACAGTAGTCAACAGAAGCTAAAATCCCACTACATAGAAACATAAATTTTGTATGTGATCTACACGCGTTGCATATGTCTAGCTGCATTAGGGTACCCTAACCTTAAACCATCCTGCATCAAATGATGTTCCTCATTTTATACATCAAATTACCGGCACATGAGATAAATAATATAAATTTACAAAAATATGCAAAAATTCCATCATCATCAACAGCTTTAACCTAGCTGTTGGGGTTGGATTTTTTGGATCATTTTTCCCAGTAAAGCCTACTTAGAGAAATGAGCAAAAACAAAGGGAAAAAAAGAAACCAAATCTCATGGACAAAAGAAAGGAGAGAGCAACCATAAATTGAAAGAAACTCATCCATCCCTGAAGTACGCTAGAACAATAAGAAGCTATACAAAACCAAGCGAGAGCAATACAAAGAAATAGGAAAGAGCCGTACCACCTGCTCAATAATCAAGTAATACAACAAGAAAAAAACCTCATGTACAATAAAATTGGATCCAAGCATATTAACCATACAAATATGAAATACTAAACTTACTCTGGATCCAGGTAACCAGCCGTTCCTCTTACTTCCAAAGAAGCACCACTATCCCCCTCTTGAGGTGCATATTTAGAAAACCCAAAGTCTGCCACCTTAGCACACATACTATGATCCAAAAGAATATTGCTAGACTTCACATCACGATGAATAATGCATCGTCCGGGAAAGGTATGCAAATATTGTAAACCTGAAAAGCACATAGAAAAAAGGATAAATATGATTTCGTCTTTGCTGTTGTCTTCGTATTTATTTTTATCATTATCACCACCATCATTACACATCGGTGCAATAAGTCTAGCCCAACAGAGGGACTGTCTTTTATATACAATTTTATAAGTAAATGACATGCTAAGTTAGGACTTTAGTGCTCCATGTAATGAAGAACTAGGAAGCGCACAAGAACAATTATAATTCCTTATATTGTTGAAATAGTTTTCTTGAAACTTGCATATATGCTATAGCTATCAGTAGAATGATTACACCCTTACTCCACAAAAAAACCTCTGGTACAAATAGCATAAATTAGATACCGGATATGCTAAATGCCTCTTCAAAACATGCTAAATCCCTGTGTAAAACTCGCAAAATACCATTTTAAGCGTCGCACGCATTTCGATGCGCCGCGATGAGTTTAAGTGAAAATTTCGAAGTCGTCGGAATTCGACGCAAATAATTTTATAAAATAGAGCGCAAAATTCTGAACAAAATGATATATAAAACCCATATGTAATTTCGCGTGGTTTAGGAATTAAAACTCGCGTAAGTTCAAAAATACCAAAAATGCCCTTATATAGTAGTATAGGGTGAAGGGCTTAAGTGAGGGTAAAATGGACTTTGGGGTATTGAAATGAGCTAAATAGGGGACCGAAATATTTCGGTCCCCATTTGTTTCGTGCGGCCCGAACCGAGCGGAGAAGGAGAGGGGGGAAGCGTCGGGTAGGAGGCGTTTCCGAAGCTCGTACGGGCGGTTTCCGGCGGCATTTGCGAGGGGGATTTGAAGGAAAATTGAAAGGAAGGCTAAGGTGAGTTGCTTGCAAGGATTTTCTTCTCATTCCATGGATTTTTCTAAGGAGGAAAACCTAGGGTTTGTATAAGACTTAAACTTTCTTTGAGATAATGATAGGGCAACCTTAAGGGATGATTTTATGCATGGAAACGAAATATTTTCTCAAATTTTTGGACTTCAAAAGAAATTAGGGTTTCCTCAAATTTCCTTTTCTTTCGAAATGGCTATGTAGGATAGTTCCTAAATGATATTAGGAGGCCCATAATAGAAAAATAATGCATGGTTGTGAAGAAATTTTTAGGTTGGAAATTAGGGTTTTTCCCTAATTATGGAATTTTTGAGCTTGAGGGTTTCCTTTAGGTTTAGAAAGACTTTTAAAAGCAAATTTAGGACTTTTACATCAAAAACCAACTTTCCTATTTTTGATATTTAAGGAATTTCGAAAATAAACTATAATTTTTAATTTTAAAATGCTAATTGAGTGAAGGAAATGATGTATGCTTGAATAGAATTTTAGGAATGTGACTCTTATATAAAAAAAAAATTGATTAAAGCCATGAAATGGTAAGGGGATTAGGTTGGAAGCATGAACATGAATTAGGGAGGGGTTCTTTATTACTATAGCATAAGGGTTTAGAGAATTTATGTGGGGATTAGTAATTTTTACTTGATGTGTATGTTTCTTTTAGGTATTGATCGCATGGAAGGGAAAGGTTCGTAGGGTTATTTGGCAGAGCACATTGTATTGAGGTAGGTAAATGTGGCACAGTTAAATTTAGAAAATAATTTCATTTCTTTCTCTAATAACTTGTTTGAATTGCTGTGAAAATTCTTAGAAATCTTGCAATTGAACTCCTTCTACATCTTATTATACTTTAAATGTTTTGCATATGCTTTATGTCTTGCCTTATTATATGAATTTATGTGGCAATTGTTTAGATACACTTGACCCTATGTTTACTATCACGTATATGCTCTCTTTTACTTATGAGACATCTTACATTGCAAATATACTTTCATGTGGTGACATATAATACAATCTAACATATAATACAATCTTATTCTTTCAAAGTGATGATTAGAGATGGCACTTAACTTATCTTTTCTTTCATGACATCATATAACCAAGTAGCACGTTAGAGGATATTTGATCATATGCATGAAAGGAATGATAAGGATCTTCTATGAATAGATATGGAATGAATGCATGTACATGTTGATAAGGAAGTATCATTGGTAAAGGGGCTCTTTGAGCCATTGGTAAAGGGGCTCTTTGAGCCATTAGTAAAGGGACTCTTTTGAGTCAATTGGTAAAGGGGTTCTTTTGAACCAAATGGAAAAGGGTTTGGCCAAACAAAATGAACCTGATCAGTACAAAAGATACTTCCGAGACGGGTGCTTATGATATATATATTACATTAAATGCATATAAAGCATCTTATGATCCATTGAGCAATTCATGTATTGTATAAAGAGAAGGGTTGCAAACTTGATCAAAGAATGAGGCTTAATGGATAACCTAGAGGCATTCTACTTAATTGTTATGATTTGTTTGATGTTCCTATACAAAGCAATGATATACATGTTATTTTTCTTGCCTTGTTTTCTAAATTTAATTGAAAAAATGTTTGTCTATTGAGTTGTGACTCACCCATGTTGTGGGAAAATTTTTCAGGAGGATCTGGTAAAGGATAAATGATAGATAGACCACCCCTCACGTACCGTCGTAGGGAGACGACGGGCGGCATGTTTTGTTTTGGGTTATTCTTTTTGATGTTTTTGTTAGATGGTTGTAGGATGAATTGTAAATAAAGGTTTATGGACACTTTTTGTATTTTGTACATCTATGTTTTAAAGATGATATCATTGAATGATAGATGAATGAAAAAGAAGAGAAAATTTTTATTGGGAACTCTATAGCGGCTCTTTCTTTATATTCGGAGACATGTTGATTATGTTATGAATGGTTGTTTTTAGTTTTCCTGTCCGACCTCCGTTCCCGCCTCGCCTATGCGAGCTCACCGGGCCGGGTCGTGACACCCTGCTATTGACAACTGAGCAACTAAAGACATGAAATATTAGTAATTACCTTTAGGTGTTTTAAATTTTTTTCTTGAAATATCAACTATTCCAGCCAAAAAAGGGAATGAAGGAAATATTGTCAGATCAGCTAAGATAAGAGAGAATGAGCAAACACCTACAAATTGTATTCAGTCGTGTTTTCACTATCAAGGTGTATCTTCTATTTGACGGATACATTCTATTTGTAAATAGATGAACTAGGTTGTCTTGTACTACTTCAAGAATGGTCAGAATTCAAGATTCCCCAAATAAAGAAATAGTGGTTTTCTCATAATTTTGCTTTGGCAAATTGAACTCCCCCTTAGGATCTGGGAGTCCCTGTATGCAACATGCAAGCATGAGTCATGGATATATATATATTCAAAGAATCCTTGTGCAGAAAATCATCTGATTAGTCTATGCCTTTGAATGATTACTGGAAAATACGACAAGCAGTAAACTGTTCATTCTTTATGAAAGGTTAAATTGTGTTCACAGAACTAATCACAAAATGAAGGAACTTTTCTGAGAGCAATAGGATAGGACTTCTCTTGCCTCTAGCAGCACCAAGCGCAATGGAAAGTCGTGTTGGCCAGTCCAGAACTTTTCTTTTTGATGCCTCCCCTATCGATACATTAAAATTAATAGAGAAAAAGAAAATGAATGATTAACCCAAACATAGTTGACACTAAGCTGAATACCATATAGCCGCTCTTGCAAAGAACCATTAGACATGAAAGGGTATACTAGAATTTGTTGATCATTTTCACAGCAGTAGCCAAGGAGTGGGACCAAATTCTCATGCCGAAGTTTTGAAAGGAGGTTTACCTAGCAAACAAAACTTTGTTAGAAAACTAAGTTTAATCTAATATTTGATTCTAATAAACAATTCATAAAAATAGACAGAAAAAAAAAAGAGTGAAATAACTTAAAAGTGGCAATGGCATTCAACTAAGCCAAATGTATTAGTATATATTGATGATATTTTAATAGCTTCTTAAACCTTATAAAGTTTGATCACATAAAATATAAGTGACCAAAGATTTTATTCATTTTTCTTTGAAAGATACTTGGAGCATTTTTTAAACCAAAGGGCATAATTTCCCATTCATAGTGTCCTATTGAAGTTGTAAAGGCAGTCCAAGGAATAGAGTCGGGATGTAATCTTATTTGCCAAAATCCAGATTTACAATCAAATTTGCTAAAATATTTTTTGTTTTGTATTAAATTAATTAGCATGTCTTTATCGGGGATTTTATAACCATCATCTTCAGTATTGTCATTAAGTCTTTTATAATTAATTACCATTCGTGCTTTATTTCGTTTTATTTCGGCGTGATTTCTAACCATAAAAGCTGCGGATCTATGGGGTGATTTGGAGGCTTTGATTAAACCAAGTTGTTTTAATTCTTTTATTTGAGTAATAAATTCGTTCTTATCTTCAGGGGAATATTCTAATTCTTTGATTTTTATGATAAGATCTGGGTTGATTATAGCTAATTCGGCAAAATCTTGATTTTTGTCCCAAATTCTTTGTCCTAAAAAATCAATGTATTCTTTAGCGACTTCAATTTTCTTTTGCTACTCTTTGTATTTCTCGTGCTAGTTCATTTTTTTATTGCTACTCTTTGTATGGCTAATTATTTCTTCCTGCTTTTGCTATTTGCTTGGATGTATGGCTAATGATTAACAAATTCGCTAATTAGATTTATAAGCTTTTCTTTAAGCTGCCTAATTTCTGGAACCCAATCTCTATTTGGGTGTTTATCCATACGGCGTTTTAACGCACTTGTAACTTTTTGTATTTCCTCATTTAAATGCCTATATAAAATTAATTTTGCCTCTGGATAGATTTGCTTAAGCTCAAATATAATATCTGCTTCTATTGGTAATATTGTAATATTATTTTTAATTTCTATAGGGATATCTATTCTTAATGGATTGACCATTTTGATGTACAGAGTGCTTATAATCTTATGAAAAATACTTCTCCCCTTCAGGATATGAGATATTACAGGTTAATATGTTTGATACCTCATCTTCTATGAATATTAACAGGTTACCGATTAGCCGAGGAAATACAAAAAGTTACAATTAGTCGAATCATTTCAACACCATCAGGAAAAAAATTATTATATGTTAGACAAAATGACATCTTTTTTGTCATTAAAAAAGCAAACGTTAGAAGAAATAAATGAAAAAATAGTTTATTTAAAATCTCAAAATGATGAGATAATTAGAAAAATAAATTTTTTCGCAAATGAAACAGAAAATAAAAATACTAAAAATTTAATAACAATTAGTTTAATTAATAAGTTAAAAGAGGATTTAGATAAACTTAATAATATTAAAACAAGTTTAATAAATTTAAATATGTTATTAATAGATTTAAAAGGAATCATTTTAACATAATTAGTTACATAGAAAAGTCCTCTTTCATAACATAAAAAGTCTTTATATATTAATTATTTCCTTAAGAAAAGTCTTCTTTCATAATATAAAAAGTCTTCATATACTAAATAAGTGTCCTCTTAGTCTCTGAAGCCAACAAACCTAATAAATGAGCATTATAAAATATTATTTAGACTCATCTGTAATCTTAGATGATAGCAAAATATTATAAATGAATAGTGAAGAAAATATAAACAGATTAGAGAGTTTAGAAATTTATAAAGAAGTAATTAATGAATGTAAATTTTATCATCATGAATGTGTCGGATTAATCAAATATGAAGGTATTCAAAATAGTGATAAAAATTATCCAAAAATATTAAATTTTCAATCCATTTTAATGATAAAAATGTTTGAAAAATTAAATTTGTTAAAACTTTTAGACATAAAAAATAAACAGAAAGAACTCCTAAAACTAACTGAGTTTCTAAAATCCATTAAAAATGGAAAAGAGATATTTCCTTATATCGCTCGATATAGTTACAAAAAATAGTAAATAAACAATCGACCCTTGAAATATTTAGAAAAACACCTATTAATTATGATCGTAAACTATCAGAAATAATTGACATAGAATCTCAACTTGAAAAATTTAATAATGAAAAATTAAATCTGATCAAAACCAGAAAAATATATGATAATTCTTTAATTTCAAAATCAAATATTATTCAAACAATAGACGAACAAAAGATCAGCTGTATTTCAAATACAGAACAAATATCTCTTCCAATAATTACTAAAGAAGACTGGGAAAAAATAAAAACGATATAAATGAATTAAATTCATATAGGACTTGTTATAATAGGAGTAAAAGGTTTGCATCGAAAAAATCTTGGCACAAAAATATTAGTTATTCTATATGACAATAGATGGAATGATTTAGCAAAATCTATAATAGGATCTTTTGAAGTAGATATGAATGATAATGGAGCCATTATATATTTCATTCCAAATTTCATTATGGATATTAAAGAATGTGTTCAACATCTAAAAATAGGAATAAAAACGAAAGGATATAATATGAAGTTAGGATCAAAAAATTTACGAATAACTACAGGATTTATTGGAAAAATGCAAGAGCATTCTAATGTAAAATTTAAATTAAATAATGAAACTTTAGAAACAATGTTAGCAAGTCAAGGAATAAGAGCCATTTCAGGTAAAAAATTTAATGCAGAAATTTATGCAGGATTAGAATGGAATTTAACCTCATTCTTAGAAAAACCTCTTTTAGTACCTTATGAAAATACAACATTTGAAATAGCAAAGCAGGAAGAAATAATTAGCCATATAAAGAGTAGCAATAAAAAAGTGAACTAGCACGAGAAATATCTAGCACACCTCCAAGCTGGTATCAAAGCCTAGTAATGGGATCAAAAGTTATACAATTGTTAGATTTAGAAATACCAAAAATTAGTAAAAATATTATTATCATAGACAAATACAAGTTTACATGTTCTTTTGATACAAAATTTAGACATACTTTACATAGCGAGAATAGTGCAGCAAATAATATTATAGATATTGTAATTTCTTTAGCCGAATCATTTCAACACCATCAGAAAAAAATTTATTATATGTTAGACAAAATGACATCTTTTTTGTCATTAAAAAAGCAAACGTTAGAAGAAATAAATGAAAAAATAGTTTATTTAAAATCTCAAAATGATGAGATAATTAGAAAAATAAATTTTTTCGCAAATGAAACAGAAAATAAAAATACTAAAAATTTAATAATAATTAGTTTAATTAATAAGTTAAAAGAGGATTTCGATCAACTTAATAATATTAAGACAAGTTTGATAAATTTAAATATGTTATTAATAGATTTAAAAGGAATCATTTTAACGTAATTAGTTACATAGAAAAGTCCTCTTTCATAACATAAAAAGTCTTCATATACTAAATAAGTGTCCTCTTAGTCTCTGAAGCCAACAAACCTAATAAATGAGCATTATAAAATATTATTTAGACTCATCTGTAATCTTAGATGATAGCAAAATATTATAAATGAATAGTGAAGAAAATATAACTAGATTAGAGAGTTTAGAAACTTATAAAGAAGTAATTAATGAATGTAAATTTTATCATCATGAATGTGTCAGATTAACCAAATATGAGGGTATTCAAAATAGTGATAAAAATTATCCAAAAATATTAAATTTTCAATCCATTTTAATGATAAAAATATTTGAAAAATTAAATTTGTTAGAATCAAAATTCTTAGACATAGAAAATAAACAGAAAGAACTCCTAAAACTAAGTGAGTTTCTAAAATCAATTAAAAATGAAAAAGAGATATTTCCTTATATCGCTCGATATAGTTACAAAAAATGGTAAATAAACAATCGATCATTCAAATATTTAGAAAAACACCTATTAATTATGATCGTAAACTATCAGAAATAATTGACATAAAATCTCAACTTGAAAAATTTAATAATGGAAAATTAAATCTGATCAAGACTAGAAAAATATATGATAATTCTTTGATTTCAAAATCAAATATTATTCAAACAATAGCCGAACAAAAGATCAACTGTATTTCAAATACAGAACAAATATATCTTCCAATAATTACTAAAGAAGACTGGGAAAAAATAAAAACGATAAAAATGAATCAAATTCATATAGGACTTGTTATAATAGGAGTAAAAGGTTTGCATCGAAAAAACCTTGGCACAAAAACATTAATTATTCTATATGACAATAGATGGAATGATTTAGCAAAATCTATAAAAGGATCCTTTGAGGTAGACATGAATGATAATGGAGCAATTATCTATTTCATTCCAAATTTCATTATGGATATTAAAGAATGTGTTCAAAATCTAAAAATAGGAATAAAAACGAAAGGTTACAATATGACTTTAGGATAAAAAAATTTAAGAATAACTACAGGATTTATTAGAAAAATGCAAGAGCATTCTAATGTAAATTTAAATTAAATAATGAAACTTTAGAAACAATGCTAGCAAGTCAATGAATAAGAGCCATTTCAAGCAAGAAATTTAGTGCAGAAATTTATGCAGGATTAGAATGGAATTTAACCTCATTCTTAGAAAAACCTGTTTTAGTACCTTATGAAAATACAACATTTGAAAATCAAGATGGAAGTCTTAGTATACGCTTTGCAGACTATAAACAAACTAAAATAAAATAAGAATCCGATGATGATACAGATTCTTTACAATCTTTTTCTCAATGAATTATATAGATTTAGGAAAAATTAAAACATATCAAGAGCTACAAGACACTGTCTTTTCGTCACCAATTCCTTATCCTATATTAGATGAAAAATATGATTTCGAATTAGCTTTTCAAAATAAACATAATCTACAGTTTGATTAGAAGAATATAGAAAAAATTTCCAAAGAAGAAATAAAAATGAATATGGATCTAGGCGAAGTACCAATAGATCTCCCCAACAACAAGATAGAGGAAAAAGACCACGATTTGAACCCATTCCACCATCTGGAGAAGATGACGGACCAGGTAGACCATTTAGAGCAGGAACATCTCGATGCGATTATAATGATGATAGTCGAAATTATCGCTTTCGAGGATCTGTAGAACCAATAGAAAAAATAAATTTAGTACCAGCCCATAGAAATGAAACTATTTTAACTATAAACCTAAACAATCCACAAATCTGGGAATCAGTAATTAGCAAATGGGAATTTGATGCCGTAAGAGCTTGGGCTAATAGTGATAAACAAGGAGTAGGCGATATGTTCGCTTTCTTAGAAACACTATTAGGAGAAACCGCATCAAATATTTATAATGAAGCAAAAGTAAAAAAGGCTGGCGAAATAAAAACTTTAAGACAACTAGGAGATAATCCATATAATTTTACAAAATTTATTAGAACCCTTATTCTCGGATTTGATCCAAGTAGACAAAACACTAATATACAAGACCAAGCTTATAGAAATTTAGAGCAACTAAGTATCGATAATTAGTCAAACATAGATACCTTCTGCAAATTATACGTATCATACGCTAGTCGAGCAGGAAAATATTTTGACCAAGAAACTTAAGATAGATTTTTACTCAAATTACCAGAAGAATTAGGAAAAGAAATTCATGATAAATGGAAGGTCACATATCCAAATAATGATGATATAAAACATCTAGGGATTGGCCCAAGAATAGTTTTTACATTTTGGCAATTACAAGAAAAATGCAAAGAATATAAAATCCAAAAACAAGTTAAAAAACAATCTTACGCCTTTTGTAAAAATATATATACTTCACAATCTTTCCCAGAAAAGAAACGTAAAAAATTCCTTAGAAAATCTAGACGAAAGTTTCCTCGTAAAGATAAAAATGTGAAAAAACTAAGTACAAAAAAATGTCATTGTTATATTTGTGGATCTCCTGATCATTTAGCAAATAGATGTGATAAAAGATATTCTAATAAATCTAGATCCTTATTAATCCAAAATTTAGATGAAGATATCGTTAGTATATCCTCTAATGAATCTCAAGGCACGATTTATAGCATAACTGAAGAAGAATCTGATTCAGGAACATCAGATTTTGTCATGAATGGATTAATAGAAGCCATAGATCGCTGGAATAATATGTCATGACAACAACGTGTGAACATCTTTTCGAATTAGGAAAAGGAAGTATTAATAGGGAATGTTTATATTGTAAATATTATCCCAATATTAGTCACAGAAATCAATGCCAAAAATGTATGATTGAAATATGTCATCTTTGCGCTTTAAAACATCATAATATCGAATATAAAGGAATAATTGAAAAAGGTAAGAGATTTGAAAAATTGGAATTACAACTCGAAAAAATATCTGTTTCACTCGAACGTATATTTATGCGTCTAGAAAATATCGAAAATCAAGTTAAAGAAAAATTATCAAAAACAGAAGATGAAATCATACAACAATATCGTACTAAGAAAAAATTAGAAAAATTGACAAGAAAATTAAAAAGACCTAGTAAATCTAATGAAACCGATCATGACATTCAGTCTAGTGACAATGAAATCACAAATCTTAACAAAATAGATTTAGCCTCCAATAATATCGATACTCTAATCGCGCAAAATAATCCAACCTCTCTGTTATCAGTTTCTGCAAAAATTATTCTTGAAAATCACCAAACCATTGAGGTACAAGCTCTGGTTGATAATAGTAGCACAACTTCTGTAATTACTACCAATCTACTCCCCACCAATTACATTTCTCATAGTACCAATACATCCTCACAATTGATCGACAATCAATCTTTACATTTTACTCAATGCCTCCTAAATAGTCAAATACAATTTTTCGTTACCCCAGATATTTTAACCGAAAAATACTCCTTACCAAAGATTCTCGTCCATAAAGCTATTAAACCTGAATTTATTCTAGGCCTCAATTTTATGCTGTCTCTCGATGGCCAAATTAATCTTACAAAAGAATTTATTACAATTAGTAAGCGCATTGCGCTTATTCCAACAAATAAAATCAAAGTGCTTCCGAAGCGTGGTGGTCCTTTACCACCCTGTCTAAACAACCAATCTGATCCATCCGTCTCCCTGTATCTTTCTCAATGTTATAAATCAATCGATCATCAACCCACCTTTGAAATACCTCGTGCTTTAACAAAAATCTTTCGCTTAGCTGAAGAAATCCAAATCATTGGCGAAAATCCTCTTAAACATTGGGACAAAAATAAAGATTATGCCAAATTAGCTATAATCAACCCAGATCTTATCATAAAAACCAAAGAATTAGAATATTCTCCTGAAGATAAGGAAGAATTTATTACTCAAATAAAAGAATTAAAACAACTTGGCTTAATCAAAGCCTCCAAATCACCCCATAGATCCGCAGCTTTTATGGTTAGAAACCACATCGAAATAAAACAAAATAAAGCACGAATGGTAATTAATTATAAAAGACTTAATGACAATACTGAAGATGATGGTTATAAAATCCCCGATAAAGACATGCTAATTAATTTAATACAAAACAAAAAATATTTTAGCAAATTTGATTGTAAATCTAGATTTTGGCAAATAAGATTACATCCTGACTCTATTTCTTGGACTGCCTTTACAACTCCAATAGGACACTATGAATGAAAAATTATGCCCTTTGGTTTAAAGAATGCTCCAAGTATCTTTAAAGAAAAATGGATAAAATTTTTGGTCACTGAGATTTTGTATTAATATATATTAATGATATTTTAATAGATTCTCAAACCCTAAAAGAACATTACATCCATATAGAAAAAGTATTAGAACTTTGCATTAATCATGGCATAATTCTTTCAAAAAAGAAAATTGAAGTCGCTAAAGAATACATTGATTTTTTAGGACAAAGAATTGGAAATGGAACAATTGAATTATAAGACCATATTGCCAGAAAAATTCTAGATTTCCCGGATAAAATAGAAGATGCCAAAGAATTACAAAAATTCCTAGGTTTATTAAATTATGCTCGACCATATATAAAAGATTTGGGAAAAACCATTAAATCTTTATGTAAGAAAACCAGCAAGACAGGTCAAAAATATTTTAATTCAGAAGATATAAAAACTATATAAAAATTAAAAGAATAAATTAAAACTCTTCCAAAATTAACTTTACCTTTAGAATGAGATTACAAAATTGTTATAGTAGATGCCTCAACAGATGGTTGGGGAGCGGAATTAAAAATAAAGCCTTTTAAAGAAGCATTTCAATCAACCGAAAAATTATGCAGCTATGCTTCTGGTAATTTTAAACAATTACCTAAATCTTTAACATCTTTAGATTATGAAATCCTTTGAGTAATTAATGCATTACACAGTTTTAAACTCTTTTTACAAAAAGAATTTACAATAAGAACAGATTGTGAAGCTATTGTTCATTTTTACAAAAATGAAAAGAAAATTTATAGTAAAAGATGGGCCAATTTTATTACTACAATAGAAGGAAATGGTTATAAAGTAAATTTTGAACATATAAAAGGAACAAATAATTTTTTAGCAAACTTTTTATCTCGTGTTACTAGAACCACTGATTATAAACCACCTTAGAAGTTAAAAATTTTTGCTTATCCCATTATTTATCTTTCTTTTTTGCAGGATATGGATCCCTCAAAAAATTCGTCCTCTTCTCAACAGCCATTTTCCAATTTAATTCATTTTGGGCAACTTGCTTTAGCTAATAGAATGGGCACGAATCTTCAATTCAGACCCAAAGCACCGATTTCAAAACCTTTAAATATTTTTCAAACTACCTTATTAGACAATTTATGGTGTAATCGATCAGATACTAAATCAATGATCCACACTCTAAATTGTCTTACTATATGTTTTGATGGTATAAATAGTCAGATTGAATATCTAAACAATGAAATAGCAAAGTTAAGATCTGAGATAAAACTAGAAAATATCTCGCTAGTACCAAAAACTCCAGCAATCTTACAAAAGGTAGTTATAGCTAATCAAGAAGTAAAAATACAAGAGTTAGAAAAATTAGCTATACAAGAAAAAGCTAAAGCAGTAGAAAAAGAACAAGAATGTATAGAATATCAGAAAGATCATGAGTATCTTTCTAACATTATATTAGATATATTTCAAGACAATCTATTAAAACAATATCAACACATGTATTTTCCTGAAATAGAAGACAATATTAAAACAAAGATATTTAGAACAGTACAAAATGATACTCAGTTAGATATGAAAAATTGTTTTAAAGAAATTATTTTAGCATATATAACAGAAGAAACAGTCTCTGGGATTTCCTATGCTATAAAACAACTCAAGGTTCTAAAGGGATGCTCAAGATGTTCTTGCAAAATATGCACTCCCGGTTTTTACATAATCCATATATCTCTAAATCTGGCGCATATTAAATCCTTTCAAAAATGGTCAGTACAAAAGCTAATGGATTATGGGCTGCTCTGCAAAGTTATTATTAGTAGAGAAGATAATTTATGTGACCAAATAGAATGCTTTGATCATATGGAATTAAAAAGAATAATATGGAGCTTATTTGAAGATTATAAAGTAAGATCAATTATTTTATTAATCAACTCTGTCGGACCAATCTATACTGATCTTATGGATGGTGCAAAGCATATTATAGAAATTCACAAAACACCTTCAAACTTCAAAGTAGAACAATCTGATGATACTCCACATAAAGCAATCGATCCAGACATGGCAGAGAGATGTTTAAATTACTATAGATCATTTCAGATTGCACTACTTGGAAATGGGTTTACCAAACCTTGCTTTTACATGCAGTTGGCATATCAAGATAAGAATCTAATGATTTTTATGCATACCAAAGCTCTCCGAGGTTCCATATTTCGTTTCCAGTATTATGTCAAGGATGCGAATATGATTGAACATTTGAAAATCTTTAATGCCCATTTAATAAATCCAAAAGGCGATTATTTCACTTGTTATCAAAGATTGACACCAGAGAGAAGGCAATCTCCTGAAGAAGAAGCTGAAGATGGTTTCTGGCTCGACAATATGGATGACGTGGAATTACATAATTTAGAAAATCGCATGGAAGGATAATTATGACAAGGAAGCTGGCACGAAAGAGATAAGCATCAATCTCTGTAATAATTGTACTATTTACTGTTTACTTTTACTATTCACCGTACGGCTTCTATTGTACATTACTGTACCAAAACCTGGGGCTATACCTCTGGTTTCTTTTATGATTTCTGGTTTTCTGAGGCTTATATATTATGCCACCTGCTTTGTATAATGGTGTGGAAAAAATATATGTAAGTTTGCTATTGTGTCTGTAAGGGTCTCCATCGCCACCTAAATCTCTGTAAGGTTTTCTTTCTCATAATAAACTTTTGGTTTAGTTTACTATTTTCTTTCATTTCCATGTTAGATATGAGTGAATAGTTTTCTTACTTCTCCCCCCGTGGGGGAGATACTAGCTTTTTAATATGTATCATGCCCTCGGAATCTACTACTATTAACGGATAGTTTTCGGTCAGTAAAGAGCTGACTTTTTTATTTTGATACCGGAGAAATTTGTAAGAGCCTGATATACCTACTGATCTCTATGATCAAGTGTAGTTCCGTTTTGAGAATTCACAAAATTTATGTTGCCATAAGTCCCTCTCATACTTATTTCGGGCAGGCGTAAAAAATTTTTGAGTTCCTAAAGATCGGACTGGACGTTGGTATATGTCAGTGTATACACCATGCTCTTATGAATTTTTCATGTATCTTAATAATAGCAGTCAACTTTTTCCTAATCGGTAACCTGTTAATATTCATAGAAGATGAGACATCAAACATATTAACCTGCAGTATCTCATATCCTGAAGGGGAGAAGTATTTTTCATAAGATTATAAGCACTCTGCACATCAAAATGGTCAATCCATTAAGAATAGATATCCCTATAGAAATTAGAAATAATATTACAATATTACCAATAGAAGCAGATATTATATTTGAGCTTAAGCAAATCTATCCAGAGGCAGAATTAATTTTATATAGGCATTTAAATGAGGAAATACAAAAAGTTACAAGTGCGTTAAAATGCCGTATGGATAAACACCCAAACAGAGATTGGATTCCAGAAATTAGGCAGCTTAAAGAAAAGCTTATAAATCTAATTAACGAATTTATTAATCATTAGCCATACAGCCAAGCAAATAGCAAAAGCAGGAAGAAATAATTAGCCATACAAAGAGTAGCAATAAAAAAGTGAACTAGCACGAGAAATATCTAGCACACCTCCAAGCAATTTTACAAAATTTATTAGAACCCTTATTCTCGGACTCCTAATAGTGTTTCTAAGAAAGCGAAGCTTATGTGCTATCACCACAGTAGATAATCTGTGAAGGATATTAAAAATCGTCATTCTGATTATTAATGTGTTAACAAAGGAACAGGATAATTTGCCACCATCTTAGAACAAGATCCTCGAGAAGTTTGAAAAATCAATGGAAGCTTGTCATTACAATCAATCAAGGAATCAAACTCCTGGTCAATTGGCAATTAACTTATTAACAAAACGATAAGTCATAGAACAGAAACTAGACGGGAACTAGAAAGCAAAAATATAATGCATTTACATCTAGCTTGATTCAGAAATTCGTAAAGTCCTTTCAATAATGAAAAAACAAACTTTCATGCCAAAACCATAAACCGAAAAACCATTCAAACAAAAGCACAATGAGCAAAATGCTATCTTTAATATTTTACCTCATTATCAAACTCACGTGTGCCCTGCACTGATGTGGCTGACCGCACCTTTACAGCAACTTCTTGACCAGGTGAAAGTGTACCACGATAAACTGTCCCAAAGCCACCTTCACCAATTAATGTTTGGTAACAGCATGTTGCTTTTTTAACGTAATCAAGTGTGAAGGTCTTCACTTCAGATCCAGGATTCTTAAGAGCGTATTGGATGCTGTGGTCTATGGATCCCAAATCTGCACATTTGGATCAAAACTCAGATAAGGTTCAATCTAATGAACATACAGTGGACGAGGCTCCTGGAGCTATGTGTAACTTAGTTATAAATGTACATCTCCATGTAGTAATCATGTCTTCTCTGAGAAAGGTAAGAGTCACGAAAATTATAATGAGACTACTGACATGAAAGGTACGATCCAAATAATTTTTAGTGCCATCAGTAAGAAAGCCTCCATCTGTAGGGCAAATTAAGTTTTTAAAAGAATATAGAAGACATACTCTTAGTAACTGGATAATTCCTTTTCAAGGTTCGATGGGGACGCTTGTGAAAGCAGCTAAAAAAGATTCCCAATACAGATGTCACTGCAACACATCCACAAGCAACACTGCGTATAACATGAATATTACTTTTTTGAGGCGTTGGAGCATTGCAACTTCCAGCGCTGCTAGCAAAAATAAAAAGGAAAATAAGTAAATGATGCAGAAAGCTTTCCTCCCAATACTTCAAAGATATGACAATCCCATCTTAGCATACATACATGACAGTTAGATTTTTTCTAGTGGACAAGCTGGATGGAATATGGCTGCTCAGCTGTGGGTTGCATTCAATGAATCTAGAAACACAAAAAAGTATATGTTAAAATGGGAAGAACAACATAAATTCTTTTTACCATGGCCGTTCAAAATGGGTTATACTAGAACTGAGTTACAAATGTATGTCATTTATTACATAATTTATCAAATTTAATGAGCGCAACTTGGAAGGCATAAAAAAAAAAAAGAAGGAAAAAAATAGTGATAAATCAAGATCTGACAGCTGAAAAAATAAAAACGACAAACATACAGTGTTGACAAATTGGGAAGAGTAGCCAAGAAATCTGGAATAGGCCCAGTGAAATTATTATACTGCACATCCCTGCAGATAAGAAGTTAACAAGGATTTAAACTTGATTGCAGAAATTTCAATAAGAACAAATCAATAATTGTGTGAAAAATAAAACATACAATTCCGTGAGTTCTGTAAGATCTCCAATTACTGTTGGAATTGCTCCTCGGAGATTCATTGATGGAAGATTTCTGAGTAATAATGCAAAATCGCACCCTTAATCATTTAAATAAGTACGAGAAAATACAAAAGAAAATAGTAGAAATGATAAAAAAGTTTTGACAACAAAAACTAAACTGTCAGAAAATGGTAGCATAAGATAAGATGAAAACTAAACCAACAATAATAATAATAATAATAATAGGGCATGGAAGTATGTTGAGGCCCTGTTGGTCTAAAAGCCACGACATGTACACGTTAGCAATTCAGTTATTGTTAGAGAAAACTTAAAAGCCTGCTAGCTTCTCATGTCAAGGCAAACCTACATCTTCGTGATGACAAAGGATCCATTCTTCTCTTCACAGGACACGCCAAACCATGAAGCAGGCCAGCATGGGTCGCCTTGCCAATTCCTGAAGATCTCATGCTTAGAATTTTCCACCATCAGCTCCTGCTTGAGTTTCATGACAGCATCCACTGGAGAGATTTTTGAGATCGCATTAACCACTTAACATGAAAGAAAAGAAAATCACTGATCATGAGTAAAAACATCAATTGATTTATCATTTCTTAGGTTGAAATAATACAAACTAATAGATGTATAATGTGTAGGTTGCATTAACTCTATTTCAAGCATACTAAAATAGAATCCTAAAAAAGTCACAAATATTTCATTGTATTCCTGTGAGCTCCGAAAATTCCATTGATATGCTCCCAGCCTCTCCGCGCCAGTCTCTTTTTCTTTTTTTGTAATGACAACAGAGAGTTTTAACGAGCTTAAATTCCGGGTGAATTTTCAGAAGGCAGATTGGGTTTTAGATAAGACACTACCCAGAGATTTCGCCCTCATTTTGTGAGGACTTTATCAAGGTTTAAAATTGCATAAATAAGCCTCGAGGCGTTTTTGTCCGTGAGGCGAGGTATAAGCCTCGAGGCGGTGTGAGGCGTAAGCCTCACGGACGAAGAATTGCGTAAATGAGAATTAACGTATTCTAATAGATAAATAACAGTAAGAGTCTATCATACAATAAGAACATCTAAATGAGAAGTGAAATTAGTGGAAAACAATAAAATAGATGCAATACATGCATCTCATAGCATAATTCAAAGTACAAAACCACAAATATAAGTCTATCAAAACTCCCAAAGTACAAATCAGAAAGAACAAATAAAATTCAATCATGTCCCATCACTAAATGGGTCTTCAAGAGAATCTTCTTCTCCAATTGTATCTATGAATGTCAAAATCTTCATCATCTTCAATGTTACCCACTTTTTTCTTCTCTATTCAATAAGAATGATTAATGTCATGTTAATTACATATATAAAATGTAATAGCACAAAAGAAATAGTGAGATATCTTTATTTGCTTGTTGTGCTGCAGAACTAGTAGATGTGTGTGGTGTGGTATTAATAGATGTGCCCACTTGATCTACTTCGCCCCTCAAGACATCCACACTTAGATCCTCTAACTGTATGTCTAATAATGGCAAATCTGTATCGCTCCTGAAGTAAGAACCATGTTCGACCCTTTCATCAAATTGCTCCTGTTGTAAATGTTTGGCTGTGGTACTCTTCTTCATGTAAGCAGTAATTTTCTCCTTCACCTTATCCGGCACATTCGCACAAGGAGCTACATTCTTATGTGAGCCTGATAAGTGTTCTTTCATGCGAGTAACTCCTCCATTCACCACCTTATCATAAAAATTGTATTTTAAATACACATGTCTTCTCGCCGCCTCCTACATCAACCTGCATACTGTATTTCTAAGAAAGATCACACCGTAATGACGTATTTGTGTTTTCCTTGCCTCTAACCATATTTCATAATGCACAAATGCGAAAACAAACAAAAAATCTCAAAAAATAAAAAAACCCTAGATTTTCTATAATTTGAAAAATCTTTTCTTGAACTAAAAAAAAATACCTAAAATCGGTAGTGGAGTTGTTGTAGAGGGCGGCCAAACACTACAAGCTCACTGGCGTGAGGCGGCACTGGCAGGAGAGGCGGCGGGAAGGGAGGCTGAGCAAAGTTAGGTCACGGTTCTGGCGGACTTGCGGAGCTCCTGAGTGCGGTTTGGGACTTCAGGTAAGCCGATAGGGAAGAATGAAAGGGTTTTTTTTATTACTCACTTAAGTGAGTGGGACCCAGCTCCATGAGGCTTATGCCTCACCCAATATTGCGCAATTGCGCCTCTGAGGCGCGCCTTAGGAGCCATGAGGCGTAAGCCTCAGCTAGTTCCAAAATTGCTTAAGCAATGAGGCTCTTGGGGACAAAATTGCGCGGAGGCGGGCCTCTTATTGCGCAATTTTAAACTAAGGACTTTATGATCTAAGTTCTGGTTTCCTATAGTCGCAAGTCCCTATAGTTAATTACCCCTCCTGATAACAAGAGAGAACTTTCGATTAAGGCTAGTTGTTAAAAAGGTCGCATTGATTGTAAATCCAACGTATAAAAGCAATAATTTTAGGGTTTGAATTTAGGATTTGAATTTTATAGTTTGAGACTTAAAATTTATCACCATAAAATTAAAACTGGTGATGGGGGGGGAGGGAATAAAGACAAGCCCGATCAAGATCCCATGTTTCTGTTGTCCCGGACTGTCATGATCTCTGGTCTACTTAGTCAGAGGAGGTAGTCGACCCAACCTGACAGAAGGCATCTTATCGGCAGCCATGGGTTGCTTCGTTCAAGAATACCTTATAGACCTGGGTTGGTGTTTGTCTAAGGGGATAGATCTGAATCCACCTTAGCTAATAGAGGGCTTTATACCTATCGCATATGCCCTATGATTCATTACTCAAGGGTTTGAAGCCTTTAGGGAACATACGGGGTTTGGTCGTGATCGGGCTTTGGTCGTGATCGCAATATAATGGTGTCATTTTACGACAAATCACCCGATCAGAAGGCACGTGCCATGTCCCTGCTGACAAGAGACTATTTAAGGATGAATCTTAGTGATACACCCGACACGACATTCGCTCTTTGTGAGCTGAAGTTAATTTCAAATTTATCACCCCCGACAAACGGTTGCGGGAGGTGGATGAGTTTTAGTTGTAAGTTTTTAATTGATAGATTTTATTTTAGAAATTTAGACTTTTGTTGGTTTTGAGATTTGATCCCTCCAGTTGAGATTTTCTGTCAACATGGCCATCATCGGGGTGACATTAAAGTCACTTATATTTTTATAAGAATTTGAGAGGCATTTTATGATTCAAATCAGGTCGACTCCAATCCTTTCAAGGAGGAGGATGAAACTTGAATATTTGACCCGCGCAACATTCTCGGACCGTTAGATTTAGGAATCATATGTGACGATCGGAGCACATGCGGGAGGTAGCATTTGATCTTGCGCAGCATTCTCGGACAATGATGTTTGTAACTTTAACACGTTGACCGGAGCACATGCAAGGTGTGTTTAATTTGAAAATAAAATATTATATTAGTAAGCATTTGATCGCACATAACATTCTCGAATATTTGTGTTTGTAACTTTAACACGTTTATCAGAGCACATGCGGAGTTTTATTTTCAAATGTATTTTCAATATCATCGTAAGGATATAGCCTTATGTCCGCTTGTACAAGTAGGGTTGTGAATCCGGTGGCATTTGAGAAATATTTATTCAATAGGCACTAGGAAATCGCATTCTATCTTGTGAGTTACACCATTTGTTATGAATTTCCTATTGTTGCTTGCAAGCTAATTGTGTGCACTACCAATCCCCTACACCTGCTCACAGATGAATTATAGCCAGCATTAGAAGTTCCCTGCTACTATCCCTAGACAAGCTAGTTTGTTTTGTACGAGCTTCTCATCCAAGCCCGTAGCATAATCATAGTGCGTACTACAAATTCTATGGCTCCCATTTACAGGTGAATTGTAGTGTGTTGTATTTTGCCTGTAGATAATACATTAGATGCATAGGAATCTTCTACAACAGCTCATAGGAATCTACGTCTACTATATATTATCTACCTTCGTTTGTAATGGATCAATATATTTATCGGTCAATTAACTTCTTATTGACTATAAGGGAATCATAACAATAGATGTTTGTTACTGATTACCCATTGTAGACATGCTATCGAGTCAACAACAAATCCTCTACCAGTACCAGCAGGTGTTTACATTTGTTACATGCCATCATTCTTTATTTGTAGAGGACTAATGTGTACATTTGCAAATTGATTAGTGTCAACTGTAGGAGGGTCGTCGTATTTGTTTCATACTTTCTTTGCTTATCGGACATGTATTAGGAGTTTTTCATGTCCCACGGGTGATTGTCGCTTATGATTGTATAGTGGCATTTAGTATTTTCATTGAAGATCTAACGCTCTTGCCCTTTGATGAACTGTGGTGTTCACACTACAAACCTCCTTTCCACTTGTAGGCGAAGTAATGTATGCATGATAAATCTACCATAATGATTCATAGGGGGTTCACATTTTCCTGGTTCAAGTCCAACATTATTTGATCAAATTTGATTTAAAATTAGTTTTATGTTTGAATTATGTTCAAATCAATCTTCAATTTACTGTTCAAGTCCCCTATTGTTTAATGAAAATTTTGGCAACCTCCCGGCGTACCCTCCCCGCGAAGAGAGGTAGGGAGGGCACTTGCCCTTTCAAACCCGTCCGGCCGGAAAGATAGTTGACGACCGAGGGCTTTGGGACGTTGTCGGGTCCCAGAATCGTGTTCTGAAGCTCCAATTGACGATTTTCGATTGCTGATTATTATCGATTATTGATTTTACTTGATTTAAAAAAATATTTTAAATCCCCTCAAAAATCCGGCAGCCTTCCAACGCCCCCTCCCCTCGTGGGTAGGTTAGGGAGGGCACTTGCCCTTTCGATCAGCCCGGCTGAAAAGATAACCAACGGCCAAGGACTTCAGAATGTTATCGGGTTCTGGAATTGGTCTTCGAAGGTCCTTGTTGCACGCGATGTGTTGATTAACAGATTTGATTTTATTTTTAAAAACATTTTTAATCCCCTCAAAAATCTGGTAGCCTTTCGGCGCTCCCTCCCCTTGCGGGGAGGTTAGAGAGGGCACTTGCCCTTTCGATGGGCCCGGCCGGAAAGATAGTTAATGGCTAAGGGCTTCGGGGTGTTGTCGGGTCCCGGAATTTATCTTCAGAAACTCTGATTGATGATTCTTGGTTGCCGATGATTTGATGCAGATATCGGTTGTAGATAATTGGTTGATTGCCGGTCGCTGGTGATTGTTTAAAGATCCCTTTTCCCCTCTTTATATTTTTTTATTTTATAATATACATATATATACATATTATATTATATTATAATATATCGATTAATATAATATACATATTAATATATATAATATATTATAATACAATATAACTATTAATATATATATATATATATAATACATATAAACTGAGAGGGGAGATCCTGATCGGGACGGGAGTAGGGACGGACGGGTTTGGTAGCGACGGCTTCGTCGGCTGCGAGGAGGCTTGGGATGAAGGCGTCGGCGCAGGAGGTCGGTGGCTGGTTTCAGCCGGAGATGCTGGTGTAGATGTCGGATGGCTAGGGCATGGGTTTGGTAGTCGCGGTAGGAGTTGCAGCCGGAGACAGGCATCGGGTCGGCGTTTGGAGGTCGGGCCGGCGAGTCAATGACGAAGGCAGGCGGCAGGTTGGGTCGATGGAGTGCGGCTAGAGGCCGAAGGCAGAGATGGCGAGCCAGCGAGTCCGGTCGGCTAGGGCAGAGCAAAGAACCAAAGCACAGGTATGGGATTTTTTTCTTCTCTTTGTATGTTCCTTCCTCTCGATTCTGTGAGCACGTAAGAGCGAATGAGGAAGGGAATCCTTGTTTTGTGTCACGAGTGTGCAAACGTGGGCGGTTTCGGTCGTGGGTTGAGGCGTGGGTTGATATCCGACAGTTAGATCGTGGGATCATGGGATGTTTTGTGGCAGTTACAGTCAACAATCCCATTAAAGCTATATGATGTACTCGTTAAACCTTTCAAGGTGGAGGTCAGTTCGATGAAAATGATCTGTCACCTATGATATTTCTTTAAATTAAATATTCACTAACAAGTAGTGTGGAATTTGATTTATAGCTAACCTGCTGCCCTCTTACCTGTAACTGATCTCATGCCTAATTAGCTGTAAGTGCATATATGTAAATATATAACCCATATTTTGTTTAAAAAATGTATGTGATGTCACTGTTATATATGATTTGATACTACTTGAGGTTTACAAATAGAGAACCTTTGACAGAATCGCCAATCAAACTGGGAACACGGAGAGAATTCAACCCCATAAAAGAGAGGCCCTTATTCTTCTCTCGGATCTTTCGATTTCTTTTATTTCACCAGTCGAGGATTCTAGTTAGCTCTCGGCCTTCAATTCCTACGAATTCAGTTTATTGCTAGTTAAGCACCGTGCACACCTCTTGTAACTTTTTTCCACTTGTACATTTATCTGGGACTTCTTTCTTCCCAGGTATTCCTTTATGCAATGAGAAGAAGTCAAAAAGGATGCCATGGAATTGCTTTACCGCCTAAACTCATTGCTGTATTCATGCATAGATTACCCATCGTGTTCTCTTCATACCTCAGTGTAAAATATTTTTGCTGGAGCATCTCCTTAAAAAAATTCCTAGTAGACATTTTATTGCCTAAAATAAAGATGGGAATTATAATATACCAATGCATGATGGGTGAGTTTGAGCTAAGAAAATGAGACCTTATTTTGGGAAGTGCACCCATAAAGTCTGAAGGTCTATAGTTTGACAACCCATGCAGCCAACTCCACAACATCAATAGAATCACATGTCGAGATGTTGATTTGGCCTCCAACATAAAAGATATTGATTTTACCTATTCAAATGATAGTGCAAGACTTGAGGACTCTTTATCCAAACCATTTTCTTACTCCCAATATTGCTACCATTCTCCACATTAATTATGGTGTTGCTTTCACTCATGGGTAACCATCCTCATTAATCAATTCCTTGTTCTTGGAGCTTTCTATTGAACATCTCCATCATCTTGGCTATTTGTTGCTACAAAAGAGTGATCTGGAAGATCAAATAGCCCAATGCCTCTCCTCCTTATGATAACATAGCTTCTTTCCTTGTCTAGTTTGGGCAGAACTTCCCTGAGAATGAAATTGCTCTACAATTTTCTTATGACTGCTTTTTGTCAACATTGTACTAAGGATTAAGAAATCCTTGGGTTTTATACCACTTGATTCAATACTACTTGAGGTTCACAGATAGATATCCTCAAACAAAACCACTAAGCCAACCTAAAACTTCGTGAGAATTCAACACCATGTAAGAGAGGCCCTTGATCTTCCCATGGGTCTCTCGATTTCGTTTTGCTTCACCCCTTGAGGCTCTCAATCAATCATCAACCTCAATCATAGGAATTCACTTTAAGTCCTCGCTAAGCACACCACTTGGAACCCTTTTCCATTTAACATTTATCTGGAACTTCTCTTTTTCCCTCTTCTTCCCCTGTATTCCTTTACATAATGAGAAGAAGCCAAGAAAAAAGATACCCAAGGGAGGAAGGGAGGAGGGTTGTTAAGGGAGTGGAATGCTTCCAAGGATGTCATCATACATCCAAGGAAGAGGGCTGTTAGACCGCCAGTCCATTATGGACAGATTCAGCCGGACCTAGGCAAGGGGCCAGCCATGGTTTACTCAAGGCGGACCAAGGGTCCACCCAAGCTACAGCTGGCCCCCTTTGGGGAGCCCACTATTTGAAAATTGAGGGAAAGGAGGGGGCGGCTAGGGAGGAATTAGGGTTTCATAGGATGTTTTGTCTTTTTGCTTTATAATTTGTTTTTTTTTTTAATTGTTAATTTTTTATTTTTTATTTTTTATTTTATTTGTTTTGCTTCAAGTAGAGGGGGGGAATTAGGGTTAGGGTTATCTTGTCTTTGCTGATTTTGGTTCGTGCTTAGTGTTCTTAGGCTCTAGCGGTGTCTAGAGAGTTAAGAGAGATAGATCCTCCTCTCGAATTGAGGATCAACTGTATCTTGGTGTTTTCCTTTGGTTTCTCATCAATTCTCATCTAGTTTTGCTATTTTTCTCTTGGATTTGTTAGAGTTTTATGGTGAAATATTGCTGAAATACTAAAATTGATAAGTTCCACAAGTGTTTCCTATCAGATTGGTATCAGAGTGGTGTCCGGGCTATTTTTCGAGTTGTTTTTGGCAAATTCTTGTAGCAATTTTTGCTATTTCAAGCCATTGTTTGCTGTTTTTGGGAGACGAAATCCAGATTTTTGAGTCTAACAAAATCTGGGTATCGATGGCTGCCAAGAATGTGCATGTTGTAGAAGAATATATTGAGTGAGAGATGTGCCAAATCAAGGCGATGGTGGAGAATAAAATTTCCTTCATAGAAGGCAAATTCTTGGATCTTTAAGAGATGGTGAAGAAGATATGGGATTATCAAAACCAAACAGCAGCATCAGAGGCAAGAGTGCATATTAGAACGTTTCCAAACTAGAAGGGGAGGGGACTTCTATGAGCAGTTCTATGCCCTAGTAAAGGAAGGCTAGGTGACAGAATACCGTGAGAGATTTGAGTTCCTGACGAGCCGACTAGATCGGCTATCTGAGACTGTTCTAGAGGTGAATTTCATGAAGGGGCTCAAATAAGAGATCCAAGCTGCAGTGAGAGTCATGAGGTCTCGCGACTTTGGAGAGGCTTTAGAGCTTGCTTAGCTGGTGGAGGATCAGAAGTACCACGAGAAAGGAGCTAGAGGCAGCAGTTCAGGTAGTTCTTACAGGATGATTACCACCTTCTTAGCACCCAAGGGACCGACACAGGGCAACCTTTGTGAGACCTCAGGGGAGAAGCCTGTAGGAGGAAGTGGGGGAAACTTCAATAAACTTACGGAGAGAGAGCTACAGGAAAAGAGGACTAAGGAATTATGCTTCAGATCTGATGAGAAGTACGCTCCATGGCACAGGTGCAAAGACTGAACTCTTCAGGTTCTCACCGTCAGTGATGATAAGGAAGCTAAGGAGGGAGGGGAGAGTGAGGTAGGGGTAGAGGAGAAGGACAAGCTGCATCTAGATGTGGTTGAGGTCTCCCTAAACTCAATGATAAGATTCATTCTAAGTCATACCATGAAGGTGAAGGGAGAAATAGTATATGGGAGGTGATAGTGTTGATTAACAGTGGGGCTACCCACAATTTCATCTCCAACCAGGTCGTGAACCAATTGGGGGTGACATTAATGGATACAGGGTGCTATGGAGTGATGATGGATACAGGAAAGGTGGAGACGGGCAAGGGCATCTCTAGGGGAGTTGTGCTGACCATACAGGGATTTCAGGTGAGGGAGGATTTCCTCCCATTGGAGCTAGAAAGTATTGATGTCATCTTGGAGATGAAGTGGCTACAGACCTTGAGAAATACCAAGGTCAATTGGGGAGCATTGACCATGGAGTTATTGGTGGAGGGGAAAAGAGTAGTGATTCGGGGAGATGCAGGATTGTCCAAGCCATGGTGTCCCTAAAAACCATGGTGAAGACCATAGAAGAGGTGAGGGGAGGGTTCCTGGTGGAGCTGCAGAGATTAAAAGGGATCAGATTGGAGGAAGGAGGGGACATTCCTCCTTAAGTACAGCCGCTGATACAGCACTTCAGTGAGGTCTTCCAGCCATCTCAAGGATTGCCACCGTTAAGGGAGCAGGAGCATGCCATCACCCTGAGGGAGGGGGTGTCACCCATCAGTGTCAGGCCGTACCGTTACCCTCAATATCAGAAGGATGAAATTGAGAAATTGATTAGAGAAATACTAGATGCAGGGATTATCAAGCCTAGTGTGAATTCTTTTTCTAACCCAGTATTACTGGTTAAGAAAAAGAATGGGAGTTGGAGGTTCTACGTAGACTACAGGGCTTTGAATAAGGAGAGTTCCTCATTCCAGTGATAGATGACTTGTTGGATGAGTTGTCTTCACCAAGATAGATCTGAAGTCTGGATATCATCAGATTCGAATGAAAGATGAGGATGTGCTTAGGACTGCTTCAAAGGCATGCGGGACATTATGAGTTCTTGGTGATGCCATTTGGCCTCATTAATGCCCCAAATACATTCCAGCCCCTCATGAACACGGTGTTTTGACCCTATCTCAGAAGATTTGTACTGGTTTTCTTTGATGATATCCTGATGTACAGCAAGTCAGAAGAGGAACAGTGGGAGCACTTCAGGATAGTCCTAGAGGTGTTACAAAAGCAGCAGTTGAGGGCCAATTTAAAAAAAAAAGTTGCTTTGCACAGGCCAGGGTGGAGTACTTGGGATATGTAGTATCTCAAGAGAGTGTGGCAACTGATCAGGCTAAGATTGAAGCAATGCTGAGATGATCGCTACTAGTTTTCGTGTCTGACGCATGTCAAACACTACAAGCACTCATAATTTAAAGTATCAAACCACCATAGGGGACCAGACAATAAGTTATATGATTCAAGCTTTTTGAAGCTAAATGGCGAGCAAATAAAGTAGAAGTAGAAAACAATCATGTAATGATGCTCCTAAATGTCCCTGTCAAACATGTATTCTGTTATTTTTTTAAGTGAATTTCTTTAGGTAAAACATATATGTAAAAGAAAGCACATATTTATGTAAGCTGTGAATGTGCATGGATATATAGATAGGGAGTCTATGCACATGGGTACATATGTAAATGATGCAGTGAATGGACATGCATGATTATGAACCAATAAGTGTGTTTTTGACACAGAATTATGCAATGATGACATGTGTGAGCATCTTTAGTTTTGTTCTCAAGGATCCATACCTTGATCAAGAGTTCAAATGATACTAGCCTAAGTTGAAGCAGCAAATGTAAAACAGTTTTGTGGTGTGAATTAAAGAGAAAAATCATATCATGCAAATAAAAACAGTTTTTTTTTATTTTTTTCTCTGCAAGCGAGATTATGATTACTTTGTTCTCAGAAGCCTCCTATATTACAATTCATCACGGTGACTGGAAGGTACATCATACATACCATCTCTTTGAATCGTTTCTGTTGTTCTTTGGAGCACCTTATAGATCTCATAAGCATTGCAAATGGGCCCATATTTAGCTGCGTCCTGAACTTTGACTAAAGAGAGATTTAAAAAACCATTTGATTTCACCTGAGTGGTAACTACTTTGTAGTTAGAAGAATTCTCATTGTCCAGTATATCAAAGTTTGCAAATTTTTTATCACCATTAACATATATGTCAAAGACCCTTTGCCCAGTTTGCACATCGGCATCAAGTTCGAGGAAATGAAGAATGATAAGTAATTCATCATGGTCTGTTACAAGGCCCTTTAGATTAAATATCAAGTGTTCATCATCAGTGATAGCAGTCTGGAGAACTTCGAGTGGAACAGAAACATTAGCTCCATGCAAAGTTATATCAGGTGATTCCAATATCTTGCCTCTGATTAAATCTGCATCCTCATAGTGAACATGCCAAATGCGGTCTGCAAGATCCTTGGGAAACCTAATCACCAGAAGGTAAAAATGGTATATTCATTGCCTACATGTAACATTACATGAGCAAGTTAGCAAAGCCAGGATTTAGCAAGATTGAACCAAAAAGAAATTATACCGGTAATAGAGATTCTTATTTCCAAGATCAACACGAGTAACCAACTTCAGAATGGTGGCCGCGTAGCCTTGAAGGTAAAAAGCATCATTTAATGGTCTCAACTCTAACTTTGATATATAAGCATTACCATGCTCATTTCGAAGGCAGAAGTTTGTGTGGTCGCCATTGGCTGCAAAGATACCTTCTAATTCCAAATATTCTAACGATGAATTAATTTGAGATATAGATGTGGATCCGATTGAAAAGTTAAAGGTGGATCCAGTTACAAATTGGGGAACATGGCCATTCAAGAATGTTGCTCTCACTAGGTACCTCCGGTTTTTAATTACAGGAAGATAATAGCAGAAACTTTTAGAATCACTCTCATCAAAAACACGGGCAATTTTATGGTCATTTCCAGAGAAGGCAGAAAAGTTCTCGCATCTCCCAACACTATGAAATAGATAGTTATCCGATGTCCATGTTAAGTTAGTTCCTTGATCAGTAAAATTTGATGCTGCACAACACTGAATGCTAAGAAAACCTGCACAGCCAATCACAATTTAATCAAAAAGCAACATAATAACATAAAAATTTTAGTATGGTACCAACTTCAGGAAGCAGGCTTTCAGCTACACATGCCTGAACGAGGAAAATAAAATGAAAGAAAAAGGAATTGAGTTTCTCCGTTTCTCCAGGGCTGCATTGAGACAACTCTTCCTATTCCTAATCGACCAAGATGAACAAATTTACACCCTAAATCAATTCATCAATTCACAAAACCCCAATCCCCCTTCAATGACCAAAAAAAGCAAAAGTCAAAAGAGAAATGATAAAGAAACCGCCACCGATTACCTTCCTGTGCACAAACCCGACGAAGAAGGGAAAATATGAGGGGGATCCCGATCGCGATCGCGATCACTCTCATGTTCATGCTATCTACAGGGTTGATGCAGCCAGTGCCGAACCATGTTACCTCCTCTAATTGACCTCAGGAAGACTCCCGATGTTCCACCCCCATTTCGCCACCCATCGCCGGCGACTTAAGTGGTTCACCGTCACCGGCCACCGCCGAAGATCGCCGGCGAGGTCTTGAAGTCTACTTCTCCGAGTATTCCTTTTGAAGATAGCCACAGGGATGCTTCTGACGTCGGTGTTTACTTCCCACAATTATACTACGAGCAGAAAGAAGCAAGTAAGCTCTAAGCCAAGGAGAAGTCCAAATGATTGCAATGGGTGTGACATGTCAAGGGTTTACAAATACATCCAACAATTTTATTAATTTACAGAAGTTACCTATATAACATTTCAAAAAACCTCATTTATATATTTAACTCTTAAATTTTATTATTTATATAATATAACACTATATTATCTTCTAAATAAAAATTCTTGATGGTAAAAAAAAAATTACTAAGGGTCATGAGAAAATTACGTTGAGATCTTACTGGGAACAAAAATATAAATTAAATTGATTTAGTTATTACATTAGTGTTTCGATAATTAGTTGTATTTTTAATTTTTTTATTTATTGATTGTTAATTCAATTTTAATTTTTTAATATATATTGTATATATTATCTATACTATATAAGCTGATTTGATGATATTGTTTGTAGGATATTTCAGTGTTTCCATGACAGATTGATTAGAAAATAAAACGAACGATGGTTTGCAATTTCTTTTTCTTCTTTTCTCCACAAATTAATGTATGCTTACAAGTACAGTAAAAAATTATGATTACTTATGCTAGGAAGTCCACAACAACAGACAAATTACTTAAGAAAATAGCTAAAAAGACTATAATCAAAGCATTACCAAGAGGCTCTGTCTTGTTTTCTTTATATTTTTTTGTGTTAAAAAATGCCAAATTATTCTAAAAGAGACGAGGAAAAAAAATTTAAAAAATCAAGCTCTTTGCCTCTTAAGAATCTTGGGCAGATGGAGGAATATATTAACATTTTCTTTAGCATGATCTATTTCTGAAATTGAAATTTTTTTTTGGGTTTACATGCAAATTTGTCTAACCAGGATATTTTTTATTACATTTTAGAGATAATTATCTTTGCACAACAACAACGACGTCAAGCCTTTATCCTAATATGTGGAGTTGACTATATGAATCTTTTTTCTCTATTGTGCCTTGTTAAAATTTAAATTCTCATTTAAATCTAATAAAGAAATATCTCTAAGTATTTTTGGAGATAATTGTCTTTGTATTATAAAATTTTTATGTATATATATTTAATATTTAAAATTTTATATTTATTTATATAATATTTATGAGTATTAATATTATATAAAAAATATATAACTTAAATATTTATCATATATATATAAATGCTCAAATCAAAGCTTGAAGTAAGATTTTATAAATAAATGATACCATTTACAGAATTATATAGAAATTTATTTTGGCTAGGCTTTAGGCACCAAAACATCACTCGTAAGAAAAAAATGAGCTGTTTAAAAAAACGCTCAAAAAGACAAATTTGTTAAAGAAAAAATTTTCAGTTCATTTACAAAATAATTTCCTAACATTTTCCAAACCTATAAAAAGTTTAGCATTTATCTGAACATTTTCCAAACCTCTAAAGGAAGATATTAGTTTGGAACTTTAGCATCTCTTAACACTGCTTAAGCACCAAATTGTACCCATCAACTTCAAAATAATAATAATATATCACTATAAATGAATTTTTAATTGAAAATATTCAAGAAAAAAAGCCTATCCGAAACGATATGATTTTCTCTCAAGTCACTTGAAGCCGATCCAATCTTGACCCTAAATCCTATGTTTGTTGCTTTGAATTAGAAATTTTCGAGTGCCAAAGTCAATTTTTTTGTATTGACACCCCTAATTCTATACGAGCTTCTTACTCGCTCCTAATTATTCTTCAACAATGGCCTACTCCTTCCTCACGCCCCCCGACATTGCCGGCACACATTGATAATGATAACCCTTCTTCCTCTCTTCTCTCTCATTGTGCCTTTGATCAACTTCTCCTAACTTTCAATGAGCGCTTGCTCTATTAATTTGCTCTGCAAACATTAGAATATCATCTCAAACATGTATTTTTTCAATAAAACATCTCCTGAATCTTTTGAAAATAACATAACATCCAAGCCATTATTAAAGCCATTATACAAATATCATTCAGTGAATCAATTGCTAAGAAAATACTACCATCCAGTAAGGAATACAGCACTAATTGAATCATCAAGATCTGATATCTAAACATAGAGTGATACGCCAATCGGCCCTTTGGCCGGCTAGCAAGTTTAAGGAGGCGGAAATAGTCCACCTCCCCTCTGTTTTTCCGCCCAATGGGTGGGTCCCACCCATCCAATTAATTTCAAAGTGAATAGGTGGGGGCGGCTTGGGCTTTGGGAGGGAAAATAGATTAGGAAAGCTTTTGTATTAAAGTGCATGAGGGGATTAGGGGGGATTATGTTTTGATTGATTGGAATTAAGGTTTCTTGGAGGCTTGGGCTCTAGACTCTCTTATCTAGAGAATTGGGAGAGATGATTCTCCTCTTAAATTGAGGATCTCTTGTATCTTGCTTTGTTCTTGTTTCCCTTTATTTCCTATAAAAATTTGCTATCGTTTGATTATTCTTCCACAACAATTTCTATGTTTTTCTCGTTGTTTTGAACCAATTATTGCTAGGGTTGCTTGCGAACTCAAGTAAATCCCAAGGATTACTTGCGAACTCAAGTATTTCCTATCAAATTGGTATCAAAGCAAGTCTTGGGACCGGTGGAGAGCTGTTTTCGGCAAATTCCAGCAGCAATTTTTTGCCCGAAAAAGGATGAAGTTGCTATTTTTTGACTCCAAAATTCAGATTATGTGAATCTACAACCTCCGGATTGTGATGGCGGCCAAAAAGGTGTATGCCTTGGAGGAAAGGCTTGAAGGGGAGATGAATCAAATCAAACAACGGTGGAGGAAAGGATTTCTTCCATAGAGGGACAAGTCGCCGATCTCCGAGACATGATGAAGAAAATGTTGGAAATTCAAACGGCGGCTTCCGTAGCAAAAGGGATGGAAGGAAAAAAGCACGAATTCTGAAATTCGTAGGGAGGAAGATGAGGTGAAAATCATGGAAAGAGAAAAAAAGAACCCATTTGGAGCCTGTCCAGAGGGAAGAAAGAGGAGGGGGATATGGGAAGCGCCAGAAGGGATACTATGGCCGCCGAGGTGCTGATTTTGAAGAAAGAAGGGGGGATTTCGAAGTGGGTTTAGGCTATGGCAGGGCAAGGGAAGACCGAGAAACTTGGGGAGGGCCTAGCACTTAGGGAAAGGGGAAACTATGGAAGGATCAGGGGGAATGGTAGCGACCAGAAGGTGATGAAGTTGAAGATGCCCATATTCAAAGGAGAAGATGCTTATGGGTGGATTTATAAGGTGGAGTGATACTTCACCGTCAATGGGCTGACGGAGGAGGAGAAGCTGACAACAGCAGGTTTGTGCTCGGAAGGAAAAGCCCTGTGGTGGTATCAGTGGAGAGACCAGAGGAGGCCTATTAGGGATTGGAGGGAATTTAAGGACTACATAATAGAACATTTCCAAACCGACCAGGGAAGAAATTTCTATGAGTAGTTCTTTGCTCTGACACAGGAGAGATCAGTAGCAAACTACCAGGAGCGATTTGAGCACCTAGCTAGCAGGGTGGAGCGACTCTCAGATACAGTATTGGAGGGAAACTTCATGAAGGGGTTGAAGGCGGAGATCCGAGCAGCAATGAAGGTTATGATGCCCGTGACTTGGGGGAGGCTATGAAGTTGGCCCAGCTGGTGGAAAATCAAAGGAATCTGGAGAGGGGAGACATGAGTAGCAGCACAGGGTGAACTTACAGGATGACGACCACCCATCTAGCACCTAAAGGTCCTGCAACAAGAGTGAGTCGAGAGGCCAAAAAGGAGAAGACAGGAGGAGATGGAAGTGGGGGAAATTTCAAGCGGCTAACAGAGAAGGAGATGCAGGAGAAGGGGGCTAAGGGGTTGTGCTGCAGGTGTGATGAAAAGTATATGCCAGGGCATCGGTGCAAGGACCGAACTCTTCAGGTTTTCACCGTCTGTGATGACGAGGAAACTGAGGAGGGAGGTGAAGAGGAGATAGAGGAGGAGATGGAGGAGAAGCTGCACTTGGATCTGGCCGAGGTATCCCTGAACTCAGTGGTATGATTCACGACGAATCATACCATGAAAGTGAAGGAGGAGATAGAGGACAGGGAGGTAGTGGTGCTGATTGATAATGGGGCTACCCACAACTTCATTTCCACTCAGGTCGTCGACCAGATGGGAGTGAGATTGGTGGATACGGGTTGCTACAGGGTAATAATGGGTACGGGGAAGGTGGAGAAGGGCCAGGGGATTTGCAAAGGAGTACTACTGACTATCCAGGAGATTCAGGTGAAGGAAGATTTTCTTCCACTGGATCTTGAGAGTACAGATGTCATCCTGGGGATGAAATGACTGCAGACTTTGGGAGACACCAAAGTGAATTGGGGAGCACTCACGATGGAGTTGATGGTAGATGGAAGGAGGGTGGTGATTAAAGGGGATGCAGGGCTATCCAAATTCATGGTTTCTCTTAAAACTATGGTGAGGGATATACGGTTGGCAGGCGGAGGATACTTGGTGGAGCTACACAATTTGGAAGGAGGTAGATTGGAAGAGGGAGGGAACATACCCCTCTCTGTACAGCCGTTGATTCAACAGTTCCAATAGGTATTTTAGCCGCCTCAGGGATTGCCACCGCAGAGGGAGCAGGAGCACGCCATCGTGTTGAGGGAGGGAGTGTCACCCATTAGTGTACGGCCCTACCGCTACCCTCAGTTCCAAAAAGATGAAATCGAACAGTTGATTAGAGAGATGCTGGAGGCAGAAATCATCAGACCCAGCATCAGTCCATTCTCTAATCCAGTTCTATTGGTGAAGAGAAGGATGGCAGCTGACGATTTTGTGTGGACTACAGAGCCCTCAACAAGGAAACTGCACCTGACAAGTTTCCTATACCAGTCATTGACGAGCTGTTAGATGAATTGAGTGGAACAGTGATCTTCAGCAAGATAGAATTGAAATCAGGTTACCATCAGATCCGGATGAAGAAGGAGGATGTACCCAAGATGGCCTTTAGAACTCATGAGGGACACTATGAGTTCCTGGTGATGCCTTTTGGCCTCACCAATATTCTTGCTACTTTCCAGGCACTTATGAATAAGGTTTTCAAATCTTATCTCAGACGATTTGTATTGGTATTCTTTAATGACATCCTAGTCTACAACAGGACAGAAGAGGAGCACTAGGAGCATTTGAAAAGGGTGTTAGAGGTGCTGCAGGAGCACCAGCTGAGGGCCAACTTGAAGAAATGCTGCTTCACACAAGTCAATGTAGAGTACTTGGGCCATGTTGTATCGAAAGGAGTGTCAGCAGATCAGTCCAAAATTGAGGCAATGCTAAAGTGGCCAGTGCCGAAAAATCTGAAGGAGCTGAGGGGATTTCTAAGACTGACAGGTTACTACAAAAGGTTTATAAAAGGGTACAACACCATAGCATCGCCACTCACTGAGCAGTTGAAGAAGGACGGCTTCCTATGGGGGGAGACAGCCACATCAGCATTTGAGAGCCTGAAGAAGGCGATGACTATGGTACCAGTCCTAACTTTGCCAGATTTCGCTCAGACCTTCATTGTGGAGATAGATGCGTCCGGATACGGGCCGGGTGCGTTGTATCTTGCTTTGTTCTTGTTTCCCTTTATTTCCTATAAGAATTTGTTAACGTTTGATTGTTCTTCCACGACGATTTCTACGTTTTTTCTCGCTGTTTTTAACCAATTATTGCTAGGGTTGCTTGCGAACTCAAGTACCCCAGGGATTACTTGCGAACTCAAGTATTTCCTATCATAGAGTTAAGTATTTCCTATCATAGAGTTAAGCTCGTTCAAAGCTATATAATTCATTGATAGAAACTTAACAGAATGATATACAAAGCAATCGTCAATCACAGAAACAGAACAAAATACTCAGCAAAAAATAATCTCGCTCACAAAATCTATGACGGTTTCTCCAGTTTTAATATTACTCCATTCTCCTATTAGATATGAATAGGCTGAATAATTAATGGTGATTATCTCCCAACACCTTTCTCAGGAATCCTCTGGTCCAGCCCCTCTATAAGAAACCCAATGAATTCCTATTATCAGATATATCCTGCAACTTAAAGCTAACCTACTTTTCATCATTATTGAATTTGAAAACCCTAAACTATGAAAAACATAAACATGCTCCTACTAGCGGTCCCAGAATTATAAATTTTTTTACAGAAACACGCCCACTCCTCTCCCCTCCTCCCCCCTTTCTCTATATTGATGTTTTATCTGCCAAAATAATAATAATAATAATAATAACAGTTTTAGCCATGAAGTAATATGGCTTGAATTAATCAAATCATGGGACCCACCTCGTTTTTTTTTTCATATAACTGTGGTGGAAGCGAAATGATGGCATGCTTCAAGCAAACAGATTTTATGACAAATTATATATAAGCATACAACATAGATTTCTGCAACATCGGAACACTTAACTTTTAAATCACTAGCACAAAAAAATTGTCATGGAAGCTTCGACCTACTGGATCTTGCAACAAACCTGAAGGCCCTCAATCTACATACATAGCTTCAGACCCACGTCCACTGGCCTCCTCAATGCTATTCTTTTGCTCTTCCACCATAGTCCTCAGCTCATCCATTAAGCTCTTTTGCTCGTCCTCAACAGTGTTCTGCAGTTCATCCACCTATGACAGCACAAATGGCATCAGAACTTCAAGAAATTCAGGTCAAGAAAATACTAGTCTGACGATGCAATCCTTTAAAATGTTGAAGAAACATAGACATCATAAAATTTCGCTTTCAAAAAATAGAAAAAAAATAAGAGAAATTGACATTTATCAGAAATAGTTGCAAAACACTGTAAGATTTATCTAGAATCTGGTAAGGTATGTCAGTTCATAGTCATTGCTTACAGATATTTTCAAATGTCAACAGGAAAACAAATAAACATACACCCTTATATTTTTTGTTAACCATTCTTAGAAATTAATGATTATGCCAAAAGATTAGGTAAAGACCCTACGAAATTGTGGCATTGCTAAACTAAACAATAATGAATAGAGGGTAATAAATAAAAGAGATCCCAAATACTTAAGACCAGGCTAATGTTCAATGAGGACAATGATAATGATCTTCGGAGTAGAGCTGCAGTGATACTTACCACATGTAGCAGAAGAGAAAACTGTTTCTTCCTGAGATCAAGCAGTCTCACACCTGCAGCATTCTCGGCCTCCAATGCTGCAATTTCTTTCTCAAGGTTTGAAATGGTCTGCTGGGTTTCATACCTTGGTGGCTGCAATGCGATCAATTTCCTGATCGCTTCGCATTCCTCTTTGTGCTGCCTCTCAATCTTGCTCTCCTCAAGCTGCGTCTTCAGATCTTCTATATCAGCCTGGGCTTGCAAAATTTGGCCATGGATTTCTTCCTGCAGCTCATTGAAACTCTCCTTCTCTCGGATGTTTGCATCAACCACTGCCTTGCTTTTGATGAGTGGCAACTCAAAGGTGGCCATCTCTTGTAAGAAGTTTTTGTACAACTTCTCACACTCATTGTAGTTGTCTAGATCCTTCTCAACTTCAAATACAAATGTAATGAACTTCTTATTGAGCTTCTTTAACGGTGGTTCACCCCTTGTGGTTGTAGTACGTGTCAGAAGCCTGTGTTTGATTATTGCATCATCATCCTGGGGGGCAAAGGCATAGTTTGTTGCCATTTCTTCTCGCCCAGCAACTTTTCTTACCTTGGCGGACATTTCTATGACTGTCACCAACAAAGGAATGAGTGTAGTTAATGTTAATCATATATGGGTGTAAGATGTGAAAATTTTACTAATTAAATTTCTCTTATATATCCACTGATGAAATAACCTGTATAAACAAAATGGTGTGGTTATAACCCAGCCAGCATTTTCCACCTCAGACATCCAAATTCAATGAAAAAACTTGGAATGATTATCAAATCCTCGCATATTATTTTCAAGTAGGATAAATTTATACAACTAGAATAACAAAGAGATGAGATCTAAGAAGTAAAATCAACCAAGAGTCATTACTTCAATGTCCTGCCATGACAGTCAAAATTGGTAACAAATACAACTTAAGGTCCTAGCAGAATAGTAATTTGAACAGCCGCTATGAAATAAGATTCCTCACTTGGCCGCCCATAGCTCATTATCTCCTTATATTAAAAGGACATCATCTCTTATAGTTGTCACCTTGATAAAACAAGTGAATTTGTGCAGCCACGGATGCAAAACAATAAGAGTATTGATCTCCGAACAATGCAAAAAAATATCTTCATCTGATTTCCCTCTTTTTTTTTTCTTCATTATTGTTTCCTAATATTTGATCTTAAAGTCGAATTCTTAAAGGTGCTTGATAATGATGGCTACAAAAGAAAGTGGAGAACAACAAAACCAAACCGAACATTCACACAAAACAGACAATACTGAACATCCGCATGCAAGAGAAAATTCAAGCATTGATAATCAAATCCAAATAACACCATCTATTAAACCATGAATTGAGAACAGGGTTTCTATGAAACACCACCCAGAACCAGAAAGCACTAATTTAAGATCTAGCCAATTACTGTAGGTGAAATGCTAACTATAAACTATCTGGCATATTCTATTGATAGCATATAATAGCACAGTGACAGAAAGATTGCTCTAGCCTACCTATAAAATTGTTTAAACAAGGAAATCCGTCATGATTTTGTTTTGATAAAAACACATCCCGATAGAACCTTCAGAAATGAATTTCTTCATCAAATGCACCACCTCTTTATAGTCAGACTAATACAAACAAGATAATTTTGGAAGAGAATAAAAATAGATACACACCCCAAATCAATAATCTTATTAAAACACCACATATAAAAAATATGAAAGAAAAAATATAAGGCAATTTTTGAAGGCTAACTGCATCTAAAAGCACTATTGAGCAGTGGAGAAAATGTGACAGCTTGCGAGATTGATAGCCTCTCGCAAAGAGAAACTCAGAAGCGGCAATTATTATTTTAAGTGGTTCTAAATCCTTATTGAATAGCTCGAATTTTTTCAATCATTTTGTTCCCTATTAGGTTTTAATTCAAGTATTGTTTTTTTTACGTTTTAAAAAAGCTAGCTAGTTAATTAAATGGTAGCTTCTAATATGCGAATCACCAAGTTCCTTTGCATAAATTTATAATGCACATTATATTAACTGCTTTAGGAAACCATAATCCTAAGTTGTCCTACATCAATATAAGAAATAAGAATCCTCTGTTGGTCTCCCTAAAGTCCTCATATTTGAAATGTTGTCCTACTAATAAAATGAGTGAACTTATGCAGCAATGGAAGCTAGGAAATAAGAATATTGATCTCCAAGCCATTTAAAAATCTTCTGTCTTCCTTCAAACTTCTTTGTAATTTTACTTCAGTAATGTTGCTTAATATCAAGTTTCCAAGCCAAACTATTAAGGATGGGTGGGAATAAAGGAAAGTAAATATCAACAAATAGATGGAATAGATCTTAGTGTCGAGTATAATTGCACAGTATGGTTTGAATGGAATGATGGCAACAGAAAAAGAAAAAGCTAATATCAACAAATGGATGTAATAGATCTTAGTTTCCAGTACAAGTGCACGGTTTGGCTTGGATTTTAACTGAATCTTATCTGAAACCAAAACAAAAATTAAAAACTGCAAACCAAAACCAAAACAAACATTTTGATTTGTTTCAGGAAGGCTTCCGACATCTGCACACAAGTATCACAATACTGAACCTCTGCATACATCAGCAAAATTCTACATTGATGATCAACCAAAGCAAATGGAACCTATGCAAAATTGCATTGAAAATCACAATTTCTGTGAAACTCAACCTACCACCATAAAGTAATAACTCAAGGCTTAAATAATTTCTATAGGTGAACGATAACTATAGCCCATCTAGAACTTCTATTGATGCTATATCGGAAACCTCTAGCAAAATGAGCGAATGATAGCTCTAAACAAAACTACATGCCTGTTCAGTAAAATAGAGCAAGCACATTTAGAAATAAATTTCTTCGGGCACTTTATGCTCAGATTAACGCAATCAAGATAGCCTGGAAGACGAGAAAAGAAAAAAAGCTTCAAACCTTGAGGGGCTGTTTGGTATCGGATTTACAGGGGGATTTAAGTCGGATTTACGCTAAATCCAGGCAAAGGGTTTTTGTGCGCGCGTTAAGTCCCGGCGATGGGTAAATCCCGGATTTAAGGATTTACGGCTTAAATCCCGGATTTGCTAAATCCCTCGGTTCGGCGGCGGCGGAGGATTTATGGGATTTGGCCGAAGAAGCGCGCTAAAGGTAGAAAGTTACCTTCACAGCCAGCAAGCTCCCGTTGTTGCTTCCGATCAAAATCGTCGAAGGAGCGAAGTCGAACAGCCACGAAGGAGCCGAAGAAGCGACGAGGGCAATCTCTACACCTCCTGCGAAGCAAGAAGCCGAACAGCAGCAACGACGAAAAGAGAAGATGAAAGGCAAACTAGACGCCTCTAAGTTATTATTGATTAACTTAATTAATATAATTTAAAATATTAATAATTAAGTAAATTAATTAAATAATTAATAGTACAATTAGTGCATAAATTAATTATCTAATTTAACTTAATTTAATAATTAGTAATATAATTAGTAATTAAAATATATATTAATATAATTAGTTTAATTAATACAACTTAAAATATATATTATTAAATATATAATAATATTGTAAATAATAAATAATAAATAACCTGTACTTAACATGTTATTAAATTCATAACACATTATTTTTTTATTATAATTTTATTTTTTTAATTTATAATTATCTTCTTCATATTTAAATCCCTAACTGCCATAAATCTTGAAATATATTGCCAAACAGTTTTTCAGGATTTAACAGTATATGACATTTGTCATACCAAACAATTTTTCAAGATTTAACACCCTCAGGAGTTACTAAATCCAAATTTACAAGATTTATTAAATCTCACTAAAGTTAAATCCTACTTGTTGCCAAAAAGCCCCTAAAATCATTAGTCTCATAAAAAAATTTCATGTGTAACAAACAAGAAAAGAAATACATATGACTCCTTTATTGAGCTATGGATGTCTCCTTTTTTGAGCTTCCGCATGACTTATCCCTTTCTCCACACAACAACTCAATGCATTAATGGTTTCGCATTGGAATTATTGTGCAGTTTTCTCAATTGGAGAAATTATTCTATGCGGACGTTGAACGTTGTCCAGAGCCCAATGAAAATGTACCGCGTCACCTGGTACTGAGTACTGAGCCTCGGTACTGCTCGATACTGCGGCTCGGTACCACAAGGTACCGAGTGACGTGACGTATTTTCATTGGGCTCCAGACTTTATCTATGTCCAGTGTCCGCACAGAATAATTTCTCCCTCAATTGGGGGGTGAATTGGGGCTTTGAAAAAATTGGATGTAAAAAGAGTAGCTAGCGACTAAAAACAAGATAATAAATGAAAAAAGTAATGACAAAAACATTAAAACATGTAATGATATTTATGTAGTTCAATCGTTACCAATGTCTATACTTTTGTGTTCTCTATACCTATGATTTCTTTCATAAGGTGCACTAAACAAAAATTATTATTCATTATGTACATAAAAACTTTTACACCAATACACTACTTTGGGACAACCTTCATTTCTCCTTCTTAGAGGTAAAGGAAGCTCCTTTGAATGTTCTCCTCCAAAGCACTTTGACAATACAAGAATATTTAAGAGAAAGCAAAATATTATAAGAGAGCAAGTTATTGTATGTTGTTTTCAATATGCATGAAGAATCCAAGCACATCAAAATACCAAACTATTGGAGATCATTATTGTACCTAGCAAATATTTACTCTCTTCCAAAGGATCTACAAAATTCACTTGGAATATTTTTCAAGAGACTTGGTAGCTGGAATTATGTGAAGCTCTAAAGTTTTCAAAATAAAAAATATTTTTACCTAGGGTTTAATGTTCCTATTTATATTAATGAATTAGGAGAGAAGAAGTGCTTCGATTTTCGACGGCCCTAACTCACTCTTGTTTGTTTGTTCATGAAGGAAAGGAAAAGAAGAAGGAGGGGAAGAGAAAGAGGAGTGAGATAGAAGAGAAGCACTTAAGAGCTTTTTCGTTCATTGATCTTGTCATGAAAATTGTTCTGGTCATTGCAAATAACTATTCTCTTATTTTTATTTTTGATGATTTTGATTTTTACAGATTTTATCTCTCCTAAATCTGACAAAAATGCATTATTTCATGATTTTGTAAGCTTTCACCGTGCAACTTTTAATATATTATAGATTTGATCATTCTGAACAATTTGATATGATTTTGTTGCATTTTTAGTAGATAAATATATATACAAGAATTTCTATGTGAAAGGAGTAGGGAAAATGTATATTAAAAATGGCTTGAAAGTGATGTATTGTGATTTGAAATGATAATACCGAAATCTAATATGCGTTGAAAATATTGATATGATTAATATGTACTGGAATGTAATACTGATACTGGTATGACTTTGATAAGATATAAAGGAATATTTGGCATATGTGTATCCAAATAACTGCTATAAAACACCGTAATGAGTGGTGAAATGATGTACTAATTGATATCAGATATTATATGATAATCCCATGTGATAACCTCAAGATCCACGTGATTTACTAATGAGAGTTATAAGGAGCTAGAGACTGATACGGGATTCATAAGGAGCTGGAGACTGATACGAGATTCAAAAGGAGCTAGAGACTGATACGGGAGTAATAAAGAGCTAAAGATTTATTCACTGATTGAGAGTTATGAAAAGCCGAAGACTGATACAAGAGTCACAAGTGCAAGAGCAAGATCAAGATACTATCATTCAAATATCTAATAATTGATAAGAGTATTGATATATGATAAATAGTACTTATACATGAAAAGAATATTGATACAATTGTTTTACTAATATAACTAATCAACTGATAAGATAGAATGACTGATATGATTTATTGAATGAATAAGAATGATTGTATGATAAAGACTGACTGACTGACTAATTGATTGATTAAACAAGATTAATGCAACATATGGATTGATAATTGACATATTGAGATGTAATATATAATAGACTGATAAATTTATACAGGTGGCCGGTACATTATATATATATATATATATATATATATATATATATATATATATATATATATATATATATATTTATTTATTTATTTATTTATTTATTATTTTCTTATATAATTTACAGCGTACTGTTTTTCTTTTGCCTTGCAATGAATGTAGTGGTAAGTTTTGATACTTTGTTGGGCTTTTATTTTTCATTATATGATTTCAGATAAAGATAAAAAGCGTACAGTGTGAGGCTAGACGATGATGCTAGTTCAGTTATATTTCGAAGATGACCTTTATTTATCTTTCCCCTGCAATTAATATAATAAGAAATGGTAATTACATTAAGGAGATAACAACTCCTTTAATATCAAACAGGTACGTGTCTCAACACCAGCCCAACTGACCCTGAAGTCAAGTATGATGATCTGATACATTTTGCTATAAAGTATTCCCCTATGTCTTCACGTTTACATTGCCAAGTTTATCATTCATAATTGGCCAGTCATTGATACTCAGAACGCTATTACCATTAAGCACTTTTTTCTCTATTAAGATTTCATTTGGAAAGACTTTCATACTATTTTTTAAAAGCAATCTTTTAGTAAAATTTTTATATTAAAAAATTACTTTAAGAAGCAATTAAAATCGTCCCAAATAAAATCTAAGGTATGAAAATTTTTAATAAATTAAATGAATTTTAACTACTAAAAATTACTACAGTTTATCTGAAAACAATATGAATCCATCCTCTTTATTAATAGTGATGATATTCTGAATTCTTTGCGAGTTGAAAATCCAAATTTCCTAAAAAAAATCATTGTATTTATAAGTAATTATACATTTCAAACTCAAACACAGTTTCATTATAGAGGACATTTTATATAATTATTCAGTCACATTAGTATAATTATTTTAACTAAATTAAGCTCTATGCATTTCCCCCTTCCTAAATTTTTTATATAAACTAAAATTTAGGAACTCATATTGATCCGATGATTGAGAATTTTAACTATCAACTAAGAGATCATGAATCCGAAAATTGCACATGTGATATATGTGTGAGTTTGCACTAATTAGCTCAAAAATCCAAAAAGAGCATAAATGCCGAGGGGCGGAGAGAAAGGAAGAACCTTTGTACAATCGGAAATATTAAATTATTTTACCTCCATCAATATTTTAGCACGCAACCAATACTATTTTAATGATCTTTCAACATCAAATTGGGTCAAAATCCCCAAAACTTTTTTTTTTGGGCATGTTAGGGGATTCGAGCGCGGGTGAGAGGGGAGGAATTACTTCCATCAACCGTCTAGCCGCAGTCCGATATCAATCCCCAAAACTTCAATGCAAGTGTTTCTAATAACATCAATTGAGAAGTTATAATGTTAAAATCAGCAATGTACAACATAAAAATTGTGTTGGAAAGAGAAAGATCTCAGCCTTGGCCACCACCCCTAATGACATGATAGCTTTGATGAAACAAACAGAGAAGATGACCACATAGGGATGACTCTGCTTTTGGTTTGAAACTTATTCGATGTCCATAGCCTTTTGTTTTCCATTGCTTCTACTGGACCAGATCTTGATGGTGCGGTCATGTGCTACTGTTGCAATGTGCTGTCCATCTACATTGAAGAAATAAAGTCATACGGGCTTTGTTTGGTTTTGAGGAGTTATTAGGAAAGGAAATAATGTTTGGTTTGGATGTGATTCATAAGAAATTAATTCTATCAAAGATATTAGAATAAAAAAAAGATCAAAATGATCTATTGGCTCTTTACAAAAGATCAAAATGATCCTCAACTATATTAAAAAACTATTTTAATCTCTCAAATTTTAAAAAAGAATCAAAATCCTGACAAACCTCACTAGAAAACTAAAAATAAGGTGCAGCTCACCTGCTGTAATATCTAATCCAGTAACCTTTGATTCATGGCCAGAGAGAGTCTTAATAGGCTTAAAATCTTGAGCTGACCAGACCTGAAAAATGGTTAAGGAGAAAAAAAAATGAAAATGGGTAATAGATTGAAGAACTTAACTGCAAGAGAGAAAATGAATACACGGGAAAAGGAACATACCACTGCCTTTGTATCAAATGAAGAAGTTGCCAGAAAATAACCTTCTTGAGGCTCATACTTGACTTGAGAAATAAGGTTTGAATGTGCTGGAATTGTATATTCACATTTTCTCTTCCTCAGATCCCATATACGGCAAGTATTATCTTCTGCACCACTTGCTAAACGAAATCCGTTAGGAGAGAAGCAGATTCCTAGAACCTGTTAAGTTAAAAATGAATCCATCAATTAAACAACATGACGGAATATTAGACGGCTGAATGCTATAAAATAGTTATTTGATGAAAAGGAGAACTAAAGGCACAACATAACTGGCTTAACATGGCCTTCCATGGCAAGAATGCTTCTTCCTGTGCGCAGATCCCACACACGAACAAGCGAATCGAGGCCACATGATGCAGCCAGAGATCCATCAGGATGGAAGCATACGGCGTAGACGCTTCGACTATGACCTTCTTGGAGAAGCAACTCTGTTCCAGCATCAATGTCCCAAAGTCTCCATGTCTTGTCAAAACTAGCAGTTCCAAGGTATTTTCCAGATGGATGAAATGCAATTCGACCAAGCCGGTCTAGATGGCCATCAAAAGATTTCAAAAGAGATCCATCACTTTTCCATAGTTTTGCAGTTCTATCAGCTGATGCAGTTGCTAAAATATCATCCACAGGAGAAAATACCACATCAGTCGCACGCTCTGTGTGACCTTTCAAGGTTGCCTGCTTGGATACTTGAGGCATTCTCCATATTTTAGTGATTCCACTCCAAGCACTATATAACCAAATGCCCAAAAAAATGTTAAGGATAGTCAGTCTCCCAGGGTCTTTCCAGAGTAAAATCTAAGGCCAGAATACTGGAATCATAAATAAGAACAACTGTAAAAGCCATATCACCAAAAAAAAAAGAATCTAAAAAGGCAAATTAAATAGATGAAGCAATGAATATCCAGCATTAACAAAAGCACAAAATTAGAATTAAAAAATACCAACCAACCAAGCACACATATAAACAAAGTGTTCAACATATTTGCCAATGACAAATAGCGCACTATAAAGAAAAGGTCCTTTTAGAGCCATAACTTATAGTATATGGCATAGCACATACTATTTTAAATATCACATAAAATATTAAAAAATATGGATAAAAATACAACTAACTATGAAATAATATTAAAATACACTACCTACAATAAACAAAATATGTGAAAAAAGAACCCATGATACAACTTAAACCAACAAAAAGAGGATATAAACAAACAGTCAAATACTTCATGTCAAGTGAAGCCTTGGAAGCTTCATGCGTCAAAGGCTAAGCAGAAAGAGCGTTTTAGCCTTTGTGCAAGGCAAGAGCTATGAGATACTTAGACGGTCGAAGCCTTCTTGTGAGGCAAGAGAAGCAAGAATGTTGAAGCCAATAAACCTTTTCCTTCGTCGAAGTCTTAGAAGGTTCATGTGTCGAAGACAGAGCAAAGAGACCATCTTAGCGTTCATACAAGGTGAGAGTAAGCGTAAGTCAAAGCCTTCGTACAAGGCAAGAGCGGTGAAAACTTTATAGCCGAGAGACACAAGCCTCACCACTTGTGTGAGTGAACCAAATCTTGTAAGCTTTATGAATTGCTTTGAAGGCGAGACCATATGTCGAAGCTAAGAGTAGTGTTCTTTAGCAAGATCAGAGCTTAAGGCAAATCCATAAATCATGAGCCTTGTGAGACTGTCTTGATGCCCTACCCTAATATTGCAAATTGAAATAAAATATAAGGAATTAATTATAAACATAACTAATATTAATTTCAAATCATAAATTGTATAAATTAAAATAACTATCTATCAAGGATATATGTTACTTCCCCTGCATTACGTAAATAGTGAGCGCAATTTTAATCCTCCATGGCTGTCCATGAAAATGGCAAGGCTCAGGGGTATGCTGTGCTACACTTTGCACTATAGCGTATGCTATTCTATGCTATTGATACATGATACGTATGGTGTTAAATAGCTAATACCAGTAATATGGCATATAAAAAGTTTAGGGCTCTAATATTGTTTAGGGTTCTAATATTGATTGGATAAATCTAATTCCTTGGCTCATAAATTTGGATTGGGAGAAAATCTTGCCTAATCATATAGACCAACTCGGCCATATCATAGTATAACAATTTGAATCCTTCGTTCCTATATAGTAAATAATTCAGCAATAGGTATAGTAATAGCACACACAACCTTGGATGGTGCTTCTAATAACAATTCTAAAGCAATCTCATAGAACCATTTTTGCCCCACTAGATCCATCCTCCTTCAACATCTCATCGAAATTAAGCAATCTCATGAAAACTGGTTGCCTTACGTTTTCTCCATCACTGACATGTCTCGTTCCTTTCTTTTTTATTTCCTATCTAGAAGGCCAAAAAGAAAAAATAAGAAGTGCATCAAACCTCAGTCATGTGTCCGCATGTTCAACAGCAAAGTTGCACATCTAGCATATAAATTTCAAATACCCAACGCAAATATGATGCAACCCAATAAAATCACAAAAAGCAAACAATCGTAAAGACATATTAGACCTCTCAATCCAATGAAGTTATCTGGTAATCTTATCAATTTCATCAAAAACAATCATGAGAACACAACAATGTACCCAGATTCTAGAAGAAGAATAGTAATGAGTAAATATTGATGGTAAGGACTAATCTACAGGGCATGCAGACCTAAAAACACCTTATAGAGTAATTGCCCGTTAACATCTTTGAACAAACCTTTTGAATAATTGGAGGAACACCAAGATATCAAAAGCTACTGCCTTTAATAAACTTAAGTATATTTTCAATACACCAGTAGAAAGTAACTATTCAAATAGTGAGGGGTGACTTCATCTTTACCAATTGATCGGAAAGATTATAGTAGCATTAATTTGCCTTGCAGAAATTATGACATATCCAAGGATACTTGACAAATTAACAGATAATCTTCATTTGTATGAAAAAATACCTTGATTTAATAAAAACAACATAGCCACATACAATTCTGTGGCACACTTCACCACCAAAAATGAACCAAGTTAGAAACAAGAGGCAACTCTAGTGGAGAGACCTGAAATATTAATTAGGACAGCAGTCCTTAATCTGATAGAGAATTTTGTTAGGAAGAAAAATGAGTTTTTATGTTAAAGCCCCTACTAGGACAAAATACAATGAACACGGAAATTAACAATAAATAAATTATGCGCTATAATAAGACACCAAGATTTATGTGATTCGGGCATAGCAATAACCTCAATGCCCTAACCTCCGTCCAGGAGAAGAGAGGAGCATTCATAATACACAAGTCACATAAGAATAAAAATAAAATGGGGCAAAAGAATATATTCTTCTTCAAATTCTAATATAACAAATCTCACCATAACCGAGAAGTCTCAACTCTCAAGCCATATAAAAGAGAAAATAGTGTGAGATAGATAACAAGCAAAATTTTAATTAATACTAGAAATTCACCATTTGAATGCACCTCAAAAGTATATTTTCCACATGTCAATGAAATCATCGAAGTATTTCTAGCATCACTTTGTTTGGACCATATCAAGATAGTACTCTTTTTCTTCTATTTCCTTCCCTACACATTTTCATTTACTCACACCTTTTCTTTTCTCAAAATTTATTGCTTTCTCAAACTAAATCACACAATAAGAAAATAAACTCATACAACCAATAGCTTATGCACGTAGAGCACATAATGCCCTAAAGAATTTCAGCGTGAATGTTGGATTACATCTATTACTCTCCTACTTATGACAGTTTAAACAGGTGATTTCAAATTTAAGTCAAGCTTAAATTTTGACTGAATTATCTAAAATAATTAAATTTGTGAAAAAGTTTTGATTTTTAACATGATTTCCTTAAAAAAAAAAAGATAACTTGTACTTATCCTAAAACAGATTTTAGTTTTTGGGCTTACTCTAACAAAATTATCTGAGTAAAAATAAATAGCAATATACCAAGATGAGCACAATCTCCACAACAACAATTCAAAGAGGGAGAAACCATTAAATTCATTAATATTGTAGACGCCACTTAACACTTCCATTTGGGGTGGTTGTCGAAGATTCGAACATTGCTAAAAGCAATGGCATGGGGGGCTTAATAAGCATCAAAGATGTGTTTGTATTGTCACATTTGGCCTAATCAATCAAATAAGGGAGCATTCATAGAGCATTGATATTCACATGATGTTGCCTTAAGAGATCCATGCCGATTATGATGGAATTTTTAGGAACTCATCACTCCTATATCTAGTAACCATTATTTATGCTCACTTACAGCTACCAAAGGCATGAAATCCTCTTTAAAGCCTCATGATAACTTTGCCTATATCATATTATCGTCCTTTATGTATGATGCCTTTATGTATGATGCTAATCAAAGGAAGTACAAAGATCTTCACAGTCATGGAGGAGATCCTAAGCATCTCAATGACAGAAAGTATGAGAATGTTCCCAGGAGCTCAGATCACCAACAGAAGATTGTTCCCAATAAGCAAGAAGAGAATCTTGGCTCAAGGGAAAAAAAATAAAAGGAAAGGCAGATCGATACCTCTTCAATGCCGCAACAATAAATAAGAGAATCATGGCTTAATGCCAAAATACAAAATTTTGGAGGAATGCATTGGCGATAATAGTGTTTTATAAGGCTTTTATTTTATCCCATAAAAGGTTCATTCGTTAGATTAAGGAAACCCTAAATCCATCAGTTGACATTAAAAGAGAATTGATCAAACATTTAAATCAAGGGCAAAAACTGATAAAAAATATAGGCAATAGAAAGGTTTAAACCAAACCAGGACATGATCAAAATCAATGCTTAACATTAAGTTGGACATCTAGATAACAATTACGTATACAAATTAATCAATATAATATACATTTCAAAGCAACTTCTATCACATTTTGAACGAGCATGGTTGGGCTCAAAATCAACTTGAAAAAGAGTTCAGAAACTAACCATAAATTGACTCAAAATTTATCAACTCTATTTTGAACTAACTCAAGTTTCAGAGCAAAATTTGAGTTCTGAACAAAATTAATAGCCCTACAACATTAACCTGAACCAAACAATAAACCAGAGAACCAATAATGAACTAAACCATAATAATTGATCCAACACAATGAACCAACAATTGGACAAAAAGAACAAAACTAGAGAAGATAATACAATGTCTTCTTTATAAGAATCATTATCGGCCTATTTTCAATGAACTAAATAGAAATAAGAAAAAAAATTTAAGAAAACAAATCAACTAAAATAAAACAAATGCTCAAGCTATCAATCTACTTATCTCACTACTTGTTTCGTGCTTTCAAGGAGTAAGATATTCTCAACCTTGGTTGTGACCATACAAATATCACAAAATTGAGCCTTGTTACATCCAATGCGTCTTTGTAAGATATTCTCTTACTCATAATGCATATATTTGTCTTTCTAATCACACACAAAATTATCTCTCGTCTTGTTTGGTTTCTCAACTTTTTTTTCCTTAAAACCACATCAAACCAAAATTGCTAGTCCTACGGCTGAGTCAACCACCTTGGATTGCTCACAATCATGTTGTGTTATGCATCTCTATGTCGTCATAGTTAGCACCATCACTCACTCCCCCCTCTAGGAGCTCTCAAATCTCCATGTCAATCAAACCTAACACCCAATGGTAATTAACTGTTAAGAAACACATTGATCGATAAGACACCCCAACCCACCCCACCTCAACTGCCATTTAGACTCCAACTCTTCACCTCTCGCCACAAACCTAACCCCCTCCACCAATCCACTAAACGCCATCCAGTGCCAAGCCCATCCAATCATGGCCTTTCATCTATTCACCAACATCAAACCACCCGGATTCAGCACAACAACTCATGCCATCAAACACAACATTACCTTCTTCCATAGCCTCCTATGCATATATGATATTAACACAAGCGAAAAATAACATCTCCAAATCAATCAATAAGTTATCCCTCCACACTAAACTTCAAACCATTGACATCCTTGACTCTACCTCGATGACCTAAGCTATCAAAGATCTCAAATGTTGCCACGTTGTGTCCAAAGAGTTTAATGCTCTAGTTATCAAAGGCGCATGATATCTAGATTGATAGGACGCATCACAAAACCTTATTAGGTGTAAATGAATATTTCATATTAAATACCTTTTTTATGGCTCTATTAATAGATACAAAACACGCCTTAAGGGTTTCCATCAACGCCTAGCATCGACTAATAAAACATGTACAACCCCATTATTAAGCATGCTATTGTAAGACTTGTTCGTATATCATTGTCTATTGAAATTGGTCTATTCACAAACTAGAACTAAGCAATACCTTTCTCCAAGACACTCTCACCGACAAAGCCTATATAGCTTAGCCACCTAGGTTTGTTGACAAGGACAATTCACATCCTCTCTAAAAACTCAACAAGGCTCTCTATGAACTGAAAAAACACCATGAACATTGTAAAATGAGCTTCATCAATTTCTAGCAAGTAGCATCACAAACTCTCTCAATGAAAAATCTCTTTTTATCCTCAATACATGTATGTGGACACACTATCTACCTTCTCATGTATGATGATGATGTTATTATCATTGGTGGTAATTCAAAGGTTACCCAATAATTCATTAACTTCTTAAAAAAGCAATTTTCTCTAAAAGACTTGGGACCGCTGATCTTCTTCCTTGGGTTAAAGTGAGTCCTCACTCACTCTCAAGTTATCTTTCTTTCTCAAAAGCTATAAACCTTCGATCTACTTAAAAAAAGTTGACATAGCAGACTTAAAATCTATCATCAATCATATGGCCACAAGTCTTGTCTTCACGTTTTCCTTAGGTGCCTCCCTCTCCGACCCAACCGTTGCAATATCTTGTTAGCATTCATCCCGGCATTGCCTAAACTATCTACAAGTTATCTCAATTCATGCATCAACCAACAATCAATAATTGGTCCACAATCAAAAGACAAGCAAAATTGATCATGGCATTACACTTTATCCATAATTCACCTCCACCTCTTCAACTCCATGCATTCTCCAATGTTGATTGAGATACAATTGTTATTATGCTACCCCCATTGGCACTTAGATAGTTTACCTAAGCCTCAACATCATCTATTGAAATTCCAAGAAACAACGAAGCATTGATCGGTTATCCATTGAATCGAAGTGCTGCTCTCTTGCATCTACCTCCGCCAAACTCATTTGGCTTACCTCTCTATTTTTCTGAACCTGGCATGTGCTTAGTACATACATCAATAATTTACTACGACAATAGTGGTGTCAACTATCTAAGTTCCAACCCAATCACTCACTCCCAAATGAAACATTTGACATTTGATTATCCTTTTGTTCACAAGAAATTTCAAAAAGGCGATCCCTGTGTTGTTGATGTTCCTTCCGCAAATCAAATTACAAATGTGGTCGCCAAACCATTAACTCGAGCACATTTTCTTCTACTATGGTCCAAGACATATACAATCGAAGCTAACTTGGAGGTATATTAAGAAATAAACATTACAGCATTTACTTCCTGCTAATACTTGGAGTCCTTCAGAATTTCTAATTCTCTCAATTTCAGGAAGATTGGCATCCATCATTAGATGTATTTGTTTCCATGTAATTATTTGTCATCATTTGAATTTGATTATCTTAATTAAGGTATATTTTGGGACGAGAACTATATATTGGCAAGCAAATCAATGGAATAGTAGCAGTAATTAGTCTTCAAATTTGTTGCAAAATAGTTTTCCAAAGTTTAGACACATCAACTCGATCAAAACCAGTACTAAATGTTATAGAAAAATACCATGTGGCGAGAAGAGTTCCATCATGCGAGAACGAACAACCGGTTAACGGACGATCGTCACCAATCTCACTACACTCAAGCACTAACTCCCCAGCCTGCCTCACAACCTCCATGGACTCGGTTTCTTCATCCTCATCTGGATCATTTCTCCTCCGCCTCGCCCTCTCTAATCTCGCTGCGGCCCTAACTAACGAATACTTTGCAATCTTCATCCTCGCATCTAAAAGATCTTGAGTCCCCTCAGTAAAAAATGGGTACACCTGCGGCCCCTCATCCTCCGCAGGCGCTGTGATTGCCTGCTGCTCCTCCTCATGCGCCTTCAGAAGGCGCTCAAGCTGTCCCTCACTGTCTAACTTGAGCATGATTTCACGGAGCCGGTCACGGCGCTCCATCTCGCGCTCTCCGAATAGTGTGACGGGTTCGCCAAGCCTGCGAAGGCGGGCGCGGACTGAGACGTCGTTCGTGGGAACAGCCATGGCGAAAGCGCGGCGCTTCAAGAGGAGATCCTGCACGGCCTTCTCATGGCGCTCCCGGGCGAGGCGACTCTCATCGGAAATTTCATAGTCGTCCGTGCGGGGAGGGGGGAGGGAGCCTTCACGGTCAGAATCTGAGGCGACCGCGGTGACGGTGCGAGAACGGGGAACGGGTAAGGGCGCAATTGGAGGGGGAATGGGAAGGATGGAGGGAGGAGGAGGTGGAGGTGGATCATTGGGAGGGGTGGGGTTTAGGGTTAGGCTTTGGAGCTCGTCCTCGTCCATAGTGGATATGAGGACTGAGTAGAGGTATCAACTGAGGGTTAGGGTTTTGTGGTTTTAGGGTTAACTTCTGCTTTGGTGGGAAGGCGGAGGACGACGAAGCTGACGACGTTCCAATGATCGTTCTAAGAGAGTGAAGCGCTTTTTCTTAATATTCAAAGGCACTCAAAATTATTTGAAAACTTCATTTGTGTGCAAATGAGCTTGAATCAATACTCTTCAATATGATTATGAATTTATCTAAGCCTCAAACGTCCACTGATTTTTTTTTTTTTTTTTAAAACTATTAGGAGAACAAAGGCTTCATCTAATGAGCATAAATTTGCTTAATTTTTAGGTGATTCAAGGGTTGAAAGTATTTAGAATTTAGGAGTAGATAAAATATCATGAGATCGTTAATGTCACAGGAGCGTTCAACATTTCAATAAAAATCATCATAATTCCCTCTCATAAAATATCCAAATATAAAATATTTCTATATATTTATAAGAAGATTAAAAAAATGAATTCATGATTTTAGATAATTCATATGCATATACCCGCTAACTAATATCAATCGCCTACCAATATTGATGACTGTCATCATCTATTGCCTAATGCTAGTAGTCGAATGCCCATTAGTGGTCATCATCATTTATTGTTTGTTACTAATCAATATCCCTCATCCAATGTTGTCAACCATTAGCCAAAATTAACTCTTTTCATCATATGTTGAATAATATCGGTCACCAACTGACATCGACAACCATCAACATTAAACATCTACTAATGATTGATATTTTTTAGTCACTAACATCCATCCTCCTAGTCACTTGTTCTAGCCATATATCAAAATTGTGACAACGTTAACCGCTAGTCTTAAAAAAATCATCAATTATTGTATGACACTTGATAAACACTAATATTCATTATTCACGAACATTCTTTTTTTTTTTGTAATCCAATCTCTCATTTTATTAAAAGAATAACTAAGTTAATATTATAGTGTTGTTGGACTTCTGACATTCTCCATCAACCATAGCTTTAGTGTTATCGATGACTCAAATTTAATGTACAATATTTGTCTTCGTCATCACCCGATCTCTTGTCATATTACGAGAACAATCAAATTAACCTTCCATCATTGCCCAACTTTCTACAACAATCATTGCCCTATGCATGCAAATGTCGAATGTATGTTTTCTCAAACGTTAAATCTCTTCATATAATGAGAATGACCAAGTTGTTTGCACGTAATTTGCTATTATCTGCTTATGATCAATGCTTTATGTATAATTTCTTAATCGCTTGATCTCCCCCCATATCAAGAGAAGAACTAAGCCAAATATTAGCTATCAACAAATTTTTAACATTCTTGGTTGATTGTTGCCTAATGCATGTTAATAAATAACATTTGAAGTTCATTTTCTTTTTACTTAATATCCCCTTCTATAACCAAAAAGCAAGTTGATTGCCCACCGTTACCCAACACCTTTAATATTTTTTGTTGACCGTCACCTAATATTTGTAATGACTTACATCTAATATTTGTCATCTCAACAACCCAATCTTCTAACTACCCTCATATTTTAACTTGCAACATTCCCCTTCATCTTTTCAACCGATGATTGCAAATTACTTGTGTTCAATATATATCATCAACATATGAATTCATCTTTTCAATCACTTGATCTCTCATCTTATCCATATAACAACTAATCCAACAACCTACAATAGTGCAGATTCTAATATTTCTTATCAACCATTACCAACACCATAAGGAATGGTGTTTGACTTCTATCATCCATCAACACCTAACACTTATCTTCTCATTCCTTCAATCTCCTCTCATGCCCGAAGAATGAACAATTTGATCACTCATCGACAATTAACTTCTAATGCTCCTTGTCTATTTTTACTCGATGATATGCCTATAATTCTCACCCATTAAACACCAATTTTAGTCTTCATAATTACCTGACCTTCCTTATATTAGAAAATTGATCAAGCCAACTAATCATCATCAACTTATGGTATTCCAGTATTCCCTATCAACCATTGCCTGATGGATATTAATGATCATCATTCATCAGTCACTAATCTTTGATTCCCTTCTCCTTTCTCATCTTTCATCCATATTTTCAAAAGTGTGACTACATGCAACCCATTATTGTTTTATTTTTATTTTTCCTATCAACAATCACTCGATGCATGCTAATAATTAGCTTTTAATGTTTATTAGCCTCAACGGTCTATGAATATCATCTCATTTGTTAGATCCCCTCTTATTACAGGAATGACCAAATTGATCGCCCACCATAACTTGATTCTCATTTTCACCACCAATTTTTGTTCGCACTCAATAGTCTAATAATAACTATGACACCTTACACTTCAGTAACATCATCCCACGTTATGGAGATACGCACCCTTTGAAATAGCTAACTCGCAGTAATGGATCATTTCAATTAGGTTAGGCCTCATTAATGAATTTTCACATTCTCAGATATTTCTTTGTAAAAAAGTGCTTGATTTTCTATATGTTGCCTTTCAACTTATATATTTGCCCTAGAAATTCATATATCCCAGGATTTTAAACTATATATAATGTTGTTATTGTCATTATGACGATAATGGCTTGGTGTTGTATGTTGGAAACATTATCGATCAACAATATAATATTTAATATTAATAGTCCATATAGAAAGACCTCGGCATCCAAATTGTCCCATAGAGTATGAATAACTCTTTTGATATTTTGTTTCTTTTAGAAAATAAAATCTTGCCCTGCAAGTTATGGAGTCATCATTAAAGTGGATTATTATAAATATTAAGTGCTACATTATTTTATTCCTAAATGTTCTAATAAATACTTACTTAATATTATCAATCACAATACGAGGGGGAGAGAGAGAGAGAGTTATTATTCTCAAACTCTAGAGATAAAGATAATAACAACTAAAGAAGGTTGTAGTAATAAGATGATAGAATAAATGTTATAGTTTTGAGCTTCACAAATTTTTTACCTATTTTTATATATTATTAAAAATTATACATTATCTTAATTTTTTATAACCTATTTGTCATGATGCTAAAGATCATGTACAAAACAAGTTGCTTCTTTGCATAAATATGTATAATGATCCATAATTAAATAGTTATAACAATTATCAATAAGCTTAAAATTTTTATTTATAAAATTGTCAATAACTTTATACCAATTATTTGAGAACAATAATACTTAAAATAGAGATTTTGGGCCTCAATGAATTTAAAATTAGCATAATTGTTAAAAACAAATTGATTTATAAATGCATTTTCATTAAAAAAAAAACAAAGCAAATGCACTTTAGTAAAGTATTATCTATACTGTATTTTTAACATAAAAAATGACATATTAAAAATCTTATAAAATAAAATCTAAAAGAATGCATGAAAAAAAAAAATATTGTACAACTACTATATAAAAAATTAGCTTTAATTATAATTTTCACAATTTATATTATATGAGAGGAAATTTACATAAACATCACTAAATTTTTATGTATTTACATATTTAATATTTAACTTCTTATATTTATTTATGTAGCATTATAATTTTAAAGTGATTTAGCCGCTAAAATATTATAAAAATGTCTCCAACCTTCAACGCTTGCAATCATAAGCCATAACTAAAGCTGTTATTGAAAACAGAGTTCCCATTTGGGCCCCCTAGCATTGTAAACTGGGCCTTCTAACAGATTATTGCATAATACCCACAGGGTTAAGGTTATACCTGCCGGCCCATTTTAGAATACATCTTGTTAACCGTAAAAATGTTTTACAAAAAAAAAAAAACACATTAACTAAATTAAATTTAAAAATTAAAAAAAAAAAAGAAATCTTTATTTATGTTAATTTGAATTGTGGCAAGGGATTGAAACATTGGAGATAATTCCCTTTATTTTTTGTTTTTTTTTTATTTTTTAATGAAAGTTAAATATTAGTAGTTTTTCATTTTTTTAAATTTTGCCTTCATCTAGCTAAAAATGAATTTTAATTATGAGAGTTTATGAGTAAACTCTATTTTTTATAAATAATATTAAAATAATATAAAGTTCAAAGAATATTTGGTTATGATTTCTTATGAAAAACTTGATTTTATATGATATATATATATAAATAATAGTGAAAATTAGAGAAATATCCTTAAAAGTTAGCTTCAGCCTAATTTTCGTACTAAAATTTCATTTTAAGAAGTAATAAAAAAGTCGTCCTAAATGAAGCCTATATTAGATTTCTTTTACTCGCAGACTGCTTATTGAAGCTCATTCTAAGAGAAAATGATTCGATGTCACATTTTAAATTGAATCGTAATTCAATAAAGATTGTTGGAGCAGGAATTGCGGGACCTTGACGTCCCAAAATTTTGAAAGTATTTTGTTTAATTGTTTTAAATTTATTTTATTTTATGATCATTGGGGGAGGCAAAAAGAGAATTAGACAAGAAGCTAAAAAGAGGATCGCCAAATATATCCCAACAAAGATTTCAACTTTTGAAGGAGCAAAAGAACAAATACAAAACCAAAAGAACTGTTGGAAAAGGTAGATCCGAGAAAAATAAAATAAAATTCGAAGTGAAGATAGATGAAAAGTGTGGGGCCAAAAGGAATCTATGAAAAAAAAATTTGTTCTTTTCCTAAAGAATTTTTGGTGCTTTAATTATGAGGAGTTATATTGCTTTCATTTCTTGATGTGTTCATGTCTTCATCATTCCATCATTTTTTCTGTTTGTTCTTTCTCATCTTTTTTAGATGCCAAATGTCTACAATGATAGAAATGTGGCTCTCACTATGCACTTAATATTATTAAAAAATAATTCTAAATGCCTTAAATAATATTATGTTTAGATTGATGCTATGCAATTATTTATTTAATAGCTAATATGGCAAAAAAGTAAAATTTTATATTTGAATCATTGGATTTGAGCTTCACTGATCATCACTAAGGTTTCGTTTGGGACAGCTTTAGACCACTATTTTTTTCAAACTTTCAAGGGATTTTTGTGCTAAAAAGTAGCTTTAGAAAGCAATAAGAAAGTCGTCACAAACGAAGCTTAAATGATATGAATCTTGGATATAAAATGAATCATATCTTAGAAGAAATTTGGCTGCCTTCAACATATATTAGTCATTCTTAATTAAGATATGGTGGGATCATGAAATTTGATGTGAAGATGGGTCGTTCATATTTAAAAGAGTATGAATCTCTCTCTTATGCTAAGAGGTCCATACCTCGTACTTTCACACATTTTGATGGTAAAAATAACCCTCGATAGGACATAGCTCAGGCTTGGTTTGGTTGAGCGTAATTAGTGCTGTTTCTGTTCTGAAATGTGAAAAGTGATGTCGATTGATGTTTTGATGCATACCTTTTACAAAAATATGTTTTTCAAACCTCCATTATCGTACCGATTTGTAAAGCATTTTATTTTTGATTCTCTGTTGATAAAAAGCAATTGTTGAACCTCTGTTTCTCACTAAAACTTCTCCTGCTACCAAACGAGGCCTCAATATAGAATTTTATGTTGCAACATAAACAATAATGATGCTCTATTACTTCGCCTGTTCATCACATCTTTATCTAGATTTATCTCTGAATGATATGACAATCTGCCAACTAAGTTAATTTCCTACACCATTCTCAAGAGAGAGAAGAAAATAGATAAAATATTGATAAATTTTTTAAAGTTTTTTTTGGTACTTTTTTTTTTTTAGTTTTTTAACAAAATCTTGAGCTAAATTTCTCCATACATCAAATTTATGAGGGATAGAATTATGTCACCATATTATGATATGATTTATTTCACGGTGAATTTTAAAATCATTTGCTTTTCATGAAATTAATGTTGTTCAATTTATGCATAGAAAAATTATAAATAAAGAAAGGCAAAGTTCTTCTGAAACAAAATCTAAAGGAACCGATTACAGTCAGAAATCTGCTGCACTGAAATCACAATATATTAAAAAAAAACCTGCAGCCTATAACATAAAAAAACCCTATTTAGAAAGCCAAACTAAAATAATAATAGTCAATTGACTTCTCATGCAGAATAGAAACTTCATAGCCACCTTAAAAAAAAAAAAAATGGCCTCACTTTCCCCAAAACATAAACTCAATAGAGCAAACTAATTATAACAAAGGCACAATTAGGGGTTTATTAAAAAACTTCACAAAAATTATCCTTCAGTTCAATTTATCGAGCCGAATTCGAACATCTTATTCAAGCTCGAGCTAAAGAGCCAAGCCCGAACCAAAATTTAAAAATTCAAGTCAGCTCGAGTTGGAGCCACTTATATATTAGGCGTGCTGAGCTTGAGCTCGATAGAACTAAAACTTGACTTGACTCATTTGCACCACTGAACACAATCTTTAAAGCCCGAAGCTACCAATCCAAATTTACAAAGTCTTAAATTTTATTTGGGATGAATTTATTATTACTTCTTAAAGCAGTTGTTTAGTATAAAAGTTTTAATATTTATTTTTAAAAATTATTTTAAAAAATAATAAAAAAATCATCCCAAATAAAAGCTTTATTAAAACTCAAAGCTAAGCATATATACCCCCACTCTTTTTAAATAATTAATTGTACTTTTTTCATTACATGCTAGAAAAAAAAACTATGGCCGTGCTTCTGCGAAGCTACTACGTGCATTATCCTATAAATTATTTATAAAAATTAAGAAATATATCGAGGTACACTCAACCAATCAAGAATTGACTCCTGGCATATTTATATACTCATCAAATAATTTCTCCAGTTATTCTCCCACTGGATTCCACGCCAGAATCATTAACAAAAATACAAAAAATAATTAATGAAGTTTGTGCCCTAAGTCCTTAACAAAATATATTTATTTTTTTATTTGAATTTAAACGGGCAGAAATTTCATGAATTTACGTTCATTTCATTAACATCATTGTTATTATTTTTCTAGCTCTTAATTTTTACTATTCAATGGACTCCTTCAATTATTTTTTATTGAATTTAAATTTATCTAAGAGTGATATCCGGTTCTACTGACTCACAAATTCTAAAAATATGACCTAAAAATTTATGTGAGAATTATAAGAAATTATAATCAACATATAATTTGTGATCAAAAGCTAAAATTTATTTAGCATAATAATTATTAAATCTTGCTAAATTATAATAAATTGTTTTAAAATGAATGCAATTATAAATATTTTTATGTCATATTTATTTTAAAATAAAAAAAATAATTATAAATAATTCTAATTAAATTTCTTAAGAATATTCTAATCTTTTTTTTGATGACCTACACTAAAAAAAATAGAGGTAAATTTAAAAAGATTTGATTTGAAAGTATTAGGATTGAATTTTTTTATTAGATTTAAATGAATATTTGAATCTTAATAGGATATAATGGAGAAAAATGATTTAAATTAACATTTGAATAATAATCATAGTTAAAAATCTTTTAAATTACCTTTCAATTATCCAAATTGATCCGACAAAACTTGAAGCCATAGTTCACTTCCGCTTAATAATGTAAATACATGAGAGAAAAAAGAAAAAACAATAATAATGTAATAGGGAAAAATTAAAATCTTTTTTTATTTTTATTTTATTTTATTTCATAAGGAGGCTCGCTCACTCCTATCCCATTCCTCCTCCACTCCATCATCCTGTTCTTCTCCGGTGGAGTTCGCCGGCCGCCAAGCCGACGCTGTAAGAAGCGACAGATCCTTCCATCCCAATTTCAACCTCCCTCCTTCCTCCGCCAACGTGTACCCCTTCCACGGCACCATGCCTAAAAGCAAGCTCGCCTGAGCCGCTGGACATCCGGCGAGCGATACTGGACGGAAACCGACTCGCCGGAGCTCATCCCCCCATCTTTCCACTCTCACCTCCCCAGTCCTCTTCGGCCCACCTACCGCCACTATGTTTCTTATCTCCCCACCCAAAACGCCTCTCTCCACTTCCCATCTCTCTTCCCCGCCGCCTCCTCCATCTCCAATCGCGTCAAACAAAGCAGAGTAGTAATGCAGTGCTTCGACAAACCTGCCAAGGAATCCGCCGCAGCTGCCACGGCCGAGATCCTGTTCGACGACGGTGAGGAGACGGGGGCGGAGAGATGATAAGAATTGTGCGGCTGCGAGATCTGATCCGGTGACGTCGTAGAGACAATGCTGAGTCCAGTGAACGACGGTGGCTTCGGCGGGGTCGCGGTGGCGGAAAGGAGTAAAATCGGTTGCGAGGTCAGCGATCTTGCCTTCAAGCGGGGTGAATTTAAAGGGGAGGTTGAGGGAAGCGGCGAAATCGGCTAATCGACGGCCAGTGGCTTCGAGGAGATCGGAATCAGGGCCGATTCCGGTGATTCGAATGGATTCAATGGGGCGAGGACGAGATGCGAGGATGTGGAAGAGACCCGGCCATTGAAGGCCCTGCATAATGTCGAAATCGACGATGTGGAGACGGGAGAAGGAGTGTATGGATTGGAAGATGGCCTGGTTGGAGGTGAAGTGGGAGAATTTAATGAGAGGGGTGAGGGAGTTGAGGAGATGGAAGGAGCGGGGGATGCGGTGGGTTACGGTTAGTGTTTTGAGAGGAAGCGGCGAGTAGGAAGAGAGGTAGGAGGAGAGGATGCGAGCGCGGAGGGCGTCGGAGAAATAAGCCGCGACTCGTTCGGGGGAAGAGCCGAAGGGTGAAGAGAGGGAGGTGATTTCTGGAAGAAGACTTAGGGCGTCGGAGAGATTATCGACGGCTACGGATTCGGCGCATTGGAGAAGGAGGCTGAGAAGACGGAGTCCACGGGATTCGATCTCCGGCGAGTCGGCTGCGGGTGGGGCTGTTGAGATGTCGAGGTTGGGGTGTTTGAGGGGGCGGGGGTCGTCGGAGGAGGACGGGGAGGAGGAACGCTTAGAGGTCGCCGGAGCAGCTTCGGAGGAGGAGGTGATGGTGGGATTGATCGGGGACTGGGGGAGGAGGCTTTGAAGCATGATGGAAGGGATTCGGGGTTCCAGGATTGGGGAAATGGAAGAGAGAGAGAGATGCTGGGGAAGTGAGTCGGAAATAGGGAAAAAGAGCTATTATAATAATATAACTAACCAAATTACTTAGGATTCCTAAATAGTTTAAGCTCAAATCAAGTAGATTGATCAAAATAAGTAGGAGTTATAGTGAGATTAGGCTCTTTTTTTATCACTATATCATAGAAAACTCAATCTAGTCATAGTAAGAATTTGTTAAGATCTTAAGTAGATATAACGAGCAAGTAAATCCAATAAGTGATAGCTCTTGAATCCGATTGTGATAACAGACCCATTAAGATTATATTTTGGATAGCCGTAGCGATTTATAAAGTTGATTGCGAAGTTGCTGTTCTGATTACAAAAAATTGCTTTCCATCACAGAAATTTTTTTAGTTGAACTGTGACGTTTTAAATAGAAAAGGACGATAAAATTTGATGTGCTTCGATTTAGGTGAATTGATCCCTAAGGTAATGGAGATCCTTGTCTTGATGTCCTGCAAGGATTTGATGTTTGACATACAAGACTGATAAGAAAAAAAGAGATTGAAGATGAGAGTGCTTTGATGACTTAGTTCATATTAAATTTTAAAAGAATTGATAATAGCCCACGAAATTAAAAAGATTCATTTTTTAGTTATATATTAATTTCATAAATAGTCAAATTATGAATATTAAATCCCTATTTATTGCTATAATTTTATGATTATTGTGACCTAGTTAATATTGATAATTCTTTTTTTTTTAATCGAGTCGTATTAATTATTAGACACATGGATTAAAAAAATAAACAAAGTATTAATCAATATTCATTTTACCAAATGAGATAGGATCACTTATTATAGAGGGGAGAGAGAGAGAGAAAGGGAGACTTGGTGAGGCCTTTGATTGATTTTTCAGATGCTTGCAATTTGAATATTTTAGGAGCAGTTTATTGTATAATATTCAAATCTTTATACTTATTGAACCATCATCTTCCTATTCTATTAGTTAAATCTTTATCTAAATATTTAATTTTATAATAAAATATCAACATGTTACACGCAAATGCATATTTTTTTTAATAGGTGTTCTATTTGTAAATATTTATGATTTTGATGATATGTGCAAATTCTTCTTAGATTTTTATTATGAATTTTATTGATCTTTTGTAATCTAGCAAAATGACAATCTTAGCATATTAAACTCTATCCACAATTCGCTCTTTTTTTTTTTCAAAGGAATACATCATTTCTATTAATGATAATCCTCATAACTATATGAGATATATGGCTTAATTGTTTCATCTCTTGGTTAAATTAATTACCATTTCAATCAGAGAGCCAAAATAAAATTGATAGATTAATTGATATTTAATTCAACTAATTTGATTTCATTAATTTGGTGGTCTTACTAAGTAGATTAATTGAAGTTGATGCATTAAATTTGACATGATAAAAAGAATGTTTATTAGTAGTTTAGACAATATTTGTGCTTTTGATTTTGAAATATATAATCTAATAATTTTTGTATTAACTTAGTGAAATTGCATTATTGAATAATAAATATTGTTTAAATATACAATTGAAGAATTTTTTTTGCTCCATGATAGGTCACCAAAAATCTCCTTGATCTTGCACGAATTTTGAGGCATATTTGAATTGTAAACTTTCAAAATTAAATTTGAGATCATCTGAATTACTATCTCAACAAACTTACAGTCAAATTGAACGTCTCGACAAGACGAAGTAAATGACACCAAAATTGGTCCAATCTGAGTCCAAATGAGCTCAAATCAAGGGGCCGCAACATATTTGAAAACTTCAAAGTATTAGTTCGGTAATCAAATAAAATTCAAATATGGCATGCTTATAGTCGAATCAAGTGGCTCGATGAGACAAATCCAACGAGCCCAATATCACTTAATTATGACATCATTTAGGAACTTAAATGTTAAGTAAAAGCTCTTTGATCGAAGGAATCAATATGAGTCGTTTGATGGAGTACTCCAACTTTGTTCTATATTTATGGAGCATGCCATTCTAAAAAATTTATAAATAAGCCATCATTTTTCATATGAGAGGAGAAGGAAAGAGAGAGAACAATGGAGAGCTCTTTAGCATTTTCTAGCTATCATCGTTGCTAACGACCACGAACTATTACTGCCGACAACCACTAACATATAAAATCTTTACTCTCTCCAAAGTACTAACAAGATTTAACCCTGCTTTTGGTTGTAAAGGTCCATTTATGGGCATTTATAATCCCTATTAGGATAATCAAATCATGTTGTTGGGTATAAAAGTTTATCTGTGGACATCTATAATCCCTATTGGGAAAATCCGACCTAATTATTAGGCATTAATTGTCATTATGCGGACACTTGATTTTGTACTCTCCCTCTTCTTCAACTATAAAGAAAGGAAGATCGTTATATCACTTATTGCATAGTAAATTTTGCAACTGGGCCAGGCCGAGTGATATTTTCCTTTCCAGATTTTTCACGTAAAAAATTCTTTGATCATACTGCTTTTATCTGTTCATGTTGAATTTTTGTACACTACTAAGACGTAAAAAATACACTCTACATACTTAAATTTTCTAACATGCAACACTTTGAAAAAAAAAACTCAGCATCTTGTCTTCCAAAAATACTCAACATCTTATCATTTAACTAACATTTAATGACACTTATCATCCATCTTTATTAGACATCTAATGTCAATTGTTCAGTGTTTGATTCTCATTGCATAGAGTTTGTCATTCGTGTATTATCCACGCCACCAGTGCCCAACATTAGACACCTATTAATGCCTAATCATTACTCATTGACATTAGATATCACCCAGTTGACTAGTCATTCCCTCTCTATTCATAAAAAGATAACATTCGACTCATCATACCAAAAATTGGAGGCCTAGCTTCTAGCCTAGGTCTTAACATTTTATAATGCTAGAAAATTTGCATGTATCATTATTCTTTCTTATATAATTTTATCTACCTTAAAAGCTTGAAACATTAATATTAGCACCCTCTCAACATATATATATAATTAACATAGTTTAAATTATAATTTCAACTAAATTGTAATTATCATAGCATGATTTTAATAATTTGCAATTAATATGATATGAAATAAAGCTTAGATAAGACAATTTAATTTTATTATACTGAATTAAAAAATCTCTAAATGAGCAACAAATTCAAGGTTAGCTATTGTGTCTAAAGGAAAAAAACAATAATTATATGTTAGTGGGGACAAAATATAAAAATATTACGTGCTATTTTACTAAATATATTATAAAGTCGTCCACATCTGCAAGGAGAAAATCCAGCAGCCTGCCGTGGCATAGACGGCGTCAATTTATGGCCGTCAGCGCGGGGTAGCGGCCGTCGGGTTGTCTCGAGCTTGGATTTATCCTCGTCCGGTTCCCTCTCTTTTTTTTTTATTTTTATTTTTTTGTTTCTAAGCCTAAAGACCAAAAAAATTATTGAAATCAATAAATCATTCAGGCCTCAGCCGGTTTTTTTATTGGTTCGGTTCGGTTTTTTAATTAGTGGGGCCCACCTCTTGTGTTGACTAACGTTGATTTATTATTATTTTTTTAAAGAGTCACTTTCGAACAGCCGTTATATTATGTAAAATTAGGATAGATTTAAGACAAATTTTAATATTTAATTTGGCTGATAATTATTTTTTAAATGGTGATAAAAAATCATAAAAGTATGCTCCAATGTTTACTCTTATAGATATAACCTTCTTTTTTTAAATAATAGGTTATAGATTTTACACGAGAAGGTTCAAGTAGCTCTAGCAGTAGATAAGCTTAGAAAGTGTCGTCTTAGATAGTTTGGTCACATAACATAATGGCCTTCCGATGACCTTATTAAGAGACATAGAGACTTTGTTAGAAAATATTAGAAATGATCTGTTCTAATTATATTTAAATGAGAATTTGATCATTAATAGGACATAATGGAGAAAGAAGGATTCATATAGCCGATTCTGCATAGTACAATAAAGACTTGTGATTATTTTTATTGCACGCTGTAGATATTATCACTCATTATAATATTTTTATTTGACTTAATCTTTAAATACATATATTGCTAAAGAAAGCTCATTATTTATGCCCTGAATTAGGGGTGTCAAATTTTGACACGACACGAAAACCCGAATGATTATTTGATGAGCAAAAGAGGGCTAGTAGTATTATTTATGTTGATTTTGTTTTAATGAATATGACCTCTTAATTTTTTTTTTTTTTTATGAATATGCCCCAAAACTCCCCTTCTATGCACAATGAAGAGAAAAATTACTTAAAAATGAAACCTCAAGTAACTTTGTAATATTTATAGTAAATTATGGAAATTAAGAAGCCACTAAGTCATTGATGTAGTTAATGCCAATTAGAAGGGCATTTGAATTTTAGTAGTTTGAATTTAAATCTTCAGTGATTTGGATTTAGAAAAGACTCCAAAATAAGAGTAATCAATATGTTATTTTATGAGAGTGAGGTCTACATATATGGAGTCTTCAACTAGAAAAACAAGCAAAAAAATATTTATAATTTTTGGAGATGGCTCAAGTTGATGGTGACTTGAGCAATTTGGGATGTTATCTCATCAATAATTATAGATGAATAAAGGTATTATATTAGATTCAGAATGATATTGTTTAGGTTGTAAATCAAAAGAAATCAAATCGGTGTATGAACTTTGCTGTGTTCAAATTGAAATTTGTATATGATCATCATGACAAGAAAACTTCTATCATATCAAAGGTTTAGTATTAATGCGTTGTGTTGAATCCATGGACATTGATAGTATATAGAACATATAGCTAAATGGCCAAAAGTAGACCTATTTTGAGCAAACTATAATGAGTAGATTAAGTTTATCATCTCCTACATATGACATGATGATGACCCACATGGGAGGTGAGCATTCTATACTCATTGGTGGTGACTTCAAAGTATCGCATGACAGATGTACAAGTAGTTAAACTCCTACTTCAACATAAGTGATATGTCTGCCAATTATGATGCCATGACACACACTCATAATTGTACAAATAGTTTCGAAAGATTTGAACTTCTAAAAATTATTGTAACTCCAATAACTTATAATTTCTTGAACCATTTTTGTATTACAGAAGCAGGCGGAAGAAGATAATAAAAAGGAAATTGTTTTGTTATTAAAGAAAAATCAACAATATTTCAAATCCCCCAAGTCTACAAGTTTGAATTGAATGTTTAGGAACGATTTCAAAGAATTGATGATAAAGATGGATGGTCTGGCGTTGATGATGTATTCAACATAAACCAATAAGGTGATGAATGTGATTCCAACTGCTTTTATGATTAGATTATAATTTGCTTTTGATTGATTGAACCCAAAGTTGATTAATGACATGAAGAATTTAGAACACCGTCATTGCGAGGCCTACTTAAGTTCATAAACCGACTTATTTTATTTACATACAAGCTTTCCTTTTTGTTAATTTGAGATATCTCCCCTTACAGTTGTAACCAAGTAGTATATCGATCCTTGGAAACCTCTTCAAATAGATCACCATTCAAAAAGACATTATTTATACCTATTCATTGAGAATCTAATTTTCTATTTTTGCCAATATCAAAAATATTTTAATAGTAACCATTCATATGTCATCACTCCTATGATATATATATATATATATATATATATATATATATATATATATATTATTTTGGTTTATTATTCCATTCCTATGTCATCACTCCTATGATTTACATATGAATTTGTTCAAATTATCATTGATTTTTTTTGTGTGGATCAAATAATAAATTTCTTAAATATATTTGGTTGGATCAAATATTTAGATGGGGTTTTTAATTATTACATTATTTATTTCAGAAAAAAATATAATATATCAATAATTAATTATTTAAAAATTTCATATTTAAATTTAAAGTAGAATATTACCCATTACTTTTCAAGGCTTCATAAAATACAACGAGATGACATTAAGCTTGAAATCCAAAGGCTATAACAAACAATTTGAAGTTAAGCACTCTAGATTTTGATTAGAATATTAAGATTTCTTTGCAAGGGCTTTCATAATTTAAAATTATATTGTAATATTGCTATAGAAAATGTAGAATCTATTTATAAAATTAATTTTAATAAAAGTATTAACAAAATATAATTTTTAAAAATTATTAGGACTAATGTTAGGCATACAATTTCTTATAATTAATTACTAGTAACAAATATGGTTCTGAAAATCTCATTCTTTAGGATATGATTAGAAGACTTTGTCTAATTGGAAGAACTACATACATGTTTGTATGATACAATATCATCTTGATTAATTAAGTCATTTAATTATCTAGTATTAATGTTATATCATTCTAATCTATGCAATTTAATAATAAGTCACCATTCTAATTATCATATTTTAATCATAGATTAATTAATTAGCCCTAGATATTGATTTTGGTTTGACTAACGCCTCCATATGGCTGATTAGATGAAGTCAATAATTGAATTTGAGCAAAATTTATGATATTGAATTATAATGATTAACCCATTGAGAATTAAGAGGGCTACAATTTATAATTAATATGAATTTAAGAGTTAATTAAAAAAATAAACATTACATATAGCCAAAATGACATCTTTATGAGGGTTAGGATGTTAAGTTGGTATAAAAATAAGCAATAAATATTTAGTTGGCATTCCAGCCAAATTAAATCATATATAGTTTAAGAGGTGTAACTAAAATAAACACACGAGCGCACACACACGCTTTCTCTCTAAATAGAACTTTAATCACTTTATATGCCTCATAATAGTTGTAACTGGCCAAATATTTTATTAGAGAAATATGGTTGAAAAATCAATTCGAACTAAAGTACCATGAATGCTCCTACATCCTCGTTGTTTACGAGTGATACGTCACCAAAAATTGCTTTGATCGAGAGCGAATCTCGAGGCATATTCAAGTTGAAAACTTTCAAAATTAAATCCGGGATCATCTGAATTCCAATTTCAGCAAACTTATAGTCAAACTGAACATCTCAAAGAGACGAACCTAACGACACCAAAATCAGTTCCACTCAAGCCCAATTGGGTCCAAATCGGGGGCTCGGACCACATTTGGAAGGGTCAAGGCATTATTTGGATGACAAAATGATATCCAAATATGACATGCTTATAGTCAAATCGAGCAGCTCGACGAGACGAATCCAACGAGCTCAAGATCGCTGAATTCCGACATCGTTAAGGCACCTAAATAGTTGAAAAACTCTCTATGATTGAGGGAATCAATACGAGCCATCCGATGGAGCATTCCGAACCTTCCCCAGATCTTCTCTATATTTACAGGGTATGCCACTCATCAAAATCTATAAATAGACCCTCACTCTCTACATGAAGGGGACCTTTTGCTGGAGATTGGAGAGAGCTCTAAGGCTTCCGGAGCTCCAGCGCCACCACCGCCGGTGAACCTCCGTTGACCTTCGTCAGACCACCGCCCGGCCGCCGACCGCCGCCGGACTTCAGCCCGACCTTCGTTGGACCACAGCCCAGCCGTCGACCGCCGCCGGACTTCGGCCCGACCTTCGTCCACCCGGCCGACGACCGCCACCGGACTTCAGCCTAACCTTCGTCGGACCACCACCTGGTCACCGACCGCCGCCAGACTTCCACCCGGCCGCCGACCACCGCCGGACTTCAGCCCGACCTTCGTCGGACCACAGCCCGATCGCCGGCCGTCGCCAGACTATCACCCGGCCGCCGACCGCCGCCGGCCTTCCACTCGGCCACTGACTGCCACCTTACTTCTGCCCGACCTTTGTCGGATCATTCCTCGTCAGCTGAACTTTTGTCCGGATGCCGTCGGACTTCCGCCCAAACATCGCCAGATTTTACTCTAACTCTCCAAGCTACTGTAATTTGACCGCCTCTAAGTTTAGGGACGGGTCAACCCTTGTAATTCACTCAAATTTAGTGGAATCTTTTCATTTGGGCGAGGCCCCGTGATTTTTCTTTCTTCGAGCTTTCCACGTAAAAAAGATCGGGTGTTTTACTTCTTTCTTTCTGTTTGTGTGCTGGATATTCGTGCATCGCTAAGATGAAAATTTTACTCACTCTACCATCACGAATCTTCTAGCCCGCAACAACGAGGAACAAGTTATACCGTTCGACACTTCAAAGTTTGTTGATTTCTTTTGTTTGTGATTTGTTCATTTAGCAGTATAAGAAAATCACCAATAGTGAAGTGCAGTTAGATAAATCAGTTTACAACAAGCTTTGACAAAAATCGAAAAAAAAAATTTATATATTTTTGAATAAACATGTACAGTAAGATCTACGTGAATCAGGTCACGTTGATTAAGTTATGAGTAGAGCACACAGCTCACCTTGGCTTGTTGGTTGAGTGCTTAGGCTTCCAACTAAGAGGTCTTGGATTCCCCGCCCCCCCCCCCCCCCAAAAAAAAAAAAAGGTTTTGAGTGGAGCAAGATAGAGATTCAAAGAGAAACATATTTTAACAATGTTCGATCAAAGTTCAAATACATTACCCTTCAAATCATCTGCTTATATCAACATTCTTGTGCTAGACAGAAGAATACAACCGAGTTAGTTAAATATTTATTAGAAAATGGAGCAAAGGATTGAATGTTCAAAGATTATTTCCCTCAAAGATCTCATAGATTCTATATACACAGTTACACATATAAAAAAGAATAGATGTAATATCACTTTGGTGGAACATAGTTCATCATTTTATTAAGAATCACATTCAAATTTGAATCAAACATTATTTTTAACTTTTTTTTCACATTTACAATATTTACCAAAAATTAATTTGATAGCACATGGCTCAATAATTTGCTATTGGCCCACCTCAATTGAAGAATCTTTAAGTCTATATCATTACAAATAATATAATTGTTTTATCCTCTTACAAAAATTTAAAAAATAAATAATATTTTCATAGTGATAGGGTGAGAAGAAGATGCCAAAATACACAAAAGCCAGCAATGTATTGCACAAAATTAATGCTTGAAAGCAAAGTTTCCAATAGAAAATTTTACATATTTTTCAATAAACCCAAAATATACATTAATTTGCATTAGTATGTGAAAATATATTACAATTGTACCTTAGGAATTGCAACAAATAAATATTTGTTAAATATATTTGAAATTATATTTCATTTTTTAATTACATATAATTTTATAATTTGTTTTATATTGCTTCCAAATTTTAATTTTTTTAAGTAAAATATTCAAGAAAATATGCCAATTTTTCACCTAAATAATATTTTTTCTAGAAAAATATGCACATAATTATATTCAAGAATTTTTAATTAGCCTGAATAAATTCTATTTTCCTTACCATCTTTTTCTTGTCCAAGAAAAAAGAAGAAGAAGAAGAAAATGATAAAAATAGTGAAATTTATATGCCATATGAATTCTTCCCCCATCTATGAAAATTAATGCTTGCTGACATAAAAAATTAAAGAAAACATTCCTTGGCTTAATATAAATTAAATAATTAATTATATTATATTTTTTGTCATAAAAATAGATTTATGATGATATTGAAATTCATTATATTTGTTTTAATTTACAATTTTTTAAAATGATTAGCAATGATCTTATTTAAAATTATGTTCAACCATAGCTATATTATTTGAGGGTAATTTTGTAAAAATGAAAATTACTATGGAGACATATGTCCATGTTATTTTTTCATTTGAACCCTTCAACAAAATCATTTTATATTATGATTTTATTTTTAAAATTTTGAAATTTAGTAGATAAATATGATTGAAACTTGAAAGTATAAACTAATCTTAGTTAAAAATGCCTAGAGGGTTTTTTTTTCAATATTTAATAATTTTATTAACATCATTGATATTTATAATTATGAGTACCAACACATTTACTAAATTATTTAGACAAAATTGGGATTATAACTCATCAAAATTTGATTTTCATAAATTACAAATGTTAGATTCAAATTAAAAAATTTCTTTATAAATGAATTTCGTATTTTATTTAGTTATTTAATCTATCCTTCTCAGAATAAAAAAATGAAAATAAATCGGTCAAATCATGCAAAAAATAATCATAAAAATAAATTTTGTATTTAATATGATTTTCATATGTTTTGAATAGTAGTTCTTTCATTTCTTAGTTATTAAAATATTATAATCTATCTAAAAATAGGAGAAAATAATTTGCAAGTCAAATGAAAATAATTACAAACTTTGGCATTTGTAATGGCCTGGCATTAAAAAATAATTAATTCATTAATCCAATTAATCATCATTAATTAATTAGTGTTCCCTATGACATAAAAATAAGCACAATTAAATTTTATGAGTTAGGTTTTGGGACAGTTTTTTTGCCGGTCTGCTTTCAGATCGCAACCACAATTTCTATTTGGTTACTATTTTTTTTATGTTTTCAAAAAAAAATTTATACTAGAAAGTTACTTCCTACAACAGCTTTAAAAATTTATTCTCTTTATAATAATTTTATAAAATAATAAAAAATTGTCTCAGACGAAGTCTTAGATGGAGAAAGTAAAAATGCATAGAACTATGACCTTTTTTATTGGGCTGCCAAAGTGAAGCTCATGTGGCCTATATATGATGGGCCGTATGATAGGCCTTGTGGGCTTTAACACATGCCTAAGCAAGGTGATCGACAGCAAACTAATCACCTTACTTGTAATGGGAGTATGGGACTAACCAATTCATTAAGAATAAGGGTAGGGCTGATAATTTTATTTAAATTTTAAAAAATTATTTGAACATTAATATATTGAGTTAAAATTGATTTACTTTGATTTTAAATAATGTTGCAGTTCCTTTTCTCATATATAACTTTGATACGTCATCGGAAAATTATCTTGATCGGGCACGAATCTCGAGGAAAAATTCAAGTTGGAAACTTCAAAAATTAATTCGGAGACTATTTAAACTCCGATTTCAGCAAGCTTACAGTCGAACTGAGCGTCTCGGAAATACGAATCCAACAACACCAAATTCGACTCAATCCGAGCCCAAACGAGTCCAAATCAAGTACCCGAAGTGCTGTTGGAAGCATCAAACAGCAATTTGAGTTACCAAACGATCTCCGATTTTGACGAGCTTATAGTCGAATCGAGCAGCTCGATGAGACGAATCCAACGAGCCCAAGATCGTAGAATTCTGATATCATTAAGACCTTCAAATACTTGATAAACGGTTCACGATCAAGGGATTCAATATCGACCGTTCATCCGGATCACTCCTTATTTGCCCTTGATCCCTCACATATTTACGGGCTATGCCACTCCAGAAAAACTATAAATAGCCCCTCATTTCTCTTAAGAGGGGACCCAAGCTAAGAAGCCAAGAAGAGAAGAGAAGTCTAGGAGGAAACTGCTCCTCCTCGACCACCGCCGGAACTCCGCCGGAACACCACCGGAGCACCACCTGGTGCCGGAGGGACGCCGGAATTCTGCCCGATGCTAGAATTCTACCCGACGTCCGAGTGACGCCGGACTTCTTTCCAAGTGACGCCGGAATTCTGTCTGACGCCCGAGTGACGTCGGAACTCTGCTTGGCCTTGTAATTGATACTCATTGTAATCTGATCGTCCTGAAGTTAAAGGACGAGTCAGCCTCGTGTATTTCAAACAACACTAGTGGAACTTTTTCAACTGGGCGTGGCCCCGTGGTTTTTCCCTTTTTCAGGGCTTTCCACGTAAAAATCCTGGTGTTTCTTTCACTCTTCTGTTTGTGTGCTGGATATACGTACAACGCTGAGACGGAAATATTAAACTCTATCGCCGCGTATATTTGAGTCCGCAACAAACTTAAATGATATTCATTTGTACACAACTCATTTATATTATTTAGGAAATTTTTACTACATATTAGGTGTAGTTTATTGGGGGAAATATATCCAAAAGTTCATTTATGACCAAATTACCCCTCTTTTGTATACGTGAAATGCTTATTGCAGTTCTCCACAAACTAATTTGGTTCAAACTGGCTTGAAGTGAAATTTTATTTGAATTATGCTCAAAGCTTATAAGCTTTGAGCATAGTTTGAGCTTGCTTCAAAGTTTCCTTCACACATTGATCCCATTAAGCCTTTTCTAATGAGGTTGTTTCAGCTACGAGTAATTACCAATATCTCATCCACAACGAGCCTCATCTTCTCTTCACAAGCCTTCAATGTCATCGTTGCCTTCCCCGGTGAGCACTTGTCTCCAAATCTTCACCTCACGTGCCACCACTCTCATTTGTGAACCCTCCCATCAAAAAAAAATTTTCCCTCACACATAAGGCCCCTAACAAGCTTCATTAGTCCTGATTGTGAGCTCGCAATGAACTCCCATTGCAAAATCCTGAGGCGTGATACCAAAATGCATTCTCTAACGCTTCGTTGGCCTTGGTTCAATGTGATTGAACTATGTTCGAATTTAAAATTTTTTTTCTCAGAATAGGCTTCAAAAAATAGTTCGGGACTCCGAGAGAGGCAACTTAATCCAAAATAACTTTTAAATATATTTTTCCTTAGAAATGAAATTATGATCCTATTTATCTAATTACAGCGTTATGGAGCATATAAAGTCATTTTTCCCTTTATTTATTTATATAATCAGATAATTTTGAATAAAAACTTAAAAATCATTTTGAATTTAATAAAACAAATTTAATATTAACTAATTATTCTTTTATGTATGTAAGCATACTCCTTTGTCATTTAACAAATAACTCTCTAGGAAATTCTTTAAAATATTCAACTTATAATAATTTAACAGGGTTGCAAACCTAAAGCAAATTTGTAAGAAAATAATAAAAATTAAAAGAGAGATGATATGCCACATCAGCCACCAAGAAGCTGATCAAGCATGATCCAAGAATCATTATGGTGACTTAATGATGAATATGGTAGGCCATTTTTGATGGGATTAATTAATACAAATGCTTAGACTAATTAAGACTGCATGACACTATTTAAGGACCAAATAATCTCCAAATATTGAGTGCTTATAATAAAGACTAATGTCTTGATGAAAGGTCTTGAATGAGCCCATGATAATTCAATTTTGATGGCATTCAAACATTTAAATACATATAAAACAACATATGATTCAGGGAATCAATACATGACGTTTGATGGAATGCTTAAAAAATTTGGCTAAAATGAGAAAATAGTATACATTAAAAAATTATAAATAAATAATCATTCTTCACATGAAGGGGATGTAAATTAGGACTTGGAGTTAGGCTTGAACCCAAAAAGGGAGAGAGTTGAAAGATCTAAATAAATTCAAAGCCCGATATTATGATCGACACTGGCGATCATCGCCATCGATTATCGTCACTCGACCTCGTCTCCAATTAAGATTATTCAACCACCATTGTTTGAATAACTTCTTCCTATTGCTACCACCTTCCACATAGCAATGTTGACGCACACCATTGCTATTAAAAATGATGCACACTATTGACACCAATGTTAATGCCCTATACTTTGTTACCATCATCACTAATAACTTCAATGCACATCATTAACACCAATGTGGATGCCTGCCAATTTTGTCACTCATTTTCTCCAACAAACTCCAACATATGTCATCACCAATCAGCCCAATTAATGTTGTCAACACCAACAATGATGCATGCTAATTTCATCACCCTCCATTTTTAATAACATTAATGCTTGCTATCACTAAACTGTCAGATACCCACCATCAACATCAACCACAACATTGCTAACAATGATGTCCATTCACCAACTTGGACATCACTTACCATCACCACCATCGCTTATACCTAATGTGGATAGAAGGCTTATGCTAAACTTCATGGTCTTTTGTCTCCCCTCCTCTATGCATAACAATCAAGTATACCATCAATGATCATTGAAGATAACTCCAAAGCCTCAATACTCTTCCAACATCCATAATAAAAGCCATCATCCACAATTCATTTTATTATATTGTATCAACACTTATCCAGTTGTAGAGAAGGGCATCATTTATAACCTAAAATATACACTAGTTATATAATTTCAACTAGGCAAGTCACATTAATTTTTCTCTTTATAGGTTTCCACATAAAAAAATATTATCTTACAAAAGATGCTCTTAACCTATATTATATAATGATACTCTCTCTTCCTATCATAATAAATTTTCTAGCACTTAGTATACTCAATACATAATATTAACATATGAATTATTAAGACCCTTTTATATATATATATATATATATATATATATATATATATATATATATATATATATATATATATATATATATATATATATATATATATATATAAAATAAATTATTTTTATTGTGTGTTATGATATTCCTTTTAATACTTATCACTTTAAATTTTTATTCAATTTAGGCGTCAATACACGTTCTTTAATTAGATCATTTTTATATCTATAAATATTGTGTACTCTTTTTTGTGTAAAATGAACTTTTCCTTCTCAATTATAATCTCTTATATGGTATCAAAGCCGCTAACCTTAATCCGATTTTTTCCCTTATTCTTCCATGGTTGACGCCTCCTCCATCATCTCAATCCCTCATCGCCATCAATACCAATACGAAAATTAAACTCACCCCTTCCAATTACTTATCGTGGTGATTTCAATTTCATACCATTCTTATTGAGTTTAATCTTTTGGGATTCATAGATGGATCTTATCCATGTCCATCAACAACCTTTACAAGCATGAGCAGAGCTAGAAATTTTAATTTGTGGAGGCTCAAATTTATTATTTTTTAAAATACTCTCAATCTTTTTGGGTCATTTTTTCCCCCTTAAATTTAATATCTCATAGTGAAATAATATCTTGATCTATCAAGAATATACATATCTATTTTCAATAAATTATTATATTCTAAATTCTATATTATATTAATTGTAAAAATCTACGATTATATTATTTCACTTTAAATATTGAGATGTTGGTTTTATAAAAAAAGAAATTTATAACATATTCTATATATATGCACACACACACATGCGCGCACGCGCGTTTGTGTGCGTGATGTTTAGTGATGCAAATTACATGTTTTTCTAATATAGTACTTTTGAATAAAATTATTAATTACAAACTTATGTCAAATAAATAAAATTCGCTAAGGTATTGATATACAGTTTAATAATAATTTAACTAAAATACTATAAAAAATGTCAATAAAAGATTTTATGGCCTATTGGATAAGGGTGCTGTCTTTCAAAGCATGAGTTTTGGGTCTTAGTAACCCCTTTATTTTGAGTTATCCTAAGGGTAATATCAGTCTTAAATTAAAGTAAATATATGTGGGCCTTTCATGAGCCTGAGTTAGTAAAGTAGATAGATGTAGGCCTCTCATGGGTCTTAGTAAAAAATAAACTTTAAGTTTTAAATAATGTGAGGTTTCACTGGGTCAGTGGGCGCCCATGCCCCCAGGCCCCCACTTTAAATCCACCCATAATTATAAGTGATGGCAATGTTTCAAATTCTGTCTACTCACTATGGATTCGACATGATCAACTTATTCTTAATGATATTACCGGCTCTATCTCTCCATACATGATTCTATTTATTGCTTCATCTCTTACATCGCACGAGGCATGGAATACTCTTGTAAATACCTATGTCAAACCATCTCTTGGGAGTTTCACACTTAAAGAAGATCTCCATCTTCTTACCTAGGAAACAAAAGCAATCACTAAATATATGCAATGGTCAAAATTATTGTCGGTGAACTTGCAATGCTTGGTCACCCAATTGACGAAGATGATCTCACACTAAAAATCCTAGGAGGTCTTAGATGATGAATATAAAGGTCTCTGCTCGGCCATGCATGTGTGCGAGGCACCCATCACCTTTGAAGAGCTACATGAAAAACTCATAAACTTTGAAGCCCATCTCAAAGTTGAAGCACAGTAGAAATTAACTTTCCAAACATGTCAGCTACTACCAATCATGCTCAAAAGCCTAAAAACTACACCAAAAATCCACCAAACTACAAAAATCATGCCTTCTCCACTTCAAAAACTAATCCAAACTTTCATCGAATCAACAAAGTTCAAAACCACCAATTTGATCCTTATCTTGACAAATGTTAACTTTGTTGCAATAAGGTCATTTAGCACATTGATGCCCCAACTTTACCTATGCACCAACTTCCTTATAACAATCCAAATCAAATGCATCTTTCCCCCTCAAGCTCATGTGGCATATCCTATAGCATCATCTGAAACAAATTGGTTCCTAGACTCTGATGCCTCTCACCATGTCATGACTAATCTTCAAAATCTATCCACACACTCAAAGAATCCTATGATAGAAAACATTCACATTGGTGATGGTACTAGGCTTCCAATTGCTCACATTGGCTCAACAACTATATTTTCTTCTTCATCCAAACCATTCATCTTAAACAATATTTTTTTTGCATTTCCTCTATAAAAATGAATCTTATTTTTGTTTCACAATTTTCCTCAAATAATAATGTCTCTATTAAATTCTCACCACATTCTTTTCATGTGAAGGACATTTGCATGGGGAATATACTAGTGCAAAGTAAAACTAAAGATGGTGTCTATGAGTGGCCTCGTTCATCATCTAACAAATCATTCATTGCCATCTCTACCACAAAACCCTCCATTGATAAGTGGCATCTTCGCCTTGGTCATCCATCCATCAAAATCCTACATTACCTAACCTCTCATCATAATTTATCATTATATAACTCAAATGTATCACAACTTATGTGTAATTCATGCTATTGTACTAAATCTCACAAGTTACCATTTCATTCATCCTTTATCACTAGTCACATCTACTTGATCACTTGATGTGCTATATTTAGATGTTTGGACCTCTCATGTTCACTCATTTGATGGATACACATATTATATTACTTTTTTTTTATCATTTTACTTGTCATATTTAGCTCTAAAAACTTAAACATAAATATGAAGTTCAGCGTTATTTTCTTTGATTTAAAACATTGGTAGAAAAATACTTTCAACTCCCAATTATTTACCTACTCTGATAATGGTGGTGAGCTTATCTCTCTTAAACCTCATCTTGCCTCTCATGTCATATTTCATCTCACAACCCCTCATACACTCTAAAACATAATGGCTTGGCCAAATGTCGTCATCACCATATTGTTGAACATCCCTTACTACATCATGCACATCTTCCCCTTCCCTTTTGGACACATGCTTTTCTCACCGCAACCTATCTTATTATTCATTATATAAAACTCTCATAGTCCCCCTCCAACCGAAACCAACATTAACCTCTGGACTCATATACCTCCTAAATTTTCTAAATCACCCTCTACTCTACATAATTCACCAAAAATTGCTCACTTGCAAACTCCTCCCAATATCCAAATTCAAATTGATATTCAAACATACACTAATACTCCACAATTAATAATTCAGGCTCCACACTCTTCATTGCCTAATAAAATTCATAAAATATACCATTGACCACACCAAAAAATATCCTTATTATTGTCTACTCCAGCCATTTATAAAATATTAACTACAGCTTTTCCAAATAACCTCTAATCATTTCAATCGGTCCCATAAACTTCAATGCACTCATTAACTAATAATAAACCACCCTTGTCATACTCTCTCGACAATCAGTGTGAAATGACAAATCATTTGAATTTACATGCATTAAATACACCACGAAAATAGTTTCCAATTAATGTCGCAAGTCCCACTCCAATTACCATATATACAAATTAGCTCCATTTCTCTCACCTCCAGTGGATCCAATCCCTCCAGCCTTCTCTTCCTCATCCACAAGCCAAGCAACTCGTCCAACCTCTGTTAATCTCAACCCAGCTCTCGCAACTCTCTCCACTACTCAAAATGACATCTTGCTTCACCCTCAACTTTTGCTTCCCCCCACAATAGTCATCACATGTAAAGTCGAGCAAAAAATAATATTCACAAACCCCTCACCAATCTCATTCTCACTACCTCCCTTTCACCCTCTCATGTGCCTAAATCAACCTCTATTTCACAAGTCATGGAACACCCTGAATGACATGATGCCATGTCGGAGGAGTTTATTGATCTTTTACATAACACTTAGAATCGTGTTCCCCCTCATCTATTACAGAATATTATTGGTTGAAAATGGGTGTTTCGCCTCAAACATAATCTTAATGGCTTTATCAATCGCTACAAAGCTCGTCTTGCAACTAAAAGATTTCATCAACACCAAGACATTGCCTTATCATGAGACATTTAGCCTAGCCATCAAATCAACAATGATTTGACTTATACTTAGCCTAACCCTCTCTAACGGCTAGTTACTCAAACGCCTTGACATTAATAATGCATTTCTTCATAGTCATCTCACTAAAGATGTCTACATGCTCCAATCACTAACTTTTCAGGATTAAAATTACCCAATTTCATGTATGCAACCTACAAGAGACCATTTATGGTCTCAAATAAGCTCCTAGAGCTTGGTATCAACAACTTCGTAATTTTCTTATATCCATCAATTTTGTTAACTCAAAGTTTGATACATCTTTATTTATTTACTCACAATAACATCTCACCTTGTTTATCTTAGTTTATGTCGATGACATAATTCTTACATATAGTGATTTAAATCACCTTCAACAAGTCATCAATAAGCTTGCCTTACAATTCTCTATCAATGACCTTGGAGATCTCTCATACTTTCTTGGTGTTGAAGTCATTCCCTCCCCTCAAGGTCTCTTCCTTTCTCAGCACCAATAAATCCAAGATCTTCTAGAAAAAGACCCATATGGCCAATTCAAATGAAGTCACCACTACTAGGTCTTCGAATCATATGCCAACCATTCTTGATGGCATCACCCTCCCTCGATGCAATTAAATATCGCTCCATAGTTGTTAGACTTCAATATCTCTTTTACAAGATTGAATATAGCTTTTGTAGTAAACAAACTTTCACAATTTATCCACCAACCAACCTCAGTACACTCAAGCGCTGCTAAGCACTTGCTTCACTATCTTCGTGCCACCATCAATCATGGGATATTTTTACGCCGCCACTCCCCACTCTCTTGACATGGCTTCTCTTAAGTCGATTAAGCTGGCAACATGCTGATCGTACCTCCACTAGCGCTTATGTTATTTTTCTTGGTCATAATGCTATCTGATAGTGTTCCAAGAAACAACACACAATTGCTCATTCCTCTACGGAAGCAGAATAACACGTTATTGCTTATATTGCAATTAAACTCACTTGGTTACAATCCATTCTTCATGAACTTGGCGTTAAATTATCTATTATACCTATAGTCTATTGTGACAATGTTGGTGCCACCTACTTATGCACCAATCTGGTCTTCCATTCTCACATGAAACACATAACCGTTGACTTCCATTTTGTCCGGAAAAAAGTTCAAAATAGAGATCTTTGTGTTTCTCATGCCTCATCTATTGGCCAACTTGCAGATGCACTCATCAAATCTCTATCTCGTCATTTCCATAATCAACTTCATGTCAAGATTGGTGTCCTCCATTGGGACTCCATCTTGAGGGTACATGTTAGAGAAATGTCATATATTATTTTTATTGAGTTTTATATATTTTTTAATACTTACCACATTAAGTTGTCATTCAAATTAGATGTTAATGCTCATTCAATTTAGATGCTAGTGCATCTTTTTTTATTAGATAATTTTTGCATTTATAAATATTGTATAAGCCTTTAGTAATGCCAAGAGCATTATCATCAAAATCAAAATTAAATAGGTTTGACTATAACTGAAAAAATAAAATAAAAGAATTGTATTCTAGGCTTGATTGATTTACACCATGCTAACGCCGGAGAGATGAGCGAGCGAGGAGGGAAACGGAAGAGCAGCGGGTCGGCGTCGCCGTCATCATCGCCTGCGCCGGCGAAATGCGATGCGCTGCAGCGCGCTCTAATAGAGTGCCATCATCGCATTCACGACGAACTGCAGCGCTCAATCGCTTGCCGTCATCTGAACCGTTCGCTTGCAGAGTGCCTTTTGTCTGCGTCCTGCCCGGAGGAAGCTGAGGCTGTTCGATCGTTGTGCTCGAGTGCAGGCACCTCCCTCAAGAGATCTCAGTGCCGCGATGCCCAACTTTCCCTCTCTGTCTGCCTCGCATCTCGCCAGGAGTCCGATTAGGAAAACCCTAACCCTAACCATTTTGTTACCGCGCTGAGAAAGGTTTCATCATGGTATGAATTCTTTTTTATTGATTTTTTTTTCTTTTGTTTACTTGTATGATTAGATTGGAAAGCCATATTGTGTGGAGCTGCCTTTTGGTTCGTTGATATAATACCATGTGATGTTAGGTTCTTAGTTGACGTTACTTGGTTTGTTTGGTGATATTTTAAGGGCTATTTACATACATGATATCTATAATTCGTTTATTTACATATTTAAGATTTAAACTTTACTATTGACTTAACTTACCACTCCTTGAACACCATTGCTCCTATTTGCGATCCTGAATTTATGCAAGACAAAGAAGAGGTGTAGAAAATAACAACGGGATCTCGTTAGCTACGGGACGACTAGCGTGTGGATCCCCGCTCTCGACAATGAAGAAGAGATACGGAAGATGAGATGGGATTTGGCCAATGATCGGACCGATGGCATGTGAAGATCGGCAATGAAGAGGATATGAGGAGGTCATGAGTGGAACTTGTTGAGGAGCAACAGGGAAGAGCATTGATGGGACCGAAGAGCCTGCAAATCTCATTGAGGAGTGACAGGGACAAGCCTTGACAAGACCAAACAACCTATGAAGGGGAAGCTTTGATGGAAATTAAGCTAAGTGATGATTATGCATTTTTATTCTTATTTGAAGTTTCAAGTGTTAGATGAGTAAATTATAAAGTTTAGTTGTTAAATATGTAAATAGGAAAATTTCAAGTATTATACATATGTAAATCATCCTATCTTTAAGTAACGATTGTGTAAATAACATTTGAGTTATATTTTAGAGGGATTTACATATTTATATATTTAATACTCAAATGTTACCATTTACTTATATAATATTTAAAACTGTAAATAAAAAAGTTACACTAACTTTTGTCAACGTCGTTGCTCCCATGGATGACTTCCAAATGAGTTCTCGGTGATCCCTTCGTGAATTCTTTATCACTAATCTTTGCACCTTGCTAGTTAAGTCACCACCTTTGTACGTCGTGAATTGACGCCCTTGCCAACGACATCCCGGTGCTCCCAAGATGATCCTGCCTCAACTTCTTCACATCTTCATTGTTAAACTTTACACATTATTGGTCCTGTTGGCAGTGAGATCTCATTGCATTTCCCATACTTCTTCGTCATCTAGGGTTTCAAGAACAAGCATTGATGGCATTGATGGAAGTTAAGGTAAGTAGCATTTTCTTATTTAAAGTTTTAAATGTTATGTGAGTAAATAGTAGGTATTAAATATGTAAAAACAAATAGTTTAACGTGTTATGTAAATTCCTCACGTATGCCATCTAGATGCAGGCATATCTTGGTCAAATTGAAAATATTCAGATATTGAACTAGCTAATTGTTAAAATAAATTGCTAAAAACCTTATTAAAAGAATGAATAAAAAGTTCAATATGATAGATTTTACACTATTCAGAAATTGTCCTTACATCAATTACATGAATTCCATTTTAGTTTGTGATGTTACAATTACAAGAGTTGACTCTTTAAATGGAAGGCCAGAATAGTTACAATCATGAAAATAACAATTTTGCCTCCAAAACACTACATAAAATATACCCTTAGTGGAATCCACGGAAACAAGTAATAGATCACTAGCAGGGACCGAGTCAATAGCAATATCAGACTCCATAAACCTTCTACACAAATGACTACAAAAGAATATATTTTAATCATCGTTAATTGTTCTAGAGGACATAACATTGTTCAAGAAATATAGTGTAGATCCAAATGCAACTTTCTTGATATATAAAGCTACTATTTGAATAATAATGTTTCTAGTTAGCACTGCTATTTAAAGAACGTTGAACCAAACAACATTTTGAAGTGGTAGAGCTTTATGGGTGATTATGGATTTTAAGCCTTTTTGTAGAGTGATGTCGAGTAGAGGAAGTTTACCCTTTTTTGGGATTTTTTGTGTTTATTTGTCATATGTTAGAAGGCATAAAAGGGACCTGAAGGTAATTCATGATGTATTATTTACACAATAAGTTTAGGAAACTCTTGTCACTATGTATAATATTAAATCTTTGCCTAAAACTATTTTGTAGCTACACATTATATAGAATTTTCGCCCCTTTAAAATTTAGGATAAACTCTTTTGCCTCTTCTCACATTAAATTGTGGTTTTATCATTGTGTTTACAGTCATAGAATCACTAACTGAGCAGTCTACACTTTGCAGAAGTTGTTTATATTAGAAGTTTAAGAATGATGGGAAATTTCTCTAATATAGTTTTTGTTATCCTGTTACCAGAATATTTGTTGCTTTATTTTCTCTAGTAAAGTGGTGATTTAGAATGCAACATATTGTAGTTCTTTAGATATAGTTCTAGTTCAAATACATTGTAGGCATGATTGAGATATGATTAAGTGGTGCCCAAGGAGCGAGTAAGGCTGGGAAAAAGTTGCACAAGAGGAGAAGGCGACTAGGGATGCAGATCCGACGATTGAGGAGCATCGAGATTGTGAAACCGATGAATAAAGAGAGATGAGGAGTGCTCTGAATGCAGTTTTAGTGAGATTTTAAGTTAGATTGTTAAAGCGGAGTGACGAAAAATATCTATCCACAAGATCATGTGGTGTGCACTTGTTTTTAAACTCCAAAATTCCATGTTAATTGGTTAAACTGAAAATAATAGAAATTTCTGATCGCAAGATATGTGGTGGTTAACCATTATGCATTGGGTGATAATGGAAGAGTTGCGCCTGACGCATGTAGATGCCCCTTCATCAGTTTGGACTACTGAACAATTTGGCAATAATGCTATGGGCATGATAGATATATTTTTAAGTGATCTTCAAAGTGTGAGGTAACATAAAAGTCTCACCATAGGAGAAGACTGAGTATGCAAATCTATTTACTGGGGTTTATTGAGATGAGGAGGTTATTGGATCTCAACTGAAAGAGGCCGATATCAGAAGCTGATATCGTGAGATGCATTATGCAGCTATTGCAAAAGCATGCAATTTTAGTACCCACGTATCCGTTAAAAGAAAAGGTGATCACCATGTGTCTTGGGAAGGACATTAATGATCGACCACTGGGGTGGCTGTAAAGGGTTTGCCCAACACTCGCAGCCCAATTAAACACTTCAATGGTTAAGACTACAGAACAATTTATCTAATATGTTGTTGTCCTGGCATTGATATGCTAAGCGATATGTGAGAAGCAAGTAATGTAGAGGAAGAGACGCCTGGGATAAGAAGATTGAGGAGGTATAAATACGACGATTGGAGTGCTTTTTGATGGGGAAGCTGGTGTATCTCTATCAGAAGAGATGGAGTTAATCTAATTAACAAGATAGTTTGGTAATGTAGTCCAGGTTTTAAGGTGGATTTAGTAAATCCTAGGTATGTTAAATCTTGAAAACTATTTAACAAGATGGTTGTTATATTCTATTAAATCCCGTGAAATTGTTTGGTAACGTAATCCAGGTTTTAAGGCGGATTGACTCATTTAAAAATTAAATTTTATGTGTTATGAATTTAATTTACTTGTTAAGTACGAGTTACTTATTAATTTTAGTTTTAATTATCCTCAATAAGTTATAATGATAAATAATATAATTAGAAATTAGCTTAATTATCAAATAATTTAATTACAATTATAGTATTATTTATCAAATTACATATGTAGGTGTTAATTATATTGATAAATAATATAATTATTTGACATTTTAATTATATTGATAATTATCAGATTAATTGGTTAATTATTTTTTGAAATTACTAATTATTTAACTAATACTCTTAGTAATGATTTAATTAATTTTTAAGTATTATTTAATTAGTTTTAATTATTGATTATACTATTAAAGATCTTATTAATCACTTAAATATTCTACAACTAATTAATTATTTCTACTTCAAATTATATTAATTAAACTTTTATTTTAAATTTTAATTACTAATTATACTAATAATTATTTTATTAAGCTAAATTATATTATTAATTATACAATTAATTATTTAATTAATCAAATTAATTGTTAATATTTTAAATTATTTAAATTAGTCGATTAATTTCTAATTTAGATGGAGTGCATCTAGCTGCGTCAATACCTTACCCGAATCGAGAAATTTCATGTTCAGGTAAACCCGTTTTTAATACGGGTCGGGTTTGTGTTCAGTAATCTGACCCGTTTTTAAAATCGAGTCGGATTCGGGTTGACCTGAAAACCCGACGCTGACCCGATTATAACCTGCGTTTTTTTAGTTTAGGGTTTTAGTGAAATCCTAGTTCACATGCGGCGTGCTGCTCATCTATTCTCCATCTCAAAATTTCTGATTTCTCCTGTCTCGACTCTCGACTCGCATTCTAGGTTTCTAGTGTTCTCTCTTCTTCTCTTCTCGAGCTCGTCTGTTCTCGAAACTCGACCTTGCATGTACTCGATTTCTCTCGTCGGTGCCTACAGCCTACGACGAAGCCGCACCTTCCTGGCCGAACCAATTTTTTATTTGTTTGTATCTCTTTGCCTATTTAATATTTAGGGTTATGGTTATTTTGTGTTGATGATTTTGGAAGTTACTAGGATTCATTGATTCAAGTTTTTTCACGGTTTCATATATATATATTAAACCCAAAGGCCTTCATGTTAAACATAAAAGAGTACAAGTACATAGCATAGAAAGGGCTTGCTAAAGCTCCCAAGAGCACCAGTACAAGAAGGAAAATAACCTAATGAGCCAGAAAATAAAAACAAAACAAGGATTAAAACGATTACAAGAGAGACAAAGTGAAGAGGAAGCGGACTCAGGAGGCAATGCACCACATCCACCCCAGACCAAGCAAGGGCCCTCCCTAGGAAGCTGCAAAAAAGAAGTGACAATCCATAATCCCTCCCACAAAAGGCCACCAAGGTTGCCAACAAGCTAAGCCCAAGAGGTAACACACTGAACCTCGTCATCATAGTCCAGAAAAAACCACCATCTAGCCGAGAGATCACCATCCAACCAAGAATCCAACAATAAAGCATATCGCACATACTAGAAGGGACCATTAGTAAACCAGAAGAAAAAGCATCAGCAAACCAAACCAGAAGAAAACTCATTTCTTCTTCGATTTACTGCTTACTATATTTAAAGGGAAGGTCACCTTCCACAATTTGTAGACTTCTCATATCAACATTGTCCTTCGAATCTAAAGAATTCTCATCCTCTCCATCCGTTGGGGGAAAAATCAACATTTTACCAATCCCCATGCATGATCTCATAATCCCTAACACTATAAGATAAACGCGGGATCAAAGAAACATTAGAGATAATCGAAATTGGCACATCAACCAATCCCTCATTACCCACCAAATGATCATTCCCCTTAAGCACAGGAATATCAGCACCCTCTCTACAATTAAGCGTCGAAAACCCAGCTTCAGTGGGAACACAGTCACGGTTATCAGTATCACAAGTATCATCCTCATCATAAAATTCAGCTTCACCTTCACTAATAGAAATTTTAACGACAAGGCTGGTGACCAAATTAAACGGACCACCAGCCACAACAACCTCACAACTGTGAGGTAATTCAGATAAACAACCTCCATCCAAAAAATTGCCAGTGGAAGGAACATCCGGCCCGACAATTGGCAACGCCACGTCAATGTCATTTACTCCTTGGTTAGGAGGAACCATCACAACATTCGAGGCCACCAAATCAACAGCAGATCCACCATCAGAAGCAATCGGAACCACAGGAATAACAGGAGAAACATTATCAGAAGAACGTGTGGAAGGACCAACCGTCCCAGCAACCTCAACCCCATTACCCACCAAAGCCAAAGACGGACTCAACGGATTAGAGGTAACAAAACCAACATTAAACTCACTAACAACATTTACCACATTAACAGTTTCATTCCTAACAGGGTTAATAAGATTCGCAGAAGTAACAAGAATGGGGGCAGAGGACATAGAACGACACTCTTCCCGGACATGACCAATAGCTTTACAGATATCACAGAAGGGAGGAAAAACCTCCATTTGCACTTTCTGGATGTAACCCAATTTATCAGGACCGAGCCACACTTTATCGGGATAATTTTTAGTGATGTCCAATTCTACCAGAACACATGCCAGGGAGGGCCGCGAGCCAACAGAGGTGACATTATCAACTTTTAGCGGGCGGCCAAACAAAGAACCTAATGCATGAAGAATACGGGAGGCGAATAGATGGGGCCGTAAATTGGGGAAGGAAATCCAAATGGGTATAACCGGGGATTCAACACCTACATCAAGGGAAGGGGACTATTTTGTAAGTTTCATGTAGCAATTGAAAACCAGGTAAGAACGATGGCAAAAAACCCTACTATAATTCATGTCATTCGATAATTTAATCAACACATGAGAAGAATCAAACAAGGTAACAGAAAATTCAGCGGACAACTTAAGATTGAAAAAAAATCTTCGGATGGTATCCAAGCTAGGCCGACGGGAGTGGAAAAAATCAACCAAGGCAAACTGGAATGGTGTCGCCAACGAAACAATCTCCTCCTCAGAGGTCCACACAGCAGGTAAATCACGAAATGTAGTCTTTTTGATAGACGGGAAACAAACATCCGAAACATTATCATATAAAGCGTCCAAAAAAGATCACGACTTCTTGGATCCATCCAAAAAATTAGGATCCAAGAAACGCTTCGTCCCCATGCCGGCCACCAGGGCCGAAGGGGACGAAATAGGAAAAGACTTCCCTGAAACCAGAAAGCTCCAGCAGCAGGACGTTGATGAAAAGCATTCGTTGGGAGAGACGCAGGCAAAACGAGGCGGGAGGCCCAAGCTTTGGAAAAAAAGCCCTAGCTCGCAGGGGAAATAGAGAGAGAAATCCTAAAGCTCCCAGGGGGAGTTTTTTCATGGTTTCATGTCATGCGTTGATTTAGAAATTTAGGGTTTTCTTGTTTTTTTTTTTTTTACCAATTTTACGGTTCATACTTCATATTATGCTCGGAGGAAATCTTTTGGATTATCTTATATTATACTGTTTAGACTTTAGGGTAAATGTTGAATGATTCTCTGACTCTCTGTTGTATGTCTGTGCTCATCTATGCTGACGGCTGATTAGTGATTAGTGAGTGATATTGTAGTATTATGTTCTTGTTGTTATAATGTTATGCAGTTGTACTTCTCTATTAGGTTATGGCTGTAATTGGTTATTTGTGTTCATTTTAATTTATCATTTATAGTTGTTGAAAGCCTCAAATAAACAAATAATTATTTTTAATTGTTTAAATAAATAATTGAGAACAAACAAATAAATAATTAATTATGATGAAGATGTATTTCAGTTTATTGCATTTTATATTTTAATTAAATTACTTAAAATATTAAATAAATCTAAAATTAAAAATGGTAAAAATTTAGAGCAAAACGGGTTGGCGGGTCAATTCTGGTTGACCCGAACCCGAACTAGGTCGGGTTTGCGTTCGGGTTCCCGACCCATTTCTATACCTGGGTCAGGTTCGGGTCAAGTTAATTGAGAGCCGATCAAGTGTTGGACCCGAACCCGACTTGATGACCATTTTGTTACCGTTGATTTTGCTTTTTATCTTCTCCATTTCTTCATTAATGTTGCTTTTTCTTCGTCGCGTGTTTCGTGTGATGTTTGAAGGTTTTGTGGGAAATAGCGTGTTGAAAGAGTCGCTAAAGAAGCTTCTTCGCCTCCTTCGACGATGTCCGATCATAAGTCATGACGGGAGCTCGCTCGCTGCGAAGGTAAACCATCTTTATCCCTTTTGCCCACTTCTTCAGCCCAATCCCATAAATCTGCCGAATCCCAGGATTCAGTAAATACTGTATTTAGGCCAAAAATTAGCGAACGGCGGATTTTTATAGCAATTATGAAGTTGAATTTTCTGCCTAAGCTTCCTGGGCTGAAGTCTGCTCACATCTTCTTGATTTGCAGCAGCTCTACTTAAATAGCTGGGCATTTGTCCTGAAAATCTCCCACCTTTGCAGCGTTAGGGATGAGTTTCATGGGAAGATCATAATGGTACTTGACAAGTCTGACCTCAACAAAGATGGCTCGCTCTTACGACGATCGGCAAACCTCAACATGACAACATCTGAGAATTTTGTTCACCATCAACATTGGCAATAGAAGTCAAGAGATACATAATTGGCCAAATTTTTAGAAGGATCATTGTTTAAATATGTAATTATGAGAAGGAATGTAATAATGAATAAATTTAAAAAGGATGAAAGATACAAAATTGTTTTGCGTTTACTGGTTAAACAAAATTTTTAACGAAAAAATGCAAAGAAAATTTGAGTTTTTAATAGAAAAAGCAGAGCAATTTTGAGTTTTCTATAGAAAACTCAAATTTTCTTTACGCTTTTCCTTTCCAACTTTTTTGGCTTCCGCTGAGCTGAGGGTGTGATTTGTCTCTGAAAATTTGATGGTTAGTTTTTTTAGATTTGTTTCTAATTATGTAAGTTTAGAAATGTGTTGTTTTAAGTTTTTTAGATTATATGTTATAAATTAGTTTATTTGAGCAAATAGTTTTTTTTTTTTGTAAATTGAAATTTGTTTATTATTCAAGCTTTTGTTATATTATTATTCAGTTACTACTTATATGTTTGAGTAGTGTTAGAGAGTGAGTCTATTTATAAATTTTTGTCGGTGACATATCTATAAATAGGGATAAGACTCAGAGCAAATTTTATTTATAAATTTATTTAATGTAGAGAGTGAATAAGAAACAAATTTAATTTATATAAAAAAAACTTTTATGCTCAAATAAGTTGATTTATCACATATAATCTAAAAAATTAAAACAATATATTTCTAAGCTTATATAATTAGAAATAACCCTAAAATAACTAACATTCAAATTTTCAGAAATAAATCACAAAGGATAAACGCAAATTTTGCGTTTTCTATTGAAAATTTAAAATTGCTCTGCATTTTCTATTAAAAATGCAAAGTTTTTTATTTGACGTTTTTTAGTAAAAACTTTGTTTGACCTGCAAATGCAAATAATTTTAAATCATTGATCCTTTTTAAATTTATTCTTTATTATATTCCTTCTCCTAATAACATTTTAAATAATGCTTCTTTTGAAAATTTGGCCTACATAATTTTTAACATTCGCTAACAATGGCCTAATTTTCAATATTGTTTGTCAACCATCATTTGACTCTTATCATTTATTGATGTCTAATACTCATTTATTAATTTCTTGATCTTCCCTACTCTGAATAAAATGATCAAATAAATCAATCATTATTGGGTGACATCTCAGTACTATTACCTTCATAAAAAATATGACCGTATATTCTTATCACTTTGATTTATTATTGTTTTCCTTAATTATGGAGAAATTTTTTTTTTTTTGCTATTATTGATTCACATTAATATAATTATTTTTCTGATGAAAAATTTGTCTCACATACGTTACACTTTTACATTTAATTCATATTTACATGGCATATTACATGTGAACTTTTTTTTTTTTTTGAAATTTTAGAGAAAATTAGCACTGCCAAATCATAACGCACCCCCAAATAGCTCCATGCGTAACTTTCAGCTAAAATTGTGATGCAATTTTGATTTAATTTTTTTTTTCTTATACATTTTTTTCTATATTTATGATATAAACAAAAAATGTAATTATAGATTCTGTCCGAAAGGAATCTTAATGACACAAAAATGTAATTTAGGAAAAGTTTTATGCTAATTTTGGCTGAAAGCTCATTTGAATAATTTCAACCGTCCCTTTTTCCAACCTTTGCCCCCTCCCGATTCTCTCGCGCGCGCGCTCTCTCTCTCTCTCTCTCGTCTCAGCTCTGTCTTCCTCCTACTTTGTTTATTGAACCTCTACCGCCGTTCCGACGGCGATCTATCCCTGCCGCCGCCTCGATGAGCAAAGCGAAGGATATTCGCAGCCTAATCCTCAGCTTCTTCTGGAACTGCGCAAATTCAAAGCTCCTCCTCACCACCCTCTTCTTCCTCCCCTCTTTATTCACCCTCTTTCACCATCTTCTCCCTTCGCTCTCCTCTTCCTCCTGCCTCCCATTCCCTCCTTCTCCTCCTAGTCCTCCCCCTCCGCCGACGTTCACCCCCTCCTCCTCCATCCCCTCCGGCGCCATCATCCGCTCCTTCACCCCAATCGGCTCCGCGGCCCGCCTGTTCATTCTAATGGGCTCCTACCGCTCCTCCTCGTCCTCCTTCTCCATCATCGGCCTCTCTTCCAAACCCCTCCACATCTTCGGCAAACCCCTCTTCCGTTGCGAATGGCACTCTTCCCTTCCTTCCTCCCCCGTCCGTTCCTCCCATTCCTCCAAACTCCTCCCCGATTGGGGCTTCGGCAGGATCTACACCGTCATCGTTCTCAACTGCTCTTTCCCCTCCCCCATTCCCTCCTCTGGCGGCCACCTCCTCCTCTTCTCCTCCCCTTCCCCTTCCTCCCCTGAAACCCCCATCATCACCCTCACCGAATCCCCCAACCAATTCAATCCCTCCGTTCTCTCCTCCCCCCCAAAATTCGATTACCTCTACTGCGGATCCCCTCTATTCGGCAATCTAAACCCTAACCGAATCCGGGAATGGATGGCCTACCACGCCTTACTCTTCGGCCATCGCAGCCACTTCGTCTTCTACGACGCCGGCGGGGTCCACGAAGAAGTCCTCGAAGTGATCCGGCCATGGATGGACAAAGGACTTCTGACATTGCAGGATATAAGGGATCAAGAACAGTTCGATGGGTATTACCATAATCAGTTCTTGGTGGTGAATGATTGCTTGAATATGTATCGATTTGAAGCGAAATGGATCTTCTTCTTCGATGTGGATGAGTTCGTTTACTTGCGGCCGAAGCTTAAGCTTGATTCGTTTATGGAATCCATGGAAAAGTACGCTCAGTTCACTATTGAACAAATGCCTATGTCTAATCAGCTCTGCCGAACCCAAGATGCTGGCCGCACTCATAGGTAAACAAATTTCAACAAAAGAAAAACAAATTATTCTTTTGCATTCATGTCTACGGCTTCTTTTTTCTTCAGTATTTAATAATTTTACGGGGATTTACATATATAACACTCAAATTATATAACTTATATAATTAACATCTATATTTTATTATTTACATAATATATCATAATTTTTTTAGCTATTGATTTAGGCTTCGTTTGGTTATTTGGTACTTTTGTAAAAGGTAGTTTTAAGAAACATCAGTTCAGAAAAAGGAGTTTTCTAACGGAGAAGCATATATAAAAAGCTTTTTCAAAATAGTAAAAAAATTAAAAAAATGGAGTTATTGGGAACGAGGTTTGACAAACCAAACAGTAAAGAAAAATAAATTTTACTGTTTTAAAAAGGAATAAGCATCAAAAACGCCCAATCAAATTAGGCCTTAAATGGTGATGGTTTCTCCAAAAAATTTGAGCTGGTTCAGATTTGCTTTAAAATGAAATTGAAAATTATGAATTTTATTTTGATATTAGTATGGTGTATTGCATTCATCGGATTTTTCTATTTTTTATCTTAGAAATAAATTTAATGAACAATTTTAGAATTTTAAAATTAAGAATCACTAAGAGCCGAAATTTCCACCCCTTTGCTGCTTTGATGTTTTTTTTATCAAAATTTATTTAAAATCATAACACATTGCATAATGACTGAATGCCCTGTCATTAAAAATATGAGGGATTTACATCCATACCACTTTATAACAATTATTTTATATATCTAATATTTAAAATATTAATATTTTATTCTTACAACCTAAGCATAATTTAAACATTAAATATATTACTCCGTCTCTTCCTAAGCTCACTATATTATCCTATTGGATAGCACCCACTGAAATCCCCCTTCCCACGAGCTGTAACCTTCTCATGTGGCCTTATTTTAAGAATACATCTGTTATCATTGGTAACCATTCTCTCTTATGTCTTTATTATGTGTTTGTTCAAATTTCTTATAAATGACTATGTAAGTATGTAAGAAATTTAATTTTAATGTGCTTTGATTTAGTAGTTTTGAATTGCATTTATTGCCAACTTTAGAGGCCGTAGAGTTGCATTAATTTATGCAGTATTATTTTTCAATGATGAATGATTTTAGCATTTCATCAGATCTTATCAAATGATGAAAAATGATCGAAGTATTGTTTTATATGATTATTATATTACATTACACTAAGCGGATTTGTCTTTAATTTTTTACTACTTTGACAAATTTTGTGCCATTTCGAATAAGTTCAACAAATTCATTTGTTATGAAAGCCAGACGCCAACATTCTCAAGTTTACTATTACTGTCACCTGAAATGTGTGTTGTATACTTATTATCGAGAATCAAATAATGGAGGATGATTTTATAGGTGCATTCACCTGGATTGTCAGGATGCCTCTCACCAACTTCTGAATTTCATTAACAATCCATGAATATGTGGTGAGTCTATTCCCAGCACGATTGACACCAGGGCATGCATGCTCTCCATCTACTCTTATTATTTGGAAAGACTGACTATCTTCACATAGGGATGCTCGAATTCTTGTGTGCTCTCTATTTACTCTCCTTACTTGGAAAGACTGATTATCTTCACCTATAAAATTGCCTTCCACTATTAGGCCCTCAGTAGCAAATATACAACACATATTTCAGTTGATATGATAGTAAACATGAGAATGTTAGTGTCTGTCTTTCATAACAGATGAATTTATTAAACTCATTCAAAACAACACAAAATCTATCATAGTACTAAAAAATTAAACATAATTCTGCTTTGCGTAATGTAATACAATACAATAACAATATAAAAAATGCTTCAATCATTTTTCATTCTTGACAAGATCTGATGAAATATTGAAATCATTCATCACTGAAAAATAATATTGTAGAAATTAATGCAATTATGCGACCAATGAATGCAATTCAAGACCACTAAATTAAAGCACATTAAACTTAAATTTCTTACATAGTCATTTGTAAGAAATTTAAACAAATATGCAATGAAGATATAAGAGAAAATGGTTACCGATGATAACAAATGTATTCTTAAAATGAGGCTACATCAGCGGCTTATATGATAACATATATGACCAAATTTATGACTCCAAAAAACCAAATCCAAAACATATAGGGGCTATATTGCATTACTTGCAAACAAGAGCAACCCAACAAACATCCCATTTACACAAAGCAATGAGATTTAGGGTAAATTTGGAGATCTTAGCGATACTTGTCCTCCGTGGATTACGTTGTAGAGAAGGCAGAGTGCAAGCAGACGCGCAAGAGAGTCTTCAATTCACCTTCTTCCGCAAACACACGCATGAGCTATCCGACAGCACGAGAAGGTTGCAGCTTATGGGAAGGGGGTTTTCAGCAGGTACTCGTGAGCTTGGGAAGTGATGAAGTGGCATATTTGATGTTAAAGTCATGTTTGGGTGGTAACAATAAAATAGTAATGCTTTAAATATTATATATATACGCACACTAAAATACATTTTTATAAATTTAAATTAAACAAATTAATATTATTAGCTGTCAACGCACAAGATTTTTCCCGACCAGTGTTTGCTAAATGCCTGACCGAAATCAACTTCTTCTTTCGCTTACAGAATGTGGGGATTCGAAAAACTGGTCTACCGCGACGTCAAACGCGGTATCCGCCGCAACCGGAAATACGCCGTCCAGCCTCGCCGCGCCTTCTCAGCCGGCGTCCACTTCTCCCAAAACGTTGACGGCAAGACTCTCCATTCCTTTGATCGCCGAATCCTTTACTTTCACTATCACAATACTATCGCCGAGCCCCGCGATTCGTGTCGCCAGTTTCTCAATACTTCCCGGGTCACTATAGACGACACGCCATTCGTTTTCGATGGCAGGCTTCGTCGTGTCGCTCGCAGAGTTAAGCAGTTCGAGTTTCGGGTCATCGGCCCACCTGTTGCTTACAGATTGAAAAAGGTATAGATTTCAATGGATACCTAGCGTAGATAACTGTTGAGGGGAGTAATTACGATTCTTTGCTTTTTTAGGGAGGTTTTAGTGTTTTTTTTTTCCTTCTCTTATACACATATTCCTTCAATTTCAATATATAAATGAAAATTGTATCATTATACATTTTTTTTCTTGGATTTCTTCAAAAAGTAGCATTTAAATATTATATTAAAAAAATTAATAATATGTTTGGAATAATTTTCTTGTTGATTTGTTTTTCAGATATATTATAATTTTATTTTGATACTATTTTTTATTATTTTATCACTATTTAAAAAAAATAATAATAATTAGAAGCTGTTTTTTATAACCAAAATAATTAATTTTTTTCTCAAAATAATTTCACAATCAATTTTATAAAATATTGTAACTTTTCTAAATAAATTTTAAATATAAATTCAGTCGAACCAATCCAAATATTCTTACACACACAAAAAAAAAAATTTATAATACTCTTCATATTATAATTAGTTCATCTAAGAAGATGCCCCAAATAATTTTTTTGTTAATATTGTTTTGGAGCATAGTAATGCTTTAGCATAACAAGATGCTCACTAGGTTTAATAAAAAAAAATTATTAATATAAATATTTGATATTATTATCTTACATAATAAATTAATATTTTATCAATCTTAAATAAAATAAAAAAATGTATATTTAATCTAGTTATTTTTTTATTAGAATATCCTCATACAAAATTTTTCCTAAGTTTATATATATTTAAACTTTGAAGTTTATTTTAAGAGAGCAAAGCAATCAAGGAGGAAGTATCGGCTTGGAAACTTCAAGTCTTAAGTATACAGATTTTAAAGAATTTAATTATAATTTTAAAATTTTTAAGGAGGTTTATGGATATACAAAAAAATTTTAGATTTATTTATATAATATTTTGGTGTCTAAATTATACCAAAATATATGTATAAAATATGTAATTTAATTTTCATAAGCTAATATTAATAGTATTTTTACTTTGATTCAAACATTAAGATGTTCAATAAATAAATATATAAATTTAGATGTTATATATTTACATAAGCCCCTCAAAATTTTTAGCAGGATTTGCATACATAGCACATAAAATATTATGATTTATATATTAAACGCATAATAGTTACTATTTATACCATCTAGCATTTTATAACCTTCCTCAAATGGTCTAATCGAGACTTGCCGAATGGTTTCGCCTTAAACATAATCCTGATAGCTCTATCAATCGCTACAAAGCTCGTCTTGTAGCTAATTGAAATTGAGAAGAGAGTGAGGGAGAGCAACAATGAAAGGCTGTGATTGGTGGCCTTTGAAAGCGGTGGGACCAATGAGGGCTTTTTGATTTTCAATAAAATGAGTTGTTTTTTATTTTATTTTAATATTTTGAATGATTTTATTTTAGATGTCATGTATAGGTGAAATTATTTCTTGCGGAGTCCAGACGGGGAGAACCGTTCGGATTTCTGTTGTACACACTGTGTACAAACAATATGTACAACACATTTTGTATTTCTGTCGTACACACTGTTTATACACAGTGTGTACATCAGAAATTTGGACGGTTCTCCCGTCCGGACTCCGCACAGAATAATTTCTCCATGTATAGGGGTGCAAATGAGTAAAGTCAACTTGTGAGCCCGTTTGTGTTGGACTCGTTAATGAGCTCAAGAGTCGAGCTTATCGAGTTTCGAGTTCGAGTTCTTCAGCTTATCAAGCTCGAGCTCGTCGACTTATCCAGCCCAAGTTCAATCTTGATTAAGCTTGGCTCGATTACTCGTCAAGTGGCTCGTCAGTCAGAAGAGAAACAACGAACGCGCAGAAGGCGAAGCACATCTATGCGCGTCTACAAACCTATGCGCATGTGGGAGGCGAATAACGTCCACGAACCTATGCATGCACTCTCAAAGTGCAGAATTAAGCCGCTCGACGAGCTCGTTTTCAGGGGCATGAGCCAAGCTCGAGCTCGAACTCGACTTGAGGTCGAGCTCAGTATTTAGCTCGAGTTAGACCTGACTCGAGCTCAATTCGACTCGTTTGCACCCCAGTCATATACACAATTTTATTTTGCCCCTATAAAACTACACCCTGTAGCCGTTCGTATAGCAGGGCCAATTACCCCCACGGCCACACTGGTGGCTACACAGCAGATTTTATAATCATAAAAAAATAACCAACTAGCCGGCAGCCGACCAAGAACATAGTAGTTCAGTCAATCCCATAGATCGCCGGACATCAATCCGATATTAGCGGCGAAAGAATGGCGAAGAAGGCGGTACTAATCGGCTGTAACTATCCGGGGACGAAGGCTGAGCTGAAGGGTTGTGTGAACGACGTGCGACGAATGCATCGATGCCTGGTGGATCGCTACGGCTTCGAGGAGAGTGACATCAAGGTAATGATCGACACTGACGCCGCCTTCACCCAACCCACCGGTGCTAACATCCGCCGCGCCATCACCAGTCTTGTCCGCTCAGCGAAACCCGGCGATTACCTCTTTGTTCACTACAGCGGTCATGGAACCCGACTACCGGCTGAAACTGGAGAAGAGGACGACACGGGTTATGACGAGTGTATCGTTCCCTGCGATATGAATCTCATTACTGGTCCTGCTCTCCCCTTTGATTCTACTTTACGTTTTTTTTGGGTTCTAATTTTTGTCTTATATGTGAAATTGATTTAATGTTTAGTCGCAAACTTCTTTGGGATCTGTTAATTTTAGAGAGAATCGATGGGATGCAATAACTTAGGAGTGTGATTTTGGATATGGGGTTTGGGTTTAATGACTAAATTACTGATAGCGATTTTATTTTTTTCCTTTTATTGTCAATGCTTGATCAGATTGTCTTTTTTCACATTTTCAGTACATCCATCAGATATTACAGGGCTTTTTTTTACTATCAATACTGAAACTGAATTCCTCAGTTCTAGGCTGGTTTACTCTCAATCCGCCGCCAAACCTCGCTCATCGGTACCTTGCTCTCAGTCCGCTTGAACCCATACAATCACAAGACCACTATGCTGCCAACAATATTTCGATCACTTGCCTCTATTAACCAGTGATGTTTCTCATATTGCGCAGACTTCTGTAATCTCTTGTCACGTACTCCGTATAATGGCTTTGATGATGTTATGATTGGAGATGTCACGAGTTCACCCTTAACCCACACAAATTTCTCTTCCCTGCCCCTCTAATAGTTTTTTTCATAAATAATGCCTTTTGTGTATTTAACATGAAAAAGAACCTTTTTTTCATGGTTCAGTCTTGTAATCCAATCATATAATTGTTAAGTTCTTAATCATTGGCTTCATGGAAAGGATACACGAGAGAAATCACTTTGATAGGGTAAACTAAAGATGTTTTGTATGAATGACCGATCTGTCATCTCCAATCACCTCAACTTAGTTTTTCTAGTGTTAAGACCACTTCATTTGAGTGGCATTACAAATTAGGCCATCCATCAATGTTAATCTTCAATCACATTGTTTCTTGATTCAATCAAATTATATCAGCCCCACTTTCATCAACTCTTCTTTGTAATATATATGAATGCAATAAATGTCATAAACTTCCATTACTTACATCCGCTATTGTATCTTCTTAGCCTCTTGAGATATTATTCTTTGATATGTGGACCTTATCTATGCTATCCTATGATGGTTTCAAAAACCATGCCATTTTATTGATCACTATACCAGATACATTAGTAGTATCACTAAAGTAAAAATCAAATGTTTATGATGTCCTCGATATCTTTAAAACATTAGGGGGAAAATGCTTTGATTGCAAATAATTACCTTATACTCTGACAATGGTAGTGGGTATCAAACATATTATCGAAATTAGTCTCTCTTATATCATGCATCTATTCCAACTTCCTATTGAACTCATGATTTTTCCATTTCAATCTACCTAATAAAGTAGCTGCACACAACCACATATATCTCTCCATATCAACTATTCAAAACTTCTTATGTTTTGCTACCTCTACACATATGGCTTCACCCATATGACACAAATTTAATCTTGCTGCAAACCCCCCATCTCACCTCAATTATTCCCTTAAACTTCTGCCTATATACCACGACATCCAAAATCTGTCTCCCTTATGTACAGTTTGTTGACTTCACATATGAAGAAATAATTTCCTCGTGGTGTCATCCTATCACGCCCCTTCTCCTTTGTTCAAGACTTCTTTTATTTGCACCATCTATAATGTTCTCCTTTATGGTGCCACTCTGAACAAACTGAACCACTCCAAAACCTCTCCCTCCACAGCAAACTCAAACCCTTCTTCCAAAATAACAACAAACACATGATCTTCTTCTCACCCTAATAACACTCATCAACGACCACTCGAGCCAAAAACAATATTCACTGACAAAATTAAAAACCCACTATCACAAATGAACTAAATAAATCACTTGGTCTTTAACCCACTAACATAACCCAAGCACTTAAAGATCATGTTTGGAATGGAGCATTGGAACTTTTTCACCCCACCTCCACTCAAAACTTGATTGGGTGCAATTGATTTTTCGAATGAAACATAACTTTGATAAGTCTATTGACAATTACAAAGCTTGATTGATGGCTATAGGTTTTACCAATGGATGGGACTCGACTATGATGATACATTCAACCCAATTGTCAATCCTGCCTCTTTATAGTTCATTATCAACATAATTGTCAATCGACTTTGATTAGTGAATCACTCTGACAACTTATAGAGTTGTTGTGAATAGTGTACAATATTTATTTCTTAAATGAATAAAATATGCAGCTATTGATTAACATTTTATTATGGAACAAATCCAAAATGGTGCCCTTTGTGTAGCCTGTGTATTGTCGAAGGATCATTAATGGACGATCCCTCCAAATCATTTCTGCTCACTCGCTTTTCTACTTTCAGTATTAAGATTGGACTCTGTGACCATAGCTCCATCTTGAGGAGGCATGCAAATAAATAAATTCATAAGTATTATAATTATTTAGTTCTTATTTTAGTCTCCTATATTTATTTGAGTTTCCTATTGGAGTCTCCTATTTATTTATTTCAGTTTTCTTCTAGAGTTTCCTGCTTACATTTGAAATTTAAAAAGATTCCTTTCCCAGCCTTACACACTTTTATATGTTCTCGATATTTATATCAAAATGTCAAGCTATTATTTAAACCTTCTATGACATGACCCTCCTTCTTTCAGCCGTTCTAGAAATTTTGGAGGACTTTGTGAAATGGATGTCATTGTCAGCCTCTTTTTTTTTTTTTTTGCTTTGTGGAAGATCAGGGAATTCATGTTTACCTGCCTCCTTTTCGTTGCAATCTATTATTTTTTGTGAAAATTGATAGAGCGCGGTAATTTAAGAATGCGATCTTGTAGATAGGGTTTGGGTTTACTTGCAGTGATTTTGCCCTTTTATTACCGTCAAATTGGACTACAGTTTTTGCATTTTATGCATATCTGATCATTCAGATTTGTCTCCATAGTTTCCTTTCAGTATAAATGCTGAGCCTTATTGCATTTTTAGTATTAGCAGTTGTTGTAATTGTATCTGACTTGTTAGATTTCGAATTCTTTTAAGTTTTCCATTCAAGTTTTCTATTTCATTTTTTGGTTTAATTTCCTTAAACGTGTATAGACTCAGATTCATACATAAGATATTTGACGGAAGTATAAGATTTTATACGATGTGAGTCTTCTTATTTAGATATAATCTCCTTTTCCCAAACATAATGCTTCTATCAAATATAAAATATTTTATTTTGATATAAACTGTTTAACCTAGATATGAAAGCACACAATAGATTGGGTTGATTTGGTCATATTGCAAGTGTTCATTTTTGGCATAAACTCGAGCAGAGCTTTCATATATATGTTCATAGTTGACTTGTTTGGATTTTCTATAATTGAGCTTAGACTTATACTTCGCTTGCTTAAATTACTCGAATAAAATGGGCTAATAAATTAGCTAAAAAAATAAATGAATACTTGACTTCTCATATCAACAAATAATTTTATAAATCTATATAAACAAATAATTTAGTATATATGCAATTAGTATCTAACTACTTGGCATCTATTACATAATCACTAATTAAGCAAGATAATAAATGTCATAAACAAGCTTTCTTGTAATCATACAACATAAACTAGTATAAGCAAACATGTTTATTGAAATAAGGAAATAAGAGTGGATTGCATGAAATATATATGCAAATTTACTAATAATAGATTAATTAATTTTAAAAAATCAAAAAGCTAAAAAAATAAATATTTACTAAAAAAGGAGCACGCTTACAACAACACCTCAAAATGCTTGCATCATTTTTTTTTTAATTTTTTTTTTTGTGATTTTTACACAATGAATTATGGTTGCATCATTTTGACCTAATAGAAGTCAAGTTGATTTACTATTAAGTAAGCAAGTCAACAAAGAATCAAATGCTTCAAATTTATTAAAGGAGGAAAACTGGCTCACCTGAAAAATTTCCTCTCAAATTAGTATTTATCATAATTTAGGCAATATTTTGAAATTCAAAATATGTACTAATCGTACCGTATGATAGATATCGTACTGTACAATATAATCAAATCTTGCCTAAATTAGTCATGTAATTAGGGATCAAATTTGGATTAATTTATTCACTCAAATCACATTGTACGATTGGACCAATCGTATCATACGACTCGATCTTTGCATGAGATGATATTTATTCGTCACAAATCGTACAGGATGATAATCCAATTTGATTGAACTAATCGTACTGGACGATCAGCTCAAATACTTGAACTGATCGTACAACGCCTTACTCTTCGTACAATACTAATAGGGCCATTTGAACTAATCATACAGTATGATCAGTGTCGACAAAATTGAGTTTTTAGGGTTGTTTGAAAACCTTTATTTAAGCATTCTCATAAGACTTTGTAAGAGTCTTTTTGGCACTCATTGAATTATTTTCTTTTGAAGAGAGAACCTAGAACTTGGGAGAGAAAGGGCGGAGTTTGTGAGAGAGAGAGAGAGAATATCCTTGTGGGTTTTAAGTGTGTGTGAGAGGGACTTCCACACGGTTGCTTCGGTAAACTTGCAACTGAGTTCCTCCATTTGTCAAGGTTTATCTTGAAGAAAGCTTTGGGAAGAAAATCTCTTTGGTGTCTAAGGACTTGGCTACTCCGTCGTATCAGGGAAGGTAAAAGTGATTTCAGGTTCTCTGCCTTCACTAGGAGGATAAAAAAGGAGGTTGAGGTTTTCTGGCTCAGGAGAGTGAAAAAGGAGGTAGGTGTTCTCTGCCTTCACCAGGAGGGTGAAAAAAGAGGTCAAGGTTCTCTGCCGCACCGGGTTGGTGAAAAGATTGTAAGAGCTTCTCCACCTAGCTGTGGGGGCTAAAGGAGAGACACTAAAGATTTAGTGCAATACTCGGCGAGAACTCCGGGGAGTGGACGTAGGCCATTATTTGATCGAACCACTATAAAATTTTGGTGTGCTCATTTTAATTTTTATTTTCTACACTTTACTTTTCTGCGATTTATTTATGTGAAAAATTGCATGTTGAAAATCTATGGTTGATATTTAATTGTGTTGATTAAACTATCATCACCATTTTTATAATTTTTGATAAGTGTATTAGCTTTCACATCAAGTGATAGTATTGCTTTCGCATTGGTGTGCCTAGAGATAGTTCACTCAGACTTAACATCCTACATCGAACTTTCAGTATCTAACTACTTGGCATCTATTAAATAATCACTAATCAAGCAAGATAATAAATGTCATAAACAAGCTTTCTTGTAATCATACAAAAACAAGTATAAGCAAACATGTTTATTGAAATAAGGAAATAAGAGTGGATTACATGAAATCTATATGAAAATTTACTAATAATAGATTATAATTTCAAAAAATCAAAAAGCTAAAAAATAAATATTTACTAAATAAGAAACATTAAATAAGAAACATGCTTACAACAACGCCTCAAAATGGTTGCATCATCTTGACTATCAAGATGATTTACTTTAAGTAAGAAAGTCAACAAAGAATCAAATGCTTCAAATTTATTAAGGGACGAAAACCGGCTCACGCAAAAAATTTCCTCTCGAGCTACTACTTATCAAATCTGGGTTGCCTGTTAAGCAAGCAAGTTAATATTGATAACATTCATTCGGAGTGGACTAAGACTTGTTTGTGACAGCTTTTAACCACTACTTTTGCATAGCTTTTAAGATATTTTTATACTTAAAAACTGCTGTAGAAAGCAATAAAAAAGTTATCCCAAATAATGATAATAATTCTTCTGAAGATATATGCTATCCTTTTCTATCACATTTATCATTTTCCACCTCCATAAGATTTTAGAATATTCTTAAACAAGTTGAAACTACAACACAAATGTTCTTCCCAAAAAATAATTTGTCAGGGAAGTATGCATTCAAGTTGATAGCAATGAAGCTACCCCACACCGAATCCTTCCACAAAATAATCTTGCATTCCAACATTACTTGCACAAAACTGCAATACCATGATTTAAAGAAAAACAAATTGCACATCAATAGTAGATGTCTCTAGGGCTAATACGACGTGCTCATAGCTGCTTGCCAATGCCTCAACTGTAAATGAGCTGAGAAAAAAAAAGAATGGAAGATGTGCTTACAACCCGTGGGAGCCCTCATATGAGTACCCTCACTCAGGAAAGCTCATGCAACTTGGGAGATTGAAAGTGGTGTAACTTCGAAGTGGACTAAGAGGCAGAAGTAACGAGAGACGAAATTATGGAAAAAAAAAGAGATCAAAATTGGGAAAGTAACATAGGATAATAATATATAATATATTACTATTAAGTAAGTAATTAAGAAAGTAATATTTAACTAAATTTTAATTGAATAATATAATATCCCATATATTTCATCATCACTCTAAACAATAGATCCAAAATATCTAAAATGTGTACTCTTATTAATGACTTGATTGCCCAAAGTTACAATCCCCCATTAAATTTATTATTACTAAAATTATACTCCATATAATCATTTTTAGATCTACTCAAACAAAAGTTTTTAGACTCTAAAATTGACCTCCATGCTTCAAGTTTACCTTCAACTCCCTCTCGAATTAAATTGAATTATTTTTAATTTTGATTTATTTAGCCTTAGAGTTCTTAAAAAGTGTTAAAAGTATTTTATTATTGATCTGAATAAATTTGAATGAGTATTGATCAAGCCGAGTTTAAGATGTTCATCGACGACATTGATTCACTTATATAGCCATACTTGTACATTTGAATTTGGCACAAATGATGTATGTTGGGATCCATATGAGATTGAAAGTAGTCCACATTGAAAGTGCAAGAGTTGGTTTTCCAATATATTTATACATTTAAGTTAATAGATGTCCATACATTAGTCCATTGGACTCATTTTGGATCCCTAATGTTTCAACCTGCTAACAATGTGACATTATTTTAAATTTAAATTTATCTGGGAGTATTATTTATATATCATATATGTTTTGGATGGGATCTGTACATACCCGTGATGTGCAGGCAATCTTCAGCTTTGTCATTATCCTTTTTTTTTTTAAGCAAAATGTGGTGTGGGTGTTTTTTTCTGTGTGCAGATGATGATTTCAGGTTGTTTGTGGAGGAACTCCCTGAAGGCTGCAGGTTGACAATCATCTCTGACTCCTGCCACAGTGGCGGCCTGATTGAGAACACCAAGGAGCAGATTGGTGAGAGCACGAAGCGTGATGATGATGACGACGATGACGGATCTAGCCCTGTATTCAGCCTCTCATCCTTCCTGAAAAAAACTGTCAAGAAAAAAGTAAAGAATGCACTAAAATCACGTGGAATTGATAGCCATTATGGTCATCGTCGTCATCATCACCACGACGATGACGGAGAGGAAGAAGAAGAGAATGACGATGATTTTGATGAACCTGAGAACTCTATCATGAAGAATCGATCCCTCCCTCTCTCCACTCTGATTGAGATCCTCAAACAGAAGACAGGCGATGAAGACATCGATGTGGGAAACATCAGACCAACTCTCTTCGATATGTTCGGCGAGGATGCCAGCCCCAAAGTGAAGAAATTCATGAAGGTCATACTGCAAAAGTTACATCATCATGGAAGCCATGGCGAGGGCAACAGTGAGGGTGGATTCTTCGGCATAGTGGGAGGCCTTGCAGTGCAGTTTATGAAGCATAAGCTTGAGGAAAATGATGAGAACTATGCCAAGCCAGCCATGGAAACCCGAGTTTACAGAAAAGAAGAGGCTTATGCTGGCACAAAACAGGGAAAGCTTCCTCATAATGGAATTCTTATCAGTGGATGCCAGTCTGATCAGACCTCAGCAGATGCTAACCCTACAGGAAAAAGTGAGGAAGCCTATGGGGCTCTCAGCAATTCAATCCAGACCATTCTTTCTCAGATCGATGGCGACATAAGCAACCGGAAGCTTATACTGAATGCAAGGAAGATGCTATCCAGGCAGGGATTCAAGCAGCGACCTGGACTCTACTGCAATGATGATGTTGTCGACGAGCCATTTGTCTGCTGAAAGAGGTATTTGATGATCTTTTTTCTATATAAATTATATTTGTGTTATTGCGAGTGAGACCTGTTTTTGAATGCTTTCTCTGCTGTTAGAAAAAGAGTTTGAGGGATTTTTTTATGAATCCATATCTTTTATGAATAAAAGAGAATGAATCTTTTTAACTCTCATAACATATTATATTTCATTCTCATTTCCTGTTCATTTTTATATCTGCTTTTATCAAATTTTTAATAATTTGACTGTGGTATGTACAAAAGAATCTATAATTTTATTTTTGAGATGGGCATTACATCTGTAAATATGTATGATTTTGATTATTTTCTATGTAAATTTAAGTTATTATGTCACGTGTCTTTAAATGCATTCTCTACTAAAGAAGAGGAGCTTGTGGAGGGTTTTTCTTTCTTTTCTGAAATAAATGAGAAAATGGATCTAATAGAAGAGAAATTTTGTCTCCATACTGTGAGAAATTATTTTTACGAACACTGAATCTTCCGGAGGCGAATCAGAGCGTGCAGAGGTTTACAATGAGGGCAAAACCATCTTATAAATAATTTATTAAATTAATTTATATGGCTTATCTATTTGATATTTTTATTCTTCCAGCAGAGGTTTACGATAAGGACAAAAAACTCGAACAAAGTAATATTAAGCGCTCCTAAACCATTAACATTTTATATAATGAAAATTATATTGTGTGATTTACATAAATATCTTCTAATTCTTCCGAAAAATATTCTAATTCTAATGGGTATTTCTTCGAGAAGTTTCTTCACACATTTTTTTTTACATCCTAATTCATGACTGACCCGATCCATTGTCATCACTGCATGAAAAAAGAGAAAAAATAGAGAAATTAACGAGAAATATTTTTTAGAAAAAAATAATCTTTGCTAGGAAAAAAATTAGGTCATAAAATTTTAATTAAATTGTAATCAAAATGAGTATAATTTTTTTTATTTATATATATAACTTATTTTAAAATGAATTTAAAAATATTTAGATTTATTTTGATTTATTTAGTCTATCACTTGAAAGTTATGCACTTATTGACATATCTTTCAATTCTTTCAAATTATCTTAATTTTTTATTTTCTTAAATATACCACTTTATAATTAACATTAGTCATGACTTCATCCATTGTAATTTTTTTTTAGATATATAAATATTATATTAAAATTTTATGTATTTATATATCTAACATTCATATTTTATCTCTTTATATAACATCATAATCTCTAAATATTATTAAAATATTATAACTATTAATTTATTTAAAATAAAATATTTGAATAATATTATTTAGACCCTAAAATATCATATAAATAAATATAAATATTAAATATTAAATATTTGAATAATAAAAAGGGAAGTTTTTTCGGCAGAAATGAACAAAAAAATTTTCAATTTTGAAAAGACCGTATAAATCTTCCCTTGGCGCTATTTCCGCTCATCTCGCAAACGAATCCGTTCTTTCTAAAAATGGCAATCCATTTCTCCAATGAAACTGGCTTCTCTTCTCCTTCATCAAACCCCCGATCCCCCACAACACCAAATATTCAAATCTTACGCTTCCATGGCTTCCTCCGTCGCCCAAATCCCCCCCGGCGATCTCTTTTCGCCGGTGACCGCAGATCGCCGCATACAGTCGCAGATCCTCGACCAGTGGGCCACGCGCCAGGCCCGCGAGATGATCACCACCATTGAGCGGCGGAGCCATGAAGCCGAGCTCTATGCTCTCTCCAATGTCCGCGCCTCGTCTCTCATACAGATGTGGAGGGAGATGGAGTCCGTGGCTTATCCTCGCGGCGTCGGCTTCTCGCTGACGGCGGAGAAGGTCTCCGGCGGGTCGGATGCGGAGAGCGAGAAGGAGAGGAGAGGGCTTGGTAAGCTGGTGAAGAAGATGAGCCTCAAGATCTCATCTTGGCCGTCTTCCTCAAGTGACGAATCTGAATTCTCGGGGACGGGTAAGGAGCAGTTGGAGAATCAGGCCAACGTAAAAGTGGTGAGGGTGAGGGTGAGGGGAAGGAAGGAGATGGAGGATTTAGTGATGAGAATGAAGCAGGAGAGGCTGAGACAGCTCGCAGAGCTTGCTGACGAACAGAAAGTCTCTCAATTCCCATTCCGTGGAAGGATTCAGGTGGCTTTATTGAGCTACATAGATAATTTTTCACAGCATTGTAAATTTCGCCTTTCTCTTGCATTTTTTAACGTGATTTTTTCAGATTAATTTTATATGATCACCAACTGAAAGACATAAATACTATGAGAAATCTTTAGTATCAGTATCTCTACTTTTGAATATAAGCTTGGGTCAATAATAAAGAGTTGTAAATGCAAATAAAAATAAAGGAGAATTCCTTATAATGATAGTCCTGTGAAAGCATCAGTTGTCTAATGATCGGAGAAGATTGTTTCTTCAATGTCATGAATTTGAGTAACATATTTTATGATTTATCGCTCATTATTCTGAAAAAAATATTGATATCACGTATAAGATTTCACATCTTTTTATTTATTTGTACTCATCAATTTCATCACTCAATCCAGCCACCGAGCAATGAAAAGTTATTCTGTGCAGACGTCGAACGCTATCTGGAGACCAACCAGAATGAGCCACGTCGGTACCGCGGCTCAGTATCGCTGACGTGGCTCATTTTGGTTGATCTCTGGACGAAAGCTGTATTTGGCGTCCACACAGAATAATTTTTCCTGAGCAACATACAATTTGGGCTGAGTTTATTCACACTTGTTTTATTGCTTCACTCATTTTTTGAATGACTTTTTTGAGGTTTTCTGACTTTTTGGGTGTAGAAACAATTATTGCATTGTGTCTTTGCATTTTCATCAAGAGAAAAAGGCCTCTCCTTAACAGAAATCTCCTTTTTATTGAATATATTTATGACCCTATTTGTCTTGATCACAGTATATAGAAAGGCTCTTCAATTGACATTAACATTTACATTTACCTCCAGACATTGATTAGGCTAAGAGACCTGCGACAACAAGTTTCAACAATCAAACATCAACAAGAGCAGTTGAAAAAATCAGAAGGCGAGGAATCACAGAGAAGACCAAACAGTATATGCTTGAGGTACTTCATCATTATGCAACATACAGAATTCTAATGATAAATATCTGTTTTTTAGTTGTTGTTCATGTTTTGAATAATAAATTTATAAATGTTATTTATGCCTAAGATTTAGATGTCAGGTTATCTAATCATTCTAATGAGTAAAGCACATTATCAAAAAAAAAAAATCAAAATCACTATTGATTTTTGTAGATAACATTGCATTGTCTAAATGTCATTATCAATATTGATTTTTAAATAAGTTAATATTGAACCAATTTTTGTTTGTCAAAATTTCAATGGAATTAGAGTTCCCAATCTTATATGCTTGACTGTAATTTGAATATTTTCAAGGAAAGTAGCTGAAGATATAAGTCAGCAAAATGGTAATGAAATTCAGACTGAGGAAGATAGAATTGATTCTCAAGATTCTCATTTTGACGATTTTGTCAATCATTCTGAAAATGACGACACTCAATGCATAGACTTAATCTCCACAATAGAATTGGAAGGCTCGTCACAAGCCTTCTTCACATCATTATCCAGAGAAGAAGATCTGCAAGAAAGCCGGATATATGATGCTTTGTGGAAACAGCCTGATGATTCATCTGTATTGAAAAGCTATCAAGGAGAGATTTTGATGGAGGAAACTAAGGCTTCCACAGGCTATAAACAGCAAACTTTCATCAATAATGTTGAGGTTCGAGAACTCCTCGAGAGGTTTGATTTATCAATTACCTTTTAATTCATTTTCGTCGGCGAATTTGTGAGCTTTTCTATGTTCTAATGCTTGACTAATTTATGATCAGGAAAACTGTTACAAATTTTCTAGCTAGTGATTTTTCTCAAAAATTGAACCAGCTGATAATGTCATTTACACAAAAACAAGCTCTGCAATATGCTAATAAGAATGGAAGAGATGGGTGCGAAGAAGAAACAATCTGGAGACAAAATTATGAAGATTGTTCCGACCCAGATCCTTCTGCATCATTCAATCAAAATTCATCTGCAAGCGAGCAAGTAGGACATAATTTTCGTGCCGAAAATTTGGAAAAAAATTCACTGCCATCCAAATATTGGAAGAAATATACTTTTCTTTTATTCACTGATTAGTTTTGCAATGTGATAGGATGAGGAAGTTATAAATGATTTGAGATATGGTTTGGCACAAATACAAAGTGAAGTTTCTGAGCTAAGAAAGATGGTAGAGAGCTGCTTGGAATGGCAGAAAAAGATAGAATGCTCTATCAAACAGGAGTTTTCTTCTGCTGTTAATCAATTAGGTAAGTCTTTGCATCTCGCTCAATCTCAAAAGAAGGTTTTTGTATCAGTTAATCATTATTTCCATGTTTTTTTTTTCAATTGATTATCTTAGTCACTATATTCGTGTATGGAACTGTTTTCAATGCTGATATGGCCCAAGTTAGATGGATCATCTCAAGCCTAATGTCATATCCTCCACATAAGTAGTTAACATACGAGGTCATCAGACTAATCAGTAGGCAAAAATGAGGATTTTATCCCAAGTACCTTCTCATACTCAAGTCATTGGTTGAGCTTGAAGATAAATAAGAACCGAAATCAATCATCATAATTTTTTTCTTTTGGGTTAAATGAGAGCTCTGTTTATACTCTTTTATGTTGTCCTTTTAATTGTTATTTATATACATTTAGGCTTTGTTTGGGGCGGCTTTCTTACTGCTTCTTAATTTTTGTTCTAAAAAATTGCTTTAAGAAGCAGTAAGAAAGCCGCTCCAAATGAAGCCTTAGACTTCATTTGGGACACTTTCTTACTACTTTTTAAAACAATTTTTTAGTAAAAAATATTTTGAACTAAAAAATGTTATGTCATTCCTTAAAATTTAACTAATAAGTTGGCTTATTTTGTTGTTTTATTGCTTACCGTAATAAAAGAACATGCTTTACTTAAGACATCTTATGTCATGCACCTTTATATTTTTGTTAATGCAGTAGAAAGAGGGAAATCGTCACTTGATACCAAATGGAATACCACCTGTAGCATTTGCTGCGAAGACCAAGTTGACACAGTATTATACAGGTAAATAATTTCACATTAATTTCTCTGAAATAAATCAAGAAAGAAATTATTTATTTATATGCTAATTATATGTCTGCAATGTCCCTATAGATGTGGGCACATGTGTGCTTGTTTCAAGTGTTCTCAAGCTTTGCAATGGAGCAGTAGTAATTGCCCAATTTGTTATTCTACAATCGTTGATGTTGTTCGAGTATATCCAAACATCTAAAAATTAAGGGTTTATGTTTTTTGAGAAAAAAAATCTCCAGCAAAAAGATAGACTGACTAAGGCTTCATTTGAGACAGCTTTCTTACTGTTTCTTAAAGCGGCTTTTTAATACAGTATAAAAAATAAAAAAATAATTTTTGTACTAAAAAGCTGCTTTAAGAAGCAATAAGAAAGCCATCCCAAACGAAGTCTAAGTTGTTTTTGAAAAAGAAGAATGCAACTGTGGATCAAAAAAATAATTTAATAAAATTTCTTACATAAAAATCAAAATATAGACCATGCCGAAGGGAGAATGCAACACCTTTTTACTATTTGGTGTAGATATCAAATTCCAATTTCTTCAAAATTTACATGCCCATATAGGTTCTGAATTAATAAGGATAAAAAATGATTCAATATTCTTACACGCAGTAATAAAAATTTTATTTCATAGTGAAGTGCTTGGCAGAAAGATCGAAGGCCCTGAAATGAGAACAACAAAAATGACTTTGGTATGGAAATAGTATTGAACAACCGATCAACATACATTAATCCTACTTGTCTTAACAGAGTCAACAACTCAATAAAGCTGAACATGTTCTGATGCCCAGTGGCTCTTCCTCCTTTTGTTTTGAAAACAAAATTAGCTATTATGCAAGCTGAACATGTTAGTTGGGAGCTTTGACTATCAACTAATAAGTCTTATATTCGAAGCTTGCATATGTGTAAATTTGACTTAATTTGTTCAAAAATTAAATTAAAAAAAAGAATTATTTTTTTCTAAACTTAAATGTATTTATAAAACTCTTTTAAGTAATAAAAGCATTTATAAGGAAAAAACCACATTAAATTCAACTAATTAACTAACTTCTCTAAAGACCTACTGAATTTTATTTGGACAGATTGACTCAATTCGACTCCAACGATCCTATTCACACAATATTTGAACTTGCTGATTCAAAGATCAAACTATAGCATTAAAAATAAGGAACAAGAAAAGTTCTCCGCGAAATAAAATTTCAAAACATGAAATTTTAATTTTGGTAGATTCAACTTACCAAATTTCCAACATTCGATGCCATCAAACGAACACAAAAATACTGCTTTTCTTTGTTCATTCAGCATCAGTCTTCAATCTTCCCATTGTTCATTTTCTGCATCTTTAAAGCCACATGTGTAAGAAGATTAGCCACTTTCCTCGCCGTCGGCCGCTCCGCTGGAGCCATCCTCACACACTGAAGAGCTATATCTAGCAAATCGATAATCAACGATTCCTCGCCGGCCACCAAAGGTTTCAACGAAGGATCCACCACCTCCTCCGGCGATCCCATCCTTGTCTCAATCCACCTCACCATATCTATATCTTCGCCAAATCTCTGATCAGTCGGCATCATACCAGTTGCAAGCTCCATTAGAACTATTCCCATGCTATAAACATCGCTCTTCTCTGTGCCCTTCGTGGTGTAGGCATATTCTGTGGCAGCACATCAAACAGGTTAAATGCATGTTGCTGAACTAGTTAGGATTAGGTTTAGGGCTACTTACCTGGAGCGATGTAGCCATAGGAGCCGGCGAAGACGGAGGCTGACTCGGATCGGCCGGCTGATTCGGCGAAGAGGGATTTGGCGAGGCCGAAGTCGCCGAGGTGAGCTTCCATATCGCCGTCGAGGAGAATATTGCTGGATTTGATGTCTCTGTGGATGATCTTCGGGACGCAATCATGGTGGAGATATTCCACTCCTTTGGCGAGACCTTCAGCGATTTTGAGCCGGGCTTCGAAGCTTAGTTTATTTTTCTTCTTATTTGAGCGGTGAAGCCAGTCCCAGATGCTGCCGTTTTCCATGTACTCGTAGATGAGGATGTTTCCTCCGTCGCCGGAAAGGAACCCGAGTAGTTTCACGAGATGTCGGTGACGGATACGGCCGAGTGTTTTTATTTCTCTCGCGAAGCTTTTGTCGGTGAGGAAGAGTTCTTTATCTTCATGGGTGAAGATTCGTTTCACAGCCACGGTTTCGCCTGAGGGAAGCTCCGCGCGGTAGACGGATCCGGATCCGCCGGATCCGACTATGTACTCGTCGCTGAGATTGTTCGTCGCCGCCATGATCGTCTCCCACTGATAATCTCGCCGGCCAGATCGTTTCCGGATCAACTGGCGCTGCGCTTGTCCTGAACTGGACGAGTTTGCACAGTTCACCTCAACTGTTCTTCTCGAAGAACGACGTTTAATGGCGACGGCAAGAGCGATGATGAGGATTAATATGGCGACGGTGACTAAAGCCGTGACGACGGCGATGGCTGCTGTTGTTGGTGATGACTGCCGGCCGCGGGTGGATGGAGAATATTCGTCTCGGCATTGATGCATCGGCTGGCCGCAGAGAGCGAGGTTTCCGGCGAAGGAATCCGGTGGCCACCGGGAGAAATAATTGTCGAGGTTCCCTGCAAGATTGTTGTACGAGAGGTTTAGGGATACTAAACTGCTCATTCTTCCTATCTGGTGTGGGACATTGCCTGTGAGTAAATTGTGGGAGAGATCGAGGGCTTCTAGCTTGTAGAGAGATTGGAGCGAAGGGGGGATTTCGCCGGTGAGGTTATTGAAACTGAGATCGAGCGCGCTCTGCAATTCTGAGAGTTTTCCGAGCTCCGCTGGAATTTCGCCGGTGAAGAAATTGTTTGACATCCGGAGCTCATATAGTTTGCTCAGTTTCCCAATTGACGTCGGAATTTCACCGGAGAACTGGTTTCGGCTGAGGTCGAGTACATTGAGGGAGACGAGGTTGTCTATTTCCTGCGGGATTGATCCATTGAGATGATTGTCATCAAGATGGAGCTTCAAGAGGTTCGTGCAGTTGAATAGCTCTATAGGTAGAGAACCAGTAAAGCCATTGGAGGATAGCTTCAGCTCGCCCAAATCCTGTAACCCTCCGATCCAAGCCGGTATCTCTCCTGTGAACTGGTTGCCGTTGAGATCAATGTGGGCCAGATTCTTGCAAGACGAGAGGTCCTCCGGTATTTCACTAGAAAGAAGATTGCCGGAGAGATCAAGAAGCACGAGCGATTCGATCCTCCCGAGCATTGAAGGGATCTCCCCTGCAATCCTATTGCTCCCAAGCCGTATCCTCTGCAGCTGAGCGGAATTCCCCAACTGAGGAGGGATATCGAGATTGAACGAATTGTTTGTTAGATCGAAGGAGAGTAGAGAACTCGAACCGCATAGAGGGAGAATGCTACCACTGAAGCGATTATTCGAAAGATTCACTCGGGTGAGATTCCTACATCCGAAAATCTCGTCGGGGATGATTCCTTCTAATGAATTGTTATAAAGCAATAGTCTCTCCAGAGATTTCAAAAAACCCAGCGTCATCGGAATCCCTCCAGTGAGATTATTGTCGGCGAGATCAAGAATTGTAAGCTTTTCGCAATTACCGAGAGTTGCCGGAATCTCGCCAGATAGCGCGTTCTGCCGGAGATGAAGCAGATCAAGCTGCTTCAACTGACCTATAGTTCCCGGGATTCTCCCGCGGAACTGGTTTCCGAAAAAATCCACCATCTGCAACTTCGAACAGTTGCCGATCACAGCCGGAATTTCGCCGGTGAACTGGTTTTCGTAAAGGTACAGCACTTCTAAGCGCTGCAACAAGCCGATCTCCTCCGGGATTCCTCCGATGAGATTATTATGGAACAGAGTTAGCGTTTCCAGCTTGCTGAGATTTCCGAATTCGCGGGGAATGAAACCGGAGAAGCTGTTGTTATTAAGAACGAGATCAGTGAGCTCCGTCAGAAATCCGAGCTGCGGAGGAATGTCGCCGGAAAAGCTATTGTTAGCAAGATCTAGCTGTCGGAGTGACATGCATTGCGCTATCGTCGCCGGAATCCGGCCGCTGAAGTTGTTGTCGGAGGCCATGAAATGCTCCAGGCTAGTTGAGCTCCTCCGGCAGAGATTTTCTGGCAGCCTGCCGGAGAGCTGGTTTCCCGCCAAAACCAGGAAGTTCAGTTCCGGCAAGTCACCAAGCTCCTCCGGGAACACGCCATGGAGCCGGTTTATAGACAAGTCAAGCACGCGGAGCCTGCTCAACCCGCCAAGTGATACCGGTATTGAACCGTCCAGTCCGTTCCCCATTACATTAAGGTATTCTAGCTGAGTTAACTCACCAACTCGACTCGGTATTGAACCGCTCAGTGAATTGTTAGCCAGATTCAAAGTTTGTAACTGAGAAAGATCGCCGAGATCCTGTGGAATACTGCCGGTGAGCCGATTACCTGCGAGGTCGAGCACGGTAAGTTCCTGTAGGTTACCAATTTCCGGCTGAATTGGTCCGGTGAGCTGGTTCATGTATAAACCCAAGGTCTGGAGCCGGCTGAGCCGGCCCAACCGGTTCGGAATAAAACCGGTTAAATTACACGAAGCTAAACCCAAAACCGTTAGATTTTGAATATTCCCTATTTCCTCCGGAATCGAACCAGAGACGCCCAGGTTGTTGCCTAAGCGCAAAACTCGAAGTCCGGCGATCTGTCCAATACTAGCCGGAATCTCGCCGGATAGATTGTTTGAATGAAGTAGAAGCGTAGTGAGGTGGCGCAGGGTGGAGAGCTCGGCTGGTATTTCACCGGAGAGCCGGTTGCCGGAGAGGTCCAGAATCGTGAGTTGGGCAAGCTTGGTGAGTGCAGAGGGCACCTCGCCGGCTAGTGCGGTGGCGGAGAGGTTTAGACCTACCACTTCGCCGGAGCCGCCGCTGCAGATGATTCCGGTCCAGTTGCAATGGTTCGGATTGGTCGCCGGCGACCAGTCTGCGAGGACGTGGAAAGGGTCATCGGAGAAGGAGTTTTTAATGTCTAAGAGGACGTCGGCAACGACCGACGAGGTGGCGGAGGAGAGGAGCGAGAAGAGGCTGAAGACGAATATTAAAGCAAGTTTGATGGCCATGATTAAGGTATGGGCTAATGCACGGATGCATGTAGAGCTTTTAACGTTGGGTTGATGTCTAGAGAAGCGCGATTGGCGATTTAATGCGCCGATTTGATGGCGAATCGGCGAGAGAGAGGGAGAGAGGGGCGGCGGAACTCGAAAGAAGGCTGTTGGCTTCCTTCATTAAAGAGGAAAGAGAACGGCTTGGTTTTCTGTAGCCATAGGTGTGGCGGTGGGGATGAAGTTTGGCGGGAGGTACACGTGGCAGATGGCGGATGGGGAGGAGGAGGGTGTTCTGGGCTCAACGTGGCAGACGTAATTGTGGGACCAATATGAGGGGAAAATATTACCTTAAAAAGATTTTTTCTAATGAAAAAATTTGAGCTCCGAATGTTTTTCAAATAATTATCTCTTTTAGTTATAACATTTTCATTAATATATTTTGTGTAAAATTAATTCGTTTTTTAAAATAATTTATATTTTAGAATATTTCCTAAATATATTACCTTAATAAAAAACATTTATTTTATTAAATTATTTTAATCAATATTTTTGAATGAAAAGCAAAAGGACATTAGAAATAAATTTGGTGCATTAATGAGTTTTATTATTTTAATTAATAAAAAATTAATGATTTTATTAATTAATTTTAGAACATGTGATAATAATTTATTGTTGAGGATCAGGGAGTCAAAGATCTAGGTGACCGGATTCAACTTGGTCCTTGTTTCTTTAGCTATATAATTTTTAATTTACTGGACGTTTATTTGTAGTGGTGAAGTTTATTCGCACAAACCCTTATAAATCTGAATATTGAATCTTAAGCACTGCGTCCTATATGTGATCCTAGGATGTAAATGAGTCCAGTTAAGTTATTTGTAGTGGTGAAGTATCTATTTAATTGAGCTAAATTTTTTTAGTTATTATTAAGCTCAAGTTTAACTCGTTAAAAAATTTATAGGCTCGAGTTTGATTTGATTGCTTGAGTTCAACTCGATTGTTGAGCTCGATTTCTTAGTTTTAAATTAAAAAAATTCAATATTTTAAAGAAATTTTTATTTTTTAATATAAAATTAATTTAAAATTAATAAAATATAATATATAATGCTAATTTAAATTAATTATTAAACAAAATTTAATTTAATCGAGCGGCTCAACGAGCTTTCAAGTCAAATCTGGCTTGAGCTCGAACTCATGGCTCGATAAGCTTGACTTGCAAGCTCGTTAATGAGTAAAGCTTGAGTCGTCTCGGCTTACTTTACACCTAGGGGGCAAACGAGTCGAGTCAAGCTCGAGTCAGGGGTGCTGAAGCCTAACTCAATTGCCAAATGTCGAGCTCAAAAGCTGAGCTCGAGCTAGCCTCGCTAGGGAAAATTGCTCGTCGAGTCCAAGCTTCAATCTCGCATCTTCTCGCCTTTGCTTCCCCATGGTTTCGTTTTCTCACCCGCTTTCCTGTCTTCTCGCCTTCCCACCCACAAACTCAGTTCCATGAGCCGAGCTCTGAGTTTCATTTTCTCGTCCGCAACAAAAACTCAGTTTCGTTTTCCTGATCGCTTGAGCTCCGAGTTTTATTTTTCAGCCTGCAACGGAAGCTCAGTTTTGCTCAACGAGTTCGCTCGTTGATCAGAGGGCTGCTCGATAAGCCGTCGAGCTCGAAATTTTGTTTGAGCTCAATAAACTCAACTCGTCGAGCCTGTTAACGAGTTAAGCTTGAGCTGGCTGAAATCGATTGCACCCCTACTTACACTCATGTGTTCCATTAAAAGAGAAGCATAAAATTAAGTTAAGTATTTCAGGGATCATAATGCTTTGGTGATGAGTGGCTTTACTTTTAGAGAGAATTCGAAAAGAGTATATATGGGAAAAGATTGGAGTAGCTCCAGTGGCGAAAAAGATTAAAGAGAGTCGTCTTAGATGGTTTGGTCACATAAGATCTCGGTCTTTTTTAATGACTCGGTTAGGAGAATAGATGTATTAGATATATTCTATGTTAAGAAAAATAAAAATAGACTTAAAAATATTGGTCATAAAGTATTAGAAATACTTTTTTATTAGATTTAAATGATAATTTGACTTTTAAATTTTAATAGTATAAAATGGAGAAGAATGATTCATATAGCTGACAATACTTGGTGGGATAAAAGCTTGATATTGCTATTATTATCACCCTGCATGTATTGGAATTAATTTCATATTTTGAAAGAATTTATTAGTTATATTAAGAACTATATAAAATATTATGCAATTTGATTTATTTTAACTTAAATGTAATAATATAAATTTTAATTATTAAACATATATTACACTCATGAAATGATCTAAATATTTTCAAATAAAGTTTATTAAATGAGTAATATATATTTATTTAGTTGGTAAGGATAGATAGAAAGATGAATGCATGACTCAATTATTTTATGGTTTAGATTTTAGAGCTTCGAAGGGATCAAATATGTAGCATCAATAATGGTGTTGTTTTAATAAATATTATCCATTTATTTATTTATTATAAATATTTTTTAATCTTATCTATCATTAATCAATCAAATAATTACGTAGTAAAATATCTTTGGTTCCCACCCACCAAATCTGATTGTCTTCTTCTCCATAAAAGTCTAAAAATTTTAAAAAATTAATTATGTTATTAAAAAAAATCTTAACAACTCAATTAAAACAAACCCTCTCCAATTATAAAATTAATTTAATTAATTAATTATTTATTTATTTTTATGAACGTCAGCACAAAGCATATATACCCCACCCTAACCTCTCTATTATTAATTATCTTTTAAGGGTTTGGATAATCATTAATTTAACGACAAATTATTTTGTTAAGAGAATGATTGGTTGCCATTCCTTTCAATGGCAAGGACTTCAGAGCATCATTTGGTCAACCATCCCTATCTAATCTTTTTCTTTAAATTACAAAATTAACCATTCAATTTTTTTCAAAATTAAAAAAAGAATTGCAAATTAAGTATATCATTAATTAACACTCTCTTTAATTTTGTAATTTGTGGAAGTTAAAAATAAAATAATGATTTTGTTTCTATATTGTTTGGTTATCCCTTAATCTTATCAACATTGCAAGGTTAGTCAATGGAGTTAGTGACTAATTATAATTAAGAAAGCCATGGCTATAATAAACAAATGTGGCTAAGGCCTAAGGCATTAGCATGAAAGAACAAACTTTATGTCAGATTATTTTAATCTATTATATATCTCTTATTTTTAATATTGGTTATAGTATTTTATTTTTGATAATATAATTTCTTAAATATAAAAAAATAAACTATATTAATATAATTTTATTATGCATGCATGTATGCATGTAACTACTTTGCAAATTATTGAATAAATTTTTAATGATAACAAGATTGAATTATAGGCTCACAAGCAAGACAAGAATATGATATATTATATGCAATGATGTGAGCAATAAACTTGCATGGATCATAGTTACTCAAATCAATCTATGATAAAATCAGGGTTGAAATCAGCTTCTCTTCTCAGGATCGATGAAATATAATTATAATGGTCATAATCTTAGGTGTGATAAAAAAAATTAGAATTTTGAGCAAATGTATTTATTGAGGATGAGCAAAATAATTAAAGATTTTCTTTGAGATGGTTTTCTTACTGCTTTCTCAAAAGCTGAAAAAATAGTAGTCAAAAATTGTACCAAATGAAGCCAAAAATGTTCATTCAACTAGGAGAAAATAAAATTCATGATGGACAATTGCTCATCTTAAATTATTCTTAGATCAGTCATTAGAAAAAAATTATAAATAATAAATATTTAAGAAGAAATATGATTAAATGAAATTTGTTGTAATTTGACATATTAAATGATATGATTAAATAAATTTGTAATGTGCCTGTCAAGTGTAAATGGAAGAAAATTTCATTAACAAAATATTAGAAAATTGAAGCTATGGGGTCAAAGTTGGGAGAAAATAAAGCATTGGAAGGGGAAAATTTTCAACTTAAATTAAATAATAAATAATAATAAATTAACTATGATCTCACCTGCTCTTTCATATTATAAGATTTAAATTTTAAAATAATAATTAAATAAAAGTAGAATAATTTGTATTATTTATTTTGTACATAGGACCGAAAGTCAAAGCTGTCAATACCCTCCCATTGTTGTTTTATGTCACGGAGAAGATGATGGCAACAGGGTAAGCTATATAGACAACTTGAAACCATGTCGTATGTTGACTAATTGAGGAATAGGACAAGTTTTGCATACGTCGAAGGCTTTGCAACTTGAAGAGTTGAAGTGAGTGAGTGTAGCCAATTGTGTAGCCACTTTAATTAATTAAAAATTTTATAAAGATCGGTAGAAACATTCTTATAAAGCTTTCTATTTATCCTTTTTTTCCATTGTATTAATGATACTTGATCAAAAAATTTATCTACGAAATTAAAAAAAATTTATACAAATTTTTAGATGTTAAAACATTTAAATATCTGAGTAATAAATTTAAAAAAGTATCTCTTAAGAACATATAAGTTTTATTTCAACAAGTTTGATTTTGGTGAAATAAATTAAATGATAAGCGAGTCTGAATGATCTAAATATGATTGAAAATTTTTTGAAGTTAAATATGAGGCCAATTGTCATAAAAATTTTGTGTGCTTAGAGGCGAAATGAATGCATCAACGAGTGTTGCATCTTGAAAAATTCACGGCAACAGAGATATATAAGTTTAACGTCCGAGCTTCATACCAGCACACAAATAAATAAAAATTGAGGGGGTGCAATTTTCATATGAGACATCAGAGTTTTTATATGAAAACCTCTGAGAATGATGAAAAATCACGAGACCTCTCTCATTTTGAATGATTCCACTAGTGTTTGTAGTTGAATACAAATGAGGTCATTCCTTGGGGAGAAGACCTTGGCTCAATGTAGCAAACATACATCATATAGAATGCATTACACGGTGGGAGTTGGAAGAATCAGTGTTGGCCTGTTCATTTGGTCGGCAGGACCATAGTTGGCAGGATCATACTCAGCGGGTGAGGTTGGTTTAAGAAGCAGTAAAAAAGCCGTCCCAAACGAAATCTTAGTCCGTCCCAAACTTTTTGTACCCAACTCTTTCTTATATACAATTATATACTTTTCTTTTCTAAAATTTTGCCTTTTTTTAGACAACTTTATAATTATTTTTCAATTAACAAAATTGAGCTAAATCCTCACCATTTAAAAAAAATAAAAAAAATAACAACAAATCAATTTCAATTATGGTGCAAAATTTGATTCAACATCATAAGGAGGATGAGAAGTCACCATGCGAAGGGTGGAAGAATCTGCACATCAGCATGGAGCAACCAACGTGGTTTGTTAGGATGTGGACTGAGGCAACGACAATATGATTATTTCACTTTCAGCCTGTTATGATTATAAATTTATAAAGTGACATTCTTGCTCTGCAATGCAAAAAGTGCCTCCCCAATTGTCACTATAATCTCAAGCAGTTACATCTCTACTTTTGGATGTGAAAAGGATCAATGCTTTTTTTTTTTTCCTTCTTTTTTTTGATTGGGCCACATTGAATAAGAGACTATGAAGACAATTCTAAGCAATCAAATAACATTAAAGGGATTTCTCTCTCTCTCTCTCTCTCTCTCTCTCTCGGGCTTTACACTTAGAGATTTTTTGTGAAATGAGTAAATAGGTGAAAAAGGTTGGGGTTATAGAGAGTTGCCTTCAATAGTTTGGTCACATAGAATATCGGCCTTCCGATGACCTGGTTAGAGGAGTAGATGTACTAGATCGGGTCTATGTTAAGAAAAATAGTGTTAAACTTAAAAAATCCTGATTAAAAATGATCTTTTTTTATCAAATTTAAAAGAGAATTTGACTTTTACTAGAACACAGTGAAGGAAAAAAGATTTATATAACCAACCTCATATAATGAGATAAAAACTTAATATTCAGAAGACCTGTCAACATTTTAATATCTAAATCATATAAAAATTGATACATAAAAAATGTATTTTAATGCGAACAAATTAAAGTTAATAATATTTTTATTTGATATAGATATTTTAATTTTATATAAATGAAAAAATAAATATTAGATATATGAATACATAAAAAAATTATGACATATATATAAATTCACCCAAAATTAAATGATTAAGTCACATGAAGGAGTCTCCTCATATAGAAAATTTATTAATCAAGAAGAACAAAAGTACAAAAGATGAATCCAATCAAACAAAATTTTGTATATAATTATGTACAATTGAGTAGATATGCTACATGTGACTCCTAATTTGTTATATACATTTTCCATATCTTATCAACACCAAATAATCATATTATTTTTTCATTTAAAAATTTGAAAGTTTATAGATGGTTATGGTTAGGTCAAAGGTAGCTTATAAGTAGGGCAGATTGGGGCATGCCAAACCTCTTTTAGGTCTTTTGATATTGACTTTACAAGCCAAATTTGGCAAACCATTCCGAATATATAAGTCTATTTTAAAATACTCAGGTCAGATAATATGACATTTTCAGGTCTCAGTCAAAGTAATTATTTTAATTCAAAGCATTCATGTGATAAAAAGGTTGGTTCAATAGAAGCAATCTAACTATAATTTTACATGAACCAAATGAAAAAGATACTTTCATCTTCAAATATTCTTAATTTTAGGCTTCATTTGAGACAATTTTTTTCAAAGTAGCTTCCTAATATAAACTTTTTAATTCAAAAAAATTTTGTACTAAAAAATTGCTTTAAAAAATCGTAAGAAAATTGTCCCAAACAAAGCCTTAATCATTTGTTCAATTTACTAAAATCTTTTTTCTTTTTATACACGTGATTTTGTTACGACTGCAAGTTGGAGTGGCCTGCCCAGCAAATAGTAGAGGGGGGAGGAACCTGGAACGCCCAACAAAGTAATAATTCATTATGTTATGAGAGAATTAAAAAGGAAATTGATTAAGGAAATATCTCCTATTTGAATTCAAATAGGAGAGGACAGGAGAGGAAAATTTATAAGGAAAGAAGGCTGATTTGAGAAAATTTATAAGGAAAGATCTTTCTAATACAAACTTTTATAATTCAAAAAAAATTTGTACTAAAAAACTACTTTAAAAAGCAGTAAGAAAGCTGTTCCAAACAAAGTCTTAATCATTTGTTCAATTTACTAAAATATTTTTTTTCTTTTTATATCATTAAATAATTATACACATAATTTAGAGATGCTCATTAGTGTTAATGGGGGCACAAGAAATGCTCATCACTAAGAAGAATCACCAATATGATTAAAAGTTTGAATCACAATAACTATCATAAATCTCAAGATTGTTGTTGTACAAAAATTACAGGGTGAAATGAAATTTGTGCAAAGACCCTCAGGATCAAGCAAATGTTTCAAAGCAGTCTGAAGGGGATAAAGCAGCAAAATTAATGGAAGCATGTCAAGAACAATCTTGTAACACTTCTAAAATAGCAAGAAACCAACAAAATGAGGAATTTTAACAATGAAAATCTTACTTCACCATCATCAGAATAAGCATAAGTAGTCATATTCCTACTATTTGGAGTTAGCATTGGCCATTGGCGCTTGCAGCCATTAGAAACTACAGTCTTGGTTCTAATATAAACCCTAGATAGCCCAACGGTTGTCTAAGAGAAGCTTGTGAGAAAGTAAGATAATCTGCCATTGAAAATTCCATGCCCAACATCCAATCTCTAGACTCAAAAAGGGATCTGAAGAGAGGGATCAACCTCAAGCTTATGAGTGCTTTCAAACCCATATATATTTGGCATGTCATGTATAAAACAAAATGAAACCCAAAAGAAGTATAATTTCATTCCTAGTTGCATTCTTCTAGTTCTCATATACTTTTCCTTTTTTTACAACCAACAGAAGTGCAGAAATATTTAAAATCAAGCAATTGAACAATCCCTTACATGATCATTCTTGCCATCCTGTTCCTACAAATGTGTCTCAATATCTTATTCCACATCAGAAAAGGTTTTTCGGCAATGTGCACAATACACCGCAGCATTGAAAGACAGCAGACAATTTTGAGAAATAAGATCCAAATTTATATAGCTAAATCATCCAAAGATATAACAATATTCAACAAACTAATAACACTTCTCAATAGTGGACTATGGATTATCCTCAAATGAAAAAAAAAAAAAAAAACAGCTTCATCAAACAAAATTTAATCTCCAAATGTAAGATACACCGAGCCTTGCCTCAGACTTCAAACTATTTAATAGTAGGTATATAAATAACTCTATCTTAGAGCTAACAAGTGTTATGGTTGTTGAACAAGGTTATATGAGAGATCATGGGGAAATTAGATTAGGAAAATAATGGGTTTTGTAAGGTTACATCTCGTAATATAATTAGAGCTAATTTATAGAATGTTGGTAAGTACCATCCTTCTAAGACTGCATTAACGTAATAAGATATAATAGAGTTAGCAAATCATGATCTACTAATGATGTTTTGCTGTCTGAACCTAATGAACTTAAATACTTTGTTAAGCATGGAAATACTTTGTGTTATGCAGTATCATTAGTCGCGGTAAGCACCATCCTATATAATAGAGTTAGAGCCTAATTATGCATGTGATTAAGCATGGAAATACTTTGTTATATGTGCTCTTAAATGTTTTTTCAATGCCCCAGAATACAACGATAAAGCAATAGTTGTATTAACATACAGCAAGCTGAAACACTAGCCACCAGGTATTGAAGATTTCTCATTGCATTATTTTTTCTATCCATCTTTCCTTCTCTCTCTATTCATATTGATGTTGCCTAACATGAAAAACCTAACATTTATATTTTCACACTACATATTTATGTTATGCAGTATTATTAGTCATAATTGTTTCATAAAAACCATTTCCAGCGCTCAAACTATAAAAAAAAATCTAATTTGATATCAAAGCGCAGACAGACAATTCAAGCACTCCCTACCCGACTTAAACCAATACAAAGAGAACTGATGCACATAGTTTCAAGAGATAAATGTTGTGGTGAGTATAACCAACTAAGACAGAAACGTTAATTTTTCATGTAATAAGACGGAAACACGTATAACAATGATGGGTCAAAATAAACATGTAGGACTGCCCAAACTACTAAATTTTTTAATACTAAAGCTTCAATTCAAATAATTTGTCCGAGTTACCTTATCAGCTTTGGAAACAACCAATAACAACACCAGTGCATGATTGCACAATGGATATTAGTATCTCATTCAAATCTCCCCAAGATAAATCTGCTTGTCGCTGCTGCAAGAACCAATGATAGGCTCAGTGGGGTGAAAAGCTGTTTCGTTCACTGATCCATTATGACCTGGGAGCTTGTACAGGATCCTCCTTGATGTGGTGTCCCAGATGTACACCATCCTATCAGAGCTCCCAGCAGTGACCCTGCTCCCGTCCGGCGACCACGCACACTTCAGGAGATTCTTCTCAAAGTTGTGCTGGTGTCCAGAAAATATCTTTACACACCGGTTCTGGGGTGCATATGGTCTCATGTCCCATATCCTCAGAGTGCAATCCATTCCATTGGTTAGGAGGTATGAACCATCTGGGCTCAGCTGCATGCCAGTGATCATGTCACCATGCCCCTGGAGAGTCATTGTAACTTCATTTCTCCGCAGATCCCACACCTTCACATCATTGTCTAGCCCACCAGAGAAGATCTTGTCAGATGCATCAGAAAAGCTAACTGCAGTGATCTGGTACTTGTCTGGAAATGTCTGCACGGCACCGCGCTGCCGGAGATCCCACAGTTTTGCTGTGCCATCATCTGACCCGCTGACAACCAGTGGTGGTCCCCGACGGGACGGACAGCACGAATTAACAAACGAGGAGTGTTCTGCCATCTTCTTAACCTGCTTTCCAGTCTCAACATCCCAAGCCCGAAGAGTCTTGTCCGGGCTTGCAGAGATTATCTGAGACCCATCAGAAGTCCACTGGAGATCAAGCACAGCATTTTTGTGGCCATGGAGGACCATGAAGTTCTTGCAGTCGCCATGTACAAACCATAGAAAGATCTCCTTGTCGTGGGAGCCTGAGGCGACAACAGTCCCCGCTGGATTAAACTTCATCGTGTAAATGGCGCTCTGATGGCCAGTTAAGAGCATGATGGGTGATTCCAGGCTAGAGGTGCGATGCTTTCCAGCAGGAAATGGTGCATGGACAGCCAGCTCAGACCCTAGCCTAGGTCTAGGAAAAGCCAGCGCATTGTCTCCTTGGTTTGGCACAGCAAGCATTTTGTTTAATGTAAATCCGAGCTCTCAAAACCTGATGAAAGAAAGGAAATCAGATTGCATGCATACATTAACTGCACAGAAAAGCAAAATTGCATCAGCACTTTATTATACTGAAATAGTTTTCCAATTTAGACGCTGTTCTTCTCAACGGCAGAGCTTAAAATGCTCTACCACGCATACAGCCAAGTTTTGAATTCATTTGCTGGACAGGAACAAATAAAGCTTAACCGTATCAAACAACATTCATATAATACTATCTTCCACCAAAGTTCCAAATTTAACCAACTAATGTGATAATAAACTGTGTATAGTATGCTTAATGAATACTCTCTTCATCACGTGCCTTTCTTAGGCCAATCTCAAGGCCATCTTCAAATTATTTAACTGAGAACTTCATTCCAGTTACATTTCCTCGACAATTAATAGGTTTTCACTTGCCTTTTTGTTCGCAAGTTTTCATACCAATTAATACTTGAAAAACAAGTTCCAATAAAATAACAAAGAAAAAAAAAGTCATTACTCCTCAAAAGGGACCAACCTTTCATATATAATAAAACCAAATAATCCTATCTTGCTAATGTAAAACAAAGGACCATATTAGATGACGCCTAAAGAACATATCATTTTATTAACATTACGGAATAGATTTCATACCATATTAGATGAATATTTTAAGAATTATTAAAATGAAAAGGGAAGAAAAGTATTCCTCTCTAAAACTAATCCATTGTCACTTGAACTATTTGAGGATAGATGCCCATTACAATGTCAATTTGTTAACATCTTTGCATGTTGTGTTGTTTAACCTTTATGCGCACAAGCCTCGTTTGGCCTAAGGCGCTCTTTTGCAAGGATTGTACAATAGAACTTCATTCTTATGTTCAATATAAAACATTAATAGATATCCTTAAATTGAGAGTTTTCTTGGGGTATCATACTCAATACGTAATAACAATGGGAGCATGTCGGAGACTTCGATCCCTCATGACTAAATAAACTATACCTAATTTTTTGTATCATTCAAAAACGAAAACTCTATGACACATACATAAGAGCTTTTTGGTAACGGATGGGATTTAACTCAAGTAGGATTCAGTAAATATTGTAAATCCGGATTTAGTAAATCATGAGCTAGTTAAATCCTAAAAGTTGTTTGGCATGACATGGATTAAACCCAGTTAAATCCTAATGAGTTGTTTGGCTATTTAAATCAAAATTTAAGTCTGTTAACTCAAATAGAATTTTAATAATGATAATTAACAATGATAAAACATGTAATCTCATTACATGGAATCATAATTAACTTAAATAACATTCAATTATTAGTTAGTAAATTATTAAAATTAATTTAATACAATAACTTTTATGTGATCATTAAATAAAAAATAATATCATTGTTTCGTTAATAATTTTGATTAATTAATATTAATTATTAATGTCATTTTAACTCATTTAAATCATGAGGTAGTTAAATCATTAAAATAGTTTGGCATGATAGATTAAACCCAGTTAAATTTTTTATGAACACCTTGGCTATTTAGTTCAGGATTTAAATTTATTAACTCAAATAGGATTTTAATAATAATGATTAAATAATTATAAAACATGTAATCTCATTAGATGCAATCATAATTAACTTAAGTAACATTCAAATTAATTATTAGTTCGTAAATTATTAAACTAATTTAATCCAATAATCTTTATGTAATCATTAAATAAAAATATCATTATTTAGTGAAGTGTATTAAGGATGAAGATCAAAAAGCACTTTTCTTAGAAGATGATATTCAACAAAGGTGGATGAGATATTTTGCTAAACTTTTTAATGAAGATTGTGATAATACGATTGACTTTAGTGACCTTAGCAGCCTAAATGAAAATAAAGATTTTTGTTTTTATCAGCATTTTAGTAAAACTGAAGTTAGAGAGGCTTTAAAGAAAATGAAGTGTGAAAAAGCTATTGGACCTAATGATATTCCAATAGAGGTGTGGAAATGCTTAGGAGATGAAGGAATTTCTTGGCTTACTAAACTTTTTAATACTATTTTGGAGACTAAAAAGATGTTAGATGAGTGGAGAATGAGTGTGTTGATTCTTATTTTTAAGAATAAAGGTGATGCACAAGATTGTGCGAATTATAGAGGAATTAAGTTAATGTGTCATACTTTAAAACTATGGGAGCGAGTTATGGAGCGTAGGTCGCGGCGTGATACTAATGTTTCTCAAAATCAATTTGGATTCATGCTGGGTAGGTCTACTATGGAAGCCATACATTTATTGAGAGGTTTGATGGAGGAATATAGTGAGAATAAGAAGGATCTACATATGATATTTATTGATTTAGAGAAAGCATATGATAAAGTTCCAAGAGAAGTGCTATGGAGAATTCTTGAAAAGAAAGTAGTTAATAATGCTTATATTCAAATTATTAAAGATATATATACATGAGCTATTACTTGTGTTCAAACACAAGGTGGTTTGACCACGTATTTTCCTATTTCAGTTGGATTACATCAAGGATCAGCCTTAAGCCCATATCTTTTTGCTTTAGTCGTGGATGTTCTCACTAGACATTTGCAAGAGAATGTACCTTGGTGTATGCTTTTTGCTAATGATATTCTTTTTGTTGATAAGACTAGAGAGGGAGTTGAAGGTAAACTTGAATTATGGAGGTCAACCTTAGAGTCTAAAGGTTTTCGCTTGAGTAGATCTAAAATTGAATATATGGAGTGTAATTTTAGTAGTAATAGACCTAGTGAAGAGATTGTGACTTTGGGCGATCAAGTCATTAATAAGAGTACACGTTTTAGATATCTTGGATCTATTGTTTAGAGTAATAGTGAAATAGATGGGGATATTATCAGTAGAATTCAAGTTGGATGGTTGAAGTGGAGGAATGCATCAGGCTTGTTGTGTGATAGAAAAGTTTCCCTCAAACTTAAGGGAAAATTCTATAAGATAGTGGTGAGACCTGCAATGCTTTATGGTGCAGAATGTTGGCCATTAAAAGAGAAGCATAATACTAAGTTAAGTGTTGCAGAGATGAGGATGCTCAGGTGGATGACTGGATTTACCCTTAGCGACAGGATACGAAATGAGCATATACGTGAAAAGGTTGGAGTAGCTCCAGTGGAAGATAAGATTAGAGAGAGTCGCCTGAGATGGTTTGGTCACATAAAACGATGGCCTTCCGATGACCCGATTAGGAAAGTAGAGGTATTAGATTTGACTTATATTAAGAAAGATAGAGGTAGACCTAAAAAGACTTGGTTAGAAAATATTAGAAATGATCTTTCTTTATTAGATTTAAATGAGAATTTAACTTTTAACTGGACACAATGGAGAAAAATAATTCATGTAGCCGACCCCGCGTAGTGGGACAAAGACTTGATGTTGTTGTTGTTGTTTTATTTAGTTAATAATTTTGATCAATTAATATTAATTAAAGGTTATTTTAATTAATTACTATTTTTATTGAAAATATTTATTATCGAAAATCACAATATCAAATCCTATTAACTCAAATAGGATTTTCATAATAAGGATTAATAATTATAAAACATGTAATCTCTTTACATGCCATCATAATTGACTAAAATAACATTCAAATTAATTATTAATTATTATTAAAAAATTTTAATAAAATAACTTTTATGTGGTCATTAAATAAAAATAATATCATTATTTAATTAATATTAATTATTTTTTTATTGACAATATTTATTATCGCAAATCACAATATCATTAACCTAACGTAGGTAAAGGCTTTTGTAAAATAATCAAATACCTAACCCAATAGATAGAAGATAATGAAATACCTATTAATGAGAATCCATTTATTGATGTTCTGATTTCTATTATTACAAATGATGCTTTGAAGGCTCAATTATCGTTGAATATGAAAGATACTTGTTTGGATCAAAATGATTGGTTGGTTGGGTCTAATTTTGCGCCCTGTGGGGGTGTTGGGAATGACTTTGGTGAGTCTGTCGATGAGTTCCATGAGATGTATAGTTTGAATGTGGATAGCATTGTTGAAAAAGCATTTTCTCGTAGAGGTATCAAACGTGGTAGGAGGAAGTCCAAATGAAGTAATTGGTTGTGTTTGTTGTCTTTCTTTGGTGCTGTTGGCCCTACTCGGTTGGCTTTGCCTTTGAATTTGATGTTGCTTTGGTTGGTGGATGGCCCATGTGTCTGGATTGTTTCAGTTCGTTTTCATGTTGTGGTTTGGGTTTGGATGTGTGGTTGGGGGTTCTAGGTTTGCTCTGTGATTGTTGGTGTGTTGTGGTTGGGTTGCTGTTGTTGGCTGTTGATGTCTGTGGGGGTGGTCTTGTGGTTGTTTGTTGCTCGTGTTGTCTCTTTGGTTGGTTGTTGGATGTTGGTTTGTTGGCTTTTGGGTCGTTTCTTTCTTCCCTTTTGCAGGTTTATGTTGGATCTAAATCATGTAGGTTGCTTTGGGTGGCTCGTGTGGCTCCATGTCTGGGTTTGGTGATTTTCTTGGTGCTCTGTTGTTTTTTTCTTATTTGTGTTGTTTTGTTGCTCTATTTTCTTTTGATTACCATTTTAATAAGTAGAACATTTGGCTCGTAGGTTTTACTTCAAAAGTTGTATTTTTAGAGAGCTGAAGGTTCTTTAAGGACTCGTAATTTTCTGGTGTTTAACACGTAGGCCCCTCTATGGGTTTTATCAACAAAAAAAAACCAAAACAAAACAATTACCTTATTACCACACTAATCTACATTGATCAACTATAGCAGATCGAATCCAAAGGGCACCATCGGACAAAAACCCCAATAGTCGCTCATCACAACAAAGATTCTTTAGCTCCTCCAACAACTCCAGCTCCATCGGCATCTTCTACTCGTCCTCGCTATAGCGAAACACACTAAAAACTTGTTCAACAGAGTGTTTATCAAATCGGATGCACCTCTTCTTCGCCGCCTCACTTTTTTTTCTGATCTACGGTTAGAAAAAGCAACAAAAGCTCACTAGTAACCCTCAATACATTTTCATGCGATCCTTTGGCAAGATCCCATAAATTTGCAAAACACCCAAATTTATTAAATCTAGAATTTAAGGTGAAACAAAGAAGAAATGGGATTTAAGATTATGTACAATTCAAAGTTCACATTTTTTGCTGTTTGGCATGATTTAGGCTAAATCCAACAGCCCCTTCATCTACCTTTCATTGATCCTCATGAGCCTCCCTTATGCATTGTTGACTTCTACGACACACTAGTCTCTATCCAAAACACAACACTTCCTCGTGAGGCTCTCTCAAAGCCCACAAATATCCTAGAAAAAAGCATACTAAGCACCGCATCAAAGGTTTCAAAGTCATTCATTTTTGCTTCATCAAGTAATGTACAAAATTTTTTTGATAAACCAACAAGTTTTTGGTGCACCAGTATCCTACAAATTGCATAAAGTAAAATTTAAAGTCCTTACAAATTTCTTTAAAGGGATTAAAGCTAAGTCTTGCTTCAATCCTGTCTAAAATAAAATACCAAGCAACCTTTATCTTTGACATAAAATAAAAATAAATAGTGAGATTTACATACATACCACATATTTATTATGCATTAAGATATTTAATACTTGAATTTTCATATTAATTAATATAACACTTTAGTATCTAAATCAAATCAAAACATATACATGAAAAGGTGAATTTCACTTTAAAATTTTGAGATTAGTGGTATTTTTATGTAATTTAAAGACTTTGGTGTTATATAAGCAAATATTAAATTTTAGGTGTTAGATGTGTAAATACATAAGAATTATGTGCTATGTATGTATGTAAATCCTCCAAATAAATAATGATAAATACTATGTTTGGCTTTGTTGCATATTATGTCTAATCTATTACTTATCTCTCAATGCCTAGGAATAAATTTGAACACTTTCAAGGAATAAATTTTGAAAACAGTATGTTATTGCAATGTGCATCTAGCTTAATTGAGCTATCCAACCTTATGCGATGCAGAACATAAATGCAAAAATGAGTTTCACTAAGAGCTTGCACGCTTTCATCTAAAAGCAATAAAAATTAATACTTTAAGCCAACTAACGAAAATGAAAATCAAGAGAGGGGTGCCTTGGCTTAGGCCAAGTTACACAATAAAAGTTAATATCACAAAACAATTGTAAAATTCAACATAAGCAAATTTGATGGAAATCCAATAACATTCCTAAATTAACAAAGAGTTCAATCACATAGAAGCCAACACTCACATCCTACATTTACTAAGCTTTGGCAGAGATCGATTAGCAAGATCTTCATGAATCAAATCCTAACCACAATAGAGAATTAAACTACGAAGATATAAGAATAGAAAGATTGGATGACCTTTATCAAGGTGTAGAAGTAATCGTCCACTGAATGGAAGTAATCTGCTCTTCAATGGTGGTGACAAGAGCAAAGGTGATCCTCTCCAAGTATTCTTCCACGGTATGTTTGATCTCCGGATTGACATCGAAGAAGGGTGATTGGAGAATATTGACAAAGCCTTGTTCGTTGTAGATGAATCCGTGGTCGGCTTTAGGATCCGCCATTCATGTGTAGAAACTCTTAGTGTAAGGAGGAGAGAATTCCCTTCCCAAAAATCTGAAGTTAGATATCAGATTTTGACTTGAATGGGCTTAGGGTTTGAGCAATGGAGTTCAAGCAAAGAGAAGGAGGGAGAGAGGGTTCGGCCAGGAGGGAAGAGCCACACGTGGCAAGTGAGGTTTAGACTTGGGACGGAGAACCTAAGAAAATCTGAAATTGATTTCAGATTTAGTTTAGGAGGGATTTGGGGAATTAGAATTTTAAATCTAATTCCTAAATGGGAGGGAGGGAGTTAATGGGAGGAGAGGGGGAGGTGAGAGAGAGGGGGCCGGCGGCATTGAGAGAGAGAGAGAGGTGGGGCTTAAGGCAAAGGTTCATTGCTTGCTTAATTGGGAATTTTAAATTAGGGAAGAGAATTTAAATCCAATTCAAAATTGATTTGGATGAGATTTGAAGACTTTCCTAAAATAGATTTTGTATTTTAGGAAATATTTTGAATTTCAAATCAATTGGATTTAAATTCAAAATTAGTCCTAATTATATTCAATCTACATTAGGTAATTCGTTTAGCCTCTCCTAGGCTCTTCTCCCAAGACTCACAAACTCACCAAGAGACACAAAAGCTGAAATTTTCAATAATCATCATTCATTACTTCAAAATAAACATGAGGGGTTCATATATAGCCTCATACAATGAAAATGAAATAAATGACAACATTGCCCCTAGGGCTTACACACGACAAAGCCCTTTAAGTAAAAATAATACTGTAAATGTAAATAAAACAAACACATAATGCAACAAATAAAACAAATACAAATAAAGACTCAAAAATAGATCGGTGCAATCGTGGCCGTAGATCGTTGGCCACGTCTCTGATACACTTTCCATGATCTGATGTCCTCATCATTATGTTCCTAATTTAAACTCTTAAATCTTGTATCAAGAAAATAAGGACAAAAATTATTGATAAACTAATTTCGCTCTCACCACATAGATATCACCCTTCAGATCGTGGAACTTCTAGAAGTGACATAATTCAAATAAATTAGAAGAACCCACAACAATCGTATCAATTTTCAACAAACAAATATAATTATGTTTGCAGCATCAACAAGTAAGAAGCATAATACAAAAGCATTGCCTCCAACTAAAAATTAAACAAAGTATTTAAAAGAAACAGTACATGAAACAAACCTACCCATTCGCCTTGAGTCAATAAATCCAAAATCACAGAACATGATCCCCATAATAGCCGAGCCCATACAACCAGATTAAATGATGACCGAATTCATAGAAAAATCAAAACAACATAGGAGGACTCCTGGTTGGTTAAAAGATTATGTAGTGTAAAGGAGGAAAGGCGCTATGTAAATCGTATAGGGGAATAAGAAGGAACATATCACAATATTGATAGTTTTCTATTTTTGCATCATTTTTGCTATAATCGCTTTCTATTAGGCTTGTACGACAACCCTCTCTTAGAGATGCTAAGAGCTAGGATATATACAAAATCATGGCAAAAAAGAGGGCAATGAAATAGCAATATTTTTTTTCTCTTGGTTTCCTAGAGCTAGCACTCATAAGAAGAGTGTAAATTTATACTTAATTCCACGTATTTTCAAACTAGGCGTGTCATTTGGTACTATTGTTGAATTTAGTAATGTCAAACTGCTATATTATTTATGGATTGTACATTAGGATCTACTTCCATTCAGGCTCTAAGTGAGGTGTTAATGGAGCATAACAAACTATTGAGTACCTTACGAGAAAACTACATCAATCACAACATCTCATGGCACAAAAGGCCTAGCATTGCGAGCTTCAATTTTTTATTGGTGAAGTGGTCCTAGTTCGTCTGCAACCATGTTGGCGGTTCAAGGTGGCTCGCTATCTATTATGGAACTTTCTGACAGCATTGCCATATTGGATAGATCACCTATAAGTTAAATTTACCCAAACATATAAATACACCATGTGTTCCATGTTTTAGCTCTCAAACCTTATCGAGGACAGCAGTTTGCTGAAATTCTTTTATAGCCCACTGCCAGTATAAAAAATCAACCAATTTCCCTTCTTCCAGCAAAAAATTGTGCAATAAGATCTGTTCTACGACACGACAAGGAGGTTCTCAAATTCTCCTTCAGTGGACCGACTGTCTGCCAGAAAATTCCACCTGGGAATACTTTGATGATTTTTGCCACCTCTATCCTTCATTTCACCTTGAGGACACGGTATTTTTCCTACACGATGGGAATGATACAACCGTAACTATATGCCTTGAATCAATACATCCAAGATCAGAGAATATGAACTCCATAGTAACCGAGCCCACAAAGGAAGAGGCTGAAGAGCAAAGGGTGACCCAACCTATAGAAAAACCAAAACGACTAAGAAGAATTCCTGGTTGGCTAAAAGATTACGTAGTGTAAAGGAGAAAATGGCGCTGGGAAAATTGTACAGGATCATGAGAAAGAACGTGTCAAAATATAAATAGCTTTCTATTTTCGCATCGTTTTCTCTCTAACCACTTCCTGTTAAGCTTGTGCAACATCCCTCTATTAGAGATGCTAAGAACTAGGATACATGCAGAATAATATCTGTTTTTTTTTTTCTTTTCTTTTCTTTTTCTTCTCTTTGTTTTCTGCAGCTGGCGCTCGCTCGAAGAGTGAATTTACACTTGATTCCAGGTATTTTCGAAGCAGGTGTATCAGTATGCAAACCATACACAAAATATAGATCCAAAATTTCCAGCAAATGAAATCAATAATTGACAGGGGATGCAATTCATAAAGAAAATGCCAAAATTATGGAACAAATAAAGCATACCAGAAAGTTATTATCGAATAATGACGAATCAGTAAGTAAATATTGCATAAGCCTATGCACTGAAGGAACTGAAGCAGAGAAATCATAGCAAAAAAAATAAGTCCGGCGGGAAATGGAAAGGCATCGGGATTTGGGACCTAGGGCTCTAAGCAATTCCCAATTTACAAAACTGCTTGCAACGAGCTAGACGAACTAATAGATAGAAAGAGGGAAGAAACGCCTACAAGTCAAGCGCCGGCGATAAAAGGGTTGCGTCGGTTGCTTATGCTACGCCGCCGGCGGGTCTGGTCCGTTGAAACCTCGTTGTGACCGGAGAGAATCGCAAGTAGAACAAAACCTCGTTGAGAGCCGATTAATAATCCCGAAAAGGGTTAAGAGCTTTGGATTAACGTAAACCACTTTTAATTATTTAATTTATGATCATATTTTGCACCTTAAGAAATATGTATCATCAAATATAAATTTTTATAATCCCTACATATATAGTAAATTATAATATTTTACCATAAAAAAAGGAATATTTGATGCTTTTTTTTGTCTATTTATAAAAGTGCTCACTCCAATTTTAAATTATTAAATTCAAGAATAAATATAGATATTCACAATAATATTTTAATTCATATTTATTGCCTTTGATGATTTTCTGATAACTTATTTGTGCTATGAAGTCTATTATTTTTGTTATGATAAATTAGGTATGAATTTCAATGGCATATCTACAAATTATCAAAATTTTGAAGTTAAATTTTTCTCTCATCAATATTTTATGAGGGAAAAAATTATATCAAGATATTGTAGTTAAAGTTTTAATACCGATGGATTTTAAGGATGTTGGATATCTGAATTTGATTTAAGATGAGTGCAATACATTGTAATTAGTGTTGCACTTGATACGTCACCAAAATCATTTGGATCGGGCGCAAATCTTAATGCAAATATGAATCAGACACTTTCAAAATTAAATTCGGGATCATCAGAAATCCAATTTCAACAAGCTTATAGTCGAATTGAGCACCCAACGACATCAAATTCGATCCAATCCGAGCCCAAATGAGTCTAAATCAAATGACCAAAGCCTATTGGGAAGCTTCAGAGCATTAATTGGAAGACCAAATGGTATCCAAATGTGACGTGCTTATAGTCGAATCGAGTGGCTCAATGAGATGAATCCAACGAGCTCAAGATCACCAAATTTTGACATCATTAAGGCATTAAAATGCTCAATAAATGATCTATGATTAAGAGAGTTGATGTCGGTCATCCATTAGAACACTCCCAACTTGTCTTTGATCTTTTTCCTATTTACTAGTCATGCTACTCCTACAAAAATATAAATAGGAAAGGGAAGAGCTTTGGATCTTGAAGAACACTGAAGCTCCACCCGGGCACCACCGCCGACGAATACGAGCCTCTAGGCCGCCACTGATGAACCACTGGCCGACAATGACCGTCTAACCTTCATATGGATTCCACTAATGAGCCTTCCTCCGACCACCGTCGCCTCACTAACTATATGTAATAACTTAAATATGTAAAATAAATTTTCTTGAAAATATGAAAATTTAAAGTAGAGTGCTTTGGCACTGATCTAGTGAGCACTATATATGCTCCCTCACTTGATTGCTTGGGCAAACAAAATTGAAAGAGGGGAAGCAGAGAGATGAGAGAGAAAAGCCTTTGGATTATATTTGTCAATCATTCATGTTACATATTTTATTCTATTCATTATAAGTGACTAATCTTTTATTTCTATTTTCAATTATTTTGAATTCTACAAATCTTATCTCTCATAAATCTGTCAAAAATGCATTATCTCCTGAATTAATAAGTTTTCATCATGTAAGTTTGGATATATTATAGATTTAATCATTCAGAACGATTTGATATAATTTTATTGTATTTTAAATGAAGTGCTGAATGATATCAGATATATGATATGATAACTCCACGTGATTCACTGATTGGGAGTCATAAGGAGCCGGAAATTGATTAGGTGTTATAAAAAATCAGGGTGATTGATTCACGCAGGGGCGGAACCGGCTTCAATTTTGAGGGGGGGGGGGGGGGGGGCAAATTCAATACAAAAATAATTAAATATAAAAAATTATATATATATATATTACAAAAAAGTTGTTTAAATAAGTTAAGCAAGAAAAATGAAGAAAAAAATTATGTAATAAAATTGTCATAAAAGTATGAAAGAAAATATTAGAACTAAATGTGAAGAAATACATAGACATTTTAGGATATGTATTTCTGATTAGCAGTGGATGAAGACTGTCATCATTAGGATTAGTACAAAAATATTTTTTAAGGGGGGTTTGGAAAGAATATTGGGCAAATTAAGACAAAAGAATTTTTTAGGGGAGGGGCAAAAGTGATTTTTTAGGAGGGGTAAAAAAATTTTACTAAAAAAATTTTACTCCTATAAATTTTTTTTTTAGGGGGGGCAATTGCCCCCCTGACTTGCATATGGTTTTGCCTCTGCATTCACATGATTCAAGGGGAGTTATAAGGAATATATTGATTGAGAGTTATAAGGGCGACTGATTGGGAGTCATAAGAGCATGAGCAAGATACTCTTAAGATACACTTATTAAATATATGAATGCTGATACCGACAATACTACAAATATTGTACTGATATTGTGACTAACACTAATATTATTTACTATTATTAACACTATTTTACATTATTGAACATAATATTAATATTGTTACTAGCATTAGTACTGTTAACTGTTACTAATACTATAATTGATGATGCAATGGATTGAGATGTGATGAATTATAGAAGGATAAATAGATACAAATAATTAGTATAGACATTGATTCATATATAATTTTATATGATTTATAGCATATTATTCTCTTTTTATCTTGCATTGATTTCAGTTGTAAGATTTTAGTTACTTGCTGAGCTATGTGCTTATTACATGATTTTATATATTTTTAGAAAAGGGTAATAATTCTATGATATGAGACTCCGGACAAGAAAAAAATATAATCACTTTTTTATGTTGTTTATTGGTAAGTTCTAGTTAAATGATTAAAATGAAGACATATGTAATTCTTCTAATATAGATCATGGAGTGTGACACTACGGTCCCCGCGACCTCTATCATCATCCAACTATAGTCCCTCCAACCACCATCGTCTGTCAAATATGATCATATCGACCAAATGAACAGACAAATATTCTCTTGAGAATAATTCTCATATCACTGGATTTTCCCCAACTCTCATAATGTAATACGCTCTATATAATGTATACTTACTATATTGAGCCAAGGCCCTTCCTCTGAGGAAGGGCGTCATTTGTAATCGACTATAAATACTAGTGGAATCATTTTTAACTAGGATAAGCCCCATGATCTTTCATATTTTAGGATTTTTTATGTAAAAATATTGGTGTCGCTTATTATTTTCTCACCCCTCTCTCTCATTTATATTTGTGTGCTAGATTTTCATTCAAAGCTAAAACATTACGCTATTTATCTCTTTACCGTCTCAAATATTTAAGGACACAACAACACTAATCATAAAGCACATGCAAGTGCTTTGAGATTCCTCTTTAATCATTTTTTTGTAAGGATATTCAGGCACACTTTTTTTATTTTAATAAATATAATTAATACCTCACTATTTAGTACAATTATTGAATTGAGATTTTCAAATACCTGCCCTAATCTTTTTGTGGTTATGGTATATTCTTACTTTAGATAATCTTTGAAAATTTGTGCAATTTTATTTATTTCTTCAAACTCGTTTATTGTAAACACTATAAAAATAATATTAATATGTGAATTTAGCATCCCACATCCACAAATAAATAAAGATAAATGTGTGTGTGTGTGTGAGAGAGAGAGAGAGAGAGAGAGAGAGAGAGAGAGTGTGTGTGTGTGTGGCTTATAATTGAGAGAACAAACGATTTAGCTTCTTAGCATTCTTATAGAAAGAATATATTACACTTTCCATTTGGAATTATTCATAAATTTGATTCCATGGAAAGAGTAAGTTTTCAATCATATTAGGTGAAGCTCTTACACAAAGAAAAAAAATCATGACATGATGACAGTGAAATTTTTTAAGTGGGGGCTTAGATTTATTTTTTCAAAAATTATCTCAACAGTTTTCATCCGGGCTTAAGACTGACATATACAATTTTAAAATTTTATATTATAACATTTTTAAATGATAAAATATTAGATATAAGTTAAGAAAAAACTTACAATTCATAACGTTTGTTTCTCATATTCTGAAAGAGTTGAATAATTATTTCATTATCAATTCAATCTAATGTCTCTTTCTCAAAATAAGAGAATAGAGTATTGTTTAGCATTAATCTTTACTTCTATTTTATAGTTTATTTTTTATAATACTCATAGCTAGCATAAAAAGGTTTTTGACTCATGCTATTGTAGTAGGTAAATTAGCTTGAAAACAAAGGTTATAAAGCATCATTCATGCTCTAGATTATTTTTTCAACGGTGCTTCCAATATCTTTTAAGGAGGAAAATTATTCAGCAGACCACATATCTATGTTATAAGTTTTCAACTAATTATCAACAAGACTAAAATCATATGGATAAAGATGCGACGTTCTAATTAATTTGTCCGTATTGAATTCATAAAAGAAATTATTTGGATTCAAACAAGCAATGGATAGAAGTATGTTCATTATTTGTTTCTGAAAATAATTATTCAACTCTTGAAGTTGCATATTAATGACTGTATAAAATATTTTAACTTGAAAATGATATAAATTTTGCATGTCATGAGCTATGCGACGAGGCCATCCCCAATCAACCCATTTACTGTTAATATGGGAAATGTTTATTTTTTGTTGCTCGCAAAAGTAAGTTACTTTGCTTGTAAAGTCTTCTCATTTACTATTTTTCATATCTTGATATCTTATTTTATATATATGAATCAAAGACAAAGCACTTACAATATCTTATTCTCTTCACTGTAAAGTTTGTGATAGCTCAATAGTTACACCAAGTATATCTTTCATCAAAAGCAGGTAAAAACAATTCAAAAGGTTGTGATTATTATAATAATGCGAATGTCTCATCTCTTTTTTAGAGTTTATAGTTTATATCATCTTCCAGAAAACACCTAAATATCAATTACTAAGAAAAATATTATAATCAATCATACTATTAATTCATAATGTGAACCCCATCATGTATCGTCCGCCTCCCTTAGAGTTATTTCTTGATTCAATTCTAGAATTAAATTCAATACCATCCAAACTCCAATTCCAACAAACTTATAGTAAAACTGATTGTCTTAACGAGAAAAACCCAAAGACAAAAAAATCCAATATGAATCCAAATAAGCCTAGATTAAGAGAATGAAGTATAGTTGAAAATTTTGGGATATTAATCAGAGGATCAAATGATCTTCAAATTTGACATACTTACATTCTAATCAAACGTCTAAATAAAGTGAATCTAATGAGCCTAATATTGCTTAATTTAAATAATATTAATGCACTTAAATGTTAAATAAATACTTAATTATCAAAGGAATTAACACGTTTCACCCAAAGGAGTGTTTTGGATTTTCTCCATATTTATATGGCGGACTACTCTTCAAAATCGATAAGTAGACCCCAACTCTCTACTTGATAAGGACCTATTTGGCTTGAGATTCAAGAGAGCCCATAGGTTTGAAGAATCCTAAAACTCCACTAAAGCACAACCACAATCAAACAATCACCCAACTATCACCATAAGACCATTGTCCTAACGTCTCCATTAGACCACCACTACCCGACCACCTTTGTCGGACTCGTACTACCCAACCATAGTCATCAAAACACTGTCATTATTGGACCACCAACATTAGATTACCACCATCCAATCATCATTGCTGGATCATCACTACCTGACCACCATTGTCGAACCACCCTCATTATGATGAGTTGATAGGGCTATTAATGCACAAAAAATAATTAGATCAATCTACAAGCAAGTACAATAGTGCACCAAGAAGTGCTAATAAGTTATCTCATTGAAAAAGTAGAAACAAAAGAAGAATCGTGGCCTCCCCCTTCAATTAGCACACTAGCAACATAAGACAAGACTGGAGTAGGAGTACAAACAACATTGCACGTCTTACACCAATGTTCCAATGATGATCATCATTGGGCACCATTGTCTTTAGATTCCCATTTTAGGACTAACATTGTGCTCATTTAATTGCTAGTGTAGGACTGTCATCACTTAATTGAGATCATTTTACCACCATTCTTTGACCCTCATTTTCTAACTATTGTTGCTCACCTATCATTGTCCATTTACCATTATTTGTTTACAACCCTGTGATTGCTGTCGCTCAACACCATCACCCAATCTCTGTCATTAAGTATTTAACTATCATTATCAGACTGACATCATCTGTCTATCATCGTCCCTACACCATTTTCTCATAATCTCTATTACATAAGATCAAATAAATAGTACCAAATCCTATAATTTCCAACTATGTAGAAGAGCAGACTTTTGTACATTAAAGTACATAAATGGATTATTTCAACAGGACTAAGCCTCGTACTTTTTTATTCTCAGATTTTTTTTATATAAAACTCTGATGTCTCTTGCATTCTTCTCTTTTATTTGTATATTTGATGGATCTTCATACAAATATATAAAACTATTTCTATTGCTCTGAATTTTATAACATGCAACACCTATATATTTACATGTTTAACATTTAAATATTCATATTTACTCATATAAAACCTAAATTAAGAAATCCCATAAGAAATAACACAAATATTAACTTTTTCTAAAATGACATACTCTTTCTAATATTAAGGTGGGATTTACATACATGGCCCTTAAAACTACATCACTTACAAATTTAACACACAATTTTTATTATTCATATAACATAACACTTCGTTAACTATATTAACAAAAACTTCGCAGGATGATGAAGAGAGTAGGAACCTCAATTGAATCTTATTGTGAATGATATTGATGAGGTTAGTGGCGTGCAAACAACAAAAATCACGAGAAAATTATGATGAAATCTCGTGGGAAGGGGCATTGATGAGACTAATAATGTGCATATGACAAATAAACGAGGAAGTTGCGACGGAATCTCTTTTTGAAGGGTATTGATGAGATCAATGGCGTTCGAACAATGAAGAGACGATGAAGTTTTAATGAAATATTACTCAAAGGACATTTATGTGATCAACAACAAGAGAATAATAAAAAAGATGATGAAGTCATGATGTTGGGACCACTTGTGTGAGATCGAGATATAGGTGATGAGATTAAATAGAAAGGTGAGAAGGCTATAATAATTATTATTCTTAAAAAAATTTAAATATTACATTAGCAAATCATGAAATTTAAATATAATGAATAAATGTTGCAATTTATTTTTTAGAGGTTATTTGGTTGGTTGAAAAAGGAATGCAATGTAAAAGAAATGTAATGTAAAAGAAATACTTTGGAGTTGTTTGGATGAATGCAAAGTAAATGCAGGTGAATGATTTTTTTTTTTTATTGTTAGAAATAATGAATGTAGAGTAAAATCCTAAATGGTGATGATCAATAGCGGTGGATGACGATCGATGGTGACGGCAATGGCAGTGGTCGGCAGTTGGCATGTTTGATGGCACCGGCGACAGCGGCGGTGGCTTGTGGTGGCCGGCGACGGCGATGGCTGCTGTGATCGGCTAATGGCTGCTGTGATCGGTTAATGGCTGTTGTGATCGGCTAATGAGGCCGGCCAGCGGCGGGTGGTGGTTAAGTAAGTTTGTGGTGTAAACTATTATCACTCAAAATCATAATAATTTACTTTACACTCAAAATAAATTACTTCACTTTACATTATATTTATTATACTTTACATTAATCAAAATTTACTGTACTTTACACCAACCAAACTGCCCCTTGAGCACAAGCTTGTTTCCCGATCGGGTATCACCCGGGCTGTGCTCATCGAAGGGATCAGGGAAGGCGAAGTGAATTGGCAGTGAGCAAAAAAAATGGTGGCTCGAAGATTCGTCGTCAGCTACAACGGCACCGAACTCCCCATCGATTACGACACAGAGGACGGCTTCGAAGTATCAAATCCCCTTACCACCTGCCCTTTTCTGGGGTGATTCTCTTTGCTTGCTGATAGAAGCCTTTCTCTCTGTTTAGGTTCTCAAGTTTCAGATATTCTCGCTCACGTCAGTTCCTCCCGACGAGCAAAAGGTCTTATATTGAAGTTATAATCCACATTTCCCCCTTATAGATTCCATTGATGATGTGCTTAATTGGGCTCTATCGTTTTTTATTTAAGCTCACCGCCGGTGATAGGGATATTCGCATCACGGAAGAATCTGATCTCGTGGCCATCTCGGAGGGGCTCCGCTTGGTGTCAATCGAAGATGAAACGGTGGAGAAACCGGAATACATCCAACAGTTGGGGCAATCCGATGAGGAATTGGCCCGGATGCTGCAGGCAATAATTTAGATAGTTTTTTTGTTTGATTGTCCATCTTGTTTTTTCATTACGACTTGTTGCCTTTTCAATCAGGCAGAGGAGGAGGATCTATTCTTCCAACAATTCCAGTCCAATGAAGGTACAATGGAGTTTGAGCAGAGGGTTCGGCCTTACGTAGATCAGGTCCTACAGGTGACTTTTAATTCATAACCCTGATTATTCTATGCACTATCTGTTACACTAAACGCTGTTTGGTTAACTTCTTTTGTTTATTTTGAACTGGGTTGATGTAGTACGAGGATCCTGTTCGGCAAGAAGCTGCTCGCAAATCAGTTCCTGTTGAAGAGATTCAGGAGAAAGCCTTGGTTTCCTTGGCCAAGGTTTACTTTATTTTTACCTTCTTTTCTCCTGCTTTGTGTTTTGATGGTGCTGTTTCTATTTCTTAGTTTATTCTTTAAAACCATAAAAAGTAAATGATATTCACAATGTGGGGGCGTGAGCAAACTGATAGGATAGGGAATCGATTCCCATTATGATATTTATGTGTAATTCAGCTCAATCAAGTTTTACAGCAATTATGGAAAAAAGGTGATTAGTGGCAGCCTAAAGGATGGCCTGAAGGAAGATGATAATGGATGCCTATGTGTATTTGTTCTAAAAAAAAATCAGGGAGAGGGACCTTTTGACTACTCATATGAGATTTGATGGAAAAAATACATTGGCTTTCAAGAAGAAGTGAAGATGGCTAAGCAGGGTAGGTGCTAAGCAAGAGGATGAAGTAAACATGCCAAAGAAAAAGAGGGAGTGAAGAGGGCAGTGCGAAATTTATTTTGTAAAGCACTACACAAATTATCAGATAGAGTCTTGGGTAGAAATGTATGATTTTAGTCTTATATTGTTTGGAGTGCTAACTTCTTTTATTGATGACATGACATGCTATTGCATATTCAAATTTGCATAACTGTAAAAACTGAACATGCTTGTCTTTTTAAGGTTTCCGTTGGTTTTGTCAATTCATATATTGGCATGCCTAGCCTAAGGTCACAATAAAAATGTTATTAATTAATTGCCATTTTGATGGGGACATCAGATCATGGAAAGTCTATCAGAGGCGTGGCCGTCGATCTATGGCCACGATCGCGCCGATCTACTTTTGAGTCTTCAAATGTATTTGTGTTATTTGTTTTGATTATTGTATTTGTTTTAGTAGTTTTCCCGTTTTGCCTTTACTTAAGGGTTTCATCATATGTAAGCTCAAAGGGCATCGTCGTCTTTTATTTTGAGTCCTTTGTATGAGGTTATATATAACCCTATGTTTTTTTCTTTATGGTTAATGAATAAAATGATAAAATTTTTCCCGTGTTTGAGTTCTTGTGAGAGCTTGTGAAAGATCGCTTGGAGAGGGAATTGGATCACCCACCAAGCTTGGAAGAGTCCGGATTCGTGGTTAGTTTCGTAGCTCTTTTCTTCCTCCCTCCTCTTCTAGCTCACGACCCACCTCATCCAAAGCCGCCGGCCCTTCCACAAAGCCCCACCTTCGGCCACCACCACCCTACCCTCCCCATCGGCTACATCCACCCCCCCCTCCCCGTGTTTGAATTCTTGTTAGAGCTTGTGAAAGATCCCTTGGAGAGGGAATTAGATCACCCACCAATCTTGGAAGAGTCCAGATTCGTGGTTAATTTCGTAGCTCTTTTCTTCCTCCCTCTTCTAGCTCACGGCCCACCTCATCCAAAGCCGCCGGCCCCTCCACAAAGCCTCACCTTCGGCCACCACCACCCCACCCTCCCCATCGGCTACATCCAACACCCACCCCCCCCCCCCCCCCCCCCCCCCCACGGCCAAGCTTCCCCAACCGCCGGCCCCTCCCTTTGAGATTCCCCCATCAAAGCATGCAATCAAGTCTTTCCTAATTGGGTCTTGTATTTTAGGTAACACAATTAATTCATAATTTGAATCTATTTGAATTTTGAATTGGTTTCCTAAAATACGATCTTCTATTTTAGGAAAGTTTTAAAAAATCAGCCACATTTGAATTTTAAATTAAATTGGATTGAAGATCCCTCCTTCCTAATTTAATTTCTCAAATCAAAGAGGATTAATTGCTTTCCCCAAAATCCCTCCCTTCTCTTGATGCTGCCGGCCCCCTACATGGTCCCCACCTCCTTATTTCTTTCCTAAACCCCTCTCTTCCCCCCTTAGGCTATTTAAATTCTTTCCAAATCAAAGGACTTTGATTGGGAAAGTAATTTCAACCTTCCCTCCCAAAATTCCCCCTCCAAACTTTAAACCTAAGTCCCAAAATCTGAACCCAATCTCCCCCAAGTCTCCCCCCCTTGGCCGGCCACCTTCCCTTGCCTTCTCCTACTTGAATTCTTGGGAGAAACCTCTTTCTTTCAAGGAAAACCAGCAAGACAACAAAGGAACATCTTCCACAACACTTCAACGCAACAAGATTGATGCATGGCCGATCCCGATCTTGATTTCGGCATTGCCTACGACGAGCAAGGGTTCGTCCACATCCTTCACTCAACTTTCTTCGACGTCAACCCAGATATCGATAATACTGTTGAGGAATACGTGGAGCGCATTTTAGACACTCTCTCCGAGGCCATAGAAGAGCAGCTTGGTGCCGTTCAATGGTGGATTACGTCCAAGCCGTGGCAAAGGTCTTCCAATCTTCCTACTCTTGTATCTTCGTAGTTTAATTCTCTATTGTGGTTTGAATTAATTCATGAAGGTCTTGCTCACCTATCTTTGCCAGGCTTAGTAATCGTATGAATTGAGTTGTACTTTCTATGTTTCTAATCTCATTGTTAGCGTAGGGATTTTTGTTGAATGACTACTTAATTCGTATGTTGTTGAATTTCTAAATTGTCTTGATGATTCAAGTTCATAGCATGTGATTTGGCCTAAGCGTAGCTACCCCTCTCACGTTTTCTATTATCGTTTAGTGGCTAACAATCTTAATTATTATTTGCTCTTATCTAAATTGTGCAAGCTCTTATCGCATTTATCGAAAACATACTTAGTCCTACATCATCTGGTATCAGAGCATGGTTTGCTCTTAGTGCATGTGTTAGGATCCATCGTAGAGTTCAATTTACCATATTTTAGCTTGCTATTTGCTCCTACATAGCACTTATTTCATTTAGCACATTATATGTTTGCTGTCCAAACATTTACTACATCAATTTTGCAAGCTATAAGTGTTTTTTCATTCATTTTAATTACTGTCCTTTACACCCTAGTCACCTTAAGTATCCCGTAGTGTTTCCCAATGGACCCGGAATAACTTGGAAGGACTTTAGACTTACTGGTAGGTCAAATGAATACAATTAGTCAGCAACTCAAAGAAAATCAAGTCGACATAGCTGAACTTCGTAGGACCACCACTGATCGATTTGATACCTTAGAGCGAGGTAGGAACCACCCGATTCCTTACACTCCGTCTAAACCTCCTTTCATGTACGGGGACGATCCTTTTCTGGATGAGGGACCATATATCTCGTGCCCTATATCGAGCTCCCCACTATGGACATGATCATAACCATGACCCTTATCTTCTACTGATGAAAAATATCAAGGTCAATGCACCCACCTTCGACGATACCCTCGATCCCCAGCTCTTTCTGGATTGGATCAAAGGTATGAATAGTTTCTTTAAGTGGTATAACATCTCTGGGGCTAGAAAGGTCAGTTTTGCCAGCATGAAACTCATTGGTAGGGCTAGTCAGTTTTGGTCGAACTTAGAAAGCCTTAGAGAGTCCCAGAATGAGTATCCCATCATTGACTGGTCATTAATGAAGCGTGAGCTTAAGCAGAAGTACTTTCCTCCGTCATACTTCCCTAGGCTCTTGGATATGTGGCATAGGTTGACTCAGAGTAGCAAACCGGTCAAGGATTACATCGCATTATTTAATGATTATCTGATCCGTTGCAAAGGGGAGACCTCCACTGCCCCTCGCAGATTCTGTCTATGTTTCGTATCGGGTTGCGAGAGGATCTTCACAACGAGCTATTTTCCTGAAACGTCACTACCCTTGAAAATGCCTACAGCTTAGTGTTAGATCTTGAGAAAAGTCGGTCCCAACACACTAGTTGACACCACGACTTTAGGCCTTCCTACAGATCTTCTGGTAGCTCCACTCCTCATACCTCCACTGCCCGACCGACCCCTGGGAGCACTACCCGACCACGCACTGGTCCTCTTGCAGCTCGACCTGATTTTAGAAGTAAACCTCACACCCTGGATACCCCTCGGTCCAGTCCCGGGACCAAGTGCTTTCGATGCCAGGGGTATGGGCATATCGCTTCTTAGTGCTCCAGTCCTTACAAAGTCTCGATTATCAAGGAGATTATTGAGGAGGATTTTGAGCCAGAGGTCGATCAGGTCCATCAATTTGAAGATGAGGGCGACTTCTTCAAGGAGGGTGATGACACTGCTGTCCTCCATTTCCTTCATAAAATTGACACCTCTCCCATCTGCGTGGTGTGATGTGCACTGTCACACCCTACTACCACTGATAACTGGCGTAGGACTTCGATCTTTCACACATACACCAAAATCAAGGATAAAAACTGTAAGGTCATTGTGGATAGGGGCAGCTGCATCAATGCTGTCTCCTTCAGCATGGTGTCTAAGCTGGGTCTGTCTGCCTTTCCTCACCCCAACCTCTATATGGTAGCTTGGGTCAACTCCACTGCCTTGGAGTTGAAAGAACGAAGCTTCATACCTATCTTCTTCGCTGACTATAAGGAGAATATTTGGTGTGATGTTCTGATGATGGATGTGGGAAAAATCATGTTGGGGCGTCTCTGAATTTTTGATAACGATGTCCGCATCTATGGGCGTTCGAACACTTGCGTGTTCAAACATGCGGGCAAAAAGATCAAGCTTTTGTCATCGCAGCCCCGGGTTAAGGATGACTCGAAATCCAACCCTGCTAAGTTCAAGAAAGGGCTGAACCTGGTCACCGCCAATGTTCTAGATTCTGAAATTACCTAAGGCGCACCCCTGTACGCCTTAGTCGGTCGTGAGACTTATACTGAGTCTGACGAACCCATTCCTCAGGAGGTCCAACCCATACTGGGTCAGTTTGCTGATGCCTTCCCTGATGATCTTCCAGATCAGTTACCCCCACTTAGAGACATCCAGCATATCATAGATTTTGTCCCTGAAGCCTCCCTTCCTAACCTACCACATTGTCGCATGAACCCCACGGAACATGTTGAACTTAAGATGAGTTATTACAGCGAGGCTTCATCAAGGAAAGCCTTAGTCCTTGTGTTGTACCCGCCCTTCTTACCCCTAAGAAGGATGGATCATGGCGGCTGTGTGTTGATAGCCATGCTATCAACAAGATCACCGTCAAATATCGTTTCCCTATCCTGAGGCTAGATGGTATGCTTGATATGATGATGGGAGCCACTCTTTTCTCCAAGATTGATCTCAAGAGTAGATACCACCAGATCCGGATCCGACCCGGTGATGAGTGAAAAACTGCCTTTAAGACCAAGGATGGTCTCTATGAGTGGTTAGTCATGCCTTTCGGGTTGAATAACGCCCCGAGTACTTTCATGAGGATCATGACCCAAGTGCTGCACCCTTTTATAAGAAAGTTTGTCGTCGTCTACTTTGACGACATTCTTATTTATAGCCAGTCAGTGAGTCAGCACTTGGACCACTTAAAGCAAGTTTGTGAGGTCTTAAGGAAGGAACAACTTTATGCCAATCCCAAGAAATGTACCTTCCTTGTAAATCGTGTTATCTTTCTGGGCTTTATCGTTTCAGCCCAAGCGGTCTTTGCAGATCCCGAGAAGGTGAGGGCCATTGTAGAATGGCCAGTTCCCCAGAACATCCAGAAAGTCTGCAGCTTCCACGGACTAGCTACCTTCTATAGGAGATTTATCCATAATTTTAGTACTATTGTATCTCCTATCACCGACTGTCTTAAGAAGGGTGATTATCACTAAACCCCGACCAACCCCAGAGCTTTTGATGAGATTAAGAAAAGAATGGTGGAAGCCCCAGTGATGAGACTTCCTGATTTCTCCAAAGTCTTCGAAGTGACCTGCGATGCTTCATGGGTCGGAATTGGAGGAGTCATATCCTAGGAAGGTCACCCGGTAGCTTATTTTAGTGAAAAGCTAAATGCTATTTGGCAGCGTTATTCTACGTATGACAAAGAGTTTTATGCAGTGTTCCAATCTCATCGGTATTGACGACACTACTTGCTCCCGCAAGAGTTCGTTATTTTTTAGGATCATGAGGCTCTGCGTTATATCAACTTCCAAAAGAAGTTGAATGCACATCACAGTCGATGGGTCGAATTCCTTCAGGAGTACACCTATACCCTTAGACATAAGGCGGGAGTTGAGAATAAAGCTCCTGATGCTTTCAGTCATCATATGATGACTACCACTGAGATGAGAACCGAAGTCATGGGCTTTGACCAAATCAAAAGGGACTATTTGGAATGCCCCGACTTCAAGGAGACTTACTCTCTCCTGTCCACAGGCAGCACCCGCCTTATGGACGATTTCCTTCTGGAGGATGGTTATCTCTTCAAAGCTCAAAAGCTTTGCATCTCTAGCACCTCCTTTAGGAAATTTCTTGCGTGGGAACTCCACGCCGGAGGTCTCGTTGGGCACTTTGGTCAGGATAAGACAATAGAAGCCGTGGAGTATCGTTTCTTTTGGCCCAGTCTGAAGAGGGATGTCGGTAGGATGGTCAGCAGGTATCACACTTGCCAGCTGGCCAAGCAACAAAAACAAAACATTGGTTTGTACACCCCTTTGCCTGTCCCCAGTTGTCCTTGGCAGGACGTTAGCATGGATTTTATCTTAGGCCTGTCCAAGACTATCCGTAGGAATGACGCCATCTGTGTCATAGTCAATAGATTTTCTAAAATGGTCCATTTTCTACCTTGCTCCAAAACATCCGACGCCTCCCACATTGCCAAACTTTATTTCAATGAGGTCGTCCGTTTATATGGTTTACCTAAAACCATTGTATCGGACAGATATGTTAAATTCACCAGTTATTTTTGGAAGACCCTTTGGATGAAAATGGGCACTAAATTGCAGTTCTCCACAGCCTTTCATCCACAAACTGATGGTCAAACCGAGGTAGTCAATAGGAGCTTAGGCAATCTGTTACAATCCCTGGTAGGCGAGCACATTAAGGATTGAGACTCCATACTCTCCACAGCTGAGTTTGCCTATAATAATTCTGTGAACCGAACCACTGGCCTAAGTCTTTCTGAAATTGTTTATGGGTTCAAACCTAGACAGCCGTTAGATCTCATACCCATGTGCTCTAGGTATAGGATTTCTGAGTATGTATCATCATTTGTATCGCATATGTATGAACTTCATAAAGAGATTGCACAACAAATTGAAAAGAGCAATAATATTTATAAACTGTATGCTGATCTGAAACAAAAATTTAAAACTTTTGAGGTTGGTGACTCCGTGATGGTGCGGATTCGTTCGAAACGGTTCCCGCAAGAAGCAGTTAAGAAGTTGCATGCTAAGAGTGCTGGACCTTTCAAGATAATTAAGAAAATCAATGATAATGCTTATGTAGTAGATCTGCCTGCAGAATTCAATATCAATCCCTCCTTTAACATAGAAGATCTAGTTGCATATGAAGGTTCTGATTTCAACCCACCAAATTCACTTATATAGCAACCTTGTGTGACCCCACCATGTGAGAACCCAAACCTACCTCCACTCCCAAACATTCCCAAATCACCCATGACAGAGAAGGTTGACACGATCCTGAGTGATGATATCATCTCCACAAGAGAGGGTGGACGACGGAGGTACTTGATCAGGTGGAGAGGCAAACCTGAGTCAGAGGACACATGGTTGGATCGCGAGGACGGCAGATCGACCCCGACGTATTGGAGATTTATGAGAACACCCAGGATGCTTACTCGGCGGAGTCGAGCTTTTTCCCACCCCGGGAGAATGATGGGGACATCAGATCATGGAAAGTCTATCAGAGGCGTGGCCGTCGATCCACTTTTGAGTCTTCATATGTATTTTTGTTATTTATTTTGATTATTGTATTTGTTTTAGTAGTTTTCCCATTTTGCCCTTACTTAAGGGTTTCGTCATATGTAAGCCTAAAGGGCATCGTAATCTTTTATTTTGAGTCCTTTATATGAGGCTATATATAGCCCTATGTTCTTTTCTTTATGGTTAATGAATAAAATGATAAAATTTTCCCCGTGTTTGAGTTCTTGTGAGAGCTTGTGAAAGATCCCTTGGAGAGGGAATTTGATCACCCACCAATCTTGGAAGAATCCAGATTCGTGGTTAGTTTCGTAGCTCTTTTCTTCCTCCCTCCTCCCTCCTCTTCTAGCTCACGGCCCACCTCATCCAAAGCCGCCGGCCCCTCCACAAAGCCCCACCTTCGGCCACCACCACCCCACCCTCCCCATCGGCTACATCCAACAGGCCCCCCATCCCTCTCCCTCCACCTCCACCCACGGCCAAGCTTCCCCACCGCCGGCCCCTCCCTTTGAGATTCCCCCATCAAAGCATGCAATCAAGTCTTTCCTAATTGGGTCTTGTATTTTAGGTAACACAATTAATTCATAATTTGAATCTATTTGAATTTTGAATTGGTTTCCTAAAATATGATCTTCTATTTTAGGAAAGTTTTCAAAAATCAACCCTATTTAAAATTTTAAATAAATTGGATTGAAGATCCCTCCTTCCTAATTTAATTTCCTAAATCAAGGAGGATTAATTGCTTTCCCCAAAATCCCTCCCCTCTCTTGATGTCGCCAGCCCCCTACATGGTCCCCACCTCCTTATTTCTTTCCAAACACAACTCCCCTCCTTAGGAATTAAATACCTAGCCCTCTCTACATTACCCGCCCCCTCTCTTTCTCCCTTAGGCTATTTAAATTCTTTCCAAATCAAAGGACTTTGATTGGGAAAGTAATTTCAGCCTTCCCTCCCAAAATTCCCCCTCCAAACTTTAAACCTAATTCCCAAAATTTGAACCCAATCTCCCCCAAGTCTCCCCCCCATTGGCCGGCCACCTTCCCTTGCCTTCTCCTACTTGAATTCTTGGGAGAAACCTCTTTCTTTCAAGGAAAAGCAGCAAGGACAGCAGATGAACATCTTCCACAACACTTCAACGCAACAAGATCGATGCATGGCCGATCCCGATCTTGATTTTGGCATTGTCTACGACGAGCAAGGGTTCGTCCACATCCTTCACTCAACTTTCTTCGACGTCAACCCAGAGATCGATAATACTGTCGAGGAATACGTGGAGCTCATCTTAGACACTCTCTCCGAGGCTATAGAAGAGCAGCTTGGTGCCGTTCAATGGTGGATTATGTCCAAGCCGTGACAAAGGTCTTCCAATCTTCCTACTCTTGTATTTTCGTAGTTTAATTCTCTATTGTGGTTTGAATTGATTCATGAAGGTCTTGCTCACCTATCTCTGCCAAGCTCAGTAATCGTAGGAATTGAGTTGTACTTTCTATGTTTCTAATCTCATTGTTAGCGTAGGAATTTTTGTTGAATGACTATTTAATTCGTATGTTGTTGAATTTCTAAATTGTCTTGATGATTCAAGTTCATAGCATGTGATTTGGCCTAAGCGTAGCTACCCCTCTCACATTTTTTATTATCGTTTAGTGGCTAACAGTCTTAATTATTCTTTGCTCTTATCTAAATTGTGCAGGCTCTTATCGCATTTATCGAAACATACTTAGTCCTACATCACGTTTGCATAGGGTTTATTCTTGTCTCTTTGAATTGTTGGCTAGATCACGATGACATGATACTAACTCAAATTTTATCACTCAATTGCTTTTCTGGACTAGGAATGTCTGTGTTGAAAATAATTGGTGACAATTCATCATCCAATTTGTATATGATTAACTCGTGCAAGTACCTATCAGGAAAATAAAAATTTCTGAAGTATTTTCCCTCACTCTTAGGCTTCAGTATCTTAGATGTTGAATTCAATTCAAAGTATGTTAAGTTTTGGAATGAAAATTATGATTTGTTAATTGTTGATCATACCCTACCATCTGATATAATTTACTGTCAAATTCTTTGATTGAGCTCCTTTGCAGCTTTTCTACTCATGTTCGGGCCATACTCTGCCAGATGTCTATGATTTTCCTTTAATTTAGAACGTTATATAAAATATGTAACCCCACTCAATCAAGAAAGAGAAGTTGCAAAATTTAAGATTTGCTTTACAGTATGTTTTCTGTGATTTACTGTGATACCTTATGGAAGGTTATATTGTCCTATTATTTGGCATGAACTTACAAGACAATTACTTTGAATAGGAGGGCAACTTTAAACCTTCAAAAGACAAGGAAGACCACAGTTTCTTGTTGCAACTGCTGATATGGTTTAAGCAATCATTCAGGTGAAATATAAATTTTTGCATGTATCCTTGATTCTGTGCTCTTATACATGTGCCACTGCATGAATATAATTCAGCAAGGGAAATATTGTTCCAATTTCAGCCAGTTTTAATAAGAGTCTGCACTCTGATTCATTAGTTGGAAACATCCTTTTATGGTAGAAAATTTTCAGTTTATACATAGGAGTTGTGAATTTACATTAATGCTTATTTTTCTGGAGTATTTTTCATTCTCTAAGCTTTAATTTCTTTGACTGGTTTTCTTTTGTGAAAAAAAAAAAAAAACAGAAGTTCCATACTTTGGATTATCCACGTGATGCGAGAATAGTTTTATATTGACCCCATTTCATGTTGATTACCTTAGATTGCAACTGCAAAACCTTAGATAATATTAAAAGTTTTCTGATTACTAATTTATTTTTAAACTACCTTCCTTCAAATTTTGTTGAAACCTGGTTGTAGCAGTGGTGATGTTGGCTTTTCCTCCTTGTTCAGCTTCAAGCCCTTCAGTTGAATGGTTGTTTTGGACCCTTCTGATTACCTTAGTAAGTAAACTACAGGATACGTATAATAGAGGCATTGATAAGAGCATTTATTATAAATAATTTTTTCTATAACCTGGAATGAAAATTATGTGCTATTTAATATAAACTAAAACTATAAATTTTATTTTAATAAAAAATCACTATTGAAAGGTCAACTTGAGATACGTAAAGGGATAATTTTAATAAATATGGGAGTATTATACATTGAATATGAACTATAAGCGCTCTTTCTACTGCTAATTAGAGCGAGCCTATGTCTTTGCCTGCTTATGACGACTTTTGGGTATTTTGTTGGCTGCTGGATGTCGTTTAAAGATTGATTTTTTTGGCCCTATTGAAGTGTATTTATTTCTTGATTTGCTTCATTTATGGCCAGTGATGAGATGCTGTCTAATTATGAGATTGCTTTGCACACAATAATATTCATATTACAGATTCTACACTTGTTTTTTACTACATATATTATGTTAATACGTGTTTCATACTATTATCGTATTTGTTTGTGTAAAAATTACTGCAGACTCTATACTTGATTATGAGTTTGTTAAGTTTTACTACTTCCAATTTTATTTAGATGATGATTTTATATGGGGACTCATAAACTGTAATGTTAGTTTTATTTGCATTTACACCTTGAGGACAATAATTGCTATTGATTTATAATTTCCTAGATTTTTTTTTACTCTAAATTTAATTCGTTTGTACTTTGCAGGTATCAAATTATTGCGACCTTTCAAGTGTGGCATTGTTGTTGAAGTTTTATCATTTCGATTCTATTTACATGATTAATACAACAACAACAACAACAACATCAAGCATTTATCCCACTTCGTGGGGTTGGCAACAAGAATCTTTTTTCTCCATTGTATTCTGTTAAGAGTCAATGTATCATTTAAATATAATAAACAAAGGTCATTTCTAATACTTTATAACCAAGTCCTTTTTGGTACACTTCTACCTTTCTTAGCATAGGCCAAATTTAATACACATACTCTACTAACCAGGTCATTAGAAGGCCGACGTTTTATGTGATCAGACAATAAGGCGAATCTCTGTAATCTTATCTTCCACTGAAGCTACTCCAACCTTTTCACGTATATACTCGCTTCACATTCTATTTCTAAGAGTAAACCGACTCATCCACCTAAGCATCCTCATCTCAGCAACACTTAATTTTATGCTTCTTTTTTAATGGCTAACATTCTACGCCATAAAGCATTGTAGGTCTCACCACCATCTTATAGAATTTTCACTTAAGTTTGTGAGGGGCTTTTTTATCACATAGTAGGCCTGATGCATTCCTCCACTTCAACCATTCAATGTGGATTCTACTAATACTATCCCCATTTATTTCACCATCACTTTGAATAATAGACCCGAGATATCTAAAGCGCATATTTTTTTTAATGACTTGATCCTCCAAAGTCACAATCCCCCACTAGATCTATTACTACTAAAATTATACTCAATTTATTCGGTTTTAGATCTACTCAAATGAAAACCTATAGACTTTAAAGTTGATCTTCATAATTCAAGTTTTCCTTCAACTTCGTCTAGTTTTCTCAACGAGAAGGATATCATCTGCAAAAAGCATACACCAGGATACATTCTCTTGCAAATGTCTAGTAAGAACATCCATGACTAAAGTAAAAAGATACGGGTTTAAAGATGATCCTTGATGTAATCTGATAGGAAACACTTGAAGATTTCAAGTAAATCCTATCAAGAGAGCAAAAACAACGAGAAATCTCCATGATTTTAATGGAAAACCAGTGGAAAAACAGTAATTTTATTGCAAGAAAACAAACTATGGAAGAAAATAACAAGATACAATTGACCCTCTATTCGAGAGGAGGATCTATCTCTCCCAAATCTCTAAACACCGCTAGAACTCAAAAGGAAACCTAAATCTAAAAGATCTCAAATTTCAGCCAAATTCTAGATGTCCTAACCCTAGGAAAACAAACTATTTAATGCATACAATTCAAAAGGAAATCTCTAAACAGTCCATACATTCAAATTTCCCTCCTAATTCCCTCAAAAAACCTTCCAAAATAGCTCCCTTGGATCTCACGGGATATGCGGCTCGTATAGGAGGCGGAACCTCCGCCTCTGTTACGCCCGTAAGCTGTTCCCGCATGGATCGGCTGGACCGGTCCAGTGGACCAGTCTAACAATACTCCCCTCCTCCCAAAGATCTACCTTGTCCGCAAGGTGGGAAGAAGACACCCTCCTTCATTTCCTCATCATCACAAACAGTGAGAACCTGAAGATTTTGGTCCTTACATCTGTGCCCCGGTGTATACCTCTCCTCACATCTGAAACAAAGCCCATTTTCTCTCTTCTCCTATAACTTTGTTTCTGTGAGCTTCTTAAAGTTGTCCTCGGGTCTTCCACCAACAGTCTTCTTCTTTGGGATCTCCCGAAGGGTACCCGGTGTTGGCTCCCTGGATGCCAAAACGGTGGTGGTCGTCCTGTACGTGCCTCCTGATCTGCTACCTTCCATCCCTTTCTCAAGGTACCTATGATCCTCAACCAATTGAGCTAGCTCCATAGCCTCTCCCAGGTTACGAGGCCTCATCACTTTAACTACCGCTCGGATCTCTGGTGTCAGTTCCTTCAAGAAGTTCCCCTTTAGTATGGTCTCATAAAGTCGGTCCAATCGGCTAGCAAGGTACTCAAACCTCCCTCGATACTTTATCACTGAACCATCCCGTGTCAAGGCGAAAATTGCTCATAGAAGTCTCCTCCCCTGCCGGTTTGGAAACGTTCTACCAAACAATCCTTGAACTCCCTCCAACTCCGTATGGGTCGTCGCATGTCCCTCCATTGGTACCAAGCCAAAGCCTTCCCTTCCAAACATAGGGACGCTGCTGTCAGTCTCTCATCCTCCGTCAACCCATTGACGACAAAATATCTTTCAACCTTGTAAATCCACCCGTGCGCATCCTACCCTCAAAGGTTGACATCTTTAGTTTCCTCATCCTCGGATCGCCTCCGTTTCCTCTGTTCCATTCATAATTTCCCATTCCCCAAGTGGGTGGTTCTCCCAAAGTGTCACAGTCATTTCTTCTATGCTCATACCCAAACCTTTCATCAACTTCCCACCACCTCCTTTCAAATTCAACGCCCCTTGGATCTTCATAAACCTCTCCTTTCAAATTCACCCCCCCTTCGGTCATAATTTCTTTTTTCCCTATCAAAATCCGTCCCTTTTCTCTCAATTCAGCACCCCTTCGTTCTTGCCTTACTTCCTCATGCCTCTTCCCATACCCTCTACCCGGCTCTTCCCTAGGAATAAGCTTTAGGGAAGGTATTCTCTCTTCTCTCTTTTGAGTCTCCATCTCCTGATCTTCCCTTTGACTTATTGGCTTGAGTTTTCTCCACTTTCCTGGCTGTTGGTGACTTCCCTCTCCTCCGACGACACTTTTTTGTTTTGGCCCTCGAGCACTTTCTTCAACATTTCCCCCAAGATGGAAAAATTTGAATCGATCTTATCATGGATGACTGACATTTCTTTCTTTAAATCTGAAACTTGAGTTTGTAAATCTGAAATTTTAAATTTCATTTGTCTGATCTCCTCTTCGAGGCGTTCCTCCAATGCATCTACTTTCTTGGCTGCCATCGATACCTGGATTTTTGTTGGACTAAAAATATGAATTTCGATTCCAAAAAATAGCAAACCCCTCTTCCTTCGGCCCAAACAAAGCCGCTGAAATTCACAGAAATAGCCCCCAAAAAGTCCTAAAATTTGCTTAGATACCAATTTGATAGGAAACATATCAAGTAAATCCTATCAAGAGAGCAAAAATAGTGAGAAATCTCTACGATTCCTATGGAAAACCAATGAAAAACAGTAATTTTATTGCAAGAAAACAAACTACGGAAGAAAATAACAAGATACAATTGATCCTCTATTTGAGAGGAGGATCTCTCTCCTAAATCTCTAGACGCCGCTAGAGCTCAAAAGAAGACATAAATCTAATAGATCTCAAAATTCAGCCAAATTCCAGATGCCCTAACCCTAGGAAAACAAACTATTTAATGCATACAATCCAAAAGAAAATATCTAAACAGTCCCTACATTCAAATTTCCCTCCTAATTCCCTAAAAAAATCTTCCAAAATAGCTCCCTTGGATCTCACGGCATCTGCGGCTCGTACAAGAGGCTGAACCTCCGCCTCTGTTTCGCCCGTAAGCCGGTCCTGCATGGACCGACTGGACTGGTCCAGTGGACCGGTCTAACATAATCCAACTGAAATAGGAAAATATTTGGTCAAACCACCTTGTGTTTGAAGACAATAGCTGTTGCATACGTATTCTTAATGACTTGAATATAAGCATTATTTTTAGAATTCTCCATATCACTTCTCTTATCATAGACTTTCTCTAAATCAATAAATATCATATGCAAATCCTCCTTATTCTCTCTATACTTCTCCATCAAATCTCTCATTAAATGTATAGCTTCTATAGTAGACCTACCCAACATGAATCCAAATTAATTTTGAGAAACATTAGTTTCACGTCGTAACCTATGCTCAGTAACTCTCTTCTATAGTTTTAATGTATGACACATTAACTTAATTCTTCTATAATTCGTACGCTCTTGAGCATCACCTTTATTCTTAAAAATCAGAATTAACATACTTTTTCTCCACTCATCTGACATATTTTTAGTCTTCAAAATAATATTAAAAAATTTCATAAGCCAAAAAATTCCTTCATCTCCTAAGCATTTTCACCCCTTTATTGGAATATCATAAGGTCCAATAGCTTTTCCACTCTTCATTTTCTTCAAAGCCTCTCTAAAATTGGTTTTACTTATACGATGATAAAAACAAAAATTTCTATTTTCATTTTGGGTGCTAAGGTCATTAGAGTCAATCGTATTCTCACAATCTTCATTAAAAAATTTATCAAAATATCTCATCCATCTTTGTTGAATTATCTCTTCTAATAAAAGCACCTTTTGATCTTCATCCTAATGCACTTCACTTGAACTAAATTATTACTTTTATCTCTTTGCTTGACTAACATATACATATATTTTTCACCCTCTTTAGTATCTAATCTATTATATAAATTATTAAAAGCTAAATTCTTTGCATCGCATATTACTTTCTTAGACTCCTTATGAGCCCCTTTATATCTTTTCTAATTTTATGAGCTTTTACATCTAAACCAATTTTTATAATAAAGTTTTTTATTTTTGATCTTTTATTGCACATTTGTATTTCACCACTAATTATTTTACTATTAAAAGCTTTTCCTTTTGATACTCTAAGTATATCTTTTGCAATATTCTTAATATCAATAGCTACTATTAAAATAGAAATTAGAAATTAGAAATATAAATTATATGTGCGGGACTATTAGGATATATTTAATAGTAAAGTTGGATTGACAAGATTGCTGGTTTTTTTAAAAAATAAAAATGGTAATAATTTTGATTATAAAGCATTATAAGAGCTCGGAATATCACCCCTAGGTTAGATGTAGTCATTCCCCAATAGCACATTACCTACTTAGGAGAATGTAATGGTTGGCATACACATGCACAAAAACTCGTGCAATCTCTAACTTAATTTTGTGCCACTAATAGGATGCAATTTCACTTTCAAAAAAAAAGAGAGATGCAATTTAGAATTCACTATTAGTTAAGAGAAGACATACCAAATGCGCTATGCATTAAAACTGGAATTTAAACCCTTATCGGATGAATAGGGGAGTTTGTTTGAATTTTGGAATATCATGAAAGCAGATTGAAGAATCTATTAGACGTAGCTTGTGCTGCGTTGCATTGGGAGGTTTTGATCTGGGTGTGTACTATTATGATTTTACCGGAGTTTGGACTTACTGTCAAATTTTAAGCAAAAAATTATTATAGTAGTTTTTCAGTATAGAAATATAAATTTATAGGAAAAAGATTGAGCCTGCTTGAGACTTACTGTTTTTTCCCCATTTATATGCTATTTGATTCTTCAATTTTCTAAATATTCAATTTCTTTAATTTTTCTTTCTTACTCAAAGAGGAATTTGTAAATCTAGATTATTATCTGCAGTGTCATTTGACCTGACTTTCCTGTTGTGTGCTTACTTTCGCAGTTGGGTTAATTCTCCCCCTTGTGATAACTGTGGCCGTGCAACAAGCAATATTGGTATGGGTGCTCCACTTCCCTCCGAAACTAAGTTTGGGGCCTCTCGTGTTGAACTTTACAGGTAAGCAAAGATTGATATCTTTAAGACTGACTTTTTAAAGTTAATATGATGTTTGGCCTTTTCCCACTGTTTGACCATACATTGCTTTTGATATTAAATATTCCTTAGCCATACTAATGTGCAGTGATATGCATTAACGAAGCATTAAGTTCTTAACTACTGAAAGTGATTGATGGTTTAGCATGCATCATGAGTCTTATGTTCCATTCATTCTTGTTGAATACATCATGAGTTGCTAACAAGCTAACTCTAATTCATGTAGGTCTTTTTGCATTCCTTCTAAATTGATTAGCTTTTTTCTACTTTTTTCATTCCAGATCCTTCTACAGTAACGCTATTTACGTAGTCCTTGTTGGTTATCTTCTTCTCTTTATTTTACATTTCAAACCACTTAAATCTATTTTTCACCTCCTATCTTCAATAGTCCTACTTGTGCCATCACTTTAAATTGTGGTACACTGTTTCCTAATTTTACTGCATATCAATCTTTATATTCGCATTCCACCACACATATAGTAGTTATTAATAACTCCTTTTGTAACCAAACCCTTGAATCCTGTCAGACCGGTCTAGCCCGTCCACACGGGACCGGTCTAGCCCATCCACACGGGACCGGCCCAGGCGAACAGAGGTAGAAGTTCCGCCTCTCCTGCATATGCTGATCGAACCGCAAGTGTCCACATAACATTTTAGGAAGGATTTTTGAGGGATTTGGGAGGGAAATTTGAATGTAGGGACTGTTTACGGATTTCCTTTTGAATTGTATGCATTAAATAGTTTGTTTTCCTAAGGTTAGGACATCTTGAATTTGACTAAAATTTGAGAGCTCTTAATTTCTTTGGGCTCTAGCGGCGTCTAGAGATTTGGGAGAGAAAGATCCTCCTCTCGAATAGAGGATCAATTGTATCTTGATATTTTCCGTTTCCCTTTCATCAAATAATACAAATTATCTACTGTTTCGTGGTTTTGTGTGGATTTTTGTGGAGAATTCTCGCTGTTTTCCGAAGATTGGTAGGAAATACTTGAGATCTACAAGTGTTTCCTATCAAATCCATATTTTTTAATCGGTATAGTTATAGCTTTTAAATTTTTTATCATTTGATTGTCCTTCATAGTCTATGGTATTCTGTTATTGTATAATAGTTTAGTATGATACTTTTAAGTCACTTATATTTATGCACTTAAAGAATATATGGCCCAAAGACAAACAAAGGTTTTAAACTAATAAGCTTTGAAGTTAAATGATAAGCTTGTAAGCTTGAATTGCCTCACTCAAAGATGATTTTTTCTTTTTAACCTTCAGAAGTAATAGCTTCATGATACATTTCTATGCAATAACAAAGTCAATGTTGCTATTGGATTTTCTTTATGCTAGGGATTTCTCTTTAATGGATTTTCTTTGTGCTAGGGACATAGTCTTTGAAAGAAATAAGTAGTATTAAAGCCATGTAAGGAAGCATTGCCAGTGTTATGAGGATTGAATACTTATCGAGCAATGTTGCTTCTCAAAGTTTCAACTGATAATGTATTTCAGGTGTAACTTCTGTTCGTGCATTACTCGTTTTCCACGATACAATGATCCATTAAAGGTATGGACATATTTCTTATACTAAGTCGCTTAAGTGTTGTTTCCTATGACATGCTTATCCTGTCATCAATTCTCTTTGATCCAATACTTTGCTGAACTAGCTTCTGGAAACAAGAAGAGGCCGTTGTGGAGAGTGGGCTAATTGCTTCACACTTTATTGTCGAGCTTTTGGCTATGACGCTCGCCTGGTCAGTGTGCTAAAGTTGGTTAATATTCTTTTATTTATCCACTGCTTTTGAGAAGCACCATGTTAATTAGTTGTAAATGTCAAAATTTGAATTGCATTTAGCTTCCTGAAATAAATGATAACACTAACATAATCTAAACAAATGTAATGGACTGCACACTTTTTCCGATCATTAAAACTTTATCAAAGCAATAAAATGGCATTCCACAGTTTAACAATTTTGTGTTACATTAACTCACATATGCAGATATATTTCTCGGACTCAAGATGCTTGAATGTATATCTTTATTACATTCATTAATTTGACCACCTTGTGGTCTCTGGTGTGAACTGGTGTTGGAGTGCAAATTATTGGCCCGAAAATTGTGGGTTGTAGATTTTCACGAGTTTTATGCGACTTTATATCCTTGAGGTGCAGAAGATATTATAATTTTTTGAATTTATATATTCATTACATTCATGTAGTTACCCGCCTTCTGGTATTGTGGCAACTGGTGTTTGACTATGTGAGCCATTGGCCCAACACATTGTGGGGTGTAGATGTTCTTGAGTTCCATGCTACACCATATTCCCATATCCCGAGATGGACAAGATATGGGAATGCATGTATTTGTGATCTCTGTTGTGCTGTATTGAAGGGCACAAGATTGGTGTTTTTGGGCAGTGGCCCCGAAGATGATGTTGGCCTCCATCCAACTCAATCAAACGATCAAGTCATTTGGTCCCTTGGGATGTTGTCTTAGTTCTCTATGCCAGACTATAGATAAGAATGATTAAAATGTGCTCCCTTTTCTTGGTTGAAAGATTCACTTCACTAGTTTACACCAGGATCTTCGCCTGTTTATCTTACTTATTGAGCTGCTTACCATTAGCAAGTACAAATGTGATCTTAGGCTTATTTCATTGCTTGTAATTAGAACATTCTTTAAAAAATAATGATGTTATTTTCACTCATTTTATATGTAAATGAAACCATCACATTTGAGAGGTTTTGATGGTGCTTGTGTTGCATGAAATCAAATTTTATTTTTGCATACATTCTATCAAATGACGGAATCTAGTAAAATCATCATTTTTCAAAACATGTTTTCTAAGTTCTTGGACCCTCCAAAGATTATTTTGTTCGCATGCTAATATGATAACTTGCTGGTGTATTTCACTTGAGTTCCTTGTAAGTATTCCTAACGTTTTTTTGCTTTTGCCTTACAATATGATATCCTGCATAATTCATTTTGTGCTTTTTTGTGAAACTATTCACTTTTGTTATTTGTGTGATCTCTTTTTGTGTGGTTGTTAGAAATGAATTGACATTGAAAGTCTTGTGTTAGGTTCTGGTTGCGTACAAATGCAGAAATTTTGGCTCAATGTTGATGATTATGCATATCAAGTATGCATGGACATCAATCTTGTAGTTATTGTGTGTTATACAAGTTAAAAGGAAGGAATCATTAACTAAACAGTATGGGATGTTGGAGTTTTATCAATTGAAGGGCTACTTCAAGTGAATTTTTAAAAACATGGCCTGCATTTATGATGAAATTAACAATCTAATAAGTATTTAAACAATGGGAAAACTAAATACCATTGAGGTTTATTACTATACAAAAGGTAAAAATTTAACAAAGAGAGTAGTGAGCATATACAAAATTATAACTTTTGAAGATTTATTTAATTAATTAGGTGTTAAGGAAGAGGAAAATAAGATATATATATATATATATATATATATATATATATATATATATATATAATAACTAAGACGAGATGAGAGATCTAGAGAATTTGATCAAGTTAGTTGCATTTGAAGCAAAAATAGTAGGATTTTAATTAAGGATGGCAACATAAAGAAAAATAATATTTTGAGAAATTTTTAAATTGAGTATTAAGTGTGGGCTTCGAAAATTTGCACCCGGTTCTTATGAAGAATTTTGGTTTCAAGTCAAAATTTCAAAAGTTAAATTAGATAGGATAATGTACTGTCCAGAGAATTTTTTTCTTATTTTATGAGGTTTTTATAATATAGTTTCAAGTTTTCATGCGAGTTAGTTGCTATAGCTAATTATACTTTTTGGTGCGGGTGATAACTTTCTATTAAAGATTATGGGATCCCACGCTGGGGCCACTCCACCGCCTCTTTGCATCTGCCCACCCCAAGTGTTCGCCTTAGGTGGAGAAGCTGTGGGTTCCAACTATACAATCAATGATAGTATAGTCCATTGAGCACACGGATTGAGGAACTTAACCATTGGATCTTCTCTTTATTAACCTTCATATTACAATTCATATGCTCCTCCCCCGTCACCTAGTTGCCAGACTCCCATTTTTTTGGATTATTTATTTATTTTGTGTAAATACCATTTACTCATTTCATATGTAATATCTTTGAAGGAACCTATGAATACTTCCAATCAATGTACAAAAAGTAAGCAATAAAATTCGAAGTAGTTTTTCGTATTTCTACTTTTCTTCATGTTATCAGTGCGAGGGTGGAGTTTCCTTCTTCCAATCTTTATTATCTTTTTCTTCTTTGTTGGCGGGATTTTTCCTTCACTTCATCATGTCCTTTTTTTCTCTTCAAAGGTGTCAACTATCATGAATAATGACAATCAGATTAATGGAGATCTCTAGGGGATATAAACCTCATCTCACTTGAATGAAAGGAACTATTTTGAGTGGTCCCAAATTATAAACCTTTTTCTTAAAGGAAAAAGAAAGATCCATCACCTTGTGGATCCTCCTATAGAGCCAAATGACCAAAAGTTTATACTTTGGCATGAAGTTGGTTCTATGATCATGATATGGTTGTGAAATATTAAAATGCTCAAAATCAGTGGGCTGTATATGTTCATATTTATGAAAAAAAAAATCTAAGGATCTCATCAAATAAACATAGTCAAAAGTAAATGATGATGCTCTTATCTATGAGATCAAAATTTATATCTCAACAACCAAACAAGCTAACCTTTATTTTATCGAATACTTTAATGCAATAAATGTTTATTAGCTTGAATTGATTACTATTATGATCTCAAGATGCGATGATGCAGTAAATTTCATGCAATTTAAGAAAGAGAAACGGTGTTTGAGTTCCTTGTAGGACTCAATTATGACTTTGACCAACTTTGTGCCTAAATCTTAAGCAGAGAAAATCCTAAATGAGGTTTCTCTCCTACATGAGCAAAAAAAGAAAGGATAGTAATGATTGACACTCCTATGTCCAAAACACTTATTGTGACTACAATCTAACCTTAGATAAGGGATTTGTTGCTACAAACTCTTCTCCTAAAGAAAAACAAAAGTTTTTTCCCAAAGGCAGTCTATGATGTAACTCATGTAAGAAGAAGTGATACATCAAATATAAGTGCTAGAAACTCAACGAAAAGCCCCAGGACAATGTGGAAACAAAGAAGGATACCAAAAAGGGCAAGCTATTTTGTTGAATTAGAAGGGTTCAAATTTGAAGAAATTGACAAACTAATAAACTTCCTCAACTCTCTTGGATAACTATTTGGATCATGCTCTCTAGCTCAAAATAATATGACTTCTAATTCTTGTGTTTTTTGTGCCTCAGATAATTCCTCTCAAAATTAGAGATTAGATTCAGGAGCCACTAATCATGAAACAAATCTTGCTAATATCTTACAAACTACAAACCTTATCTCAATAATATGAAAACAAAAAGAGCCGATGGTTCCCTAAGTCTGCAATGCATTTCTTTCTCTTTTTATGAATACAAATATTTAAAAATTTCATTGTGAAACTTGTGAAATTGTAAAGCATTATTATTTTTATTTCTTGGAAGTCCTCCACTCCTATGTTAGTTTATTATGATATTTGGGGACCCTCCATATTCCCCAACATCTCTGAATTTGTCACTTTTATGTATAATTGCACTCATATGACAAAGGTATATCTCATAAAATAAAAATATGAAGTCAGCATTATCTTCTCGACTTTCATTGCCATGATAAAAAATTAATTCCATATCAACAAAATATTTTTGATAGCTAATACTTGTGATTACTTCAATCATACATTATCTTCTTCTTTTTTATAAAGAGGGTATTATTCATCAATCCTTCTATGTTGATACTCCCCTATAAAATGTTGCATCATAATGATAAAATCATCTTCTTTTGAAAATCACAAGGATTTATTTTCTCCGAAATTAAGTACCGAAAATATATTGGGGAGAAACTATCCTAAATACTACTTATCTAATCAATAAAGTACCCTCAAGTATGATTGGTTTCAAAAATTCTTTATAGTATTTGACATAATTTTTTTTCCATAAAAAACTTCCTCACAAAATTTCTTCCAAAAAATTTTGGATGCATTGCTCATGTTCATATCCACAAATAATAGAGGGGTAAATTGAGACCTAAAGTCCTCAAATATGTCTTCATTAGGTATTCACCCCACTTAAAAAGGGCATCCCACCCAACAATTCCTTACTAAAAGGATGTCATTTGATGAAAATCAAAAATTTTCAATCAAACTCATTTTTAGCAGGGAGAATTTTCAACTAGAAGATCAGTTTGAAGAAATCTTTATCTCTCATTTTGATCTTACTATGACATAGGTCCTAATAAATCCAAGCATTATACCACTTTATGGTGTAGAATGTTGTCCATTAAAAGAGAAAAATAAAATTAAGTTTAGTGTTACAGAGATGAGGATGCTTAGGTGGATGAGTAGCTTCACTTTTAGAGATAGAATTCAAAATGAGTATATATGTGGAAAGGTTGGAGTAGCTCTAGTGGCAAATAAGATTAGAGAGAGTCGCCTAAGATGGTTTGGTCACATAAAATGTCGGCCTTCCGATGAGCCGGTTAGGAGAGTAGATGTATTAGATTTGACGTATGTTAATAAAGGTAGAGGTAGACCTAAAACGACTTAGTTAGAAAATATCAGAAATGATTTTTTTTTAATCAGATTTAAATGAGAATATACTCTTAACATAACACAATTGAGAAAAAAGATTCATGTAACTCCACGTGGTGGGATAAAGGCTTGATGTTGTTGTTGTTGTTCTTAGTTTGTTTGCAAGTTTAACATCCTAATAAAACTCTTAGATACCATATTTAACAGTAGGCCAATAAAATATCTTCTCCACTAGAGCTATATGGTTTTATACCACTCAAAATGGCCAGCTCCACCTCCTAAATATAACTCATGAATTATGAAATCCTGAAGTGAATTATAGGGATACATAAATATTTTTTCTTAAGAAAATAGTCATCTCAAGTATGAAAGTGTCTAGCAAATTGAATGGCTGATCCTTTAATTCATTATATAATAGGTGAAAAATAGGACTAGAAGGATTTTTTTTTTATAGGACTAGAAGGATAATCTTCCTTTATTCTATCAAAATGAGGGATTTGAAGTTTTAAGAGTGAATGCTATCCTATATAAGTCATCAACAACTCTATTTTCAATTCTAGGCTTATATTTGAGAATGAATGTGATATTGGAAGCGTTCTATCTATTTGGTATGCTTATGGTTTAATTTTTGTTGCATGTTTTAAAGCATGGTGATCCGTGTTTGAGATTAATTATTTGTGCAATAGTAGTGTCTCCAATGCTTTAAGGATTGGATAATGGCATGAAACTCCCTATCATAAGTGGAATATCTCTATTTCACCTCATTGAGTTTCTCGCTGAAGAAAGCTAGGGATGATATTGACTAAGGGCTCATCGTATACTAATTTTAGAAGCATCATAGAGATCATCAGGATTTTAACTTGATTGAATACTTTAGATGCACTAGGGGTCCAATTGAATTTCTTATGGAGATGAGCGAGCCACTACAAATTAAAATTTTTTTATCAATCTCCTGTTTAAGGGGCTAGTCCAGGAAAACTTGTAACATCTTTGAAGATATTTGGGGTTGGCCAATTACTGATAGCTTGAACTTTAGTGGGATCATGTTTGATTCCATTAGATGAGACTATAAATCATGAGAAGATTTAACTCATATTGATTGAAGAAACACTTCCTTAACTTTACATAGAGTTTTTCTTCCCTTGGTTTATTGAAGCCAATTCTAAGGTCGTCTAAGCGTATACTTTCATTACCATTATAAATCAATATATCATCAAAGTAGGCCATTAAGAATTCCCTAATAAAAGGCTTAAAAATTGTATTCATCTATGCCATAAATGTGCTAGGTGAATTTGAGAGGTCAAAAGGCAATTATTGGTCGTTCATACAATCTATTAGGTGTCTTAGATGTTGTCTCCGCTCATCCACATCTCATATTTAAAGGTTATGATATCCACTTTTGAGATCAATTTTGAAAAAAAAATATTAACTTAAGAAATAAGTTAAAGCGAATCATCTAACCTAGGTACAGGGTACATATATTTGTTTGTTATCTTCTTTATAGCTATACTATCAATACACATCCTTTGTGAGCCATCTTCCCTAGAAGCAAGGCTGGGACAATATGATGAGTTAAGCTCTTTTATAGGAGTTCTTAATAAATTATATAATGAAATAAAAAGTTTACAAATCCTTCAATTCATGCTCCAAAGAAAAAAAAAACTAAGAGTTGGATTTATTTCTTCCTTCAGATATTGGATTTCACGGATCATGTTTGGACGGAGTGTTTTTCACATTTGTTAGGAAGGTATGGCAATATTGTATCACTTCTTCTCCAATCTTCTCAAGCCTTGGTTTGGAAGAGTTTATGTTATTGACTTCTTGGAAGCATGTATAGGTGGATGCACCTTGATCCATGTGAAGGAATATATGATAATCCACTACTGTATGAGAGAGGGTATTTTCCTAATCCTGTTTCTTGTTGTTCCATGAAATCATATCAAACTTGCAGTCATCCTGAAAATGAATTGCTTTTATTTCAACGTCCAGATTTGTGCATTTTATCAAATTTAATATTTACTGAAACAATGCTATTGGACATTTCTTTTATGAAGCTGGAATAAAAAATTAGACTATGTAATTGCTATAGCTAGAGATGGGGTATATGATGTTACAAAAAGATACACAAGGAAGTGGCCTGAGGTACAATATCTCTTTGCATGTGCCAACTTTCCCTTAAAATTCAATCGGGGTCTTAAGAAGTTCCTCAGTTTTATAAATTGCTGTTTGGCAGGTCCTATCTAGGCGTAAAATTACCACTGAAAGCTCTGCTTCCGTTTTCCTTTCTTCTCTAACAAAAGAATTACGTGCTGGATATTCATCTAAATTACTTGAGCATCGTGATATGAAGGAATTAGAAGAACTGGAGAGTGGGCTGCATACGCAGGTTGATTCTTCATTGAGCTTACCTGGGAGGCAGAGTGGGGATGTTGAATGGCGAATGGCAAGGCGTGAGCTGGGTTCAAATGAACAAAACTCTCTGAGCATTTCTTCATGTCCAGTCCGAAAATGTGTAGATGTGCATGTAACTAACATCTATAATGCTTTTGCGCTTCTTTTGTCTTACCAGTATGAAAATTCTATTTCGAAAGGGGAAGCAATTGCAGCTTTGCAAACGCTTAAAAGCTTGTTTGTTGATCTGAGAGCTGCTCCTTTCAAAGAGCGAAAAGCATTTTTGCGCTCAACATTGAGGCTTTCAGAGGAAGTTCTGTTTTGCCTCAAAGACTTGTGTACAGCTCTTTCCTTGAAGGATCAGTTTGGGAGTGATGGTAGGCTATGTGTTTCTTTAGCTGACGATCCAGTTCAAACTTCTTTAGCATTACCGGTTGCTTTGGATTTAGTAGATGAAATAATTGAAAATTTTGATATACATTGTGGTAAAGATGCACCACAATTTCCCACTTTTGATAGAGTATCATCTGGTTTTGTTCTGGCTAGTGGTGAAGAACTCCCAGTTGGAATCGTAAGTGGCAGTACTAGAAAGATTTACATTTGCCATTCTTTTCCCATGTTAAACTTTTTAAATTATTTTGCTGGATAACACTGCATGGGTTTCAGAGCACTTCTGCATTTGATGGCTCTCGAATGACTAAATGGGAGGAACCAAATGGAGCCACAGGTAGTGCTAGTGAAAGTGAAGTTCTGAACTCTACGAAGTAACTTAAACTTGCTCTTTACTATACTTTTACTCATCTCAAACGTCTTGTTTTAAGCTTTACTTGTTGGCTCAACTTCATTTGTGTAAAATGTTATTACTTTTAGTACGTTTTTCCCTTTTAATATATATTAATTATATCCTTGTTATGCCATACTCTTGTTACTTGTTTTCTATTTCTAAATCTACACTTTTGTATGCATTTTCTTTCAGTAATACAATTTAAATGCCATTTTTAAAATAATTTGTCTGTCAGATGAACCAGAAGGTTCTTGGTTGATCATTTGACCTCATTAGTAGAGAATTTTGTTTTACAATGTACAAGTTTTCTAATGTCGAAGCTGTTGCATTGATTTTTGATAATATTTAAGACATCCGATTGTTTTGATTTGTTATATAATTGTGTTAAGGGTGAACCTCTTTCATGGGTTTGTATTAAACCTTCCAGTCTTACTCATTTTAATGTGTGCTTCATGGATTGTTAATTCATTCTTGCAATCGATCAAAATTGATCATTTTCATGCCCGAGAGAGAAATGGCTTATGGGAACTTGTACTTTAAGGAAATTTACTTTAAAACATTTATTGTTTAATGTATCTTTAATGCACTTGGAGATGTATATGCCATCCCTCTAGATTTTTAGATTTTGCTCTGTGGATTGAGCTGTTATGTTTTTCCTGAAATAAGAGTTTGTATGCTTTGAATTTACTCTTATCTTCTGAAATTGAAGCTGAAGTATTATTGGATGAAAATTTTCAGCTGCTTTTAAGGATCGTTTGTAGGATTTTGATGTAGCTAATAAAGAACACTTTACCTTTCTACTAATAAATTATTTCCCTAACCTGCTCATAAGGTCCTTTTTTAGCTACTAGTAAACACTTAACGAGCCAATCTTGGCATGTTAAACAATTGATTTCTCTAGTCATCTGTCTTAAAAAAACTGTGCTTCTTGTTGATATGTCATGTACATACTACGCTGTACCATTTCTCTCTTTGACTGTAAGCAACTTATCTCTTCCCTATTCTGATCACATGGTTTTTATCATATCCACAGGATGCTGGCTATTGTATAAAGTTACTAATGACCAGAGACTCGATCTCAAGTCCTATGACTTGATGTCAGCAAATGATGCTCCAGAAAGGGATCCAATGGAGTGGTTCGTATAATTTGTCTTTTTTATGCTGTTTGAAAGATGTGCCTTTTTGATGTCACTACCATATGTATTTTGGTTTATGTCCAATCTATGGTGGGTGGTAGATTACCTCTATGCAACAAGTATTCACTATCCAGCAAAATTGGAAGAAGGTACGGTAGACACCCACCCAAACTGTTGTTGGTGTTTGAAAAGCGGGTTTTGAAAAATTTAGTCTTCTTTGGAAATTTTTGAATTAACATTAAAATTTAATTCTAAAATCAAACATCCCATCAAAAATATTATACCACCTCGGGAGGTGGAAATGAAATTTCAGGATGGGGTTCATATTTAGAATTACAAATTCCACCTTGAATATCATAACCATATTTAAGAGAGAACTTTGTATGGCCCCGAAGGGTCAATATAAAGTTTTGTCAAATATCGAGCTATGATAATCAAGAGGAGTAATCGTTAGTTTCATATTCGAATTCATTTTAATAAAAGATATATCTCCCTAAAGGGAGAAGATATCATTCATCAATAATCGTTCGAACATAATGATAACGATCGTTAGTAATTTAACTTCCCCAAAAAGGACTAATTGAGTTTTGAAAATCAATTTTGGAAAAAAATTAGATGTGGGTTCTAAATCTCCTACGAGCGCAAGCCCTCGTAGTTAATCACATCGTGGGAGACCGGAGTCTCCTACGAAAACTTTCGATTAAAATAATGGCAGAAATTTTGTTTAGAGATTTCTATGAGTGATACCAAAGAGGTGAATTTGGATTTTGAAAAGGGATTGGAGCAAGATTGAACAATTATTTTGGAATCAAATGAGGAAGGGTAGGGGACACTTTAGGATTCTGAAACAATTCAGAAGTGCCCCGATCTAAGCTAAGTGTTGGGCTTTAAATTTTGGATTGAAAGAATATTTAATTTGAGTTGAGCATTTTATTAGAAATTTGAGATTATATTCCCGGAGGTTGGGGTCTTATGACTCAAAAAGAAATCAGCCCCGGATCCTAACTCTAAATTTGGACACTGGAACACAGTAGTCCGAACCTAACTAATGCAGTGCAAAATCTGGACTTACCCCGGCCTGGATTGGGGAGCCAGCTAAACCACCTAAACGCTTCAAAACCATGAGTCCGGTCTTTTGATGCAGAGTGATCAGGGACGTTATTTAAGATTGGTTTAAGAAGTTGGGGTCGACATCTAGAGCAGATTCCTAATTGACCCCTTTGACTTATGTCGGGTGGAATGCTTAGACTAATAATGCAATTAAAATTTTAATTTAATAAGTTTCTAATGCGATGCATGCTGGTTAAAGTATCCAAATCTGGTATGCATGAAATTTTTTTAAAAAAGACTTATAAAATAATTTTTTTTTGAAAAGACTAGACTTCCCCAGATCCAGCACCTCATCCTCATAGGTCGGATTATCTGGACTCTACCCACGGGCGGGGAAGTGTCTTATAGCAAGGAGGGAGAAGTGCAGTAATATGCATGCGACCCCGGACGATTCCGGCTATTCCCTAGGTCGTTAAGTTTCTATGTTATTTAAATCTTAAAATTTTAAGTATTAATTATAAGTAGAAATAGTTTTCGTCCTTAAAGAGCCTAACGGAGTCCAGGCTAAAACAAAAATGACATGCAAGCGCCAAAGAACTAGGAAAAACAGGCAATCCTATACGCAATCAAATTAAATCACAACATATTAAATAATCAAATTAATTAAGTAAATGTCCATAGGCAAATTGCCTTGCTTATTACAACCCAGATTTACATAAATTAAAAGTGGCCGGGCACCACTGACAACAACCCGAATTCTAATCCTAATACAGACGCAAGTGACTTTGAGTGGGATACTCTATGTCTTCAACTTCTCGGTCTTCTCTTCCTCGAGCTCCTTAGATTCTTCGTGGTTGGATACCCAAATGGAAAAGAGAACTCTTCCCTTGAGGGGGAGGTTACTCTTTCCACTTTGAGTAGTGAAGTGATCCAAATTTGGAGTTCCAAATGGATAAGGACTATCCCCCGAAGGGGTATCCTTTCCTCTTTGGAATCCAACCTTTGGATCTATGTATCCCAAAATCAAAGTGTCACTTTCACAACTCAATACTCAAACAAATTACATGAATATAAAAATAAAAATTCTAGACTCTCCTGCAGGGTTATCCTAAGCATTTAAATATTAGAATACATCCCAAGCAGTTATATATATGTGCATGTAAAAGTAAACACACTTGGCCACGCTCTTTTTATTTGGGGGCTAAGCAGCTGAAGCACCTGTAGCATTTATATTTATGATTTATTTAGCCCCCTTTGTTGCCCTGCATGAGCGTGGCCACCTGCAGAAAATTTAGTGAGCATCCAGATCGTTCCTAACCTAAGGGTAATCTAATCGCCCATCACATCAATTCATAGAGTGCAGTAAAGAAAGTAAACAAACACATCAATCAATTTCAATCATAACATGCAATGAAAACTCGAAAAACTCGGCACACAGCAGAAAAGGGAACATCGGCCTAGCCTAAATCTAGAGTTGGTTGTCCTAGCAAATCATCTAAAGTGTGTGTAAAAGGTCGTGTGGCTGGGGTAGATCCTAGGATGGGTAATCTGTTGAAATTGTTTGATGTTCTGATTAGTTGAAAGGCTTAAGGGAGATTTTAATTAAAGTTTGAGTCTTAATGGTTTAAATTTGATTTTAAAATTGATTTTAATTGTTTGTTGAATACCACCTTTGTTGCACACCGAGGCCATGAAGTTTATTTCACCTTCCTTGGGGCTAATTTAATAGCCTCGTAGGCCTGGGTTACCCAGTGGTACCCGATATAATTAAGTGATTTGAGTTTAATTAAAGTTTAAAGATTAATTAATTTTTAATTAAACTGATTGGTTGCTGGTTTTAAAATAAAATTGATGTTTTCTGGAATTTTGAATGATTTATTGAATTTTAGAATTTTATGGATTATTTTAATTAGTTAATTAAGGGGTCCAAAGTTGACTTTTCAAATTAAAATTAATTTTGTAAATTTCAGATTTTTAATAAATATTAGACCTTATGATGAGTTGTTAGACTGTTAGTACACTCAATTTGGAGTTTTCTATGAAAAGTTATGATTTTTCGAAGTTCAAGCCTAGTTTTGAACTACAGTTGACTGAAAAGTTGACTTTTTGACTTTGACCAGATTTTGGAGATTTGACATTTTTAGAAAATACTAGACCTTAATTGGAGTTGATTGACACTAAGTTTGCTCAATTTGGATTTTTCTATAATTAGTTATGCATTTTCAAAGTTTCCTTAATTATTGAATTTTTAAAATTGCTTAATTAGGAAGGTTTTGATCATTTTGTTTCAAACTCATCCCAAACTGCATGGAATCAATCCCAAAGGTCAGGAATGACCCATGGGAGTGTTTCCAAGTGTTTGGAAATTATTTTGGATTTTTAATAATTTTTAATTAATTAATATAATTAATTATTGATTTTTTATTAAAAGTCAAATTAAAGTTAAATTAGGAGTCCAGTCAAGGGGCTTTTATTTTTCCTAGGAAGAGGACTAAGTTCTGGTCGATTTTAGGTATTATTTATAATTTTTGGAGTTAATTTGGATTTATTGCATTTTTTTGAATTTTCTGGGTCCTTAAATAGGCTGAAACTTTGGGTAATTAATTTTCTGACCTAATGACCTCCAAATTCAGTGAAATTTGGACCTAAGGCTCATTATGTCACTAAGTTTACTGTGTTCAAATTTCACCCCTATTGGGTGTGTGTACAATCCTCTAGGCAATTTCTAAGTTTTCTAGACTTTTCCTTAAATATTTTCCCTAGGTGTTTCTATTGTTCAAATGGGCTTGAAATTTGGTGTGACTAACCCTGACCCAAATGCAATCACACCACAAAAGTTATGCAGCCTAATTCTATAGAAAAATGGAGTTATGAATTTTCAAAGTTTTGGGTCCAAAATGGACTCATTACCTTAAAAATTCACATCATAGCAATTCAATGGATATCTGAACCTAAGAAAATTATAGTATATGCCTAAGATACCCAAATAGCTTCCACCAAAATTTGGGGCTCAATTGACCACTGGATTTTGAGAAAATCACAAAAAACCAATTTTAAAGAAATATAAATATCTCATAATCCAGTAATCAAATTAACTCAAAATTAATTTTCATAAATACTAGGGTAAATTATCTTTCCAACGAGCCCAAAAACTCTTAATTTGGTGGAAAAATAAATTTACTATGAATTTTAAAAGTTATGACCATTTTTTTGAATTTTTAAGTCCATTAATAACCGGCGCCAATCATTGGCAATGATCGGCGCCAAAACGGCGGCGGCGTGTGGCATTTTGATATGCAAAGTGCTGTTTATCAACCACCTAAACATACCATCACTAATCCCGAGCCGTCCGATCGAGAAAGATAGAAAATCGGACGGCCGAGATCGATCAAGGCCGTTTTAGCTCAAAATGAACTAGAAAATTGAAATACTCATAACTTTCAAAATACTCGTCGAAATTTAACAAAATTTGAAACATAGGCTCATGGGAACATGAACTTTCATTGCCTAGAGTTTGGAGACCCCAAGCAATGAAATTTTTGAGCAGTTTCAAATTGAAAATTAAACTTAAAATGAGCATAACTTACAATCCAACCGTCGGATTTTTGAGATCTTGGGCTTGTTGGAAAGCTGCAGTGATCCTCTACAACTTTGACGAAGACACCAAGAGCTAGATCTAGCTGGATCGAAAGTTGTGTTGGAAAACCCTCTTTCTCTCTCTAGAATGCTCTCTCCTCACTAAAATAGTGATTTGAGGCTTGGAAATGATGGGGAGAAGCTTGGAAAAGCCTTGGAGATGGATGGAGAGGATGGGGAAGGCTCTAGGAAGGTTGGAGGCTGGATGAGAGTTGAGGGAGAGTTGAGGGAGAGTGAATAATCAAGATTCTCTCTCTTAGGTTAGGTTTCTCCCACCTTAGCACTTGGCTTTTGGATTGGATGGTCTTGATTTATTTGGAGGGAGTTTGGATGCATGACAAGTGTTCCCTAAGCTACCTAAAGCTATGGAATAGGGTTGGTGGTGAGTGTGACCTCTCTTGGTCCATGGGAAAGGGGACCACACCTTTTCCCCCATTTGGGTGAACCAAAGCTTGGCTTGGTTTAGGGAGTTGGCTTAGGGCTTCTTAAGAGAGGAAATGGGTCAATTTCTATCAGGTTTAAGCAGGTTTTGGATCAAGCCATGGATTGCCAAGGTGGCTTGGTGATGTGGCCATGATTTGGCCTCTTTCCATAGGCTTAAAGGGGTTTGGAGAAGGTTTTGACCCCTCCAAATGGGTTGACCAAGTCAACCCAAGGGGAAGCTTGAATTTGAAAGCTTTGGACATGTCAAGGTTGTCCAATTAAATGATTTTGAGGGATTGATTTGATTTAAAATGGGTTCAAGCATTGAAATTGACCTTAATGTGGGTTAAGGGTTGATTTGGTCAACCTTGGTTGACTTGGTCAACCAGGTCAAACCAAGACTTGAGTTTGGATCCAATGTGTTCCTAATGATATTTAGGATCCATTGGGATAGGTTTTGAAGGTTATATGGGAATGTCATGTTGAACTTTGGGGAAAAGACCAAAAATCTCTATAAAGGGCATTTTGGTCATTTTGACCCCTAGTCAACATTGGGTCAAATTGGGTCCAACAAAGTGTAGGTTATTGGTCAAAAAGTCATAACAAAGGTCATGGACATGGTCGAAAGGTTTGGAAGGCGTCCCAAGGTCAAATTGCTCTGGATGGCAAGTCTAGTGGCATAGGTTGTAAATAATTGAAGGTTTTGCAGCGTTTGGGAAAAGATTCAGTTTGAGGGGCTAGGAGTGTTGGATTGAGCTCAAATTTGGAGGGTTGATCTTAGAGACATGTTTGAACAATATGCAATTGACGGATCATGATTTGGCAGTCATTTGACAGGGTTTCTAGGTGACAGAAAGTTCACCCATAAAGGGTTTCAGGACCTAGGTCCTTGACCTTGAAGGTTTGATTTAGAATGTTGGATTTGGGTTGGATTTAAGATTTAAATGATTGACCTTGGATCATTCATATCAATGGAAATCAAATAAAAGATTGAAATTAATTGGATATGATTTGAAATTTGATTGAATGTTGATTTAAGGCTAGATTAAAGATTGAGTCGAAAGGTAGAGCTGGGTTTGATTGGGATTAAATTGGGTCTTTATTAGGACCTTTATGACAGAGGGGTGGACATCTCTCCATCATTAGGTCACTAAAAAGAAATCCAAGTGGGTCTTAGTGACCTCATATAAAAATGAGGTCAACAAATAGACCCCCAATATGTGTAGGAGAACGAAGTTCTAGTACACATATTGGCGTTGACCGAATGGAAGGTCAAGTTTTGAGTTCTAATCCTAAGGAAAGGAGGGAAACCTTAACCTTAGAGGACTAGGTAGAAGGTAGAAGGTAGAAGGAAGAACTAGGATGGTGCCACGGAGGGCGTTCTCCACCACTAGTGATTCTAATCCTAAGGAAAGGCAGCACCTATCCTAAAGGAAGAGAAGAAAGGGTAGAACTAGGATGGTGCCACAAAGGGCGTTATCCACCACTAGCAGATGATCATGTGGGGAGGAAGCTTGCTCCACACAGAGGATCAAAACTGGATTGAAACTAGGATGGTGCCACAAAGGGCGTTATCCACCACTAGTTGATGATCATGTGGGGAGGAAGCTTGCTCCACACAGAGGATCTAAACTGGATTGAAACTAGGATGGTGCCACAAAGGGCGTTATCCACCACTAGCGGATGGTCATGTGGGGAGGAAGCTTGCTCCACACAGAGGACCTCAACTGGAGGGAAACTAGGATGGTGCCACGGAGGGCGTTATCCACCACTAGCGGATGGTCATGTGGGGAGGAAGCTTGCTCCACACAAAGGACCTCAACTGGAGGGAAACGAGGATGGTGCCACAAAGAGCGTTATCCACCACTAGCGGATGGTCATGTGGGGAGGAAGCTTGCTCCACACAGAGGACCTCAACTGGAGGGAAACTAGGATGGTGCCACGGAGGGTGTTATTCACCACTAGCGGATGGTCATGTGGGGAGGAAGCTTGCTCCACACAGAGGACCTCAACTGGAGGGAAACTAGGATGGTGCCACAAAGGGCGTTATCCACTACTAGCGGATGGTCATGTGGGGAGGAAGCTTGCTCCACATAGAGGACCTCAACTGGAGGGAAACTAGGATGGTGCCACGGAGGGCGTTATCCACCACTAGCGGATGATCATGTGGGGAGGAAGCTTGCTCCACACAGAGGACCTCAATTGGAGGGAAACTAGGATGGTGCCACGGAGGGCGTTATCCACCACTAGCGGATGGTCATGTGGGGAGGAAGCTTGCTCCACACAGAGGACCTCAACTGGAGGGAAACTAGGATGGTGCCACAAAGAGTGTTATCCACCACTAGCGGATGGTCATGTGGGGAGGAAGCTTGCTCCACACAGAGGACCTCAACTGGAGGGAAACTAGGATGGTGCCACAAAGGGCGTTATCCACCACTAGCGGATGATCATGTGGGGAGGAAGCTTGCTCCACACAGAGGACCTCAACTGGAGGGAAACTAGGATGGTGCCACGGAGGGCGTTATCCACCACTAGTGGATGGTCATGTGGGGAGGAAGCTTGCTCCACACAGAGGACCTCAACTGGAGGGAAACTAGGATGGTGCCACAAAGAGCGTTATCCACCACTAGCGGATGGTCATGTGGGGAGGAAGCTTGCCCCACACAGAGGACCTCAACTGGAGGGAAACTAGGATGGTGCCACAAAGGGCGTTATCCACCACTAGCAGATGGTCATGTGGGGAGGAAGCTTGTTCCACACAGAGGACCTCAACTGGAGGGAAACTAGGATGGTGCCACAAAGGGCGTTATCCACCACTAGCGGATGATCATGTGGGGAGGAAGCTTGCTCCACACAGAGGACCTCAACTGGAGGAAAACTAGGATGGTGTCACGGAGGGCGTTATCCACCACTAGCGGATGGTCATGTGGGGAGGAAGCTTGCTCCACACAGAGGACCTCAACTGGAGGGAAACTAGGATGGTGCCACAAAGGGCGTTATCCACCACTAGCGGATGATCATATGGGGAGAAAGCTTGCTCCACACAGAGGACCTCAACTGGAGGAAAACTAGGATGGTGCCACAAAGGGCGTTATCCACCACTAGTACGTCTAATCCTAAGGAAAGGAAGAATCCTATCCTAAAGGAAAAGAAAATTGGAAATGATTGATTGATGATCTTTGTATGTGATTTGATTTCTTTGAATTTGGAAATGTGACTTTGATGTTGAATTTGATACTCATTAGGCATGGCATTTGTTGAAGAGCCGCCCAAATGTTAAAAACATTAAGTGGCATCCTTCAGGATTAATCAATCGGCATGAATCTCCCTCATAGATCATTTCTAAGGTGAACGATCCAGTCAACGTTGATTCAAAGTTTCCATCAATCTTATGGCAGACTAAAATTGGTCTCCAAAGGACTATATGGCCAAGTCTCCAACTTGGAAAGTTCTTATGTGACAATTTATCACGAGCTTGAATCATACGTGACTTATGTAATTTCAAATTTTATTGAGTTTGAAAGCAATTTGAGACCCTCAAGCTCCTCCAATCGGAGTCGGGCACTCAACTCAGTTGTGACTCAATTTTGAAAAGTAATTTCCAGCGATGTAAAATACACCTCTAGACGAGAACAATCTTGGCCTCATCATAGAGTGTAATTAAGAAAGGAGGCCTTAAAGGAAAGATGCCTGTATGGAAGGACTAACACACATCCCTCAAGGACCAGATTTGAATTCTTATCGAGAGTAGAAGATTCATTCTTTTTAATAAAAATTTTCCTCTTAATTATTTGGACCCTGTCAGAACGACAAGTCGGAACAAATTCAAAGTACAGTGAGAAGTAGAGTGACTCCAACTAACCCGAAAAGGGCTAGGGGTTTAGATTGTGTTAACCCACATCAAGTTTCATAGAAACTGAACTAGGGTTCTCCCATGTGCCAAAATTTTAAATTAAAATCAATTTCAAAAGGTTTAAGTTGGAGAGAGAAATTTAATCTTTTCAATTCTTTTGCATGACTCTTTTTATATCTGATAGACTGTCTATGCATAACAATAAATCTAGATTCAAGATTTTTCAAAGTCAAGCTATTAAGGGTGATCGGGCTCGTTGAGGTTTAAGGATTTAAAAAGAAGGAAGCCTCTTTCCCTTTTTTTGTGGCGCGCTTTACGCATCTTTTAATTTTTAGTGCACTTTGTGCATCTCTTGATTTTTATTTTTGAGTTTCAACGCACTTTGTGCATCTTTTGATTGATTTTTTTTGACAAGGGGCTTCATCTCCTTCAAAAAAAAACCTTAAAATGATTGCTCTTTTTTGAAAATCAGGATTATATCGCAAGTATAAGAGAAGAGAATTCATCCTCTCATACAAGGAAGAATAATCCCAAGATCAGACCCAATCTTTTGATAAAAATATCACCTTGACTTAGAAAATTATTGAATAGATTTAAAGCATGCAAGAGACACCTATTAAGATAGAAAATTGCAAGAAGATTGGGAAGATTTTCATTTCAAAAATAACTTACATTTGACACAGATTTTAATTCAAAAATCAAATCGAACCACTTAAGCGGTGGGAGGGAGGGGCCTTTAAGTATACGGTGGAGTCAACTACAACTCTCTCCTGTTTTTAGTTTAAAGTAGAGGTTAATTTTTATTAAAAAGGTTAATCAATTATCTTGAAAATTCAGACCCAATACACTTGAGAAGTGGTATATTTTCCTCAAAAGTTACAACTCTAGGTGGCAAGACCCTATCAGTGTAGAATTATATTTCTACAATCTCTTATGAGGAAGAGATTATTGTGGGGTCTGCACTATCCCTAATTAATGCTGCATCATTTTAATCTAAAAATCTATCACGATAGGACCCCTTTAGAAGTTAAATTCAGATGGTGTCACTATCTGATAAGATCTCAGATCCATCATTATTCTCCTCTTTAATTACTAGTAACCTAGCAATTATGAGAGTGGCATCCCGAGCGGTTTCTACACCTTCGCCTCTATAGATGTAGTGGAGCACGTACATTACCGTGACCTAACATCATCTGGTAGAGTGGATGGGGCATAACCCTCAATTGGGGGCCTATGGTCTATTACTGGTGATTACTTATTTCTGGTTTGATTGATCTCTTCTGTGCAGTGGTCAAAAGGGCACGGTGGAGATCATACTACTCTTCTCATAACCTCCCTTACTTGAGTACTAGGAAGAGGGTGGAAGTGGCTTCCACCGAAGAGGGGGTATGTGAGAGGAGCAATGAACTCTCTATTGGCCTCATATTTAACTTGCTTTAAGGCTTCCAACTCAACAATCTTTATAGCCTTAATGATTTTCTTCTTGACTCTACGTAAGTTGTTCTTCTACAGTCGCGTTGCTGCGCAATGAGAAGGTAAGTTTTCCAGCCATTTAAGTATGCTTGATTTCTCAGAGTTAAGGAATGGTGACTTGAATTAGCTGGTTTTGAAATAGAATTTGAATCTTGAAATTGATTGATTTTCTTCAAATTTTGGAACTCAAAATGTTGAGTTTTCACCCAACATGAAGGTTCACAAAATTGACAAGAAAATCTCAAGGGTTGAGCTTAACTCTCTCTCACTCCATGAGCTAGCTTGGGGTGAAATGTCAAAGCTTTGATTTGAAATTGAAATTGAGATCGAATTTGTATTGAAATTGACTGGATCTTCTTCAAGTTTTGAAACTCAACATGTGAGATTTCTCTTGAACATGTAGGCTTACAATATTGACATAAAAAAAATCTGAAAGATTGGGCTTAACTCTTTCATCCCACAAATCAACTTGGGGGTGAAATGTCAAAGCCCAAATTTGCTAAAGAAATTTGAAGTTTGATTTTGAGACTGAAGGGTCTTTCGTAGAATGTGAGACTTAGCATAATTCAGATTTGTTTGAATATGCAAGTTTGCAATATTTATAGGAAGATCTTAAAGGATTTGGCTCGACTCTTTTACTATACCAATTAACTTGGAGGCAAAATATCAAAGCCCGACTTAGATAGGGGTTTCCTCACTCACCTCTCTTTTTGACATGTATTTTTCTCTTTTATGTTGGCCACACTCACCCAAGGGAGAAATGGGTAGAGGGACCAACGGAAGAAAGATAGTCAAAACTACCGATGCAACAAAATTTTGCCATTATTAAAGATGGAAAGAGAGATTTTGTCCCACCGTGGTCGCCATTTTTTGTTGGTGTTTGAAAAGCGGGTTTTGAAAAATTTAGTCTTCTTTGGAAATTTTTGAATTAACATTAAAATTTAATTCTAAAATCAAACATCCCATCAAAAATATTATACCACCTCGGGAGGTGGAAATGAAATTTCAGGATGGGGTTCATATTTAGAATTACAAATTCCACCTTGAATATCATAACCATATTTAAGAGAGAACTTTGTATGGCCCCGAAGGGTCAATATAAAGTTTTGTCAAATATCGAGCTATGATAATCAAGAGGAGTAATCGTTAGTTTCATATTCGAATTCATTTTAATAAAAGATATATCTCCCTAAAGGGAGAAGATATCATTCATCAATAATCGTTCGAACATAATGATAACGATCATTAGTAATTTAACTTCCCCAAAAAGGACTAATTGAGTTTTGAAAATCAATTTTGGAAAAAAATTAGATGTGGGTTCTAAATCTCCTACGAGCGCAAGCCCTCGTAGTTAATCACATCGTGGGAGACCGGAGTCTCCTACGAAAACTTTCGATTAAAATAATGGCAGAAATTTTGTTTAGAGATTTCTATGAGTGATACCAAAGAGGTGAATTTGGATTTTGAAAAGGGATTGGAGCAAGATTGAACAATTATTTTGGAATCAAATGAGGAAGGGTAGGGGACACTTTAGGATTCTGAAACAATTCAGAAGTGCCCCGATCTAAGCTAAGTGTTGGGCTTTAAATTTTGGATTGAAAGAATATTTAATTTGAGTTGAGCATTTTATTAGAAATTTGAGATTATATTCCCGGAGGTTGGGGTCTTATGACTCAAAAAGAAATCAGCCCCGGATCCTAACTCTAAATTTGGACACTGGAACACAGTAGTCCGAACCTAACTAATGCAGTGCAAAATCTGGACTTACCCCGGCCTGGATTGGGGAGCCAGCTAAACCACCTAAACGCTTCAAAACCATGAGTCCGGTCTTTTGATGCAGAGTGATCAGGGACGTTATTTAAGATTGGTTTAAGAAGTTGGGGTCGACATCTAGAGCAGATTCCTAATTGACCCCTTTGACTTATGTCGGGTGGAATGCTTAGACTAATAATGCAATTAAAATTTTAATTTAATAAGTTTCTAATGCGATGCATGCTGGTTAAAGTATCCAAATCTGGTATGCATGAAATTTTTTTAAAAAAGACTTATAAAATAATTTTTTTTTGAAAAGACTAGACTTCCCCAGATCCAGCACCTCATCCTCATAGGTCGGATTATCTGGACTCTACCCACGGGCGGGGAAGTGTCTTATAGCAAGGAGGGAGAAGTGCAGTAATATGCATGCGACCCCGGACGATTCCGGCTATTCCCTAGGTCGTTAAGTTTCTATGTTATTTAAATCTTAAAATTTTAAGTATTAATTATAAGTAGAAATAGTTTTCGTCCTTAAAGAGCCTAACGGAGTCCAGGCTAAAACAAAAATGACATGCAAGCGCCAAAGAACTAGGAAAAACAGGCAATCCTATACGCAATCAAATTAAATCACAACATATTAAATAATCAAATTAATTAAGTAAATGTCCATAGGCAAATTGCCTTGCTTATTACAACCCAGATTTACATAAATTAAAAGTGGCCGGGCACCACTGACAACAACCCGAATTCTAATCCTAATACAGACGCAAGTGACTTTGAGTGGGATACTCTATGTCTTCAACTTCTCGGTCTTCTCTTCCTCGAGCTCCTTAGATTCTTCGTGGTTGGATACCCAAATGGAAAAGAGAACTCTTCCCTTGAGGGGGAGGTTACTCTTTCCACTTTGAGTAGTGAAGTGATCCAAATTTGGAGTTCCAAATGGATAAGGACTATCCCCCGAAGGGGTATCCTTTCCTCTTTGGAATCCAACCTTTGGATCTATGTATCCCAAAATCAAAGTGTCACTTTCACAACTCAATACTCAAACAAATTACATGAATATAAAAATAAAAATTCTAGACTCTCCTGCAGGGTTATCCTAAGCATTTAAATATTAGAATACATCCCAAGCAGTTATATATATGTGCATGTAAAAGTAAACACACTTGGCCACGCTCTTTTTATTTGGGGGCTAAGCAGCTGAAGCACCTGTAGCATTTATATTTATGATTTATTTAGCCCCCTTTGTTGCCCTGCATGAGCGTGGCCACCTGCAGAAAATTTAGTGAGCATCCAGATCGTTCCTAACCTAAGGGTAATCTAATCGCCCATCACATCAATTCATAGAGTGCAGTAAAGAAAGTAAACAAACACATCAATCAATTTCAATCATAACATGCAATGAAAACTCGAAAAACTCGGCACACAGCAGAAAAGGGAACATCGGCCTAGCCTAAATCTAGAGTTGGTTGTCCTAGCAAATCATCTAAAGTGTGTGTAAAAGGTCGTGTGGCTGGGGTAGATCCTAGGATGGGTAATCTGTTGAAATTGTTTGATGTTCTGATTAGTTGAAAGGCTTAAGGGAGATTTTAATTAAAGTTTGAGTCTTAATGGTTTAAATTTGATTTTAAAATTGATTTTAATTGTTTGTTGAATACCACCTTTGTTGCACACCGAGGCCATGAAGTTTATTTCACCTTCCTTGGGGCTAATTTAATAGCCTCGTAGGCCTGGGTTACCCAGTGGTACCCGATATAATTAAGTGATTTGAGTTTAATTAAAGTTTAAAGATTAATTAATTTTTAATTAAACTGATTGGTTGCTGGTTTTAAAATAAAATTGATGTTTTCTGGAATTTTGAATGATTTATTGAATTTTAGAATTTTATGGATTATTTTAATTAGTTAATTAAGGGGTCCAAAGTTGACTTTTCAAATTAAAATTAATTTTGTAAATTTCAGATTTTTAATAAATATTAGACCTTATGATGAGTTGTTAGACTGTTAGTACACTCAATTTGGAGTTTTCTATGAAAAGTTATGATTTTTCGAAGTTCAAGCCTAGTTTTGAACTACAGTTGACTGAAAAGTTGACTTTTTGACTTTGACCAGATTTTGGAGATTTGACATTTTTAGAAAATACTAGACCTTAATTGGAGTTGATTGACACTAAGTTTGCTCAATTTGGATTTTTCTATAATTAGTTATGCATTTTCAAAGTTTCCTTAATTATTGAATTTTTAAAATTGCTTAATTAGGAAGGTTTTGATCATTTTGTTTCAAACTCATCCCAAACTGCATGGAATCAATCCCAAAGGTCAGGAATGACCCATGGGAGTGTTTCCAAGTGTTTGGAAATTATTTTGGATTTTTAATAATTTTTAATTAATTAATATAATTAATTATTGATTTTTTATTAAAAGTCAAATTAAAGTTAAATTAGGAGTCCAGTCAAGGGGCTTTTATTTTTCCTAGGAAGAGGACTAAGTTCTGGTCGATTTTAGGTATTATTTGTAATTTTTGGAGTTAATTTGGATTTATTGCATCTTTTTGAATTTTCTGGGTCCTTAAATAGGCTGAAACTTTGGGTAATTAATTTTCTGACCTAATGACCTCCAAATTCAGTGAAATTTGGACCTAAGGCTCATTATGTCACTAAGTTTACTGTGTTCAAATTTCACCCCTATTGGGTGTGTGTACAATCCTCTAGGCAATTTCTAAGTTTTCTAGACTTTTCCCTAAATATTTTCCCTAGGTGTTTCTATTGTTCAAATGGGCTTGAAATTTGGTGTGACTAACCCTGACCCAAATGCAATCACACCACAAAAGTTATGCAGCCTAATTCTATAGAAAAATGGAGTTATGAATTTTCAAAGTTTTGGGTCCAAAATGGACTCATTACCTTAAAAATTCACATCATAGCAATTCAATGGATATCTGAACCTAAGAAAATTATAGTATATGCCTAAGATACCCAAATAGCTTCCACCAAAATTTGGGGCTCAATTGACCACTGGATTTTGAGAAAATCACAAAAAACCAATTTTAAAGAAATATAAATATCTCATAATCCAGTAATCAAATTAACTCAAAATTAATTTTCATAAATACTAGGGTAAATTATCTTTCCAACGAGCCCAAAAACTCTTAATTTGGTGGAAAAATAAATTTACTATGAATTTTGAAAGTTATGACCATTTTTTTGAATTTTTAAGTCCATTAATAACCGGCGCCAATCATTGGCAATGATCGGCGCCAAAACGGCGGCGGCGTGTGGCATTTTGATATGCAAAGTGCTGTTTATCAACCACCTAAACATACCATCACTAATCCCGAGCCGTCCGATCGAGAAAGATAGAAAATCGGACGGCCGAGATCGATCAAGGCCGTTTTAGCTCAAAATGAACTAGAAAATTGAAATACTCATAACTTTCAAAATACTCGTCGAAATTTAACAAAATTTGAAACATAGGCTCATGGGAACATGAACTTTCATTGCCTAGAGTTTGGAGACCCCAAGCAATGAAATTTTTGAGCAGTTTCAAATTGAAAATTAAACTTAAAATGAGCATAACTTACAATCCAACCGTCGGATTTTTGAGATCTTGGGCTTGTTGGAAAGCTGCAGTGATCCTCTACAACTTTGACGAAGACACCAAGAGCTAGATCTAGCTGGATCGAAAGTTGTGTTGGAAAACCCTCTTTCTCTCTCTAGAATGCTCTCTCCTCACTAAAATAGTGATTTGAGGCTTGGAAATGATGGGGAGAAGCTTGGAAAAGCCTTGGAGATGGATGGAGAGGATGGGGAAGGCTCTAGGAAGGTTGGAGGCTGGATGAGAGTTGAGGGAGAGTTGAGGGAGAGTGAATAATCAAGATTCTCTCTCTTAGGTTAGGTTTCTCCCACCTTAGCACTTGGCTTTTGGATTGGATGGTCTTGATTTATTTGGAGGGAGTTTGGATGCATGACAAGTGTTCCCTAAGCTACCTAAAGCTATGGAATAGGGTTGGTGGTGAGTGTGACCTCTCTTGGTCCATGGGAAAGGGGACCACACCTTTTCCCCCATTTGGGTGAACCAAAGCTTGGCTTGGTTTAGGGAGTTGGCTTAGGGCTTCTTAAGAGAGGAAATGGGTCAATTTCTATCAGGTTTGAGCAGGTTTTGGATCAAGCCATGGATTGCCAAGGTGGCTTGGTGATGTGGCCATGATTTGCCCTCTTTCCATAGGCTTAAAGGGGTTTGGAGAAGGTTTTGACCCCTCCAAATGGGTTGACCAAGTCAACCCAAGGGGAAGCTTGAATTTGAAAGCTTTGGACATGTCAAGGTTGTCCAATTAAATGATTTTGAGGGATTGATTTGATTTAAAATGGGTTCAAGCATTGAAATTGACCTTAATGTGGGTTAAGGGTTGATTTGGTCAACCTTGGTTGACTTGGTCAACCAGGTCAAACCAAGACTTGAGTTTGGATCCAATGTGTTCCTAATGATATTTAGGATCCATTGGGATAGGTTTTGAAGGTTATATGGGAATGTCATGTTGAACTTTGGGGAAAAGACCAAAAATCTCTATAAAGGGCATTTTGGTCATTTTGACCCCTAGTCAACATTGGGTCAAATTGGGTCCAACAAAGTGTAGGTTATTGGTCAAAAAGTCATAACAAAGGTCATGGACATGGTCGAAAGGTTTGGAAGGCGTCCCAAGGTCAAATTGCTCTGGATGGCAAGTCTAGTGGCATAGGTTGTAAATAATTGAAGGTTTTGCAGCGTTTGGGAAAAGATTCAGTTTGAGGGGCTAGGAGTGTTGGATTGAGCTCAAATTTGGAGGGTTGATCTTAGAGACATGTTTGAACAATATGCAATTGACGGATCATGATTTGGCAGTCATTTGACAGGATTTCTAGGTGACAGAAAGTTCACCCATAAAGGGTTTCAGGACCTAGGTCCTTGACCTTGAAGGTTTGATTTAGAATGTTGGATTTGGGTTGGATTTAAGATTTAAATGATTGACCTTGGATCATTCATATCAATGGAAATCAAATAAAAGATTGAAATTAATTGGATATGATTTGAAATTTGATTGAATGTTGATTTAAGGCTAGATTAAAGATTGAGTCGAAAGGTAGAGCTGGGTTTGATTGGGATTAAATTGGGTCTTTATTAGGACCTTTATGACAGAGGGGTGGACATCTCTCCATCATTAGGTCACTAAAAAGAAATCCAAGTGGGTCTTAGTGACCTCATATAAAAATGAGGTCAACAACTGTCAATGTTGGATTTTAGAAAGATAAATACTCTTTAATCCCCACGTCATATACCGTGGTTCATGTGGCCTACATTTTTAGAAATCCTCTATTTTGGTCCCTAAAGCCTTTCTGACATATAAATTGGTCCTGTAGTTAAATGTTGGGTTTTTCAAGAGGTTCTCTTTTGCTACTGACATTAAATTCTTCATTAATTAAGCTCATTTGATGCAACATTTGACTTAAATTTGAATTTTATAAAATTGTATGACCAAAATGCCTTTATTCCTAGTTCCAGATTGCCACCACAGAATTTTATAAAATTGGCCAAGTTTGGTAACTGCGCTAGCTCAAAGGTTCCCAAAGGTGAATTGATTAAACAATTCAAATGTCACAAAGGATTCCCATCCTAGCCGTGGGATCAAAATGCCAAGGGACAACTGGGATTTAACACTCCCCCTCAAGCTGGGGAATACAGATCCATCATTCCCAGCTTGGTAATCAGTCCCAGAAAGGTAGAGTTATTGAATCCCTTGGTAAGAATATCTGCAAGTTGGTCTTTTGATGAGACATGGTCGATACATATAAGATCACTGTCTAATTTCTCCTTTATGAAATATTTGTCCACTTCTATATGCTTGGTCCTGTCAAGTTGAACCAGATTGTGAGCTATGCTAATTGTTGATTTGTTGTCACAGTGTAGCTTCATGGGTCCTTCCCACTTAATCTTTAAGTCTTCTAGAATTATCTTGATCCACAGTAGCTCACATATTCCTCAGGCCATAGCTCTGTATTCTGCTTCTGCACTAGATCTTGCCATCACATTTTGTTTCTTGCTTCTTCATATAACAAGGTTTTTTCCAAGGAATATGCAATATCCTGAGGTAGATCGTCTATCTACTGGTGATCCTGCGTAATCTGCATTAGTATATGCTTCTGGGGTTATTTCATAGTCTCTTCTGAAGAGAATCCATTTACCTAGGTTCCCCTTAAGATAGTGTAGTATTCTGTCCACAACTTGCATGTGATACTGCTTTGAATTTTGCATGAACTCGCTGACCATGCTTACAACAAATGTTATATATGGTATGGTGTGGGAAAGATAGATCAATTTCCCCACAAGTTTCTTGTAAGCTCCTTTATTTACATTTGGATCTTCTTTAGCTTTCCCCAATTTGAGATTTGGTTCAACTAGTGTTAGTGCCGATTTACAAGCTAGTTTACCTGTTTCTTTAAGAAGATCATTAATGTATTTTTGTTATTAAATGAAGTTTCCTTTGTTGGAGTGGGCCACTTCGATTCCAAGAAAATATTTTAATCTACAAAGATCTTTGATTTCAAGTTCCTTTGCAAGACATTTTTTTAGAATTACTTTCTCCTTTTCATCATTCCCAGTCAAGATGATATCATCCACATAAACTAATAATAATTGTGACTTCCCCTGAGTATGAGTACTTGAAGAATGATGTATGGTCTCCTTGGCTCTGCCGATAACCATTAAGTAGCATGACTTTTGAGAATATTCCAAACCAAGTTCTAGGCGACTGCTTTAGCCCATATAGAACTTTTTTTAACCTACACACTTTGTTACCCCTAGATTGTTCTTTGAATCCTGGTAGAATCTCTATAAATATTTCTTTCTCCAACTCCCCGTGTAGGAATGCATTTTTGACATCCAATTATTTCATATACCAGTTATAATTAAGTACTAGTAAGAACAGGATCCTCACGGTGTTCATCTTGGCCACAGGTGCAAAAATTTCTTGGTAGTCAATCCCATACATCTGAGTGTACCCTTTTGCCACTAGTTTTGTTTTATACCTTTTCAGTGTACCATCAGCTTTGTATTTCACAGAGAACACCCATTGTAGATGACTAGTTTTTTCCCTACTGGTATGTCAGTGATCTTCCATGTATTGTTCTTTTTCATTTCCTGCATTTCATCTTTCATGACACTTTTTTAATTTTCATCAGATAAGGCTTCAGAAATATCATTGAGAATATGAATATCATTTAGTGTAACCAGAAAATTTTTATGTGAAAGTTAGAAGTTATGGAAGGATACAAAGTTGGTTATGGGGTACTAGGGAGATTTTTTTGGTGAACTTAATTGTATTTACCTCAATTTCAGGAGACGGTTCAGATTCTTGAATCTGCTCTGGAGCATAATTTGGATTTGTACGCCTTGAATACACTTTCTCAAACCTCGTATTATCCATAATAGTTTTGTACTCAGTTTCCCTGGCTTTGATTTCAGGTTTAGGTGGATTGATTTGAGGTGGAGTTGAAAGGTCAAGAGGGGCAAGTTCAATTTTCTCATCTTCTTCAGTTTCAGTCTCCCCCTGAAGATGAGGTTTGGTGAAATGAGATTTTTGTTCATTAAAAGTAACGTCAATAGATACAAGAGTTTTTTTGGCAGAGAGATGATAACACAACCATTGATGTTTTTAGTCCCAATGTTGCTGAAGGTAGTTGATTTATAAGATATGTGGCGGTCAGAAGGGCTTCCTACCAGTAGGATCTTCTTCTTTTGGTTATGGAGTCTGTTTCATCCCATGCCCAAAAATTAGGATCTTCTTCTTTTGCCCCCCCCCTTGAGGTGGTTCATCTTTCCTTTTCCTTTCAAATAGGTCTTCACAAATTGAGACCACTTCAAATTATTCTTCCCATTTAATCAATAGGAATGTTGCATATTTTGGAGATCTCCTCTTCCATGGTGCAACATAGAGTCCATCATTTGGTCAAAGCTTTGGGAGGAATTTGCTTCAGACATTGCGGCAGCAAAGGGCAACGATGAAGGCTATATCAAGCAGGACAGCAATGAATGATGCGTTGATTATAGATAGGATAACAACAACAAGTGAAGGCCGACAATGAAGACACGACAGTACAAAAAATTCAGAATTCCGACAACGACAATGAAGGCTTTGATACCATGTTAAATTCAGAGAAATGGAGAAGGAAAAGACTTAATTTTATTGCACAAATTTGTCCCTGTTTATAAATCTATACAAGATATCTTAATAAAGAAACAAATAATTATAGAATAATGCATAATTGCTCTAATATAATCCTTCCTAAATTAGCCATCTAAATATGGAAGGAGATCAGCGTGATCCAGGTGAGCCTCCCACGGATTCCCATCTTAGCCGTAGGATCAAAATGCCAAGGGACGGCTAGGATTTAATAGGTGAGCCTCCCACGGATTCATCCTAGCCGTGGGATCAAAATGCCAAGGGACATCTGGGATTTAACAGGTACTGCGCTAGCTCAAGCTGGGTATCACTGCCTGAAGTCACGCTTTGTTCAATAAGCTTGTGAGATCCAATAAGCTCATTAAACTGAGATCCTAAAATGTTCCCAAAGGTGAATTGATTAAACAATTCAAATGTCACAAGGATTTGTGCAAAGGTGATTTTTTTCGCAGTTTCTATTTAATATAAGTGATTATGTGTTACAAAAATGATTCTTTTGATAGCCAACTTCCACTTTGATTGATTTTTAATTACTGAACTCCATAAAGTAAATAATTTGACATGCATCTATACTGATTCAGGATTTTAGATGTTCTAATCCCAAGATCATCTAATGTAGTATTTACATATGTTACATGTATTTTATTTTCTATAACTTTTATGTGTAACATATGTAATCAGTATAAAGGGCTTAGGTTAATTATGTAAACAATGTAATATGTAATAATTATATATTTTGAGTTCGGGTATCTGGTATCCTGGAGGTTGATACCAAACCCTATTGGATTACCCTAATAGATATTACTTAAAATATCAAATCTGAATAACTATATCACCAGATCAAATAATCAGATTTCTTGGTAGATTCAGTTGAGTTGGATACACTATTGCTTAGACAATTTCCATTCCTAATAGTATAGTATTTTAGAGTATACTAGTGGTATAGTATAATATAGTATAGTATAGTATAGAAGTAGAATTGTATAGCATAGTTATAGTGTTGTAGTTTAGTTTAGTTATAATATAGTAGTTAATTTATAGGTTTAGTATAGTATAGTATGGCATAGGAGTATAGTATAGTAGTAGTATAATATAGTAGTATTATAGTTTAGTATAGTATAGAAGTAGTTGCATGGTACAGGTTTAGGAGTATAGTATAGTAGTAGTATAATATAGTATAGTAGAATATAGTATAATATAGTATAATAGTATAGGTATAGTAGTAGTAGTATAGTATAGTATATTATAGTATAGTATAATATAGTATAGTATTGTATTATATTGTATTGTATAATATAATGTAGTATAGTATATTGTAGTAGTAATATAGTATAGTATAATATAATAGTAGTATAGTATAGTATTAGTATAGTAGTATAGTTATATTAGTAGTAGTATTATAATAGGAGTATAGTATAGTATAGTATAGAAGTAGTAGCATAGTATAGGGTGTAGGAGTATAGTATAGTAGTAGTATAATATAGTATAGTATAATATAGTAGTACTATAGTATAGTAGTATAGTATAGTATAATATAATAATAGTATAGTAGTAGTATTGTATAGTATAGTATAGTATAGTATATTGTAGTAGTAATATAGTATAGTAGTATAGTATAGTATAATATGATAGTAGTATAATATAATAGTATAGTAGTATTGTTATAGTAATAGTAGTGTAGTATAGTATAGTATAATAGTAGTATAGTATAGTAGTAGTATTGTATAATATAGTATGGTATAGTATATGGTAATAGTAGTGTAGTAGTATAGTATAGTATAATTATAGTTGTAGTATAGTATATTGTAGTAGTAATATAGTATAATATAATATAATAGTAGTATAGTAGTAGTATAGTATAGTAATAGTATAGTAGTAGTATTATAGTATAATATAGTAGTAGTATAATAGGAGTATAATATTGTATAGTATAGTGTTTTATAGTATAGAAGTAGTAGCATACTAAAGGATTTAGGAGGATAGTATAGTAGTAGTATAATATAGTATAATATAATATAGTAGTACTATAATACAATATAGTATAGTATAGAAGTAGTAGTAGTATAGTATTATATTGTATTGTATAGTTGAAGTATTGTATAGTATAGTGTAGTATAGTATAATAATAGCATTGTATAATATAGTATGGTATGGTATATTGTAGTAATAATATAATATATATATATATATATATATATATATATATATATATATATATATATGAGTATTGTAGTGTAGTAGTATAGTTATAGTAGTAGTAATATAGTATAGTATAGTAGTATAATAGTAGTAGTATAATATAGTTGTAGTATAGTAGAGTATGTATAATATAGCATAGAAGTAATATAGTATACTATAATTATAGTTGTAGTATAGTTATACTAAAAGTATATTAGTATAATATAATATAATATAGTATGGTAAAGCATAGTATAATATAGTAGTAGTATAGTATAGTATAGTATAATTATAGTTGTAGCATAGTATGATGTAGTATAGCACTAATATAGCATAATATAGTTATAGTAGTAGTTTAGTATAACATAGTATAGTTATAGTATTGTAGTATTATTTAGTTATAATATAGTAGTACAGTATAGTTATAATATAATAGTATAGTATAATTATAGTATACTTAAAGTATAGTTATAGATTTAGTATAGTATAGTATATTATAGTATAATATAGAATAGTATAGTAGTATTGTATAGTTATAGTATTGTAGTATTGTATAGTAGTACAGTAGTATAGTATAGTTATAATATTGTAGTATAGCTTAGTTATAGTATAGAAATATAATATAGTTATAATATAGTAGTAATATAGTATAGTATAGTTATAGAGTAGTAGTTCAATATGGCTATAGTATAGTAATAGCATAGTATAGTATTATAGTATAACAGTAGTAATATAATATAGTATATGAGTATTGTAGTATTGTTTAGTTATAGTATAGTAGTATAGTATAGTTATTGTATGTTTAAAATATTGTAGTATAGTAATGGGTGTAGTATAGTATGATCTAATGTTATATAGTATAATATAGTAAAGTATAGTATAGTATAGTTTAGTGTAATATAATATAATAGTAATATAGTATAGTGTATGGTATTGTAGAGTATAGTAGTGGTATAATATAGTATAATATAATAGTAGTATTGTATAGTATAATATAGTACTAGTATAATGTAGTTATAGTATAGTAGTATAGTATAATAGTATTAGTAGAGTATAATATTAGTATAATATAGTATAGTATGGTATTATAGTATAGTATAGTATGGTATTATAGCATAATATAGTATAGTATAGTAGCATAGTTATTGTAGTATTAGTGTAGTAGTAATATAGTATTGTATAGTAAGTATAGTATAATATAATAATAGTATGGTATAGTATAGTATAATTATAGTTGTAGTATAGCCAATAGTATAGTATAATATAGTTATAGTAGTAGTATAGTATAATATAGTATAGTTATAGTAACAGTAGTATGATATAGTAGTAGTATTGCATAATATAGTATAGTAATATTGTATAATGTATTGTAGTTACAGAAGTAGTAGTAGTATAGTTATATTATTGTATGATATAGTTATAATATAGTATAGTAGTAATATAGTATAGTATTATAGTATAGTTATAGTATTGTAGTATAGTATAGAAGTAGAATCGTATAGTGTAGTTATAGTATTGTAGTATAGTTTAGTTATGATATAGTTATAGTAAAGTTGTATAATATAATTATAGTAGATTTATAGTATAGTAGTAGTACAGCATAATATAGTTATAGGTATAGTATAGTATATTAGTAGTAGTACAGTATAGTTATAGTATTGTAGTACAATGTAATATAGTATAAATTATTCATTAGCAGCCCACATTCGCCGCATGCAAATAGGGGACAATCTATAAAATATTGTTGTGAAAAAGCTGTTCTAACGACACCATAGAGTTCAGTTTGGGCTATTGCAATCATTTGTAAAAATAGTTAAAGAATTATCACATGAAAAGCAGATCTTTCGGAAGATGTAGGTTTTTTTTTTCTTAGAAAATCAAACAACAGCTATCCCCTTTTTGCATATTTGGTTATAAAAATTTGCTTATTAAAAAATTTGTAAAATAAGCAAAAATTTATTTCCAAAATAAAAATAAAGCTTTTTAAGCACATTTTCGAATGAAATTTCCAACTTTCATAAAAGCTAACAAGAACAATATTAATTACAATCACGTTGCTTAAATAGGGTTGTTGAGGGAAGCAATGATGGAGGCCTCAGCTGGACTGTATTGGACAAGCGGAGTTCTCAGCTTTTTGAGAAGCGGTTCCAACGCAGAAGTTTCAGAGTTGAAACAACATCGCTTTGTAATGCGTTCAGGTAAAAATCAATTCAAGAAGACTCTTTTGAGTTTCTGCACTTAAAAATATTACTTTCCTCTATCTGACCGTTTTTTTTTTTATAATTTTATCGAACTTTCAGATTCAATTTTATTTCAGTAAGGGATCCAAATGCCACTTCAAGGTTTCAGATAGGCAGCATAAACCTCTATTCCAAAGCAAGCATTAAAAGTTAAGTGTTCAGGGTGTAATTTGCAAATAAAAATAAATATATAGATGGTCATTGTTGTCATATGCATTTTAATTTTTAAATGAGGAAGTCAAGTGTTCAAGGTTTAATTTGCAAATAAAGAAATAGAATGTTCATTGTGATCATATACACTCACATTCTTTTTTAAGAAGTGAGGCTTATAATAATTCATTGGGAGGTATGAATTGTTTATCTAAATGAAACATAATTCTATTATTCTAATAAAAGGAAGGCGTCGAATTGAGCTTTTATAATTGATAAGTTTGTTAGTGTTCAAGCTTTTATTTGCTAATTAAAATGATTAGATGTTCATTTTGGTAATATGTATTAATAATCTATTGTTAAAAATGATGCTTGTAATAGTATTTTTGGGATAATGAATTGTTTTTCTTTTTCTAAATGAAATATAATTAGAGAAAGAGGAAGGTTCTGAATTGAGCTTTTATATTTCATATTTTTGAATTCATCTGAAATTTATGGATTCATAATTTTGTTCTTTCTTTAGAAGTGAATGCATCTATTCAAGTTTTTTTTTTTCTAAATTTTTATGATAAGCAACTCTTGTTATTTATTAGCGACCATCAAAAAAATGAATTTTTTTATGGTTAATTTAACAATAATATTAAGTTACTACAATAGTCAATATTACAATGTAAACCTAGCAATGCTGATGATATCACATTTGCTTATGTTAAGCCTTTTATTTTCATTAGAAAAAATATATATATATATATTAAAAAATCATTCTAACTGGTTGAAGTGTTTTTTGTTGTACATTGAGCTTTAAATAGAATGCCATCATAAATAATAAAAAAATAAATTCAATATAAATTATATGCTCAGACAAAATTATTAAAAATATCATGAATGTTGACTATTGCCGAATTCAGCCTATTCATAATTCCACTTTTTAACTTATTTTCCCTGTGATGTTAAAAAGCAAGTGATTTCTCAAAAGTTAATTAGGGGTTTTTTATTATTATATTTTAAACCGCCAATTACGTTGAATTGAATTAAATATTCATACAACTTGATTAGATGGAATACCAAAAGGTTTAAAACTGTGACAGTACCAACCATATTTTCTCTTACTAAACTCTACGATCATGCAGGATAATCAGTAAACTAATGATCGAAATAATACAAAAAAAGCGCATTTTAGACATCATAAAATGACAGAATTGTTATTTAACATTCACAAAATTGACTACCAATATGTCAAAGTATAAGGCTTTGTTTTGGACGATTTTTTTACTGTTTTTTAAAACAGCTTTCGAGTAAAAAATTTTAACTTTTATACTTGAAAGCTGTTTTAAGAAGCAGTTAAAAAGTCATCCCAAACAAAATTTTTGTGGAGACTGCTAAAATATTACAGAATATAAAATTTTGGAAATTAAATGGATAAAAGTTTAGAAATAAGGACTCCCAAACACAATTCATATGATCCATCCATCCAATTAAGCAGCTATATACTAATTCTGCAATCTCTTCACATTTGGAAAGTAGTAAAAGAGCTATACAACATATGTAGATAAAATGGGTAGAAAACAATTATTGTATAAAGTAGGATCCTTCTTGATTCTATCAAATTCTGGGAGACAATGACCTATTAAAAATGAGGCAAATGCCAATTCAATCTTCGCTCAGACTTCTTTTCATGAAACAATTGCAGCCTACCAATATTGCAACCCTAGTAATGTGCCACAAAAAGGTTAGTACTGTAATAAACTTTTTCAAAGCAAGGTATAAAATATTTCTGGCATGAAATCATGGAAAGCGTACGATGAGAGATAAATGAATATTAAGCCTATGTTCCGAAATTGAGAATGGGAGGGAAGTCAGATTGTTCTATTAAAACATTCTATGGGACATGTAAACATTAGGATTTGACAAACTACCATTAAAAGGATTGTTAAGGTAGAAACTTGAATATTTTGTTCCTCAATCACAAACAAAATGTTTGACAATCCAAAAATGATTTGAAATATTCAAAACTCATAATTGATATAAAGACATACAAGTTTCTAAGAAACACTTAACATCACTGTTCAACTCAAAAAAAAAAAGTTATGTAATGCCAAGTGCACGATCTACATACTATTTTTTCCAAAAAAAAAAAATTTATGAAAAATGAAAAATGTTATGTATTAAGTTATCAAGCATGTGCACTGATATTAGAAACAAACACAACATGATACGGAAATGGGGACATAGCATAACATTAAAATAGCCGCTCATGAATTGTGGGCTTCGAAAATTCGTGCCCCGGCCTCTCCGCAACCCTTTCTTTGTGTTTGTGGGCGAGGAGAGTTTTAACGAATTTAGGTTTTGAGATAAATTTTCAAAAGGCAGATTGGGATTTTAGATAAGACATTATCCAGATATTTCTCCCTCATTTTGCGAGGACTTTATAATCTGAGTTAAGATTTCTATAAGCGCAAGCCCCTATAGTTAATTACACCTCCAGATAACGAGAGAGAACTTTCAATTAAGGCTAGTCGTTGAACATATACATGGTATTACGTATCTAGCGTATAGTAGCAGCAAAATTAAATATTGAAAATTGAAACTTATCATTGCGCACTTAAAGCGGATGGCAGGGGTAATGACGATAAACCCAATCAAAATCCCATGATTCCGTCGTTCCAGGTCATCATGATCCCTAGTCTATTTAGTCAGAGGAGGTAATCGACCCAACCTGACCAAAGGATCCTTGTTGGCAGTCATGGTTGCTTCGTACAATGGGACCTTGTAAACTTGCGATGAATGTTTGCTTAAGGGGATAAATTTGAGTCCATCTTAGCTAAACAATGAGCTTTGTGCCCTACAATTATATTCTATTGATTCATTATTAAAAAATGTAGAGTCGATGGGGAACATTCGGGCTTTGAACATGACCGTAATTTAGTGGTATCATTTTGCGGCAAAACCACCCGGTCAGAGGGCCCCAGTCATAACCATTTATATGTCATGCCATTTGGCGGTAAAACCACCAGTTCGAAGACATGTCACATCCTTACTGGCAAGAAATTGATTTAAGAATGAATCATAGTAATATTATTGACTAGACATTCACTCTTTATGAGCTGAAGTAATTTTCAAACTCACCACCTTATACTTAAAGCAGAGGGTGGGGGAGTGATGATAGACCCGATCAAGATCTCATGGTTCTGTCATCCCAAGTCATCATGGTCCCTGGTCTACTTAGTCATATGAGGTAGTCGACCTAACCTGACTGAAGGATCCTTGTCGGCAGTCATGGGTTGCTTCGTACAAGGGTACCTTATAGACCTAGGATGAATATTTATCAAGGGGACAAACTTGAATACACCTTAGCTAGCAGAGGGTTTTGTGTCATATCGATCATATCCTATTGATTCATATTCAAGGATTTGAAGTTGCCGGGGAGCATGCGGGGCTCTGACCATGACCGTAATTTAATGGTGTCATTTAACAGCAAAACCACCCGGTCATAACCATTTACCTATAGTGCCATTTGGCGGCAAAACCACCAGTTAGAGGACACGTGTCACGTCCTTATTGAAAAGAGCTGTATAGCGAGTTTCATATAGTTGCTTGTGAGCAAGCTATTGTATTCTCTGTTGTTCTGATATCACTACTTATAGGCAGGTCATTATATGCATCACCAGCCTCCTGTTGTCACCTGCAGGCAAGCTGCATTAAATGTGCATCTTCTAGTATCGTCTGCAAGTTGACCGCCATACACGTTACAAGTTTGTATGCTCCGTCATAGTCCTACCACTTCAAACTTGTAAGCAAGTTGTGTGCATGACGAATGTCCTATAGTGGCTCGTAGGTATTTGCATTTATCATGGTTCTTCTGCATTTTCTTGTAGATAACGATTCTCCAACAACGGCTCGTAGGAGCTCGTGTGTATCCAAGTATGTTGTCCTCCGCTTATAGGTAGTGCGTCACATGCATTGTAGTTCTCTTAACTATATTTGCAGGGACCCCGTTACATTCACAGTTTGTACGCTGTCACTGTTTGCAGGTGAACTAGTGTAATCATTTGCAAGCCGGCTGATATTGTACAAGCTGGCTGATGTTGAACATAAGAAGATTACTATATTCACGACTCACCCATTGTCATCGCTACTTGTTAGTGTTTGCATGCATTATAAGTTTATTGCCTCTGTTTATAGACAGTGTGCGCGACACCACGAATTCACCATTTCAATTTGTATGCATCATATATCATTGCTTGCAAGCATTACTACTTTAATCTACAAACAGCCTGCTATATGCATAATGAGTTTTTGTTCATGGCCCTTAAGCAAATTACTTTGTTTATCAGAAGTTTCCTTTCTAGATGCTTGTTATCTTATTTGTGTTGTATTTTCATACTTATGGAGAGTTGCTTTGTCCATTACAAGCTTATTTAGCTCATTTGATCTTACAATTTATGTTTGGTTTAATTTTATTTTTAGAATATCAATTTAGGTCTACTTCCCTGTAATTGCGAGTTCGGTTCCCTGCTATTTTTGTTCGAGTTTGATCCCATGTTCACTTAAAATTTTGGCAACCTTCCGACATCTCCCCATTGAGGAGAAATTTGAGAAGCCTTAGTTTACCCAACATGTCAAGAAAGGCGTTCATGGTCGGTGTCAGGCAACACCACGGCCGTGGTCTTCTATCCCATGATGCCAAGAAAGGTGTGCATGGGTATTTAGGGGTACCTGTGTGAAAATTTGCAATTTTTCCCCACACCCAAAGAAGCACGTACACGGGTACTTAAATCTTACACCGTCGCGATAAGAAAAGCGTGCACATGTGCGCTCCGAAAATTCGGCCCCGACCTCTCCCCGCTTCTTTTTCGGGGGAGTTTTAACGATTTAAGTTCCAGGGTAAATTTTGGGAAGGCAGATGAGTTTGTAGATAAAACACTACCCAGAGATTTCGCCCTCAATTTGCGAGGGCTTTATGATCTGAGTTCTGGTTTCCTATAGGCGCAAACCCCTATAGTTAATTACCCCTCCCGATCACGAGAACTTTCGATTGAGGCTAGTCCTCAATCAGACACGTAAATATACGTGTTATCTGACATATAGTAGCAACATAGATTTGGGTATAGGAAGAGTTTGATATTTAAAATAGAAATTTCACCATCTTGCACTTAAAGCGGATGGTGGGGGAATGGATGATGAACCTGATCAAGATCCCATGGTTTCGTCGTCCCGGGCCATTGTAGTCCCTGGTTTACTTAGCCAAAGGAGGTAGTCAACCCAACCTGACAGAAGGATCATTGTCGGCAGCCATGTGTTGCGTCATCCAAGGGGACCTTGTAGACCTGGGGTGAATGTTTGTCTAAGAGGACAAATTTAAATCCACCTTAGCTAACAGAGGGTTTTGTGCTCTATTGATTCATGTCTCAAGGATTTGATGCCACTAAGGAACATATTAGCTCTGGTCATAACCGTTATCTCGTGGTGCCATTTGGTGGCAAAACCACTCGGGTCAGAGGGCCCCGGGTCATAATCGCTTATCCTGCGGTGCCATTTTTGGCGGCAAAATTGCCGATCAGAGGACACATACCACGTCCTTCTTGGCAGGAGATTATTTGAGTATGAATCTTAGTGATATTTTCGACTAGGCATTAGCTCTATGTGAGCTAAAGTAAATTTCAATTTGTCCACCCCGGCAAACTGTTGCGGAGGGTGGATAAATTTTGCTTTAAGTGTTCGATAGTTTATTTCAATTTTAAATATTTGGCTTCTTGGATTTTAGGTTTTGATGGGCATTTGGGAAGCATTTTGAATTATTTGGAATCGACCCCTCCGGTTGAGATATGCATTCAACACGGCCATCATCAGGGTGGTATATAGGGTCATTGCATTTTGTCTGTTGGACCTTATCGACTCTGCCAACTTGTCGACAGAGGATCGGTCCATAGGCTGATAAATTCCTTTTGTCATAGACATTGAAGGCCTTATATGAACGTATAAAATAGATATTCCGGTCGACACCTTGACAGTAGATCTGTTTGATAATTTGAGCTGTGTCGACTCCTATCTATCCATATAGAAGGATCGGCTTCGAAATGTGGTTCATTTATTGATCCACGCAGCATCCTTAGACGTTACGCGTATTTCCAAAACAAGCTCGTCGAGGCCCATGCGGGTGTTTGGGGGCATTTTATAATTATTTGTTGAACCTTGTTGACTCATATTTATCTGCTTAGGAGAATTGGGTTCAAATTTATTAACCTGCACAGCATCCCTAAACGTCACGTGTGTTCCTACAACACGTTCGTCAGGGCCCATGCGGGTTTTGTGATTTCCCCTGCCCCTTTTGTGTACCTATATGCGTACATATTACGGTGCATGTGCGAGGGGGGGGGCATTTTTTTAAAAAAATATTTGACGCTAATCAATTGTGTGGGTAACTGTCAGTTGATTATAGTGTTTGATTTGGGAGCTAGTACACGCCTTCTATTCACTTGCATAGATGTTGCAGATCCGGTGGCGTGTTGTAGCAGCTTGTGGATTGAGTTGTTTGATGCTTTGTACATGTAGACTGTCGTGCACTACTTGTTGCTTTCTGTAGGTAGATGGTAATACACTAACGAATCTCCTGCTATTGTTTGTCGATAATTAGATCTATTGGAGGTCCTTTGCATTTGCTCGTAAATGGCACTTGGCATATGTAAGGGAGCTTTCTATAATAATTCGTAGGTATCTGCATTTGCTGTGTAGTCCTTTGGCATTTTGCTCTTGATGACATTTATTGTGCATGACGGGTCTTCTACAGCGATCCATAGGAGCTTGCATTTTGTTATATGTCACATGTCTTCACTTGTAACCTCCTATTCATATTCATAGGTGGGTTATACATTTTGTTGCAATTCTTTTAAATGCATCCGTAGGTGAACTGTTATATGCATGATAAGTCTTCTATATTCACTCGTGGGTGCTCGCATATATTATAGATATGTCGTGCTTATTGATACACAACACGTTGTATGCTGGCATTTGTATTGTATTCTTGAAGCAATTCAACATTTATTGGAGATTTCATGTTATTGATTGCAAGTAGGTTGCACCATGAGCTCTTCATCGGTTCATTAGAACTCACTTGTGCATTGCAATTTGTTGTACTTATTGCACGTCTTTCATGCTTCATTCATGGACATCTCCTTCAGTTTTATTAGTTGGAACCATTTGTCTACTAGCCTTCTTATTTGTAACAAGTCCCCTTCCGTTCGGACTCCAAAGCACTTAGCTTGTTCTTACAAGCTAGTGTTTTCTTAACCATGTTTAAAGCCTCATTCACAAACTCTGCATCATCTACAAAATCAACATCTTGATAGCAGGTCCATTCCTGCATCATCCATAAATTAACTAGTTCATCCAGTTAAAACTTCTGTCAAGTTGAATCAATCTAGCAATGTTCGTGAAGACTTTCAAGCTTCGAAAGGTATCTTTTTAGAGCTATAATGAAACTATTGAGGATCTATGACAAGAGACTTATTTATTATTGCTGATGATGTTGATGTTTTCCCTTTCATATCTTCTTCCACAAGATAGATTTGTCATTCATTACCCTCACTTGAGATGGATTTCACAATCATCCTCTTCACTTAAACGAAGACAATTGATATAGTGTAATTCCATCTCAGCTCTTAGTCATGAGTTGTGGTCACTCATATGTAGCTTGTTGCACTCATTATAGACTCACTTGTGTTATCATATGTAGCTTGTTGCACTCATTATAGACTCCCTTGTGTTATGAACAGATAACTGCATTGTAGATTCCTTGCATCAAGAGTATGAATGATATCTTGTCCACATCTTTCTTGCATTGGTTTGTAGGATGCTACATTCATTGTACATGAATTGTTGTTGTTCACGGGGAGCTATTGTTATGTCCAGTGTGCACCTCTTGCACATGTTTATAGAATGCTTGCATTTTTAATACAAACTTTGCAATTGATCACTATCATCCTTATATGATTTATAATATTTGTTCATGTTCTTGTTTGCGAATCATGCATCATTTTAATTAACATTAAAGCTCTATTCAACACAACCTTTGTGCTTTGTATGTTCAAGATTCGTCACTTTATGAATTGGATATTTTGATTTTAGGCATTAGGTTCTGTTCCCTATAATTACAAGTCCAGTTGTTCATTTAAATTGTTCAAGTCAAGTTAAAGCTCCTCGCACTTAGCTCATTTGAGTTTGGGTCCTTGTAGTCCATGTAAGTTCAAGCTCAACTCAATGTCAAATTTGAGTCCCCTACTGTTCATTGATTCGAGTCTTTGTGATCATTCAAGTTCAGTTTTCCTTGGCCAAATTTGCTTTAAATCTTTTGCTTGATCATTCAAGTTTAAATTGGTTCAATTAGTGTTAAAGTCAACGTTCAAATAAGTCCAAAACAAGTCTCCTGCTATCTTTAAAAGTTCATACCTCTTGTAGCTCATTCAAACCTAAGTTCAATGTTGGCAAATTTAATTAATGTTCAAATGAAATTAAAGTCCTTTTCATTTGTCAAAATTCAAGTCCAAGTCCAAGTTCAAGTTGCCCAAATTTTGATTCAAATCCTTGTCTTTTTTCAGACAAAATTTATGCAACCACCCAGCATCTCCCCTGTTTAGGGGAAAACTATAGGAGTCTGGGCCTTCCCACCAGGTGCAATAAAGGCGTGTATGATAGGTATCCTTAGACACTGCGGTCGTAGTCTTCTTTCCCACCACAGCAATAAAGGCATGTATGGGGTCTTTGAATGTACCTGTTTTAAAAATGCAGTTGGCTTTCCCCCACTTAAGGGTACTTATAAGTAACCCCGCCTTATTGTAAGCGTCGCACCAGGTTCTCATCCCACCACGCGCAATAAAGGCGTGTATAGGCGATTTTTCGGTGCACCGCGAAAGCCGAAATGGAGATTTTGGATCACCCGCTTCGTTGATAGCACCGCGACGTACTTCCTCCCACCACGCTAACAAAAGCGTTTATAGGTGATCGTTTTGTCGCGCTGCAAGCGTCGAAGGTGGGCTCTCGTAGTTTTAAGATTTAAAGGGGATATACCATAGTTTAAAATAGCGCAATAAGAGGTGCGCCTCTGCGCAGTTCTGCGCCTAAGCTTTTTTGGGTCCAGGTGAGGCGTACGCCTCTGTGCTTGTGAGGCACGCCTCGGAGGTTGAATTGCACAATTCTGAGTGAGGCGCACGCCTTATGCAGCCAGGTCCCACACACTTAAGTTCTTAATGAAATAACCTTTCTACCCCTTTCTTCTTTCTGCCTACCCGAAACCGAACGGACCTGCTTCGCAAAGCCGCAAGTCTGCACGCTAGCTCCGCTCGGCCTCCCTTCCCGCCGCCTTTCCCGCCGGCGCCGCCTCACACCGGTGAGCTTCTAGTGTCCGGCCGCCCTCTACAACAACTCCACTACCGATTTTAGGTATTTTTTTTAGTTCAAGGAAATATTTTTCAAGTTACAGAAAATCTAGGGTTTTTTATTTTTTGAGATTTTTTTTTTGCTTTGGCATTTGTGCACCAGGAAACATGGTTAGAGGCAAGGAAAAGACAAATACGTCATTACGGCGTGACCCTTCTTGGAAATACAGTGTGCAAGTTGATGTAAGAGGCGGCGAGAAGACATATGTATATTTAAAATGCAATTTTTATGAAAAGGTAGTGAAGGGAGGAGTTACTCGCATGAAGGAACACTTATTCGGCTCACATAAGAATGTAGCACCTTGTGCGAATGTGCCGGATAAGGTGAAGGAGGAAATTACTGCTTCCATAAAGAAGAGTATCACGGCCAAACATTTACAACATGAGCAATTTAATGAAAGGGTCGAACATGGTTTTACTTCTGGAGCGAGAGTGGAAAGGGCTCTTCCTCCACTATACATAATAGAGGTGCGCGGGGTCCTATGGACCAGTATATGATTAATTCAGGAGAGGATAGAGGACAAGCACAGATGATGCCTGCAGCTGGTACAAAAGAGGGATTTTTTGGTCTGCAAGCAGCAAAATCTACTATTGTCAAACGCTCTCTAGGTAAACTTATTTTTGCAAAGTATCCGTACATACATAACACTTTAATATGTTCTGATTATCATTTTTCTTCTTGAAAATAGTTGAATAGTGGATCCAATTTGGTGATTCCACCCCTGAGTTACAGAGTTTTGCAGTTAGAGTTTTGGGCCTCACTTGTTCTTCTTCTGGGTGTGAGCGAAACTGGAGCACATATAGTCAAGTACAAACAAAGAGAAGAAATCGACTTTCAACACTCAGAATGAACTCCCTTATATATATTATGCACAACAAGAGGTTGAGAGATAGGAGGTTGAGGAACAAGGGGTTGAAGGATGATGAGGACCCTTTGGTGTGTGATGATGTGACGTCTGATAATGAGTGGTTCATAGATGATGAGACAGATTTGTCATTATCAAACTTGCAGCTAGAGGATCTAAGTGTGGATGTCTTGAGGGGCAAAGCAGATCAAGTGGGCACATCCACTAGTACCACACCACACATATCCACTAGTTCTGCAGTACAACAAGCAAATAAAGGTATCTCACAATTTCTTATGTGCTGTTACATTATATATATATATATATATATGCAATTAACATAACATTAATCATTCTTATTGGACAGGGAAGAGAAACGTGGGTAACATTAATAATGATGAAGATTTGACATTCATAGATACAATTGGAGAAGAAGATTCCCTTGAAGACCCATTTAGTGATGGGACATGATTGAATTTTAGATGTTCTTTTTTATTTGTACTTTGTGAGTTTTGATAGACTTATATTTTGTGGTTTTGTACTTTGAATTATGCTATAAGATGCATATATTACATCCATTTTATTGTTTTTCATTAATTTCACTTGTCATTTAGATGTTTTTATTGTATGATAAACTCTTACTGTTATTTACCTGCTAAAATATTTAAATTCTCATTTACGCAATTCTTTGTCCGTGAGGCTTACGCCTCACACTGCCTCGAGGCTTATGCCTCGCCTCATGGACGAAAAACGCTTCGAGGCTTATTTACGCAATTTTAAACCTTGGGTTATACCTTGGCGACTGGCGAGGTGGAGAGCTCGAAAATCAAGACTATTTTTTCTCTTTCTTTTTTTTTTTTTCTTTTCTTTCTGTTTTTTTCTTTTTTTTTCTTGTTCTTTTTATTTAAACAACAACAACGACAACAACAATAGCAACAAAACTAATAATAATAATAATGAAATAATAGTAATAACCATTATTATCTTTAAAAATTAATAATGATAATAATAATCATTATTATTATGATTAATAATAGCCATGATAATGTCTAACTAACCATGCTAAAATGAATTAAAAAAAAAACTTAGGAGATCTCTACCTCAGTGTTGGGTTGAGTGTGAGTTGATTTTGAAGCTGAGTTGGGCTGAGTTGGGATGAGTGGGCTGAGTGGAAGTGGGTTTTATTTGAGTGAGGGGTCGGTCCGGTCTGGGCTATAAGCAATGGAGATCTCAACTTTAGGAGTCGGGTATGAGAAGGATTCAGCTAAGACAGGAAGGGAGATCGGCTGGTTGGGGCTGGAGTTTGGATTTTGCACAAGGGTGACGTCGGCTATGGAGACTGGAGATAGTGACAGTCGGTTGCTAGGTCACGGCTTGAGGGGGTAGCAGCATGAGGCAGAGGGAATCACGAGTAGAGGGAGGCGGAAGAGGCTATATGTTTGGCACATGAGCGGGAGGCATCGGGCCCGGTCGGGTTGTCTGCAGCTGGGATTACAGACGGGGGTTGGGTTGGAGGTTGAGGAGGGAGGATTGAAGTTGTGAGTCACGACTTGAGGGGAAGTCAGGTGGCTGCAGGTTTGAATGATTGGGATGACACGAGCAGTCAACGGCAGTGATCGGGCCGGAGGTCGGACGAGATCGAGTGGGGGAATCGGTTGGATCTGGGTCGAGATTGGGTGGATTCTGATCAGGTGCAATGATCAAGCTAGAGGTTCACGTGAAGTGGAACGGAAGATAGTGGAATCTGTTCGGAGGGTATGGAGTTCGATCGGCTGCTTCTTGCGGGATCGGGCCGGTTCAGGGCTTGTGGAGTTCATGTAGCCTTGTGAGTCAGAACCGAATCGGCTTCGGCACAGCTGGGATCAGAGCAGTTGCGACGTGGGTCTCGACTTCAATAGATGGAGGCAGAAGGCTGGAATTGGAGGTAGCAGCTGAGGAAACGAGATTTCGGGTGAGAGGTCGGGAGAGGATTTCGAAGGCAGGAGCTTGTGAGCAAGATGAAGAAACGTCAAACCGAGCTCTTAAGCTTCACACTGATTTTATTAATGCGAAAGGGAGCATGATCGAGACGCAGGATTTGCACAGGAATCGGGGGAGACTTGAGCGGCACCGAACAACAGATAAGCAAGATTTAGGCAGAAATTTTGAGCACTTGTGGAGGTTAGCAGCAACATCCTCAAACGTCACGTATGTACATACATTACGCTCATCGGGGCCTATGCGGGTATTTAAATTTCTTGTTAAATTGATGTACACTCTTCTCGAGATAGTGACTTGCTTCTCGAAGTGGTAGCATATCTCTTAGGACTATCACTTGCTTCCCAAGGTCGTTGCACACTCCTAGAGGCGTCAACATGCTTCTCGATGCATCACATTTAAGTTTACGAAATCATACTTCAATGCATGAGAGAGGGCATTTAAAGTATTTGAAATTAATCAGTTGTGCAAGTGATTGTCGTTTGAGTAGGCGCAAGATTCCATTTAGGAATTTGCAAACGCCTTCTATCCATTTGTATGAGTGTTGCGGATCCGGTGGCGTCATTTAGTTCCTTTCATCTCCTGCAAGTTATCATTTTCCTCAATCTAACTTGTAGGAGCGTACTGCTGCCTGCAAGTGAGTTGCACTGTTCGCCATGAGTCCCCCACCTTTCACTTGTAAGCAGGCTAGTTCATTTGATATGAGAGCTAGACACTACGAATCCCCTGCTTCTACTCACAGGTGAACTGTAATGTTGTATTGCGGGGGATGCTTGTTGCTTTTTGTGTGGGTTATTGTGCAGTGCAAACTCCACTAGCACTGCTTGTGGGCAAGCAGCAGGCATTCAGAAGCCATCAACAATTGTATGTTGGTGAACTATGCTTAGTGTAGCACCCTTAAACATCACTTGCAAATGAGGCCATTATGTGTGCTTCAAGTCTTCTGTTGTTGCTGGCAGATGTTTGCACTCATTGCAACTTCTCCATTATATTTGTAGCAGGGTTATCACATCTATTACACATCCACTGTTATTACTCGTAGGTGGATTTGGTGTGTTCATTTGCAAGTCAACAGACATTGATTGCAAGCAGGCCGTTGTGCACATGATGATTCATCTACTGTTGCTCATGGATGCTTGCATTTAGTGTAAATCTTCTAATGTCGCTTGTGGATAAAGCTGTTGACCTTCCCGCTACAGCCAAATCAAAACAGACAAAAGAAATAAAAAAAATATACCCAAAATCATTACCTGCCGCTGCCCACGCCGTTGCTACAGAACCCATCCCGATCCTCTGCGAAAAATCCTGTCGCAGCTCTGCAACGGCGCCGAAACATCGCTTCTCCCGCGTGCATGCTCCGATCGTTGCTCCCGTTTGCGTCTATAAAAAGAGAGGGATCGCGGCTGCTTAGAGACACGACCTTCCTCTCCCGTTCGCAAGCCAGCCCCAAGCTCCGAACCCCTTTCTTCTCCTCTCTCGCGATCTCCAGTCTTCTCCCTGCCCTAGGCCGACGCCGAGCCCAAGCTCGCTTCTCCGACTCATTCCCACGCACGAGAGCTCTGCTCCGATCTCACTTGCCGAAGCCGAACTCCACTCCCCTGTCCGATCCTTACCCGACCCTTTAGTCCACAGAGAGAGAGAGAGAGAGAGAGAGAGAGGAAGGGAAATACCTACTCCTCTGCCCTAGCCCGACGCCGGCCCGACCTCCCCTTCCCTCTGCTGCCTTAGCCCCTTGTCCGACATTCCCTTCCTGTGGGTTCGGAAGTTACGACGGGGAGCTCGCTTGCTATATGCGAAGGTAACCATCTCCCTTCCTTTCGTGCGCTTCTTTGGCCAAATCCCGTGAAGCCGCCGAACTCCTAGTAAACAGAGACCTTGGCTCTCTGTTTAATAGAGTTTAACCTAAATTCATCCTAATCCTACTCTAATTATGCTTAATCGTGTTTAAGTAAAATCATACTTTTCTAATTAATTAAAATTAATTCTTTTTTAATTATATTTAATTATTGTTAATAATAGTTAATTTTTGATTAATTAATATTAATTATAATTAATTATTTTTTTTAATCATATTTAATTATTATTAATAATAATTTGTGATAATTAACTAAAAATTAATTGTAATTAATCATTTTTAATTATTAGTTAATTGTTATCCTTAACAATTAACTATAATTAATTAGAATTAATTATAATTATCTTTTTAATTAATTATAACTTATTATTAGTAATTATAATTAATTACGATTAAATAATATTAATTATAGTTAATTATTATTTTAATTATAATTAATTACTATTGACTATAATTAGTTATAATTGATTAAAGATTAGTTATAATTAGTATGAGAAATAAAAATGCAAGAAATGCTCTCTCTCCTCGATCCACGTGCCAACCTCGACGCTTGCAAAGGTATAATTTTCTAACTCAGATTCTTGCTCTCGAAGTTCGCGGCGGACCGGAAAACCGCCTATACACGCTTTCATAAGCGTGGTGGGATGGGACCCCGGTGCGGCGCCTACAACGAGGCGGGTAATCACCTCAAAATCCGATCCTCGGCGTTCGTGTCGAGCCGGCAAACCGCCTATACACGCTTTCATAAGCGTGGTGGGAAGGGAACCCGGTGCGACACCTACGACGAGGCAGGTAGGCCCTATGCACGCTTTCTTGAGCGTGGTGGGGACGATCTTAAGTACCCGTACCTACGGGGAAACAAAAATGCTTTTCTTTTTCAGGTACGTCGAAGACCCATACACGCTTTCTTAAGCGTGGTGGGGGATTGAAGACTTTACACGGCCGCGGTGTCCTCGAAAGAGGGCACCTACCATACACGCTTTCTTAAGCGTGGTGGGAAAGGCCCAGTTTTCCGTTATTTCCCCTAAACGGGAGAGATGCCGGAATGCTGCCGAAATTTCGGGTGAAACTTGAGACCGTACCTAGACTTGATTGAACTCAAAATAAGAAGAGGACATGGACTCAAATTTGAACCAATGGCGAATTAAAAATGAACCCTAATGGACTTAAACTTGAATTCAAACAAGTAACAATGAACAACAAGGAGCCAAACTTGAAAACTCTTGGACGGCAAGGGACATAGAACTTGAACTGAACTTGTTCATGATTTGAACACTTGAACTCAAGTAAGGACTTGAGCATGGACAGCAGGGAACCATTCCTTGAATTCAAATGACCTGGAGCTTGATTTGAATGAAAGATAACAAAAGATTTGAGCTCAATATAAACAATAAAGGACTCAAATGAACTAAGTACAAGGAGTTTGACATGAACTCAAATTGGACCCAGATTTGAGCAAATTACAAAGGGTGTGGACTTGACATCAAACACTCAACAAAAATTTGAGCTCAAGCAAGAATTTGAACATGAATCGAATTTGACATGAACTTCTGCTCAAACTCAGCCCAAAACTTGAACTCAAGATTGAATCTATTTCAAATTTGCTTATGAGTTGAATAGCATGGAATTTATTACATGCAAAGAACAATATGTTGAAGCAAAACTCGAACATTGAGTCAGCAACATTCAATGCTCGAAATGAAACTCGTAATTGGGCAAGATGACAGATTAACCATGCAAGCAAGGATCAAAGGAAGAATGCAATGATATGCTTGTAATTAACAATACAAGATTTCTAATAGAATGCTGAGAAGTGATCACGTCAATTAAAGTGCAAATTCCAATCAGCAAATGATATCAAGTTCATCATACATACTACAAGCCATCCTTCAAAATCAAAGGGTTTGCAACTATAATTTGTCTACAAGCAATAGCAAAATTACTAAAGATGTATCACATTTGAAAGCAAAGACCAAGTGGAATATACAATGATATGCATAAGATTAATGAGTAATCAAAAGACTCATGATAAATTGCTAAATACATGCTTATGAGCTAATGTTAGCAAATGAGCATATAACATAAGGGTATATAAGTCACTTTGACCATGGATAGTATATTCATGAGGAGAATATGAAGAACATGAAATGAATGCCGGTGCTTCCCCCTGCCGGTCAATTTATGAATGTAAAGGATCAACGTTAGCATGCAATCAAGCATATCGAATCTTGCAAGCAGAAAATAATGAGGGTCGACAAGTAATGGTTATGATGATTCCTTCGTGTGTACCCTCCTACGAGCCACTACGAAAGTTCATCATGCACACAACATACTGTCTACAAGTAAATACAAACAATCTGCAGCAAATATAGATACCCGTCGATAATAATGAATTTGATAGAAGCTTGTAGTGTCTTGAAGATATAGACAGTAATTGCTAGAAGAATTGAAAGAGGCACAAGCAAATATACCAAATCTCGGTAAGCTATGGTGATTAGCATGCAATAATTGCATGAATGTGATGTTGGGAAAGATAGATGACAGATGCGAGCCCCCACGAGTGAATGTAAGAAATCTCTCCCGCATGCAGAGTACTTATGAACTATTTTAGCAAGGATACCGTGGCATCTCCACAGCTAACAACCATCCAATGGAAGATATATGTGCTCAAGTAGTATGCAGTTGAGGTTGCAATATCACTACAGTCGAGGCCGGTTCACTTGTAGGCAAATATAACAATTCTCTGTGAGCTACGACGACCAATAAAATTACTCATGGATAACAACAGTGGATAGGTAGTAAGTGCAGTAAATCCTATGTGGACACAAGTACATATGTTCTCCGCAAGCAAGGACATAAGATTACAACACATTCAAATACCTATGAACCATCCTAGCATTGAAGGAGGCCCATTCTACATTCAACATGTTGTCTGCGGGCAAATGAAAAAGATCTGCAACACATACAAGTCCCCTACAAATACAGATGTACGCACCGCATGTTATCTGTGGGTAGATACAAAATGACTTCAGTAAATGCAGTATCCTGTAGTCAATTTCAGCCCGTGAATGAATACATCTACCCGCAACAACGGTGGATGTATTGTAGGGATCAGAACCATAGTGAAATGCATAAAGACTTGCAATGAATGCAAATATCTACCAACAAAAGCAGGAGATTCGTTGGTGCACAACAATCCAAATGCAGAGAGCAACAAGTAGTGCACGACAGTCTGCCTGTACAAAGCAGCAAACAACTCAGTCCACGAGCTGCTGCACCATGCCACCGGATCCGTAACTTTCATGCAAGCGAACAGAAGGCGTGTACAAATATTCTAAGAATACCCCTGCACGTGTGCACTTTAATTTGTATACACATAGGTACACTAAAAGGGGAAAATATAATCATAACCCGCATGGGCCCCGACGAGCGTGTTATTGGTACACACGTGACGTCTAGGGATACTGCGCGGGTCAATAGATTTGAACCCGATCCTCCTATGCAAGCAGATAGGAGTAGACAAGGTTCAATAAATATTTATAAAATGCCCCCAAACACCCGCATGGGCCCCGACGAGCGTGTTATTGGTACACACGTGACGTTTAGGGATGCTGCGCGGGTCAATGAGTGAATTCAAGTTCGAGCCTGATCCTTCTATTCAGGTAGATAGGAGTTGACACGGTTCAAACTATTAAATAAATATACGGTCGCAAGGTCGACCGAGATATTTGTTTTATACGTTCATATTAGGCCTTCAAGGTCTATAATCAAGTGAATTCACTTACAAAAGGCTCAAAGCCTACGAAACCCGATCCTCTATCGACCAGTAGATAGAGTCGACAGGGTCCAATCAATAAAATATAAATGATCTCGTGCACCCCGATGATGGCCGTGTTGAATGCAAATCTCAACCGAAGGGGTCCATTCATAAACATTTTCAAATGCCTCCCAAATTCCATCAAACTCCAAAACTCCACAAAAATTCCAGAAAACCTCAACTCTAAAAATATTTAAAAATTGAAACTCATCTATCAAACCACTCAAAGCAAATCCATCCACCCTCCGCAACAGTTTGCCGAGGTGGACAAATTAAAATTTACTTCAGCTCACAAAGAGCCAATGCCTAGTCGAAAATATCACTAGGATCCATTCTCAAACAATCTCCTGCCAGCAAGGACGTGGTACGAGTCCTCTAACCGGCAGTTTTGCCGCCAAATGGCACTGCAGGATAAACGGTTATGACTCGGGGCCCTCTGAACCAGGTGGTCGCCGCCAAATAGCACCATTATATTATGGTTATGGCCAGAGCCCGTATGCTCCCCAATGGCATCAAATCCTTGAGATATGAATCAATAGGATATGATCGATAGGGCATAAAGCCCTCTGTTAGCTAAGGTGGATTTAAATTTGTCCCCTTAAGCAAATATTCACCCCAGGTCTACAAGGTACCCTTGGACGAAGCAACCCATGGCTGCCGACAAGGATCCTTCTGTCAGGTTGGGTCGACTACCTCCTCTGACTAAGTAGACCATGGATCACGATGGCCCGGGACGACGGAACCATGGGATCTTGATCGGGTCTATCATCCATTCCCCCACCATCCGCTTTAAATGCAAGATGGTGAAATTTCTATTTTAAATATCAAATCTTCAAACTTTCAAACCTTCAACCCTTGCTGCTACTATACACCAGATATCACGTACATCTACGTATCTGATCGACGACTAGCCTTAATCGAAAGTTCTCTCTCGTTATCGGGAGGGGTAATTAACTATAGGGGCTTGCGCCTATAGGAAACCAGAACTCAGATCATAAAGTCCTCACAAAATGAGGGCGAAATCTCTGGGTAGTGTCTTATCTACTATCTCATCTGCCTTCCAAAATTTACCCCGGAACTTAGTTCGTTAAAACTCCCCCCTAAAAGAAAGCACAAAAGTCGGGCGGAGGCCGGGGCCGAATTTTCGGAGCCCACAAAAGCATATTGTGTACATCACGAGTCTTCTAGTATTGCTCGTAGGTGTATGCATTCGTTGCAAATTTGTTGCCTTTGCTTGTAGACAACATGCTATATTCATTGCAATTTTCTTGTTTGCGTTTGTAGGGAGTTCATCATATTCATTGCATATCAATCTTCATCGCTTGCAGGGTTTGATGCATTTGTTTGCAAGTTGAGATTGACTGCATGGAGGTTATTATATCTATTGCACGTATTCACATTCGTTGCAAATTTGTTGCCACTACCTATATACAATGTGGTGTATTCATTACAACCTCTTCGAACATGCTCTGTATTGCATGTCAACTTTCATTGCTTGCGTGGTTTAATGTACTTGCTTGTATTTTGATAGTGATTGCATCATATTGTTACATTTGTATATTCCCCGTGGACATGATTGATGTGAGTTTTACGAATCAGCTGCCATCATTCATAGGTGAGTTATGTTCATTACAACTCCCTTATTCATGTCTGTTGGTAAGTCATTAAATTCATTGCACATTCTTTATATTCCTCATAGACGACCCGTTATACACCAGTTATGAATTTTTATTGTCTCCGTAGGTGATTATTGTTTGGGAATAAGTTGTGCATTGAAATTTTGGCTCAACACAAGTCTTTGTAGTTGCTTGTAAGTAGGCTATTACTCAGATCAATCTTTGTTTTATTATATTTTTATTGTCATTTGATTGCAATTTTTTATTTAGTTTTTTAAATCAAGTATTGTTCCCTGTAATTCTTAGTTGCAATCAAGTCCCCTGCAATCTGTCCAAGTTTTGTTCCCTGCAAGTCTGAATTTTAGCAGCTTCCTGATGTCTCCCCCGTTTAGGGAAATTTTTGTGAGTCTAGGCATGCCCACCATGTCAAAAAAGATGTGTATGGTCGGTGTCAGGTGACACCGCGGTCATGGTCTTCATTCCCACCACGCCAAAAAAGGCATGTATGGGTCTTTAAGGTACCTTCATTAAAGACTCGCAAATTTTCCCGTAGGCATAAAAGTACGTATAATGGTACTTAGGAGTGTCCCGGTCATGCTAAAAAAAGCGTGTACAAGGCCTACCTATTTCGCCACAAGCATCACACCGAGCTTCCTCCCATCACGCTAAGAAAAGTGTGTATAGGTGGTCCGCTCATTGCACTACAAGCGGAGCGACGATGACAGCATCGAAGGGCACAAAGGACTAAAACACAATCTCTCTCTCTCTCTTTGGAATTTCCCTCTCTATTTTTTAATCCCTTTTTTCTCTCTTTTTTTTAACAAACTAACTAGAGAGATGAAAGGGTTGTTCGATAGGTGGGCTGTAATTTGGGTTGAGTGGGTGGGATTTGGTTGTAGAGTTATGTAGGTGAGTGTGGGCTGTTTAGTGGGCTGCTTGGTGGAGTGATTAAGGTTGGATTTGTGGGTTAGAGGGCAGCTAGTGGTTGTTTTGGGTTGGATTTGTGAATTAGAAGGTTGTTGGGTTCAAATGGTGTAAGGGTGTCAATATTTGACATGACTCGAAAACCCAACCTGGACATGACCTGAAAATTCTGGATTCGGGTCAACCCGATTAGTATGCGGGTCAGGTTCAGGTTTGAATATCTGACCAGATTTTAGTTTCGGGTCATGTCCGGGTCAACCCGAAAACCCGATATTTACCCGACTTAACCCGATTTCTTCGTTTATATTACGAACATAGGTCGCGCGTGTTTCGTCTTGCGGCTTTCATATTTCAGTTTCTCTATTTCGTTCCTTGCCCTTGCCCTCGTTCCCGTCTATGTTCAACGTTCTTCGTGTTTAAGTGCAGTTGTAGGCTCTATTCCTCAAGAAATTAAGCTTCGATCACAGGCGACAAATTCAGGTCTCCTTTTCTCCCCTCGTAGTTAGGTATTCCCCTTCAGGATTTAGATTTTGTCGGCATATATCGACAAATGGTAACTTTTTTCATTTCAAGATAATGGGATGATAGGATGATTTCTTAGCAAGATTTTTAGCCTCTATCATGAGTTTCCATAAAGTTTTTTTTTATATTTGAGCTTCTCAAATAGAAACCCTAGATTGTGTAACTTGTTTCTGCATGATTAACAAATCCTAGGTGATGTCAATCCTAAATAGTACTACATATCCTTTGTTCTATCTGGTTGCTGACTTACTATTGCTAAATTTACCTACTTGTTGAATACCTGGTTACAGATCTAATTTGAATTCAAAATCTAAGAGGGAATTAATGATAACTAAATATCCTCAATATTACAACCTTTTCTATATGATTTCGACGTTTCGAACACGACCGTGAAGTCAATTTTGCAAACTAACGACATTTGGGCAACGTCGCACAATGTTTCGTCTGCAGCCTTTCGATTTCGACCGCCTCCACCCAATTCAACTGCAAGGGGTCTCCCCTTAGGTAAATCTGAAGCTCTAATCATATCTGCATAGTCCGCTTAACGATCGGACATCATTTGGGTAGTTTTTGCTAGCATCGCGCTTGCTAATAGTCATGCTTGTCATCATTTTCGATTGAGTTATGCATGAATGACTCTTCCTTAGCAAATTCGATGTCCTGAAGCATCATTGTGATCTATTTCACGATCGGGTATAATTTTAAGCCATTTTGATGGCGATCGAGGTGTCCCAATGCTCTAATAAGCGACTAATAGACTGGCCAATTTAATTGGGAGGGAATTAGGAAGTTTCTTAATTAAGATGGAACTATTTAGGATTGTTCTTAATCAAAGGGGAGTTATTTAGGAAATTTTTAATTAAAATTGAGAGAGAATTATTTAGGACAAGCGACCTAATTTGAATTCAAAATCTAAGAGGAATTATTTAGGAAAAGGGAGGAATAATCAATGGAGAATTATTTAGGAAAGTTTTAATTACAATTGGGAGGGAATTATTTAGGGCAACAGATCTAATTTGAATTCATATTTGTGAGGGAATCAGAGGAGTCTATTTAAAGATAACAATAGGGTGGTGTTAGGCCGGTCCAGCCGGTCCATGCGGGACTGGCCCAGGCGCAAATGAGGAGGAAATCCTCCGCCTCCTGCCCAGTCGCACGAGCCGCAAAGCCCACGGAACTTTTTAGGAAGAATTTTTGAGGGATTTGGCAGGGAAATTTGAATGTAGGGACTATTTTGGGATTTCCTTTTGATTTGTATGCATTAAATACTTTGTTTTCCTAGAGTTAGGGCATCTTGAATTTGGCTGATTTTGGGATCTCTTAGGTTTATGTTTTGGGCTCTAGATTCATCTAGAGATTGGGAGAGATCGATCCTCCTCTCGAATAGAGGATCACTTATATGTTGTTTTCTTCCGACCTATTTGATTCTTGCAATAAAATTACTGTTTTTTCTGATTTTCATTGGAGTTTGGAAGAGTTTTCTCGTTGTTTTTGTCTTTCTTGCTAGGATTCACTTGAAATCTACAAGTGTGTCCTATCAGGTGGTTTTAGATTATGTTTTGGGAGTTTGATGAATTAGTTTATTCTTTAGGTTATTTGGGCTCTAGCCGACAGCTAGGGATTTGGGAGAGTCAGATCTTTCTCTCCAATTGAAGATCCAATTATATCTTGCATTTCTCTTTATAGTTCTTTCAATAAAAATTATTTTGGGACATTCTTCTTTCCAATTTTTCGTGTTTCATCCGCTGATTTTTGTGAAAAGTGAATTCACGCTCACCGCACCAGGACCTTCCTCTCCAATTGAAGACCCACTTGTATCTTGTCTTTTCTTTCATAAAACTTTCAATAAAAAGTGTCCTTATATGTTCTATTCCTGATTTTCTTGCCATTGATTTTCTGAAATTGCTAAAATCAAACTTCAGTCAAGCATTTTCCTAAATTTCTGCAAGCACTTTCTATCAAATTGGCATCAAAACACTTTTTTGAACCTATGGCGACAATGAAAGTTGATTCCTTAGAAGAGCGTCTTAAAGGAAAAGTTGGTCAACTCTAATCAGCGTTTGAGGATAGACTGTCATCAATGGAGGAAAAGTTTTCCAAGCTAGAAGCAATGATAAAGAAGGTGTTGTTTACTGAAATTAGATTGTTCTTAGGGTATTTAGGCTCTAACCAGTGGCTAGAGATTTGGGAGAGCCGGATCTTCCTCTCCAATTGAAGATCCACTTTTATCTTATTTTTTCTTTCATAAAACTTTCAATAAAAAAGTATTCTTGAGCGTTCTATTCCTAATTTTCTTGTTGTTGGTTTTCTGAAATTGCTGAAACCATATTTCAGCCAAGAATTTTCCTAAATTTTTGCAAGCACTTCCTATCAACGACATATCTGATAGTCAATTTTCTCGATGTACTCGATTAATCATGAAATATGCTTAGAGGTCAACACGTATATCAAACTAGCATCGTTATCTTGCTTGTGCAAAAAAATTTCAAATTTTATTGTGCAAAAATATCAGACAATATAGGTGTCATCTTAAATATTTATGTTGCCTCCTATATTTGATTGATTTAAATTTTATGAAAGTGCATGCAATTACAGAGACTATTTCAAATTCGAAAAAGTTCATTCAAAGAACTTGTATACAAACTAAATTAAAACATGAAAAAAAAAAATATTCATATTTACCAATTATAAAGTCTGGAATGATTAAGGAAGTATATTAATCGGTTTAATTGAAGCAACACAACTTCGATCAGGTTTCAGGTACTTTTGATATGTATACTTCACAGGCTTGAGACATGCTGCTTTCTGAAATCTCAAGATCATCTCAGCACATCTCCTGTTTCAGACAGTAAATCCCTGGTTAAAATAAATTAAGCAATGAAGAAAGAAAGAAAATGCGTAACATTATGGATATAAAGAAATGCCTTAGTTGAGACTCCTCGTAGTGAGAATGTTTGCTGAGTAATCTGGTCCAGGGTGGGTTTAGCTTCAGGTTGGAGCGTGCAACAAATATTGCAGATGCACAAAGCAAAGATGGTTTGAACTTCAAAGATTCGTTTTCCACAAGACAAAGTTCAATCAGGTAGAAAGCCAGATCTTCAAGCTGACAGTAAAACAATTACAAAAGAAAATTATTAATAAGAATGACAGAAGCAAGTCGTGAAATTTAAATGGACATTGCATGTGCATGAGGCTTCCCGCAGCAGGATTTGAGAACTGATCGATATATGAAGAAGCATCACGAGTACATTACAAGAAAATCTCTTTGTTGTAATTTGAATCTTTGACTTACAAACCATAGTGGATGCAACCAAACCATGAGCTAAACTAAATGGATGATCAAAATAAACATCGAGTTGATAAGTTCAAGAGTTATTACAAGCTTTGGCTACCAACCAAAAGGACTTGAGCTCGACTCTTGAGTATGTGATGTATGTATGAGTTTAACTTAATTGGCCTAAATATTCCAAAAAAAAGAGTTACGACACCTTTTTGTCAGACTGTGCAGCTCTCAGGAATCTTAACATGAAGACATAAGGAGTTGGTACATTTAGACGAAACTTCAGCTTTTTCAATATAAAAATCTCCTGAGACAAGAGACAATAGTCATTATCGCATGCCAAAACCACACAAGTAGATTATCTTAAAAAAAAAACTCACCATCCCAAGCATTTCATCCCTTGTATATTGATTTACAGATAAGCTGATCAGTTCATCAACCTGCAACAAATTAGACATTTTTAGCCGACTATAAAATAGAATTGATAAGGTTCTTAAAACATAAAGAAGACAGAGATCACAGTGCATCAAGCATCATTTGACCTTTGGATGCCAATAGTCTTCATATTTAGAGGCCAGCAGAAGCGTAGCAAGACCAAATAATTGCAATTCATTCTTTTTTATATTAACAATCGAAAGTAATCTGTCAAGCAGCTCTATCATGAGGAAAAGAGATTCTTCCATCAGTTGATACTTGTGGTGTACCTAATCATAATAATATTTTGATTACTTAGCATATACACTCCTTATGATATATAATATTACAAAAAGTTCAGAAAAATGATTTTATCATCTCATACTTCAATTAACCAGTTGACCAGTATGCTTCGCATCTTAGAAGTGATATCTGATTGTATGTCCATGAAGTTTGCTAAAGAAGGGCGTTCTTCCTGTTTGAATGAGTGAAACTAGAATGAGCATAAATAAAAGGCAAAATATGAAAATCAGCGCAACTTAGCAAGATTGAGACGCCAGCCACAAAACTAGGAAAATTTTGATACAAGAATGTTCTTTAGTCCTACCTGTTAACCGTAAAATCACCAAACGAAAGCTATCAAAATGACCATAACAAGAAAAAAGACGAAGAACATGCCTTTGATTAATTGCATACCTGCTGACCTATTATTTAAAAAAATTGGAAAATCAAAATAAAAAAATAAAGAAAACCATCTGTGTACCGACACCATGCCACCCATTCCCTCTCCCTTTTCTCTCTCTAAAAACAAACCAAAAATAAGCAAAGAAAAAATAAAAATAAATAAATAAATAAGAGGGAGAGAATTTGTAAATTAGCTTGTAGACCCATCGAGTGCATTCTTCTCTATTCTAAAAACAAGAGGATGTATAATGAACTTGAAATCTCTTCATTTTTATTAAAAACTCCCATGAACACTCAAAATCCTTAAGAACACACTGTGTGTGTTAAACTTGAAATGAAAATGAATCAGAATAAGCTATTATTTATAAACAACAAAGCAATTCCACATGTGGCCCATCTGAGTAAAATGCAAGGCACATACACCATTCCAACTCATGACACTCGCAACCAGATCTGCATCATACGTACAAGCTAACAAAATGTGATTGATAACGAACTTAAAATGAAAGTCACACACTATCCAAGGACAATGCATCCACATGAGCAATTGCAACATTAGAATTTTATGCATCTCAAATGCTCATTTTTGCATGAATAGCTTTCAAGCAAAATAGAATGGCTCAACCAATAATAACCTTAATTTTCACATGATTAAAGATCCTTTTATGACCTGTAAATGATCCATATGAAATGTCTTGCATGCATGAAAACTTGTATTGAATCATTGTCGCGCTGTGTTGTTGAATGCATCGGCGTTGCCCTCAAAACTCTTAAGAACACACTCAATGAGTTAAACTTGGAATGAAAATGAATCAGGATAAGCTATTATTTATAAATAGCAGAGAGATTCCCCATGTGGCCCACCTGAGTAAAATGCAAGTCACATAAATGTGGGCTCCGAAACTTCGGCCCCGGCCTCCCCCGTTTGCTTTTTCGAGGGAGTTTTAATGGATTAAGTTCTGGAGTAAATTTTGGGAAGGCAGATGGGTTTGTTGTGGGCTCCGAAAATTCGGCCCCGGCCTCCGCCCGACTTTTGTGCTTTCTTTTAGGGGGGAGTTTTAACGGACTAAGTTCCGGGGTAAATTTTGGAAGGCAGATGGGTTTGTAGATAAGACACTACCCAGAGATTTCGCCCTCATTTTGCGAGGACTTTATGATCTGAGTTCTGGTTTCCTATAGGCGCAAGCCCCTATAGTTAATTACCCCTCCCGATAACGAGAGAGAACTTTCGATTAAGGCTAGTCATTAATCAGATACGTATAGACACGAATTATCTGGCATATAGTAGCAGCATTGGGTTGAAGGTTTGAAAGTTTGAAGATTTGAGAATTTGGAAAGTTAGGAGATTTGGAGATTTAATATTTAAAATTGAAAATTGCACCATCTTGCACTTAAAGCGGATGGTGGGGGAATGGATGATGGACCCGATCAAGATCCCATGGTTCCGTCGTCCCGGGCCATCGTGGTCCCTGGTCTACTTAGTCAGAGGAGGTAGTCGACCCAACCTGACAGAAGGATCCTTGTCGGCAGCCATGGGTTGCTTCGTCCAAGGGTACCTTGTAGACCTGGGGGGGAATATTTGTCTAAGGGGACAAATTCGAATCCACCTTAGCTGACAGAGGGCTTTGTGCCCTATCGATCATATCCTATTGATTCATATCTCAAGGATTTGATGCCATTGGGGAGCATACGGGCTCTGGCCATGACCATAATATAATGGTGCCATTTGGCGACGACCACCTGGTTCAGAGGGCCCCGAGTCATAACCGTTTATCCTGCAGTGCCATTTGGAGGCGAAGCTGCCGGTTAGAGGACTCGTACCACGTCCTTGCTGGCAAGAGATTGTTTGAGAATGGATCCTAGTAATATTTTCGACCAAGCATTAGCTCTTTGCGAGCTGCGGTTATTTTCAGATTTGTCCACCTCGGCAAACTGTTGCGGGAGGTGGATGAATTTTGCTTTGAGTGTTTGATGGTTTAATTTCAATTTCAAAGATTTGAATGATTTTGGGAATTTTTGTGGAGTTTTGGAGTTTTGGGTGATATTTGATAATTTTGGAATGGACCCCTCCGGTTGAGATTTGCTGTCAACGCGGCCATCATCGGGGTGAAAGGGGTTGTTTGTATTTATAGGTTAAACCTTGTCGACTCTATCAAGCTGTTGATAGAGGATCGGGTTTCATGGGCTTTATGCCTTTGTTAGTGAATTCTCTTGATTACAGGCCTTGAAGGCCTAATATGAACGTATAAAATAAATATCTCGGTCGACCTCGCGACCGTATATTTATTTAATAGTTCGAGCTGTGTCAACTCCTACCTACCTGAATAGAAGGATCGGGCTCGAACTTGAATTCACTTATTGACCCGCGCAGCATCCCTAGACGTCACGTGTGTACCAATAACACGCTCGCCGGGGCCCATGCGGGTGTTTGTCATTAGATATACTTCACATAATACGATTATAGTGTCAAATGATATACTAGAGTAAAACCCTTTGCTTATACAACAGGATGATTTGGAATACGATAGCAATGTCAAATGGCATACTAGAGTGAAACCCTCTGCTTATACAGCAAGAGGATTTAAAAATAGAATAGCAGTGTCAGATGACACTAGAGTGAAACCCTCTGCATTTGTGACAGGAGGATTTGGAAATAGAATAGCAGTGTCAGATGACACTAGAGTGAAACCCTCTGCATTTGTGACAGGAGGATTTGGAAATAGAATAGCAGTGTCAGATGACACTAGAGTGAAACCCTCTGCATTTGTGGCAGGAGGGGTGTCCAGCTGGTGGTTACTAGCGCTAGATGCACATGATTGCATTTTGGGTTCTGTTGGCGCCCTTTTGCTTGCTTGTACGAAGGTTACAAATTCGGCGGTGTGGCGTCTGGCTTTAGTAACCCGTGACCTCTTACTACCGATTCCCTGTTCTTGCTTACAGGTAAATCGTAGTGTCGTCACCTGATTGCCACAATGTACCTCCTTGTTCTGTTATAGACTCCCTTTTCCTATTCACCGGGAATCGGGTCTATGACTCACATAGGAATCAATAAGCTGCTCCTTCATTCTGGCATCATTTCTTGAAGAAACTTTGGAACACCAGGAAGTTTAGTTCGAATTTGTTCAAACATCTCTTCCATCTAAGAAGAAACTTTGGAACACCAGGAAGTTTAGTTCGAATTTGTTCAAACATCTCTTCCATTTTTTTACAGGAGATGTCCCTCATGCTGGTCGACTCTGCTTGAGAAGTCAGCTGGTATTCCTACTCATCACATGCCCTTGTATACATTTGTGCCCACAGGGGTTCTCCATGATCACAACGTACCCGCTGTTGTTATCCACAAATGAGTTGTACTTATCAGCAGGGGCCGGTCATATCCAATACGATTTCCCTGAGGTGTTTGTAGGAGAATAATTATACCATATCCACCTTTCATCAATTTCAGGTGGTGTTAATCGTACTTGTCTACAGCTACGGGCCCTCCACTATCGATTGCCAGCGTTGCCTTTCTCAATCAACAGGCATAGTTATTTGCATGATAGATCTTTGATTGCTGCAGGTGGGTAATACTTGCACTTTTGCAGTTGACTGATGTCTAAGTCAATCGCACTTGGAAGTCCACTACGAGTCCCCTGCTGTTAACTTGATGTTTGTTTAAATAATCAAATTTACCACTTATCTTTTGCATTTCGATTATTGTCGTACATTTTAGCATTTAGGACTCGGTTCTCTGCAGTTCAGTTTAAGTCCCTTGCTTGTTCGGCTCGAATTCAGTCCCCTGATTGTCTGAGCTCTATGCACTTCTTGTTCGAGTATTGACCCTCTGAATTGTTGTTCAAATTAGATGTCCTTTATTGTCCAGGTTTTGTGTACTTTAGTGAAAATTTCGGCAGCATCCCGGCATATCCCCCGTTTGGGGGGAAATGTAGGGAGCTGGGCCTTCCCACCACGCTACAAGAGCGTGTATGGTAGGTGTCTTTAGACACCGCGGCCGTACATCTTTCATCCCACCACGCTACAAGAGCGTGTATGGGGTCTTTAACAGTAACAGTACAAGAGCACCAGTGGTTTTCCCTACCACGCTACAAGAGCGTGTATAGAGCTTACCCACCTCGTCGTATGCCTCGCACCGGGCTCCCTCCTACCGTGCTACAAGAGCGCGTATAGGTGGTTCTCCGGTCCGCCGCAAACACCGAAAATGGGATTCTGGGTGATTCCCCTCCTCGTTGTAAGCACCGCACCGGGTTTCCTCCTACCGTGCTACAAGAGCGCGTATAGGTGGTTTGCCGGTCCGCCGCAAACACCGAAAATGGGAATCTGGGTGATTCCCCTCCTCGTTGTAAGCACCGCACCGGGTTTCCTCCTACCGTGCTACAAGAGCGCGTATAGGTGGTTTGCCGGTCCGCTGCAAACACCGAAAATGGGAATCTGAGTTCAGAGATTATACCTGAGCGAGGCTGACGGTGCTGATGTCGATGTCGAGGTCGAGGACTGTCCCTACCACGCTACAAGAGCGCGTATAGGGCTTACCTGCCTCGTCGTACCTGTTGCACTGGATTCCCCCCCACCGTGCTACAAGAGCGCGTATAGGAGGTCCACCAGCGCATCAAGCGCGTCGAGGACAGGATTTGGGACTTACCTTGCGCGTGTCGTCGGCGACGGTGTCGGCTCGTGGAGGCAAGAGGGGAGTACCTTTCTTTATCATTTATTATAACTAATTATAATTAATAAAAATTATTATAATTAATAATAATTAAGATCATTAATTATTATTAACGAAATAATCATAATTAATTAAAAATAATTAATTATTATTAATAAAAAAATTAATTATTATTAATTAAATAATTAATTATAATTAATTTATATTAATTATAATTAATTAAAGAATTAAAAGTAATTAATTAATTATTAATAGAAATTAATTAAGATTAATAAAACATGATTAATTAACATTATTAATAATTAATAATATTAATATTAAATAATTATAATAAATTAAAATTAATTCATAATTAATATAAATAATGATAATTAAGTAGAATTTGGATTTGATTTGAGTAGGGTTAGTGAATCTAAAAGCTCACAGAGGAATAAGCTCTTTGTTTCCCTGTTTTGCTTGCCTTAAGAGGTCGTTCAGTAATCGGATTTACAGGATTTGGCCGAAGCAGCACGCAGAAGGGAGGGAACGTCGTCGGAGGAGCGGGATTGAACAGCAGTTGGGAGCCGAAGAGGCGACTTGTGCAACCTTCACAACAGGCGAGCTCTGTCGTTGCTCCCGATCGCAATGTCGTAACTTCCGACTGACAGGAAGGGAGTCGTCGAAGGAGCGGGACCGAACAGCGACGAAGGAGCTGGGGAGTTTCGAGAAAAAGAAAAGTCCTGCGCTCCTCATCTCCTTCGGCATTTAACGACGCGAGGCTGAATTTTGCCCGTAGCGGAGATCACGCGACGCATTCAAGGTAGACGTGGGATTGGCGGCGTGGTCGTGTGGTCATCGTACGAAGAGCGGCGGGGGACATCCCAGCTGCGGGATTTGGGGGATCTTGATCGCGTGTAGTTCGGCGCTACAGGTAAGAGCGACATTTTTTTTTTATTTTGTTTCTGTTGTCTACAGTATGTGGGTCAACAAATGCCCCCCAACAAAGGTGGTGTGTGTCTGGAACACGCCACATTTGTTGTGTTGCTGCTTGTCACACACATTTTTTTGTAACTTTCTTTCGTGTACATAGCACCTTCTCGTTGCCAGTTTCTGATGCATTTTCACTTTCCTTCAAGCAGGAAATGTTTAGCTGGCGCCGATCTGCGAATTTGACCCCTGATGAGCCCAGTGAGGCCGCCATTTGGGAGGTCATTGATAGACATGATCCTCGAGGTGATGCTGATATTCGTGATAGACTGGAGCAGCACGGGGATATGTTGCGGGGTCGTGACACTTTCTGCGGTTTCTTCTCACGTTCGCCCCTGCTTTCGGTTCTCTCACCGGACCCCATAGAATTTGATAATCCCACCGAGTGGGTCACCAGTATCAGATTGCAATGTGGGGAGTACAATCCTGTAGACAGTACCATTGATCAGATTAGCTGGGGCATGTGCGACGTTCTACAGCCAGCAGCTGATATTCTTGAGCCTGTAGGACAGTCGAGATTACTGAGTCATCGCCAGCTACATTCTAAGACATTAGGGTGGCCGCATGACTCTACAGTTGGGAGGATGCAGAGTCCTGCTGCTGGGTACACTTGTTGGTGCAGATATATTTTGAGGGCCCATAGATACACACTTCAGGAGGCTGGCATCTACGAGGCTGTATACGCCTCTCTGTTTGACTTTGGACAGATTCCCCCTTCTTGGGCCCGCGGATTGGTGGAGTTTTGGGACAGTGGCAGCAACACCTGTTGGGTAGGGCCAGAGGAGTTGACAGTGACACTTTCAGATTTACAGGCTGTGTCAGGATTACCCGTCGTTGGAGGCTATTTTGAGGAGTGTATTCCTCCTGACGTGGAGTTGTTTCGTAGGATGCCTTCAGCAGATGGAAGCAGGAGGGGCAGACTAGTTCTTCCAGACATCTACCCAGCCCTTCTCCAGCATTACCGTCAGGTGTACACATCTTCTGATCTGTCGACGCGTGCTGGAGCTGCTATGCCAGTGGACACCTGGGTTCGTAGTTTTCTCCTAGACAGCTGTTTGTCTACTACTGCTGTATCATTGCACGACCCTTTTGAGTTTGGCCTACGACCCGGGGTTTTACTGTCAGAGGATACTGCAGAGCCTTCTTCAGTCGGTTGCAGGTCTCCTGCATTACCAGGCATAGATGAAGATTTACTCTTGGCGGGATTTTTAGCCACATGGTTGTGTACTTTTGTTCTCCCACTCAGAGTTGGATCTGTACGCTGTAGTGTTCTCCTAGCAGCCAGTCAGCTTTCTCAGGGGCAGCGCCTCTCTTTGGCTCCACCAGTGCTTGCTAGGATTTACAGGGCCCTCTGCACAGCTTCTGAGGCGACCTCCCTTGAGCTGCGGGGTTTGGTTTTACCGTGGCACTACTTGTATGGCTGGATTCATCTACATATCCGAGGTGCTTTTTCATGTTTGGAGTGCCCTCAGTACTTTTTGGAGAGGGGATACCCGACAGTCATGCAGTTGGCACAGGCTTCCTCTACCTTGGAGTTAGAGCGGGTGCGACTTTTCTTCTTTGCTCCGCACCTGGTTGTAGACCGTTTCGCTGTTGTTCATCAGCCAGATGTTGTTGGCTTGCCATCTTACTTGAGTGAGCAGGTTATTACAGATGGATTCGATAGACAGAGGAGATGTGTTCTCCTGCAGAGTAGGGGCACCTTGAGAGTAGCTGAGTACTTTGTCAGCTTACGCCCGGGTTGGTTATGTCATCGTTCTGGCAATATCGTGATATTGGAGGGGTATCAGCCGAACAGAGTTGCTCGTCAGTTTGGCTTCTCCCAGGCTACAGCATATGATGGACGGCCGCTTATTCCTGGGGTAGCCGATACTAGACACACTGACGTAGTTCCTCAGGAGGCCCGTTTATATGCAGCTTCTGCAGTGTGGTTGCATCTGCTGAGATTTGGTACTGGCTCTACTTTTCGTATAGCTCCTCCCCACAGTCATACTGGTGTCAGTTACACGCACTTGACCTGGGTACGACTCTCTTTTGCCCCTTTTCTAGAGCGCGGTGCCCGGACGTACGAGCGTCGAGTACATACTTTAGGGTTACCGAGGGGACGGAGATCCTCACGGGGCTTTTTGCGGATCAGGGATGATAGAGGTAATTTCTTTGTTAATTCTCTTGTTAATCTTTATCCTGTTGGCTGGTTATTTAGTCTTGTATCTTCTCTCGATTTTGGTGCAGGGAGGCACAGTGAGAGCCATACTGCTACTGAGAGTACTGCGCCCTCTCCTGTTAGGGCACGAGTTACAGATCCTGCTCCACACCGCACCGAGGCACCTCGGTCTTCTCGTGGGCGTTCCGGTTCCCGACGTACTGAGCCTTCCCCTACTTATGCAGACCCGGTAGCTAGTTCCGTGCCAGAGCACTTTCTTACTCCTGAGGAGGCATCAGCGGATCCTCGGTTGTCAGACTTTTCAGGGTATAGTGCTCCTGATTCCTCTTCATATTTCAGCTTTCAAGTGGATCCATATGGGTCATTTTGGTCCGGAGAGGCGTTTGGAGAGAGACCTATTTGGCCTGGTGAGTCATCAAGAGCTGGTGCAGCTTTACCTGGGGAGCCTCCTGTCGTACCGCCGTACACACCTACGGTCTTAGACTTAGTACCAGTAGCAGCAGCACCTTACTCCGAGGCACTTCCCAGTGGCCTTTCCAGCTCTTACCCTGAGGTCCATCCCAGTGACTTTGCTAGCTCCTCTTCAGGTATGCTGTTATTTTAATTTCATATCTCACACTTTCTCTCCTCTTCTTCTTTCCTCTCTTTTTTATTGCTTGTGGATTCTCTTGTAGTGCCTGTAGGAGCAGACTATGTATCAGAGATTCGCTGTCACGCTCCTGTAGCTTCTGACCCTTGGCACGGAGATATGTACGGTCACTGTACGAACTTTCTTCATGATTTGATAGCCCGAGTGGACCCTGGATCACCTGACTCCATGGGACAGTTCACTTCTACTGCAAATTACACCCTTGGTTTACTAGCGCAGCTTGGGTTAGAAACTTCAGAGATGCAGTACTGGGAGACCTTATGCAGAGAGACTGAATTTTACATCAAGAGATTGCAGTCTCTTTCCATTATGCGCACCAGGGTTTCTTTGATAGAGTTACAGGAGAAGGTTGATGGATGCCGTGCAGCGGCAAATGTGGCCCGAGATGAGTTTGATAGGAGCACTGAGGCTCTTAGGAGGCACCGAGAGAGCTCATCCAGCATGGCTAGCGAGATTGAGGGGTTGACTTCTCGCGTGAGGGACCTCTGGAGGGACATCAAGGGAGTGATGTCTCGCAAGTCAGACCTTCAGGAGGGGCACGATCGACGTGGGCGGCTCATTAGGAGGGAGGAGCAGCGCAACCAGATGTTACACCAGGCACTGCAGGCTGCTGAGACTGCACTGACTCGAGCCACAGAGGAGCTGCACACCGCTGAGACTGAGTACCAGGTTTTGGCTGAGGTTACTTCACAGTTGGGGGATTTACGTGCTCGTCTTCCTTGATGTACTTTTCTCTTTTTTGATCTTTTCATGAGATGTACTCCGCCGTTTCCTGTACGGATTGTATTTTGTTCATATGGTATTTTATGATGATTATATGTAGCACTTTCTGAACTTCTTCTTCTCTCCTTTTTTATTGCTGAGACTGAGTATCCAGTTTTAAATATTTATTTGGGGATTTCGGCACGCAGCGCGATGTCGACCCAAATAAATATTTAAAAATGCCCCCAGTTCTTAGGGCCACCCATGGGTGTCATTTAGGATTACCCCTTTCTGTAGTTTTGGCTGGAGTCCTATGATTTCGGCTCCTTCAGCTTCATGCTCTACGCAACAGACTTGGTGAAGGGTTTATATGTTTTGAGTTAAACTGGTAGTACCAGATGTATATAGCATTCTGGCCTCTGACCGATCAGGAAAACTTCAATCTGGGTCACTCAAGCCCATCAGACTAGGAAAGCTAGGATTTGATGGCTCTTTATCATTTAGCTACTGAAACGGGGGTTCCACTACTACGGCCTTTCTTTTGGCTTGTTGAGTAAGCGGAGCTGCCAGCGACTCGGCCACATCTTGGCTTGTTGAGCCCGACCTCATACACCCATTCAGGCTTCAGACTTGAGCCATAAGGAGATGCACTCTCCCAAGCTGAGTTTACTAAAGTTTGCAGATTTGAAGTCAACTTTCATGATCACAGGTTTCAGAACCGACAAATATATGGTAATTGTGTTGGTCGGAAGAATATCTTTCCCATCGTAACTTTGACTCTCCAGTCAATCAGGAAGACCTCGCGAGCGTTATACGGAAGCCTTCTCTACTTGACCTTTGAAGTCCTGAGATACTGGGGAAGGTGATGTCAAAAATATTTTGGAGGACCACCAGTAGCATTTATTTAGGGATCTCGGCACGAAGCACGATGTCAACCCAAATGAATACCAAAAACTTTTTATCTTGTAAGAGAGAAATTTGTATTTCCTTTAAATAATTATTTGGGACTTTCGGCATGCAACACGGTACTGACCCAAATAAATATTTAAAATGCCCCCAGTCTTGTGGGGGATTTTAATAGGGTACTTGAAATATCTCCTTGTGCTATAAGAGAGTTTCAAGAAAGGACACAGATATAATATTTCCACTATTACATGATACATTAAGCACAAAATTTTAATCTCTATGTATAGTATTTCTTCAAGTATCGACCATTGATTGGTGGCATAGGCCTTTGGCCATCCAAATCGATCAGTTGATAAGCTCCACCTTGGTACACCTTTTCGACGACGAAAGGTCCTTCCCAATTGGATACAAATTTACCACCAATTTTTCGATGTGGGATGATTGGCCTTCTCTGTACTAGGACCAACTCTCCTTCTTGAAACGCACGGTGGCGCACCATTCGATCAAAGGACTTTATCATTCTTGCTCGATAAATCTCCAGATTCTGTTGAGCTTGTAATCTGACTTCGTCGAGTGCATCGAGCTCCTCCATTCTCAATTGAGCATTTTGTTCTCGAGTAATCTCATTCTGGATGGCAACTCGAAGCGACGGTAGTTCAACTTCTAGAGGTAGTACTGCTTCGACTCCAAACACTAGTGAGTAGGGAGTGGCTTTGGTCGGTGTTTTATAGGTTGTACGATAAGCCCATAATGCCTCTGACATCTTTGTATGCCACTCTCTTTTATTCTTGGTGAGAATCTTCTTTAACAATTTCACCAGTGTCTTGTTGAAGGCCTCTGCCAACCCATTTGCTCTTGGATAGTAAATTGAGGAATATCGCCAATCGATCTTATGTCGATCGATGAATTTATTGATCTTAGTGCTTTTGAAAGCCGCACCATTATCGGAAATGATGCGACGTGGTACACCGAATCTGTAGACAATATTATGGGTAAAGAAATTGATTACATGTTCAGATGTGACCTCTTTGAATGGAGCCGCTTCTGCCCACTTAGAAAAGTAGTCGGTCGCTGCCAAAATGAAGCGGTGTCCTCCTGATGATGGTGGATCTATTGGCCCGATTATATCAGTACCCCAACATTCGAACGGCCAGGATGCTATCGTAGGGTGCAGTGGATTTGGTGGTTGATGTATAACATCACCATGAATCTGACACTCATGGCACCTCTTAGCATGATCAATACAGTCTTTTACCATTCTTGGCCAATAGTAACCCATTCTTTTGATTTTAATGGCCATTTTAGGACCTGATTGATGCGCTCCACAAAGGCCTTCGTGAACTTCTACTATCACCTTGCCGGCTTCTTTAGTCCCTAGGCACCTTAGCCACATTTGATCGAAAGCACGCCGATACAACGTGTTGTTGACAAACGCGTATCGTAGTGCTCTCTTTCTAATTTGAGTCGCCAGTGACTTATCTGCTGGTAGTTTACTTTCTTTGAAGTAATCAATGAAAGGTTGTCTCCAGTCATCTTCTTCTTCTACATCTAGACAATGCTGCCATGGTTCTGAAGCTTGACTATCCTTTCGTCTTCTTTTAGGAACTTGATCTTCTTTGAGCTGATCTTCAAGATCAACTGGTTGGGGAGGTTTAGGATCAACCGGGGTTGCATCCTGTTGGCTTGGATCTGATATTCCCTCTACCTGCGGGAGTTGTAGTAGTGCTGGCTCTAAGACCCGCCGACTGTGCACCATAATCATTATAGGCCATTCATCATCCATATTCGCCATTTCTTTAGCTAGTTTAGCTAGGCAGTCGGCTTTACTATTTTGGGCTCGGGGGACTCGTGCTAATTTAATGATCGGGATTTGCTTCATAAGCTCGAGAACTCGCCGATGGTAATAGGCCAACTCGAACTTGGTGATTTTGTAAATCCCCAGTACTTGGTTTACAACGAGTTGAGGATCTCCAAATATTTGGAGGTTTTGAATTCTGACATTGATTGCAATTTCTAGTCCTGCAATTAGAGCTTCATACTCAGCCTCATTATTGGTTCGAGGCTCAGTCAAGCTAAATGAGAATCTCATTACGCCTCCCTCAGGTGATACAAAAATGAGACCGATTCCAGCTTGAACTTTTTCCAGATTTGGAGGCCGAGCACGCTTAATCGATGATGCTCCATCAAAGTACATTTCCCACACTTGTAGCATTTCATCTTCTTCGACGCTCATAATCTGCTCGTCAGGCAGATCGTCATTGAGTGGTGAATCGGCAGGGATAGGATGCGCAGCAAGAAAGTCTGCTAACACCTGACCTTTTACCGCTTTTTGTGGGACATATGTGATATCAAATTGCAGGAGCAATACTGCCCACCTGGCTAAACGACCTGTCAACGCTGGTCTTGTCATCAAGAATTTCAGCGGATCGATCTTTGATATCAAGGTGATTTTGTGGGAGAGCATATAGTGGCGGAGCTTCTGGACTGCGAAGATCAACGCCAGACAATGTTTCTCAATTGGAGAATATCGTACTTCTGCTCCGATTAATCTCCGACTGATATAGTAGAGTGTATTTTCTTTTCCTTTCTCATTGTGTTGGGCCAATAATGCTCCGAGGGACTCTTCTAGTGCTGTCGTATACAGTATAAGAGGCTTCCCCGGAATTGGAGCTGCGAGAATGGGTGGATTTAACAAGTATCTCTTGATGCTGTCAAACGCTTCCTGGCATTCTGCATCCCATTTGAAGCGGACATCCTTCTTCATTAGTTTGGAAAATGGTTGGCACCTACCCGACAGATTTGATATGAATCGTCGAATGAAAGCCAGTTGCCCTTGCAAGGAGCGGAGTTGGCGGAGGCTTCTAGGCGGTGGCATCTCTATAATCGCCTTGATTTTATTGGGATCAACTTCTATGCCTCGGTGACGAACGACATAGCCAAGAAATTTACCGGAGGAGACCCCGAAAGCACACTTAAGGGGATTCATCTTTAGATCGAACTTCCTGATTCTTTCAAATACAACCCTCAGGTCGTTTAAGTGATCCTTTCGATCTATGCTCTTAACGACCAAGTCGTCTACATAGCATTCGACCTTCTGATGTATTAATTCATCAAAGATATGGGTCATTGCCCGTTGGTAGGTGGCACCAGCGTTCTTCAAGCCGAAGGGCATGACCGTGTAGCAGAAAATGCCGATGGGCGTTCTGAATGACGTATGCTTTTCATCTTCAGGCGCCATCTTGATCTGATTGTATCCTGACGATTCATCCATGAAAGAGAACATATCATGGTTTGATGTGGTGTCAACCAATAATTCTGATACAGGAAGTGGAAAGTCATCTTTTGGACATGCTTTATTAAGGTCCCTGAAATCAATACAGATGCGGATCTGGCCATTCTTCTTCTTTACGGGGACAATATTTGCTATCCAATCGGCATACTTTTCTTCACGAATAAATCCTGCCTCTATGAGCTTCTTTGTTTCTGCAATCACCTGTTCTTCAATCTCCAATCTCATTCTCCTTGGAGCTTGTTTGACAGGTGTTGCATCTGGCTTGATGGCTAATCTGTGAACTGCTACGTCAGGGGATAAGCCGGGCATTTCAGCGTATGTCCAGGCAAAGCAGTCCCTGAATTCACAGAGGAGCTTTTTTATTTCTTCAACCTGCACTTCGGACAAGAGAGCACTAATGAGGGTTGGGCGAGGGTCTTCTTCAGTCCCTAAATTGACTTCTTTCAGTTCATCCATAGTGGTCACCTGTCCACCATCTTCTAACTCTTCTGGTGCAGGCTTGGCTTCTATGGTCTGATCGTTTGGAAGATTAATTTCAAAGACCTCTTCTTCGCTGTCATCATCAGATTCAATTTTTCTATGTGAAATTGCTCGGCAGTTCTCCTTTCGGGGGTACTTCCGTACGATGAACCCAAGGCCCTTTTTGCAAAAATATCTTTCTTCCGTAATGAGTGAGGATTTCTTCGATACCAGAGACTCAAGCAGGAACGAACTTGTTGTTTAGAGGAACGAAGACTTCCTTGCTTTCGTAGCATTCTTTGAATATTTCTACTATTGAATCTAGGAAATCTCGTGGGCACTAACTCCCCGGAATCAATGAGCCTACGAAACCAATCATGATTTCCTTCTTCAAGCTTTCTGATTGAATAAAATAGGCTTGCTGGCCCATCCCTTTTTTTAGGGGGAGGTACATAAAATGTCATGAGCTCCTCGACTTTATGCACTTCTCGCGGAATGATTTCTCTGAAGTGTTGTAGGGGGATACGCGTGACTACGAGTACACTATCTGAAATTGACAGGCTGCCTACTCTTCTGGAGAATATTTCCTGCACCGTATTCATATAGATAGAGTCGTAGTCATAATCATCATTTGAATATGCGATTTCTCTACTCCATTTGGCCTTTGATCGGCATGCCTTCTGGGATTTGGTAGGGGTGACATCACTTTCATCTGTATCACTCCCCAGATGGGGCACATGTTTCCTTTCCTTAGAAATGGTCGTAGCTTTGGGAAGGATCGACGCTGCCTTCTTTCTCCCCTCTCGCTTTTTCTTAACTTCTCGTTTAGGTTGCTTTGCGATATTTGGGTTTGATGTCTGGGCCTCAAGAGAGCTCGATGGCCTTAGCTTCTTTGGCATGAAGTATCTGGCATCTTCATACATCGTTACTTCATGAACTGCAAATGGTTGGATGTCGCCGGAGATCCGGAATTCTTCCCCATCCCTGAGGTATTTCATACATTGATGAAGTGTTGATGGAACAATACCATACTCATGTAACCACGGGCGACCTAGAAGCGCCTTAAATGAGGTGTCTGCATCAATCACATGAAATTTAGCATCTGTATGAAGTTCTCCAAATATGAGAGAAAGCGTAAATGATCCCAGAGTCTTCTGCCCTTTCTCATTGAAGCCGTGCACCATCAATTTCTCTGGTCCGAGATGCTGCACATCAAGGCACAGCGATCTTAATGCCTTCAAGCTTATGAGATTTACGGAGGATCCAGGATCGATCAAAATTCGACTGATCACCATGTCGTCGCTTTCTGCCGTGACGTACAGGGGGCGATTATGATCCGCTGTTCCGAGCATCATATCGTCTTCAGTGAAAGTGATTATTGGCTCATTCCGAGCTTGTAACACCTCCGTTAGATTGCGCTCAGCAAAATATGCCTCATATCTTTCGGGCTCCTTGAGGGCCTGAATTAAAGTCTCCCGAAGGTCTTTAGACATTATAAGGGCGTCATATATGCTGAGTTGTGCTGGGATCTTCCTTAGATGAGATAAGATATTATAATCTATCCCCTTAGCTGGAGCCTTTTTCTTCTCAAGATCTTCAGTGATAATATCTTCGTTGATGACTATGTTCTTCCCCTTGTCTTTGTTAAGGACTCCCTTCTTTGGTGGAGGCGGCAACACTCTACCACTTCTTAATTGCACTTGTGCTATCTCGTCTGGCGCAGACTCGTTTGATGGAGCATCCTCTTCAGAGCCAGCCATCATAGCATCCGGAGACTCATTTTTAGGTTCAGAATCATCCTCCAGTCTTACGTATCCCATCTGTGACGCTATATCATGATCGGACTCGTTCTCATTTGGGAAACACAGATCCTCTTCTAAACTATAGTCCATTGATGACGCTACCAGACAAGTTTCAGGAGCTGTTTCTTTGACATATTTTTCCTTCGTTGTAGCCGTTGAGGTTATCGAAATGACCTGGCAAATTTCTACAGGAAGAGAATCTTCACCAGCCTCTTCTACTTCTGCCACCTTAAGTTCCGACATAAAGTCAGCGAGCTTAATGGGACGTCTTACAGTCTGGTAATATTCATCTAAACTATCGATGACCTTTTGAGTTGCTGTCTTTTTCTCCTTAGGCTTCTTCGATTTGGTTCTTCTCTTGGAAGATTTTGCTTTACCAGATTTTGAAAAATCAGCTCGGTTGAGGTGATGTTTCGAAGTAGATGCTTGTGCCGCAGGTAGACCCTTCAAATCTAACATCGGCTCAGTACGAGATTTCCACTTCACTCCTGGAACTCCTTCGAGCTGTTTCAGCATTTTTACAGTCTTCTTGGAGATTGCAGTCTCCCACTGTTCATCTTGGGTTGGCTTCTTTTTATCTATTCTTTCTTCAGTCGGGGGTACAGAAGAGGACGTAACCATCCGAGTGAATTCCTTCTTGGGATGAATTAACACATTATCTGACAATGTCAACTCCCCCATTTTGTACTTCTTTTCCAACCAATCTTTGAAGACATAGCAGTCTTCAATTGGGTGGCTAATTACCCGGTGATAAGGACAGTAATTTGGGTTGCTACTATATTTGGATTCTTCAGGTCTTTTACATTCTGGTAGCTCTAAACCAGCTTTGAGTGCCTGTCGAAATAGCTTAGCAACGCTTTCCCTCTTGAACGAATATTCTTTATTCATCTTCTCCTTGAGGGAAGGGAACGTTCTATCACCAGATCCCACTGCTTGTCTTGGACGCTCTCCTCCATCCTGAAAGGTTCGGGGTTTATCATTTCCACCAAGCACCAATTTTGGTTGAGGATTAGGATTGTAAGCCTGTTTTGGTTTATCTTCATATTGCATTGGCTGCTTTCCCTTATCTGCATTGTATATTGCCCATTTACCTTTGTCAACAGCATATTCCGCCTGTCTTCTCTTATCAGGCCTGGAAGGGAATGTGGAATAAGCTTCAAATTTCCTGGCCTCGGGTGCTTTGGCCCTTTTAGGCTTATCGGGGAGACTTTCTGATTTTGACAAGTTTAACTTTTCAAATTTTGCCACCCTATCTAGTAAATCCTGGAAGGTAGTGATGGAGGCCATACATAAGAAGGGCTGCATTTTATCATCAATGTTCCCCATTAATAATTGAACTGCATGCTCTTCTTCTAGTTGCTGTTCACACTTCATGCTGAGATTACGCCAGCGTGTTATGTATTTCGTTACCGACTCATCCTTTCTCCTTTTATCTAAGGCGAGATCAGCGATGGTGGTTTTCTCCGTCGCACTGGCGAACCTTTTTACGAATGAGGCTTCTAATTCCGCGAACGTCTTTAAAGAATCATTCGGTAGTTCGGCGTACCACTCAAAAGCAGTTCCAGTCAAGCTACTGACAAATTGCCGGAATAATAAAGCATCATTTCCTCCCGTGTTCCCACAGGTGGCTTTAAACTGTGCCAGATGCTGCCTGGGATTTTTGTTCCCATCGAAAGTGTAGAACTTTGGTACGGAATATCCTTTCGGATACGGTACCTGGTCGTACTCCGCTGGGTACGGGCGACCTTTTCCCACTAGCTTCTCTACTTGTTCAGCAGCTATGATGGCTTTAATTTTCTCAGTAATCAGACCTTCCAACTGCGCTGACGTCACAGGTTCAGATACACTTGCCGCATTTTGTGGAGTGCGTTGGCGGTCATTGTCGTTGGCCTCATTTCCGCCTTCAGGCACACTCTTCACTCCTGAGGGCTGGGGCACTTGGGGATTTGGCAGATTCGCTGGAGCACTGCTTATAGCTTGGTTGATGGCTTGAGCTGGTGTAGGACCTACAGAAGTGGCCTTCTGCATCATCTCCATCATTGTTGTCATCTGCGTCATCATCTCAGACATTTTTTCATTTAATTGAGAAATTTCTTTGTCCTTTGCCCGCATTTGTCGCCTTACTTGCCTTCTCATCTCTGCAAGGGTGATGGTTTCGGCGGAAAAAGGATTCTCTTCAACTTCTTCTTCTTCTTCAGAGGAGCGAACACTTCTGTTCGCTATAGATCCAGCCTTATAGCGACGTCGGTATACTTGTCTAACCGGCGGCTGTTGATTATCATCATCTTCGCCATCCTCATAGTAGGCTTCATCAACGTGGCTTACCATGTGGACCACCTCGATTTCCATAGTATCTTCATCATATTCTCCTTCAGATCCTTCTTCTTGTACCTGAATTTCTGAACGGCGTCGCCACTTAATTTCTGGCTCTTGATCTGGGATAAGTACTTCTTCGATTCGTGGACTACGATCAAAGTAGACTCCCTCTTTGGCCGGGATAGGTGAATGACGGGATCCCTTGGAGGACTCCCCAAGGTGTCGACCATCATCATAACTGTCATTATGGGCCTTCTTTTCGGCCCACCTCTGACTATTTCGATTGGCAGGGGCGGATCTCCGGGAAACTTCTCCGGTTGTCACGCCTGGAGTTTTTATTTCTTCAATCATTTTCTCCTTTCGAGGCTTCGGCCTCCAGACTTGCTTGCCTTTCCACTGGGCCCTTTCGGCGGTGGATTCCTGGACACGAGGTCCAAGTGTCACACCCCGATGTGCTCTCCGTGGAATATGCTGTTGTTGTCCTCTTCTTTCTGTTATCACAACAGATGATAACCTGTCTCTAGGAGGGGTCCTCCTTGTCTCAATAAATGGTGGCCTCTGAAATTTTTTCTTCATCAGGCCCTTCTCCTTGACTGTCTTCAGTACTCGATGCACTCGGGCAGATAAACGTTCGGGTTCTCTTGTCCTCTGAGGGGCTGGAGCTTCTGGATGACGCTCCCAGAAAGATTGTTTTAGCTCTCCAGTAGAGCTATTCCTCCTTACCCATCTCAGGTTAGAGAACCTGTTCCGTGTTGGGACATCAGCCTCTGGCTCTCGTGCTGGTAGGTTGGAGGGATGTACTGGTACTAACAGCTGTTGAGCACGCAGCTATGCGTTTCTCTTCCTCCTCTGCCTTCGAGTGAGCTTTCTCCCAGATGAGGAAGCTTCTGCATCATACTTCCCAAATGCAACAGGCTCTTTGGGCAGGGCGGTGGTGTTTGCAGTCACCACTGAAATTTTTCTTCCACCAACAACCCTTTTGGCAGTCAGGGTTTCAGGCTGAGACAATCTTTCAAACACAGAGACTCTTCCTTGGGCAACATCCCTTGTAGTAGTTCGCGGCGCTGGCAGATGCGCACGTTGTACAGTAGTCTTTGTAGAATGAGACCTTGCAGAAGGCTCTTCAGAATTCATGCCATATACAGGAACGGCTGCAGCCCTTGCAGTAGCTGCTGAGAATTCAAGCCCACCAAAGTGGATGATGGCTCCAGTATTTCCAGTATTGATGACAGTGTTCGCCAGCTGGATCCTGGCTCCTCGTCCCATATGGACGGTAATCGGGGTGTCCTGCATTTCCATTCTACATAAATGAAAGGCAGGGGTTAGTAGTCAAAATTGATACATCACCCCACACTTTCAAATAACAGAAATTACGCAGAACCAATAATAGAAGCAGGAAAATTAAAATAGAGTTAAAACCCTGCTCATCAAGTCTTCGACGATGATTTTTAAAAAAGTTGATTTTCAAGAAATTTGAAAAATTTTAGCCCATATTAATTTGCTTGCTACTATAGCCTATGAATGGCTAGCCAGACATGGAAAGAGAAACCAATCCCCAGCGGAGTCGCCAGAAATCTGTGGGCTCCGAAAATTCGGCCCCGGCCTCCGCCCGACTTTTGTGCTTTCTTTTAGGGGGGAGTTTTAACGGACTAAGTTCCGGGGTAAATTTTGGAAGGCAGATGGGTTTGTAGATAAGACACTACCCAGAGATTTCGCCCTCATTTTGCGAGGACTTTATGATCTGAGTTCTGGTTTCCTATAGGCGCAAGCCCCTATAGTTAATTACCCCTCCCGATAACGAGAGAGAACTTTCGATTAAGGCTAGTCATTAATCAGATACGTATAGACACGAATTATCTGGCATATAGTAGCAGCATTGGGTTGAAGGTTTGAAAGTTTGAAGATTTGAGAATTTGGAAAGTTAGGAGATTTGGAGATTTAATATTTAAAATTGAAAATTGCACCATCTTGCACTTAAAGCGGATGGTGGGGGAATGGATGATGGACCCGATCAAGATCCCATGGTTCCGTCGTCCCGGGCCATCGTGGTCCCTGGTCTACTTAGTCAGAGGAGGTAGTCGACCCAACCTGACAGAAGGATCCTTGTCGGCAGCCATGGGTTGCTTCGTCCAAGGGTACCTTGTAGACCTGGGGGGGAATATTTGTCTAAGGGGACAAATTCGAATCCACCTTAGCTGACAGAGGGCTTTGTGCCCTATCGATCATATCCTATTGATTCATATCTCAAGGATTTGATGCCATTGGGGAGCATACGGGCTCTGGCCATGACCATAATATAATGGTGCCATTTGGCGACGACCACCTGGTTCAGAGGGCCCCGAGTCATAACCGTTTATCCTGCAGTGCCATTTGGAGGCGAAGCTGCCGGTTAGAGGACTCGTACCACGTCCTTGCTGGCAAGAGATTGTTTGAGAATGGATCCTAGTAATATTTTCGACCAAGCATTAGCTCTTTGCGAGCTGCGGTTATTTTCAGATTTGTCCACCTCGGCAAACTGTTGCGGGAGGTGGATGAATTTTGCTTTGAGTGTTTGATGGTTTAATTTCAATTTCAAAGATTTGAATGATTTTGGGAATTTTTGTGGAGTTTTGGAGTTTTGGGTGATATTTGATAATTTTGGAATGGACCCCTCCGGTTGAGATTTGCTGTCAACGCGGCCATCATCGGGGTGAAAGGGGTTGTTTGTATTTATAGGTTAAACCTTGTCGACTCTATCAAGCTGTTGATAGAGGATCGGGTTTCATGGGCTTTATGCCTTTGTTAGTGAATTCTCTTGATTACAGGCCTTGAAGGCCTAATATGAACGTATAAAATAAATATCTCGGTCGACCTCGCGACCGTATATTTATTTAATAGTTCGAGCTGTGTCAACTCCTACCTACCTGAATAGAAGGATCGGGCTCGAACTTGAATTCACTTATTGACCCGCGCAGCATCCCTAGACGTCACGTGTGTACCAATAACACGCTCGCCGGGGCCCATGCGGGTGTTTGTCATTAGATATACTTCACATAATACGATTATAGTGTCAAATGATATACTAGAGTAAAACCCTTTGCTTATACAACAGGATGATTTGGAATACGATAGCAATGTCAAATGGCATACTAGAGTGAAACCCTCTGCTTATACAGCAAGAGGATTTAAAAATAGAATAGCAGTGTCAGATGACACTAGAGTGAAACCCTCTGCATTTGTGACAGGAGGATTTGGAAATAGAATAGCAGTGTCAGATGACACTAGAGTGAAACCCTCTGCATTTGTGACAGGAGGATTTGGAAATAGAATAGCAGTGTCAGATGACACTAGAGTGAAACCCTCTGCATTTGTGGCAGGAGGGGTGTCCAGCTGGTGGTTACTAGCGCTAGATGCACATGATTGCATTTTGGGTTCTGTTGGCGCCCTTTTGCTTGCTTGTACGAAGGTTACAAATTCGGCGGTGTGGCGTCTGGCTTTAGTAACCCGTGACCTCTTACTACCGATTCCCTGTTCTTGCTTACAGGTAAATCGTAGTGTCGTCACCTGATTGCCACAATGTACCTCCTTGTTCTGTTATAGACTCCCTTTTCCTATTCACCGGGAATCGGGTCTATGACTCACATAGGAATCAATAAGCTGCTCCTTCATTCTGGCATCATTTCTTGAAGAAACTTTGGAACACCAGGAAATTTAGTTCGAATTTGTTCAAACATCTCTTCCATCTAAGAAGAAACTTTGGAACACCAGGAAGTTTAGTTCGAATTTGTTCAAACATCTCTTCCATCTAAGAAGAAACTTTGGAACACCAGGAAGTTTAGTTCGAATTTGTTCAAACATCTCTTCCATTTTTTTACAGGAGATGTCCCTCATGCTGGTCGACTCTGCTTGAGAAGTCAGCTGGTATTCCTACTCATCACATGCCCTTGTATACATTTGTGCCCACAGGGGTTCTCCATGATCACAACGTACCCGCTGTTGTTATCCACAAATGAGGGCCGGCCATATCCAATACGATTTCCCTGAGGTGTTTGTAGGAGAATAATTGTACCATATCCACCTTTCATCAATTTCAGGTGGTGTTAATCGTACTTGTCTACAGCTACGGGCCCTCCACTATCGATTGCCAGCGTTGCCTTTCTCAATCAACAGGCGTAGTTATTTGCATGATAGATCTTTGATTGCTGCAGGTGGGTAATACTTGCACTTTTGCAGTTGACTGATGTCTAAGTCAATCGCACTTGGAAGTCCACTACGAGTCCCCTGCTGTTAACTTGATGTTTGTTTAAATAATCAAATTTACCACTTATCTTTTGCATTTCGATTATTGTCGTACATTTTAGCATTTAGGACTCGGTTCTCTGCAGTTCAGTTTAAGTCCCTTGCTTGTTCGGCTCGAATTCAGTCCCCTGATTGTCTGAGCTCTATGCACTTCTTGTTCGAGTATTGACCCTCTGAATTGTTGTTCAAATTAGATGTCTTTTATTGTCCAGGTTTTGTGTACTTTAGTGAAAATTTCGGCAGCATCCCGACATATCCCCCGTTTGGGGGGAAATGTAGGGAGCTGGGCCTTCCCACCACGCTACAAGAGCGTGTATGGTAGGTGTCTTTAGACACCGCGGCCGTACATCTTTCATCCCACCACGCTACAAGAGCGTGTATGGGGTCTTTAACAGTAACAGTACAAGAGCACCAGTGGTTTTCCCTACCACGCTACAAGAGCGTGTATAGAGCTTACCCACCTCGTCGTATGCCTCGCACCGGGCTCCCTCCTACCGTGCTACAAGAGCGCGTATAGGTGGTTCTCCGGTCCGCCGCAAACACCGAAAATGGGATTCTGGGTGATTCCCCTCCTCGTTGTAAGCACCGCACCGGGTTTCCTCCTACCGTGCTACAAGAGCGCGTATAGGTGGTTTGCCGGTCCGCCGCAAACACCGAAAATGGGAATCTGGGTGATTCCCCTCCTCGTTGTAAGCACCGCACCGGGTTTCCTCCTACCGTGCTACAAGAGCGCGTATAGGTGGTTTGCCGGTCCGCTGCAAACACCGAAAATGGGAATCTGAGTTCAGAGATTATACCTGAGCGAGGCTGACGGTGCTGATGTCGATGTCGAGGTCGAGGACTGTCCCTACCACGCTACAAGAGCGCGTATAGGGCTTACCTGCCTCGTCGTACCTGTTGCACTGGATTCCCCCCCACCGTGCTACAAGAGCGCGTATAGGAGGTCCACCAGCGCATCAAGCGCGTCGAGGACAGGATTTGGGACTTACCTTGCGCGTGTCGTCGGCGACGGTGTCGGCTCGTGGAGGCAAGAGGGGAGTACCTTTCTTTATCATTTATTATAACTAATTATAATTAATAAAAATTATTATAATTAATAATAATTAAGATCATTAATTATTATTAACGAAATAATCATAACTAATTAAAAATAATTAATTATTATTAATAAAAAAAATTAATTATTATTAATTAAATAATTAATTATAATTAATTTATATTAATTATAATTAATTAAAGAATTAAAAGTAATTAATTAATTATTAATAGAAATTAATTAAGATTAATAAAACATGATTAATTAACATTATTAATAATTAATAATATTAATATTAAATAATTATAATAAATTAAAATTAATTCATAATTAATATAAATAATGATAATTAAGTAGAATTTGGATTTGATTTGAGTAGGGTTAGTGAATCTAAAAGCTCACAGAGGAATAAGCTCTTTGTTTCCCTGTTTTGCTTGCCTTAAGAGGTCGTTCAGTAATCGGATTTACAGGATTTGGCCGAAGCAGCACGCAGAAGGGAGGGATTACCTTCACGGCTAGTGAGCCCCCGCTGTTGCTCGCGATCTAACAGGAAGGGAGAATCGCTGGAGGAGCGAAGTCGACTAGCGAGAAGGAACCGGAGAAGCGACTCGTGCGATTTTCCAGAACAGGCGAGCTCCCTTGTTGCTTCCGATCGCAATGTCGTAACTTCCGGCTGACAGGAAGGGAGTCGTCGAAGGAAGCAGAGTCGAACAGCGACGAAGGCCGAAGAAGCACGTGATCGGGAGGAAATTACCTTCACGCGAGCAAGCTCCTGCTGCTTCTTCCGATTCGACTGGAGGGAACGTCGTCGGAGGAGCGGGATTGAACAGCAGTTGGGAGCCGAAGAGGCGACTTGTGCAACCTTCACAGCAGGCGAGCTCTGTCGTTGCTCCCGATCGCAATGTCGTAACTTGCGACTGACAGGAAGGGAGTCGTCGAAGGAGCGGGACCGAACAGCGACGAAGGAGCTGGGGAGTTTCGAGAAAAAGAAAAGTCCTGCGCTCCTCATCTCCTTCGGCATTTAACGACGCGAGGCTGAATTTTGCTCGTAGCGGAGATCACGCGACGCATTCAAGGTAGACGTGGGATTGGCGGCGTGGTCGTGTGGTCATCGTACGAAGAGCGGCGGGGGACATCCCAGCTGCGGGATTTGGGGGATCCTGATCGCGTGTAGTTCGGCGCTACAGGTAAGAGCGACATTTTTTTTTTATTTTGTTTCTGTTGTCTACAGTATGTGGGTCAACATTTGTAGATAAGACACTACCCAGAGATTTTGCCCTCATTTTGCGAGGACTTTATGATCTGAGTTATGGTTTCCTATAGGCGCAAGCCCCTACAGTTAATTACCCCCGCCCCCTAGTAATAAGAGAGAACTTTCGATTAAGACTAGTCGTCGATCAGATATGTAAAGAATATGTGGTATCTAGCATATAGTAGCAGCATGAGCATTAAGGTATTTGGAAAATTGATATTTAAAATTTGAAATTGCACCATCTTGCACTTAAAGTGGATGGTGGGGCAATGGATGATGGGTCCGATCAAGATCCCATGGTTCTGTCGTTCCGGGCCATCGTGGTCCCTGGTCTACTTAGTCAGAGGAGGTAGTCGACCCAACCTGACAGAAGGATCCTTGTCGGTAGTCATAGGTTGCTTCGTCCAAGGGTACCTTGTAGACTGGGGTGTAAGGGGATAAATTTGAATCCACCTTAGCTAACAAAGGGCTTTGTGCCCTATCGATTATATCATATTGATTCATATCTCAAGGATTTGATGCCACTGAGGAACGTATTAGCTCTGGCCATAACCGTTATCTCGTGGTGCCATTTGGAGGCAAAACCACTCGGTTCAGAGGGCCCCGGGTCATTACCGTTTACCTGCGGTGCCATTTGGCGGCGAAACCGCCGATTAGAGGACATGTGACACATCCTCGCTGGCAAGAGATTGTTTGAGAATGGATCCTAATGATATTTTCGACTAGGCATTAGCTCTATGTGAGCTGAAATAAATTTTAATTTGTCCACCTCGGCAAACTGTTATGGAGGGTGGATGGATTTTACTTTAAGTGATTTGATGGATTATTTCGATTTTAAACAATTGGATTTTGGAATTTTTGAAGTTTTTGGGTTTTGAATTTTGTGGGAGTTTGGGAGGCATTTGAAATGGTTAGAGTTAACCCCTCCGGTTGAAATCTATGTTCAACACGGCCATCATCGAGGTGTTTGGGGTCATTCACATTTGTGGATTGAACCTTGTCGACTCTGTCATAATAAGTTGTGTGATTGCACTTACCCCTTCATTTGAATGCAACATTCTATTTGGAAGCTCGTGCACGCCTTCTGTCCACTTGTAGGGAGGTTGTGAATCCGGTGGCGTGGCATCGTAGGTTTAGTCATTTGCCCGTTTTATACAGGTAGACTGTCGTGCACTACTTATTGCTTTCTGCGGGTGAATTGTAATGCACTAACGAATCTCCTGCTATAACCCATGGACACTTGAATTCATTGCAGTTCTTCCATATCTGCTTGTAAATAGTGTATTATGTGTATGACGAGTTTCCTACAGTGACTCGTAGGAGCTTGCATTTGTTGTAGTCCTTTAGCATATGCTCGTAGATAGTACGTAATATTCATAGCGAGTCTCCTGCAGAAGCTCATAGCAACTTGTATCTGCTGCACATTATCCGGTGTTTGCTTGCATATAGCATTATGACGGGTCTTCTATATTTGCTTGTAAATGGCACTTTGCATAAATGGAAGGCTTCCTACGACGGTTTGTAGGTATTTGAATTTACTACATATCATCTACTCTTGCTTGCAGTGAATTGGATCAATGTATTCGCTGGCCATTGAATGGTGATTGATTGTAGAAGTGTTGTAGCATTTATTGCCTCTTATTGATCGTCACTCGCGGGGATATTATTGTGTACACAACAAATTCCACACCACTGCTGGTAAGCACTCGTATCCACCATGTGCCGCACTGAGTATGCTCGAACCTCTCTCCTTTACTTGTAGGTGAGGCATTGTGTTTGTGACAGGTCTCCTACAACAGTTTATTGGTATCTACATTCGTTGCATATCAACCATCCTTTACTTGTGGAGAAAATCAATGTATTCGCCTGATGTTGAATGGTTATTGGCTACAAGGGCGTCGTAGCATTCACTACCTGTTGTTGTTCATCACCAGCAAGTATTACAGGTAGATTAATGAACCCATTTGCAAGCTAATTGGCATTGACTGCGAGCAAGTCATGTTTATTATACTCTTCCCAAGCATATTCTGTTGGCGAATTACTATCTTATTTGTATGTCAATGGTCACATCCACTAACAGCTCTCCTTGTAATGCTTTCAACCTTCTATATATAGACTCATCGGTTAACTGATATGAACACTGTAGGTTCCACATTGGTTATGTACAAGTCAAAGGTCCTGCAACGCTACATGCCATCAAGCTATGTATTTATCTTACTTGTTGTTGGTGAGTGAGATGAAGAGGACTTATTCATCATCATTCATTGCTTGTAGTTGTTCATCATCCACATGTGACTATTGTTTGTTGACATTTGCATTTTGATTGGAAAGAGAGCCCTTCAACATTTATTCGAAAGCTTCATATTTTTATTGTAAATATGTTGATTGAAATGCCACTTGTTATTACTCATAGAAGTATTATGAGTTGGCAAGCATTGATGATGACTCCTTTACTTTTGATGAAACCTCTACCACTACAAGAGTTTTTTTTATTCATTACAACTCCCCTAGTGTGGTGTGGGCTCCGAAAATTAGGCACCGGTCTTCGCCCGTATTGCTTTCTTTGGGGGAGTTTTAACGGAATTAAGTTCCAGGATAAATTTTGGAAGGCAGATGGGTTTGTGGATAAGACACGACCCAAAGATTTCGCCCTCATTTTGCGAGGACTTTATGATCAGGGTTCTGGTTTTCCTATAAGCGCAAGCCCCTATAGTTAATTACCCCTCCTGATCACGAGAGAGAACTTTTGATTAAGGCTAGTCATCAATTAGATACGTTGTATACGTGCATCTGGCATATAGTAGCAGCATGGATGTTTTAAATTTGGAGATTGAGGGTTTTGGGAATTGATATTTTAAATTGAAAATGTCACCATCTTGCACCTAAAGCGGATGGTGGGGGAATGGATAATGGACCCGATCAAGATCCCATGGTTCCGTCGTCCCGGGCCATCGTGGTCCCTGGTCTACTTAGTCATAGGAGGTAGCGACCCAACCTGACAGAAGGATCCTTGTCTGCAGCCATGGGTTGCTTCGTCCAAGGAGACCTTGTAGACATGGGGTGGGTATTTGCCTAAGGAGACAAATTTGAATCCACCTTAGCTAATAGAAGGCGTTGTGCCCTATCGATCATATCCTATTGATTCATATCTCAAGGATTTGATGCCACTAAGGAACGTATTGGTTCTGGCCATAACCGCTATTTCATGATGCCATTTGGCGGCAAAACCACTAGGTTCAGAGGGCCCCGAGTCATAACCGTTTATCCTGCAGTGTCATTTGGCGGCAAAACTGGCAATTAGAGGACATGTATCACGTCCTTACTGGCAGAAGATTGTTTGAGAATTGATCCTAGTAATATTTTCGACCAGACATTAGCTCTATGTGAGCTGAAATAAATTTTAATTTGTCCACCTCGGCAAACTGTTAAGAAGGATGGATGGATTTTGCTTTACGTGATTGGATGGGTTGAATTTTGATTTTAAATATTTTGGATTTTGGAATTATTTGGAGTTTCGAGCTTTGGATTTTGGATGACACTTTGAATTATTTGGAATAGACACCTCCGGTTAAAATTTGCATTCAACACGGCCATCATCGGGGTGAAAAGGGGTCATTTGTATTTGTGGATTGAACCTTGTCGACTCTATCGAGCTGTTGACAGAGGATCGGGTTTCGTAGGCTTTATGCCTTTGTAAGTGAATTCTCTTGATTATAGGCCTTGAAGGCCTAATATGAACGTATAAAATAAATATCCCGGTCGATCTCGCGACCGCATATTTATTTAGTGGTTTGAGCCGTGTCTACTCCTACCTACCCGTATGGAAGGATCGGGCTCGAACTGGAATTCACTTATTAACCCACGTAGCATCCCTGGACGTCACGTGTGTACCAATAACACGCTCGTCAGGGCCCATGCGGGTGTTGATTGCATATCCCTCTTTTTGTGTACCTATGTGGATACAAATTACGATGCATGTGCGGGGGTATTTTGGACATATTCAACGCTGCTTAGTTGTATGAGAAACCCTCATTTGAATGCAACGTTCTATTTATAAGCTCGTACATGCCTTCTGTCTACTTGTATACAGGTTGCAGATCCGGTGGCGTTTTGCAGCAGCTTGGGGATTGAGTTGTTTGCTGCCTTGTACAGATAGACTGTCGTGCACTACTTGTATGATTTACGCAGGTAGATTGTAGTACACTAACGAATCTCCTGCTTTTTATTCGTAGATAACTGAATTTGCCACAGGCTTGATGCCTCTCTTTTTATAGGTGTGTAGTTTCGCATAGAATTCTTCTAATGATGCCTGTAGGCATTTGCATTTGTTGTCATTCCTCTACATTTTCTCGTAGGTAGCATCTAGTGTATATGATGAACCTTCTATAACGACTTGTAGGAGTTTGCATTTTGTTGTATGTCCTTAGACATTTTTTTGCTCGTAAATGGCATCTGGTGCATATGTCGGGTCTCCCACAATGATTTGTAGGAGCTCGTGTTTGCCGCAGTCCCTTTTGTATTTCTCCACAAATGACATGTGGTGCATATAGTGGATCTCCCGTAGGGGCTTGTAGGTATTTGCATTTGCTATATATTTTTCGCTTCTACTTGCAGATAAATTGTTGCATCCACATTGGGGAATGACCACTTTTACTGCATACATCTGTCATCACTGACTAAGAGTGGTTGACTTGGTAGCATACTAGTCTTCATTAGCCATGAACTAGCCATCATTAGCTATGAGCTAACTGATACCAATCATATTATTCACGGTTTCCTTCAGTGTATTCTGCTATTGGACCACTATCTCTTCTATATGATCGATACAAATGCCACAACTGACCATCATTATTTTCTATATAATTTGAAATAACTTTTCTATATGTTCTTGATTTATCATGAGTCCATTTGTCATTGATCATATGCATATCATTGTATATTCCACTTGGTCTTTGCTTGCAAATATGTTACATCTTTAGTAATTTTGCCATTGCTTGTAGACAAACTATAGTTGCAAACTCTTTGATTTTGAAGGATGGCTTGTAGCATGTATGATGAACTTGATATCATTTGCTGATTGGAATTTGCACTTCAATTGACGTGATCACTTCTCAACATTCCATTAGAAATCTTGTATTCTTAATTACAAGCATATCATTGCATTCTCCAGCTGATTCTTGCTTGCATATTGCATTTGTTGATTTTGATGTTCATTTGAATTATCATTGCACATTTGTTAATTAAAAGTCTAGTTCCCTGCTGTTCAAATCAGGTCTTTGCATGAGTTCAATTGTATGTTCAAGTCTTCTTCAAGTTAATATCAAACTTGAATCCCATATAATGTTGTTCATCTTTATTTGTTCAATGCCACTTTCCTTGAATCAAGCTCAGGTTCACCAGTCCAATCTGAGTCCAAGTTTAAGTCTGAGTTCAAGTCCATTGTCATATTGGGTCAAGTTCCGTTCAAATCAAGTATGATCCATTAACAAATTTGTTTAAGTCCTTTATCATTTGAATTCATTTAAGTTTGAGTCCAAAAGTCCCATGTTGTCTTTTGAGTTCAATCAAGTTTATAAGTCATATTTGTTAGAGTCCAAATCAGGCTCAAGTGTGGTCTTCTTGTTCACCCGAAATTTCGGCAACCTCACGGCGTCTCCCCCATTTAGGGGAAACTACAGGAAACTGGGCCTCCCGCCACGCTAGAGAAAAGCATGTACGGTAAGTGTCCTCGGACACCGTGGCCATAAAATCTTCAATCCCACCACGCCAGAGAAAGGCGTGCATGGGTCTTCAGTGCCTGTTTTAAAAGAACACGGTTTGCTTTCCCCGCAGGTACAGAGCCGCGTACGGGTACTTATATTTTTGCACCGTCGTGCTAAGAAAAGCACGTACAAGGCTCGCCTGCCTCGTTGTAAGCGCCGCACCGAGTTCCCTCCCACCACGCTAGAGAAAAGCGTGCATAGGGGGTCCCTCAGCGCGCCGTAAACACCGAAAATAGGACTTTAGAAGATTGTCCACCTCGTCGCTAGCACCGCTGCGAATTTCCTCCCACCATGCTAGAGAAAAGCATCTATGGGTGGTTGTTTGTCGTGTTGCAAGTGTCGAAACGGGTTTTCAAAGTTTAGAGATTATACCTTTGCATTACGACGACGATGAGGGCAACAAAATGCACAAAATCATCATTTTTTTAAATCCCCTCCTTTTTTTTTTTTTGCTTTTCTCCTCTTTTTTTTTTAAATAACAATAATAATATCAATAATATAATGATAATATTAATGATATTAATAGTCATAATAATAATATTATATTATTATTAATAATGATATTATTATTATTATTACTAACATTAATAACATCATTGTTTCCTTAAATAATGATAATAACAACTAAAAAGAAAATCACCTCCAACTCTCTACTATCTTGATTAGAGGAGTTTGGCTTATAGCAGAGATAGGGAGAGAGGTCGGTCTATTCAAGTGGGGATGAGGCGTGAGAGCAGGAGGGTATTTGGAGGAGGAGGCTATGGGTCAGAGCCAATAGCTTGCAGCTTCAGCAGAGGAAGATTGGAGGTATGGGCTCGATTAGAGGAGATGAGCGTTGGGCTAGGGCAGTGGAATGAAGAATAGTTGTGGAGGTTTCGGCTTGAGTGAGGAGGAAGATCGGAGCTGGACGGAGGTTGATGAGGTTAGGACTGGTGCGGTCGAAGGGTTTTGAGGTTTGCGGTTAAGGAGTTTGGCGAGGTGGAGGTTGGATTGGACGTAGGGCTTTCATCTGCAGGGACTCAGATCGAGAGCTCCAGGCGTTGGGCTTGGAGGTCGGTGGAGATAGGGTCCTGGCTTGGGGTGTTCAGTTCGGCAGACAGCACATAGAGGCGGAGGGAGCTATGCAGTGAGGTCGGCCATAGCTTGCATGAGTTCGGGATGCTTGCGGCCAAGGGAGGATGGGGCGTTGGGGTCATCTTCCGGTTTGATCGTGGGCTTTGGAACAGACAGAAAGCTTGCGGGATTTTGTAGAGGAGCAACCGAGCGTGGAAGCGGCGAATGAGCTCGACTTCGCTTGTGTTTTATAGACACGAACAGGGCTGGAGCTCAAGGCGCGGAATGGGATTTCTGACTTCGGCGTCGTTCGTAGACTGCCATACTGTAGCGACAGAGCGGGATTTCTGCAGGATTTGCAGGATGGGCTTCGGATCACAGCAGGTCATTTAGGTTTTTTTTTCATTTTTTTGTTTATTTTGGCTTATCTGGTAGAGGTCAACATATGGTTTGTAAATACATTGCATTCCTTACATTGTTGCTTATGAGTGATGCATATGAACTTTAGTCATCATGAATTGTTGTTTGCAATTGTCCATTAATGTTCATTTGAGTCCCTAGACTTGCTTGCATGATATTTGAATGATTCAAATTTTCCTTAATTAGCATTTGCATCGTTGTACTCCATTAAGCATTTGACAATTCAAAGTCCAATTCTCTGTTGGAATTGTCCAAGTTCAAATTCAGATCATTGCCATGTCATTTAAGTCCAAGTCCGTCATATGTTCATTGATATTCATTTGAGTGCATCAAACTATAATTTAGCATTTATATTTTAAGTTCATTATGCATTTTAGAGCTTGAAGGTCCAGTTCCCTTCGTTCAATTAGGTTCAACTCAAGTCCAAACAAAGTCCCCGTTTTGTCCATTCATTTGAGTTCAAGTCCTCTTGCATTTAGTTCAAATTCCAGTCTTCTGCGGTCCAAATCAACTTTAAGCCCTTGCTCAATTCAACTTCAATTCATGTAATGTTCAAATTAGATCCAAGTCCAAGTTCTTTCTTTTCATTCAAGTTATGGCTCAAGCTTAAGTTCTCATTAATTGTTCAAGTCTGGTTTGAGCTTGAGTCCAAGCTTAATTCATTTAAGTTCTGTTTAAGTTCCCTGTGGTCCATACGAGTCCCCTGCTGTTAAAAAATTCAAGACCCCTGTGCCTTCAGTCGGAATTTTGGCAGCTTCCAGACGTCTCCCCCGTTTAGGGGAAACTATGGTAGGTGTCCTTGGAAGGGAGAAAGTTACATTCACAGCAAGCGAATTTCCCGTTGTTGCTTCTGACCAAATGTCGCAACTTTCTATCCGACAGGGAGATGTCGTCGAAGGGGCGAAGTCAACCAGTAGAGGTAGGTTAGAGATGGCTTCCTTCGCAACGAGCATGCCCTAATCGTCATCGTTGCTTCCAATCAGAATGTCTAACTTCCGATCCGGCTGGAAAGGAACATCGTCGAAGAGGGAAGTCAGCTGCCTAGGGGAAAAGTTTGGAGGCGGAGGCGACGGGATAGAGATTCGGTCGCAAGAGCAGGGTCGGACATGGTGGAGGTCAGCTATGGCTTCGGTCAGACAGGGCTTAGAGTCGGCGGAAGCTAGGGGAGGAAATAGCATGAGGTTTGGCGGCTAGAGGTCAGAGGAGTTGGAGATTAGGTTGTGGGTTTTGGTGGATGAAGCGTCGGATTGCTTCGAAGGTGGAGATTGGTCCGACGTTTGCTTGCGGGAAGGAGAAGCGAGGAAGAGTCGGAGCTTGCGTGGGTGGAAGAACAGAAACAAAGGCCTCGGCTCCTCTCCCCTTTTAACGACGCGAACAAGAGCGAGATATCTGCGTATCCTGCTCTGAAACGGTGTTGTTTGCAGAGCCGCGACATCATTAGTATAGTAGGCGACGTATGTGACACTGTAGCAGGATTTCGGGTAGCAGCTTCAATAGGTAATTTTTTATGCTTTTTTTGTTTCTATGGCTACTACACAGTGGTCAACAACAAACGATTCCAACTCATGACACTCGCAACAAGATTTGCATCATATACACAAGCAAATAGAATGTGATTGATAATGAACTTAAAATGAAAGTCACGCATTTTCTAAGGACAACACATCCACATGAACAATTGCTACATTAGAACTTCTTCATCTAAAATACTCATGTTTGCATGAATAGCTTTCAAGCAAAATAGAACGGTTCAACCTATACTAATTTTCACATGATTAAAGACCCTTTTACGGCCTATTGATGCATGCAAAGGGGGGGTCAAAATTTTTCATTGTTTTTGGGCTGCTGGTGGGCTAATGAGTGCTCTCGGTTTGCCCTTGGCTGCTTGGTTGTTTGGCTGTTTTGGGAGCTGCTATGTTGTTTCAGCTCATTAATGAGTGTCCAGGTTCTTCCCCCTTCCCTTGGCCCTTCGGTTTCCTCCCTGGCTCCCCCTTCCCGTGGCTGGTTCCTCCCCCTTGTGGCTGCCTGTTCTGGTTCCCTGTATATCCGGTTCCTTCCCCCTTGGCTGACTGTTCTGGTTCCCTTGGTTGCATGTTCCGGTTCCCTTGGCTGACTGTTTCGGTTCCCTTGGCTACCTGTTCCGGTTCCCTGTGGCTGCCTGTTCTGGTTCCCTGTGGCTGCCTTTCCGATTCCTGTGTGGCTCTTCGGTTGCTGCTGCTGGAGCCACCTGCTGGCCTTCCTGATTCCCCTTTCCTGATAGGTTCGGTTGGAATGATTTGGGGTTGTTTGGCTGCCTCTTTTTATCTATATATATGTGATGTTTTGTAAAGAAAAAATATATGAGATAATGAAGAATTTTTGGACAAAAACCTGAGGGTTTTTCCTTTGGAAAAGCTTGCGAGCTTGTTCCATTTTCTTCTTTCTTCTTGGGAAAGCTTGCGAGCTTGTCCTCTCCTTCGTCTCGGATTCTTACCTCTTTCTTCTCTCCGCAAATTTACACCCCACTTGTATCTTTCTTCTCAATCAATGAAAAGCTTCTTTAGGTGTTTTTATATTATGTTTGTCAAGTTGTTTTAAGTGTTGTGTCTAATTTAAGAGTTTATCTTCTTATTTTGAAAGAAGGCAAGTTTTGTAATTGTGGGCAATTCTTTGCCTGCATCAATTTGGTATCAGAGCTTGTGGTTGTCAAGTGTGTCTTGGTGTCATGTTAGTTTTAGTTTGTGTAGTTGTGTGCAAGTCTTCATGTTTTGTTTGTTAAGTTTATATAAAATAATAGTTCAATCATCCAGTCAACTGCACTCTCAAGGTCAAGATACAAAAGAGTTAGCATGATGAATTTCAGGATGAACCAATCTGGCATGATTTGATTCGAACTTATCGGGAGATGAGCTTTTTCAACCGGAGGAGAATTTGATGCATGCAAGGGGGGGTCAAAATTTTTCATTGTTTTTGGGTTGCTGGTGGGCTAATGAGTGCTCTCGGTTTGCCCTTGGCTGCTTGGTTGTTTGGCTGTTTTGGGAGCTGCTATGTTGTTTCAGCTCATTAATGAGTGTCCAAGTTCTTCCCCCTTCCCTTGGCCCTTCGGTTTCCTCCCTGGCTCCCCCTTCCCGTGACTGGTTCCTCCCCCTTGTGGCTGCCTATTCCGGTTCCCTGGGCTGCTGGTTCTGGTTCCCTGTGTGTCCGGTTCCTTCCCCCATGGCTGACTGTTCTGGTTCCCTTGGCTGCCTGTTCCGGTTCCCTTGGCTGAATGTTCTGGTTCCCTTGGCTTCCTGTTCCGGTTCCCTTGGCTGCCTGTTTTGGTTCCCTGTGGCTGCCTTTCTAGTTCCTGTGTGGCTCTTCGGGAGCCGCCTGCTGGCCTTCCTGATAGGTTCGGCTGGAATGATTTGGGGTTGTTTGGCTGCCTCTTTTTATCTATATATGTGATGTTTTGTAAAGAAAAAATATATGAGATAATGAAGATTTTTTGGACATTAATGCTAGACACTAAAAATTTCTACACCCACTACTCTGATATCTCATCTTTGTCCAACACCATCTTTACATCGACGACCAATGTGCTCTCAACATCGACGATAAACGCTCTCTTAACATTAACGCTCGATATTTAATGCATAACATCGATGCCAGGCTCTCAACAGCATTTTCATCTCCTCTCTCAATGATAGATAATCAGCATCGACACTCAACTCTTGACATCCTAATATTAATCAATTTAAGCACAAATTCTAGTTAAATGACCTATTATTTCTAAATTATTTTTAATATTATACTTATAACATTTTTATACACTATTTATAAAAACTATAATATTGTGTCCAACCCGTGTCCATGTCTTATATTTTCAATAATTGGCGTGTCTCGTGTCTGTGTCGTATCCGTGTTGCCATGTCCGTGTCTGTGCATCAGAGTGGCGTTGTCCTCAAAACCCTTAAGAACACACTCAATGAGTTAAACTTGGAATGAAAATGAATCAGAATAAGCTATTAATTATACATAGCAGAGAGATTCCCCATGTGGCCCACCTGGATAAAATGCAAGTCACATACACAATTCCAACTTATGAGACTGGAAACTAGCTCTGCATCATATGCACAAGCTAACAGAACGTGATTGATGATGAACTTAAAATGAAAGTCACGCACTTTTAAAGAACAACACATCCACATGAACAATTGCTACATTAGAACTTTATGCATCTCAAATACTCGTATTCGCGTGAATAGCTTTCAAGCAAAATAGAACAGTCCAATCTATAATAACCTTAATTTCACATTATTCAAGACCCCTTTATGACATGTAAATGATCCATATGAAATTTCTTACATACATAAAAATTTGTATGAGAGCGTTGTAGCGCTTTGCTGACGAGCGCAACGACGTTGCCCTCTCTATATTTTGAGTTCTAGATGTGAGAGTGCAGCGACACTGGGACCTGACGTTGCAACGCTGTCTTCTATGTTCTACAAGTAACTTGGGTGACTACTGTAACGTTGAAATCAAGAGCGCTACGGTGCTAGCACAATCAAAATGATTTTTAGTATAAAAATATCTCAACTCATTTTATAAAACCTCACCACCACCATCCCTCCCATTCATTTGCATGCATGGTCGGGTAAGGGGAGATAAGAGAAAGGAGAGAGAGAGAGAGAGAGAGAGAGAGAGAGAGAGAGAGAGAGAAGGAAGAGATAGAAGTGAGAAAGCAGGATTCAAGCCGGTATTTTTTATCGCTCCAGTTACAAAAAGTATTATGCTCATAATAGGTAAATTTATCCTACGACTATTTTGAGTGATTTCGATTTGCGTTATTTTTCTCTCCTCTGATTTGAAAAAAAATAAAATTTTCTCCTGATTTAAACGATTTCCACCATATAACTTTTGATATGTTGCAAATATTATTATTTTGAGCATTTTGGTTAGGGCATATTACAATGTCACCCAATAGTTTTTGTATATGTGTTAATTTGAACGAAATGAATAAATAAAAGCATATATAAAATGTGTAGAGCTAGTGCATTCAAATGTAGGCAAAAAATACATCACATATATAAAAGTATTGTTTATTATTCGACAAGCATTTTGGCATAATACATGCATTTTCATACGCACATTGGATTGATTTACATGTTATAATAATTGTAATAGATGTATACATGTAATTACTCTTATGTAATCTCTATGATTTGGCATGTATATGAAAGCAAAAAAAAACTGATTTAAAATGATTAACTAATTCAAATTGACTGGAAACATGTTATCCCATATAGAAAGAAGAGTCGATAGACATTCTTTTAAATAAGGTTTGTGATGTGATCCTAACGTATAAGAAAAGGGAGACATAAGGAGATTAATTGATACGATATGATACATCGACGGGCAGAAAGTGACGACTTCTTATATGAAAAAGATCTGGCTTGTGATTGAGAATGATATGACTAAATTTTATTTACAAAACTGATATAATTGAAACTGAATCCTATAGACTGGCCTTCAGGACTTGATATAGAAGAAACAACACAGAAGCCAGATGTCCTACCTTATAATATCACATGCATACACGATAGAATTGCATATGTATTGATAAAATAGAGCATGACGTGATAATTGCAGAAAAGATATGATATGACATGAACATGATACAAAACACGATTGATACAAGCACATGATAAGACAGATAAGGTCGATGCAAGAGCACATGATACATGACATTTATACATGTTATACATGAACAAAATACACATATATCATATAATATACATAGAAATAAATATAGAATACAAAGGCATAGTGATACTAGTTATTATATGATAGGCATAGTGATATATATGAGATGGTACATGGATAAAACAAAGGCATAAAATATAAATATGTATAGATTCATGCTTTCACCTGTTGCATTGTACTTGATATTGATATAGAAATGATCCTTTCTATGATTATTGTTCATTGGTTACTGAGTTAAATTGGTTGCATTGATTCCTAATATTCATATGAATTGATATTTGTTCATATTGTTTGTCACGAGTTCTTATTGTTACATATTCATACAAACATGATAAATGATTACAAACATATTATTTCTATTGTCGTATGTTGACTGTAGTTATAAGTTCAAATAACTTACTAGAGTCTAAGCTTATTTCTGGTTTACATATTTTTCAGGAAAGGGTAATAACACAATGGAGTGAGAATAATCCGGATTGTTACAATGATAAGTGTTTTACTTTGTTATTTTGTAGCTAGAAATGTTCTATATAGACTGAGGTGATAAGATTTTTGGTTATTATATATGATTTAGGGATAGAAATAAAAAATGTATATATTAATGTCCATAAGGTGAAATAAAATATTATTTTACCTGCTTTATTTTATATGTATGCTTAGTCGCTCTAACAAGTAATTAGAAGATAAAATATATAATTTTTCCAAATTAAATCTTAAGAATGTCACGTGTTGCACAGGTATGCCAAGTGACGCACAGATTAAGGAATCTGTACACACCTTATGATAAATAATGTCATGTTAAAAAAAAATGCACCCTATGCATAAAGATTTTCAAATAAAGCAGTGCACTTTGCGCATTGATCGCATGACTATTTTGAAACAATGTGTGTGAGGTATAAAATCATCAAAAATATTGTCCACGATTTCCCTAATTGCACTATGAATATATACTAATAAACATGCTAGCACACTAAGTGTGTTGAAGGTCGTGCAAGCATATAGGCGCATCACATAAGTGCATTAAAAAAGTGCAAGTGGGTCATCCAAGAGTACTATACAAACGCACCATAAAAAGTAAAAATGTGCTTTACAATGCCGCAAAGAATGAGCACAATATAAAACCCGATATTATAAGTATGAAATTTTTATTAATTAAAGATATCTTAAAACTCATTTTAAAGTTTAATGTTAATTTACTGTCAAGTTAGTATTAACAGTAATTACTAATACTAAAAGAAATAAGTAAATAGTAGTATTTACTATTAATGAAGTGTTAAGTAAATTAACTTAGATAAATTCATATTAAAAATTTGAATGGATGCTTTAATACGAGGTTTGTATAAGAGCAGTTATTGAGTGGGGTCCACTCCTTTCATAGGATGCTTTCATGGATGCTTTATCGGAATTCATGAAAGCAGTTACTGTGGAGTGTTTGGCACAGTGCAGACAACGGGACTATAGAGGAATTCGCATAAATTCATGTAGCAAGAGGCGGCACAATAAATGCAGAAATTCTTGTAACAAGAGGCGGCACGGTACAGGAATTATTGTAGCAGAGCTCGGCATAGTGGATTTCGGCACAATGCAGGCAACGACTGAAGGAAAAGCTGGGAAAACTGTAGCAATTAACAGTGAAGGAAAAATTCTAGAAAACTGTGCAAACTAATTGAAGGAACAGTGACTTTGGAGGAGTAAGAAATAAAGGAAAGTTGAGAGGAATAAGAAGAAGAACAAATAATATTGGAAGAAATGAGGTAAGAAATTATAAGATTTATTGTTATCTTTTAAATTTTCTAAAGTCAATAAAGTTCTAAAGAAGTTAATCCTAATTGTATTTTAGGATTTATCAAATATATGCAGAATGAAAGATTGGAGGTAAATTTTATATTAAGTATAAGTTGATGCTATACACTTTACTGAATAATAGATTTTCATATTTATAATATTAGAGAGGGATTGTGGATGACTTACAAGCGTAGAAGAGAAAGGGGTGGAGGATTGGAAGAGACGGCTTGTCAGGAAGGTAAGTTGTGTAAATTTAATTTATAAATGCAAAAATTATTAATTCTAGATATATTTATAATGTCATTTGAATGGTTTGAGAAATTAAATGTATTATGGAGATTCCAACAGTAAACATGAGAATACATTCAAGTATTAATGTAGAAGCAATTGCATATCCATACAAACAATTGAAGTTTGAAATATGAATAAAAATGATTGTTCAAATCTTTTCTTAGTTGGTAAGATGTTGAAAAGAATTTCAATTCTTTAGGTATTGCATATGAATTCTCTTCATGCAACAGATGCATGATTATAAAAATTATGGAATGTATATGACCATAATAAGCATGTATGAATTATGAATATGTAAAGTTGAGTGAATATCAATTTAAAGTAAAATTTGGCTATAAAATGATGTAAACTTACAATTGCAGGTGGTACAAAAGGGTCCTCATGTAAGACACTGCATTATAAGTGGGGCAAAAAGAACCCTAGAGATATGATACATGTATAGCATGTGGGGCAAAAGGGACCCCGTAGATACGATACATGCGTAGCATGTGGAGCAAAAGTGATCTCGAAAGAGGCAAAATAAACCTCTATGTAATTCAATGGTGATAATACTATATTTATCTGGGCTCCATTTAATATTTTTATAAAAGTGTAGTCAAATTTTTTAAAGACTAAAATTGATAATTAATATATACTTAGAGGAAATAAATGTTAATGTCAAATGTGATTTTATGAGGTTTTATAAATGATGTCAAGTTGTTTAAATTATGATTTTAATATTGTGAATTTAATTATACAATTTATCTGCTACTTGATTTACATAACTTATTGAGCTTCATAGCTCACCAGTTATTTCATACTGGTTGTTGTTACAAGTAAAGGAAAGAAAAAGATCCATGTAGAATAAACTATAAACTATTTTATTTTATATGTTAGTATTTAGCTCTGTTTGTAAGTCTACATTTGAGGTATGTAGACAGTTCAATGATGTATTAATTTGGATTTCTTTAGTGGCGCTATAAGTATTTCTTTGATATAATTAGAGTTATTAGATGCTTCAGTTTATATAAATATAAAGTTGTTAGATGTCTTATATAAATATTCAAATGATGAAAAGTATAATATGTTTAATGAGAAAAAATGTTATGTTTATGAGTGTGACAGTCTGCATATCAAACTACTAAAATAATTGAATTAGCATGTGGTCTGAACAAATACACTTAGCGCCTAAATTTGAGGTGCAAGATCGTTGCACGAATTAAAATAAAGAATAAATTTAAATTGTATTCATCTCGAATTATGTTATATGCCATCCTTGAAAAGCATGCAAGTACATCATGTGCATGTGCAAGTACATTATGCACATGCACATGCACTATGTAAATGTACTAAAAAAATAACATATCCATGTAGATCATTTCAGGGCCTCATCCAAATAAAAAATATAAAAGATCTAATAAAATTTGTACAAAACTCAAAATTTTCAAATGAAATATATAGCCTATTAAGCAAAATTTATCAATTCTCATGAGTTGTTTGTCAAGGGCGATAGATTTAAGAAAAACCTAAGCGCACAAAGAGAAAATATCTTGTCAAATGTATCACTATGATTTATTCTGAAATAATCTATTACCAACAAGGATATGGCACGTCTAACTAGTGGTCTTGTCATCAAAAGGCACCAAAGGTAAATAGTTACAACCAAAGCCCAATAATATGATAATTTCATCATAAAATTATATAATTGAATTACAGTCGCGACTAGAGACCCAAGTTCCTCAATAACCAAAAATTTTTTAGTAATGAATTATAGGGTATACCTGATACTAATAGGCACGAAGTCCTCTACTAGCTAAAATTGACTTAAATTTGCAGCCATGGATGAACATCCACCCTAAATCTAGAAGGTTATCTTAGATGACGCAGCCCATAGCTACCGAGAAGAATCCTTCAATTATATTGGCTCGACTATTGCACCTAAGTAGACCAAGCACCATGATAACCTGAGATAATTAAACCATGAGATCTTGATCGGTTCATCATTATTCCTCCACCATCTACTTAAATTTAAGGTGATTAAATCTCTTAATTCAAAACAAAATTTGGTGCTACCACTACAGGAAAACAAGCCATTATCGTCGGAATTTCCGGCGGAAATATATATGCCGGAAAAAACGACAGAAACACCGGCAAAATATTCAACGGTAAATGTGCGGCGGAAATTCCGACGGAATCTCCGCCGCTAACATACCGGCGGAAATACCGCCAGTGTTTCGCCGGAGTTTTTACTTTTCCGACGCATATACAATCGGTAATGACCGGCGGAATTATCGGCGTAATTTACGTCGGCTTATTTAAAGTCGACGAAACAATACCGACGTATAATCCGTCGATAATGTTACCGAAGGATTAATCGCCGGAAAAAATGCTGGTAATTGCCCTATTTCGACCCGTCTGCGTCTATTTGCTCATTTTGTTCGGCTTATGTTCGACTTCGCTCCTTCGACGACGACGTTCCTGTTCGACTTCGCTCCTTCGACAATGTTCCCTTCATTGTTCGACTTCTCTCCTTCGACGTTCCCTTCGATCGGAAACGGGAGCTCGCTTGCTGTGAAGGTAACTTTCTCCCTTTCGCGTGTTCGACGACGTTCCCTTCTTGGCGGATTGGAAGTTACGCAGGAGCTCGCTTGTTGTGAAGGTAACTTTCTCCCTTTTGCCCGTCATTGTTCGATTTGGCTCCTTAATTTGACGACGTTCCCTTCATGTTGGATAGGAAGTGGCAATGGGAGCTCGCTTGTTGTGAAGGCAATTTTCTCCCCTTCGCGCGTACGTGGCTGTTCGAGTTCGCTCCTTCCACGACGTTCCTTCGTTGTTCGACTTCGCTCCTTCGACGTTCCCTTCGATCGGAAACGGGAGCTCGCTTGCTGTGAAGGTAACTTTCTCCCTTTTGCGTGTTCGACGACGTTCCCTTCTTGGCGGATTGGAAGTTACGCAGGAGCTCGCTTGCTGCGAACGTAACTTTCTCCCTTTTGCCCGTCGTTGTTCGATTTGGCTCCTCAATTTGACGACGTTCCCTTCATGTTGGATAGGAAGTGGCAACGGGAGCTCGCTTGCTGTGAAGGCAATTTTCTCCCCTTCGCGCGTACGTGGTTGTTCGAGTTCGCTCCTTCGACAACGTTCCCTTCCTAGTTGGTGGAAGGTACATCCTATCCCTAAGTGTATGTTGTGCATTGGAGGATGCTTGTACCTAGATCTAATGTGAACTATTATAGAATAATGATACAATCCTAATCTTAGTAAGTGTATGTTGTGCATTCGAGGAGGCTTGTACCTTTAAAATCCTAAGAAAATTTAGTAAGGTATCCTGGCATACTGGACTTACATCTACCTATAGTGGAATGCGAGGTTATCTTTACATGAAATGACACAAGACATATACATAATAAGGTTCTTTGTTATCTTTAGGTCTTCAGATTTCGTAGGCCACGATCATCATCCCAACTTATATAAATTATAATGACAACACATCATAACTTGGTCCCCACTATGAACCAAACGAGCACGTCCTAATTCCTAACGGGCTGCCATAAATTTGAATTTATGTTCCCCCCATTTATTTATAGGCCTATATAATCATGGGCACCTAAAGGAAATTGAATTAGTAATAAGTACACAAATAGTTATAACTTATGGTATTTATCTGACCATCACTAGATCATCATATCACCATAAGAATCAACTACTCAAACCATAATCGATTATATCTATCTGACGTATTTTTCTTCAATAAATGTTACAACATTATCTAATATATCCATATTATATGTAAGCTATATTATGGATATTAGAACTCAAAGAAGTTGGATGTATAATCGATTGGCGTAAGGACGAAAGACATTAACCGATGAGTTCATTGGAGGGGTGAATATTTTCATTCAGACAGCTTCTCAACTGCCCAGCTACATCTCAGATGGAATGTTTCGTTGCCCATATTCTAAATATAAAAATCAGGTGCACCTAAGCCCAGATGACATAACTGTTAATCTATATTGTCGAGACTTCATGCTAGAATATTAGTATTAGACTTCTCATGGTGAGTATGAACTACATTTCGATTCTCGATGTGGCCCATCGACAAGTGCTACTATAGATGAGGAAGAAAATATGCGACCTACTCTTGAGGATTTAATTTATGATGCAAGTGAAGCACATTTTAAACAATATACAGAAGTTAATCTTGAGTCACCTAATAAAGAAGCACAAAATTTTTATGATTTATTGCATGCTTCCCAACAACCAATATAGAAGGGGTACACCACTCACTCAGAGTTATCTGTTGCTGTTAAGATGTTAAGCATCAAGGCAAAATATAATATCCCCCGTGAATGTTTTAATCAATTCATTGGACTGCTCAAAGAAACCAATCCGATAGATAACATAATTCCAACAGATTTATATCGAACTAAGAAGTTGATTTTCAAGCTTCGTTTGACATGCAGAAAGATAGATTGTTGTGTCAATGGATGCATGTTACTCTATAAAGATGATCAATCAGATATTGTATGTCGTTATTGTAACGCACCAAGATTTAAACCAAAATCTGTCACGAAAAGAAAGCTGAAGGAAGTACCACCCAGTAGGTTATTTTACTTACCCATAATTCCTAGACTGCAACGGTTATAAGCATCTATAAGATCTGCTGCACATATGAGATGGCATAAAGAACATATCTCACAAGAATGTTTTATTACGCATCCGTCAGAAGCATATGCTTGGAAACACTTTGATCGTACAAATCTCACATTCGCCTCAGAATCAAGAAATGTAAGATTAAGTTTATGTGCAGATTAGAATATGTTTTATAATATACTCTTGTGGACATCTGCATCAGCTGAGGAGAAAACAAGTTATGAGCTTTGTTGATGATACTCTTATTGTTTAAGTTTATTGTGTACATGTTTATTTATTTGTTGTTTGGACATGTTTTATAATGTTATTGATCAGAAGTTGAGGCCTTGAATGTATACATTGTTGTATTTCTTTTGTATGCGAGTTTAATTGTGGAAATCAGGTTTTAAAGGGAAGAAGGTTATTTTTTTTGTTTATGCTACAGGTTTCCGGCGGATTTTCTGCCGAAAACTATGACGATAATACGATACGGCGTCCTTTCCGGCGGATTTTGCGCCGGATATTTCCGGCGGCGATTGCGACGGTAAGGTACGACGGTAATGGGCGTCGTCTTTCTTGCGACGGAATATCTGCAGTATTTCCGGCGAAATATTTCAGCCGGAAATACCGGCGGATAATACGCCGGAATGTGGCAACATAAACAACGTCGTTTTTTCTAAAGTTTCCGCCGGAGATACGCCGGAAACGCCGCCAGAAATATTTCCTGCGGAATTATTCCGCCGGTTATATCTTTCGGACGTGTTATTTACCGTCAGATCCTTTTTCGTCGGAAATGCGCCGGAAATCTGAAATTTCGGGCGTATTTTCATTATTACCGATGGATTTCATCCGCCGGTAACAATGAATTTTCATATAGTGTACTATATGCTCAGCACTTGGTGCTTATCAAACAAGTAACCTTAATCGAAAGTTTATTCTCTTCCTAAGAGAGATAATTAACTATAAGGGCTTGCACCCATAAAAATTTGAAACCGAATCACAAAGTCATCATAGGAGAGCGAAATATTTGGGTAGGGTCTTATCTGCAACCTAATTTGCCTTCTAAACATTTGACCCGAAAACACTAACTCTCTCAGCAGAGCTAGGCACGAATTTGTGAAGCCCATAATACCCAAGTAACGTTTTAATTCTAGTTTGATTAGAAATATTATATTCTAATTTTAAACCAATAACGTGGATTTCTTCACTCCATATTAGCAAGTATAAAAATAATTTTATTAATTTTAATTATCTTCTATTTCCAAGGATTATGAATATCAGCTGTTAGACAAGAATAATGATTGTAACATTGGTTCTTCAATAGTATAGTAGTCACCAAAACGTAATCATCTCTTTTTGTGCCCATGCAAGATAGAAAATGAGAAACATATATCCCATGTGCACAACTCTCCCGCCCAACCCAGAAGTCTGTAAAGATTATTATGATATGTGAAAAGAGTGTATCAATTAATATTTAAAAAAAAAACAATTTGACTAACAAATAGCAGTGGAGAGATAATCATTCTATAGAAAACCTCTATACACAGGCTTAATTTAGATATGGTTACAGTGTATAACTGTATACTCATCCACTTTCATATTTGTCTGTGCACAGGACCATGCAAATCTCTAGCACTACAAGCAAACCCTCAACCAATTGGACAAAAACCACAAACTGCAGCAGCCATAAACTTAAAAAATGAAGCCTTCAAAAACTAAATTTTCAATTCATATAGGCTCAGTTAAAGGATGTAATTTCCTATTTCATCAAACCTTCAAGAAGTACCATGGAGAACAAGTATTTGATACAATACAATATTTAGACTAATCTAGGAATGAAATAAGAAAAGGGGTCCACACCAAAAATTAGGTGTTATTGAGTTATAGAGTTAGGTTTTATTTACATTTTAGTGGATAAATTAGGTGTTATTGGATTTTTATGCTTTGATGATATTACTGACAAACAACTATTATTGAGACCATGCTTATACTTATTGGAATTGCTTTTAAATATATCAATTCACACAAACATGTTGGATTATTGTTGATTTTCTTCTAGGCCCGATGGGCAAGCTATGCCACTTCCAGACCTAAAGTGTGATATTATGATATACAGCGCTCCATGAACAACAAACAAGTACCTAGTTTTCCCTCACTCGAAAAATAGAAGCAAACAAAACACAAGCCAAGCGACTAGGTTTGTAAGTAACAATAGAAAAGCTATTTCAGGGCCTCATAAGTCAATCATGGACATCAAATAATAGTGTGGAAATTATCAAAGGTATGCTCATCGATCTTTGTCATTACTAAAACAAACAAATAGTTTTCATATGACCTATCATCATAAACATTATCACATTTGTATGTTACTAATATATTAATGATTGAAACTAGAATGCAAGCCTGTGTGGGGAATTTAGTAGAGGCTAGTAATAGCAAACCTCCATTGTCCAATAATACTGATAGATGTCATCAACATAATCAACTACCTCCAGTGGGTTGGTGATATCATCAATATTTGCGAGCAAATCATTTTTCATCAGACTATCACAACCTCTCCTTATCTGCTGATAAAATACTAAACATGAGCATTAAAGAGCTAAAAGAAATTTAGGATAGACAAATTAAGAATCACTACGTAGATAGACATCTGAGATCATACCACTAATGACAATGTATAAGATTTTCGACGGTTGCTCTTGAATCCTGAGATAGATGCCTTGCTCGCCGTATCATTCATGTAGTTGCTACCATTAGAGTGAGAAGCAAGTTCTTCTGAAACCATTGAATTTTCATGATTGCTGTGTGTGCCTAGTTCTTCAAGCTCCTTGTTTTTTGAATTTCCATTTGTTTCGAACTTGCTAGTAATAGATGTTTTTCTTGCCATAACAGCTCTTCGAAGTTTGGAAGTACTCTGCATAAAGATTAATGCATTCAAAGTAAAGGAAGGTTCACTAATGCCGAAAGAAATAGCACAACATCAACAGCTCAAATATCTTTAAATAGAACCTTAAATGCTGAACGTAAACCTTACAAAAAGTTTTTTTTGTTTTTTAAACAATGAGATGATGAGCATCTGATAAAGCATATGATAAAGTTCCAAGAGAAGTGCTATGGAGAGTTCTTGAAAAGAAAGAAGTTAATAACGCTTATATTCAAATCATTAAAGATATGTATGCAGGAGCTATTACTTGTGTTCAAACACAAGGTGGTTTGACCAAGTATTTTCCTATTTCGGTTGGATTACACCAAGGATCAGCCTTAAGCCCATATCTTTTTGCTTTAGTCATTGATGTTCTCACTAGGCATTTGCAAGAGGATGTACCTTGGTGTATGCTTTTTGCTGATGATATTCTTCTTGTTGATAAGACTAGAGAGGGAGTTGAAGGTAAACTAGAATTGTGGAGGTCAACCTTAGAGTCTAAAGGTTTTCGCTTGAGTAGATCTAAAACGGAATATATGGAGTGTAATTTTAGTAATAATAGACCTAGTGAGGGCATTGTGACTTTGGCCGATCAAGTCATTAATAAGAGTACACGTTTTAGATATCTTGGATCTATTGTTCAGAGTGATGGTGATATAGATGGGGATATTATCAGCAGAATCCAAGTTGGATGGTTGAAGTGGAGGAATGCATCAGGCTTATTGTGTGATAGAAAAGTACCCCTCAAACTTAAGGGAAAATTCTATAAGATGGTGGTGAGACCTGCAATGCTTTATGGTGCTGAATGTTGGCCATTAAAAGAGAAGCATAATTCTAAGTTAAGTGTTGCAGAGATGAGGATGCTCAGGTGGATGAGTGGCTTTACCCTTAGAGATAGGATACGAAATGAGCATATTCGTGAAAAGGTTGGAGTAGCTCCAGTGGAAGATAAGATTAGAGAGAGTCGCCTTAGATGGTTTGGTCACGTAAAACGGCGGCCTCCCGATGACCCGGTTAGGAAAGTAGAGGTCTTAGATTTGACTTATGTTAAGAAAGGTAGAGGTAGACCTAAAAAGACTTGGTTAGAAAATATTAGAAATGATCTTTCTTTATTAGATTTAAACGAGAATTTGACTTTTAATAGGACACAATGGAGAAAAAGGATTCATGTAGCCGACCCCACGTAGTGGGATAAAGGCTTGATGTTGTTGTTGTTGTTGTAATGAGATGATGAGCATCAAATTTAAACACAATATCAACAAAAACCCAGCCAAATTTAAGAATTCAGTGTAGTTCCTGTAATCAAATAATTACGAAAGTCGGTGCATTTTCAATAGGCTAAAAATGCATAGTGCTAAAAAGGGTTGAAGACTTGGAAGTCACGTAATACTTCACAAAAAGCTGAAAGCTGAATGAGAATTATGTAGATATAAAAGGTAAAATGCAATTTATTAAAAGAACAATAACAAGCTCCAAATAGCCTAAATACTGAAGCTATAGCTTGTTAAAAAAATGAGTATTGGGTAGGATGCTTATAATTTCATTATCAAATAAAACTTTGATATTTAATCATATTATCGGTATCAGGATACAACAGGATTCTAATATGGAATTAAGCTCAACAAAATCACAAGGGCCCATTTATTGTTTGAATTTAAAATACTTTTTGAAGTAGTCAAACCATAGACTTCCCATTTTGAATATAGATAATGAATTATAGAAAACAATGAAATTTGCTAAATTCTATCATTTGGTTGAATGTAATATGAAATCAACAGATTTTTATCTTCAGAAACCATCTCAAATGCAATGATTTTTTTTCACAGAAAATAAGTTTAAAAAGAATAATCATTGTCTAAGAACATGCTCTAAATTTACAGGCAGTCAAGTGGACCCTAAAGGCAATATAATCTATGATTACCTGTTGTGAATAATCATTATTTAAGCAAAAAGTTAGAGGCTTAGTTTCACCTCTAATCTATGAATTGTTTCAAAGTATATTAATAATGTGGTAAATTGATAGTCAGCTTGTGTGGAGTATGCTTAAGTTAAATAAAAGAGGGTAACATTTAACAAAAGAAGTTTTAGATTTCTTGGCGAAGCACACATGAAGAAAGCACAAGATTTGTGAAGAAGCACCAGAACAACTGATTGAAAGAATTGAAGACTTTCAACATTCATTCGTACGTCTATTTTTTTCTCTATATATTATGACGGTGTGTTTATATTTGGTTGTTACTCTCACACATGCTTACCAGCTCCTTTAAAACGTTGTGTATGTTTTAGTACATTTAGGTCCATGTAGCTCAAGCGCCAGTTTTTTTAACGGATACAAACAGGCTTTACATTGGCTATGTGATTTAAACCCTCAATACATAACAAACCTATCCTATCCCCACCAAACCAACTTGACTTATTCTATAAGTTGCAACATGCATATTTTAAAATTGTTTCCTCATTTTGACTTTTCGGAGGAATCATCCATCCATCCTATTTGGATTACATTTCCTCGACATTATTTATTATTTTAACAAATCAATTTTATATTCTTTGGTTCTATATTTGACACGTCTTTGCTAGTGGCTACTACTATTGTTCGACTTTCTCGACTTTATGTGACCAAAATTTTCATTTAGATGTTACTTCTCCATTCGAAAAGGAGGTTTAATTTAGATGTTACAAAGATGATCGTTACATCATTTGTAAGCATTGCCATTATAAAACCCGGCTAAACCGGCTTAGTCGAACCGGTTAAGTTGAAACCTTGGGAGCAGGCCATCGTCCAAGCAATGCAGTCAACCAAACCGCACCCAATGAAGCGTGCAAGCAAACGAGAGGGCGTGAGCACGAGAGGGCGTGAGCAGAACCGACACTACTCTAATATCAACAAGAATATGCAAAACCTCAAATTGATTGATCATGGTGCAAATGACAATGGCATCATCATAGATTTTTCAGTAGAAAGGGAGATCATTGTGATAGGAGATAGTAAGAGTAGAAGAAGAAAGTACCTCAAATTCAATGACTCTCCTTGGGCTACATTGTCAAGCAACTATAGGATCAACTTTGTTAGTGATAGCCTGCATGGTTATGATTATCTGAACAACCTTCAAGGCTATGGCACATGTAGTTGCTATTGTTGCTCTGCAATAGGTCACTTGTCCTTGCGACGATGAGCAAGGAACTATGTTAAATGTCCTTTCTTAATTAACTTCTCCATAAGGGCTTTTAAGTCTCAGCAATCCCATGGCCATGGTCATTTTGGCATAGGCAAAATTTGGATTTATCTCATCTCCCCAACACCCTTCTTCAATAGAATAGATCATTACTGGGATGATCATCACTACAACAATAGAGATAGGTTGAGAGGAGTAAGACGAGCTTATAGAGAGTTATTAAGAACAGCGGGAAGGTATGACTTCTTCGCCTTCTCATAAAAGAAGTGGTGCTGTTGTTGATAGTTCTCTCGTTGAGAGAAGAAAATCATCGAGTATTTGTTCTTTGGGTAAGCAAAGACATATCATGCATGGTTCTCTTTGAACAACCTTTTCTTGATAAGAAAAAATGAGATAGATTTAAGAGTTTTATTAGTTTCTTAAATGAATTCTTAAGCACTAACAAACTTAGTTGTCTTTCTAAGAACTCTTCTATGATGGCAGGAGGATTATTAACAGCAAAAAAATTGAATTCCCAAGCTAAGGCCCCAAAACAAAGGCAATCTTGGCGACAAATTTGTCATCATCAGCCACAACATGACTAGCCCTAGTGAATCAATCAACCTAAATAGGGAGACTTTCACCTTTATTTTGCTTCAAGCAAAAGAGGGAATGGGGGTCTTGAGGGGTTGCTTGGAAACATAGAATTGGGAGAGAAACTACTATGAAAGCTCCTTGAATGAGTAGAGATGTTGCTTATAGAGAGAGAATAGAACTAGCTATGTGCGGCATCTTTGAAGGTGGTGGCAAAGAGATAGCACTTCACAGTGTCAGAGATGTTGGATAGAAAAATAATGTTCTTGAAGGTATTTAGGTGGTTAGAGGAATCGGTAGTGCTTTTGTATGTCTCGAGCTAGGACTTCCAAATTTTCGAAGGAACTACTTCCTTGAGGATCTCCGAGGAGAAGGGATTGATGAAAAAAGGGCATATAAATAGCATAACAACTGACAGTTAAAACAAGGACTAAGGGAACATTATATTATAATTTGCATTAATATAAGAAAAATATTTAAAGAACATTAATTCCTATAAATCTAAAGCACAATTACTAAATAAAAAATTTATATATATCATCATCAATCAGATAATCAAGAGATTTAGGAAAATTTCTGTCATCAACTTGGCATAATTTATAATGCATCTCATAAAAGGAGTTGTGCAAGACTCGTACAAGACCATTTTAAGTAGCAATTTAATGAAAATATTAGATCTCAAACAGAACTTTGCAAACTTCCTTACTATCATACGGAAAGGAGCTTGATTTTACGAAAATTAAAATAAACTAAAAAAACATAAATACAATTTGTGTCCTCCTATGTAAAGTGTGTGCAAATGTACTACCCTCATCATATGCTGCATTATTAAAAGAAACACTTTGTGGTTTCATGCCAAGCTTGCCAAGGTAGTATCAATTTCCAGTGTTTATCTAATGATTATAGGTTACCAACATAAACATGATCAATATTATATAATGTATAGGATTATACAAAATGAAAATCGTAAAGTGATTTTGAAAAAGCAGACAATATGTAAAATTACATAGGACGGATCTAGAACCAACAAGATCACAATATTGATTTTATTCAAGATATATCACATACCACAGCAGGTTTTCTTGTTGTAGAAGCTTTATTATTAACCTTTTGAGCTCCCACTACTAACCTAAAGCAAAATAAATGCAAGTTATGATTATAAAGTATCAACTTAAAGTTAAAATTTAATTTGTTTTTTGAAAGCTTTCTACCTTGTTTGAGGGAGTGGGAGTTTTCCGGCATGAATCTTTCTGAGAAAACAAGAAAAGAAAAAGTACAGTGTAACTTTTAGATTAGCTTCTCTATTTTAGTAGGACAAACAAAATGAGATAAATAAAAATTTAGGAGGGGAAAATAATTTATTTAAGAAATAATGGAGCAAGATTTAATAAAATTCCATCATTATTAAAGTACAAAATTCCAATCATGATTCACATAGTTATTTTCCAAAAATATAGAAAATAAGATATGCCAATGTTCTACTTGCCTTACTTTAGAATCAATATCTGGGATCTCAATTTGATTCTCCATAGAAACACGTGCTTCACCCACCGTTTTTCTCCTTGCTTTACCAGTTTTATAAAAAATGTATTCAATTTTAGTTCGGAAGCAAGATAAAGAAAATAAATAAGGGAAAAATAGCTAAGAAGGCTCACAGCTTGGAAAACCTTTTCTAGACATTCATAAAAGTGACAAAAGAAGGACATAAACTAAAGCTTACTAGGTAATTTGAGTCTCCCAGAAATCTGTGCAGAACTTTTGGGATTCCCCTGCAACAAAATGAGAAGCAAACAATGAAACTTAATTCTGTATAATTCCAACTACTGCAATGGCTATGTCACCCTTTATTACATTTATTTCTCCATAAAGGATTTATTTATTATTATTTATTATTTCAAATCAAACATTTGGTTTGTGGTTATAATTATAGACAACATAATGAAGCATATGATGATAAATATAATTTTCTCATCATAAAAAGGGCCCAATCTGAAAGTTTTACGAAACGCTATATGCTTATCAGTATTTTTTATAAGAAGATTCTTTGATAAGTACTAATGATCCAATACTGCATACTGCGCAATGTCTGAAAGTGAGGAGTAACCTCACCATCAACAATGGAATGGTACATAACATGCCACAACATGCACATTTGCATTTCTGGCGGGGAAAAGCTAATGATTTTGTGAAAGAAATCAAAATGATTATATATAGACTAAAATTATGTGTCTTATAAATAATTTCATCATTTGCCAGCACGACTATTGGCAGGGCTCATTTTAATTTCTGGTGTAAGTGGCAATATATTTCAGAAGCATGCACACATGTTTTTTAACTTTGTTTTTGAAGGACTAGTCACATAAACTCTAACAAAATATCAATTCTTATACGAATACCATATATTTTTTCCAGAGATCTTGGCACTGACAACCTTTCTACTTCATGTTTTTTACCTGAGCCATAGACCAACATAAAGTATCTCAAATGCTTATGTAACATATACACAAAATTATTTTAATCCATTTTGAGATCAGATCTTTTCCATGTTGCACAAGCAAAAGTCTAAATGCATGCCCATAATTATAGACTGCTAATATCGTTTTATGTTTGTGCATTCACATATAAATACATTTAAAGGTCTGTGTATCTGATGGTTTTTGCTCGTACTTTGATTTTCACATATGATTCTTTTCTTAAAACAAACTTATTAATGGAGATATAAATTAAAGTTTTTGAGTTTTGAAGAAAAAGTGGAGTCTCAAAATCACATACCCTCATGGACATAGTTGATGACACATCAGCAACCATGATGCCTCTAGCCAATGAAAACCTGAAATAATGAGCAACAATCAAACTAGAAGTAAAAAGAAATAAATGAAAAGTAGTGAAGGAAAAAGCATGTGAAATTATACAAGCACCCATTTGCATTTCTTCCACTACAAATCATCAAGTAGGAAATGATGTTTAACACAAAAATTCTGGCTAAATCCTATCATAAAGATGAGTCAACATTATTTCTAATATATTTAGTAACCTTCCATAACCTCGGGAGACATTACTTTGGTCCAATGATGGCTTCTTGGATCCTTCAAATTTGTCCCTCCAGTTTCTGGGAAGAAGAAACAAGTAGATCAGCTGCTTAAAATTTAAAAAAAAGTTTGAAAAAATAATAAAAATAACAATTAAACTATCTTCTAGAAATATAATTACAGATTTTTTGGTTTATAGCTTAACTGATTTGAGTGTTGTTGGATCCTTCCGTTGTTTAAATTGTCAATATCAGCCAAAGCTTTCCTTCCATTCTTCATCCTCCCCTTCCATTATTAAAATAGCAGAAGTTCAACTAAACGGGAAATTTCATCACAAATACCATAAAATAGTAAGCAAAAAATTTGTAATCACCATGTCATTTTCTGTATCAGTTTGACCAATGAACTTGGTAGAAGCATTAACCAACACAGGCTTCCTGAATCACGCAAAAAACAATAGAACATATCCAGATAAAAAAAAGGTAGTCAAATAAATTTGCTGATGAAATGGCTTAAGGGTTACTGTGGCAGTGAAACTCTTCCAAGCGCATCCCTATTAAAGATAACAAAACCCCTAAGAAGTTAGTGAGTGAAAATTCCTCTTGATAAAAGAAGGCAGAGGGCAGGCTAACCAAATACCTGGGGGGCTTAGCCATCGATACAAAGTTCTCTGTTCTTACACGTTCGCTTCCTTGCCCCTTGAAATTTCGTTCTAATAAACAAAACTATTATATTAAAGCCCGGAAACCGTGAGAAGAGAACAAAGTTAGTGTTGTACCTTTTTTGTAGGTCTTAGACTCATCTAGGATTCGGAATCCGCCGGCTGCTCTGCCCTAGTTCAGTAAAATGGATTAGTTTATAGAGAGCACCGAAGGAAAGAATAAGACCAAGTAGAAGAAGGGTTTCGCCGACTACCTTCGGGGCCACCATTCTTCTGCTCTTTCCGACGATCGCTTTCCGAATGGAGAGAGAGAGAGGGAGAGCGAGACTGAGAACGAGTGAGTCGAATTGGAAAATAGAGCAGAAGCGCGAGTTCAAACTGTCCTATAAAACCATGAAAATGCCACGCTTCTGTGGTTTCACAAATAATCGGCCGGCTGCTCTGCCCTAGTTCAGTAAAATGGATGAGTTTATAGAGAGCACCGAAGGAAAGAATAAGACGAAGTAGAAGAAGGGTTTCGCCGACTACCTTCGGGGCCACCGTTCTTCTGCTCTTTCCGACGATCGCTTTCCGAATGGAGAGAGAGAGAGAGGACGAGCGAGACTGAGAACGAGTGAGTCGAATTTGAAAAAAGAGCAGACGCGCGAGTTCAAACTTTCCTATAAAACCATGAAAATGTCACGCTTATGTGGTTTCACAAATAATACGATTTTCTTACATACATAATATAATTTTTTTATTTATTTATATATGTTTAATCACTATTTTTTAATATTTACGTTATTATGTATAGATTATATTAATGCCTAAATTTCATATGAATAAAATTGTATATTTTATTTTAAATGAGTTAATATTAGTAATATTTTAAGAGATTTCAGTGTTATATAAATAAATATATAATTAAAGTTTTAGGTATATTAATGGAGTTTGACTAATTCTATCCAAAAATTATACTAAAGCCTATCATCTTTATAAATGTCGACGTTCGTTATCATCAATGTTACATGCTCGAAATTTTGAGTCGGTATAGTGTATATTTTATATCTCAGCATTGTTCAATAATTCAGCACGCATATATAAAAGTATTAAGATCATAAATTTTTTTTGTGAAAAAATCAAAAAGGGAAAAAATAATGGGTACTGGTCCAATTAAAAAATTCAAGTGATACAATAATCCTCATTTATTTACTATTGAAGAAGATGGAGATTAAATATGTATCTGATTTTTTAGAGGCATATTACAAAAATGAAATGTCCACAAATTCAACAACAGGGTTAAATCTTATCAATATTCTGGATATGGTGTTAATTTCTGATGTTGATCATAAGCAGCGACGATGGTTATAGTGACAACAGCTGGTGTTGGTCGCCACAGTGATGACTAGAAAATGCAAGAGATCACTCGTAGTTCTCTCTTTATTCTTTCTCATTTCTTCGTGTGATGAATGAGGCTCTATTTATATATTTTTTGGGATGCGTATTTTGGTAATTTAAACTAGAATCCAAAACAATCATTCGTATTGCTCCTATTAATTATCTTGATCATGAAGCGTTTATTGGGCATTTCAATACCTTCATGATGTCAGAATTGAGTGATCTTGGACTTTTTGGATTCATCTCATCGAGCCGCTCGATTCGACTATTTGCATGTATAATTTAGAAATTATTTGGTCATCCAATTAATGCTTTAAAATTTTCAAATATACATTAAGTTATTGATTTGAGCCCGTTTGGGCTTGGATTTGACTGATTTTAGTGTCGGTGGATTCATCTTATTGAAACTTTCATTTTTACTATAAGTTTGCTGAGATTGGAGTTTGGATGGTCCCAATTTTAATTTTGAAAGTTTCCAATTCAATTATGCCTTTAGATTCATGCATGATGAATGTGATTTTTTGTGATGTATCAATCACTAATGTTAATGCCTACTACCTTGGCAAATGATCTTCTCTTTATATTGAGAACGGCTTAGTGCTTTTAATGAAAATTATGAAATCTCAAAGCTTCGCTTACTTCCACCACAAAATTCAACTTCTGTAGTTCACATCAAATATATTGTAAATAAAAGTAAATCATTTGTAATATATTTATATAATATAATATTACATAAATATTATATTATAATAAATATTCCATAATGAATGTTGCGGGCTAGAATATACGCGGCGGTAGAGTATTAATCCTACATCTTAGCATTGCACGAATATCCAGCTCACACACAGAGAACACAAGATTTTTACGTGGAAAACCCTGAAAAGGGGAAAAACCACGGGGCCTGGCCCAGTTGAAATGATTCCACTAGAACTTGAGCAGATTACAGGGGACTAACTCGCCTCCAAGGGCGATCAGATTACAAGTATCACCCGTAGGGTGAAAGTTAGAGGCTTTTGAAGGCCTAAGGTCGCGCTGGCAGAACTTCGGGGTCTCCCGATGGTCTGGCAGAATTTCGGTTCCTAGGTAGTTGTCGGGCAGAAGTGAGGACGTTAGATGGTGGTCTGGCGAAGAGCAGGGCCTCAGGTGGTGGTCCGACAGAGTACAGGGCCTCAGGTGGTGGTCCGGTAGAGTGCAGGGCCTCAGGTGATGGTCCGGCGAAGAGCAGGGCCTCAGGTGGTGGTCCGGTAGAGTACAGGGCCTCAGGTGATGGTCCGGCGAAGAGCAGGGCCTCAGGTGGTGGTCCGGCGAAGAGCAGGGCCTCAGGTGGTGGTCCGGCGAAGTGCAGGGCCTCAGATGGTGGTCCGGCGAAGTGCAGGGCCTCAGGTGGTGGTCCGGCGAAGTGCAGGGCCTCATGTGGTGCTCCGACGAAGAGCAGGGCCTCAGGTGGTGGTCCGGCGGAACTCCAACGTCAGGCGGTGGTCCGGCGAAACTCCGGCGTCATGCGGTGGTCCGGCGAAACTCCGGCGGTGGTCGAGGAGGAGCAAGGGGGCAAGAGCTCTCTCTTTTTCTCCTTAGGATTAGGTCTCTTTTTTAAGAGGAGAGGGGGCTCTATTTATATATTTTCGTGAGTGGCATGGCCCGTAAATATGTAGAAGGTCAAGGGTAGTTAGGGAGTGGTTTGAATGGATGGCCGATGTTGAATCCCTTGATCATGGACCGTTTGTTGGACATTTGAAGGTCTTAATGATGTCAAAATTTGGCGATCTTGAGCTCGTTGGATTCGTCTCGTCGAGACGCTCGATTCAACTATAAGTATGTCACATTTGGAGACCGTTTGGTAATCCAAATTATGTTTTGAACCTTTGAATAGCATTTCAGACCCTTGCTTTGGACCCATTTGGGCTCGGATTGGGTCGAATTTGGTGTCGTTGGGTTTGTATTTTTGAGATGCTCAGTTTGACTATAAGTTTGCTGAAATCGGAGTTCGGATGGTGCAAAATTTAATTTTTGAAGTTTCCAACTTGATTTTGCCTCGAGATTCGTGCCCGATCAAAATAAATTTTTGAGGATGTATCAGTTGCCCCCTATTTTCAGACGTCGAAGCTCCATAAGTCCGAAAATACATTTTAAAACATTTAAAATTAGTCAAATCGTAAAAAGTGCCGAAAAATTACGTTCCAAAATATATAAATTTGCTCAAACTTAGTCATAGTGGCCCCAATGAGCTTCGAAAGTGTCAAAATTGAGTCCGGAACGCCGAAAAATGTGTCCGGAGACCCAAAAAATGTTCAATTTAAACTGTTGGGCATGAAAATCAAGCCCGGAACTTTTTGCTACAGTACCTGTTAGCTACAGTAACGTCTTGCTACATTGCCACCATATACCGTAACAGTTTTCCCTATTAATCATTATCGGTTGCTACAGTAACCGTTACCTACAGTTGCGGTTGCTACAGTACCGTTCGCTACAGTACGGTTGCTAAAGTAACCACGCCAAATTTTTTTTTTTTTTTTTTCATAACCAACTTAACTCCCCCAACTTCCCCCTACTACTATTAATAGCCCCATAGGGGGTATGAGTTTCTTGCCCCTTCTCTTCTCTTCTCCCCCTCCTCTTTCACGTGAGGCCTTCCCCTGGCCCTGCACAGGCGGTATCCCCTGTCCAGGCCAGGGCCCCTCTCTGCAAGAAAGAGGTTCCTCCCCCTCTGCCCTTCTTCCCTTCTGCCCTCTCTTCTTTCATTTGAGGCCTTCCCCTGGCCCTACACAGGCGGTATCCCCTGTTCAGGCCAGAGCCCCTCTCTGCAAGAAGGAGGTTCTCTCCCTTTCTCTTCATTTCTTCCCTCATGATGAGGCATTCCCCTAGTCCTGTTCAGGTCTAGGGCCGCTCACTGAGCATGAGTCTTCCTCTTCTTCTTCTTGAGATCTTGTGGAGGTCCGATGTCGGGCAGAAGTACAGTGTCGCGTAGGAGTCTGACGAAAGTTCGTTGACGAGTAGAAATTCAGTGTCGGGTGGAAACCCAATGAAAGTCCGTTGACGGGCAGAAGTCCGACAACTGGTAGAAATTCAGCGTCGGGTGAAAACCCAATGAAAGTCCGGCGACGAGCAGAAGTCCGGCGTCAGGTAGAAGTACGGCGTCGGGTAGAATTCTGACAAGAGTCCCACGGCGGGTAGAAATCCAGTGACAGTAGGTAGCTGAGTATCAGGTATAATTCCGACAAAAATCCCGCGACGGGCAGAAGTGCGTCGTCGGGTAGAAGTCTGATAAGGGTCCGGCGACGGGCAGAAGTCCGGTGTCGGGTAGAAGTTCAGCGTCGGGTTAAACTCCGACGAGGGTCTTGCGACGGGCAGAAGTCCGGCGTCGAGTAGAAGTTCAACGTCGGGTTAAACTCCGACGAGGGTCCGGCGATGGGTAGAAGTCCGACGTCGAGTAGAAGTTCAGCGTTGGGTTAAATTCCGACAAGGGTCCGACGACGGGCAGAAGTCCGACGTCAAGTAGAAGTACGGCATCGAGTAGAAGTCCGACAGGGGTCCTCTGACTGGCAGAAGTCTGGAGTCGGGTAGAAGTTCCGCGTAAGGTAGAAGTTCGACGAGGGTCTGGCGACGGGCAGAAGTCTGGCGTCAGGTAGAAGTTTCGCGTCGGGTAGAAGTCCGACGAGGGCCTGGCGACGGGCAGAAGTCTGGCGTCGGGTAGAAGTTCCGCGTCAGGTAGAAGTCCGACGAGGGTCCGGCGACGGGCAGGAGTCCTTCAACGGGAGGAAGCTCGACATCGGGCAGAAGTCTGACGAATGTCCCATGACGGGTAGAAGTCCAATAACGGGAGGAAGCTTGGCGTCGGGCAGAAGTCCGACGAAAGTCCCGCGACGGGCAGAAGTACTTCAACGGGAGGTAGCTCGGTGTCGGACAAAAGTTCGACGAATGTGCCGTGACAGGTAGAAGTCTTATAACAGGAGGAAGCTCGGCGTCGGGCAGAAGTCCGACGAAAGTCCCGCGACAGGTAGAAGTGCTTTAACGGGAGGAAGCTCGGCGTCGAGTAGAAGTCCGACGAAAGTCCCACGACTGGCAGAAGTCTTTTAACGGGAGGAAGCTCAGCGTCGGGCAGAAGTCCGACAAAAGTCCCGAGAAGAAGTCCAGCAATTGGAGGAAACTCGACGTCTGGTAGAAGTTCGACGAAAGTCCCACGACGGGCAGAACTTCAGTAACAAGAGGAAGCTCAGCGTCGGGCAGATATCCGACGAGGGTCCGGCGATGGGCAGAACCCTGATGACGGGTAGAAGTTCATCATCGAGGACTTCTTGATGGCATGAGCCTATATGGAAGAGGTTGAGAGAATCTACTAAGGATGTATGACCTATCCGAGGTTATATGTCAAAGCCTTGCTCGATGATGTTAACCTGTGTGGAAGAGGTCAAGAGAATCCACCAAGGATGTATGACCTATCCGAGGTTGTATGTCAGAGCCCTGCTCGATGACGTTAACCTGTGTGGAAGAGGTCGAGATCGAATCCACCAAGGATGTATGACCTATCCGATGTTGTATGTCAGAGCCCTGCTCAATGACGTTAACCTGTGTGGAAGAGGTCGAGAGAATCCACCAAGGATGTATGACCTATCCGAGATTGTATGTCAGAGCCCTGCTCGATGACGTTACCTGTGTGGAAGAGGTTGAGATTGAATCCCCCTGGGATTGATCGTCCAATGATCGAGACACAATAAAGATCATGTATTTCTCGAATCAGGGCTTAAGAGACTATATTTGTCAGTAGTTTTCTACTGTCATCATTTTTAATCCTTTCTAAAGAAGCAGATAATATCAAATGGAGTGCACAACACATCACTATATTATGTAGGATAATATAACAACTTTCTAGTATAACCTAGGGATATAAGTGTTACACCATGTTAAACACATAAGATATACGTATAAGGATAACACAATATTTGACTTGGAAAGAAAAAAACTAGGGATATCAGAGAGACACCCTACTTAAAAAAGAGATACCACAAAACAAGACGACTACCATTACTAACATAGATGCATACACTGTGTGATCATTTGATCTCACCAACCATTTGAATGTTATTCAATGGTTGTCTTTGTTGTTGCTGCTTTTGCCCCCCAGCATCATCTTGAGTAGGTGGGCTTTGAATGAATTAATGGAGATATCCTTGTCGGATTAGTCTCTCAATCTCATCCTTGAGTTGTTTGCAAGCTTTGGTAGTGTGTCCACGACTACGATGAAAATGACAGTATTGATCTTGATTCCCTACATTCAGCTTCAAGGGATTAGGACACTTAATATTTTCTTGATCTCGGATGGCCATCAACACATTCGCTCGAGAGGCATTGAGTGGTGTATACTCCTCATCTTGCCGAAACTCGTGTCGTGGTACTGGGGGTCTAGGAGAGAAGTTTTTCTTTCTTTGCGAGAATAAGTCCTCCATTATAGGGGCTTTGCGCTTTCCAAGAGTTTGTTCAAATTGCTTTTTATGGGCACTAATAGCTTCATCTGCTGATATTTGTGCCTCCACACGATGGATCAGGTCAACACACGAAGGGACTGTGTCTCGCATAAGTGCTGAGTAGAAGGGGCCAAGACGAAGCCCTCCGAGAAAAACTCCTCTAAGTAACTCTGGATCTACTCCCGAAATTTATCGAGCTTCAGCAGAAAATCTCTGGAAGTATTCCTTGAGGGACTCACCTTCATTCTGGAGAATCCCAGAGATGTGGGAAGAGTCTTTAACTATTCTTCGATTGGCAGCAAATTGTTCGACGAACACCTTGGCCAATTTGACGAACATGGGAATGGATCCAGCTGGGAGTGAGTAAAACCATGTTCGTGCTTGCCCTTTGAGGGTGGTAGGAAAGACCTGACAGAGCGGTGCATCTAAGGCTCACTGAATGTGCATTATAGTTCTATAGTGGTCGATATGCTCGTACGGGTCGGATGTCCCGTCGTAGGGCTCAATGCTAGGTAGCTTGTATCCTGCCGGAATAGGATGCTGAAGAATGGCCTCAGTTAGAGGTGATGATTCCTGGAAGTCCCATGAGCGTAGAGGTTGCCTCACACCTCCCCCAAGGAATTATTCTCGGACTAATCTTCGCAATTCAAGCCGCAGGGCGTTGCGAGGGAGTTCGGCTATATGTGGTCGAACTAAGTTCTCAGGAGCATCCCGAGGAATGTGATGATGCTGATCTGCGCGTGAAGGATGGATAGAGCTGGTTGTGTCAGCAAGTTCTGGCGTGTTGGAGGACGTCTCCTTGGCGGAGGAAGAGGAAACTCGACATGGGGATGTTCCGGTGGAAAATTATCGACCCGTGGTGGATCCCGGCGGAGCAGAACCTCATCAGGGGGTGCTAGTGTAGGTTGTCGGGTCTCTTGTAGGAGTTGAAGGATCTCCTTCTGGGAATCCTCCATCTTCCTGATGCGATCTTCAATGGATGGTCCTAAAATTCCTTCTCCAATAGCATCTTGCCCCCCAGCATGAAAGGAGGCGGATACTTGGCGTCTATGATTCATAGACTGATCCCGAGATTGATGTGAATTGGAGCGGGAGGCTCCCAAGATATGATTGCTACGCCTGTTGGCCATCAAAGTAGTGCTTAAAATAGTGGGATTTGTTCCCACAGACGGCGCCAAACTGTTGCGGGCTAGAATATACGCGGCGGTAGAGTATTAATCCTACATCTTAGCATTGCACGAATATCCAGCTCACACACAGAGAACACAAGATTTTTACGTGGAAAACCTTGAAAAGGGGAAAAACCACGGGGCCTGGCCCAGTTGAAATGATTCCACTAGAACTTGAGCAGATTACAGGGGACTAACTCGCCTCCAACTGCGATCAGATTACAAGTATCACCCTTAGGATGAAAGTTAGAGGCTTTTGAAGGCCTAAGGTCGCGCTGGCAGAACTTCAGGGTCTCCCGGTGGTCTGGCAGAATTTCGGTCCCTAGGTAGTTGTCGGGCAGAAGTGAGGATGTTAGATGGTGGTTTGGCGAAGAGCAGGGCCTCAGGTGGTGGTCCGACAGAGTGCAGGGCCTCAGGTGGTGGTCCGGTAGAGTGCAGGGCCTCATGTGATGGTCCGACGAAGACTTTTTATATGTTTCTGTTTATTCATTAAATGTATTGGTCAATGAATATTTTATATAAGTATACAAATTATGAGAAATATTATATGTAGAGAATGAATATTATGTTTAGTTTGGTGACATTCTATGTTACGGGTGAGGGCTATCGTGGGGTGTTACATTATTTCTCTCTTCTATTTCATAAGATTCCTTAGAATTGGCCTCATTGAAGCCACCAATTATAGAATCAGGTGCTCCTCTTCACCTCTCTCATGTTTCTCATGTTGCATGCTCTAGGAGTGTCATACTCCAGGATTTATATTGAAAGAATTACATCTATCTTTCATTTTAACCATTTAATTAGAGCTTACTATTGAATGACGGAAAAAAATATGATTACATTTTATAACGTTAAATAGTAGGTAAAAAGATTATTCATGTTGTCCAGAGCCTTATATCATATTAGTAATAATATTAATATCATGGTCGGACACCACAGCGCTCACCAAATTAACGCCAAAGCTAGGGGTGTCAAAATGCGTCAGCGGGCGGGTTCGAGTCCAACCCGAATTGACCTCAGTCCAAACGGGTTAACCCTAACCCAACCCTATTTTACAAATGGGTCAGGAATTCCAACTCTGACTCGAATCGTGCGGGTTACCAGGTTGACCAGACTTGACCCTCAAACCTAGGTTTTGAAGCGTGATGCTGGCGAGTGCATCATCCGGAGAGGGCTTAATGGAACAGTTGCGGTGCGTGAGGTTCTGGACGCGATGTGGACTCGAAATCCTCTCCAAACAAACAATAAAACCTCCTTCAAACTCCTCCCATTCCTGCCTCTGCCAACTCACTTCATGGGACGTCACCATTTTCTACGCTCATCACATCCAAAAATGTCTCATTTTCACCAATCTCCCACCATCTCTTCCTATTTCCCCCTCCTCACCACCCTCTAAAAGTCCCTCTCCACCGCACTCCAACACTTCTAACCTCTTGTTAGCCGTCTCCTCACCCAAAAACACTTAATCGATGATAAAGTCACATCCTTGCACGTCTCCATTGACTTTAATGACCAAATAGCCAAGTTCATCCAAGCCGCCACCTTAAAAATCACACCTTTCGAGGGCACCATCAGCTACGACGCAACTCCTCCCCTATCTTCTCTGTTCAACTCACCGAGCTCGCCAGCGACACCATCTTACCACGTAGTGTCGGTGGTGTATAAGATGATGATGTTTGATCCGAAGAGCATGATGGTGGGAATTTCACTGAGGTTCAATATGTATGGCTATGACTTCGGGTGGGGTAAGGCGGCGGTGATGAGGTGCGACTTGCGACTCGCGAGCGTTAGATGGCGCTGCAGAGGGCGGACTAGCGGAGTTGGGGTGCCTTGGGTCATTTCGGGTTTTCAGGTCAATCTGAACCTGACCCGATTTTATAAATGGGTCAGAATTTTAAAATAGAACCTAATCTGCATGGTAAATGGGTTGACCCGAATATAAAAAAATTTGGGTCAGATCCGAGTCAGGTTTCGAGTCGGGTCAAGTTTTGACATCCCAAACCAAAGTAATCTACTTCAAAATTTTCATATTTGTTAAATAATTTTATTTCACATATTTGAGTTATTATAATCTCCCCACCTATAAAAAATGTTATCCTTGACATTTCTATATCAGTTCGAGAGAGAGAGAGAGAGAGAGAGAGAGAGAGAGAGCATGCTCAAAATAAAATTTAAACTCAAATTAATTAAATATAAATTGGAAATCACACTTTTATTACGCTCAAAAGCTCTAGTTATATTTCAATTATTCTAATAATCATTATTCTGATACCATTTTATCACACTCCAAAATCTATATGGGAATTACATATGTTTTTCATTTTAACCATTTAACTAATGCTTACCAATGAACAACAGAAAGAAATATGATTAAATTTTATCTAGAACTGTAGGTAGAAAAATTATGCATGTTGTCCGGAGCCTTATAATATAGAATCCTTACTCTTTCCTGAAAACAATACCACATAATAAGCACATAGTCAGTAAGTAACTAAAATCTTACAACTGAAATCAATGCAAAATGAAAAAAAGAATAATATGTTATAAATCATATAAAGATATATATGCATTAGTGTTTATACTAATTATATGTATCAATTTATCCTTCTATAATTCATCACATCTTAATCTATTACATCATCATTCACAATATCAGTAACAATCAATAGTACTAATGTAGTAATAATATTAGTATCATAATCAATAATGCTAAATAATATTAAATAATATTAATGTCAATAATAATATCAGTACAATATTCGCAACAGTGTCAATATCAATATTTATATATTCAATGAGTATATCTTAAGAGTATCTTGCCCCTTCACTTGTGACTCACAATCAGTCGACCCTTATAAATCTCAATCAATGTACTCCTTATAACTCCCCCTGAATCACATGAATCACCCCGACTCCTTATAACTCCTAATAAATCTCCAGTTCCTTATGACTACCAATTAATGAATCACGTGGATCAGTAGGGTATCACATGGAATTATCATATCATGCAGCTGATATCATTCAATATTTTATTTAAAATACAATAAAATTATATCAAATCATTCAGATTGATCAAATATATAACATATCCAGACTTATCTTATGAAATCAGGAGATAATACATTTTTGACAGATTTAGGAAAGATAAAATTTGTAGAAATCAAAATTATTTAAAACAAAAGTAAGAGATTAGTCACTTCTAACGAATATAATAAAATCTATAATAGGAATGACTGACAAATATGATTTAAATATATTTCAGTCTTCTCTCTCTCTTCTTCCCATCTTTTAATTTCTTCCTGGCCAAGCAACTAAGTGAGGGAAATTGATAGGGTGAGGTATATATATATATATTGTTCATGGCATAGCGCTGCAGTGCTCATCAGATCAGCGCCAAAGCGCTATACTTTAGAATTATCATGTTTTTCAAATAAATTTATTTCACATGAGCCAATGGCAATCATCTCCATAATTATTGCTCGATCAACCCCTCTAGTTTGTTATTCACTCTCATGCTCTCTCTCTTCTCTCAATTGTATTATAAGATCCCAATTTGAGATATAATAGGTCTCACCATTATTCTACATATAAGACCATAAAGGAACTAGTTGGCAATATCAATCAAATCCAAGAAACCAAAAAAAAGGCTATATTTTTTTAATAATTCATAGCACAAAAAATCTTATAATTTAGCATGCCTAATTGACATAAAATGACTACATGCACAAAAAGTTACATACGGATATCATTCTCTCACTTTATCCTCTTTATTCATCTTAATCCAACTTTAAATTATATATTGGAAATATAACATTTTACCTCCATAAAAGAAATAATCAAACACACACAATCTCTCTCTCTCTCTCTCTCTCTCTCTCTCTCTCTCTCTCTCTCTCTCACGAGAGATTATTACGTGCGGACACTGAACGCATTCGGAGGGCCGCCACGTAACGCAATGCAATGTGCATTGGGTGACATGGTGTTTCCTAATTGAAGTACGGAGCCGTTCGACATCCGCATATAATAATTTTTCCTCTTACACACACTTTATCTCTCTATCCTTCAATATATATATATATATATATATATATATATATATATATATATTAAACTAAATAGTTCCATGTTCCATTTTCCCTATCCCTCAGAATGTATTCTACTCTCCATTTCTCCACCGAAAAACCTCCCCAAAGACCCTCTCTTTCGCCTTCTCAATCCAAATGGAGCGGCCTGCACAAGCTCCTCTGCTCCCTCAATCCCCAATCCCTAACCCTACACGTAAACCTAAGCCCAAAACTCCCCTTGGTCTTGTCCTCTCATCTCAAATCACTCCCATACCCGCTGATCCACCACTACCCCCTCACCCTCCCAAACCAATCATTCTCCTCCTCCTCCTCCTCCACCGCCGTCTCCGCCGGCCGAAGCAAGAAGAAGCCCGGAGGCCCCTCTCCGGGTCGTATCGAGGGCAGCGGTGAGCTCCGCCGCGCCGCCAAGGAGAACGCCCGCCGCCGCTCCCGCCGAAGCTCCGAAAACCGCTTCTACCGCCGCTCCCGCGCCGCTGCCGAGCAAGCGGATTCCTTCACTGAGGATGAACTCGAGATGATCGGTCTCGGCTACGACCGCGCCGTCCGATTCATGTCGAAGGACCACCCCATGCTCCGACACCCCTATGACTGGTACAAGTACGGCCGATACGGCCCTTACTCCTGGCGCGGCATCGTCGTCGGCCCCCCAATTCGCGGCCGGTTCACTGACGAGCGCGTCTCCATCATCAGCGAGGTTCGCGATCACGAAGAGTTTGAAAAGATCGAACAGTTTGAGATGGCTAATGAATACTCCCGCCATGTCCTAGATCTCAACCCCTCTGTTGGCCTCCGGCATTACTGGGTTTTCGTCCGGCATCCGAAATGGAGGGCTAGTGAGCTCCCTTGGCAGCAGTGGACTCTGGTTTCAGAGGTCGTTGTAGAGGCCAGCAAGAAGGAGTGGATTGATAAATGGAGCTTGATGGGTCGGCTGGGAAACAGGAGTAGAGCAAATGTTACACAATGTGCCGCTTGGATGAGACCTGATATCATTTACGTCAAGAAGCCGCTTTATCAGTGCCGTTTTGAGCCTCAAGATGAGTTTTTTAAGCATCTATGGCCGCTGCTTGATCCGAACACAGAGAATGAGTTTAAATTTGAGTTGAGGACAGAGGAAAATGGTAGGGTTTTTGTTGAGAACTGCACCTACTTTGGTGGGCTGTGTAAGATTGTTAAGATTAGTCCCAAAGCCTATGTGGATGATGTGGTGAATGCTTATCAGAAGTTGAGTGATGAAGGAAAATCGCGGTGCTTGGAGTTCTTGCTGAGAAACCATCCAGTGGAGGTGCTTCACCCTTACACTAAAGAATGGAAGGCAAAGTTAGAGGAGATGGAATTGGGCTGTGATGCTCCTGATGAGAGTGATGATGATGGTGGTGGGAATGAGGGAGAAGTTACTGAATGGGTTGAGGATGATGAAGAGGGTTCAGAGGATGACGAAGAGGATGATGATTATGTTATTGAGGCTTCAGGAGGGGATGATGAAGTGATTGATGTGGGTGAGGATGAGGTGGATAAAGATGAAGAAGAGGTAATAGATCCTGATCCTGAAGAAACTCAGGAATATTGGGATGAACAATGGGAGAAGGCTCTGAGGAGCTCACAGGCAATGGAGGAGCTGGTGAAAAAGAGGCTCGAGGCATCTGATAAGCACTTCAAGAAGCAGATGGAGGAGGAAAGTCAGAAAGAGGAGGAAAGCCATGAATCAAGTCAGATTGATGTGGATGCAGAATTGGAGCAAATTAAAGCAGAATGGAAGAGGGAGGAGTTTAAATGGGCCAAAAGAAAGGTGAAGAAAGGGAAGTTACCTCCTGAGCTGTTTCTAAAATCTGCTGTCAGGCCATTCACATATCGGAACCTTGTTAAAGAAATCGTTTTGATGAGACATGCTATTCTTGATGGAGATATTAGTTTGAAAACCTGAGTAGAACATCATTTATTTGGATTTTCATTATTCTATGGAAGCAAACGCATCAGTTCTGGGATTTGTGATGTTGATCTCTGATCAGGGTATCCAGCTGCTTCAAATCAAGTGGAGCAGAAATTTTGAATCCGACTACTTCAACTAGAAACCATTGAAAGATGAGCTTGTGCTATCTGATTGCTCGCTTATCAATGGAAAGTTAGGAAATCATATGTTAAGTTTGAGATTAGCAAAGGATCAAATTGTATGATCTTAATGTTACATTATCATATTGTTTGTTAATGCTTATGAAAAATTAAAATTTTCACAATATGGAGGCCTAGATAATATTTGAATCCACTTGCTGTTGAATTTAATGAGGATTAACAATTGGGGTTTGGTACAAGTACATGGCCTCTAGCCTTATAATCGCACTACACAAAAAATACCATCTTTGATAGGTTTCATACCAATATTAAGCATCATAGGTACTCTCATTTATGATGACTTTCTTTTCAGGTTTAGGTTCAGAGAAGTTTCACAAACTTGTTCGAGTGAGGTTTTCTAAACTTTCTTCATTTACTTGTTCTTTTGCATGACAGTAATGTTTGGTGCAGCCACACATAGCTATCATGGTTAGGTCCAGAGAATTTTCACAAACTTGTTCTAGTGGAGAGATTATTACGTGCAAAATCTGAACATAGAGAACCGTTTGATTTTATAATTATAAATAATAAAAATATAGCTACTGTTCACCTCTACATTTTTAGAGTTCACAGTCACAAAATTAAACCGTTCTCTATGTCTTATTTATTTATTTGTTATCTTGCATGATAGCTATGTTTGGTGCAGCCAAACTTGTCAATCAAGGCCTGCGTCTGGCCTTCGAAGCTCGTGTCCATCTCAGCACTGAATGAGTACTTTTTAGATGCTTTGAATGATCAGCTCTCATGCATCTGGTATCATAGCAACTAAAATAAAATAATTGTTGGAAGGCATGCTTGTGCTGTCCAATATTTGATTGATATTTTATGGAAATAAAAAAAAGTTGAGTGCAGGTGCTGTAATTTCCCACCAAGCCCCGGTTTTATTCAAAAAGGATGACCATTTTCTCCCTCAATTTAGAAACCCCAAATTATTACACTAGAAGATATTCATAAATATATTGAAGAAGTAAAGCTCAAATTTTATAAGAGAATTAGAAGGATATTCCTAATGATTATTCTTCTATCAATTCCAATAATATTTTACACCACATAACTTGCTTATGACCCAAGCAAATTGGAAAATCAATACAATTCTAACATAACAATTAATAATTCTTCTTCAAGATTACAAATAATCTTAACAGCATTGAATTTATCAGCTTTGCTTAACAGCATTGAATTTATCAGCTTTGCATACACAACTCCCTCATACAAACTCTGCTTCAACAATCACATTCTGCAACCTGCAACTTCTGAAAAGTATGTATACCAATTCTCGAAAGCTCAGATCCATAATAGCTAAGAAAGACCATTCAGTCTGTGACTCGGTTACAAAGCTGCTCAGATCAAAAACAGCAAAGAAAAGGTGAAGCAGCAGCTGCAGAAGGAATGACGAAACCTGCATTCACTTTATCCAGATTTTCACACAGGTTTCGGTAAAATCTGCTCAAAATCAAAGACCTCAAACATCAAACGCCTGACATCAGGTTTTCCATAGACACAGTAAGACAGCCCGTGAATTGCCTGCTGAACTGCAGTTGACGTCGGATTTCTGAGCCGGCGATTATGCTCGTACTTGTCCTGAACTGCTTCATTATATATGATGAAGCTGTGGAGATGCTTTTCTCTCAGGTACCGGCCACAGAACTTGTTCATCATGAGCCGCCGATGTTTTTCTTGAAGCCACCTTCCAGGAGCATCAAGATGCTTCATGAGCAATCTCTCAGCCATTACAAGATCCTGAAAGTATCAAATGGATGAACAAGGGCTCTGGAATTTAGAGCAGTTGTGAACAAGAAGGATTACCTGAATCTTTTGGCCTACATATTCCAATCGCTCAAAGCAAAATCGAGGATGCTCGAACTTGTACTTTGATGGATGCAAGAAGCACAACTATAAAAATATCAAATGTAAAAGGGGTCATGATTAACAATCTTAAACCTCAAGGCTGTTAGCAAAGTAGCACACTTGATGAACATATTGATACTCATTCATACAAACCTCATTTACATTCATTTGTTCGGATAATTGAACAAACTCGAACAAAATTTAAAACTCAACGTTTAAATGAACAAGTTTGAATATTAATCTACTTGTCTAATTCCAATTTTTATAAAACAAATAGCTTGTTAAAAGCTCAATAAAATATTTATTTAATAATGATTTAATTGCTTTTTTATACTTATTTTATTATATAAATTTTTTTATTGTACTTGAAAAGTATTATATATAATTAAAGTATTGAGTAATTAGCTAACTGGATATATTATAAATCTAATTTTATTTTTAGAGGAAGTATTTGCTGATGATATTCTTCTTGTTGATAAGACTAGAGAGGGAGTTGAAGGTAAACTTTAATTATGGAGGTCAACCTCAGAGTCTAAAGGTTTTCTCTTGAGTAGATCTAAAACAGAATATATGGACTGTAATTTTAGTAATAATAGACCTAGTGAGGGGGTTGTGACTTTGGGCGATCAAGTCATTAATAAGAGTACACGTTTTAGATATCTTGGATCTATTGTTCAGAGTGATGGTGAAAAAGATGGAGATTTTATCAGCAGAATTCAAGTTGGATGGTTGAAGTGGAGGAATGCATCAGGCTTGTTGTGTGATAGAAAAGCCCCCCTCAAACTTAAGGGAAAATTCTATGAGATGGCGGTGAGACCTGCAATGCTTTATGGTGTCGAATGTTGGCCATTAAAAGAGAAGCATAATACTAAGTTAAGTGTTGCAGAGATGAGGATGCTCAGGTGGATGAGTGGCTTTACCCTTAGAGATAAGATACGAAATGAGCATATACGTGAAAAGGTTGGAGCAGCTCCAGTGGAAGATAAGATTAGAGAGAGTCGCCTTAGATGGTTTGGTCACATTAAATGGCGGCCTTCCGATGACCCGGTTAGGATAGTAGATGTATTAGATTTGACTTATGTTAAGAAAGATAGAGGTAGACCTAAAAAGACTTGGTTAGAAAATATTAGAAATGATCTTTTTTTATTAGATTTAAACGAGAATTTGACTTTTAACAGAACACAATGGAGAAAAAGGATTCATGTAGCCGACCCCACGTAGTGGGATAAAGGCTTGATGTTATTGTTGTTATTGTATTAAGATTTGCTAAAGAATATTAAATAAAAATAAAATAGATAGATTAAAATTCATATTTTTTAAAATTATCATATATAATTAGTTTGACTTGATTACTGCTCAAATTCAATAAGAAAAAAATAAATATGTTTGAACAAGATTTGAAACTCAATCATATTCAAGCTCCGAGCTCAATAAGAAAATAAATGAAAGAGCTTGAACAATATAGCACTTGGCTTGACTCAATTGATAACTCCTCAAATACATTTTTGATAACTTCAATATATGTTTGGGCACTTTTTTATCCTATTGATATATATATATATTTTTATGATCAATACAAATAACATGAGATCATTTATGTGCTCTCTATACTCTCTAAATATGATGTTAAATATTGATCTGTCATATATATATATATATTATATCCTCATTATTTTATTGTATGCCTCATAAGTTTGATGTCACTATATAATAACTATAAACTTGAATATCTCTTTTGCTCTGAAATATTGGGTCAAAGTGTTTATTCTCCAAAATTTGACATCATCATAATCTTTAAAATTTAATTACAAAAAATTATTAACCAAACTGCTCTATCATACCCAACTCTCCAAGTATCTACAACTATTATCTGGACTTAAATCGTTACCCTCATACATCTTATTGAAAGCAAACTCTTAACTTCTCTTTGTTAGATTAACTTATAGCTTGCATTATGCAGTTAATTTTGCTTTTTCAAAACATCTCTTAATTATTTTTGGTCTCTCTTATTTGTTTTCGTCTTTGATTGTTGCATGAACTGCACTGTTAATAAATTTAACTTGATTAAAGCTTCATTTGGGACAGCTTTCTAAAATAATTTTTTGGTATAATTTTTTTTTGAAAAATAATTTTTGGTACTAGAAAGCTACTTTAAAAACAGTAAGAAAACTGTTCAAAATGAAGCCTAAATGTTCTAGATTTTGTTTCACCTTTTTATTTAGCTATTTTATATATCAAATTTGCTGTTTCCTAAATACCTAAGCAACCACACAAATCAAGAAAATACATAAATTTCAGTTCGCTTGCAAACATATCACATGAGCACATATTGATGAGCATCGTAGTAAATCAGGAGCTTAAGTCAATTACCTGCAAACCTAATCCAAGTTCAATGTTCCTCGCTTCTGTGATCTCAGGAATTCTGTCAGTCATCTGCAAAGGATAGCCTAGTGCTTCCATAACTTTCGGTCTGCAATCAAAATCCCAAATGTTTCCTCGGAAACGATGCATTCCTGGCGGGACACATGCCCTAAAAAGCCTTGGATGAGCAAAAAGTGCATCTTCTGGAGGCTGGAAAGGAAGCAAAGTCCCATTAAGTTACTCAATAACTCTTAAGAACACAGCAAGTAGAAATTGTAGGAGAAATAGAACACTCCAAGAAGCACAAACAAAAACCAAATATGGGAAGAGAAGAAAAAATTGTTCTTTATCATACCCTGTATGCAGCAACCTCTTGCCAACCAAGTTGACGACCTTCAAATTCAACTGAAACATAATCTACATCTTCTAGTTGTCGTCTCAATTTTGGTTGGCAGTTCTCATCCTCTGGATCCATTCCAAATGCTTCGAAGAGAACACGATAAACTTCAGGCATGCCAAAGCAAAGATAAATTGCTCCAAACAATGCCCAAAATACAGATCTGGCCAGAAAGCAGGTGAAAAGAAATTGTTAAGATACGGAAAACAGTCTGCACGTAGCGCCCATGCAATATAATTTATAAGAGATACGGAAGCCAACATAAAATTTTCTATGTAATGCAGAATAACATTTGTATTCTATCATCACCAATTATAAACTTAAAAAGATCAAAAAATAACAAGCCCTAATTCCCACGGCTCAGCCAAAAAAAGAACAACGCTTCTTTAGCACGTCAAATTGTCAAAGGATTTGGTAAATGATGGATGCCCTAGAGAACATTCAAGTTCTGTGGCTTATTTGACCAGCATAACCACAATGGTAAGCGTGATGAAGATTGGAATGAGGCCAAACACAAATAAATATAGAATCCCAATAACAACTACATAATTCCTCTTATGTTATTGCTTAACTACTTCCCATAAGAAAGCTATTCAGTGCGAAGATCTATTCTGCAAATATTTTCTTGCAATAAAAAAACACTAATTTACAAATGAAATAATCATCAAAGAATTGGAGCATGTGCAAATCACAACAGATTTGTTGAGGATAGAAATTAACTACTAGATACTGTGTTTTGTTGGTGTAATTCTTATAACTAGGAGCAAGAAACAAACAATCATGGCTAAACCTAATGTTGAGGCAAAATTATAGGGTTGTGGCTCAGTTTGCTTGAGAAATGATGTGGATAAAAACTCATTCAGAAGATTTTAATTTTCAACTTATCTAATCTACATCTTAAACTACGATAATAAAGCTGCAATTTATATTACTAGCAATCCTATCTTCCATAAAGAACCAAACATATCAAAGTTAGCCATCACTTCATTGGCCATATCAAAGAAGATCACCACTTCATATATTGCTAGTAAGGAATAATAGTGATGAGGACATCCGACCGTAGAAAGTCTATCAGAGAAGGAGCAGGAGATTGACGGCTACAATTAGGCCAATTTATTTTTGAGCATCTATTTATATTTGATTTTATTATGTATCTTTTTCATTTTTACTCTCACTTGAGGGAGTAAGCTTATGTGACCCCATGGGGCACTTTTTTCATTGGACATGTTATTGTATTTTGTCTATTTATAGACCCCTCTCCCTCTTTGGAGGGGGATGATTATGATGATAAAAAAATTTCTGCACTTTGTTTCTTGGAGAGTTGGGAGAGTTCTTGTGAGAGTTTGAAGTCTCTTGGTGAGGGCAAAGCACTACCCATCAGCTGCAGGAAGCGTCCGGGTTCGTGGTTTATCTCCACCTCAAAGTTCGTCTAGCTATTTTCCCCTAGCCGCCGGCCCACTTCTTCCCCTAGCCGCCGGCCACTCCACAACCCATCCCTTGGCCGCCTCCCACCCTAAACCGCCGACTCCCTTCCCCTCCTGGTCGTCGGTCATCCACCTCTTTCCCATTGCCTCCAAAATTTCAAATCAAGTAATCAATACTTTCCATATTTGATGCATCTTAAATTATGAAATTTTTAATTCATTTGAATTTGAAATCTCTTTCTTAAAATAAGATGAGTTATGTTAGAAAAGTCCCCCAATTATGCCAATTTGAATTTAAGTAGAGATTTTCCATAATCTCTCCTTCCTTAATTAATATTCTATGTTTGGCAAGTCTGTTAACTCCCCAAATAAACTCCCCCACTCAAGCTAGCCGTCGTCCCTCTCTCTCTCCCCCCCTCCTCTTCCCTCTTTGAGATTTACTATAATTCCTCCTTCCTTAAGTAATATTCTATGTTTAGCAAGTCTCTTAACTCCCCAAATCAATTCCTCCCATCAAGGCTTGCCGCCCCCTCTCCTCTTTCCTTATTTTGGGGTCATTCAAATTCAAAATTCCCCCCCAATCACTCCCCCACTTAAAGCAGTCATTAAATTTTAACTAATCCCACTTGATTCTTGTCTTCAATTGCATGCCACCTAGACAAGAAATCAATTCTAGAATTTTGTTAATCGCTGGAATTAAATTCAGGATTTCCAAATTGCTGGCCATTCCTTATTCTACCCTCCAAATTTGAAGTTAAACCTCACCTATCTCTCCCCCTCTATGGCCGGCCACATCTACCCCTTCTCCATGGACAATTATTCTTCCTAACTTGTTCTCCCCTCAAGAAGGAGAACATAAATCCCCTCCTCTAGCCAAGACATGTCAAAAAGAGAGGTAAGTACGGAAACCTCTATTAGGATCGGACTTTGACATTTTTGCCTCAAGCCAGTTGGTGGAGCAAAAGAGTCAGGTCAAACTTTTAGGATCTTCCTATCAATTTTGTAAATCTGCATGATTGAGTCAAACTCAACATGTTGAGTTCCAAAAGTTGAAGAAGGTCCGTTCAATTTCAACCTCAAGTCCAAGTCCAATTTCAATTCCAAGTTCAAATTTAGGCTTTGACATTTCACGCAAAGTCAATCACTGGGGTTAGTCAAGCCCAATCCTTGGAATCTTCATATCAATTTTGTAAGCCTGCATATTTGAGTGAAACTCAATATGTTGTGTTTCAGAATTCACAGAAGATCAGTCAATTTCAGTTTCAAGATTCAAAACCCTCTAACAAAATTTAGGCTTTGACATATCACCCCAAGCTACTTGGTGGAATGAGAGAGTCAAGCCTAACTCCTATCCTTCAACATAAACCATTAAGATCTTCACCTTTCTTTTGCTTATTAACTCTAAGCAAGTATTGCAAGTCCCTTTATAATTATTTATTTTTCTATAAAATTTACTTCTTACAATATATTTCTATTTTAGTAAACAATTATAATTTCTAATTCTATCATCAAGTCTCTTAAATTATAAAAATTCCATAACTCACCTTATATTTCATGGCAATCTACTTATTAGAACTATATAATTTTATCCTAGAGCAATTTTGGCTCAATTTTAAAGCTTTGATTCCCTCTCAATGATTTAGTTTGCAGGAATAATATTTTCTTACCTTTTAATCTCCAACATTTCATCCGATGACATTTATCTCTTCTGATTAACAACTTTACCTTCAAAACTTAAATCCATAACAGCTACTTGTGCCATGTGGTAGCTCTCTTTAAATTACTTTAGTATATTTTATAAATAGATTTTTCTTTCCTTGGTTGTAAACAATAATCTTTTGATGTAAATAACTCCACTTTTAAAAGTACAAAATTACTCATGCAACTACGCAATCACATATAGCTTCAATAATTATATTTCTATATGTTATTCCATTGAACTCCATAAGAGAATATCCATTTTCAACCTTGTTTAAGGAGTAGCAAGAATTCATGAGATAACATGTATACCATACTCAACATGGCATTTCATGAACGTTAAACTACACAAATTAACTTACTTCACCGGTGGTTCCCTTTCCTTGCGTATCATTTTATCCATCTCATCATAAGGAAACACCAAATTCTGCAAGCTAGCAGCTTTGATCCATTTCGGCATAACATGCTTCCCAGTCAAAGCATACACCCTTTCTCTCATTGGTCCCGGCGATTCTCTCGGATACTTTTGCAGGAAAAACTCTGAAAATGCAAGCTCAATCACATACTGTCCCAGAAACCAAAGCCTAGAATGCCCATTCCTAATATGCCTCGCCTTGGTTCTCTCACCCTCACCAAACGGATGCTGGAATGCCAAATACAGCAAGGTATCAAATTGCTTGGCTGGGTTATCATCCCCAAGCTTCTCCGAAGGTTCAAGAGGATAACCAAGGGCCTGCTTAGCCTCAAGAAGATACTCTTCAATCCAGGTTCGGTCGGCATTGTTGAGGCGAGAAGGTGGGAGGCAGGAGCTAAGCAAAGGAAAGGACTTGAGGGAAAGCTGTGGGCTATTAAGGAACCTTTGTGTGAGCTTAGCGTCGTCAAGAGGAGGCTTGAGTATGAATCTTCGGGGAGGGATCTTCTTCTTGGGTGAAGTGACCTTCTTGCGCTCGGCTAGCTCTTTGAGGAGGCGCTGGGGGCTGTTGGCCGGTGAGGTGGTTAGGGTTAGGGTTTGTTGTGGTGGGCCGGATTGCTCACCGGCGACGGAGATGGCACGGATTGAGATGGAAGGGGGTAAGAATCGGAGGGGTTTGAATTGGGATTTCAGGGGAAAAGTAGAGATGGAGGAGGAGAATGAAAGATATGAGGTTGGAGGAGAGGAAGGGCTTGGGAGAACGTGGATTGCGGAGGAGAGCTCCATCGATGGACTTGGGCGGGGCGGAAGGGTTAGTGGAGAAGAAGCCATGAATCAAAATCAGGTTTTGAAAAGCAATGTGCGATTTTCAACGGCCATTGGCTGGGTTTTATGCTGGGTTTAGGAAGAACAAGAGATATTTCCTGATAAGAGCGCTACCCAAAGGCGAGGAAGTCTAGGGCATATGTTTTTTTATTATTTAAATATAATTATAATAATAATAATAATAATAATAATAATAATAATAATAATAATTATTATTATTATTATTTTGACGATAATAACAAATTAAAATTATTAGCCGTTACTGTTTTTTTTTTTTGGTAAACCCGGGGCAAAAATCTATGTATTAAAGAAAAAATTTAATTATAAAGGAGAAATGAACCTATATAAGGGGAAGAAAGAACAAAATAAACCAAAAAGTAAATTCACAACCCGTCAAGAAAAACGACAGGAATGGATCAAAAGAACAAAAAAAACTCAGAGAAAAAAGACCATAACTCATACATCAAATATAATCAGAAAAGAGGCTTCGTGGTTTCGCATGAAGGAGGCTTAGGTTGTCAAAACCGAAAGATAATCAAAGACACTGCAGTAGAAAAGCAGAAAATGACGTAATGGCCATCACAGAACCTCCAGCAGCAATCACATAAAAAGTTCCATTCAACCCAAAGCCAAGTTGCCATGCAGGCCATCCATAGCAAGAATGGAGGGTTCAGCCTTGCTCATCATTGTCTGTATAGCAAAAATCCAACAACCAAAACAGCGAACACCACATAAAATCTGTCGTAATAAACTTGCCCTGAATCGAATCTGCAACGAATCTAGCAAAAACAGAAAGGCAAGAAAACCTTCCCCACATCTTCAGCATAATCGGGTCTTGAAATCCAAAACCGCAGAGCCTATGATTACCAAGAAGGCCAACCAATGAAATGATAAAATACAATAGTCAAGACCATCCCATACTAAATATCAAAATCCTAAGAACCAGATCTAGTAGGCAACAAAAAGAAGCTGCCAATACTAGATACCCGAAAACCTTTGAAGCAGATTGTCCTTGAATTTCCATTTGGTTAATTTAAAGTGAATAGCAGCTGAGATATTGTGCCGGATAATATTAGGAGAAGCCCGCAAATTAGAGAAGCGATGATTGTTTCTCTCCCTCCAAAGATGATAGATGATGCAACTAATCGAAAAGTAACAAAAAATTTATCCAACCTATTGTAATGCTGAGAATTCTCAATGAAATCATAAAAATGAGGGAGGTTGGGTCTGAGCAAGAAGCTTAAAATATCAGGTATAATAGCCGTGAGGACAATAAAAGAGAAATCACATTCAAAGAACAGGTGGGAATGATTCTCAGGTGAGTTAAGATAGAAGGAGCACTCATGAATCACCTGAATCCCCCTATGTAATAAAAGATCGGCAATTTTAAGTTTACCAATAATAGCCATCCAAGAATAGCAAGCATATCTAAGAGCATATTTTTTGTGCTAAATGAATTTGAACCAGTGAACCTCCTCCAAATGAGAGCAAAATTGAGAGATGAAATCCTTAAAAGATGGCTTGGAAGAACCCTTCCATAAAAATTCTGACACCTCATTAATCCAAACCTCTCTAATAGCGGCAGAAAGAGCATCAGGGAAGTTATTAGGAAGCATCCATTGACCATCAAGAATAAAATCCTTATAAATCCATGAAAGGTTGTTGGAAAAAGTAATCGATTTGCCATTAAACCAAGGGTCCCAAAGCATAGAGAAGTTGCTACCTTGAGCCACAGAGAAGGAAATACATTCCTTAATTTTTGAAGCTGTAGTACAAATTCTTTTCCAATACTTGGAGGCATGAGGGGGAGGAGACTTCCAAGGTGATTCAAATTTAGCTTTATACCAGGAGCTTAAAAAGGATTCAAACTTATAAATTCTAAAAATGATAGAACACTTAACACCATGGTAGAGAGAATCAATTGACGGAATACCCAGTCCTCCAAAACATTTAGGTTTGGTCACTTGAGACCAAGCAATAAGGTGCAGCTTTTTTTCATTAATGTTACTGTGAAAGAGAAATCTAGAGCAGAGTTTAGTGATGGCAGCACATATATTTAGCTGTTACTGTAATTAGAAGAAAAAAATTTCAGAACAAAATATCACATCACATCTCCCCAAATGTCTTCATTTAAAAAAAGCCTATACATATATTATCATGAATGTAATTAAAAATTATTTATTTTATTAAATAATTATATATAATAGGGAGAATTACTTTTTAAAGATATTTACATAAATTTATGTATTTGTATATTTAATATATAGTTTTTTTATATTTATTTATATAATATTTTAGCATGTCATTCACATTAAAATAAATGTATAAAAAATTTATATTTTTGATATGATTTAAATATTTAAATGATGTATAAATAAATATAAAAAATATATATTATATATATTAATATATAAAATTTATATCATCATCTATTAAATATGAGAATTTAAAATATTAAATTTAAATTATTTTTTATATTATCAATGATCTTTACTATTAAATTTTTAGTCAATTCAAGATTTTAATAGACCGAATGTTTTTAAAGAAAATGTGAACAAAAAAAAAAAAAGATTTTAATAGACCGAAATACAATGAGAGACTTTATAATTTTTAAATAAATGATTGTATATATTACTTTATATGAATTATTTTGAAGTTATATTGAGAATATAGTTTTTTTTTGCAAGTAGGATTTAATTCAAATAAGATTTAATAAATTCTATAAATTAAAATTTATTTAATTATGAGACAACTAAATCCTAAAAATTATTTGAGGCAATAGAAATTAAATTCATTTAAATTTTGATGGACTATTTTGCTACTTATTTCAGAATTTAAATTTGTTAAATCAAATAAAATTTTAATAATACTAAATTATTTGTTTATATTTGTAATTGATTAATCATTAGATTTAAAGGAGAATTTGACTTTGAACAGGACACAATGGAAAAAAAGGATTCATGTTGTAGGATTTATGACAATTAAGAATTTAAATGTGAAGAAGATAATTATAAATTTAAAAATTAATATGTTATGAATTTAATAATATATTAAGTACAAGTTACTCATTAATTATTATTATTTATACTATTAATTATATATTTAATAATATATATTTTAAGGTATATTAATTAAGCTAATTATATTAATAATTAACTGCTAATTATATTACTAGTTATTCAATTAAGTTAAATTAGATAATTAATTTATACACTCATTATAGAGTATACTATTAATTTACTTAATTATTAATATTTTAAATTATATTAATTAACTTAATCAATAATAATTTAGAGGCGTCTAGTTTTCCTTTCATCTTCTCTTTTCGTCGTTGCTGTTCGCAGGAGGTGTAGAGATCGGCTCCTTCGTGGCTGTTCGACTTCGCTCCTTCGACGACTTTCCCTTCCTGTCGGATCGGAAGTTACGACATTTTGATCGGAAGCAACAACGGGAGCTCGCTGGCTGTGAAGGTAACTTTCTACCTTTCGCGCATCTTCGGCCAAATCCCATAAATCCGCCGAACCGAGGGATCTAGTAAATCCAGGATTTACCCATCTCCGGGATTTAACGCGCGCACAAAAACCGTTTGGCTGGATTTAGCGTAAATCCGACTTAAATCACGCTGTAAATCCGATACCAAACAGCCCCGTAGTTGGAAAAGGGGTAGACCTTATTCTTCTCTGCCATTGCCTCTCCAATTTCTAGGCACGGCTAGGGTTTCCTTTTCCTCGTCGGCATTTCTTCGTTGCTGCTTCGGCTTCGCGTCCTTCGCGTGAAGTAGCGTTTTGAAAGAGTCCCGAAGCTTGTTCGTCTCCTTCGGCAACGTCTGATTGGAAGTCTCGACTGGAGTCGCCGCGAAGATAACGATCCCTAAATCCCGTAAATCTGCCGAATTATCGGATTTACTGAACCAGGGATTTAAGATTATGTAGGATTTAAAGTTTCATTTTTGCAGCTTGGCAGGATTTAGGCAAAATACTGCTTAAATTCTACTCAAATCCTGACTCAAGGGACTTCGCCTTCTACTTGTGCCTCATTGTTGCAGATCAGAGAGTTGAGGACACGATAGGAGCCGAAGCGGCAATCAATGGTGAGTATGAACTGTAAACATGCGCGTGAAATGTGATAAATGATTACATTGTTGCAATTAGTTCTAATTTTTTCGTATAAGTTGACCATTTTTCGCTAACTTTAACATTTCCTATCTGTATTTCCTTCCACATTGTTGATTCTATACACTTATTTTCATTTGCGTGTATTTTTCTTGAAATCTGCCCTAGTTTCACCTTTAGTTATTGAATTGAAACTGGTTGAAATTGATTTAGTATTTGATTTACAATTCTTTTAATAGAATTTGATAGAATGAGAAGCTGCAAAATGATTGAAAAAGAAGCATTTTTGTATCAATATTTATGAGCCAATGCAATGTTTAGGATTATGTTAACTATAAAAGAATTAAGCTTATGAGTCATGTAATGAAGTAATGGGAGGGAAGCTCACATAGAAAAATCACATCAAATGTGGAGAACCAATTTTATTTCATGCTAGAAAGATCTACTTTAGGCTAAAAGATACATTTCAAAGATATGTTGACAATATTAAAGATATACATGATGGTGCATTGACTCGTTCCTAGTATTAGTTGTGGAGTGACTTTGAGTTTTCAATTATTGCAGGTTTATATTAAAGATCAACACGGATTCCATATAATTTTCTATTAGTTATGGATATGCTTACAAAAAATATTCACAGTGAGGTGCCTTTTGTGTATGCTTTTGCATATGATAGTTCCAATTGGTGAGACATCTATTGAAATCTGTGAAAATTTTGAATAATAAAGTAATTGTTTAGAAGATAGTACCCTTATGATTAGTAGAAAAAAATCGAGTGTATGATATACAATTTTGTTTGGCATGATGTTAGCAATTATCATATACATAATAAGCAACATGTGCATGATATTATTTCTAAAATTTTGAGTGTATTTTTTCTATGCCATTCATGCTATTACTGCCGCACCAAATAAGCAACATGTGCATGATATTTTTGGTCTCACTATGAGTAAAGAAAACTCATCTAAATAATTGAAGCCTATGAACTCATATTATGTATTAACACCCACCAAAGTTACTTTTTTTACGTTTATCCCAATATCCTCAGTTTCTTTTCTTCTTCTTGGGCTCTCGCTTCTCATTCTAAAATCATCAAGTTGTGTAAATTTCTATGTCCTAACAAAATGTTTTTTTATAGATGTTTAATGATAATGGGATCACTAAAAGCAGCAATCATACAAATTCAGTTGGCAACTCGTCATCATCAGCATCAAAGAATGACATATCTTGGAGTGAAACTCTTGCAAATATACTGCACCATGCATCAATATATGGAATAGCAGCTGGCTACTGTATATCTGCCCCCCTTCTATCAATAATCAACAAATGGGCTGTCATGAAGTTCCCCTACCCTGGTGCCTTGACAGCCTTACAGTATTTAACCAGTGCACTTGGAGTCCTAATTTGTGGTTATATAAAGGTCCTAGATTATGATAGACTTGATCTCATAACAATGTGGAAATTCTCACCTGCTGCCCTGATTTTCTATCTCTCACTCTTTACCAACAGTGAGCTGCTACTCCATGCCAATGTCGACACATTCATAGTGTTTCGATCTGTCGTCCCCATGTTTGTAGCAGTAGGAGAAACACTCTTCTTAATGCAGCCATGGCCTTCTTTCTCAACCTGGCTTTCACTTACCACGATCTTTGCTGGCAGTCTGATATATGTCCTTACTGACTATCAATTTAACTTGACAGCTTACAGTTGGGCCGTTGCTTATGTCATAAGCATGTCAATTGATTTTGTTTACATTAAACATGTAGTGATGACAATTGGTCTGAACACTTGGGGCCTCAAGTCCTTACTGCATGATTGAGTCAAACTCAACATGTTGAGTTCCAAAAGTTGAAGAAGGTCCGTTCAATTTCAACCTCAAGTCCAAGTCCAATTTCAATTCCAAGTTCAAATTTAGGCTTTGACATTTCACGCAAAGTCAATCACTGGGGTTAGTCAAGCCCAATCCTTGGAATCTTCATATCAATTTTGTAAGCCTGCATATTTGAGTGAAACTCAATATGTTGTGTTTCAGAATTCACAGAAGATCAGTCAATTTCAGTTTCAAGATTCAAAACCCTCTAACAAAATTTAGGCTTTGACATATCACCCCAAGCTACTTGGTGGAATGAGAGAGTCAAGCCTAACTCCTATCCTTCAACATAAACCATTAAGATCTTCACCTTTCTTTTGCTTATTAACTCTAAGCAAGTATTGCAAGTCCCTTTATAATTATTTATTTTTCTATAAAATTTACTTCTTACAATATATTTCTATTTTAGTAAACAATTATAATTTCTAATTCTATCATCAAGTCTCTTAAATTATAAAAATTCCATAACTCACCTTATATTTCATGGCAATCTACTTATTAGAACTATATAATTTTATCCTAGAGCAATTTTGGCTCAATTTTAAAGCTTTGATTCCCTCTCAATGATTTAGTTTGCAGGAATAATATTTTCTTACCTTTTAATCTCCAACATTTCATCCGATGACATTTATCTCTTCTGATTAACAACTTTACCTTCAAAACTTAAATCCATAACAGCTACTTGTGCCATGTGGTAGCTCTCTTTAAATTACTTTAGTATATTTTATAAATAGATTTTTCTTTCCTTGGTTGTAAACAATAATCTTTTGATGTAAATAACTCCACTTTTAAAAGTACAAAATTACTCATGCAACTACGCAATCACATATAGCTTCAATAATTATATTTCTATATGTTATTCCATTGAACTCCATAAGAGAATATCCATTTTCAACCTTGTTTAAGGAGTAGCAAGAATTCATGAGATAACATGTATACCATACTCAACATGGCATTTCATGAACGTTAAACTACACAAATTAACTTACTTCACCGGTGGTTCCCTTTCCTTGCGTATCATTTTATCCATCTCATCATAAGGAAACACCAAATTCTGCAAGCTAGCAGCTTTGATCCATTTCGGCATAACATGCTTCCCAGTCAAAGCATACACCCTTTCTCTCATTGGTCCCGGCGATTCTCTCGGATACTTTTGCAGGAAAAACTCTGAAAATGCAAGCTCAATCACATACTGTCCCAGAAACCAAAGCCTAGAATGCCCATTCCTAATATGCCTCGCCTTGGTTCTCTCACCCTCACCAAACGGATGCTGGAATGCCAAATACAGCAAGGTATCAAATTGCTTGGCTGGGTTATCATCCCCAAGCTTCTCCGAAGGTTCAAGAGGATAACCAAGGGCCTGCTTAGCCTCAAGAAGATACTCTTCAATCCAGGTTCGGTCGGCATTGTTGAGGCGAGAAGGTGGGAGGCAGGAGCTAAGCAAAGGAAAGGACTTGAGGGAAAGCTGTGGGCTATTAAGGAACCTTTGTGTGAGCTTAGCGTCGTCAAGAGGAGGCTTGAGTATGAATCTTCGGGGAGGGATCTTCTTCTTGGGTGAAGTGACCTTCTTGCGCTCGGCTAGCTCTTTGAGGAGGCGCTGGGGGCTGTTGGCCGGTGAGGTGGTTAGGGTTAGGGTTTGTTGTGGTGGGCCGGATTGCTCACCGGCGACGGAGATGGCACGGATTGAGATGGAAGGGGGTAAGAATCGGAGGGGTTTGAATTGGGATTTCAGGGGAAAAGTAGAGATGGAGGAGGAGAATGAAAGATATGAGGTTGGAGGAGAGGAAGGGCTTGGGAGAACGTGGATTGCGGAGGAGAGCTCCATCGATGGACTTGGGCGGGGCGGAAGGGTTAGTGGAGAAGAAGCCATGAATCAAAATCAGGTTTTGAAAAGCAATGTGCGATTTTCAACGGCCATTGGCTGGGTTTTATGCTGGGTTTAGGAAGAACAAGAGATATTTCCTGATAAGAGCGCTACCCAAAGGCGAGGAAGTCTAGGGCATATGTTTTTTTATTATTTAAATATAATTATAATAATAATAATAATAATAATAATAATAATAATAATAATAATTATTATTATTATTATTTTGACGATAATAACAAATTAAAATTATTAGCCGTTACTGTTTTTTTTTTTTGGTAAACCCGGGGCAAAAATCTATGTATTAAAGAAAAAATTTAATTATAAAGGAGAAATGAACCTATATAAGGGGAAGAAAGAACAAAATAAACCAAAAAGTAAATTCACAACCCGTCAAGAAAAACGACAGGAATGGATCAAAAGAACAAAAAAAACTCAGAGAAAAAAGACCATAACTCATACATCAAATATAATCAGAAAAGAGGCTTCGTGGTTTCGCATGAAGGAGGCTTAGGTTGTCAAAACCGAAAGATAATCAAAGACACTGCAGTAGAAAAGCAGAAAATGACGTAATGGCCATCACAGAACCTCCAGCAGCAATCACATAAAAAGTTCCATTCAACCCAAAGCCAAGTTGCCATGCAGGCCATCCATAGCAAGAATGGAGGGTTCAGCCTTGCTCATCATTGTCTGTATAGCAAAAATCCAACAACCAAAACAGCGAACACCACATAAAATCTGTCGTAATAAACTTGCCCTGAATCGAATCTGCAACGAATCTAGCAAAAACAGAAAGGCAAGAAAACCTTCCCCACATCTTCAGCATAATCGGGTCTTGAAATCCAAAACCGCAGAGCCTATGATTACCAAGAAGGCCAACCAATGAAATGATAAAATACAATAGTCAAGACCATCCCATACTAAATATCAAAATCCTAAGAACCAGATCTAGTAGGCAACAAAAAGAAGCTGCCAATACTAGATACCCGAAAACCTTTGAAGCAGATTGTCCTTGAATTTCCATTTGGTTAATTTAAAGTGAATAGCAGCTGAGATATTGTGCCGGATAATATTAGGAGAAGCCCGCAAATTAGAGAAGCGATGATTGTTTCTCTCCCTCCAAAGATGATAGATGATGCAACTAATCGAAAAGTAACAAAAAATTTATCCAACCTATTGTAATGCTGAGAATTCTCAATGAAATCATAAAAATGAGGGAGGTTGGGTCTGAGCAAGAAGCTTAAAATATCAGGTATAATAGCCGTGAGGACAATAAAAGAGAAATCACATTCAAAGAACAGGTGGGAATGATTCTCAGGTGAGTTAAGATAGAAGGAGCACTCATGAATCACCTGAATCCCCCTATGTAATAAAAGATCGGCAATTTTAAGTTTACCAATAATAGCCATCCAAGAATAGCAAGCATATCTAAGAGCATATTTTTTGTGCTAAATGAATTTGAACCAGTGAACCTCCTCCAAATGAGAGCAAAATTGAGAGATGAAATCCTTAAAAGATGGCTTGGAAGAACCCTTCCATAAAAATTCTGACACCTCATTAATCCAAACCTCTCTAATAGCGGCAGAAAGAGCATCAGGGAAGTTATTAGGAAGCATCCATTGACCATCAAGAATAAAATCCTTATAAATCCATGAAAGGTTGTTGGAAAAAGTAATCGATTTGCCATTAAACCAAGGGTCCCAAAGCATAGAGAAGTTGCTACCTTGAGCCACAGAGAAGGAAATACATTCCTTAATTTTTGAAGCTGTAGTACAAATTCTTTTCCAATACTTGGAGGCATGAGGGGGAGGAGACTTCCAAGGTGATTCAAATTTAGCTTTATACCAGGAGCTTAAAAAGGATTCAAACTTATAAATTCTAAAAATGATAGAACACTTAACACCATGGTAGAGAGAATCAATTGACGGAATACCCAGTCCTCCAAAACATTTAGGTTTGGTCACTTGAGACCAAGCAATAAGGTGCAGCTTTTTTTCATTAATGTTACTGTGAAAGAGAAATCTAGAGCAGAGTTTAGTGATGGCAGCACATATATTTAGCTGTTACTGTAATTAGAAGAAAAAAATTTCAGAACAAAATATCACATCACATCTCCCCAAATGTCTTCATTTAAAAAAAGCCTATACATATATTATCATGAATGTAATTAAAAATTATTTATTTTATTAAATAATTATATATAATAGGGAGAATTACTTTTTAAAGATATTTACATAAATTTATGTATTTGTATATTTAATATATAGTTTTTTTATATTTATTTATATAATATTTTAGCATGTCATTCACATTAAAATAAATGTATAAAAAATTTATATTTTTGATATGATTTAAATATTTAAATGATGTATAAATAAATATAAAAAATATATATTATATATATTAATATATAAAATTTATATCATCATCTATTAAATATGAGAATTTAAAATATTAAATTTAAATTATTTTTTATATTATCAATGATCTTTACTATTAAATTTTTAGTCAATTCAAGATTTTAATAGACCGAATGTTTTTAAAGAAAATGTGAACAAAAAAAAAAAAAGATTTTAATAGACCGAAATACAATGAGAGACTTTATAATTTTTAAATAAATGATTGTATATATTACTTTATATGAATTATTTTGAAGTTATATTGAGAATATAGTTTTTTTTTGCAAGTAGGATTTAATTCAAATAAGATTTAATAAATTCTATAAATTAAAATTTATTTAATTATGAGACAACTAAATCCTAAAAATTATTTGAGGCAATAGAAATTAAATTCATTTAAATTTTGATGGACTATTTTGCTACTTATTTCAGAATTTAAATTTGTTAAATCAAATAAAATTTTAATAATACTAAATTATTTGTTTATATTTGTAATTGATTAATCATTAGATTTAAAGGAGAATTTGACTTTGAACAGGACACAATGGAAAAAAAGGATTCATGTTGTAGGATTTATGACAATTAAGAATTTAAATGTGAAGAAGATAATTATAAATTTAAAAATTAATATGTTATGAATTTAATAATATATTAAGTACAAGTTACTCATTAATTATTATTATTTATACTATTAATTATATATTTAATAATATATATTTTAAGGTATATTAATTAAGCTAATTATATTAATAATTAACTGCTAATTATATTACTAGTTATTCAATTAAGTTAAATTAGATAATTAATTTATACACTCATTATAGAGTATACTATTAATTTACTTAATTATTAATATTTTAAATTATATTAATTAACTTAATCAATAATAATTTAGAGGCGTCTAGTTTTCCTTTCATCTTCTCTTTTCGTCGTTGCTGTTCGCAGGAGGTGTAGAGATCGGCTCCTTCGTGGCTGTTCGACTTCGCTCCTTCGACGACTTTCCCTTCCTGTCGGATCGGAAGTTACGACATTTTGATCGGAAGCAACAACGGGAGCTCGCTGGCTGTGAAGGTAACTTTCTACCTTTCGCGCATCTTCGGCCAAATCCCATAAATCCGCCGAACCGAGGGATCTAGTAAATCCAGGATTTACCCATCTCCGGGATTTAACGCGCGCACAAAAACCGTTTGGCTGGATTTAGCGTAAATCCGACTTAAATCACGCTGTAAATCCGATACCAAACAGCCCCGTAGTTGGAAAAGGGGTAGACCTTATTCTTCTCTGCCATTGCCTCTCCAATTTCTAGGCACGGCTAGGGTTTCCTTTTCCTCGTCGGCATTTCTTCGTTGCTGCTTCGGCTTCGCGTCCTTCGCGTGAAGTAGCGTTTTGAAAGAGTCCCGAAGCTTGTTCGTCTCCTTCGGCAACGTCTGATTGGAAGTCTCGACTGGAGTCGCCGCGAAGATAACGATCCCTAAATCCCGTAAATCTGCCGAATTATCGGATTTACTGAACCAGGGATTTAAGATTATGTAGGATTTAAAGTTTCATTTTTGCAGCTTGGCAGGATTTAGGCAAAATACTGCTTAAATTCTACTCAAATCCTGACTCAAGGGACTTCGCCTTCTACTTGTGCCTCATTGTTGCAGATCAGAGAGTTGAGGACACGATAGGAGCCGAAGCGGCAATCAATGGTGAGTATGAACTGTAAACATGCGCGTGAAATGTGATAAATGATTACATTGTTGCAATTAGTTCTAATTTTTTCGTATAAGTTGACCATTTTTCGCTAACTTTAACATTTCCTATCTGTATTTCCTTCCACATTGTTGATTCTATACACTTATTTTCATTTGCGTGTATTTTTCTTGAAATCTGCCCTAGTTTCACCTTTAGTTATTGAATTGAAACTGGTTGAAATTGATTTAGTATTTGATTTACAATTCTTTTAATAGAATTTGATAGAATGAGAAGCTGCAAAATGATTGAAAAAGAAGCATTTTTGTATCAATATTTATGAGCCAATGCAATGTTTAGGATTATGTTAACTATAAAAGAATTAAGCTTATGAGTCATGTAATGAAGTAATGGGAGGGAAGCTCACATAGAAAAATCACATCAAATGTGGAGAACCAATTTTATTTCATGCTAGAAAGATCTACTTTAGGCTAAAAGATACATTTCAAAGATATGTTGACAATATTAAAGATATACATGATGGTGCATTGACTCGTTCCTAGTATTAGTTGTGGAGTGACTTTGAGTTTTCAATTATTGCAGGTTTATATTAAAGATCAACACGGATTCCATATAATTTTCTATTAGTTATGGATATGCTTACAAAAAATATTCACAGTGAGGTGCCTTTTGTGTATGCTTTTGCATATGATAGTTCCAATTGGTGAGACATCTATTGAAATCTGTGAAAATTTTGAATAATAAAGTAATTGTTTAGAAGATAGTACCCTTATGATTAGTAGAAAAAAATCGAGTGTATGATATACAATTTTGTTTGGCATGATGTTAGCAATTATCATATACATAATAAGCAACATGTGCATGATATTATTTCTAAAATTTTGAGTGTATTTTTTCTATGCCATTCATGCTATTACTGCCGCACCAAATAAGCAACATGTGCATGATATTTTTGGTCTCACTATGAGTAAAGAAAACTCATCTAAATAATTGAAGCCTATGAACTCATATTATGTATTAACACCCACCAAAGTTACTTTTTTTACGTTTATCCCAATATCCTCAGTTTCTTTTCTTCTTCTTGGGCTCTCGCTTCTCATTCTAAAATCATCAAGTTGTGTAAATTTCTATGTCCTAACAAAATGTTTTTTTATAGATGTTTAATGATAATGGGATCACTAAAAGCAGCAATCATACAAATTCAGTTGGCAACTCGTCATCATCAGCATCAAAGAATGACATATCTTGGAGTGAAACTCTTGCAAATATACTGCACCATGCATCAATATATGGAATAGCAGCTGGCTACTGTATATCTGCCCCCCTTCTATCAATAATCAACAAATGGGCTGTCATGAAGTTCCCCTACCCTGGTGCCTTGACAGCCTTACAGTATTTAACCAGTGCACTTGGAGTCCTAATTTGTGGTTATATAAAGGTCCTAGATTATGATAGACTTGATCTCATAACAATGTGGAAATTCTCACCTGCTGCCCTGATTTTCTATCTCTCACTCTTTACCAACAGTGAGCTGCTACTCCATGCCAATGTCGACACATTCATAGTGTTTCGATCTGTCGTCCCCATGTTTGTAGCAGTAGGAGAAACACTCTTCTTAATGCAGCCATGGCCTTCTTTCTCAACCTGGCTTTCACTTACCACGATCTTTGCTGGCAGTCTGATATATGTCCTTACTGACTATCAATTTAACTTGACAGCTTACAGTTGGGCCGTTGCTTATGTCATAAGCATGTCAATTGATTTTGTTTACATTAAACATGTAGTGATGACAATTGGTCTGAACACTTGGGGCCTCGTACTCTACAACAATCTGGAGGCCCTCTTACTGTTTCCCGTTGAGCTGCTTATTATGGGAGAACTGAAGAAGATAAGGCATGAGATTGTTGATGAATCGGACTGGCATTCCTTCAGTGTGGTCTTGCCAGTGGGGCTCTCATGTTTGTTTGGTCTGGCCATTTCTTTCTTTGGTTTCTCTTGCCGAAGGGCAATCTCTGCCACAGGTTTTACAGTGCTTGGTATAGTTAACAAGCTTCTGACTGTAATCATAAATTTGGTGATTTGGGACAAACATTCAACCCTGATTGGAACCATTGGGCTGCTTATTTGCATGCTAGGTGGAGTCCTCTACCAGCAATCCACATCAAAGCCGAAGGCAGCATCAGTTCAGACCGAGTCCGTCGTCGAGGATGAAGAACAGAAGATGCTTCTGGAGATGAACCTTGAAGTTGAGTTGAATGAAAACCAGGGCATTGTTGCAGAAGAGACCACATAAGGATTTTATGATTCATTTGATGACCTTTTTCCCAAGTTTAAGGAGGATAAGAGAAATTGCTTATCGTGGAAAACTGATGGAATTGAAGACCTGTGTGGCTAAGCTTAACAATCATTGTGTTGTAAAGATTTTATTTTCAGCTGGGTAAAATTGTTTGAATTCTTACATAGTAATGGCTACAAGCTCTGAGCCAAGCAGAGAATATGCAGAAGGAAATTAGTTATACTTTGTGCAGGGCAGGCTCTCATTGAAGAAAATTCTTTTGATCGGGTGATTTCTTATGATAAGAGTTATTCGTATTGTGTAATTTACACCTCTTAATTCAATTTTGTTTATGATTGAAGCATTTATGCCGAAAACCAATTAATTTTTTTAAATGTAAATTTGATTGTTTTAGATAGTTGCAACTTCTATAAAATTACTTGTGAAATTATTGTTGAAATTTTGGAATTTTTGAAAATTATTGTCAGTATAATAAAAATTATTTTATTAAATTATTATTTATGGCTTAAATCATATCATATTTAGACATCTTCATAACAAGAAATTATATATTTCATTTAAAAAATTCAAGTTTATTGATATTTTTATCATTATATAAACATTTGAATGTTATTAAATAAATATATAAATTAAACATTGAATATATAAGTACATAAAAATTATGTGATATTTATATAAATCCCTCCATAAATAAAATTGAGATTTTTTTTTAAAAGAAAAATTTGAGTATTATAACTCTAATTTATACTTAACGATTTTGTGTTCGGTACAAGGCTTTTATATTAAGGATTCAAACAATAAAATTTAATATATTTAATTATAACACATGCAAAAAAAAAAAAAATTTATGACAAAACACATCAAATGCATAAACTTTGAACCCAATATATCTTGATTAATAGTCAAAGCTTAGAGCCATCAGAACATAAAAATATAAATGAGTCAAGCCGAGTTCTAAGTCATACCTAACTCAAATTTAGCTCACAGGCCAAATTGCAAGCTCAAACTCGAGCTCGATTCATGATTGGACAAGTAGGCTTGCGAATCAGCTCATGAGGTCACGAAAAACTGGGGGACTTGACTGTCACCGGAGAGGAAGAGGACATGAGATGCTAGAGAAAGAATACGCTTGGGCTCACAGAGAAAAAAAATAGATTTTTTTTTTGTATTTAAAAAGATGAGTTGGCAGTCTTTTTAGAATGTAATGCAGTTTTTTTTATATTTAAATAAAAAAAATCTGCATAAAGATGCTGTAGCTTTTTTAAAAAATTTGAACAAATATCTAATATGAGAGAAACCTTCTCAAGCTCAAACTCGAGCCCGAGCTTATTTACTATACTAGCTCAAACTCATGGTTCGATAAATTCGGCTCACAAACTGACTTGACATGCTTACACCCCTAGATGAACACGTGCAAATATTCATTTCAAGAACCTCAAATCAATTTTTCAGATATAGTACTTTCAGTAATAAGCGTGTCAGTCTCTCAGAACAGGTTGAGTGTGGGCTTGAGGGCATCAGATGCTATGGTCAATCTCAATTAAGAAAATTGCCACTAAGAAGAAAAGAAAAATCTCTGCAGACAAAAGCTTCGTTTGAAATAACTTTTTTGCTACTTTATAAAACTATTTTTTAATACAAAAATTTTTAATTCAAAATTTTTTTTACTAGAAAACAATTTTGGAAAGAAGCAAAGAAGCTGCCCCAATCGAAGCCAAAGTTTAAATAAGGCTGAATCTCATCTAAAATTTTGGATTGTTTTAAAATAAATGCAATATAAATTGTAATTAATTAATTAATTAATTATTGTATATAATCTCAATTAACTAAATTTGAATCATTGTATGGTTTGATGAAATTTTTTTCCAAATCTGGGCACAAGCTCTAGCTTGCATTCCTACTGACCCTTCCTGCAATACTTGCTACATACCAGAATATAAATATTAGCTGCTTCTACTTATACAACAGAGGACCAGATCTAGATACTGCAAATCTAGGAAGTGGGCTTGGTCCCTGACCAGTAGAGCTGGAGCCATCGACGAACTTCACCTTCCGGCTTGAGCTGTACTCCAATGGTCCTGATCGCCTTGTGTTCCGTTGCTTTTTGTCAGTTGCCTCCTCTTGCCTTTGCGTTGATGAGCTGAAGTAGCCCGAGTCATAAGTGGCAGAATTCGGCGTTGAATCGCCGCGATTTTGCCGAACAGAAGGTGATAAATGGGCAAGAGAAATAAGGGGAGAATGCTTTGGGGAATTAACTGGTATTTCCATTGTTGGAATGGGTTGTTGTGAGCTTCCATAGTGCTGTGAGTATAATGAACGCAGAATGGCATATGGAACATGAACCTCAAGGGTGCTTCTGGGAAGATAGGGAGAGAGATTGCAGAGCTGGTCTAAGAATATCAGTTTTGGCACTAGTTGTGACCTGCGTGAGAATAGGGCAATTTGATAATCAAGCTAATGGTCTTTTGATAAAGGGGAAATTATAATTCAATGAAATAAGATTTAAGATAAATCCTTTTTTTGGCGCTGCATCATGATTGAGTTGGGCATATAGCATCATAAAATAGCTGAAATACATATCCAAATTAAGCTGTTCATGCAAAAAACCAAAAAATCTGAGATGATTTGGTGGTGTTCTTGGTGAGTTTGTGTTGTTGTTGTGCTGTAGGAAATAAAATGATTGATGTTCTAATAGGAGATGGGTGTGTGCTTTTCTTTGAAACAAATTAAATTGTTTTTATTTTTAATTTATTCTTATTTTTTAATCCCACCCGAAATTCTACAAAATGAGAATTTATTATGACGTAAAAAACGATCTAACTGAAGACAATAACAATAACTTTCATGGTCTTTACAAACCGGACTATCTACAAATCAAATTTTGATGTGCTGGATAATTGGAAAACAAAGTCTTGAATGCATATCCAAATGAAGCTGTTTGTGCAAATTACCAAAAAGTTTGAGGTGATTTCCTAGTTTACGGACTTAGGTTGTGTGCACGAAGAACGATACTTCAGATTATAGTTCAAAATATTAGAATCTGTTTGGAAAATATGATAGAAAGATATTTGAATAAAAATGGATTGCCTATAGTTTATATGAAGTTATTCAGATTGTATGAAAATGGACGGTGAAAAAGAGGATACCTGTTTGTCTCACTCCATGATTGAAGGATAATTGTTGCAGAACATTTAACAAAGATTTGCATAGCTGATTTTATGCTTGCTTCTACTGAAGCACGACTAAGTCTTTCGGGTTCTACCATTTCAGAAGCATGACCGTTAGAAAGAGACTGCCTTTGTAGCTCTGCTCTTTCCAACCTAAAAAATTCACTGCCTCCAATAATAGCGTTGATGCACCTGAAAAAAAAAAACACAATGAGAAGGGGTAAGTTGTGCACGTAAGATCTATGCATGTTTTAGAAAATATATCAAATGTAAATTAAGTTGTCTTTCTGGATAGAAGTTTATGTATATATATATATATATATATATATATATATATATATATATATATATAGACACACACGCACGAGTTGAATAACAATTGAGTTATACTCCTAATTTCTTGTTCCGGAAACTGATTTTTTTTGAAAAATAATTAAGGCAATAACTAAATTAAAAACTGTCACAGATGAGAGAGAGAGAGAGAGAGAGAGAGAGAGAGGGGGGGGGACGCCAACCTTGCCAAACAATGCATGTTGTTGTTGAAACCTCCAGTGCTCACATCAAAACTAGTAGTACTCCATAAGGTTGACAACATGAATGCAGCACAGAGATATGGAAGCAGACTCCAAGAACTATCATAGCCAGCACCAGTTTCTTCCATAACTGAATAAATCCATTCCATGTCATGCCCAACTACACCACCAATACTATGAGATACCTTTCTCAATCTGCTAATTTCACCTTTTTCAGGGATTTCGTCAGGTAAATGCTTAGATGTTCCACTTAACAAAGAAAAAATGAGAGGGGCTTTCTCCTCAAGAACTGCTCCTACAGCCTCTACAAGAATTCTACGAAAAGCTATTGCTTGCCCAGCTTGAACACAGAAACTGACAAGTGTTTCGATATCCAAGATTTGCCTCAAATGTGCATCTCTTTCAATCCGATCACTAGAATTTAAACTCCCAGCTATAGCCTCAAGAGCTTCACGGTTTGCCCGAAGGGCTGTGTCAATACAATTCAACAATGCAGCAATATGTTCTTTTATCATCATGTCTAATCTGTCAAATCCATAGCCGCCAAATATGCAAATCAGCGATTTAACTTCCTTAACATTCGTGTACGAGTCTGCAAAATATCCACCAACAAGTTTTGAGCTCTTGAAGCAATTATGGGCAGGTACAAACATTACAGAAGCACCATTCAAATCCTTCACAATATTATCCATGTACCAGTTGGAGACCATTTCTATAGCAGATCCACTTTGCAAATCAGCAGGTTTTTCAAACATGTGGAGGTTAAAGATTGGTCCAGTGAAGGTTTCTATTAACAGAACTTCTCGAATTCCTTCTGTAAGATCCATGCTTATGTGCTGCTCAGCTAAATGAATAATACTAATGTGTCTGCGAATAAGGGATTCCATAACGGATGGCCTCTGTAGGCCACTATCAGTTCTCATAACTGTAAGTAGCCTTCTTCTAAAGTTACCCAGGATACAATCTCTCATATACTGTAGAGAAATATACAAATTATAATTTAAAATAGCCATTAAGAAGAAAATAATTTCAATTGGATACTTAAAAAGAAAAACATTTCCATTGAATCTGTCTTTCAAAAAGAATTCTTATTTTCTAGACCCAAAAAAATGTCCTCAATTCACCCCCTAAGAGTTCAAAAAGTCGTATAACCTTATAGGAGCACACCTTGCAACTGCTGATAGGTTTAAAATAAAAAAGCCTCATACTTGAACATGAAAAAAATATTATACTTTTGAAAAAGGTTTTAGCTCACTTAAGAATCAAAATCCCGAAAAAGATGAACAAGAAAATTCTCCATATCCACTATAAGAATTTTATTCATGCAATAAATTGTCTTACATGAGTTAGAATTTCTATACTCATAGATGAAAGAAAAAATAAATTCTTTAAAAACTACGCAAAAAATTGATAACAATTGCAAACAAAACAATGATATATGAAGAATATTAAATAGCTCAAATATTTAAGACAATTTTAAAGTTTGTATCGGCATCACTAACTGTTACAATTTTATTAAATCACTAAATAGCCATAACTTGGAATTTAGATATAACATTATCGACAAAGTTAAAGCCAAATAAAAAGCAACAAATGCACGGATAACACATTTAGCTCCCATATCAAATGGTATGAGGCAGACGATGCCATAGTCCTTATCATTTGGAGGCCAGGGACAAAATATAACTGAAATGCAGAAAAGGGACATGATTAGGCAACAGATGCATTACGGTTACGGTTCCTAGCCTCCAAATAATGTAAGCTTCTTGTTATTAGGTATTCTAATGCAATGAACATTTATTGACTTAAGCTGAATTATTATCAATATCTCAGGATAACATGTGAAGATACGATAATTTTCATGTAATTTATTGAAGAGAAAGGTGTTTAAGCTCCTTGCAAGACTCAAAAATGATTTCGACCAAGTTCAATCCAAATCTTATGCAAATAAAACTTACTATCACAAAAAGATATTTTTTTTCTTGCATAATAGTCAAAGAAAAAAAAAGGATGGTAATGCTTGACGCTTCAATCTTTGATCTTCTAAACATGTATGCCATAACAATCATCAAACCCTGAGGTAAAAGACTAACAAATACAAACTATTTCCTTCAGGGCAAAAACTTTCTAGCAAAGGCAATCTATGGTGCAACCATAACAAAAAGGTAATATATCAAAGAAAAATGCTGAAAACCCAACAAAAACCCCCGATGCTATTATGGAAATAAATATCACCAAAAAGGGCAGCCCTATCTTGTGGAATTAGAAGGGCTCAAATAAAAAAAAAATGGACAAACTTAGCAACTTTCTCAATACAATGAAAAAAAATCACACTTAGATCATTGAACTACCAAGAAGGAAAGACAATTCTAGGATGCAAATAATTTTTTTTTATAAAATATAGAGCATATGGGTACCTAGAACGATATAAAGCGAGACTGCTAGCCGAAAGATATACTCAATCCTATGGAAATGATTATCAAGAATCGTTTGCTTCTATTGTGAAAATGAATATAATACATATCTTAATTTCTTTTGCAGCTAGTCATAGATGGTCTATGCAGCAGTAGAATGTTTTTTAACTTAAGAATGATGAAAAAGAAGTATATATGGATCCATGATGTAGAACTAGATGCATAGGTAAATATCCAATGTTGAAATTAAACACCTTAGATTAGAGCAATAATAATTATTCTAACTTTTAGCGAATTAAATGGAGATTAAATACAATAAGAGGGATGATGTAGCTGAGGCCAAATTATATGATAATCGTTTAGGATCATAACATTAACCAATTCAATCAAGCTAAGCATAACATGAGGGATTTTCAAAGGAAACCCCTAAATTAACATTTAGACTAGTCACTAGTTGGGTCCATTCACTCACACTCTTAATAAATTGGCTTGAGGAGAAAATTTACACAATCTTTATGATACCACAATTGAAGAGGATTTAAAAAGGTACAAGGAAGGGAAAGAGTTTACCAACAAGGAAGAAGATTCGAAGCTCTGGCGAAGTCGTTTGATTGCTTATGCGGAGAAATGGCTACACAACCATTCCCACATGCTTTAGGCAGCAGTACAACAATTCTGGATGTTTGGATGATGATCGAATAGTTCCCGGAAGTCGGGACAGCGAATTAGACAAGCTCTGGACGGCGGGACATCAAGCTCACATGTTGGAAGTAGGGGTGTCAATTTCTGACACGACCCAAAAACCCAACCCGAACCGAAAAATCCGGGTTCGGGTCAACCCGTTTGTTAAACGGGTCGGGTTCGGGTTCGAATTTTTGACCCATTTGAAAAATGGGTCGGGTCCGGGTTGACCCGACAACCCGCGGGTTGACCTGTTTAACCCGGATCCGCTGGCCGCTGGCTCTGCCCACGCTCGAGGACTCCGCGTCTCCGCCCGAACTCGCGGACCCCGCCCTCGCTCGCGGACTCTGCCCGAACTCCGCTGGCCGCTGGCTCCGCCCGCACTCGCGGACCCGCTGGCTCTGCCAGCGCTCGCGATGCCGCCCTCCGCACTCGCTCGCGATGCTGCCCTCGCTCGCGATCCCGCCTGACCGCCCGTGCTCGCGACTCGCGCTCCGCCCTCGCCCTCGCTCGCTCGCCAGCGGTTCAGCCAAAATTCCGGGTCGGGTTCGGGTTGACCCGTTTAGATCCGGGTCAACTCGGGCTTGACCTGAACCCGACCCGTCGACCCGAATTGACACCCCTAGTTGGAAGCTCTGGACAGCGAGCTAGGAGGTCCTGGACAACAAGGCAGCAAACTATTGCGTGCAGGAAATTCTGGACAGCAACTAGGATGATTTCCGGATGCAGGACAATAGTCTTGGTGAAGGAGAAAACCTATAATAATCGATGTACAGGTGGGAGGGAGGTTAGGGAGGCTAATTCAAAGTGGAGGGGTGAAGGTAGGGGCCGACCATAGAGGAGGGAAGGGGAGGATTTAGTTATAGAACTTGTATTTGAATCAAGGAGGGAAAAATATGAAAATAAATTCAGATTTAAGGGAGGAGATAATTAGGGAACTTGATTTTAATTTTCCTAAAATAAAAGAGAGAAAAAGGGAATAAGGGGGAGGGGACGGCCAATTGTCTCCTTAATTGGAGCTCCCAATTGGGAAGGAAACAATTAAAGAGAGAGAGAGAGAGAGAGAGAGAGAGAGAGAGAGAGAGGCCAAAAGGGGGGAAAGAGGGAAGGTGTCCACATGCGTTGAATGTGTCCACATACGATGAATGCGTCAACATACGATGAATGTGAATTTAAAATCAAATCCTAATTAATTTCAGATTTGCAAGAATTGGAGGGCTTTCCTAAAATAGGTTTATATCAATTAGGAAGGATTTGAAATTCAAATTCATTTGAATGTGAATTAGAGACCTTCCAAATTAATACTATGATAAATTAGGAAAGTAGTAAATTTGGGTAACTTTGGGATCTCAGGATGGGGGAAATGGTGGCCAGCGGCTAGGGTTTAGAGGTGGAGGCCGGCGGCTAGGGTAGGGAGGAAGAGGCCAACGGTTATGGGATAGGATGGGTGGGGGAGGTGCTCAGGTATGGTGGTGGGGCTGATTTTGGGTGGAGTTGGGGTGAGGCCGACGGCTTAGAGGAGGAAGGGGAGGGCCGGTTAGAGAAGAGGAGGAAGAAGATGGTGGTAGGGAACCGATCGCAAGCAAAGGAGGCGGAGGCGGAAGGGAGAGGCGACGGGGGAGTTAGGGCTCGGCTCCGGCGTCGTTTTTCCGACGAAAAAATTTAGGGGAAATTGAAGAGGAGATCAAGGGAAGAAGAAGGTATGTTTTAGAATTTCGTTTTCTCTCCTCTATCTCAAGTTATTTGCAAAGGAAATTTTTAGGGTTTCGCCGAAACTTGGAATTTCTTTACGAAATCAATAGGGGAAGTTTAGGGAAGTATTTTAACGGTAGAAAATGAATTTCATTAAATTTTGACAAGTTTTAAAAAATTATGGTTTTTCCCAAAAATCAAATTCTCTTAAAGTGCTTTCACAAAAATGATTTCTAAGGGTCTTAGGAAGGTTACTAATGCAAAATTTTGGATTTTTGTAAGAAATTCCATTTTTTCATAATTTTCTAATTAATAATTCCGAAAATAAATAAGAAAATTATTAGGGTATGTTTAGGGATGAGGTTGGTGCACTAATTGGCCAAAATTGAGAAGTTTAGGGTTTCCAAAATATTGAATTTTAAATAATTCCGAAAATTAGAAAATTAATTATATTTATTATTGTTGGATGAAATTTTTATTCCTATTAATTGTGTATTGGTAAGTTTTACGTTTTGAAAGTTGATGTTTCTCTGTACGACCGATTGTTCCCGCCTCGTTAATTCGGGCTAGCCGGGCCGGGTTGTGACAAGAGTGGTATCAAAGCCAAGGTTTAATACTGATCACTGAAAGAGCCTATAGGATAATTGTATGAGTATTAGAATGTGTAAGGAGTGTGAATTATATAATTTTTTAGCCTTATGATTATTGTGTTTTATCTCAAGAATATGAATCCTGAGCAGAATGCCACTGATGGCATTGATGTGGAGGAAGAGACGGAACCACCAGTCGTAGCTGAGCCACAAGTTGTAGCTGAACCTCCAAGAGGTACTGATACTGCAACTATGGAGTCATTCGCTAAGATGATGGAAGCAATGACTCAAATGATAAAGACTTCCCAGACTCAGAGTAGTGGCAGCGGAAGTGGAAGTCAAACTATGGACAAGAACTTGAAATTATTTCAAGACATGAAGCCTCCGTTGTTCTCCAGTGGCGGACCAATAGAGGCTGAGGACTGGCTAATAAGAATCGAGAAGATACTGAATGGCATGTCTTGTTCAGAGAATAGGAGAGTGACACTAGCTTCTTATGCTTTTGATGGTGAGGCTGAAAGGTGGTGGAGGAGTCAGTTAGAAGAAACCTTTGGAGGGAGACTAAGCAGTCAGATTTCTTGGGAGGAATTTGTGAAGGTGTTCAGAGGCTGGTATGTGCCTATGTCAGCCAGGAGGCAAATGCAGGAGAAGTTCAACAGATTGGTTCAGGGCGATCGATCTGTTTCTCAGTACGAGGAGGAGTTTATAAAATTGTCCAGGTATGCCCCTCATCTGATTCCAGATGCTGAAGAGAAGTGCTATCGCTTCGTACATGGACTGAAGGACTACCTAAGACAGTCTTTGATTCCGCTTGGAATTGAAGATTACCCTACTTTGGTGGAAATGGCCAGGAGAGTTGAATCAGATCTGCAAGATATTCAGAGGAGGAGAGACTTTCAGAAAAGAAAAATAGAGGGCAAGTCAAAGCATACCCAGGTTACTCAGTCATCTCAGTCAGGGGCTTCTACTTGGAAGAAGCCCAGGTCCAGCAACTCTGACAGCAGTGCTTCAACTGCTACCTTGTGCAGCAAGTGCGGGAGGATGCATAAGGGAGAGTGCCTCTCAGGCACTAACACTTGTTACTGGTGCCATCAGCCTGGGCACATGGCGAAGTCCTGCCCTCTTCTGGGACAGAGATCTACTTCAGATGTCAGGTTAGGAAACAACACTCAGAGGATAGCTGGTAGACCAAGAGCTGTGGAGTCTACAGCTTCTGTGCCTTCCCAAGGTCAGACTCGCCAGAACGTACAACCTCGAGTCTATGGACTGTCCTAGCAAGAAGCTAAGGGGTCTCCTGATGTGGTTACAGATACGTAATTTAATTAATTGCAATGAATAATTTTACAATATGAATGAATAATGAATGTATATGAATGATCAATGCATTGATACGAATGAACAATAATCATGTCTTATAAACGAATGTTGACTTGTTTATGTTTAGGAATAATTTTTATGTGCGATAGACCTGTTAGAGTTCTGTTTGATACTGGGGCGTCTCATTCCTTTATCTCAGAAGAGTTTGTTAGATCTGCTAGTTTGCTTCATACAGTTATGATTAAGTCACTATCAGTTTTAATGCCTAATAGAAATCATATGGAAGCGAAGCAGAAATGTCAAGTAAATTTGAGGATTTATGATAAGGATTTAGAGGCGGATTTGATTTTAATACCTCTATCTGAATTTGATGCAATCTTAGGCATGGATTGGTTATCTTGCCACTTCGTGACTATAGATTGTAACAAAAAGGAGGTTAAGTTTAGTATGCCAGGAGAGGAGAAATTCAAATTTCAAGGGGATAAAGGGGTAACTGCTGTGATCGTATCATCCTTGAAGGCTTTCCAAATGTTAAAGAAAGGATATGAAGGTTTCCTGTCCTATGTTAAAGAGGAGAAGAAGGCTGAAAGAGAGCTGAAGGATATTCCTGTTGTTCAGGAATTCCCAGAAGTATTTTCAGATGATTTACCTGGCTTACCTCCAAATAGAGACATAGATTTCTCTATTGAGTTAGTGGCAGAAGCTGAACCTGTTGCTAAAGATCCTTATAGAATGGCAATTAAGGAGCTTAAGGAGTTGAAGGAGCAACTGCAAGAGTTGCTTGAGAAGGGTTTCATCAGGCCCAGTACCTCCCCTTGGGGTGCTCCTGTACTGTTTGTGAAAAAGAAAGATGGAAGCCTAAGGCTCTGTATAGACTACAGAGATTTGAATAAATTGACAGTGAAGAATAAGTACCCTCTTCCAAGAATAGATGATTTATTTGATCAGTTGGAAGGTGCTTCAGTATTTTCAAAAATTGATTTGAGGTCAGGATATCATCAGCTCAGGATTAGAGAGGAAGATATAGCAAAGACTGCTTTCAGTACCAGATACGGGCATTATGAGTTTACAGTGATGCCATTTGGTTTGACAAATGCCCCTGCAGTGTTTATGAACCTTATGAATAGAATCTTCAAGCCATTCTTAGATCTATTCGTAATTGTGTTCATAGATGACATTCTGATTTACTCCCCAGATGAAAAGATGCATGCAAATCATTTAAGGGCAGTGTTGCAAACTTTGAAGGGGAATGAACTGTATGCCAAACTATCCAAATGTGAATTTTGGCTAAGGAGTGTAAAATTTTTGGGACATGTGATTACTGATGGGAAGATAGCTGTGGATCAGCATAAGGTGCAAGCAATAACAGATTGGCCAAGACCAGCTACAGTTACTAAGGTTAGGAGCTTTTTGGGATTGGCAGGCTAGTACAGAAGGTTTGTTGAGGGATTTTCACAGATAGCTATGCCACTATTCAGATTGACTTAGAAAGCAGTAAAATTTGATTGGACAGCTCAGTGTGAGGAAGCTTTTCAGAGATTAAAGCAGTGTCTGATGACTACTCCTGTACTGACTATTCCCTCAGGGACAGATGGATTTCAGCTCTATAGTGATACCTCACTCAAAGGGTTGGGTTGTGTATTGATGCAGAATGGAAGAGTCATTGCCTATGCTTCTAGGCAATTGAAGAATCATGAGAGGAATTACCCGACCCACGATCTGGAGTTAGCTGCTGTAGTTTTTGCCTTAAAGATATGGAGGCATTACCTATACGGGGTAAGGTGTGAAGTCTTTACTGATCACCAGAGTTTGAAGTTTATCTTCACACAAAAAGAACTGAATTTGAGACAAAGGAGATGGCTAGAACTCATTAAAGATTATGAGTTGGACATTCAGTATCATCCGGGCAAAGCTAATGTAGTTGCATATGCTTTGAGCAAGAAGAATTCAGGTAGTGCAAATTGGATGATTACGCAGCAGCAGGAATTGATAAGGGAATTGGAGAAGTTAGAGATCACAGTGGTTCAATCCAACGATGCAGAAATTATAATGTTGAATCAAACAATTATTCAATCAACATTTACAGAAAGAGTACGAGAAGCTTTGCCACTTGATGCAGATTTTAAGAAGATACTGGATATGGTTAGCGTGGGACATAGTGAAGATTTTGAGTTCGTTACAGAGGTAGATTATGTATTCCAGATGTTGGTGATTTAAGGAAAGATGTCCTTCAGGAAGCTCATTATTCCAGTTACACCATTCACCCAGGTAGTAACAAAATGTATCAGGATTTAAAAGAGGTGTTTTGGTGGCCAGGAATGAAGAGAAGTGTGGCAGATACGGTATCAAAATGTACTTCATGTCAGATGGTGAAAGTTGAACATCAGAAGCCAGGAGGATTTTTACAGCCCTTGCCCATACTGGAGTGGAAATGGGAAGACATTGCTATGGACTTTGTGGTTGGTTTGCCCAGATCCAGAAGAGGATACGATGCTTTATGGGTGATAATTGATAGGTTAACTAAGTCTGCACACTTTTTACCTATCAAACAGTCTGATCCAGTTGAGAAGTTGGCAAGCCTGTATGTCAGTGAGATTGTCAGATTATATGGGGTACCTAAGTCTATAGTGTCAGATCGAGATGGAAGGTTCACTTCCAGATTATGGAAGAAGGTTCAGGAAGCTATAGGTACCAAACTCACCTTTAGTACAGCTTTTCACCCTCAGACAGATGGACAGTCAGAAAGAACCATCCAAACCTTAGAAGATTTGCTCAGGTTATGTGTTTTGGATTTTGGTGGTAAGTGGGAAACTTATGTGCCTTTGATTGAATTTGCTTACAACAACAGTTTTCAAGCAAGTATTGGGATGACTCCTTATGAGGCGTTATATGGGAGGAGGTGTAGGATACCGTTAAACTGGGCTGAGACAGGGGAAAGGAAGATTATTGGTGCAGATCTAGTTGATGATGCTACAGAAAAGATCAGGTTGATACATGATAGATTGATAGCAGTGCAGGATAGAAAGAAGAAATATTATGATGCTAAACACCGACCAGTTGAGTTTGATGTTGGAGAGTTTGTATTCCTTAAAGTCATCCCAATGAAGGGAGTAAAGAGATTTGGCAAAGTGGGAAAGCTAAGTCCAAGGTATGTAGGACCTTTTGAGATTTCAGAACGGATTGGAAAGGTGGCTTACAGGTTGATCCTACCAGAACACATGAGTGGAGTACATAACGTATTCCACATCTCTGTTTTAAGGAAATATCTTTCAGATGAAGTTCAGAGGATCAGTACTGAATCAGTTGATGTTCAACCAGATTTGACTTTTGTGGAAAAACCAGAGAGAATCATTGATTATGATGTTAAGCAGTTGAGGAGCAGAGCTATTCCCTATGTTAAGGTGCTGTGGAAGCACAGTTCAGAGAAGGATGTCACATGGGAAAAGGAGTCAGAAATGAGGGAGAACCACCCCCACTTATTTAGTTAAGGTATGGTTCTAACCTTACATGTTCTACTTTTAATTTTGAGGACGAAATTTTTATTAGGAGGGGAGAATTGTAAAATCCGAAAATTCGACGATCGTAGGCCTCGCACGCATCTCGATGCGTCGCGGCGAAATTTAAGTGAAAAATTTAAAGTTAACGGAATGTAACGAAAATAATTTTATAAAATTCTACGCAAAATTTCGAGCAATTTGATATAAAGAATATATAGTCAATTTTGTTTAATTTTAAAATTTAAAATTAATAAAAGCTCTTTAATACCCAAATTGCCCTTATTAAGTAAAGAAGAGGAGGGGTTTTAAGTGAGGGCATTGGGGTCATTTGGAATCCCTCCTCATTAAGTAAACCAAACCGCCCCTTTCCCCCCTCATTCGGCCGAACCGATCGCAAGCAAAGGAGGCGGAGGTGGAAGGGAGAGGCGACGGGGGAGTTAGGGCTCGGCTCCAGCGTCGTTTTTTCGACGAAAAAATTTAGGGGAAATTGAAGAGGAGATCAAGGGAAGAAGAAGGTATGTTTTAGAATTTCGTTTTCTCTCCTCTATCTCAAGTTATTTGCAAAGGAAATTTTTAGGGTTTCGCCGAAACTTGGAATTTCTTTACAAAATCAATAGGGGAAGTTTAGGGAAGTATTTTAACGGTAGAAAATGAATTTCATTAAATTTTGACAAGTTTTGAAAAATTAGGGTTTTTCCCAAAAATCAAATTCTCTTAAAGTGCTTTCACAAAAATGATTTCTAAGGGTCTTAGGAAGGTTACTAATGCAAAATTTTGGATTTTTGTAAGAAATTCTATTTTTTCATAATTTTCTAATTAATAATTCCGAAAATAAATAAGGAAATTATTAGGGTATGTTTAGGGATGAGGTTGGTGCACTAATTGGCCAAAATTGAGAAGTTTAGGGTTTCCAAAATATTGAATTTTAAATAATTCCGAAAATTAGAAAATTAATTATATTAATTATTGGAAATAATTATGATGTATGCTTAATGCTATTATAATCATCTTTAGGTGTGGATTAAGGTGAAGTCAAGTGGTTAGCAAACATCGCGCAACGTGTGGTCGATACTTGTAAGGTAGGTATTCATGCCTCTTTTAAGTTTATAAGTTTCTATTTCAATAAATGTTAAAGATTTAACATGCTATAATGTTTCATTTTAGTTAAACTACCAGTTGTATTATTATATGTTGTGATCATGTAAAATTCTAAGGAAAATATTGGAGTTTGAAACATTATTAGACATAGATAGATAGGAATTGATGAATGATTAATCATGCGATAAAGTTATATGTTACATTCTATGGCATTATCATATAAGGTTTATGTGTTATAAGAATGAGACGATATGATATAGTATACTTGCATGTGTATGTTGATAGATGGAGCTCACCCCCTTATGGTACTGGCTGGGGACGCCGTACTCGTGCACGTTAAAGGTAAAGGAAATGGTAAAGGAAATGGAAATGGAAAGGTAAAGGGGTACCTTTATTGGTACCAAATTTGACGGTGGCTCCTGTGACGGGTGTATACATTTATCATAAGTATAATTGCATTTATTTTTGCATATTAAATGGTGAAGGAAAAGAATGAAAGAATGAAACGTTACTGAAAGAAAAATGAAAGTATGATTCAAGAAAAATGGAAATGTTATGATTTATATATTGATATGAAATGATTTCCTCCTTAAAAGTTCTGTTTTATGTTACTTATGAAATTAATTGAATTATGAATTACCTACTGAGCGAGTAAGCTCATCCTACGTTTCAAAATATTTTTCAGGAGATAAGTGATGGCTACAAGGCGGCAGTACACCTACACTCGTAGAGGACCTCAGGAAGAAATGTTCTTTTATGGTTAATTATGTTGAGTCTGTTGAGTAAGGTTTGAGAGGTTGAACTTAGTGGTTATCATTGTTATCGTTGTGAACTCCGATTGTTGTGTATGTTTAAGTTAAGTTTAAGTTATGTTTATGTTTTCCTGTTTGGGTTATTATTGTTGAAGTTTGAACAAATTCTATGTTGGAAGTTTTTAGTGGCTCTTTCGTATTCATGTGTTGGATGAATTATTTATATTCTTGTTATTTATGAATCACAAGTGTTATGTTTTAAGAGATTGATGTTTTGATGTTCATCCGTACGACCTGTTCCCGCCTCGTTAATTCGGGCTAGCCGGGCTGGGTCGTGACATAGTGGGTATTCCGTTGCCCTCACCTAGAGACTTCAACTCTCACATAAGCTCACAAGCTCTCCAAGAACACAAGTGGAAAAAGAAATCTCATAATAATCATCATCCCCTCTCAAGAAGAGAAAAGGGGTATAAATAGCCAAGTACAATAGTAAACATCAAAAGACAAAAGTGCCCCTCAGGGGTCACAAGAACCTACTCCCTCAAGTGAGGATAAAATTGGAAAAAATACAATAATAAATAAAAATACAAATAATAACTCATAAATAAAGGGATGCAATCGTGGCCGTCGATCTCCAGCCCCATCTTTGATAAACCCTCCACTATTGGATGTCCTCATTAATCCACCACCTAAATATAATAGTTCTTTCATAAAGAATAAAATTTACGAATTAAAAAAGGCTTTGTATAACCTTAAATAATCTCCTAGAGCATTGTTTAGCTTATTCACAAAAGTCATAAATGAAGCTGGATACAGACAAAGCTAAGAATATCATAACCTCTTCATAAAATACTCCATTTATGATAAAATCTCAATTTTCGTATATGTTGATGATATAATCATCAAATATGATGATAATAGATAAGCATGAAAAAAAAGTTAATGAAAATTTGGGATAGGCAAATTCAAATACTTTTTGGGAATAACAGTTGCTCAATCAAAATAAAAAATATTCCTCTCTCAGCAAAAATATATCAAAGATCTACCGAAATAAATAAAAATGACTGATTTCAAAACCTTGTGAAACCATAACTGAACCAGGTCAAAATTTGGACGCAAATGAAGAAGGAAAAGTAGACTTGAGATAACATCAATGGTTAGTTTAAAAAAAATAACTATCTAACACCCATCTCAATATCGCATTTTCGGTGAATCTCATTAGTCAATTCATGTACAAACCCAAAAAGTTTCACTTTCAAGCTGCTTCTAGATTTCTCAGAGAACTTATATCAAATTTTGGTAAAAAAATTCTCTATAAAAATATAAAACTTTACAAATGAAGGGCATACTAATACAGACCATACAAGATCACCAATGAAAAGAAGATTCACGACCGGATACTGTGCATTTTTTGAGAGAAAATCTCATAATATGGAGTAGCAAGAAAAAACTTGTTGTTTTAAGATCTAAATTTAGAACAATTATCCAAGAAATTAGCGAGTTTCCATGGATCAAAATTATTTTAAAAGATTTAAAAATCAAATGAAAAAAACCAATGAAGATATATTGTGAAAATAAATTTGCCCTTACATTGCTCACATTTTACCACAATATAATTGTATCAAGTATGTGGAAGCGGACATATCATAAAAAAAATTGAAAAATGGTTTGATTTGCATTATATATGCCAATAGGAAATCAATTTGTAGACATTCTTATCGAAGAACTCTACAACAACACATTTACAAATGTTATAAACAAACTTAAAATGGTAGATATATACCATTCAATTTAAGGGGGAGCGTTGAATGATATTAGGACAAACAAGACAATCAATTTTGATAGTGATCCTTGAGCACACGGATTATGAGTTCTACTTGTTAAATTGATCATCTTATGGCCCTTAGATTTCAATTCATATGCCTCCTCTGTCTCTTGTAACCGCCGACCGCTCTTGGGGAGGAATTTTTTTCTTTTTTTTTCTGTAAATATCTTTGATTTATTTTCAATATAAGATTTTTCGGAAAAGTCTATATTTTTTCACACTTTATACAAAATTAAGAAATAAAATTCAAAGTAATTTTTTTTATGCTTTTCTACAGAGTGATCCCAACAGAAATAGAAAACTTAGCCTCACGTTAACAATCAGAAAGGAGCTAAAAAATCCTTTTAGAAAGAAATGATCATATTAAATAGAAAGAAAAGAGAACCTCACGGAGTACGAAGACATGGTTTAGAACACATATAGGCTCCATGTCATTTAGAACAGAACATAAACTTGTTAGCCTCTGCATGGCAGCTTCCAGCCTGTTAAAAGGATAAATATAAAAATATTAACTGCTATGGTGGTTGACTTGCATTCAAAATACAGTGTAGCACAACAATGAAAAGTTTGTCACTTACATTTTGACTGAATTACTGCTTTCGGGATGGCTTTCATGTCCTGGTACAGGAAAACCATAAAAACCTTTTGGTGATTTAGCAGAATTGGTAGAGATTTTTATTGAATTCATTCGAAGGGCTGCTTGCTCTGGAATAAGCTGAAACATTCAGTACAATGAGACAGTATCATGAATAGAATCCTATCTTAAAAAATATCAGTCGAGAACAAAACTAGATACCTGCATTTCTAAAGCTCCAAATCCACCTTCAGAGTCTAGTATATTTATTAGACCTTCCAATCCACCCATAATCGATTCAATAAGTGACTCCACGTACAAAATAGCATCTCTGCCTATTTTGTTCAGCTGCATTTACCATACAAGTAATGTTACCTAATAACTTATTTTCAATTGAATAGTTGCTTTGAGTAAAAGAAACATTCCCATCTTCTAGCTTTTCGATCAAGGGGATACTCTAACCTGTTATAGAAATTGGGAGGATTGATTTGTCAAGTGCGAGAAAAATGGAAGGAGAAGAGATCAAAGTAACATTTAATCATGTTTTTATTCAAGGATAAGGCATCAGTCCAGAGTGTAGATTATAGAATTTTCAAATAACATAACTTGACAACAACATTAGAGGATTTAACCAACTGGTAACACAGTGGACTTTTTGCTGAACTAAAGGAGTTTACAGTTGTTAATAGGGAGAAAGTTGTAAAAGACTACATTTTTTTTGAGTTGTAATACCAGCACAAGCATACACACACACACCCCAAAAAGAGAAAAATAAATGAAAATACAATAAAATAGAATATCCTCAATAATAATAAATTCAATGCAACCAGAAACTATTTCATGATTCATCATTTGTTATCCGGTAAATTATAAGTTATACCTCCTCTGTAATAAGTGCGGAAGCACATTCAGGAAAACTGCTGGCTATACCAAGCCACGCACAGCAGTGATGTGGACGTCCTTCAGGCCCAAACATGGTGTTCCTGAAGACCTGATGGAATGCCAAATTAGAAGAAAGAAAAATGGCAGGTCAAAAAAGAGAGCTCATTTCTAGAGAAGACAGTGTAATACAGTGGATTTTGCCATTAGCAATGGAGAAGATTCGTACTGCGGTTAGGTGATGATGATAGAAGTATAAATTTTTTAGGCTTCCATGTTTTGATAGCTGACACATGAGCTCGTCCACACATCTGCAGTATGAAGATCAACATTTTGAGTGAAATAAACGGATTCGTATAATTTATTCAGTTAAACCAGGCACTCTACGTTACACAAAAAGGCAAGTAAATTGCTTAGGTTCACATATATATAGACTCAACCTTGTATTCATCAAGTCCCCTCCAACATAAGAGGTTGCACCAAAATAATATTGTTATGATTCATGTATAAAACTTCAAATTTAAATCAAAGTGATCCGCCTCACACTCATGACTACAAGACGTAAAAATGTGTTATTTTATTCTCCAATAACTTCGCAAAAGCAACACAAAAAGCATATTAAGTTAAATTTCCCTAAAATGTGTTAGTTTAATTCTCCAATAATTTCACAAAAGTAATACAAAAAGCATATTATGTTAAATTTCCCTACCCCTGCAAGAGATAGAAAGAAAAAAAAAACTTAAGAGAAGAAGGGGGACAGGAAAATTCCATAAACTAGGGTTTCCTTGAATCATATAATTTGAAGCCTCTTATAACTTGTTAAACTTTCTATTTAGGATTTTATACCTCTGCTCTCTTCTCCTTTCATTCTCTCAGACCTCGATTCCCTCTCTCTCTAATTTCTCCCATTCCCGCCTCCATCCTTGCATCTTCCAATCCTCTAATCACTCGCCAAATAACCAGTAGGACACACCGTCTTATCTAACCTCCCCATCCATATGTCAAGTGGATGGCTTGATGAGATGCAATGGCAACGGTCAATCGTTATTGCCCCCACAAATGACAAATCTTTTTTTAGTTGCTTATAAAAACTCCTCTTTTAAAATGCTATATTGCTTAGCTCCATTTCTTCTTCACAAAAAAGAAGGAAAATTAACATTAAAAAAAAGAATAAATTTACGAGTGAAATCCCAAAACCAAGAACGAAACCATTAAATTGTAGAACAAGCAAAATAAATCCGAACATATAAAAAAAATATGCCTTGCTGACCAAAGCAGAGTTATCCCATATTTTTCTGATTTTCTCTCTCCCCACAGCTTCACTGCAGGCTGCCTACCACTTTATTTTCACCGGTGGATGTCACTTCCCTTATTTTCATCTATTTCGTGCATACATTATTAATGATTATTTATCTATATACAGCATATTCTATATCCTTTATGTGTTATGAGCATTTTAATGCCAGCTCATCTGTTGATGTATTCATAACCTTCTAATTTTCATTGCCGTGCATTCTCATTTTTTAGCTGACCTCATTTGTGTTGCTCATAACTTAGGCTTTTAATCCGTGATAGATGTGATATATCAAATTATAGGAGGAAGATCTGGCTTAGAAATATGGCAAGCATATGGCAAGCTAATATCTAGTGTAATCAACTTTGCCACATACATAATTATTACGACAAAGAGATCTACAAAATATGGCAAGCTAAGGAGCATTTATTATCCACATTCAAAAGTAGTAGTGTAACTGTGTAACCTTGTGTATTAAGATTCCATGCCACGCTATGCGCTTCGGCAAGAATACATAACCAATTCTAATGCGGACATCCGACTGTGAAAGCTTATTAGAGGAGGAGATGAAGATCGACGACCATTTTTATTTTAAGTTATTATTTGTATTATTTATTTATTTATGCATTTTCCATTTTTACTCTCACTTGAGGGAGTAGGTGTTTATGACCCCAGGGGACACTTTTGTCTTTTGTTCTGTATTTTAGGCTATTTATAGCCTTCTCTTTTCTTGTAATGGAAATGGATTATTAATAAGAAATTTTTTGCACTTTGTTCTTGAGAGCTATGAGAGTTTTTAGGAGAGTGGAAGTCCCTATGTGAGGGCAACGAAATACCCACCAGCTGCAGGAAGCATCTGGGCTCGTGGTTTGAAGTCCCTAGGTGAGGGCAACGTAGCACCCATCAGCCGCAGGAAGCGTCCAGGCTCATAGTTTATCTTTCTTTCCTTAAACTCCCCTTCTCCTTCTCCATTGACCGCCGGCCAAACCCCCTCCATAGCCGCCGGCCAAGCACCCCTCTTCCCCTCCTCTAACCTTCGGCCACTTCTCCCACTCCTACCAACCGCCGGCCTCCAACCCCTCCACCTCAATCCCAAGTCCGCCCCTCCCTAGCTGTCGGCCTCCCTAGCCCAAACCTTAGCCGCCGACAAGTTTTCCCCAAGCCCTTGGTTCCAATTTCCAATTAGCCATTATTACTTTCCTAATTTAGTTCAAAGTATTTTGGGAAATCCAAATTGAATTTCAAATTAATTTGGAATTCAAAGTTTTCCTCCTATTTTGAATTAAATAATATTGCTCCCTCCATCTACTTAATTTGAATTTAAATTTTGAAAGGCCAATCATTCCTTTCTTAATTTAACATTCTAATTATAGTAAACAATCAATCCCATAATTCAATCCCTCCATTCTTGGGTTGCCCCCCTCTTCCCTTTTATCTCCCTAATTAATATCCCCCTCCTTAATTGATACCCAATCAATTTCCCCCAAGTAAGCCACCGGCCCACACCCCCTCCCTTTGGCTCCAAATTCAAAATTCAGCATTCAAATCCTATTTGAATTTGAATTCTTTCCTAAATTAAGTTGTTTTAATTATGGTAAGTTTTGAATTCAAATTCAAACGAATTTGAAATTTCAAATTCTTTCCTAAATCATTTAGGTTAATTTTGGAAGGTCTTCCCTCAATCAATGAGTGATTAAATCTGAAATTGATTGGGAATCAATTCAAATTTTCACATTCATTAAATCTGGACCACTTCCTTCCCCTCTCTCTGGCCGACCCCTCTCTCTCCCTCCTTAATTAATTAATTCCCCTAATTGGACATCCACTTAGGGTAATTAATTAGCCAACCCCACTCTCCCCCTCCTCTCACTCCTATCTTACCGAAATACCAACCAATCAAGCCCAATCAAGCCTTGATTTGGCCAGCCCCATCCCTCCCTTCTCCAATAAATTAGGAAATTTCAAAACTCACATGTCCAACCCCTCCCTCGTTCTACATCAGTTTGGTATCAGAGCATGGTTGCGCACCGGGGATGCGTACTCGACAGAGTCGAGCTCTTTTCCACCCCGAGAGAATGATGCGGACATCCGACCGTGAAAACTTATCAGAGGAGACAAAGATCGACGGCCATTTTTATTTTAAGTTATTATTTGCATTATTTATTTATTTATGCATTTTTCATTTTTACTCTCACTTGAGGGAGTAGGTGCTTGTGACCCCAGGTGTCACTTTTATTTTTTGTTCTGTATTTTGGGCTATTTATAGCCTCCTCTTTTCTTGTAATGGGAATAGATTATTAAGAAGACAATTTCTGCACTTTGTTCTTGAGAGCTATGGGAGTTCTTAGGCGAGTGGAAGTCCCTATATGAGGGCAACGCAATACCCACCAACCGCAGGAAGCGTCCGGGCTCATGGTTTGAAGTCCCTAGGTGAGTGCAACGTAGCACCCATCAGATGCAGGAAGCATCCGGGCTCATGGTTTATCTTTCTTTCCTTAAACTCCGATTCTCCTTCTCCATTGACCGCTGGCCAAATTCCCTCCATAGCTTCCGGCCAAGCACCCCTCTTCCCCTCCTCTAACCGTCGGCCACTTCTCCCACTCCTACCAATCGCCGGCCTCCAACCCCTCCACCTCAATCCCAAGTCGGGCCCCTCTTTTGCCGTCGGCCTCCCTAGCCCAAACCTTAGCCGCCGGCAAGCCCTCCCCAAGCCCTTGGTTCCAAGCCATTATTACTTTCCTAATTTAGTTCAAAGTATTTTGAAAAATCCAAACTGAATTTCAAATTAATTTGGAATTCAAAATTTTCCTCTTATTTTGAATTAAATAATATTGCTCCCTCCATCTACTTAATTTGAATTTAAATTTTAAAAGGCCAATCATTCATTTCTTAATTTAACATTCTAATTATAGTAAACAATTAATCCCATAATTCAATCCCTCCATCCATGAGCCCTCCCCCCCCGTTCCCTTTTCTCTCCCTAATTAATATCCCCCTTCTTAATTAATACCTAATCAATTTCCCCCAAGTAAGCCACCGGCCCACACCCCCTCCCTTTGGCTCCAAATTCAAAATTCAGCATTCAAATCCTATTTGAATTTGAATTCTTTACTAAATTAAGTTGTTTTAATTATGGTAAGTTTTGAATTCAAATTCAAACAAATTTCAAATTCTTTCCTAAATCATTTAGGTTAATTTTGGAAGGTTTTCCCTAAATTAAAGAGTGATTAAATCTGAAATTGATTGGGAATCAATTCAAATTTCCACATTCATTGAATCTGAACCACTCTCTTCCCCTCTCTCTAGCCGGCCCCTCTCTCTCCCTCCTTAATTAATTAATTAATTCCCCCAATTGGACATCCACTTAGGGAAATTAATTAGCCAACCCCTCTCTCCCCCTCCTCTCTCTCCTATCTTACCTAAATACCAACCAATCAAGCCTAATCAAGCCTTGATTTGGCCGGCCCCATCCCTCCCTTCTCCAATAAATTAGGAAATTTCAAAACTCGCATGTCCCCCCCCCCCCGCGGTTCTACATCAAATTCTCTACAAAGTAAGGTTTTTTCATGATTGTATCCTCAAGAGTAGTAAAAAAATGAAAGTAAATAAAAAAGCTCATGATCAAGCTAAACACCAAGAGAGACAACTTAGAAGTTAAATTAAGTATTGCCGGTTCAAAATTTTGGCAGCACCTGGACCAATTGTAGGCAGCATTCCCTTCTGACAGCAAACCCTCCTTTCCAGTTGACACAGTGGCCTTTTCCAAGTGTCTTATGTTTATTGATGAACGTGAAGATGTAACAATCATTAAGATTGATAACCAGTGCTTACGCAATTCCTGCAATAGTTGGAAGATACATGCAAGAGAAACAAATTAATTAGAAACATATTTGTGCCAATGAAAAAACAGGCATCTGTTGAAAATCAAGGGTTATACAAATGTCAATGCAAAGCACTGCACATCAAAGTCACCAGAAAATTAATGGAAACAGAGAATATTATGCTGTTTTATAAGTGGAAAGTGTAGATATAACACTAGCGTACACACTCTGAAGTTACAAGAAGATACATAAAGGAATACATTTAGGTCATCAAAGTAAGCTGACCCCAAACTGCGACAAATCCAATGATAATAGTGATGCTGGAATGTGCCGCCATTCATAGCAAATTTTAGCTGACAGATCAATTAATTAAGCTTTATCATTATCATCAGCATTAACCAAAGCATTGAGATAAGCTTTAAGGATCCCCCCTCCATCCATTTCTGTTGACTTTTTGACGCAGCATGAGCAGAAAAATGATGGATGTATTGAAGAATTGAAAGAGAAAAGGGAGTAGAGCAAGAGGAGGAGAAAGAAAGAGAGAGGAATAGAAAGTACATGAAAATTCCTTAAACTACTAATTTTGAATCCTCAAAGCATTTAAAAGTGAGAAGTCCTCAATGCATAACGAGTGGAATCCTCAACATTCAGGAAGGGCAGATATCCTCATGGAAGCCATGACACTTCAGTCAATAATCATGTATAAAATCTACTAAACCCAAAGAAGCATTTAAACAAAAGGGTTGAGGGATTCCAAGAAAATGTCCCCCGACCAAATAAATGGAACACTCAAACCAATTACCATAAATATCATGAGTAAATGAGCCAATGATATAAATAAGAGACCAAAAACACCTAACTCCAGGGAAAGCAAATAAAGATTTCACTTACTTGATGATCAGAGCAGTAGAAAGTCACATGTAGTCTAAATGGACTGCATGAGTTACCGAATTAGGTGATAAGTCTATTTTGTACTGGACTTCTGTACTTCTTCTAGCCATGTTACCTAAGACATCTAGTGCCACATGAGCAGTTAAACCTATTTTGCAGAAGTTATTTCTCTAATAATCACTCATGAAAAGCCACCTCATACCCTCGAGCATCCTCAATATGTAAGAGATAACTAGCTAGATTAAGTTCATTTGAACTAGATTTTTCATGATTTAATGTTAGGGTTTATTTAGATATGGGGTTGAGATTTCTTATAAGTGCAAGCCCCTATAATTGATTACAACTCTTGCTCGTAGAAGAACATTATCAATTAAGAAGATTTCGAAGGCTCAAATTTAGAATTTGGTTCAATATTTATGGTTTAAGTTAATTGATAGGGAATAAATAGATTCAATTAAGATCTCATGATTATATCAACTAGGGTATACTATTTGATCTAGTATGCTAACATCACATGGCTTGGAGTCATGATGTCAAAAGAGCTTGATTAGCAAGCATGTGTTTCTTCCTTTAAGGTATCTAATAGGAAATGGATACAATTTCCTCGAAATCAGAGAAAGACAATAAGAAATTAAGAAGAAGAACACACCAAAACTCTTCTTATTGCAAGATATATGAAACAAAACAACAAAATACAGTTGGATCTTCAATTGGAGAGGAAGATCCGGCTCTCCCAAATCTCTAGCCGGCGGTTAGAGCCCGCAAACCTAATAAATTCTAATTTCAACAAACTCAAAACATACCCCTGAAATCACCCTATTGTTAGCCTTAAATAAGCTCCCTTAATTCCCTCTTAAATCAGCCCGCTTTCCCTAAATAATTCCCTTTTATACTTGAATTCAAATCAGATCTCTTGCCCTAAATAATTCCTTTCCAATTATAATTAAAACTTTCCTAAACAATTCCCCCCTAATTCATCCTTTTTCCTAAATAATCCCCTCTTAGATTTTGAATTCAAATTAGATCTCTTGCCCTAAATAATTCCCTCCTAATTGTAATTAAAATTTTCCTAAATAATTCCCCTTTGACTAAGAACCTTCCTAAGTAGCTTCCTCTTATTTAGGAAACTTCCTAATTCCCTCCCAATTAAATCGGCCGGTCCATCAATACTCTTCTCCCAAAGTGCCACCTTGTCCTCAAGGTGGAACGAAAGAAACTGCTGCTGAAGCACTGGACTGAAAAATGATCTGTCATTGGGTCGAATGATCCCTGCCTCCAGCATCTCCCTGATCAATCTCTCGATCTCATCCTTCTGGAGTTGGAGAGAACGGTACGAATGAACACTGATATATGAGACTCCTTCCTTCAAAATGATAACATGCTTGTGTTCCTGCAGAGGAGGCAACCACTAAACTAGTTGGAACATCTCTCGATACTTCTATAGGAGTGGCTGAACCATGTCTGGCGCTTCTATCTTCTCCCCATCTTCTTCTCCTTCCAAACTTTGCAGCTCCAGCAAAAATCCCACTCCTTCACCCTTTCCCCTCCTTGGAAGTGGCTCCAAAGGTGACAACTCATCTTCTTTCCCCAACATTTCCACCTCCCCATCCTCCCTCATCGTCCCTATATTAGGGTTTCCCCCATTTTCTTGTCCGGTCAACGATGCCCTTGCCTCCGATATTGTCGGTTGAGGGTGAAACTCCAATATTTTTTTCATCATGTCCTCTAGGTTAGAAAGTCTTCCTTCCAAGGATGAAAGCCTTCCTTCAATGGTTGAGAACTTCTGCACCAACCGGGATTTGATTTGGACCATTTTGCCTTCCAACACATCCACCTTCTTTGCCATAATAGGTCCAAAAAAAAAAGCTCGGATACAAATTTGATAGAAAATAGATACAATTTTCTCGAAATCAATGAACGACAATAAGAAATTAGGAAGAAGAACACACCAAAACTCTTCTTATTGCAATATATATGAAAGAAAACATCAAGATACAGTTGGAACTTCAATTGGAGAGGAAGATCAGGCTCTCCTAAATCCCTAACCGGCAACTAAAGCCCTCACAACCTAAGAAATTCTAATTTCAGCAAACTCAAAACATACTCCTGAAATCACCCTATTGTTAGCCTTAAATAAGCTCCCCTAATTCCCTCCTAAAGCATCCCTCTTTCCCTAAATAATTCCCTCTCATATTTGAATTCAAATCAGATCTCTTGCCCTAAATAATTTCCTTCCAATTATAATTAAAACTTTCCTAAGCAATTCCCCCTTGATTCCTCCTCCCTTTCCCTAAATAATCACCTCTTAGATTTTGAATCAAATTAGATATCTTGCTCTAAATAACTCCCTCCTAATTGTAATTAAAGTTTTCCTAAATAATTCATCTTTTAATAAGAACCTTCCTAAATAGCTTCCTCTTAATTAGAAAACTTCATAATTCCCTCCCAATCAAATCGGCCAGTCCATCAGTATCTCAAGTAGACCAGAGTGAAACTATGTCGAAGATGGTGTTTTTAAGGCAAATATTAAATTGTGGCTCAAAAGCATGACATGACCATCAATTATATACGAGTTTCAGTATGACCCAAAGAAGCACATTTGTGACAAATAGAATTTGATTGGTGGATATGAAGATTGTGGATTTTTTTGACAAGAGGTGAAATAACCAGTTGGATCGGTTCAATTGAACCAGCACTAATCAAATAGCGGACGAAGCAGCGAACGAAGCAAGTGAGTCGAACAGCAAAACCATGTACGAGGGAGCAGCTGGCAGGACCGAACCTTGCGAAGGAGTGAGGAAACATGTTTGAATGCGAAAGGCAGTGACTCATCGTGGGAGATAACTCTAATTTGCTCACTCCATTTCACCACACGAATAGAAGAGACTCTGAACAAAAAAAAAAATAAACAAAGGCCGACCGAGAGAAAGAAAGAGAGCAAGGGAGACAAGACTTGCAAGCGAGCCGCCAGGAGGAAGTGATTTTGATGGGAAGGAGTCATGTGCGTGCTTGTTAGGGCTCGGACAAGAGGAATAAGGTAAAGTTTATCTTTTTCTTAAATTTAAGTTATATTTTATTAAATATAAATATTTAATTAATAAATTAAATACCTAATTATTAATTATTAAGGTTAAAGAAGTATTTTTTATAAAATATCCTAATAAATAAGATTATATAGATTATGTTTTTCTTTTCCATTCATTTATGCAATTATATTTATATGTTTAAAGAGAATGAGACAATTTGTTATGTAATTTAAAAATATTAAATTTGGAATTTATAGTTAATGATAATATGTAAATATAAATAAAGCCTATTTAAAGTATATTAGGTTTTAATAAATGTAATTTATTTTATAGATTAGATATGTAAGAATAACATATTTATAAGTTAATAATCATTTGTAGAAGTTAATTAAAAATAATAAAAGAAAGGTATTAATGAAATAAATTATAATAATTTTGAAATTTCTTTTTTTATATATAAAATAATATAATTATGAGTTTTAAATTATTAGCAATAAATTTATAAAGCGAGGATGAATTAATTTTATCATGGATTATGGGAGTTATTAAGAGGAATTAATTAGTTAATTAGAGAGAGAGAGATTTTAATAAATAATATTTGAAATTGAAGTTATACTAATTAATTATAAAAAACAAGTTAAAGAAATTAAGAACAATTTGTTAATTAATTTTTAATAACAAGGTCTTTATATAGGTGTTAAGTTGGTGTCATCGAAATAATGATTAAGATGGATTGTCCAGGCATCAAATTTCGAGGTGAGTATTCATGTTCCTATACTATGGTAATAATATTGCATCTTTGTCTTTAATTGTTATTGTAAATAATTTCTCTCTCACATATCAAATGATGGAGCATGATTAGCATGTTATGTTTTACATTACTGCATAAAGTTAAATAATATAATATGAATGAAATGATTACATAGATATGCTTGTATGTGCATGTTGACTGTTGAAGCACACCACATTATGGTATTAGCTAGGTACGCAATGTACCCATGCACGCAAATTAAAAAGGTTATGAAAAAAAAGGAAATAAAAAAGGAGTACCACCGTGGCTCCTATGACGGTTGTATTAATAAGAAATGATAAAGATACGATATATGTGACATATATGATACATGCATATTATAGATGGTCATGTTTGGATATGAATCTTAAATAGAATTAAATTATGTTTTTAAAAATATCCTGCATATTGTTCCTAAAACCTAGTGTTACTGTAATTTAGAAATATGATTTACTCACTGAGTTATGTTATGACTCACCCTTTTTAATTGAAAAATATTTTCAGGTATAATTTGATTTAAATAAAATGAGTAAAAGAGAATATAATGTGTATCATATATATGGTGTATCAAGAGAAATGTATTTATATTATTTGCTATTTTTAAATTTTGAGGTTTTAGTGGCTCTTTCAGTTTATTTGAGATAATTTTAGATTAATTAAAAATTTAATCAACCATCTGTTCTTGCCTCATTAATTCGAGTCTCCGAGCCGGGTTGTGAAAAGAGGGTTGGTCCAATAGGTTTGGGCTTATATCCATTGAAAGGCGTAGAAAATAAGTATGATTTAATGGGCTTGTAGCATTAGTGTTGGCTCAAGTTAATTAGGTTGAAATGAGAATTACATCATTATAAGGTGCATAAGAGGGACTTACAAATTCGAGGATGATGAAGGCCCAATAATTGGTATTACAACATTAAATTCATAAGAGTGTGCTTATAAATCAATATTAAATTCATATATTTATCTGATGAATATTATATGCATAGTCTTCTGAGCCACATATAACAAAAACCCTCACATTAAAGACTAGATAAAGAATTTACATTATGAGGCAGTATATACATATCCTCGAGATTAGATATCTTAGTTTGAGTCTTTAAGCTGTAAGTCCTCTTTCTGAAATTAAAATAACATAACATATCTTACATATGCATTAAGACCAGGATTTCATAGTTTTAAAAGTGCTTACACGGGTTTAACTGGTCGTCCCTTTCCAAGCAGACTTATAAGACTCGATCGGCTGCTTAACCTCAAGTGAGGTTTCAAGTTCATAAGTCCCACACATCTGTTAAATTTAGGTCTAAACTATTACCTATTAGTAGTTTTTTACTTAAATTTAGAGTCCAAGGATGATGTTCTCAGTTAAATCATAAAGCCTCACTTTCCTACGTATTTCCTCAATCCGATGTTATTTGAATATAAGCTCAAACTTTTCAAACGAATTAGTCAACTTTAACATATATTTGAAGTCAAAATGCAAAACGTAATATAAGATAATTTCGAGTATATGAGAGTTACTCAAAATCAAATAATTCCTTATTTCTTTCTTTGACTTTTATCCGAAATTTGATTTTAAGTTGATCTAATCATCCTTGAAATTTCAAAGCCAAATCTTTAAAATGATTTTTTTTTCAAAATCATATAAAATATTAGCTATTGCTTTAATAAATAAATATAAATAATTATTTTAATCAAAAGTTTTATCAAGGGTCAAATATTTTTGGATTGTAATTCATTATAAAGGCTTGCCTTTATGAAGAATCTACACTCCAAAATAAAATAAATCATATTCAATTAAATATATTATGTAGGGAAAAATCTCGAGGCACATAAAATAAAATAAAAGCTTTGTTATTGAGTTCATAACAGGATAGTATTTTTATCTCTTAGGATAATGTATTATTTTCTATATCATACTTGATTACAAAATATTTTAAGCCAATGGAGGATAGGAAAATTCTTCATCACTCTTTTTAAGTAATTCCATTTATATGCACTTTAAATCTCCCCCATTCTGTTTATAGATGAAGAGATAATTTCACAAATTTCAGCATATGCAAATTTAAAGCTATCACTCTTTTTTTTTTTTTTTTCATTCTATGAAAAACACAAACATCACTTAAGTGCTTAATAAAATCTTTCATTAAATGGCACAGTAGGGAAAAATGTCTACCCATATTATGAAGCCATCTAGTCAAGTGCTCGCAATCATATAAATATAATAAAATAAACATGCATGTTGCGGGATTAGAAACTTGCAACAAACATCTAAGGACTATTTCCATTGTCACACCGGTAACTAGCAATGAAACATCCAAGGCTATTTTCAGTTTCGCATACTTCAACTGCAGAAAGCAATCTTACAAGACCACTCATGAATTTGTCATAAGCTTCATACTGGCAAAATGTGTTTAGATATATACAAGTTTGATGAGGACATCAGCAGGAGATTCCGGAACGTCTATCATCGGAGGCATCGTAGATCGACGGCTACGATTAGAAGTCTTTATTTTTGATATATTTTTTTGTATTAATTTATTTTATTTCTGTTTGATGATTGTACCCGTGCTGGTTAGATGTTTTGAGTTGTAGCCCTGAGGTCATTTTTGTATTTTCTTTTCTTTTCTTTTTGAGGCCTATGTATGAGGCCCATAGTCTTGTATTAAGTTTTTGATGATTGTTTAATAAAATTTCTGATTTTCATCTCTTGAGCTTGTGAGTTCTTGAGAGGTGAAGTCCCAAGGTGTGGGCAAAGCAATACCCACCAGTCGCGAAGGTGCTCCGGGCTCGTGGTCCGACTCTTCCCATGGCTTCAAGTCGTCGGCCACCCTCTTCCCTTGCTCCAAGCCGCCGGCCATCCCTCTCCTCCATAGCTCCAACCTCAAGCCTCTTTCCCCTCCCTCCCTGTGGGCTCCGAAAATTCGACCCCGGCCTCCGCCCGACTTTTGTTGCTTTCTTTTGGGGGGGGGGGGGGGGGGGGGAGTTTTAACGAATTAAGTTCCGAGGTAAATTTTGGAAGGCAGATGAGATAGTAGATAAGACACTACCCAGAGATTTCGCCCTCATTTTGCGAGGACTTTATGATCCGAGTTCTGGTTTCCTATAGGCGCAAGCCCCTATAGTTAATTACCTCTCCCGGTAACGAGAGAGAACTTTCGATTAAGGCTAGTCATCAATAAGATATGTAAAGATACGTGAGTCTGGCATATAGTAGCAGCATGGGTTGAAGGTTTTTGAAATTGAGATATTTAATATTTAAAATAGAAATTTTCACCATCTTGCACTTAAAGCAGATGGTGGGGGAATGGATGATAGACCCGATCAAGATCCCATGGTTCCGTCGTCCCGGGCCATCGTGGTCCCTGGTCTACTTAGTCAGAGGAGGTAGTCGACCCAACCTGACAGAAGGATCCTTGTCGGCAGCCATGGGTTGCTTCGTCCAAGGGTACCTTGTAGACCTGGGATGGATGTTTGTCTAAGGGGACAAATTTGAATCCACCTTAGCTAACAGAGGGCTTTGTGCCCTATCGATCATATCCTATTGATTCATATCTCAAGGATTTGATGCCATCGGGGAGCATACGGGCTCTGGCCATAACCATAATATAATGGTGCCATTTGGCGGCGACCACCTGGTTCAGAGGGCCCCGAGTCATAACCGTTTATCCTGCAGTGCCATTTGGAGGTGAAACTGCCGGTTAGAGGACTCGTACCACGTCCTTGCTGGCAAGAGATTGTTGAGAATGGATCCTAGTAATATTTTCGACCAGGCATTGGCTCTATGTGAGCTGAAGCGAATTTTAACTTGTCCACCCCGGCAAACTGTTGCGGAGGGTGGATGAATTTTGCTTTGAGTGTTTGATGGTTTAATTTCAATTTCAAATATTGAGATTTGAATGATTTTGGGAATTTTTGTGGAGTTTTGGAGTTTTGGGTGGTATTTGATAATATTTGGAATGGACCCCTCCGGTTGAGATTTGCTGTCAACGCGGCCATCATCGGGGTGGGGTTATTCATATATATATATATATATATATATATATATATATATTTTTTATGTTTTGAACCTTGTCGACTCTGTCTAGCAATTGACAGAGGATCGGGTTTCGTAGGCTTTGGACCTTTGTAAGTGAATTCTCTTGATTATAGGCCTTGAAGGCCTAATATGAACGTATAAAATAAATATTCCGGTCGATCTTGCGACCGCATATTTATTTAATAATTTGAGCCCTGTCAACTCCTATCTACTTGAATAGAAGGATCGGGCTCAAACTTGAATTCGCTTACTGACCCGCGCAGCATCCCTAGGCGTCACGTGTGTACCAATAACACGCTCGCCGGGGCCCATGCGGGTGTTTGTCATTAGATATACTTCACATGATACGATTATAGTATCAAATGATATACTAGAGTAAAACCCTCTGCTTATACAACAGGATGATTTGGAATAAATAGCAATGTCAAATGGCATACTATAGTGAAACCCTCTGCTTATACAGCAAGAGGATTTAAAAATAGAATAGCAGTGTCAGGTGACACTAGAGTGAAACCCTCTGCATTTATAGCATCACGCTTTAGTAACCCGTGACCTCTTACTACCGATTCCCTGTTCTTGCTTACAGGTAAATCATAGTGTCGTCACCTGATTACCACAATATACCTCCTTATTCTGTTGTAGACTCCCTTTTCCATCCACCGGGAATCGGGTCTATGACTCACATAGGAATCAATAAGCTGCTCTTTCATTCTGGCATCATCTCTTGAAGAAACTTTGGAACACCAGGAAGTTTAGTTCGAATTTGTTCAAACATCTCTTCCATCTAAAAAGAAACTTTGGAACACCAGGAAGTTTAGTTCGAATTTGTTCAAACATCTCTTCCATTTTTTACAGGAGATGTCCCTCATGCTGGTCGACTCTACTTGAGAAGTCAACTGGTATTCCTACTCATCACATGCCCTTGTATACATTTGTGCCCACAGAGGTTCTCCATGATCACAACGTACCCGCTGTTGTTATCCACAAATGAGTTGTACTTATCAGCAGGGGCCGGCCATATCCAATACGATTTTCCTGAGGTGTTTGTAGGAGAATAATTGTACCATATCCACCTTTCATCAATTTCAGGTGGTGTTAATCGTACTTGTTTGCAGCTACGGGCCCTCCACTATCGATTGCCAGCGTTGCCTTTCTCAATCAACAGGCATAGTTATTTGCATGATAGATCTTTGATTGCTGCAGGTGGGTAGTACTTGTACTTTTGCAGTTGACTGATGTTTAAGTCAATCACACTTGGAAGTCCACTGCGAGTCCCCTGCTGTTAACTTGATTTTTGTTTAAATAATCAAACTTATCACTTATCTTTTGCGTTGTCATTGTAAATTTTAGCATTTGGGGTTCTGTTCCCTGTAGTTCAGTTCAAGTCCCTTGTTTGTTCAATCCGGATTCAGTTCCCTGATTGTCTGAGCTCTATGCACTTCTGTTCGAGCACTGGTCCTCTGAATTGTTGTTCAAGTTAGATGTCCTTTATTGTCCAGGTTTTGTGTACTTTAGTGAAAATTTCGACAGCATCCCGACGTATCCCCCGTTTGGGGGAAATGTAGGGAGCTGGGCGTTCCCACCACGCTACAAGAGCGTGTATGGTAGGTGTCTTTAGACACCGCGGCCGTATATCTTTCATCCCACCACGCTACAAGAGCGTGTATGGGGTCATCCAACAGTAACCGTACGAAAGCACCAGTGACTTTCCCCACCACGCTACAAGAGCGTGTATAGGGCTTACCCACCTCGTCGTATGCGTCGCACCGGGCTCCCTCCTACCGTGCTACAAGAGCGCGTATAGGTGGTTCTCCGGTCCGGCGCAAACACCGAAAATAGGATTTTGGGTGATCCCCCGCCTCGTCGTAGGCACCGCACCGGGTTTCCTCCTACCGTGCTACAAGAGCGCGTATAGGTGGTTTGCCGGTCCGCTGCAAATGACGAGAATAGGGATCTGAGTTCAGAGATTATACCTGAGCGAGGTTGACGGTGCTGATGTCGATGTCGAGGCCGAGGACTGTCCCCACCATGCTACAAGAGCGCGTATAGGGCTTACCTGCCTCGTCGTACCTGTTGCACTGGATTCCCCCCCACCGTGCTACAAGAGCGCGTATAGGAGGTCCACCAGCGCATCAAGCGCGTCGAGGACAGGATTTGAGACTTACCTTGCGTGTGTTGTCGGCGACGGTGTCGGCTCGCGGGGCAAGAGGGGAGTACATTTCTTTATCATTTATTATAACTAATTATAATTAATAAAAACTATTACAACTAATAATAATTAATATAATTAATTATTATTAACGAAGTAATCATAATTAATTAAAAATAATTAATAAAAATTAATTATTATTAATTAAATAATTAATTATAGTTAATTGATATTAATTATAATTAATTAAAAAATTAAAAGTAATTAATTAATTATTAATAGCAATTAATTAAGATTAATTAATCATGATTAATTAACATTATTAATAATTAATTCTATTAATATTAAATAATTATAATAAGTTAAAATTAATTCATAATTAATATAAATAATGATAATTAAGTAGAATTTAGATTTGATTTGAGTAGGATTAGTGAATTTAAAAGCTCACAGAGGAATAAATCCTCCGTTTCCTCTCTCTGCTTGCCTTAAGAGGTTGCTGAGCAATCGGATTTACAGGATTTGGTCGAATAAGCACGCGGAAGGGGGGAAAGTTACCGTTACAGTCAGTGAGCTCCCTCGGTTGCTTCCGATCAAACGCCCTAATCCTTCGATCCAACTGGAAGAGAACGTCGCTGGAGGAGTCGAAGTCGGACGGCTGGGAAGAAGCACACACAAGGAAGAAAGTTGCCTTCACAGCTAGCGAGCTTCTGTCGTTGCTTCCGATCGTAATGTCGTAACTTCCGATTCACACAGGAAAGGACCGTCGTCGGGAGAGGCGAAGTCGAACAGCTGGGAGGAGCCGGAGAAGCGACTCGTGCAACCTTCACAGCAGGCGAGCTCTGTTGTTGCTTTCGATCGCAATGTCGTAACTTCCGACTGACAGGAAGGGAGTGTCGTCGGGAGAGGCGAAGTCGAACAGCTGGGAGGAGAAGAAGCGACAACAGAGGAGGCGAAGCAGAACAGCAGCGGTGGAACTGGGAGGTTTGCGGGAGTAAAAAAAAAGCTTCGCTCCTCATTTCCTTCGGCTTTTAACGACGCAAGGCTGGGGTCGGCTCTTAGCGAAGATCGCGCGACGCATTTAAGATAAACGTGGAATTGGCGGCGTAGACGTGCGGTCATCGTGCGAAGAACGGCGGGGGACATCCCAGCTGCGGGATTTGGGGGATCCTGATCGCGTGGAGTTCGGCGCTACAGGTAAGAGCGACATTTTTTTTATTTTGTTTCTGTTGTCTACAGTATGTGGGTCAACAAATGCCCCCCAACAAAGGTGGTGTGTGTCTGGAACACGCCACATTTGTTGTGTTGCTGCTTGTCACACATATTTTTTTTGTAACTTTCCTTCATGCATATAGCACCTTCTTGTCGCCGGTTTCTGATGCATTTTCACTTTCCTTCAAGCAGGAAATGTTTAGCTGGCGCCGATCTGCGGATTTGACCCCTGATGAGCCCAGTGAGGCCGCCATTTGGGAGGCCATTGATAGACATGATCCTCGAGGTGACGCTGACATTCGTGATAGACTGGAGCAGTACGAGGGTATGTTGCGGGGTCGTGACACATTCTGCGGTTTCTTTTCACGTTCGCCCCTGCTTTCAGTTCTCTCACCGGACTCCATAGAATTTGATAATCCTACCGAGTGGGTCACCAGTATCAGACTGCAGTGTGGGGAGTACAATCCTGTAGACAGTACCATTGACCAGATTAGCTGGGGCATGTGCGACGTTCTACAGCCAGCAGCTGATATCCTTGAGCCTGTAGAATAGTCGAGATTATTGAGTCATCGTCAGCTACATTCTAAGTCATTAGGGTGGCCGCATGACTCTACAGTTGGGAGGATACAGAATCCTGCTGCTGGGTACACTTGTTGGTGCAGATATGTTCTGAGGGCCCACAGATACACACTTCAGGAGGCCGGCATTTATGAGGCTGTATACGCCTCTCTGTTTGATTTTGGACGGATTCCTTCTTCTTGGGCCCGCGGATTAGTGGAGTTTTGGGACAGTGGCAGCAGTACCTGTTGGGTAGGGCCAGAGGAGTTGACAGTGACACTTTCAGATTTACAGACTGTATCAGGATTACCTGTTGTTGGAGGCTATTTTGAGGAGTGTATTCCTCCTGACGCAGAGTTGTTTCGTAGGGTGCCTTCAGCAGATGGAGGCAGGAGGGGCAGACTAGCTCTTCCAGATGTCTATCCAGCACTTCTCCAGCATTACCGTAAGGTGTACACATCTTCTGATCTGTCGACACGTGCCGGAGCTGCTATGCCAGTGGACACCTGGATTCGTAGTTTTCTTTCGGACAGTTGTTTGTCTACCACTGTTGTATCATTGCATGATCCTTTTGAGCTTGGCCTACAACCTGGGGTTTTATTGTCAGAGGATACTGCAGAGCCTTCTTCAGTTGGTTGTGGGTCTCCTGCATTATCAGGTATAGATGAGGATTTACTTTTGGCGGGGTTCTTAGCTACGTGGCTGTGTACTTTTGTTCTTCCACTCAGAGTTGGATCTGTACGCTGTAGTGTTTTCCTAGCAGCCAGTCAGCTTTCCCAGGGGCAGCGCCTTTCTCTGGCTCCACCAGTGCTTGCTAGGATTTATAGGGCCCTCTGCACAGCTTCTGAGGCGACCTCCCTTGAGCTGCGAGGTCTGGTTTTACCGTGGCACTACTTGTATGGCTGGATTCATCTGCATATCTGAGGTGCTTTTTCGTGTTTGGAGTGCCCTCAGTACTTCTTAGAGAGGGGATACCCGACAGTTATGCAGTTGACACAGGCCTCCTCTACCTTGGAGTCAGAGCGGGTACGACTTTTCTTCTTTGCTCCGCACCTGGTTGTAGACCGTTTCGCTATTGTTCATCAGCCAGACGTTGTTGGTTTGCCATCTTACTTGAGGGAGCAGGTTATTACGGATGGACTTGATAGACGGAGGAGATGTGTTCTTTTACAGAGTAGGGGCACCTTGAGAGTAGCTGAGTATTTTGTCAGCATACGCCCGGGTTGGTTATGTCATCATTCTGGCAATATCGTGATATTGGAGGGGTATCAGCCGAACAGAGTTGCTCGCCAGTTCGGCTTCTCCCAGGCTACAGCATATGATGGACGACCGCTTATTCCTGGGGTAGCCGATACTAGACACACTGACGTAGTTCCTCAGGAGGCCCGTTTATATGCAGCTTCTGCAGTGTGGTTGCATCTGCTGAGGTTTGGTACTGGCTCTACTTTTCGTATAGCTCCTTCCCACAGTCATACTGGTGTCAGTTACACGCACTTGACCTGGGTACGACTCTCTTTTGCCCCTTTTCTAGAGCGCGGTGCCCGGACGTACGAGCGCCGAGTACACACTTTGGGGTTACCGAGGGGACGGAGATCCTCACGAGGCTTTTTGCGGATCAGGGATGATAGAGGTAATTTCTTTGTTAATTCTCTTGTTAACCTTTATCCTGTTGACTGGTTATTTAGTTTTGTATCTTCTCTTGATTTTGGTGCAGGGAGGCACAGTGAGAGCCATACTGCTACTGAGAGTACTGCGCCCTCTCCTGTTAGGGCACGAGTTACAGATCCTGCTCCACACCGCACCGAGGCACCTCGGTCTTCTCGCGGGCGTTCTGGTTCCCGACGTACTGAGCCTTCCTTTACTTTTGCAGACCCGGTAGCTAGTTCCGTGCCAGAGCACTTTCTTACTCCTGAGGAGGCATCAGCGGATCCTCGGTTGTCAGACTTTTCAGGGTATAGTGCTCCTGATTCCTCTACATATTTCAGCTTTCAAGTGGATCCATATGGGTCATTTTGGCCCGGAGAGGCGTTTGGAGAGAGACCTATTTGGCCTGGTGAGTCATCAAGAGCTGGTGCAGCTTTACCTGAGGAGCCTTCTGTCGTACCGCCGTACACACCTACGGTCTTAGACTTAGTACCAGTAGCAGCAGCACCTTACTCCGAGGCACTTCCCAGTGGCCTTCCCAGCTCCTACCCTGAGGTCCATCCCAGTGACTTTGCTAGCTCCTCTTCAGGTATGCTGTTATTTATATTTTAATTTCATATCTCACACTTTCTCTCCTCTTCTTCTTTTCTTTTTTTTTTATTTGTTGCTTGTGGACTCTCTTATAGTGCCTGCAGGAGCAGACTATGTATCAGAGATTCGCTGTCACGCTCCTGTAGCTTCTGACCCTTGGCACGGAGATATGTACGGTCACTGTACGAACTTTCTTCATGACTTGATAGCCCGAGTGGACCCTGGATCACCTGACTCCATGGGACAGTTCACTTCTACTGCAAACTACACCCTTGGTTTGCTAGCGCAGCTTGGGTTAGAGACTTCAGAGATGCAGTACTGGGAGACCTTATGCAGAGAGACTGAGTTTTACATCAAGAGGTTGCAGTCTCTTTCCATTATGCGCACCAGGGTTTCTTTGATAGAGTTACAGGAGAAGGTTGATGGATGCCGTGCAGCGGCAAATGTGGCCCGAGATGAGTTTGATAGGAGCACTGAGGCTCTTAGGAGGCACCGAGAGAGCTCATCCAGCATGGCTAGCGAGATTGAGGGGTTGACTTCTCGCGTGAGGGATCTCTGGAGGGACATCAAGGGAGTGATGTCTCGCAAGTCAGACCTTCAGGAGGGGCACGATCGACGTGAGCGGCTCATTAGGAGGGAGGAGCAGCGCAATCAGATGTTACACCAGGCACTGCAGGCTGCTGAGACTGCACTGACTCGAGCCACAGAGAAGCTGCACACCGCTGAGACTGAGTACCAGGTTTTGGCTGAGGTTACTTCACAGTTGGGGGATTTACGTGCTCGTCTCCCTTGATGTACTTTTCTCTTTTTTGATCTTTTCATGAGATGTACTCCGCCACTTTCTGTACAGATTGTATTTTGTTTATATAGTATTTTATGGTGATTATATGTAGCACTTTCTGCGCTTCCTCTGTCTCTCTCTTTCTTTTTTTTCTTTTTTTTTTTTTTATAAAGTTTTAAATATTTATTTGGGGATTTCGGCACGCAGCGCGATATCGACCCAAATAAATATTTAAATGCCCCCAGTCCTTAGGGCCACTCGTGGGTGTCATTCAGGATACCCCTTCTGTAGTCTTGGCTGGAGTCCTAAGATTTCGGCTCCTTCAGCTCCGTGCTTTGTGCGACAGACTCGGTGAAGGATTTGTATATTTTGACTTAAACTGGTAGTACCAGATGTATGTAGTATTCTGGCCCCTGACCTATCAGGAAGACTCCAATTTGGGCCATTCAAGTTCATCAGACTAGGAAAGCTAGGATTTAATGACTCTTTATCATTTTAGCTGCTGAAACGGGGGTTCCACTACTACGGCCTTTCTTTTGGCTTGTTGAGTAGACGGAGCTGCCAGCGACTCGGCCACATCTTGGCTTGTTGAGTCCGCCCTCATACACCCATTCAGGCTTCAGACTTGAGCCATGGGGAAATGCATCCCCTAAGCTGAGTTTATTGAAGTTTGCAGATTTGAAGTTAACCTTCGTGGTCGTAGGTTTCAGAAGACGTATATCTGGTAATAGCGTTGGTTGGAAGTATATCCTTCCCGTCATAATTTTGACTTTCCAATCAATCAGGGAGACCTCATGGGCTACTACTACTAAAACTTATCGAGCTAAATAAGCCTTTGTACTTCTTACGATCCTTATCGTCGAGTTAACGAAGTGGGGGTTCCGCTACTACGGCCTTTCTTTTGGCTTGTTGAGTAGACGGAGCTGCCAGCGACTCGGCCACATATGGGCTTGTTGAGTCCGACCTTATACACCCATTCGAACTTTGAGTTTCAGGATGCAGAAAGACTTGTGCTGCTCTAGCTCGACTTATTGAAGCGTGTAACCACGAGAGCCTTCTTTTCTTGACCTTCGAAGTTCTGGGGTACTAGGGAAGGTGATGTCCAAAATATTTTGGACCACCAGTAACATTTATTTAGGGATCTCGGCATGAAGCACAATGTCAACCCAAATAAATACCATAATTTTCCTTATCTTGTAGGAGAGAATTTTGTATTTCTTGATTTTAAATATTTATTTGGGGCTTTCGACATGCAACGCGATACCGACCCAAATAAATATTTAAAATGCCCCCAGCCTTGTGGGGGATTTTAATGGGGTACATGAAACATCTCCTTGTACTATAAGGGCGTTTCAAGAAAGTACACATATACACTATCAAAGGTATATATAATATTTTCACTATTACATGATACATTAAGCACAAAATTTTAATCTCTATGCATAGTATTTCTTCAAGTATCGACCATTGATTGGTGGCATAGGCCTTTGACCATCCAAATTAATCAATTGATAAGCTCCACCTTGGTACACCTTTTCGATGACGAAAGGTCCTTCCCAGTTGGATATAAATTTACCACCAATTTTTCGATGTGGGATGGTTGGCCTTCTCTGTACCAGGACCAATTCTCCTTCTTGAAACGTACGATGGCGCACCATTCGATCAAAGGACTTTGTCATTCTTGCTCGGTAAAGCTCCAGGTTTTGTTGAGCTTATAATCTGACTTCGTCAAGTGCATCGAGCTCCTCCAGTCTCAACTGAGCATTTTGTTCTCGAGTAATCTCATTCTGGATGGCAACTCGGAGTGATGGTAATTCAACTTCTAGAGGCAATACTGCTTCGACTCCAAACACCAGTGAGTAAGGAGTGGCTTTGGTCGGTGTTTTATAGGTTGTACGATAAGCCCATAACGCTTTTGCCATTTTTGTATGCCACTCTCTTTTATTCTTAGTGAGAATCTTCTTTAACAATTTCACCAGTGTCTTGTTGAAGGCCTCTGCCAATCCATTTGCTCTTGGATAGTAAATTGAGGAATATCGCCAATCGATCTTATGTCGATCGATGAATTTATTGATCTTAGTGCTTTTGAAAGCCGCACCATTATCGGAAATGATGCGACGTGGTACACCGAATCTGTAGACAATATTATGGGTAAAGAAATTGATTACATGTTCAGATGTGACCTCTTTGAATGGAGCCGCTTCTGCCCACTTAGAAAAGTAGTCGGTCGCTGCCAAAATGAAGCGGTGTCCTCCCGATGATGGTGGATCTATTGGCCCGATTATATCAGTACCCCAACATTCGAACGGCCAGGATGCTATCGTAGGGTGCAGTGGATTTGGTGGTTGATGTATAACATCACCATGAATCTGACACTCGTGGCACCTCTTAGCATGATCAATACAGTCTTTTACCATTCTTGGCCAATAGTAACCCATTCTTTTGATTTTAATGGCCATTTTAGGACCCGATTGATGTGCTCCACAAAGTCCTTCGTGAACTTCTGCTACCACCTTATCAGCTTCTTTAGTCCCTAGGCACCTTAGCCACATTTGATCGAAAGCACGCCGATACAACGTGTTGTTGACAAATGCGTATCGTAGTGCTCTCTTTTTAATTTGAGCCGCTAATGACTTATCTGCTGGTAGTTTACTTTCTTTGAAGTAATCAATGAAAGGCTGTCTCCAGTCATCTTCTTCTTCTACATCTAGACAATGCTGCCATGGTTCTGAAGCTTGACTAGCCTTTCATCTTCTTTTAGGAACTTGATCTTCTTTAAGTTGATCTTCAAGATCAACTGGTTGGGGAGGTTTAGGATCAACCGGGGTTGCATCCTGTTGGCTTGGATCTGATATTCCCTCGGCCTGCGGGAGTTGTAGTAGTGCTGGCTCTAAGACCCGCCGACTGTGCACCATAATCATCATAGGCCATTCATTATCCATATTCGCCATTTCTTTAGCTAGTTTAGCTAGGCAGTCGGCTTTACTATTTTGGGCTCGGGGAACTCGTGCTAATTTAATGATCGGGATTTGCTTCATAAGCTCGAGAACTCGCCGATGGTAATAGGACAACTCGAACTTGGTGATTTTGTAAATCCCCAGTACTTGGTTTACAACGAGTTGAGAATCTCCAAATATTTGGAGATTTTGAATTCCGACATTGATTGCAATTTCTAGTCCTGCAATTAGAGCTTCATACTCAGCCTCATTATTGGTTCGAGGCTCAGTCAAGCTAAATGAGAATCTCATTACGCCTCCCTCAGGTGATACGAAAATGAGACCGATTCCAGCTTGAGCTTTTTCTAGATTTGGAGGTCGAGCGCGCTTAATCGATGATGCTCCATCAAAGTACATTTCCCATACTTGTAGCATTTCATCTTCTTCGACGCTCATGATCTGCTCGTCAGGCAGATCGTCATTGAGTGGTGAATCAGCAGAGATAGGATGTGCAGCAAGAAAATCTGCTAACACCTGACCTTTTACCGCTTTTTGTGGGACATATGTGATATCAAATTGCAGGAGCAGTACTGCCCACCTGGCTAAACGACCTGTCAACGCTGGTCTTGTCATCAAGAATTTCAGCGGATCGATCTTTGATATCAAAGTAATTTTGTGAGAGAGCATATAGTGGCGGAGTTTTTGAACTGCAAAAATTAACGCCAAACAATGTTTCTCTATAGGAGAATAACGTATCTCTGCTCCAATCAACCTTCGACTGATGTAGTATAGCGCATTCTCCTTACCTTCTTCATTATGCTGAGCTAATAATGCTCCGAGGGACTCTTCTAGTGCTGCAGTATATAGTATAAGAGGCTTCCCCGAAATTGGTGCCGCAAGAATGGGCGGATTTAACAAATATCTTTTGATGCTGTCAAATGCTTCCTGGCACTCACCATCCCACTTGAAGCGGACGTCTTTCTTCATCAGCTTTGAGAACGGCTGGCACCTACCCGACAGATTCGATATGAATCGTCGAATGAAAGCCAGTTGTCCTTGTAAGGAGCGAAGTTGTCGAAGGTTCTTTGGCGGCGGCATCTCCATAATCGCCTTAATTTTATTGGGATCAACTTCTATGCCTCGGTGACGGACGACATACCCAAGAAATTTGCCTGAGGAGACCCCGAAAGCACACTTAAGGGGATTCATCTTCAGATCATATTTTCTGACTCTCTCGAATACTATCCTTAGGTCATTAAGGTGATCTCTTCGGTCCATGCTTTTGACAACCAGATCATCTACGTAGCATTCTACCTTCTGGTGTATCAGTTCATCAAAAATATGGGTCATTGCCCGCTGATAGGTGGCACCTGCATTCTTCAGGCCGAAGGGCATGACCGTGTAGCAGAAAATGCCAATGGGCGTTCTAAAGGATGTATGCTTTTCATCTTCAGGCGCCATCTTGATCTGATTGTATCCTGACGATCCATCCATGAAAGAGAACATATCATGGTTTGATGTGGTGTCAACCAGTAATTCTGATACAGGAAGTGAAAAGTCATCTTTTGGACATGCTTTGTTAAGGTCCCTGAAATCAATACAGATGCGGATCTGGCCATTCTTCTTCTTTACGGGGATAATATTTGCTATCCAATCAGCATACTTTTCTTCACGAATAAATCCTGCCTCTATGAGCTTCTTTGTTTCTGCAATCACCTGTTCTTCAATCTCCAATCTCATTCTCCTTGGAGCTTATTTGACTGGTGTTGCATCTGGCTTGATGGCTAATCTGTGAACTGCTACGTCAGGGGATAAGCCAGGCATTTCAGCGTATGTCCAGGCAAAGCAGTCCCTGAATTCACAGAGGAGCTTTTTTATTTCTTCAACCTGTACTTCGGGCAAGAGAGCACTAATGAGGGTTGGGCGAGGGTCTTCTTCAGTCCCTAAATTGACTTCTTTCAGTTCATCCATAGTGGTCGCCTGTCCACCATCTTCTAACTCTTCTGGTGCAGGCTTGGCTTCTATGGTCTGATCGTTTGGAAGATTAATTTCAAAGACCTCTTCTTCGCTGTCACCATCAGATTCAATTTTTCTATGTGAAATTGCTCGGCAGTTCTCCTTTCGGGGATACTTTCGCATGATGAACCCGAGGCCCTTTTTTGCAAAAATATCCTTCTTTCGTAATGAGTGAGGATTTCTTCGATACCAGATACTCAAGCAGAAACGAACTTGTTGTTTAGAGGAACGAAGACTTCCTTGCTTTCGTAGCATTCTTTGAATATTTCTACTATTGAATCTGGGAAATCTCGTGGGCACTAATTCCCCGGAATCGATGAGTCTAAGAAACCAATCATGATTTCCTTCTTCCTCAAACTTTCCGATTGAATAAAATAGACTTGCTGGCCCATCCCTTTTTCTAGGGGGAGGTATATAAAATGTTATGAGCTCCTCGACTTTATGCACTTCTCGCGGAATGATTTCTCTGAAGTGTTGTAGGGGGATACGCGTGACTACGAGTACACTATCTGAAATTGACAGGCTGTCTATTCTTCTGGAGAATACCTCCTGCACCGTATTCATATAGATAGAGTCATAGTCATAATCATCATTTGAATATGTGACCTCTCTGCTCCATTTGGCCTTTGATCGACATGTCCTCTGGGATTTGGTAGGGGTGACATCACTTTCATCTGTATCACTCCCCAGATGGGGCACATATTTCCTTTCCTTAGGAACGGTTGTAGCTTTGGGAAGAATCAACGCTGCCTTCTTTCTACCCACCTGCTTTTTCTTAACTTCTCGTTTAGGTTGCTTTGTGATATCTGGGTTTGATGCCTGGGCCTCAAGGGAGCTCGATGGCCTTAGCTTCTTTGGCATGAAGTATCTGGCATCTTCATACATCGTTACTTCATGAACTGCAAATGGTTGGATGTCGCCGGAGATCCGGAATTCTTCCCCATTCCTGAGGTATTTCATACATTGATGAAGTGTTGATGGAACAATACCATACTCATGTAACCACGGGCGACCTAAAAGCGCCTTAAACGAGGTATCTGCATCAATTACATGAAATTTGGCATCTGTATGAAGTTCTCCAAATATGAGAGAAAGCGTAAATGATCCCAGAGTCTTCTGCCCTTTCTCATTGAAGCCGTGCACCATCAATTTCTCTGGTCCGAGATGCTGCACATCAAGGCACAGCGATCTCAATGCCTTCAAGCTTATGAGATTTACGGAGGACCCAGGATCGATCAAAATTCGACTGATCACCATGTCGTCGCTTTCTGCCGTGACGTACAGGGGGCGATTATGATCTGCTGTTCCGAGCATCATATCGTCTTCAGTGAAAGTGATTATTGGCTCATTCCGAGCTTGTAACACCTCCGTTAGATTGCGTTCAGCAAAATATGCCTCATATCTTTCGGGTTCCTTGAGGGCCTGAATTAAAGTCTCCCGAAGGTCTTTAGACATTACAAGGGCGTCATATATGCTGAGTTGTGCTGGGATCTTCCTTAGATGAGATAATATATTATAATCTATCCCCTTAGCTGGAGCCTTTTTCTTCTCAAGATCTTCAGTGATAATATCTTCGTTGATAACTATGTTCTTCCCCTTGTCTTTATTAAGGACTCCCTTCTTTGGTGGAGGCGGCAACACTTTGCCACTTCTTAATTGCACTTGTGCTATCTCGTCTGGCGCAGACTCGTTTGATGGAGCATCCTCTTCAGAGCCAGCCATCATAGCATCCGGAGACTCATTTTTAGGTTCAGAATCACCCTCCAGTCTCACGTATCCCATCTGTGACGCTATATCATGATCGGACTCGTTCTCATTTGGGAAGTACAGATCCTCTTCCGAACTATAGTCCATTGATGACGCCACCAGACAAGTTTCAGGAGCTGTTTCTTTGACATATTTTTCTTTTATTGTAGTCGTTGAGGTTCTCGAAACAACCTGGCAAATTTCTACAGGAAGAGAATCTTCACCAGCCTCTTCTACTTCTGCCACCTTAAGTTCCGACATAAAGTCAGCGAGCTTAATGGGACGTCTTACAGTCTGGTAATATTCATCTAAACTGTCAATAACCCTTTGAGTTGTTGTCTTTTTCTCCTTAGGCTTCTTCAATTTGGTTCTTCTCTTGGAAGACTTTGCTTTGCCAGATTTTGAAAAATCAGCTCGGTTGAGGTGATGTTTCGAAGTAGATGTTTGTGCCGCAGGTAGACCCTTCAAATCTAGCATCGGCTCAGTACGAGATTTCCACTTCACTCCTGGAACTCCTTCGAGCTGTTTCAACATTTTTACAGTCTTCTTGGAGATTGCAGTCTCCCACTGTTCATCTTGGGTTGGCTTCTTTTTGTCTATTCTTTCTTCAGTCGGGGGTACGGAAGAGGACGTAACCATCCGAGTGAATTCCTTCTTGGGATGAATTAACACATTATCTGACAATGTCAACTCCCCCATTTTGTACTTCTTTTCCAACCAATCTTTGAAGACATAGCAGTCTTCAATTGGGTGGCTAATTACCCGGTGATAAGGACAGTAATTTGGGTTGCTACTATGTTTGGATTCTTCAGGTCTTTTACATTCTGGTAGCTCTAAACCAGCTTTGAGTGCCTGTCGAAATAGCTTAGCAACGCTTTCCCTCTTGAACGAATATTCTTTATTCATCTTCTCCTTGAGGGATGGGAACGTTCTGTCACCAGATCCCACTGCTTGTCTTGGACGCTCTCCTCCGTCCTGAAAGGTTCGGGGTTTATCATTTCCACCAAGCACCAATTTTGGTTGAAGATTAGGATTGTGGGCCTGTTTTGATTTATCTTCGTATTGCATTGGCTGCTTTCCCTTATCCACATTATGTATTGCTTGTTTACCTTTATCAACAGCATATTCCCCCTGTCTTCTCTTATCAGGCCTGGAAGAGAATGTGGAACAAGCTTCAAATTTCCTGGCATCAGGCACTTTGGCCTTTTTGGGCTTATCGGGGAAGTTTTCTAATTTTGACAAGTTTAACTTCTCAAATTTTGCCACCCTATCCAACAGATCTTGGAAGGTAGTGATGGAAGCCATACATAAGAAGGGCTGCATCTTATCATCAATATTCCCCATTAATAATTGAACTGCATGCTCTTCTTCTAGCTGCTGTTCACACTTCATGCTGAGATTACGCCAACGTGTTATGTATTTCGTTACCGACTCATCCTTTCTCCTTTTATCTAAGGCGAGATCAGCGATGGTGGTCATTTCCGTCGCACTGGCGAACCTTTTTACGAATGAAGCTTCTAATTCCGCGAACGTCTTTAAAGAATCATTCGGTAATTCGGCGTACCACTCAAAAGCAGTTCCAGTCAAGCTACTGACGAATTGCCGGAATAATAAAGCATCATTGCCTCCCGTATTCCCACAGGTGGCTTTAAACTGTGCCAGATGCTGTCTGGGATTTTTGTTTCCATCGAAAGTGTAGAACTTTGGTACGGAATATCCTTTTGGATACGGTACCTGGTCGTACTCCGCTGGGTACGGGCGTCCTTTCCCCACTAGCTTCTCTGCTTGTTCAGCAGCTATGATGGCTTTAATTTTCTCAGTAATCAGACCTTCCAACTGCGCTGACGTCACAGGTTCAGATACACTTGCCGCATTTTGTGGAGTGCGTTGGCGGTCATTGTCGTTGGCCTCATTTCCGCCTTCAGGCACACCCTTCACTCCTGAGGTTTGGGGCACTTGGGGATTTGGCAGATTCGCTGGAGCACTGCTTATAGCTTGGTTGATGGGTTGAGCTGGTGTAGGACCTACAGAAGTGGCCTTCTGCATCATCTCCATCATTGTTGTCATCTGCGTCATCATCTCAGACATTTTTTCATTTAATTGAGAGATTTCTTTGTCCTTTGCCCGCATTTGTCGTCTCACTTGCCTTCTCATCTCTGCAAGGGTGATGGTTTCGGCGGAAAAAGGATTCTCTTCAACTTCTTCTTCTTCTTCAGAGGAGCGAACACTTCTGTTCGCTATAGATCCAGCCTTATAGCGACGTCGGTATACTTGTCTAACCGGCGGCTGTTGATTATCATCATCTTCGCCATCCTCATAGTAGGCTTCATCAACGTGGCTTACCATGTGGACCACCTCGATTTCCATAGTACCTTCATCATATTCTCCTTCAGATCCTTCTTCTTGTACCTGAATTTTTGAACGGCGTCGCCACTGGATTTCTGGCTCTTGGTCTGGGATAAGTACTTCTTCGATTCGTGGACTACGATCAAAGTAGACTCCCTCTTTGGCCGGGATAGGTGAATGACGGGATCCCTTGGAGGACTCCCCAAGGTGTCGACCATCATCATAACTGTCATTATGGGCCTTCTTTTCGGTCCATCTCTGACTATTTCGATTGGCAGGGGCGGATCTCCGGGAAACTTCTCCGGATGTCACGCCTGGAGTTTATATTTCTTCAATCATTTTCTCCTTTCGAGGCTTCGGCCTCCAGACTTGCTTGCCTTTCCACTGGGCCCTTTCGGCGGTGGATTCCTGGACACGAGGTCCAAGTGTCACACCCCGATGTGCTCTCCGTGGAATATGCTGTTGTTGTCCTCTTCTTTCTGCTACCACAACAGATGATGGCCTGTCTCTAGGAGGGGTCCTCATTGCCTCAATAAATGGTGGCCTCTGAAATTTCTTTTTCATCAGGCCCTTCTCCTTGACTGTCTTCAGTACTCGATGCACTCTGGCAGATAAACGTTCGGGTTCTCTTGTCCTCTGAGGGGCTGGAGCTTCTGGATGACGCTCCCAGAAAGACTGTTTCAGCTCTCCAGTAGAGCTATTCCTCCTTACCCACCTCAGGTTAGAGAACCTGTTCCGTGTTGGGACATCAGTCTCTGGCTCTCGTGCTGGCAGGTTGGAGGGATGGACTGGTACTGGCAGCTGTTGAGCACGCAACTCTGCGTTTCTCTTTCTCCTCTGCCTTCGAGTGAGCTTTCCTCTAGATGAGGAAGCTTCAACATCATACTTTCCAAATGCAACAGGCTCTTTGGGCAGGGCGGTGGTGTTTGCAGTCACCACTGAAATTTTTCTTCCGCCAACAACCCTTTTGGCAGTCAGGGTTTCAGGCTGAGACAATCTTTCAAAGACAGAGACTCTTCCTTGGGCAACATCCCTGGTAGTAGCTCGGGGCGCTGGCAGATGCACACGTTGTACAGTAGTCTTTGTAGAATGAGACCTTGCAGAAAGCTCTTCAGAACTTATGCCGTATACAGGAACGGCTGCAGCCCTTGCAGTAGCTGCTGAGAATTCAAGCCCACCAAAGTGAATTGTGGCTCCAGTATTTCCAGTATTGATGACAGTGTTTGCCAGCTGGATCCTGGCTCCTCGTCCCAGATGGACGGTAATCGGGGTGTCCTGCATTTCCATTCTACATAAATGAAAGGCAGGGGTTAGTAATCAAAATTGATACATCACCCCACACTTTCAAATAACAGAAATTACGCATAACCAATAATAGAAGCAGGAAAATTAAAATAGAGTAAAAACCCTGCTCATCAAATCTTCGATGAAGATTTTAAAAATGTTGATTTTCAAGAAATTTGAAAAATTTTAGCCCATATTAATTTGCTTGCTACTATAGCCTATGAATGACTAGACAGAGATGGAAAGAGAAACTAATCCCCAGCGGAGTCGCCAGAAATCTGTGGGCTCCGAAAATTCGGCCCCGGCCTCCGCCCGACTTTTGTTGCTTTCTTTTGGGGGGGGGGGGGAGTTTTAACGAATTAAGTTCCGAGGTAAATTTTGGAAGGCAGATGAGATAGTAGATAAGACACTACCCAGAGATTTCGCCCTCATTTTGCGAGGACTTTATGATCTGAGTTCTGGTTTCCTATAGGCGCAAGCCCCTATAGTTAATTACCTCTCCCGGTAACGAGAGAGAACTTTCGATTAAGGCTAGTCATCAATCAGATATGTAAGGATACGTGAGTCTGGCATATAGTAGCAGCATGGGTTGAAGGTTTTTGAAATTGAGATATTTAATATTTAAAATAGAAATTTTCACCATCTTGCACTTAAAGCAGATGGTGGGGGAATGGATGATAGACCCGATCAAGATCCCATGGTTCCGTCGTCCCGGGCCATCGTGGTCCCTGGTCTACTTAGTCAGAGGAGGTAGTCGACCCAACCTGACAGAAGGATCCTTGTCGGCAGCCATGGGTTGCTTCGTCCAAGGGTACCTTGTAGACCTGGGATGGATGTTTGTCTAAGGGGACAAATTTGAATCCACCTTAGCTAACAGAGGGCTTTGTGCCCTATCGATCATATCCTATTGATTCATATCTCAAAGATTTGATGCCATTGGGGAGCATACGGGCTCTGGCCATAACCATAATATAATGGTGCCATTTGGCGGCGACCACCTGGTTCAGAGGGCCCCGAGTCATAACCGTTTATCCTGCAGTGCCATTTGGAGGCGAAACTGCCGGTTAGAGGACTCGTACCACGTCCTTGCTGGCAAGAGATTGTTGAGAATGGATCCTAGTAATATTTTCGACCAGGCATTGGCTCTATGTGAGCTGAAGCGAATTTTAACTTGTCCACCCCGGCAAACTGTTGCGGAGGGTGGATGAATTTTGCTTTGAGTGTATGATGGTTTAATTTCAATTTCAAATATTGAGATTTGAATGATTTTGGGAATTTTTGTGGAGTTTTGGAGTTTTGGGTGGTATTTGATAATATTTGGAATGGACCCCTCCGGTTGAGATTTGCTGTCAACGCGGCCATCATCGGGGTGGGGTTATTCATATATATATATATATATATATATATATATATATATATATATATTTATGTTTTGAACCTTGTCGACTCTGTCTAGCAATTGACAGAGGATCGGGTTTCGTAGGCTTTGGACCTTTGTAAGTGAATTCTCTTGATTATAGGCCTTGAAGGCCTAATATGAACGTATAAAATAAATATCCCGGTCGATCTTGCGACCGCATATTTATTTAATAGTTCGAGCCCTGTCAACTCCTATCTACTTGAATAGAAGGATCGGGCTCAAACTTGAATTCGCTTACTGACCCGCGCAGCATCCCTAGGCGTCACATGTGTACCAATAACACGCTTGCCGGGGCCCATGCGGGTGTTTGTCATTAGATATACTTCACATGATACGATTATAGTGTCAAATGATATACTAGAGTAAAACCCTCTGCTTATACAACAGGATGATTTGGAAAACAATAGCAATGTCAAATGGCATACTAGAGTGAAACCCTCTGCTTATACAGCAAGAGGATTTAAAAATAGAATAGCAGTGTCAGGTGACACTAGAGTGAAACCCTCTGCATTTATAGCAGGAGGTTTTGGAAATAGAATAGCAGTGTCGGATGACACTAGAGTGAAACCCTCTGCATTTGTAGCAGGAGGATTTGGAAATAGAATAGCAGTGTCAGGTGACACTAGAGTGAAACCCTCTGCATTTGTAGCAGGAGGATTTGGAAATAGAATAGCAGTGTCAGGTGATACTAGAGTGAAACCCTCTGCATTTGTAGCAGGAGGATTTGGAAATAGAATAGCAGTGTCAGGTGACACTAGAGTGAAACCCTCTGCATTTGTAGCAGGAGGATTTGGAAATAGAATAGCAGTGTCAGGTGACACTAGAGTGAAACCCTCTGCATTTGTAGCATGAGGGGTGTCCAGCTGGTGGTTACTAGCGCTAGATGCACATGATTTTATTTTGGGTTCTGTTGACGTCTTCTGTTTACTTGTACGAAGGTTACAAATTCGGCGGTGTGGCATCACGCTTTAGTAACCCGTGACCTCTTACTACCGATTCCCTGTTCTTGCTTACAGGTAAATCATAGTGTCGTCACCTGATTACCACAATATACCTCCTTATTCTGTTGTAGACTCCCTTTTCCATCCACCGGGAATCGGGTCTATGACTCACATAGGAATCAATAAGCTGCTCTTTCATTCTGGCATCATCTCTTGAAGAAACTTTGGAACACCAGGAAGTTTAGTTCGAATTTGTTCAAACATCTCTTCCATCTAAAAAGAAACTTTGGAACACCAGGAAGTTTAGTTCGAATTTGTTCAAACATCTCTTCCATTTTTTACAGGAGATGTCCCTCATGCTGGTCGACTCTACTTGAGAAGTCAACTGGTATTCCTACTCATCACATGCCCTTGTATACATTTGTGCCCACAGGGGTTCTCCATGATCACAACGTACCCGCTGTTGTTATCCACAAATGAGTTGTACTTATCAGCAGGGGCCGACCATATCCAATACGATTTCCCTGAGGTGTTTGTAGGAGAATAATTGTACCATATCCACCTTTCATCAATTTCAGGTGGTGTTAATCGTACTTGTTTGCAGCTACGGGCCCTCCACTATCGATTGCCAGCGTTGCCTTTCTCAATCAACAGGCATAGTTATTTGCATGATAGATCTTTGATTGCTGCAGGTGGGTAGTACTTGTACTTTTGCAGTTGACTGATGTTTAAGTCAATCACACTTGGAAGTCCACTGCGAGTCCCCTGCTGTTAACTTGATGTTTGTTTAAATAATCAAACTTATCACTTATCTTTTGCGTTGTCATTGTACATTTTAGCATTTGGGGTTCTGTTCCCTGTAGTTCAGTTCAAGTCCCTTGTTTGTTCAATCCGGATTCAATTCCCTGATTGTCTGAGCTCTATGCACTTCTGTTCGAGCACTGGTCCTCTGAATTGTTGTTCAAGTTAGATGTCCTTTATTGTCCAGGTTTTGTGTACTTTAGTGAAAATTTCGGCAGCATCCCGACGTATCCCCTGTTTGGGGGAAATGTAGGGAGCTGGGCCTTCCCACCACGCTACAAGAGCGTGTATGGTAGGTGTCTTTAGACACCGCGGCCGTATATCTTTCATCCCACCACGCTACAAGAGCGTGTATGGGGTCATCCAACAGTAACCGTACGAAAGCACCAGTGACTTTCCCCACCACGCTACAAGAGCGTGTATAGGGCTTACCCACCTCGTCGTATGCGTCGCACCGGGCTCCCTCCTACCGTGCTACAAGAGCGCGTATAGGTGGTTCTCCGGTCCGGCGCAAACACCGAAAATAGGATTTTGGGTGATCCCCCGCCTCGTCGTAGGCACCGCACCGGGTTTCCTCCTACCGTGCTACAAGAGCGCGTATAGGTGGTTTGCCGGTCCGCTGCAAATGACGAGAATAGGGATCTGAGTTCAGAGATTATACCTGAGCGAGGTTGACGGTGCTGATGTCGATGTCGAGGCCGAGGACTGTCCCCACCACGCTACAAGAGCGCGTATAGGGCTTACCTGCCTCGTCGTACCTGTTGCACTGGATTCCCCCCCACCGTGCTACAAGAGCGCGTATAGGAGGTCCACCAGCGCATCAAGCGCGTCGAGGACAGGATTTGAGACTTACCTTGCGTGTGTTGTCGGCGACGGTGTCGGCTCGCGGGGCAAGAGGGGAGTACATTTCTTTATCATTTATTATAACTAATTATAATTAATAAAAACTATTACAATTAATAATAATTAATATAATTAATTATTATTAACGAAGTAATCATAATTAATTAAAAATAATTAATTATTATTAATAAAAATTAATTATTATTAATTAAATAATTAATTATAATTAATTGATATTAATTATAATTAATTAAAAAATTAAAAGTAATTAATTAATTATTAATAGCAATTAATTAAGATTAATTAATCATGATTAATTAACATTATTAATAATTAATTCTATTAATATTAAATAATTATAATAAGTTAAAATTAATTCATAATTAATATAAATAATGATAATTAAGTAGAATTTAGATTTGATTTGAGTAGGATTAGTGAATTTAAAAGCTCACAGAGGAATAAATCCTCTGTTTCCTCTCTCTGCTTGCCTTAAGAGGTTGCTGAGCAATCGGATTTACAGGATTTGGCCGAATAAGCACGCGGAAGGGGGGAAAGTTACCGTTACAGTCAGTGAGCTCCCTCGGTTGCTTCCGATCAAACGCCCTAATCCTTCGATCCAACTGGAAGAGAACGTCGTTGGAGGAGTCGAAGTCGGACGGCTGGGAAGAAGCGCACACAAGGAAGAAAGTTGCCTTCACAGCTAGCGAGCTTCTGTCGTTGCTTCCGATCGTAATGTCGTAACTTCCGATTCACACAGGAAAGGACCGTCGTCGGGAGAGGCGAAGTCGAACAGCTGGGAGGAGCCGGAGAAGCGACTCGTGCAACCTTCACAGCAGGCGAGCTCTGTTGTTGCTTCCGATCGCAATGTCGTAACTTCCGACTGACAGGAAGGGAGTGTCGTCGGGAGAGGCGAAGTCGAACAGCTGGGAGGAGAAGAAGCGACAACAGAGGAGGCGAAGCAGAACAGCAGCGGTGGAACTGGGAGGTTTGCGGGAGTAAAAAAAAAGCTTCGCTCCTCATTTCCTTCGGCTTTTAACGACGCAAGGCTGGGGTCGGCTCTTAGCGGAGATCGCGCGACGCATTTAAGATAAACGTGGAATTGGCGGCGTAGACGTGCGGTCATCGTGCGAAGAACGGCGGGGGACATCCCAGCTGCGGGATTTGGGGGATCCTGATCGCGTGGAGTTCGGCGCTACAGGTAAGAGCGACATTTTTTTTTATTTTGTTTCTGTTGTCTACAGTATGTGGGTCAACACTCCCCTTTTGTTCCAAGCCACCAACCCCTTCCCATTGCTCCAACCGCCAGCCGCCCCCCATCCCTCCTCCCACCCGCCGGCCAACCCCACCCCTTTTTCCCCTTTAATGATTATTACAATCATCATTAGTGCTTACCTAAACTAGCCTACCTAATTTGGGAAAGAACTAACTCTATTTGAAATTCAAATTTGAATTTCAAATACTTTCCTAAATTAACTGATCTAAATTAGAAAAGTACCAAAATTGAAGTCTAATTTAATTTTAAATTAGATTTGATCCCATTAATTGATTCCTAATTTAGGATAATGAATTAGGAGGCATTTAATTTTCCCCCCAATCTCCTCCTTCCCCATGCATGCCCCCCCCCCCCCCCCTGCGGCCTCTCTCCTCCCTCCACTTAAACTTGACTTTCAAAATTCAAATCCCAAAATCTCTTTTCCTATTTTACTAAATAGGAAATTAAATTCAGATTTTGTTATCTTACTTCATTGGAACCCTAACCCTAATTTCACAAAACAACCCCTTTCCCCTCTCTTGGCCGCCGGCCCCTCCCTCTCTTTTCCTCTTGAGTTTTCTCCTCTCATGAGTAATAATCCAAGAGAAGAGGAATATACATCCTTTTCCACTCCTCTTACAAGTGTATGGCTGATCCTGAAATAGACCACGGCTTCGCATATGATTCTCAAGGGCGGATAGACATTCTTCAATCGCCGTTCTTTGACCCCAATTGGGAGATAGAAGACAGCGTCGATGATTACGTCGACCGCATCCTCTTCAACTTGGCAGAGACTATTGACGAACAACAACCCACTGGACAGTGGAGAATCATCGGACATCCACCAGCTTCTCCTTCCCCGGCCAACTCTCCGTTGATCAAAACCCTAGGCATCCGCTCACTTTTGCTGGCATCATTGGGGTTGCTGAGACTCTTCTTCCGCTAAAGCTTCTTAAAAGAGCGTGAGTGAGGGAAGCTCGAGGTGACTTTTCTTGATGTTATGTAGTGGATTTAAAATTTACAGCATTTAAATTTAAGTTTATGTTTGAAGTTATTGTAAGTTCTTGTTATTCTATTGTGTAACCGACTGCCGTAACAATATTGATATCCTAAGATTCTGAAAATCCTATCCGGTGAAACAGTAGTTTATTGTTACTACACTTATATCAAATCTTTATCAATTTCTAAGCAATTCCTTTCACATCAAAGTCAGTTCATAAGCTTCATACGTATCTATCATGAAATTCATGTCAAAGTGAGAGAAGATATATTCAATAGGTGAGAAGTTTGACATTGTTCTACATGAGGGAACGATACCAGCAATGATATATATTAAGTTTATGCATTTATATTGTTATATTCAAGCAATAATCATATATAAAGATGCAATCAGCAATTTAAGCATCAACTATAAAATATGTAATAATACCAGTATAAATGGAATAAGGCTAAGTTAACCAGTTAGTTAAAAACACTTACGGAGAGGTCGCATGTAACAGCAGAGATGTTTTCTCCTTGAGGCTTTGGTATGTTCTCAAGACAATGAACAACTTGCTGAAACAAACCCTTCAAAGTGGAATCAAGGTCCAAGGCAACCATCCCAGGGGTACCAAGCAAAAATCTAATTCTTCCAGCAGATGATGATAAGTATGATAGTGCATAACCCTTTATTGCTGAAAAGAAAGATAGACTAATAAGGTTTAAAGACCAGTATGAACACCATAAGAATTGCAATATTCAATCAACAACACAGAAAAATATTTCCTAGAATAGTTAATAAAAAAGCAACTATTCCAGAAACAATTTCAGGCATGAATTTGCTGAGCTTAGGTAGCTACTGCATCCCATAGAATTCAGAAGGTAACACTGTAGCTAAGTGAAGCAAACATCCATAATTGATCTGATGATTTCTATTGAAATGCATGTACTTGCAATGACGTACATTTAACACACGTTTAAGATTAGGAACATCAAAGATGATCTGAATGACCATTCACCTGCAACATATTTGCGAACTAAAGAGCAGAGTTTGTCCATTCCATCCAACAAGAATCCTACAGTTGGATCTGCTGCGTCCTGTAATAAGCAGAAAAAGCATATATAGTCCAATAAGAATGAAGCATCCAAGCACAGTGTAAATTAGATGAGAAGTATACAACTTACAATGTCAATCGGCACTCGAGCAGCTTTAGACTTTGAGGATGCAACCCCAACATGTTGAAAAAACCAAATTACCTCACACTGAGCTAATGCTAGTGCAGAGAATACCATCTGTCAACATCACAAGCATTCAAAATATAACAACAAATGAGAAATGCATTTACAACTGATCTACCATGTCATGATAGAGTACATATGGGAATAAAATAAAATTCAATCCAAGTTATTCCTGGCGTTACTTCCTAATAAATACGAGCACATAAAGAATATGTTTTCCAAAATTTAAAACAATCTACATCTTGCTGGTGTCCCAATTTTATTTGCACGGAAAATCAATCATTCTGTTCCGTTGCCTTTATTCCATTCCCTTAGTTGATAGAATTAAAAAACAGATTTCATTATTCTGAGAAGGCAATGCCCATCCAGCAGTGGTAATGGACCAAATAATCTACGAGATCTGATTAGCCTTTGCTTACCTATGCTCGTCATCCTTGGTCATAGGCATCTTTTTCTGTAAGAATTGTCTACGTACCTTCTTTACTCAACGGATCGTAGTATCCTATAATGGTCAACAGTAATCACAACATTTTGGAAACACGGTCTTGGTTGTGGTTTCTCTCTCATTATGAATGTTTTTGTTTTGGTGGTTTAGATGGCTTCGGAGTTTAATCACAGCTTCTATTTTTATTATTTAAATTATTAAAAAGATAAAAATAATGTTAAGCAAATTTCTCATAAATTTCAATCTTCAAAGCAGATTTTAACATAAAAATAATTTTCTTGACTATAATATGCTCCCAATAATATTAAAACATGTGTCAACATTACCAAAGTGCTTATATGCCTGACAGCAGTATTATAATAACCTTTTTCGGGTTATTGTTTTATTTATAAATATAACTCTATTTTCATGCATTATAAATTATTAAATCTCAAAATTGAAAGGTATGATTAATTTAAATTTATCATGCTTTTCATATTTGAATGATGATCCGATATACTAGTAGATGTTCAAGATTATGAGCATGAAACATGTAGTTTGTAACAAAAATATTCTATTTAAAAATACAGCAAATAAAAATACTAAAACTTCAAGTAGTTAAGCATTTATCATTTGATGAATTATATTTAATGAATATTTAAAAAAATTAAAATTAGTTTAAAATATCTCAAACAGAAATTAATTGAAGTTACGACTATGATGCACCGACACTTCTCCTCAGAAAGGTATACAATGTTCGACACTTATCAGACATGACATGCGTTCGACACACCTCTGACATGTCGGACACGTCGGAGACGTGTCAGATTAAAAATATATTAAAAATAAATTAGACACTCGTGTCCAACACACCTATCTTAAATATTTAGAATTTTTTAATATAATTTCTTGTACTTCAAATTTTTATTTATTTAAAAATAATAAAATTTTTTATTTTCTCTCCAAAGCAGCAAATCAATCACTCATACTCAATATCCCATTCACCAAACATTCACATTTTTATTTCTCTCCAACGGGTTATGACTAGGGTTTTACAAAAAAAAAAAGTCATATGTCCAACGTCGTCACAACATCAATATTTTAAAATCACCTCAACATTTAAGCCTGATGCTGTCTTGACATTGGTGCACAACGCCAACAATTTCTACACCCACATTCATGCACCTGCATCGTCCCAACATCTTAGTTTGTCCAACATCATCTCAACATCGATGACCGACATCGTCTCGACTTCAACAGCCGATGCTATCTTAGCATCGATGCCCATTGCACAAAATCGATGCCTGACTCTCGACAGTATTGTCATCTCCCCTCTCGATGCCTGACACGACATCCACATCCGACTATCGACATCCTAATATTAATCATTTTAAGCACATATCATAGTTAAATAACTTGTTATTTCTCAATTATTCTTAATATTCTATTTATTCAATTTCTATACACTATTTTTAAGATATAAAATTATAATTTTGTGTCCAACATGTGCCCATGTCCTAGATTTTCAAAAATTGGCATGTCCCGTGTCCGTGTCTATGCATCATAGAGTTATGATTAAAGGGTTTACTTATTATTGTTGCTTTAAGTAAATAGTTGAGTCTTATTATAAAGCAACTACTTTAGCAAAATGGATGATGGTAATTTATGAACGAGGGGAGCGTCTGCACTCAAATCACATATATAACTCACACTACTTCCCGCTTTTACAAAATGTGAAAGTGGAACCCAAAACACAGAAAGGTTGGACTCACAAAACTAATCCAAACTAGATAAAATGGATCAATTTCAACCTCTTTTAAAACCATGGAAAATACATATTATAAGGCATGCATCATTACGCTAGCTCCATGCCAATGTTTAGATTTAGATCCAATTGAGGATTGGTGCAAATCCAAGAAGGCACTGGGGTCCAATTAGGAAGTATTATACACCAAATTGAGATCAATCCAGAACCAAATTCAATCACATCACTGACCAAGTATTAGAGATGGAGAGAAAGGTGTGGTAACTGAATAACAGTGGACCAAGAGTGGAGTAGAAAAAAATAGTTTCTTAGGCATTCCATTTAGTAATTGACAAAAGGAAGGTCCATCACGGGGTGTGCACGGTTCAATTTCATTCCAACCCGACCAATATTAAAACAAAATCATACCAAATAATTTAACCAAACCATTAGCATAAGAAACTGAACCAAACTAATTGGTTTGGTTTGAATTGTTTTACGCATGGTTTTTGGTTTACATGCATAAGCCTTTGAATCATATTTTTTAGTGATTTCGTCTAATTTAGTTTAATTGATTTATTCTAAATTGATGGATAATTAAATCATCTATATGTTTTAATAATATTATTAATAAGTTGGGTTTGACAAGTTTGTTTTAATCTTTAGGTTCAATTTAACTGCAAAATATTCAGCATTAGCATTAGTGAGCTTTAAAAATTTTAATCTACCTCTTTGAATTCAAATTGGTTTTGATTTAAAATTTTCAAAGATGGATTAGATATTCAGATAAGATGCTACCAAAAGATTTAGCCCTCAAATAAGAATTTTATGATCTCGTTCAATTTTTCCCATAGGCATGAGCCACTAGTATTGGAATGGGCTAGCTTGGTTAGAATATATCCCTTGTTTGGCAGTGGCTTGGAGATGTAGGTATTTATGAGTGGCCTTTCTTTCAACTTACACACTTGTTTGGTTGGAGTTCTCAATTGAACAGAGAGACACATTCAAGCTCTGCATTTTCTTGATTTTATTTAAGATGGCAATCTTCCAATCATCAACTTCATTAATTTTTTTGAGCCAACAGTACTGAAGAAGATGTAAACACTTTTGCCAACTCCTTTGGGTGTACCAAGACATCGCCGAATCATGTAAATCCATTGTTTATGTACTTGCTATCCAACCAGTATTTGAAGATTTAACAATCATCAATAAGGAGGCTAACCGATGATAGAAGCAACGATTTGGATCGCTGATTTGTCAAAACAACTTTGCCGCACTATACCTTTGAAATAAGTGTTTTTTTATTCATTCTTTATTTTAAGAGAAGCAAAGTTGCACTGGCCACCTCTTGCTACTGGTCTGGGATGCTCAACACCATCAAGAAAAAGCATGGGCTTTTCATATCATTCAAGCAACCATTTTGGTTGGGGTTTGACAAGAGCATTGATTGGTTAATCTCCTTTACTAGCATTATAATTAGAGGAATACTACTTCTCTTTGTCGGCACTATAAGAGGAGGCAGTGTGCACCTCATCTTCTTAGCATTTGTCGGCACTATAAGAGGAGGAATAATTTGAACGTTTGAAATTCAATTCAAAATTTTAAAATTCAAATTTTAGATTTCAAAATTTCAGATAATAGTTGATATTTAGTGTAGACAGCTGAGATGGTTAAACCTACCGTGGAACAGGTGGCCTCCAATGGATTTGAGATGGATGTCAAGTTGGTGGTGGAGGTATTGGTGATAGTAGTAGCAGTAGTGTTGTGGACGTGGTGGTGGTGTATTGTTTGAGGTGATGGTGGTGGCAGTGTTAGTTTGTAGGATTTGATTCTTCGCCTAGTAAATGGCATATACAAGATGATGAAGGGACGAAGGAAAGAACCAAGGACTTGTATTCATTCTCGAAAAAAATATATTGCTTTGCTTTGATACCCAAACTCATGTAGTGAGAGGTTGAAATTAAGGGATTTTGATTTCTTAAGATGTTATAAATATATTAGAGAGTAGGGAGGAAGAAATTTAAGAAGAATTGAGGTGAGATATTGAGGGTGGGAATTGAGGCACAAAAGAAGAGAGGAGACGGTGAGAGATTGAGATAGATAAAGAGAGAAATAGATGGAAAATGATTACCAAGTAGGTCAAGCTAGCCCAAAAAACTCATGAGCTAAAGCTTCTTAGTGGATATGAGCTTAACTAACTTTAAAGGATCTTGCCCAATTCATTAGCCCATTTATTGCCTAAAAGTCCACCCCCATTGAGGGACTCAAAATTAAAATGATATTACAGGCACAATTTAAACCCATGATCTCTTACAAACAAACAAACTTTACAATAATAGGCAACCTAATCTTTTGAATCAATTTTTGTATAGTCATTCAAGACTATTGAAAATTATTCTCAAGATCAACATTCTCGCTCTAAATTCAACTCAAATAAGAAGTTGATTTTGACTCAACCAAACAAACAGGTGAGTTTTTTTTACATTAATTTTGAAGAAATTTATTATTTTTAAATGGGCCTAAACAAATCTTAATGGGGAGCCTAACAAAGCCCATCATTAATATGTAATAGCCCAAGTCTGAAATGGGCTTTGAAGGGCCAAATTAAATGGGCTTATTAGATTTGAGAAAAGCAATTAACAAGCTTAAAGAGATGCAACAAGAGAGAAGTTTGAGAAAGGAAAACAAAGGAAAGAGAAGTCAAGAGCAAAAGAAAGGGAAGAGAGAAAGCGTCGGAGAGATAAACCAAAAGAAGGGTATTGTGGAGGAATAATCTAATAACTCTTCATCCAAAAATAGCAAGATAAGTCCTAAAATATAAAAAAAAAACATTACAATATCTTAAGGAAAAATTAAATTTCCTCTACTTACAACAGCTAAAAAAAAATTAAAAGAAAACATTAAATGCACCATGTACAACATTCGTAGTCTTGATTGAACGTTTGCCATCAAATTACATTTGAAAACACTTGAATAACCATTTAGGCTTCACATGATAGGTTAGATGTACAAAAGTTAAATTTATTAGAGGCTATCCAACTATGCATCTATCTTCCCATCTGATTGATGCAACATAATATTCTTAAACTAAGTAGGAGAACACTAGGAATGCAAACTAAGATATTTCCTTTCAATATCACATAAACAAACACCAAAATGATGAACACTTAGTAGAAAACTAATATAGAAAAATTGTTAAGAAGTCGCATAAGAAAGAATAAATAACAAAACACATAAACTATAAACCCTCAGAATAATCATGAATGGTCACCTCACATGAGGAAAGGACAAACCAGCTAACCACCACATAAATTATGATCCAGCACAAGACTTTGCTCCTCCGACAAATACCAACAAAACAGGGCACATCACCACTTACACTCATGATAGTTTAGAGAAGATACGGTGGAAGGAAAACCGTAGAGAGAAGAAGTAGAAAGAAGACGGAGACAAAGTAATAGAGGATAGGGAGAAGACCAGCTCGCAAGCTAAGAAACTACATCACCACTTACTACTCATAATAGTTTAGAGAAAAAAGATACAAGGGGGAGGAAAATCGTGGAGAGAAGTAGAAAGAAGATCGAGACGAAGTAAAAAGGGGCAAGGAGAAGACCAGCCATCAGGCTTTTTAATTGATCACATTCCAAAAATTCATTTTTTGCACAAAGGAATTCAGCCCCAATTTACAAGAGAAAGAAAGGGGAATAGCATTTAATAGAGCACATAAATGTGCCACCAAAACAGCCAATCAGAACCACCAAATTCAGCTCACATTAAAACTTCTTGCATAGGAATCAATAAAGAGAGAACCGAACAGCCAGCAGCAGGAAACTGAGCAGCCAGCAGTAGGGAAACCGAGTAGACAGCAGCATGGAAACCGAGTGGATAGCAGGGAAATCGAGTAGACAGCAGCATGGAAACTGAGTAGACAGCAGGGAAAATGAGTGGATAGCAGGGAAAACGAAAAGACAGCAGGGAAAACCGAAGAGCCACAGGAGAAAAGGAGCAAGAAAACATAAGTGGAAAGGCAATGGAGTGTACTGACCTAAGAGCACCCAACCCGGCATGATCATAGGTAGATTTTCATCATACAGCCTTACAAAATAAAATTACATTTTGTCCAAAACACAAGAAAATAAAAAAACATAAAATAACAAATCTTGACTGCATCACTAATCGAAAAAACTTCCATGATGTTGTTAACATGGTGAGTATTTCACAAGCACATAAAGAATTGGAGACATGCTGGATGCTCTTTATAAATAAAAAGCTCAGCACACATACATAAAAATGCATATCTATATTTCCTTCTCTAGAGAATAAAAAATGAAAAAAAAAATGTCATCATCATAAAAAATTTACCATGATATAAAAATTCTAGGAAAGAAATAATTTATTGATGCAATAATGGCCATGAAAGGACAAGCGATGTTCATTACAAAGAAGACGAGAAGGAAGAGATAAAGCAATACTATAATATAAGTGTGAAAAAAAAATCTTCCCATCTATCAAAATCATTTTTCTGGCAATATGAAAAATGCCATAAGAATAGATAAAAAGAACTTAAACATACATAACCTAAGACTGTCAACATTATACCTGAATATTTGGGGCAAGTAAGCTGGGTTGATCAGCAAAAAACAAAACCATTCTTCCAATCTCTTGTTTAAGTAGTATTCTCCTTTCACGATGGATGCCATCACAGGATATAATAGCCAGATCATGCACCTCACTGCAGTACAACTTGAATAAGATTAGTTAGCCAAGGGAAACCACTAAATTTGGCACTACATATCAAAAACTTTCAAACGAGTGAGCAGACAAAGCAAGCATCAACGTGACATTGAACATCTAAATTAGAAACACGCCAAAAAAATATGCCTAATCTTATGTAGCTCGACAGGGATTTTCATCAATTCATCGTGTTGAAAACAAACATTCTATTTTTCATTATAAAAAATACAAACTAATTTTGCTGCTCAGAGAATTTCACGTACATGAAAGAATGATAAAGAGAAAATAACTAGATGGGAACCATACATAATAAAAAGGGAGAATTGCATACATGCCATTGGAATTATGCATATATACAAATTTAACATCGTTCCCAAAAAAATGTATAATCAATCCCATATATTTTGTGCATGTCCATTGAAAATTTAATACAACAACAACAAGCCTTTATCCCACAACATGAGGTCAACTATATGAATCTTTTTTTGCCATTGTCTCCTATTAAGAGTCAAATTCTCATTTAAATCTAATAAAAAAATCATTTCTAATACTTTCTAACCAAATATTTTTAGGTCTATCTCTACCTTTCTTAACATAGACCGAATCTAGTACATCAATTCTCCTAACATGATCATCGAAAGGCCAATATTTTATATGACCAAATCATCTGAGACAACTGTCCCTAATCTTATTTGCCAATAGAGCTACTCTAACCTTTTCACGTATATACTCATTTCACATTTTGACTCTAACTATAAAGCCAATCAGCATCCTCATCTCTGCAACACGGATAGAAAACGCCTTAATACACAATTACACAATTTTAAACCTTGCACCTGACTGATCAATTTTTATCAAATAACAATAAATTTTAATTTCATAGGAACAACACCACAAGCATACTTAAAAAGAGAAAGAAACAAACATTATAGAGTTTTAAAGGAGGGATGCCCCAGCCTAAAATGATGCTTCCAGATGGTTTCAATATTGTGGGTAAAAATAAAGGAGCACAACAAGCAATTATTAACTTCAAGAAGATATAGTACATCCTTCAATATCGCTTAACTTATGGTATTCCCCATAGTGAGACCTAAAATACACAATGATTAGCAAAAATATTACATTGTTGTTGTGGTCTTTGGCGATTGTATGGATCGATAAAAGATTTACAACAAGATAAGGAACATGTAACATATTATTGAAGGAAAATGTAGGGGAAACTATAATATTTTCCCGACCTGCAACAATTCTCAGGGAACCATCGGCCGCTTTTGTTTTCTTATTATTACGACAATGCTTGTAGGTTTGAAAGATGTTGGCAAAATTCATCATGTGATTGGTGACTTATAAATCTAAGATCTAATTTTGGAGGGAATTATCTAAAGTGCAAAAAAACACATGAGTTTGAAATCAAACCATTAGAGCTATAAAGAGCATGATTCGAATAGTTTCCCGAGGGAGTTGAGAAAGTTTCTTATTCTGTCGATTTCTTCAAAGTTAAGATCTTCTAATTCCACAAAACAAACTTGCCCTTGTTGTTGTCATTTGTTTCCACCATAGTCTTAAGGCTTTATATAGAGCTTTCAGCACTTATTTTTATGTATCATTTCTTCTTATAGAAGTTATACCATAGATTGAATTTGGAAGAAATCTTTTATCCTTTTTTAAGGGAAGAATCTTTGGCAATAAGTCCCTTTTCTTGGAGTTTTGTGGTAGTCATGGCAACTGTTTCAAAGACGGGAGAGTTGGGCATTACTATCCTTCCGTCTGCGGCCCATATAAGATAGAATACCTAATTTAGGGATATTAGTTTTTCTTTGATTAAGATTTGGATAAAAACTTGGACAAGTCATTATTGAGTCATGCAATGAACTTAAAACATGTTTCTCTTTCTCCAAATTGCTTGAGATTTATCGCATCATCACAGCACATCATCATGAGATCTTGGTAGTAATTTAGTTCAAGCCAATAAACCTACATTGCATTAAAGTATTCAATAATAGAAAAGTTACATTGCTTGATTGTTGTGATCTTAGTTTTGATCTCATAGATGAGAGCAATAACTTTTACTTTTGAGTATGTTTGATGGCATCTCAAACTTTTTTGTAATAAGCAGGAACATATACAGTCCGCTGAATTCATGCATCATGATATTCCACAACCATATGATGATCATGGAATCAGCTTCATCCAAAAGTACAAACTTTAGATCCTTATGCTCCAAAGGAAAATCAACAAGGTGATGGATATTTCCCTTTCGTCTTAGAAAGGTCTTCACAATTTGGGATCACTTCAGTTAGTTTATTTCATTCAAATGATATGAGACTTGCAACCCTTGAAGTTCTCCTTCAATTTGATTTTAACCATTCAAAATGGTTCACAACAATCAAACATAATGAAGAGAATAAAGCATCCCGACAAGAAAGAAGAAGAAAAGTGAAAATAAAAGTTGGAAGAATGAAACCTAACTCGCTTTGATACAATGTAGAAAAGTAAAAATATGAAAAACTACTTTTGAATTTTATTGCTTATTTTTTGTGGACAAATAGGAAGTATTTATAGGCTTCTTCAACAATAGTACATAAGAAAAAAAAGTAAATGTAATTTACACAAAAAAGTAGATAAACAAAAAAGTAGGCCAACAACTAGCCGTAGGAAGAGGAGCACATGGATTACAATCCAAGAGTTAAAAAGAAGAAAATCTAATGGCTAAGCTCCTCCATCCGTGTGCTCAAAAGATCATATTATGATTGGTTGCATAATGAACCCACAGCTCAACAGAAATTTAGGTTAGGTGAATGGAAGGAGGCACTATCAAATAATTGGAGTAAAAAATATTAGCTCAAATGAGCTTGGATACTACAAGAAGAACAATTTTGATTTGTTCCATGTCATCAATGTAGCTATACCAAGTTTAATGGCAATCATTATCATAAAAGAAATAAAAAACCAATAATTTTAGAATGAGAAAGACAGAACTTAGAAAGTGTGAGGATAAATCTAGATGAAAACAATTTTCTATAAAGATAAAGTTTGTGAGAAAGCAATATGCGATGCAAAGAGTTTAGCTTTTAGTGATTTATATAATAGATTAGATACTAAGGAGGGAGAAAGATATATGTATAAGCTAGCCAAACAAAGAGATAGGAGTAGTAAGGATTTAGTTCAAGTGAAGTGTATTAAGGATGAAGATCAAAAAGTACTTTTTTTAGAAGATGATATTCAACAAAGGTGGATGAGATATTTTGCTAAACTTTTTAATGAAGAATGTGAAAATAAAATTGACTGTAGTGATCTTAGCACCCTAAATGAAAATAAAGATTTATGTTTTTATCGGCGTATTAGTAAAACCGAAGTTAGAGAGGCTTTGAAGAAAATGAAGGGTGGAAAAGCTGTTGGACCTGATGATATTCCAATAGAGGTGTGGAAATGCTTAGGAGATGAAGGAATTTCTTGGCTTACTAAACTTTTTAATACTGTTTTGAAGACTAAAAAGATGCCAGATGAGTGGAGAATGAGTTTGTTAATCCCTATTTTTAAGAATAAAGGTGATGCACAAGATTGTGCGAATTATAGAGGAATTAAGTTAATGTGTCATACTTTAAAACTATGGGAACGAGTTATGGAGCATAGGTTGCGGCGTGATACTAATGTTTCTCAAAATCAATTTGGATTCATGCCGGGTAGGTCTACTATGGAAGCCATACATTTATTAAGAGGTTTGATGGAGAAATATAGAGAGAATAAGGAGGATTTACATATGATATTTATTGATTTAGAAAAAGCATATGATAAAGTTCCAAGAGAAGTGCTATGGAGAGTTCTTGAAAAGAAAAGAGTTAATAACGCTTATATTCAAATCATTAAAGATATGTATGCATGAGCTATTACTTGTGTTCAAACACAAGGTGGTTTGACCAAGTATTTCCCTATTTCGGTTGGATTACATCAAGGATCAGCCTTAAGCCCATATCTTTTTGCTTTAGTCATGGATGTTCTCACTAGACATTTGCAAGAGGATGTACCTTGGTGTATGCTTTTTGCTGATGATATTCTTCTTGTTGATAAGACTAGAGAGGGAGTTGAAGGTAAACTAGAATTGTGGAGGTCAACTTTAGAGTCTAAAGGTTTTCGCTTGAGTAGATCTAAAACGGAATATATGGAGTGTAATTTTAGTAATAATAGACCTAGTGAGGGCATTGTGACTTTGGCCGATCAAGTCATTAATAAGAGTACACGTTTTAGATATCTTGGATCTATTGTTCAGAGTGATGGTGATATAGATGGGGATATTATCAGCAGAATTCAAGTTGGATGGTTGAAGTGGAGGAATGCATCAGGCTTATTGTGAGATAGAAAAGTACCTCTCAAACTTAAGGGAAAATTCTATAAGATGGTGGTGAGACCTGCAATGCTTTATGGTGCCGAATGTTGGCCATTAAAAGAGAAGCATAATTCTAAGTTAAGTGTTGCAGAGATGAGGATGCTCAGGTGGATGAGTGGCTTTACCCTTAGAGATAGGATACGAAATGAGCATATTCGTGAAAAGGTTGGAGTAGCTCCAGTGGAAGATAAGATTAGAGAGAGTCGCCTTAGATGGTTTGGTCACGTAAAACGGCGGCCTCCCGATGACCCGGTTAGGAAAGTAGAGGTCTTAGATTTGACTTATGTTAAGAAAGGTAGAGGTAGACCTAAAAAGACTTGGTTAGAAAATATTAAAAATGATCTTTCTTTATTAGATTTAAACGAGAATTTGACTTTTAACAGGACACAATGGAGAAAAAGGATTCATGTAGCCGACCCCACGTAGTGGGATAAAGGCTTGATGTTGTTGTTGTTGTTGTATAAAGTTTGTGAGAAGAAAGAATTGAAAGACATGATGACAGTTGACCTTTCACAATCGCTTTAATTATACAATCAATGTATAAAACCAATTTTCATATAAGCTAACAAATCAAAGCTAAATTGAGGTCTAGTCTAGTTGGACTGCATGCAGGCGTTAACTGGAAAAGGTTTGTATAGACTGGCTACTCGACAGTAATCAAAACAATGCAAACTCTGCTCAAACTGAATTGGGTTGGTGTTAGTCGGATTAACATAGAAAATGGCTTGGATTGACAATGGGAGTGTATGCCTTCCTCAAGTTGAGGAGAGTGATATCTCACAAAGTGGAAACAACCCAAAATAAATTGTGCATGATCGTGATTGAAGTGGTGCCAAGGATAATACCTAAAGGGGGAACCAAGGTCACAGTGACGATGAAATGCATCACATGCAGCAATTTCACTTAATGAAAATGATACAATGTCATGTTTGGAGCATGGAAGAAGACACAACAATTTGGTTGCAAAGATAGATCTATTGCAATTTAAAGTAAAGTAGGTAAGCAAGCGTTTAGGCAAATTATAAACAAATAATGGATCATAATTGGAGAAGTCTGGCAAAGTGAGGTTAATTTACCAGGCGAGACTAGCGAATGGCCACCAAAATGTTGTCAATTGCATTGATGATGATGGTGAGATTAGAGGGAGCGGTTCATAGAGCAGCATTGCTGCATTGGTTAATCCAATGTTATGGTCCAAGAAATAGGGATTGCTTGTGTTGACCTCCTTTTTGGTTAGTTCAAACCAAAGCTTATCTATCAGCTCTATAGTTCAATTTGGACCCACCATTGACCATGGTTAATCCTGAAATCCATAGGCCAAGCTCAAGTTCATCATGCTTTATTTATCTTTGGAACCCTAGGTAATGCCACCCAAAAATTACGTGTTGACATAGATCTCATAATTGAATTATGGAGTTCCATTGCATCCATTATCACATATAGCAATACATACAATGAGAAAAATATTGAAATACCAAGATTTTACGTGCAACTGCACATTTTTTTCTTCTAAAACTCCTTTCTCGATAAAGGCTGTGTCATCATGTCTAGCTCGTCAAAAAAATTGCACATAATCCTATGAAGAGGTTGTGAACATAGCATTATGTTTGAATTTATTTACTCATTGTTTCTAAAGCAAGCATGAGGCCCTTTCTTTAAATTCACTAGGTACTCAAGTTTTTTGTTATATACTAGGAATAGTCGGACCAATGTGTTTTACTCACTTTTGCCATGCTCTTTGTGCGCTATTTTACAATACGAAACAAATGAAGAGTTCTAGCGACTGTAAGAGACTTCTTTACTAAATTGCTTGAACTGCTTTCTTTACTGTATACCTTGCTCATGCTTTTTTAATATGTTTAATCTCTGTTAAAATCTCTGTTAAATTCGTTCATGTTGCTTTATTTCTCAGTCCATTTGAGCCTTCAAGCTGTAATGAAATTTCAAAATCACTATATTTCTTTCAATGAGAAAGCCATCTAAAAATAAGGATGGCAATAAATATTGTTAATTTTGAAGGTATCATGTCATTGTGCTTATTTATGTTCTGGGTAAAGCTATTTTATTTATAAATGTTGTATAATCTTCTAAGTTCTTTAAATTGGAATTCTTGCCGGTGCAATAAAGGCAAAGCTTACTAGTAAAAACACAGAGAAAAGAAAAACGAAACATAATATGGCAAGCAAAAATTGAAATCCACCATGCTTGAATATAAAAATCCGTTTCTGGAACCCTTACCTTATCATTTTTTCAACTTGTTTTGCAACATTATATTCCAGGTCCGCTTCTTTTTGTTTAGCACGCCCATATTTGGCCATTTTTTTTGACTCAAGGACTTTTGGCAGAACATGAAGTAAATATTCCTCATGCAGTAGAACATACTGCAAGATGCAACACCATAATAGTTATCATACACTTCAGAAGAACGCTAGCTTTCTTAATAAGCTGGATACGATTACCTCATCTCTAAATAGTGTGATAATTAAATTTTCCTTCAGAACAACCTTCAAAATAAAAAGAAGAATTACTGGTCATGAACCAATAGATAAAACCTGCTGTAGAATTCCAATTAAAAATGTAATATTTCGAAGCATTAATTTATTTTAGTGATTTGGAATAACATCTATTAAAGATAAGATAGTTGAAAATAAGATTAGTTGATTTTGAATATAATAAAGGGTAGAAAATGCACACATTAGATGAATAGATAATTAAAAGGTAACATTAATAAAAATTATTCCAAAAGATTTACAAAGAACAAGTTTAGCACCTATGATAGCACATAATACAAATGAATTAAAAATGAGAATTCATAAGTCAAGCATAAATAATTGTGATAAGGTTAAAGATAATGATGATCATTCCATTATATTGCTTCATTAGACATATATTCTCTATTATGTAGATTTTATACCATCTACCCTCTTTTATAAGCTGTTAGTATAACAGAATGGTTACTGCTCTTGATTATATTCCCCGGTAAGGGCCAGTGTTAAAATGTTTGGTGCCTTAATAATACTAATCAAGAATAATGCTATCAATAAACGCAGCCTGGCAGCCAAATTAGAGCTTGTTTAGCTTCATGTAAGAAGAGATGGGAAATAAGAAGAGGGGTGGACCACATCCGCTGTTTGATTGAAGAGTGGAAGTGGCCATTTCACCAGGTAATTAAGATTCCTGGCGATATGACATCGGGTTCAACTGCTAAAAAATCACTTTCGTAAGTCATTAAATTTGACATGCAACATAAAAAAGATTAATTTAAGAAAATTCTAGTATTTTAGATTAGTATTAGATTTCTTTTAAGTTTTTCTTTTATTAATATTAGGAATATCTTCATTTTAAATTAGATGATATAATTATTAAGAATTATCTAGCATTGAATTCAAATTAGTTTGAATTTATTATTACTTTTTATTAAAATAACATAGAACTTACATAATAGAATATAAGATTAAGAAAAGAACATCAAAACAGAGAAAAAACAGTAAAACAAAACATTTAAATAATAGTAGAAAAAAACTCAATATGCATGGGTTCTTCTTCCCCTTTGCATTGCTGATCCAAAAATGGGCAAGATTTATAATTTCATACTAAAGGACCGATAAAACAAATGAAAACTTTGGAAAGATGATATATTATGCTGGCAAACTTGATTCTCTAGCCAAAAGATTTCAATATGTTCCTAAGCAACTTAAATCGACATAAAATTAACATGAGTTTCCTAGTGAAGCTTGGATTGTAAATCCCATAGCAACTAATGGGAAAGGTCAAAGTCTTTATCATATAAAAAACAAATACAATCTACAAATCCAAATGACAAACAACCCCCAGTTGTAATTAGAGTGATGTCCCAGAAGTATGTTTCAAAAGCAAAAAGTATTCATGGATAAACTTTGTATCCTTAAATAATACATAAATCTATAATTCTCTTGACCGATGATTATGTTGATGCTTCACAAAATTTGTCAACACTATGTTCAAATAATACAACATAGCTAGCTCAAAATTATCTTTTATGGTTATAAATGACTCATAAAAGCACCAATACTTATGTAAATGCAATAAACATTTGAACTTGCTCTAAGAAACTCTACTAATATGTCAAGGTCTTCCCGCAAAAAAATCTAGATGCTCGCAAATATCATAAAGCAATGCTCATTTATGTTAATATATCGATATACACAAAGCTACTAAAACGCTTAAACATTCAATCTCGACTTCCTTAAACAAGTAGAAAGGCCAAGAACCCAAATTGATCTTCTTATCTCCCAGTTGATCAAAGGGTCCACACAAGTGATTGCCTAAAATATGAACTAACTTCGAAAACTCAAATTAACCAACTTAAACAATCAAACCTCTTTGTGATGTAAAGCCATGTAAGGAGTTCATAGAAATTAAAATTTTTTAATTGGCAAAGTATTCCAAAAGATAATCTTATTATGATAACATTCAAAGCGATTAAAGAACCTTAGTTTTCCACTTGCTTAGGCGAAGGAGTACATGGGAGATAACCAAATCTTGTGGGATAAAATAAAGGTAAAAGTAATACTACGTGTTCTTGAAACAACAATCCAAAACTTAATAATGAGAACTTCACCTTGAATGACTAATCACTCGGCTAGACTAGGCTTGGTTTGAAGAAGATATTCCACACTAAAATTGAGATCACCACGAAGAAGACGGCTCCGACGATCTTTGCCCAAGGAAAGGTAGCCGGCGGTGGCGGCGGTGGTGGATGGCCGACAATTATCCACGGGTTCGGACGGATGTATGCTTCAAGCGACAACGCCAATTGGTAGATGATGCGGTTGACGTAGTCTCCAACGTTGTCTTCATTTCCAAAGTGCAACTCAAAGAAAGGTGACTCCAAAATGATCACCCTACCTTGCTCATCCATAACAAAACCATGATCGTGGTCGGGATCCGCCATGCAAGAACATTGAGAGTGTGTAGGAGAGGCGTAGGAGAAAAACTTCCGGTTAGAGAGGAGGAGGATGGTGGGCGGCGGCTTGAAGAGGGAGAAGGGAGAGGGGCGGCTAGGGTTAGAGGAGGGGTTAGGAAAAATATGAAATCTAAAATAAATTTCAGATTTAAGTGGATTTGGAGGGATTTTAATTTGAATTTGAATTCAAATCAATGAGTAATTAGGGCCTTAATGGGGCATTAATGTGGGAATGCCCATGTTGGGGCCGGCGGCATGGAGAGAGGAAGAGGGATTAGGAGGTGTGAGGTTTCCAAATTAAGATCTCCAATTTGGAAAGAGAATAATTCAATCCGATTTAATTCAAAATCAAATTGAACTAAATTTAAAACTTTCCTAATTTAGGAAACTATTTGAAATTCAAAATTTGATTTTTAAATGAAGAATTTTATTTCCAAAGCAGCCCCAACTAAATTAAGGAGGAATTAATGAGGGATTAACTCATCATCCAAGGCTTTGGACAAGGAGGGGCGGCGATAGGCTTGGGAGGGGAGAAGGGTAACCAATCCAAGGGAGGATGGGTGAAGGCCGGCGGGGTTTTGAGTGGGGCTCGGGTGGGGTGAAGGGGAAGGATGTTGGGGTGGTTAGCCGATGGTGTGGGGGAGGCAAAGAAGAATAGATGAGAGAAATAAAATAAAGAAAACAAGGCCACGAACCGAGGACTCTTCCACTGGTTGATGGGTATTTCGATTGCTCTCTCCTAGAGCTCTCTTTCTCTCCACTAGTGCTCACACAAAATGAAGAAGAAGACAAAAGGGAAATTTTATAAATCATTCATCATCTCATACAATGCAAGGGGCCTCATATAATAGGCCAAAAGGAAGAAAACAAAATACTAAAGTGCCCTCGGGCTACAACATAGACTCAACTCCTAGTAGGGGTACAATAGAAAAACTCAAAGCAAAATACATGAATAGAAAATACATCAAAAATATAAACTCTAAATCGTGCCCATCGATCTACGATTCTTCCGACGGTACACATGTCGGAATCTCGGGTCGATGTCCTCATCATTCTCCCCAGGTGGGAGGAAACTCGACCCCGTCGAGTAAGTGTCTCTGGAGCTCTCGTACATCTCGAGGAGATCTGGGTCTAAGCTCTGTAACTCCTCTCGATCAACCCATGTGTCCTCTGTCTCCAGTGTCCCTTTCCAATGAACTAAGTATCTTCGGCGACCTCCTTCTTTTGTGGAAATGATCTCATCATCTAGTATTGCTTCAATCTTCTCCGTATTGGGTAAATAAGGCAATTTGGGTAGTGGAGGTAGGCTAGGACTCTCACCAGGTGGGGTCACACAAGGCTCATTTTGAAGTGGATTATTAGGGTTCAATTCTGGTCCCTCAAAGGTTACTAAATCTTCTATATTAAATGTAGGATTGATGTTAAAACCTTTAGGAAGGTCCAGCACATAAGCATTACTATTTATCTTTGAGATTATCTTAAAAGGTCCGGCGCTTCTAGCATGCAACTTCTTCACGGAGCCCGGAGGAAAACGCTCCGGACGGATCCGTACCATCACAAAGTCTCCAACCTCGAATTTTTTAAATCTTTTCTTGTGATCAGCAATAAGCTTATAATTGGAATTACTTTGTTCAATTCTCTTTTTAATTTCTTTATGAAGCACCTGTAGATGAGATGCAAATGCATATGCAGACTCAGACGTCCTACCTATTGGACTCATGGGGATTAGATTAATGGGTTGTCTAGGTTGGTATCCGAACACAATTTCAGCTGAACTCAGACCCGTGGTTCTGTTCACAGAGTTATTGTAGGCGAACTCGGCTATAGGTAGCTTGGAATCCCAATCTCGAATGTTTTCTCCTACCAAAGTCCTTAGTAGGTTGCCTAAACTCCTATTCACTACTTCAGTTTGTCCGTCGGTTTGTGGATGGAAGGCTGTGGAGAATTGGAGTTTGGTGCCCATATGGTGCCAAAGAGTCTTCCAAAAATAGCTTGTGAACTTAACGTCTCTGTCTGACACTATGGTTTTGGGGAGGCCATGAAGTCTAACTACCTCATTGAAGTAAAGTTTAGCAACATGGGACGCGTCGAAGGTCTTAGAACAAGGAATGAAGTGTGCCATCTTGGAGAAACGATCAACTACCACATAGACAGAATCGTGCTTTCTAATAGTTTTGGGTAGTCCAAGAACGAAATCCATGCTCACGTCTTGCCAGGGAGAATTAGGCACAGGAAGTGGAGTATAGAGGCCTGTGTTTTGCTTTCTTTGTTTGGCTAATTGACAAGTGTGGCACCTTTTTACTAATTTGTTCACGTCACGCTTAAGACTTGGCCAGAAAAAACGGTTTTCGATTGCGGCGATCGTCTTGGTTTGGCCGAAATGTCCTGCAAGACCGCCCGCATGTAACTCCCAAACGAGGTATTCACGGAGAGATGTACTGGGAATACAGAGTTTATTAGACTTGAACAGATATCCGTCTACCAAAAGGAAATCATCAATGGTTCGCTCTTCTCCCGTTGTGAGTAGGGAATAAGTTTCTTTAAAGTCGCAACAGTCTTTATAATCTTCTTTGATGCGTTCAAATCCAATAACTTCAGTCCTCATCTCATGAATAACCACCACTCGACGGCTCAAAGCATCTGCGGCTTTGTTCTCAGATCCGGCTTTATGTCGAATAGTATAAGTGTACTCTTGGAGGAACTCAACCCATCTTCCGTGTCGGGCATTCAGTTTCTTCTGTGAATTTATGTATCGTAATGCCTCGTGATCAGAAAAGATGACAAACTCTTGAGGAAGTAGGTAGTGTCTCCAATACCTAAGGGATTGGATGATAGCATAGAATTCTTTATCGTAGGTAGAATATCGTTGCCTAATATCGTTTAACTTTTCACTAAAGTAGGCAACGAGATGTCCCTCTTGAGCTAAGACTCCTCCAATACCTACACCAAATGCGTCACAAGTCACTTCAAAGACTTTGGAAAAATCGGGTAGGCGCATAACTGGTGCTTCAACCATCTTTCATTTTATCTCATCAAAAGCTTTAGAAGCAGATGTCGTCCAATGAAACTCTCCTTTCTTTAAGCAATCAGTTATTGGGCCCACTATAGTGCTAAAATTTCTAATAAATCGTCGATAAAATGTGGCCAATCCATGAAAGCTTCTAACATCTCTGATGTTCTTAGGTTCAGGCCACTCATTGATTGCTCGCACCTTTTCAGGGTCAGCAGATATTCCTTGGGAAGAAATAATGAACCCAAGAAAGGTGACATGATCAGTGAGGAACACGCATTTCTTAGGATTAGCATATAGCTGCTCCTTCCTCAAAGTCTCACAAACTTGCCCCAGATGACTCAAATGTTGTTCCACGGAGTTGCTATAGATCAGGATATCATCAAAGTAGACTACGACAAATTTCCCTAGGAAAGGTTTGAGGACTTGGGTCATCACTCTCATGAACGTACTGGGTGCGTTGCTAAGACCAAAAGGCATAACAGTCCACTCGAATAACCCATATTTGGTTTTAAAAGCGGTCTTCCATTCGTCCCCCGGACGGATTCTGATTTGGTGGTATCCACTCTTCAAATCAATTTTGGAAAAAATGGTGGCTCTTGTCATCATGTCTAGCATGTCATCTAAACGAGGGATGGGGAAACGATATTTGACAGTGATCTTGTTAATAGCACGGCTATCAACACACATCCTCCAAGTTCCGTCCTTCTTAGGGGTGAGAAGGGCGGGAACGGCGCAAGGGCTGAGGCTCTCTTTGATAAATCCATGTTGTAATAGTTCATCGACTTGTTTCTTGAGTTCAGTGTGCTCAGTAGGGTTCATACAGTAGTGGGGTAAGTTGGGTAGGGAGGCTCCGGGTACTAAATCAATAACATGTTGAATGTCCCTCAGAGGTGGTAATTCATGGGGCAAGTCTTCTGGGAAGACATCAGCAAAAGTCTCGAGAATTGGTTTTACTTCATCCGGGATTGGCTCTTCTGGGTTCAGATTCACTTCTCGAGCTACCAAGGCGTAAAGAGGAGAGCCTGAGTCCAATTCAGTATCCAAGTCCTTAGTAGTTAATAAATTCAGGCTTGAGTGGGGTTTGAGGGAATTGGGTTTTACAGCTTCTTTGGCGGACTTAGGTTGGGTAGGTAGGAGTTTAATTTTTTTGCCCCCGTGTTCAAACACACAGATGTTTGATCGTCCATAAATGTGCACATCATTATCGAATAACCAGGGTCGGCCTAAAATGATTTGCCCCACGTCCATAGTCAGGACATCGCACCAAATCTTTTCTTGATACCCCACGAACTCAACGGGGATGAGGCTCCTTTCCTTTACTTCCAGAGTGGTTGAGTTGATCCAGGCGACTTTATAGGGGTTCGAGTGTGGGGTGGTCTTCAAATGCAACTTAGAGATCATGGAAGAAGACACAGCTTTAATACAACTCCCACTATCGATTATGACTTTGCAGTTCTTATCTCCTATCTTGGTGAAAGTGTAGAAGATTGAGGTTCTCCGCCGGTCGTCATTCAACTTAGGTTGTGAAAAGGCACACCTAACAACTTGTAGGTCCAACTTTTGGAGGTAGTGGACTACAGCAACATCTTCTTCGCAGAAAAACTCATCGTCGTGTGATGAACTAATTCAGTATCTGGTTCATCCTCCTCTTCGATGACTTCCTCAATAATGGTGACTTTGAATGGGCTAGAACATTGGGAGGCAATGTGCCCATACCCATGACATCGAAAACACTTTGTGCCCGCAGGGGTTTTGGGTACTTCCCGTTCCGGTGTCTTCCCTTTATAGTCAGGGCGAGGTTGGGTCTGACCCGGGGTGGGTCGAGTCATCATAGGTCCAGTGGGTTTATTGAAGGATTGACCAGTGGAGGATTTGAAGGGGTTGGGACGGGGGTCTTGACTCCTTGAGTGGGCGTGGTTCCTAGATTCTTCTAAATCTAGTACAAGACTACAAGCAGCCTCTAAAGTGCTCACTCTAGCAAAAAGCTCATTCCGAAGATCTTCTCTTAATCCGGCTCTAAACATAGAGAGGAGTTGGGCAGGGGTAGTAGTTTCTTCGCCGTTACAACGGATCATGAAATCATCAAAAGCAGCGATGTAATCTTTCACAGGTTTACTACCCTGAGCTAGTCTATTCCATCTGTCCAAAAGTCTAGGGTAGTAGGAGGGTGGGAGGTACTTCTGTTTCAGTTCTTGCTTCATAGTCCTCCAGTCAGTAATTGGGTACTCTCCTTGGGTCTCCCGCATATGTTCTAAGTTATTCCAGTATTGGTTTGCCCTCCCAGTCAACTTTATTTCAGCAAATCGAACTTTTCTTTCTTCCGAAATGTTATACCACTTAAAATAGCTATCCATACCCTTGATCCAATCTAGGAAGACTTGTGGTTCTAACGTGCCATCGAAAGATGGGGCATCTATGCGTATGTTCTTAAGAAGTTGGGCATCATTGTCTCTCCAAGGCGTCTCACGTCCTAAGGGTTCCGGATTGGGTCGGTGATTGGGACGGTAGTTGTCTCTAGGAGGACCATAATCAGTTCTGGTGTCATCCCCATAGGGGGATTGGGGTCTAGAGGGGGTGTAGATTGCCGGTTGTCCTATTCGCTCAATGTTGTCAAGTCTCTCACCCGTTTGGCGTCTAAAATCAGCTAAGTCATTTTGGGTGTTCCTCATTTGTTGTGTAACCGTTCCAAGTTGTCCCACGATGAGGTCAAGAGTTGCTTGAATGTGTTCCGGATCCATGGGTAAAAGTTGGGGGACACTAGGGCACGTAAAGGGGGGGAGGACAGCAATTAAACACTAAGTTAAAATGCTCTTAACACCTCTAAATGATGCGGGAATGAACAGGACAGCAAACTACAGCAGTAAACTAAGTTGTCTAAGTGTTTTGGATGGGTTCTAGAGTGTGGACAGCAAGTGAACACTTCCTAAAACTCACCCATAGGCTACTACAAGGTGCAGGAAAAAGTGGACAGCAAGTTAAACCAAATGTCTAGGTGGCCTAGACTCTTAGGAAAGTTAAAGTGATGATGGCAGCACTTAAACAATGGATTATGCTTATGTAAAATGAAGAAACTAGTGCAGAATTTTCTGGACAGCAAACGGAAAACTGAAAATAAAAATATCTAGGTGATGTTATGCATGCAACCAACTTAGGACAAGTTAGATTAGACTCCTAGGATGCATCTAGCACATGTATTGCATGCTAGCCATGCTTTGATACCAAGATGATGTAAAATCATGCAAGGAGTTCATAGAAATTAAAATTTTTTAATTGGCAAAGTATTCCAAAAGATAATCTTATTATGATAACATTCAAAGCGATTAAAGAACCTTAGTTTTCCACTTGCTTAGGCGAAGGAGTACATGGGAGATAACCAAATCTTGTGGGATAAAACAAAGGTAAAAGTAATACTACGTGTTCTTGAAACAACAATCCAAAACTTAATAATGAGAACTTCACCTTGAATGACTAATCACTCGGCTAGACTAGGCTTGGTTTGAAGAAGATATTCCACACTAAAATTGAGATCACCACGAAGAAGACGGCTCCGACGATCTTTGCCCAAGGAAAGGTAGCCGGCGGTGGCGGCGGTGGTGGATGGCCGACGATTATCCACGGGTTCGGACGGATGTATGCTTCAAGCGACAACGCCAATTGGTAGATGATGCGGTTGACGTAGTCTCCAACGTTGTCTTCGTTTCCAAAGTGCAACTCAAAGAAAGGTGACTCCAAGATGATCACCCTACCTTGCTCATCCATAACAAAACCATGATCGTGGTCGGGATCCGCCATGCAAGAACATTGAGAGTGTGTAGGAGAGGCGTAGGAGAAAAACTTCCGGTTAGAGAGGAGGAGGATGGTGGGCGGCGGCTTGAAGAGGGAGAAGGGAGAGGGGCGGCTAGGGTTAGAGGAGGGGTTAGGAAAAATATGAAATCTAAAATAAATTTCAGATTTAAGTGGATTTGGAGGGCTTTTAATTTGAATTTGAATTCAAATCAATGAGTAATTAGGGCCTTAATGGGGCATTAATGGGGGAATGCCCATGTTGGGGCCGGCGGCATGGAGAGAGGAAGAGGGATTAGGAGGTGTGAGGTTTCCAAATTAAGATCTCCAATTTGGAAAGAGAATAATTCAATCCGATTTAATTCAAAATCAAATTGAACTAAATTTAAAACTTTCCTAATTTAGCTTGGCTAATTTAGGAAACTATTTGAAATTCAAAATTTGATTTTTAAATGAAGAATTTTATTTCCAAAGCAGCCCCAACTAAATAAAGGAGGAATTAATGAGGGATTAACTCATCATCCAAGGCTTTGGACAAGGAGGGGCGGCGGTAGGCTTGGGAGGGGAGAAGGGTAACCAATCCAAGGGAGGATGGGTGAAGGCCGGCGGGGTTTTGAGTGGGGCTCGGGTGGGGTGAAGGGGAAGGATGTTGGGGTGGTTAGCCGATGGTGTGGGGGAGGCAAAGAAGAATAGATGAGAGAAATAAAATAAAGAAAACAAGGCCACGAACCGAGGACTCTTCCACCGGTTGATGGGTATTTTGATTGCTCTCTCCTAGAGCTCTCTTTCTCTCCACTAGTGCTCACACAAAATGAAGAAGAAGACAAAAGGGAAATTTTATAAATCATTCATCTCATACAATGCAAGGAGCCTCATATAAATAGGCCAAAAGGAAGAAAACAAAATACTAAAGTGCCCTCGGGCTACAACATAGACTCAACTCCTAGTAGGGGTACAATAGGAAAACTCAGCAAAATACATGAATAGAAAATACATCAAAAATATAAACTCTGAATCGTGCCCATCGATCTACGATTCTTCCGACGGTACACATGTCGGAATCTCGGGTCGATGTCCTCATCACTTTGCCAATAGGGCAAGATCGTAGGACCCATTGTTGGGTTTAGTCTAATATATGAGTTGTAAGTCCCACATGATTGTAAGCCTCGACACTCAGGATCACTCATAAACAAAGTAGTAAGCCCTAAAATGTAAATCAAGCTAATTCCAAATAGGAAATCAAGAATCCACTTGACAAACATTGGGCCACCTTACATATAAGGCAAAGATCGTACAAGCAATCAATAGGCTTTCCTCTTCTTCGAGATTGTATGCCTCACATATAAGCTTTCAAATGTCCGAAATTCCCATCCCAATTAATTTAGGACATAAATCCAATAACCCCACTAAATCAAAACTATAACTCTCTGACGTTGGTAAAACAGGTCCACCAATAGGCCCAGGATGATAAAATCATGAATCATAATCTAGTCTATTTCCAACCCTAAATCATTCCTCGTCTTTTAGCTTCAAATCTACATACCAATATACATTTAACATGACCCTAAGCAACCTCCATACCTGAGAGTGCTCACTCACAAGCAAGAGGGATAATTAATTATAGAAAGATTACGACTATAAGATGTTTCAACTCCCCCATATCTAAATAAATTCTTATCTAAATAGAAGATAAATCTGGTCAAAATAAAACTAATATATCTCAAGGAAAAAAAAGCAAGCTCTGACGCGGATGCTACTAAGACCGGTTCAACAATCAGCCCAATTTGAATTTTTTTTATGTTTTATCTATTGGTAGTTATCCTAGTCATCAATAGGATTAGCTCTTATCCTATCCTAGTCGTCAAGAGGCTCAATTCTTATAAATAGAACTTCCCATCTCTATTGTAAGACGTTTTTTATTAGAAATAAAATTTCAAAAATTTGTTATCTATCTTTGATATGTTATGTATCTTGGTATGACTTACAAATAGTGGTCATCGGCCTACAACGTCTGCTCTCTGTTTCTTTCAAAACTCCGCCGTTAAAGGTTCATCCTCCTACCACCACTGAAGAACCTTGGTCTGCTCCTTCCGCCAACCAATCCTCCTACACATAGCAACCAACCACATTATCTACCAGTAGGTGTTCTACCACAGATTCCATCAAGAAGTGCAAATTGCTGTTGTTCAGAACCTGGAAGAGGCGTATATTTATATCCAAAAAATAAATTTTATCATTCTTGCTGATCTTTTCCTCCCTAGAATTATTATCGGGCCCCTAAAGCAGCCTCACGTGGCTGCGTAGCTGCTATCAACCTTCTCCAACCATTGGGTTTTGCTTCTTCTTTTAAAATTGTGTACAATTCCGGTATCATTTGGTATCAGGGTCCAGCAAGAAACCGCAAGAATGTCGCCAAGATAAATCAATCCTCGACCCGTTCAAGAAACATCCATTGAAGAATTACAAAGTGAGATCCATCAATTACAAGAGCAACTTGCAGTGATGGAACTTCATCATACAACCGAACATTGAAATGAAGGGAACCATCAAAAAGACGAAGAAAATCCTTTCCACCGAGAAGTTTCTAATGAAGATGATGAACCACCTCTTTGTAATTATCGACGAGAACATCAAAAGACCCCTCAAGACTTCGGCATCAAGATTGATAATCCGGACTTTGAAGGAAGATTGGACCTGAATGAATTTCTTAATTGGCTTCACACCGTAGAAAGAATTCTTAAATACAAAGAAGTACCCCTTGATCGCATCGTGAAATTGGTAGCAATCAAAAAGGCAATGAATCCTTATGGTGGAAGAACTTGAAGCGCATAAGACAACGAAAGGGGAAAACCAAGATCAGCTTTTGGGACAAAATGAAGAAGGAGATGCAATGAAAATTATTGTCAGCCCGCTATCAACAAGATATATTCATTCGCCTACACCATCTTCAACAAAAAAAACTCTCAGTGGAGAGTTATACGATTGAATTTGAACAACTAACGCCTAAATGCAACTTGGTGGAACCCAAAGAAAATAGTATAGCATGATTTATTAGAGGTTTAAACCCCTACATCACCAATGTGGCGCACCTTCAGCCAAATTGGATTATCAGCAATGTCATCAACCTCTCTCTTAAGGTAAAGAAGCAACAAAGAACAGGAAAAACCCATTTTAATAGGTGACCATATCTAGAACCATCTCTGGCACTTGCTCTAGTGGATGACAAAAAATAAAAAAAAAACAGGAATACCTGCTATTCTAACTTCACTCCCTCTAACTGCAACCACCGCCTCCCTTCCCGCACGTAATTGTTTTAAATATCATGGTTTTGGACATATTGTAGATAATGATTGATTAGGACATCCGACCGTGGAAGGTTTATCAGAGAAGAGCTCGAAGATCTGCGGCCATGATTGGATCACTTTATTTTTGAGTTATTATTTGTATTTAATTTATTTATGCATTTTTTCGTTTTTACCCTCACTTGAGGGAATAGGCTCATGTAACCCTAGGAGGCACTTTCGTCTTTAGAGTTGTTATTGTATTTTGGCTATTTATAGCCCCCCTCCTCTTTGGAGGATGATGATTATTATGAGAAAAAAAAATTCTGCACTTTATGTTTGAGAGCATGAGAGTTCTTGTGAGAGTTAAAATCCCTAGGTGAGGGCAACGTATTACCCATCAGCCACAGGAAGCGTCTGGGCTCGTGGTCCATCTCCTCCACCGACTTCTTCTCCTTCTTTCTCCTAGCCGCCGCCCCATCCTCCTTTCTTTTTCCCTTGGCCAAAATTCCCCACCCAAACCCTAGGCCGACCCCCACCTCTCCCCCTCCTCCCTTGGCCGAAATCCACCCCAAACCCTAGGCCGACCCCCATCCAACCGCCGGCCCCACCTCCCATCCCTAAGCCGCCGGCCCCATCAAACCTCCCCTTGGATCCAAATTCATCCAAGCATTTACTACTTTCCTAAATTATCTCATTGTAAATTTGGAAGGTCCATTAATTCAAATTTGAATTTATTTGAATTTGAAATTCCTTCTTTAAATAAGATGAGTTATTTTAGGAAAGTTCCTCCAATCAAGGCCATTTAAATTTGAATTAAATTAGGGAGATAATTGTATTAAATTCTCTTTCTTAATTTAATTTGGCTTAAATTGGCAATTCATTTAAGCCCCTTAATTCCCTCAAATCAACATTAAATCATGTGGGCCCCTCCCCTTCCTCTCTTGGTTGGCCACCTCCTCTCTCTCTCACACATCTAATTATGAGGTCCATTAAAGCTCCCCAATCAATCCATCAATTCCCCATCTAATTGCCCCCCCTCCCTTCCTTCTTTATTTGTGGGAAAATTCAAATTCAAATTTCTCAATCATCTCCACCTATGAAAGCTGGAATTAAATTTCAGATTTTGGATTTGCTTCCCTTCCTTAACACAAAATCTGGAATTAATTTCCCTCTCTCCCTTCTCTAAGGCTGGCCACTTAGCCCCACCACCTTCCCTACATACTTCTTCTCTTGTGCTTGATATTTCACCTAAGGAGGAAGAAGTAGATCCTTGATGCATGCAAAGGGGCGGTCAAATCAAAATTAAAAAATGTCTCTTCCCTTCCCTTTGTGCCCCCTCGGTTTCCCCTCTTGCCCACCCGGTTTTTGGTGGTTTTTGCTCTTCCCGTGATTCCCTGGCTGGCTTCCCCTTGTTGCCTCTTCGGGTCCCTCACCTGGGTGGTTTTCCCGTGGCTTTGCTGGCTGGCTTCCATGGCTTTTCTGGCTGGTTTCCCGTGCCTATTGTCCTGCCTCTTGGGGTCCTTTGCTGGTTAGGTTTTCCATGGCTTTTGAGCTCTATTTTTGTGCTGATTTGGGAGCTGTTGTTGGCCTTTCATTTCCTAAATTTAATAAGGGATTAATGTGGCTGTTTGGCTGCCCTTTTTGTAACTTATATATATGAGATATTTGTGGTTGTTTTGATAGTGAGTGATAATGTGATTTTTGGAAAACTGTAAGAACCTGCAGGTTTCTTTAGGATAGCTTGCGAGCTATGCCTTCTCTCCCTCCTTTCTCATCTCTATAGCTTGCGAGCTATATTTCGTCTGGACTTCTAGTCTACTTCTTCTTCCCGCAAGTTTACACCCCATTGTATCCTTCTTCTCGATCCAAGGAATGCAAGTTTAGGATTTTTATTTCATAAGTTTGTAAGTGTCGTATTTCTATTAAGCATGTGTTTGTCTTATTTTGTGTTTTTTTTGTTGTTAGTTATAATTTTTCTTATTTTTCTAAGAGTCAGTTGTATTTTCTTTTGCTTGCAAAAATTAGGGCTTTCTCCTAATTTTTGCTTGCATCAATCCTCCTCCCTTGAACAAAGGCATTCAAACTCCTCAAGCATTGCAACCCTTCAACGACTACAAGGGGGACAACCACATATGAACATCACCCTGATCCTGAAGAACATTGGAGCACAAGTTCATAAGCTTGACGGAGTTCCACATCAAGATTAGAAACTTGACGAAGGTGAACTCTCCTTTGACCCTTTTCTCTTTCTAAATCTCTCCTTGATCGTGGCATCATTAAAAGTCATGAAAGCTTCTCCGCTTAGCCGTTATGATGAGTATGTGTGAGGGATCTTAATAGTGACTAGTCTTATTGTTAATCAAGGGATTTCTTTTGAAAACCCTCACGTTAAGCAACGTTGGATTTGCTTTGATTATTTTGTGCTCCAAATTTTATCTTGTAATCAATTGTCTACGCCTAATCATTGTTTTATTGTTTTCAATCTATTGTTTAATCCGTGGGAAATTGTATAATTGTTATTGCTCCGTCACAAAGCGTGTAATTCAAAGTTAATATATTTGCCTATGCATGTAGTTCTACATCAATTATCCTACATGACACAACACTTACATGCGGATGAAAAAGAATTGTTGGTGGTTTGACGTATTTTAAATATCCAATATGAAAAGGAGAATTAATGGCTACGTCACAATCTTTTTTAATCAAGATGCACCATACATGGCAAGGTATGCCATTTGGTGATAGATAGTCGAAGTTGTAAAATGTGGTATCCAACCTTATGGTCAAGAAATTGAACCCTCCTACTACTCAGCATCCAAGAACATATCAACTTTTGTGGCTCATAAAAGGCAATGAAATCAATGTAAGAAAACGGTGACTTGTCTCATTTTTCATTAGAGCGAAGTTACAAGAACAAGTTATATGTGATGTTATTCCAATGGACACTTGCCGCCTTGTTCTTGGACGCCCTTGGCAATACGACGGACATACTAATGCATTCAATGGTGAAATCCATATTTCTAAAAAGAGTTCAGCTGAGAAATATATAAGTAATTCCACACCCTTAGTCAATATCACATTATGCAATATATATAATGTATAAGAAATTTGACAAATAATAATTCTAACTAAGGCTTCATTTATTAATTTATTTTGTCGCATTGATTTTAAATCTTCAAATTCAACCTCACACCACTGACTTTCATCTTAAACATTAAAATAGCTTGAAAATAGAGTTAATCACATTTGTAATTATTTATTTATTCATCAAGCATATGGAAAAACAACATGATCTGATGACATATAAAAGACCACTTTAAAATCTAATTTATCCATATATTGCACAAACAAAAAAATTCATAAATCCCTCTAAATATTATAAAAATCATAATTCTATCTAAAAGATGGCACATTGCAATACACTTCTCATGCAATCTAGCAATTCATCATCATGAAATTTTAAAGATCCGAATAAAAAATAAAAAAATCAAATGATCTCAAAAGTTCATAATTTGTGCAGAAGATAGTTTTAATCATAATTCTATCTAAAAGAAGGCGCGCGCGCGCGCGCACACACATATATATATATATATATATATATAATAGGCTTTCGTTTGAGTAGATTTAAAATTGAATATATAGAGTGTATTTTTAGTAATAATAGTTCTTGTGGGGGATTGTGACTTTGGGTTATCATGTCATTAATAAGAGTACACGTTTTAGATATCTTGGGTCTATTGTTCATGGTGATGGTGAAATAGATGGGGATACTATTAGTAGAATTCAAGTTGGATGGTTTTGTTCATAGTAATAAAAGAATTCAACTTAATTTTATTGCATGTGTCTTATACATGGAATTGGATTTGATTTATAGGAATAAATACTTGAAGAAACAATGATAAGACTAAGGAATAGTATTTGCATATCACAAGGTGGGTACTCATATTTTCAAATTATATGTTAAGCCAATGGGGCCCACCAAGCTGCTTAGGGAGGCAGAGCAAGTAAAGAGGGGCAGCATGAGGAACTAAAGAATGGGGCCCAAGCATGGAAAGAGGGACATCAAAGAGGGGCGACAGGGGGGTTTGAGGCATGGAGAAGGAGGGGGGCGCTATTGCTCTCAAGAACAGGTTCCGAGTTTCTTGTTTGGGAGAGCTGATCTACCTCTCGAAGAGTAGATTAAAGTTATCTTTCGGCTATTGCTCTTTAGAGCAGATTCCGAGTTTCTTGTGTGGGAGAGCTGATCTACCTCTCGAAGTGTATATTAAAGTTATCTTTCTTCTCAGTATTGTGTTGTAGTGTTGTTGTTCTCTATTTTAAGTGTTGTCTTGCTGTGTTCTTGTACGGGTGAGTTGTATTTGTTGTTTTCTTTTATTTAAGGGAGTTGTATTAGCATTTTCTCATATTTGGGTGCTATTTTAGTGAATAATTTACTATTTTCTAGGTTCAAGTCCTATCATTATAGTGACAATGTTGCTTCTGCTAAATCAAATGCATCAATTATTATTGATATTTTTTTTATAAACCGTTATTGCAAATTCAATCATGATTTATCTTTGTTATGAAAAAAATTGGTTATGTTGAAATGAATGATAGATTTCTTATTATGCTTCAATTGTTTATCATATGTCATATAATGTTTACTACATAAAGATATGAAATGACATGAACAATGCAAATGAAATGATTTATATAAAAATAATTGCATATGCATGTTGATAGAAGTCATCTCGTTATGGTACTAATTGGGGACATTGATATACCTACACGTAAGATGACAAAGGAAATTGATCTTAAAGTACCTCAAATGATAGAAGTTAGAAGGTGCTCTTCAATCAGATATATTACATTATATGGTTTCTTTTTAATGGTGTTATTGAATATTTCAAAACCCTTTACATTGTCATTTTTTATTAAAATAAACAGTCAAATAATTTTATAATAATTTATCTATAATAATAAGCATACATATTGTCTTATAAATTCCTTTATGCTACTATAATTTAGAAAAATTATATATCCACTGATTATAACTCACTCCCACTATTTGACAAAACTTAAATAATTTATTGTAAGTACAAAATATAAAACCAAAAAAGAGAATTACTTGAGACAATAGCATCCTAAGAATTCATGGCAATGTAATTGCGGATTTAAGAACATTAAAAAAAATCGAAAGCATATATTATACAGTTGCTAAATTCACTAAAAAGTATTGTTAGCATGCCCATATTTCAAGTTAGAAATAATAAATATATATTTGTAGAATCATAAAGAGAACTAGTTTCCAGCAACTTTGGTCATAAATAAAATAGTAAACATTACCATAGCAATATCAATACTTGTAACCCGAAGTAGCTCATCAGGACAAACAAGATAACCCAATAGAACCCATTCACGATATGTTGTAACATTAGCTAGATCCTGGGCTCTCTGTAAGTATAAAAGAGAAGGAACAAAGTTAAACAAATAAAAAATTACAATAAATAAGAACCAAAACTCAAAGTGAACATCCAGGCAGAAGAAGTTCAGGAGCAAGATTTCAAGGTGATAGACCAACCATGGGATGAGCAGAATTTGTAAGTATATCAGGATAACGAGGATGAAATGGACTTAAAAATCCTTCATTCCGCAACTTTTTAGTATCAGTAGAAAGAAAAATAATCGGGCCTACCGCTTCAAGCACCTGCAATTAAGAAGACAGAAAGTGATTAGAATTCAAATAAAATAAACTATGTTCAAAATGGAGACTCGAGACTGTCTGAAATGGAAGCACTAGGATTTGCATCTACACTTGGTTGAGTGATATTGACTGAAGTGTGGTCGAATGTTTGGGGTAAAAAAACAACTAAATCTTTCATTTAGATTCAAAATCAGTTTCTAATAAACTTGACCTCTTGTCCATGGCTAGCAATGAAAGGAAAATGCACTTTCGAGACAGTTTGGCCATATCTACAAGATTAGCGAAAACCCATATCTACAAGATTAGCGAAAACATTTCTTACAACATAATTCAATAAATAATTACCAATAGAAGACTTATTTTCAGCAGAAGTTTGTCTACTGTAGTCCAAATGACTAATTAACTCTGTTAAATTAACCTTTTAGTTAGATCACGTGCCTTTTACACATGTAAGCACAACTTATTATCCAGCTGTATAATTTTGTAATAGATTGGATTAATGTGCATATCTGAACAACAATACTAAGAAATGTTGGCTAAGTGGCAAAATATGGGGAGAATAGATATGATGTTTGGAACCAACGAAAGAAGATGAAACAAATAGGACATTTTCAACAACATCAAGCATTTATCCCACCACGTGCAATCTGCTATATGAATCTTTTTTTTCCTTTGTGTCCTGTTAAGAGTCAAATTCTCATTTAAATCTAACAAAAAACAATCATTTCTAATATTTTCCAACCAAGCCTTTTTAGGTCTACCTCTATCTTTCTCAACATAGGTCAAATCTAATACATTACTCTCCTAATCGGGTCATCGGAAGGCCGACATTCTATATGAAAAAATCATCTAAGATGACTCTCTCTAGTCTTATATGTAGCTACTCCAAACTTTTCACGTAGATACTCTGTTTCGCATTCTGTCTATAAGAGTGAAGCCACTCATCCACTTGAGCATCCTCATCTTTACAACACTTATGTTAATTTTATGCTTCTCTTTTAATGGCCAATATTTTGCGCCCTGAAATATTGCAGGTCTCACCACCATCTTATAGAATTTTCCCTTAAACATGAGGGATACTTTTCTTTCACACAACAAGCCCAATGCATTCCTCCACTTCAACCATCCAACTTGAATTCTACTAATAATATCAACATCTATTTCACCATCACTTTGAACAATAGACCCGAGATATCTAAAATGTGTACTCTTATTGATGACTTCATTGCCCAAAGTCACAATCCACCTACTAGATCTATTACTACTAAAATTACACTTCATGTATTCGGTTTTAGATCTACTCAAAAAGAAAAAATATATGTAAATTTAAAAGGAATGGGAATGAAATAAGACAGATGTAAAGTAGTATGCCGAAAGCTTAAGCAAAAAGGCTTGCATAAACTAAAGTTGGCACTACATGCAAAAGGCGTACGCGGGAGAGGCTGAGGTGTGCAGTGCGGCTGTGTGGGGTGCGAGTGTGAGTTGTGGGCGATGCGATGCGAGCACTGCTGCTGTGCGGGTAATAATGCGCAGGCAGCGCAGCGGAGCTTGTGTGAGCTGCGAGAATGCGGGTGTCAGCTGGAACTCAGATCAAATTCGGATTAGCAGGTTGACCCGGACCGAACCCAATTTTTCAAACAGGTCATAAATTGAAACCCGAACCTGACCCATTTGTTAAAAAGGTCGACCAGAACCTAAATTTCTGGGTCAGGTCAAAAATTAACACCCCTAGGTATAAAGGGAATTTATAATGAAAGATTGAATAAACACAAATAAGGCGGATAAAGAAAATTCGTTTTAGCATATTAGTTAGGAGAATGGGTAAAGTAATTGTGACATGTTAAGAAGTCATGCAAAAGACCCGAGAAAAAAAGATTTAACATCTACTGTAGCACTCTATAGAAGTGAATGAAAAAAGAAGATTTACGAATCCAACTCTATAGAAGTGAATGAAAAAAGAAGATTAACAAATCCAATCTCAAATGGTAGGGATAAGATGCACGAGATTGATGATGATTATAAACTATTAAATGGCAGAGCTTGCTTATTGATTGATTCTATTTATGTTGGGTGACTGCTTCTACAAGTTCTGAGAACATTGTAACTAAGTTAATCATAATGTTAAAACAGCAAAAATTTAAAGCATTATTAAAATACATTTTCAAATATGACACTCATAATGTGTTAAAAGCTTAGCACTAAGTCCTCACTGCTTTCATATTAATCAAAACTGCTTGACGCTTACATAAAGCACACAAAATTAAAGGTATATTCCGCACCGAAACATGACTCTTAAGCAATAGATAGCTTGAGTGGCTTCATATAAGGTGCTGAATATGTAAAGCAACAGTTTGAGTGCTAACTCCTGAACAAAGAAATATAACTATTTATGAGCTAAAAGTTAAAAATCCTTAAACAAATTATCAGAAGCATAAAGTCCTTTTGCTATTACCAGTAGAGATACATTTGGTTTGCTTATGTTAAACTAGTTGATGGTGTAACAAAACATACATAGCATTCCCTACAATCAAGAACATCATTTTCTACTTAATATGAAAGCAAATCCAAACACTATAAGCAGGATAGCTAATCAGAGCAATCCAAGTACAAGATATACAAATGAACATAACTATATTTTGCTTTAAAAAGTCATATGAAACTTTGCAAGAAGAGATAACAAAGCTCTAAATAACAGGTGCAAACATTAAGCAAATGAATATAAGAAGTAACTTTTTATAAGGCCATTAGGCGTATTAAGATGCATGAAATACTAAAGAGAAGACTGGGTTGGTAGATGACTTCTCCAATACGAGGGCTAACAAAATTAAGGTCTTCTTGCAACCCCTTAACTGGGGGGTCAAATGAATCAACAAACTGTACCAATCTGTCAAAGTGAAAAATAGAATATCAGAAAATAAATATAACTTAATATATTATAAGAAAAGGCAGATTATTAATGAAACAAATGATCAAATTTAGAATCAATCAGAGAAATATGCTCCCCCCCCCCCCCACCCCCCGGCGCACGAACTGATAAACATGGCATGAGGACCGAATGGGATAAGAACACCCGATGAAGGAGATGCAGAATAAAGGAAATGAATGAACTCAAAAAAGATGTCTCCAAGCACTCAACATGGATTATTGAAGCACCAAGCATCAACAAACACCAAAAGAATATATCCTAAAGGGGTTGCACAAATTTGTCAAGGGGAAATTTTATATTAATCATTCCACAGCAAAATAAACCTATCAACAATATACAAAAGGAGCTAATGAGGATATAATAAATAAATCATCATTTGAATGCATGAAATAAACTTAAACTAAATAATAACAACAAGACAGTGACAAGTCTCAATCACAACAAAAAGACATGCACGCATGGCTGACACAACAAAAGAAAAATATAATAAAGGACTAAACATAGAAAAAAAAACAAGCATAATGGGTTCTTCAGGCCAATGATAGCCTTGCATCAATTCTCCAGATCCATACAGCACCTCCGAAAGTTTGAGTGGAATCCAGGGATGATGAGTTAGTTTCACTGCCTCTTGAACTTCCAAAATTGTTCAAAGGAGGAAGACAAGGAGACGGATATTTGGACCTTGTAACTTCAAAAGAGGACATTGCCAGCCATTCAGTAACTTTATAATAACTTGTAAGAAAACTAGATGGGATGTTGGCGGAAGCAATGGCATAATGAACACAAGCTTTGAATTATCTTTACCTAAAGGTTTCTCAGGAACCTCCATAGATTATTTAAGTATTGCTTCTTCAAGGAAGACAACTTCAAGATGAGGCTCTTCAAGGGTAGAGGAGTCACATAGTAAAGATCTAGAGACTTAAACTCATTGATTTAGCCTATCATCCGAAAGTAGTTCATCTTAAATATCCCTAAAATTTTCAATTTCCTTGGCATGACAGTGAACCAATGGAGTTGGGCAAACATATGTGCAACAAATCAACAACAGTGTAGGAATCACATGGCTTTGATGGTTGGATGAGCTATGATAGTGATCATAATGATGGAGAGGGGATTAATCAACCCAAATATAATCACCATAGTCATAATATGTTGTAGGATGCCTAGTCTGATACTGATTTTAATAAGGTTGAGGAGAGTGATTCAAGCGACAAGAAGACTCCAAATGCATTAGAGTATCCTCAAGAATAAGAAGGTTGAGGAGAGTAATACAAGCAACAAAGAAGAACAAATTCGTCAAACAAATCATAATATCATATAGAAGAGTAATAAGGCTCGTGGGAATATGCTACAATGATCGGTATTTGAAGAGAAGTACCAAAATGAAATGGGATGATTGCAGTTTATGTTGGAGTCTTTTTAGTAAGGATGGTAGAGATATAGGCCCTTTTTGGAAGATTTATGTTGATGGTGCTATTAAATTGAGATGAAAATGTCATACAGCTCGATAAGAATAAGATAAAACTTTAAAATATATACTCATCCAGAGCAAGCAACTTTCAATTAGGTTCTTCCTACCATTAAATTAATCGCGGTAAATTCCTCTATGTTATAAAATTACTTCAGGAAGATCTTATATGCGACAAATTACAAAAACACTTATACTTAGATATTTTATGCTAAAAATCTAATGTACTTAGATCCTTGATATCGAACAGTCTACTCATGTCATAATAGAATGAGCAAGCAGAGAAAACACAACAGCATCTAGTTGGGAGGTGACAGGTTTTAGACATGGAAAACAACTGAACCACATTTGATCATGAAGAATCAAACGCCAGGCTATGTTAGTACACGTGATAGGCATTGTCAAGAAAGACCAAAATGCAGAATGAACAATTAAATATGAAATCTGAGTTAAAAGGGAGCGCATGTTTTAAGTAGGCACTAAAAATTGAAAACTAAGTGCAATTTGCTCCTTTATTAAATAAGCTAGAAATTGTTCTAGTAGGTTAAGCTACTTTTTGCTTAGGAAAGTCGTTCTCCAACACCACTTGTAATCCAGTTAACAAGAAAAACACAATGCAAAGCATTCATAAGAGATACTCAGGCATTTTTTAACCTAGGCAACAAGAATTTTCTTTTTGCATATCCATGAAAGTTATAGCTATGTTAGTCCAGTCCAAAAATTGTATCGGCATCATTTTAGCCCTAACTATTTAGAGTCAGTATTATGAGTTCTCATTTTTCATTCATGCTTATTGAGTGTTATTTGAGGGAGTACAAGTATCCATTGCAAACCACTTAAACAACTTACATCCATGTAACCTTAGGTCTATCCCTCTTTTTATAATCTTTTAACATTAATTTTATTAGCTCACCTAATAAATAAATCTTCTAGCCTTTAATTGCACGTGTTCATACCATCTAAATCAAATTTAAATCATCTTATCTTCAATAGATATCACTCCAACTTTTTCATTTAATACAATCATTCCTTGATTTATCTTTCTAATTTTATAAACTTTAACATTAAAACCCCATGATATTCTCTAATCAAACAAAACTCTCGAGGTACCTCTCAATTTTAATCATCCAGTCATAATTCTATGGAGGACAGAAAAATCTTTCCAAAATATTTTGCCAAGTGTGTTCAAATTCAAAATATGAAATTTTCTACAAGATCCCCTAATCATGTGCAACCACCCTTCCTATCCTTTTAGCCAAACATAAGAAATATTTATACATTGTAGCTCAAAATCAATTATAGATGTGTTTTCAAATGACTATTGGACATATTTTTGAGTAATGCACAATCAAATCATAGATGCACAGCAGAGCAATCCATTGAAAATAACTTAATGGTTAATGTACTATCAAGCAAGGCACAAAGTTATATGTAAGGCACAAAGTTGTATGTGAAATTTAAGATTGAAATGTCAATATCTTCTCTATAAGCAATGGTCAATGCTAGTATCTTCGCTATAAACTATAGTTCAAAAAAAGAGAAAAGTATACAATCAAACCCCAATCCATGAAGACCAATTAAAGATTAATGGAGAAAGGTGATTTCTCATATCTGAGATACTCAATGTCCATGATTAGAATCTAAAAATGAAGAAAAGTGAAAATGCTTTGCATCAATGAAAAAAACAAAGAAATAAAGCTTTCATACAACTGTGATGGGTACATAGGAATTTTGACTAGAGAGAAGCGTAGGCAGTAGTCCACCTTCTCTACACATCTTCTAACCATTAGGAACTTATTTCCTTTTTCTTTTTCTTTTTACCTTTTCAGGATTTTGCTCTACACATCTTCTAACCATTAGGAATGGAAGTTCTTCTATCCAAGCAATCTAAGATATTATGCATGCTAAAGAAGTGAATCTAAATGAGATGCTTAAAATAAGCGTTCACCCACCGATGGTAGAACTCACAATCACGTCCACCCTTAGTTATGGTGTATAAGAGATCATAAACTTGTATAATCATTTTCCTTGGTATCTGCACGAGAAAAAAAAATCACCTCTGTTAGAAAACAGATGCTTAGGAATAACTGTGTTATTCTATGATACGTTTCATTAGAAGCATTAATTCTAAAAATTGATTGGAACTTAAAATCATTATAGACAAATTTTGGAACATTGCCTTTTCAGAAAATAGATTCACACGAACAAAGGAACAAAACAGATCCATAAAAGCATGTAGGATCAGAGAATTTTGATGAGGCTGCATAAAAAAAGCATAGATTAGAAAAGACATACATCCAAAATTTGAATGACTTTGTAGACATTGATGATAATAGAATAAACACTTACTAACAAGGTTATCACTGTGCTGCTTAAATCCAGAATAAGACGCAATGCTTGCTCCCGAAATGCCATCAAATCAAGTAGAAGCTAAAGATTTCGGCAAATATATTAAAATCACTTCTGATTGAACTGCTTACACCATAAGGAATACTGAAAACAGAGGTCGCAAAAACTCGATCGAATGAACAGAGTATCCATGATAGTAATTTCTGATTATCTATTATGAAGTGCCATCCTTATCTAACTAATCCAATTCATACAAGCCAAAATCAAAACAACAAAAGATAATGAATTATGAGCAATTTCAAACATCTCTAAAAGTAACACTTGAAGCATGCTTACCAGCTTCCAATCTTGAGAAACAATAAGCAAAAGATAATCACATGACTACTGATTCTACAACTTAACTATAGGAGTAGTATTTGTCTGAGATAGAACATTTACATTTTTTTTAAAGAGTCCTAAAGCATAAAATAATCTGACAATAAAAATGCTTTTTGTGAGTTTCTCGATAGTTAATGAAGTTCCTTGACTCATCATGCATTCTAGCAATACACAGCAATACTTATGCATATAGTCACCCCTTTTCTCAACACTTTTTGCAAATGAAATAATAATGTATATATACTCCTTGTTGATACATAGGTATTAACGAACATTTTAAGTTGAATGTCAGTAGCCATAATTAAAGTAAACAAAAATGTGTGATAAACTTGAGAGTCACCTGGAGCAATGACTAATTTGCCTCCATTAAGACCTAAAGGTAACAAGAACACAAACTCCCTGATATGCAGGGGTAAGATTGTCCCCTTTTTAAAGCAAATAAACTTGAAGTACTGAATTCATGGAAATTTTAAGTTTCATTGAAGAATTTAACGAAGAAAACAATTATGTTTGGACATTTGGATAGCGAGTTTATTCCACCAACATCAATCTCCATCTTAAGATATACTTAATCAGTAGAAGAAGAAAAAAAAATTCAAGTATTCAGGTGGAAGTCTTTAAGTACTTTTGTCAGCTATTTCACATTAAGTTAAATAAGGAATGAATTTGAAGTGGACTTCAGCAGGGTAACAGTATTTTATTGAACAGCGTTGAGTTAAACATAAAAGGTGCAATCATAGTTAAATAACTTTTGTAGATAAAGCATAAAATTACTCATAAATATTTTTTTGGGAGCCATAAATATGACTTATACCGTGATCCATGGTTCCAGGTTCTGAATGTATACTTCTGCATTGTCATTCAAATGATCCAGACCAAGTTTGTCAACCTGAAAATGTAATTCTTAATAAGGACGAGACTATAAAAAAGAAGTCACCTAATTCAATTATGGCAGATTGCTTACACGCTCCAGCTGCAATTTGTTAGGATGCTCTGGAAATTTTTTTGACAAAAGTACACATATTCGGGGTAAGTTGGGAAATACACCAGCTTTCCAGAAAGATTCAGAAAATGTGTGAGATGCCAAATCAGGTTTGTCCAGGATTTGGTTTAACCTATACATCTTGCACAATAAACCCTCTGCAACCTTGGAAAGTTGGACAACCCACTCCATTTGAAGTGATTTTTGGAAATTTCCAGAATTTGGATGTGCTTCAGAAACAGCATGCTTCCAGCTTGTGGATGATGAGGCAAAAGGTTCTTCGTGATTAAGGTACTCAGACCATCTAGATAAATTGTCCCAATCCTTAGATTTCACAGACATAGGAGATGACTCTTGATTGGAAGAAAAAGACCTTGGCTTCGCCATTTGACTGAATTCAAGAACCTCCCTGGATAAAAACACAGCTACTTTCATGTTAGCATGATCGGTAGTTGACAAAAGATTAGCAGGGCTTCATTTGGGTCAACTTGTAATTTTCCATTTTTGCGATTATAACTTTTTTAAATTGTTTCTCAGTCACATTTTATATTTTGTTTTCCCAAAAGCAATTTTCTAAAGTAAATTATGAGAAAAATAGGGGCAAACTAATCCAGAATTTTCATCCAAAAAAGCACTGCTATTTGTTAGTTGCTTTTCTTACCACAAAAGCAAACAAAATAATGCCCCAAATGAAGCTATTTGATGGAAAAAAATTGTTGGGACATTGAGACAATTTAATCCCAAACTCACGCACACAACAAAACTATATACACTAAGCCACGAGCCCAAGATCTTGTGGTTGGAGCCAAAGCACCCAACCACTACACCAAGACAGGTCGCATATTTGATGGCAGAGTTAAATGAGGAAAATGAGCAAGAAAGAATTGCATTGTTTATATAGAAAGAGGCATTTCACCATACAAAACAAATCAAAAGCAAAATTCCATTTTAAAAAAGGAATAAGAAAATCAAACAAGCAAATTGCTCCAATGTGACACGAACAAGACAGTATCGCAATAACATATTGATAAAGAAGGAATCAGAAGACTAACTCAGCTGAGAATTACAAGGAAAATGACGTCAAATGCACCAGCATCTAGACTTACCCTAAAACCAATACACAAAAACCGTCCCATATCCACACAGTACATTCCGCTTCCCCGTCATTTCATTTCATCTTAATCCTCAATAGAATCAAACAACCCAGAAATCATTTAAAAAGACAAAGTAAAACTTCACCATCACAAAAGCATACTTCAATACTTCAAAAAACAACCCTAAAATTATCACAGACCAATTTTCAGCTCTGCATAATACAAATATACCTTTCAAATACCTAATCACGCCGCATAACTCCTTTCTGATCTAAACATTCCCTACCGTTCAAAGTCACTACAATGCAAACAAATGAGCAAAAAACAAAGAGTAAATTGTGAAGAATAATGCAGTGACGAAGTACCTCGACGACAGCGGTGTAGCAACTACGGTAACAGAGAAATGAACAAAGTGAAGAGCGTTGAAGCTGGAAATCTGTAGATCGAAAAAGAGTTCGGGATCTGGTAGTATCAGTAGAGAGAGAAAGAGTGGGGAAGAATTGATTACAGCTACTATAGGTTTTCCCGGTGTTTTTTTCTTTCGTTTTTTTATTAAGCGTGACACTGGTAGTTGCGGAGTCATGTTCCCTTTCCTCGGATCCGAATCCGAATTGATTTTGATGTGTTTCTTTAATATAACATAATCATATAATTATTTATTATTTTATTATACAAATTATATATTAAAAATATTCTTATTAGAATATTTGTAACAGAATAGAGAGAATTTATAATTTTAGAATTAATAAATTGTGTAAACATAATTATATAAGTTAAAAGTAGATCATATGAGATATGAGTTTTTTTTATGAATAAAATAAAAAGGAAAAAAATATAAAGTATGTTATAAATACTACTTCATAACTAGAGAAAATATTAATATATTATATATTTGAATTATGGAACATATATAAAATCATTGGATATGAATTAATGAAAATACAAGCCTTATATATCTATGGTATCATTAAATATTGGTGGACGATGATCTCACCACTCTCTATATATAAGAGAAGACTGGATGATCATGAAGATAAGTGTCAAATTTCGATGATTGATAGAAGATATATTCTGCAATGGAAGTTTGAGCACTTAGTTGTATGTTGTATCATCAGATATTGGTGGATGTGCATCTCACTTACTCTCTATGTTAGTATTTGGTCCAGTTTTAGCTGATCTGTTTCATTGGTTTATCTTATCCTTCTACTTAGTTTTACTTCTTGATAGTGTTAAAAGTAGAGGTTTGGGTTTTCTGTAATGTAGTGTGTGAAACCACATGTGCTCTAGAGCTTTTGGGCTTTTCTTGTATTTCTCTAGATGTACCAAATAAAGAATTTATGTTTTCTGCAACCTGTCTTCTTCCTTCTCTCCAGCTTCTTGGAATCGGTATAGCTGATTCCCACTCTTGCAACACTATATAAAAGAGAATATAGGAAGATAAAATAGATAAGCGTCCAATTTCAATTGTTGATAAACAACAGACATTATCACATGTTAGATAACAATCGATTGAAAACTTCATAAGCAATAGTCCGTCGTACAATTCAAACACTTTCTCTAATGAGTCATATGTTGCTCCATTCTTATTACAAAACTTGAAGTTGATATACATGCTAGTACAAAATAAAAATCTCAATCATCTAAGAATAATTTATTTTTTTTTAAATTAAAATATATATGGGTTGGCTTGCAAGTGGAGCCCACAAAGTCAATTGGTTTTGCAATTATATGCTTGGTTCATAAATTTGTCTCTCTTAGTGCTGTCCTTTGAGTAGACTTCACACCAAGAAAGAAAGCTTTTTCTAAGTGGATTGAAACCGTCCAAAAAAGTTTAGTTGGGGTTTGATTGTATTTTAAGGAAGCAAATAAATAATGATAATGCAAAACGGCCGATAACTAAATATATTAATAACTTGACTCCATAATTAGCTTTGATTTAGTTTTGTTTTTTTCTATAAGCTCTTTTGCTTAATAATTAAATACAAACATGATATTAAATGACCCGATCCGAAAAATTCGGGTTCAAGTTGACCTGTGTCCCATTTAAATTTTTTTTTCTTAATTCTTTTAACTCGTGGGTATGATCTTTTTATTTTTTTTATAAAATATTCTAAACTTTACAACTAATAAGTCATAAAGAAATAAAACTAAAATCGGATAACGGGTCGGATTTGGGTCATTCGGGTTACTAGTTTGTCATATTCGGGTTGATTGGATTTGGGTCGAGTTAATTTTGGGTTGAACGCAACCCGTCAACTTGTTTTGACACCTTTAATGTTAAGCTCTACAATCTAACAGTTGAATGGGTTAAGAGAACCACAAAGATGTGATAATGCTTCATTGTGCTCTTCATGTTCTATGAGATGCTTAACATTAGTGCAAGTACCTTTTGTTACACCCTTGGTCCGGATGGTGGTACATCACAGTGAAACGGGACACGATGAAGGTATAAAAAGACTAGTTTTGTATTCACAAAGAGAAGCATGCATATACAGGAGATACAACATGATATATATATATATATATATAATGATCAGGAACTAATGCTTTAAAATATGAGGTTCGTTATTTTAAACTTAATGACCTCCACGCAAAATTATTATTCAAGCCTAGTCGATTTGGATTAAAATCCCAAATAATTTGAATTTATTAGCACGAAGAAAAACATATAAATCATATAAATTTTAATAAATCTTACTCAATTCAATCTATCAAAATATATAAGTTAATCATCATCACCAAATTCTTCAGTTGACAGGAAAAAATGACGAGGAGTCAAGGATAAAACTTACAATAGAAGATGGGGAGAAATATAGTTCTTGCAAATAAGGATTGCTTGTTGATGTTGATAATTGAAGGAGATGGAACGCTGAAAACTTCTTCTAACGGCGACTATTAGAGAGAGAATTCAATGGTTGCAAGAGAGAGAGAGAGAGAGAGAGAGAGAGAGAGAGAGAGAGAGAGAGGTTTTGTGGCTACTGTTTGAAAGAAAGGAACAAAGAGGAAGAAAAAGAGAAAGATTCGATGGTTGCTGCAGAAGAGGGGGGAGCAAATTTGATGCCCTAAACTTCCTATTTTCTTATATGGCGAGAGGGAGGTGGTGGGAGAATCTGTCGAATAGGGAAAGAAATCATGAGTTGGAGACCAGTTGATCGTGGGATGAGGCGGACAGTCAGATGGCCTCGGTCTTGCGCGAAAGGGATTGTGGCTGTAGGTTCAGTCGCGCCCGATGCTACTAGCTTGCAAAGAAGGGAACTGGAGGGTCGGTTAGGTCTCGTGTGTGAAGTCATGCGTGATTTGGCTGCCTTGTTGGGTGTGAATATGGGGTTGGGTCGCGAGTTCCGTTGGTTCGTGCAAGTGCTTGGACCGAACGGTCCAGGTTATAACACCTTTGGCCAAAAATATATGAGAAGATATGAATGAAAGATAAATGAAAAAATGTTATATTTTAGTTCGTGGGAAACTAAGGACAAAATTACAACAACAGTCAAAAAATTGTCAATAGCTTTTCTATAAATTAGAATAATTGACTCGCCAAACAATCAATCATAAGACTAAACTTTGCTCAAGTTCCACTCTACTTAACATCAATATGTACCACAACTCAACAATGTAGAATGAGAAAATCAAGAAATAAGTGTCATCTAACTTAGTATCTTGTCATTTAGATACCCAATTATGATAATGCCACCCAAGAGAATTATCATTATCTTATTAATTAAGATTCAAAATTATCACAAATAATACATGATCAAGAAATTTATTTTCTTTAAGGACATCAAAATTAGTGGTATGTATGATTTCAAAAAAAAAAATCTACCTTTAGATCATCAATCCAATGCAACAAAAAAATTGTAAATTAATTAAATTAATCTTCCAGTTGAATCCCACTTTTCATAGAAATTAAAGAGCTAATTGCCATTTAAATCTAATAGAATTGAATCAATCCACAGAAAAGTTTATCAAGTAGAAAGCATGGCTTTACTCCAAGCTCTCCCCTTCAGCCGATCTCCACTCTTTCTTCCTCCTCCGCCCGCCTCAACCGTAAGCCTGTCTCTCTTAACTCTCTCTATATCTCCTAACGCCTAGTTTATCTTACCTTGCGCCTCAACCATGATTTCTTGCAGGCTTCCCCATGGATATCCAGCTTTCGCCCCATGTCCATCTCAGCCATATCCCAGGTATCAATATCCACCTTCTATTCTTCAAATTTCTTCATTACCTCGCCCTCTCAACTCACCGATTTACTAATTCGCAGAAAGAAGGCCACAACGGAAGACGGGTCTGGAGGCGCAGGAAACTGGTATTCTCCAAAACTCAAACCCTACAGAAAAAAAAAAACCTTCTTTTCCTAATCGATTTCCGCTGCTAAATCGGACAAATTTTCTTTAATCAAAAGAGCAAGAGAGACGTGAAGATTGAGTACAAGATGGATCGGGTCCCTTTTCTTGAGGAGCAGGTAAGAAAAATAAGGGAGACGGGGAAGATAATGTCGCTTGACATAGAAAGGCTGTTGCTTTCAGAGGAGAACCGCTTCACCTTCGTCAATGAGGTGGCGGCCGAGGCTACGGCCTATGTGGAGAATAATCGTGATGAGTATGGTGCCAAGAAGGCCATCCTTCATGTGCTCAGTAACAGGATGAATGACGCTGGCTTCCACCGTTCTGAGGCCTATATGGAAACCGACCCTTTCAAGCCTGGACCTCGCTACCTCAGAATCCCAGAAACTTGATATCTTCAAATTTCAATTTTGTTTTAGCTAATCTTGTCTGTTCATTTGGTTGTTTGAATTTGTAAAATATCTTTTCTGAAACTAAGCGTTGAGTTTATTAGATTTTCTTATTTCACAAAATAGTTAGGATTGGATGTACAATGACTCTTTGAATTGTGTTTATAATCTCTCAACTCAAACGTTCACAACAAAATTATAGCTAAATTGAGCCTGTTGATGAGATGAACCTATTAACATCACAAATAATCCATTTTGAATTCAAATGAACTCAAATTAATCACTTTAATTATATTTAAAAATTTTGAATATGAAATGAAGGACCAAATGATCTCCAAACCTTATTTATTTATAGTCAATTTGAGTAGCTCAATAAGAAAAATCCAACGAGCCCAATATAATTTGATTTCAACCTTATTAAGCCACTTAAATGATGGATAAGCAATCTATGATCAGAGGTATTAATATGGACCATTTTGAATTCTAGTCAAATCCCCCTTTTTAAAAATGCTATAAACCATATTTGTTCCTACTCCACATTTTTAAACCACAAGCTTTTCTCTCCCGTTTACTTTCTTGATGTACTCTGCTTTGGAAGCTCATATTTAGAAGATCGAGGGCTTTTCTTGTTTAGAATGACTCAAAAATATCCTCTCTCCCAAGATAATATTAACCACAATGTCAACAAAAGCAGGAGTATGTAAGTCTTTGGGCGCGGTGATAGCTGGACAGGTGAAAGTAATCATAAACTCGTGCCAACACTTAATTCTGCTCTTTTTATTGAAAGCTGATTCTGTTGGCCCGACGAGATATAACTAACTTTGTGCAGCAATGTGTTTATCACCCACAACAGATGGGCAAATCAAAATTGTCACATTGGGTTCTATGATTAGATGAATAGCAGGAAACAGGCCCAAGATGTGGGATCAAGCAATTGCCTTAGCTGAGTTTTTGCATTCAAGAACATGATGAACAAAGTGGTAGGAAGGTCTCCTTTTTCCATGGTACAGCTGCGCCACTCTCCCTGTGTTGGCAGATGTCGTCATACTGGCCTTTTTTTTTTTCTTTATGGTGCCGAATGTTGGCCATTAAAAGAGAAGCATAATACTAAGTTAAGTGTTGCAGAGATGAGGATGCTCAGGTGGATGAGTGGTTTTACCCTTAGAGTAAGATACGAGATGAGCATATACGGAAAAGGTTGGAGTAGCTCCAGTGGAAGATAAGATTAGAGAGAGTCGTCTTAGATGGTTTGGTCACATAAAACGGCGGTCTTCCGATGACACGGTTAGGAAAGTAGATGTATTTGATTTGACTTATGTTAAGAAAGGTAGAGGTAGACTTAAAAAGACTTGGTCAGAAAATATTAAAAATGAACTTTCTTTATTAGATTTAAATGAGAATTTGACTTTTAACAGGACACAATAGAGAAAAAAGATTCAGAGAGAATCAAAACAAGTCCAGCAGCCGAAACAAAATAGGAAGAATTCATATAAACAAAAAGCACAGCTTGGATTTCATGATGCTTCTTTCAGCCAGAATTTTGTGCTCTATAGCACTGAGAATTTTGTGCAATAATGTAGATAAGCTAGCATAATATTTGCCAATTTTTCTATCTTTTCTTTCCCGTCAGATGTAAGCGAGCAGAAATTTTTAGCTATAGCAGATACTTCTTCCAAATCATGTGCAAAGGATAAGGTTTGGATAAGGCTGGGTTTGAGAAGAAAAGAGGAGGCCCATGGCGGGCAGACATGTTGAGAGTAAATTTTGTGTCCATTGACAATTTCTTCACTGCAAAAAACACACACCAAGCCATATATGATTGAACTAATAAACAGTAGGCATATTAGCGTAAGAAGCTTGCATAAAATCTTTAAAAACAGGATCTGAGATTTCATTCCACTCAATAGTGTCCTGCTCATCACAGGTAATTGTAACGTCACTCATGAAATTTCTAATAAAAGAGTTAGATAAGTTAGAGATATCGCAGTTGTGATCACTGATGATAGCACTCTTGTCAGAGTTGGTGGGAAGGGGAATGTCAGAAAAAACTTGTATGCCGTATAAGTCCATCAAAGATCTTCCATTAACCCATGGACCCAAGGAAAGAAGAGCCATATAGGCATTCCCAGTAGTGGACTTCGTATCCATTGAAAATCACCATGAATGCCTTGAGTTCTGCCATTCCATTTTGTTAACTTGCATGGATTACTGCACTGTCTTATCGATTCTTTCTTCAGTAGAATTAGTGGAACCGTGCATTGAAGACGTTATTATATCATTGTTTGTTCTGTGACTATACTTTCTTATCAAACTGCTTCTCTGCCAGTTCCTCTATTCTATTAGACAAGCATACAATAGACCTTTGCTCATCATAATGTAAACCCGGCCCTCCTTGAGAATGGTCCAGTAGAAGGCAGAATGGTAGTGAGGTAATTCCCCCACAGGTTGTAGATAAGGATGGTATATTATCTACCAAGCTCAGACTTTTCTCCTTGAGAGTTATATTGAGTTAAAAGCTAGCTAATAGATAATACAGGCATTGTTCCAAGCTGTCCATGTAGGCGCTATGTAGCTTTTTAATCCAAAAATAGTACAGGTTATCTCTGAAAACCATGCCTTGGAAAGCTGGAGCAAAGCTCAACGTTTGCATTATTCTGGTTAATGAGAGTTGCTTCACCTACCCTTCCTCATTTTCTGGTAATATTTATATGTCTCATGAATCATATTAAGGGATTATTCATGAAAGATTTTATGATTGCCTATCTCAATGACATCCTCCTTCATGTTTGGACTTGTGAGGAACATTTCGACAGAAAAAGGGGACCTCGAAAGTGAAGGGTCCATACAAATGCTCTCTTAAAGCTACTCTTTATCCCCAAAGAGAGCATTGATTGTGTGTATGATAAGTCGAGCAAACGCCAGTCTATACCAAAACCCATTTTTTTAATCTTACATACTTGAATGTTTTTTTATCAAAATTAAAGAGGAAACCATCATTTAAATCTAATTCAGTTGAGCCAATCTATAGCAGTGTCTAGCTTAAATTTAAATCGAGCATTTAAGTATTTGATTTGAAGCCAACTTTGGAAGGGTTAGATCGACCCAAGCTCGGTTCATAAATCCAATAAAATCCAACGCTTAATTCTACTTGTTTTTAGGAGAATTGGATAGATAATAATCATAAACCCATAATTGCGCGCCATTCATTCTTTTGTCTAATGAGAGAATCTCAAAGGTAATGCATGTGTTGGGGATGAAAGTAAATGCCACAATAAAACAAACAAGAAAGTAAAGCAGCAGAAAGTAAAAGGATATCAAGATTTAACATGGAAAAACTCAAAATCAGGAAAAAACTACGGAACAACACCACACCAAGAAATCCACTAAGAAAATTGGGAGAAATACGTACAGATCTCTCTTCTCTCTCGCTCTCTCCTTGCTTCTCTTCTCTCTTACACCATTCTCTCACTCAAAACACATGTGAAAGTAAACTAAATAACACAAGGGACGCCATATTTCAGAAATAACTAGAAAGAAAACTACCCAATCTGTTTTGAAGCACTACGGCGCTCAAGCCTTTATCATCATGATGCTGCGGCGCTTAAACCCGCAGCACTGCGGCACTGCATAATGCTACAATGCACTGCTCTGTGAGAACTCTTGAAAAAAAAAAATTTTGTGCAGGTTAGTCCAGGACGAACCTGTACGAATTGTCTGTACGAACTGAGAAAATCAAATTTTTTGTGCAGTTTGTACCGTACGAACTTGGAGCCATCTGTACGAACTGAACAAAATTTTTACAGAGCCGATTGTACAGCAGTTTCGTCTGTACGAACAGAACAAAAATTTTACAGAGCCGATCGTCCAGTAATTTCGTCCGTACGAAGAAATTATCGTTCGGGACGAACGACACGATCGTCCGGGACGAACTGAAAAGATCTCAACCCATTAAATATCTCAGCCGTTGGATTGAAGAGAGAGAAACGGCTAGAGAGAGAAAGAGAAGGAAAAAGAGAAGGAAATCCGCGTTTTGGGTGACTTCGGTCCGTTTTCTTCCGTCGTCGCAGTTGGGAAAGTTGATCGACTCGAGGTAAGGCACATTATGCCTATCTCAATTTTCAGAAATGTGAATTTTGACGGATTTTCTGATTAAAATTGTGTTTCCGTTAGCGAAAAACGGGTATAACTTTGCACTTGTAAAACTTTTACCGCGTAACTTTTGGTATATTGTCGAGATTGTTATTATGCACATTTTAACTATTTTCTGGAAAATTTTCATCGGATATTTTGAAATCTGTGGGATTTTTATCGAACAGAAAATTTTCTGGATGTCGAAAAATAGTGCTACAGTACAATGAAAGTCTTGAAACGATGTTGTGCATGATCTCTGGTAATTTGGAAATGTTCTGAAACTGTGAATTTTGATTCGTTAAATTTTCTGTTGTCTGCCGTTATACTGTCTGACTGCATTTTGATGCGTATTTGATTTCTTTGAAAATGATATGATTGATGCTTTATATGATTGAATGCTCAGAAGGGAGACATAAGGGGCCAGAATCCTATGAGATTCTGTCTGTGTCTGGGAAGGGAGGCATAAGGGGCCAGAATCCTTTGAGATTCTGTCTGAGTCCGGGAATATGAAAATGAATTCTGATCTGATAATCTGATATGTTCTGGTGTTGTAAGCACAAAGGGAGACATAAGGGGCCAGAATCCTTTGAGATTCTGTCTGTGTCTGGGAAGGGAGGCATAAGGGGCCGGAATCCTCTGAGATTCTATCTGTGTCAGGGATACATGATCTGATATGTGATCTGAAATGTGATTTGAACTACGATTCTATGATGTGATTTGTACGATTCTGTGAGATGAATTTGATTCAATTTTCGATGATTGCTGTGATAAGATGATTTCTGTGGTCTGATAAATTCTGTTGATGTTCTGATAATTTTTGTGATAATATCTGAACTCTATTTGATGCTTTAAATTCCGTGCTTTATTTTGAGATTTCAGTTTTGTGTGTGGATCTGAGAATTTAGATCGGTTAGTGTGATCTTGTTGAGCTGTTAGCTTACTGTGGTTATCTTCATGGTTTTCAGGTTCTGGAAAAGGGAAGGAAGTGTCAGACTAGCCGTTCAGGATCTGAATTGCAGTCATATGTATTTTTGTACTTTTGATTTTTGTACAGTCATGACTAGGTTGCTTTTCTGTGCTATACTTTCTGTTTATAGCCATGCACTGTAGTGTATATTATTTTTGATGAAAGAAAGAAGAAAGAATGGATGAGTTTTCCGTACACTTGGATGTTTGTAGCAGCTCTGTGGTTCTATAATTCGTTGAAAAGAAAAAGAAAAGCAATTACAAAGCTAGATCATGGGGTTTTCTGTCGCAACCTAACACGATAGGATCAGTTCTTGTCACGTTGGGTTGTGACATGCTCTCTGTCATTTCTTCCAACAAACTCTACAACAATGGGGCGCTCGGGTACATATCATCGAGGCATTGTACAACAACAATAATAATAACATCACGCCTTTACCCTGCTACATGAATCCTTTTTCTCAATTGTGTCCTGTTAAGAGTCAAATTCTCATTTAAATCTAATAAAAAAAGGTCATTTCTAATATTTTCTAACCAAGTCTTTGTAGGTCTACCTCCACCTTTCTTAACATAAGTCAAATCTAATACATTTACTTTTCTAATCGGGCCTTTGGAAGGCCACCATTTTATATGACCAAATCATCTAAGACGACTCTCTCTGATCTTATCTTCCATTGGAGCTACTGTAACTTTTCATGTATATGCTCATTTCATATCCCGTCTCTAAGAGTAAAGCCACTCATCCACCTGAGCATCCTCATCTCTGCAACACTTAACTTAATATTATGCTTCTCTTTTAATGGCCAACATTCTGCACCATGAAGTAATGCAGGTCTCACAACCATCTTATAGAATTTCTCTTAAGTTTGAGGGGCATTTTTCTATCACACAACAAGCCCGATGCATTCTTCCACTTCAACCATCCAACTTGAATTCTACTAATAATATCCCCATCTATTTCACCATCACTATGAATAATAGACCCAAGATATCTAAAGCTTGCACTTTTATTTATGACTTGATCACCCAAAGTCATAATTCCCTTAGTAGATCTATTATTATTAAAACTACACTCCATAAATTCAATTTTAGATCTACTCAAATGAAAGCCTTTAGACTTTAAGATTGATCTCTATAATTCAAGTTTATCTTTAACTCCCTCTCTAGTCTTATCAACAAGAAGAATATCATCAGCAAAAAGCATAAACTAAGGTACAACCTCTTGCAAATGTCTAGTGAGAACATCATGACTAAAGAAAAAAGATAAAGGCTTAAGGTTGATCCTCGATGTAATCCAAAATACTTGGTCAAACCACCTTATATTTGAACACAAGTAACAACTCCTACATACATATCCTTAATAACTTGAATATAAGCATTATTAATGTAATATCTCAAATATGTGAAATAAATTATTTTAAAAATTCTGAAGTAGAGCGCTTTAGCACTGATCTGGTAAGCGCTGTGGTGCTAGGCCATGAACAGTATTTATGTATATATATATATATATATATATATACATATATATATATATACATATATATGTATATATATATATATATATATACATATATATATATCCTTGTCTCACCCCACTGACTCCCTCACTTGATTGCTTGGCCAGGAATAAATTGAAAAAGGGGAAGAAGAGAGAGGAGAGAGTAAAGCCTTTGGATCATATTTGTCAGTCATTCCTATTACAGATTTTGTTATATTCATTGTAAGTGACTAATCTCTTATTTTTGTTTTCAATAATTTTGATTTCTACAGATTTTATTTCTCCTATATTTATCAAAAATGCATTATCTCTTGATTTTATGAGCTTTCACTATGTAAATTTGGATATGTTATAGATTTGATCATTCTGAATAATTTGATATGATTTTATTACATTTTAAATAAAATACTGAATGATATCAGATATATAATATAATAACTCCACATGATATCCTACTAATTTATGTGATTCACTGATTGAGAGTCATAAGGAGTTGGAGATTGATTGGGAGTTATAAGGAGTTGGAGCGACTGATTCACGTGATTCAAGAGGAGTTATAAAGAGTACATTGATTGAGAGTTATAAGGGGCGATTTATTGGGAGTCATAAGTGCATGAGCAAGATATACTTAAGACATACTTATTGAATATCTGAATACTGATATCGATACTATTACAGACATTATACTGATATTGTGATTGACACTAATATTATTTTATGTTATTAATACTATTTAACGTTATTAATCATGATTCTAATATTATTACTGGCATTAATATTATTGATTATTACTGATAATATAATTGATGATGTAATAAATTGAGATGTGATGAACTATAGAAGGATAAATTGATACTGATAATCAGTATAGATATTGATGCATATATTTTTTTTATATAATTTATATCATATTATTTTCTTTTATCTTGCATTGATTTCAGTTGTAAGATTTTAATTACTTGTTGGGCTATATGCTCATTACGTGGTTTTGTATGTTTTCAAGAAAGGGTAAGGATCCTATGATATGAGACTCCATACAAGATAAAAATGCAATCATATTTCTTTTCGTTGTTCATTAGTAAGCTCTAGTTAAATGATTGAAAGACGGATATAATTCTTCCAATATAGATCTTGGAATGTGACAATTAACCCTTTTTCTTTTCTAGAAAACTTTATAGCACTTCTCTTGGAACTTTATTATATGCTCTCTCTAAATTAATTAATATCATATATAGATCCTCCTTATTCTCTCTGTAATTCTCCATCAAACCTCTCAATAAATGTATAGCTTCCATAGTAGACCTACCCGGCATGAATCCAAATTGATTTTGAAAAACATTAGTATTACGCCGCAACCTATGCTCTATAACTCTTTCCCATAGTCTTAAAGTATGACACAAGAGATTGACTTGAGGTTTGGGGCAACAGTACAATCTGTTTGATCGACATAATCAAATTCCACATAGACTAATAGCATGTGCCTTATTTCAAGAAGAATTTGAGAATGTTCAAGTGAAAGAGAAAGGAGAAATTTGTTTATGATTCTTGAGGATCGAGGATCGAAAACACCAATATTAATGATAATCTCTCTACATAAAAAACTATGCACTCTATTAGCTTTGAGCTTCGACTCAATCTAATTTATAGGATTTGGGATAATAGTGGTAACTACTTTCATGTTATTCTTAAGAAGAGGGCTATTAATGAATAACACAGTCATTTTCCCTTTGATTAATTACCTAATTATTGGTCTTTGCCCTACCAAACATATTTTGTAGCTGATGATTGGCGTATTTGTGGTTCGATTTAAACATCATGAAATGTTCATCTTTTTTAAAAAAGTTCAAAATAATCAAAGACAAAAATAGGGATACAATATTTTTTTTCAATTTAATTCATCGATTATACAAAATTGATTCCAATTTCTCTGTGGGACCATTTAGAATTTATTTTATATAATAGCGGGACAAAATTAGTAAAATATAATATTTTGAAATTTAGATAGCTAAACATAAATAGGTTTTCTTTGGTTCAGTTTTCTTATTGTTTTATAAAACAGTTTTCTAGTATAAATTTTTTTAAAATAATAAAAAAATAGTCGACAAAAACTATCCCAGATGAAGTTATAATTAGAGACTATTTTTCTTCTTTTAACTATCTTGTACAATCCTTTAACTCATCATATATATATAGATTTTGCTAAATTATATGAAAGTTACTCTTGAATAGATATTCATCATTCATTCGAAAATAATAATAATAATAATAATAATAATAACCTTTATGATGAAATCAGGATTATTCCTGTATCCACAATTTGGTTAAATATTTTATTTAGAAAAGTGGATATTTTATATAGATTTGGTTAAACATTTCTTCAGACTCATGCTTTGAATTGAAAGAGTCGCACATACACCCTAGAACATGTTCCTCGACGCTGAGGACATCCTCAAACAGCTGAAGATTTCATGAGATTTCTTATTGGATGCATCATATTAAACGACATGTAAAGATTCATTAATTACAATAGTCTCGGGCCTTTACTCTATTATTCTAGATGTTAAACAATGTAAAAACATGATTCATGAAGTATAATCACAGTACTATTTTACACCCCTATAAGAGATGATTTGAGCACTTTAAATAACCGTCACACAATCTGTATAGAATATTGAATAATCTACCGACATAATAGACTGAGTTCAAGTCCTCTCAAATGATTCGATAATATTGCCTAATGATTATTATCATGCTTTGATAATATTGAAAGATTAATAATTCTATCATATTTTCTCCAAAACAAAATATAATAGAGTTTAGTTCCCCTTTTAGGCCTCCTTTGATTCGGCTTTTTTTTTTTTGCCTTCTCTGTTTGGAAACGACATAAATTTTTTGTGAGTGTTGTTTGTTTATAACACTTTTGCATAAATATTTTTTAGGGAACTTCATTTTTCTGCTATTTTGAGAAGCTTTTTGATATTTGCTTCTCCATTAGAAAACTCAATTCCCTTAACCGTTGTTTCTAAAACTACCTTTTATAAAAGGAATGGAATAACCAAACAAAATCTTAATCTTCAATTAAACTTATTCAATTTACAATTAGTATTTTCATCCGACTTAAAATTGAATAATCTTCCTTTAATTACATATAATATTCACATATTTATACATTAAATTCTGCATTAAGTCCATTAAACACATGCAAATTACGTGATTAATCAATCATTTTCTTAATACAGTCCTCTTTAGAACTCTAATCACAGCTAATTATCTCTCCGCGGTTAACCCTCCTGTTAACGACCGCTACCTCTGCTAAAATCTAAACAATCTTATCTAGCACCGCGGAACATCTCAACGCCCCCGCGGCTTCCACCCGCCCCACCTGAAGCTGAACCGCTACCAGATGAGAAACCCGACAAGGGACCACCGTCCGGTTGGGTTCAGGTGCGCCACCGTCACGCAAGGGCCAAGGGTTAATTCTGCACCGCTGGCACAGTATAAGCTCATAACTGTCAGTTTAGTGGACCGGTTCAATATTTCACGCTGTAGCCGGGCCCACCAAGTTCTACCCGAGTAAGACGGCGTCGGCGGCGGTGGGCCCACGTTCATGCCGCCGTGAGCGCCGCCAGCATCCGTTAATAGCCGTTAGCCGCCGTAGGTCTTGTTCCCTAGGCAAGCACAATTTTAATGTGAGAAAATGACAGGAAAAATATTATATATTTTATGATTTATGATTTAGTATTTTGATTCAGAAAATTATAATTTTAAGATGATTACAAAATATAATAAGATTTAAATACAAAATATATAATTGTAATTAAGGTTAGATATAATAGTATTTTATCAATATAACAAATATTCAAATTGAAGACATAGTAATTTATCATTAAGAAATAAATTAATACAGTTTAATAAAAAAATTTGAAAATATCTAAATGAGTATATTATAAACTCTTCTTATATAATATTAATCTAAAAATAAATATAATAATTTTAAAGATTTTATTAATTTAAAATATTCTTGTTGCGTCCTGGAGTATTCGCGACGGTAAAGAAATATAAAGCTTAACGTCTTAGCATTGTACGAAGATCCAGCACACAATCAGATGAAAGAGAGAGGGTGCAATATTCATGTGAGACACCAGAGTTTTTACGTGGAAACCCCTGAAATGGGGAAAAACCACGGGGCCTGGCCCAGTTTGAATGAATCCACTAGTATTTGCAGTTGTTTACAAACGAGGTCCTCAGTTTTGGGGAAGGACTTGGCTTGATATAGCCAATATACATCGTATAGAGTGCATTACATGGTGGGAATTAATATATATACATTTACTAAGTCGCCTGACCATAGTTGGCAGACGACGGAGGTCAGAAGGTCCGTACTTGGCGGGAGACAGGGGTCAGAAAAATCGTTGTTTGGTGATGGAAGTCGGAAAGACCGTAGTTGATAGACGTTGTAGGTCAGGGAGACCATAGTCTGACGATAGAGGTCGGGATGACCTTTGTTGGTCAGGTGACGGAGGTCGGAAGGACCATAGTTGACTGATGTTGCTGGTCATAAAGGCCGTAATCAGATGACAGAGGTCGGGAGGACCTTAGTTGGTGGGGCGACGGAGGTCAGAAGGACCGTAGTCGGCTGACGTTGAAGGTCAGAATGACCTTAATCTGATGTCAGAGGTCAGGAGGACCTTAGTTGGTGTTCCAATATAACTTTGAACATCAGGTGATGCTTCGGCGGAAGTCTGGGCCTCTAGTGGAGGTCCGATAGAACCCCGGGCATCAGGTGGTGCTTCGGTAGAAGTCCGGACCTCAGGTGGAGGTTTGGCAGAACTTAGGACGTCAGGTGGTGGTCCGGAGAAGAGCAGGGCCTCAGGCGGTGGTCCAGCGAAGTGCAGGGCCTCAAGCGGTGGTCCGGCGAAGAGCAGGGCCTCAGGTGGTGGTCCGGCGTTATGCAGGGCCTCAGGTGGTGGTCCGGCGAAGAGCAGGGCCTCCGGTGGTGGTCCGGCGAAGAGCAGGGCCTCAGGTGGTGGTCCGGCTAAGAGCAGGGCCTCAGGTGGTGGTCCGGCGATGGTCCGGCAGAGCAATAGCATCAAGGCGGTTGTCGAGGAGGAGCAAGGGGGCAAGAGCTCTCTCTTTTTCTCCTTAGGTTTAGGTCCCTTTTTCAAGAGGAGAGGGGGCTCTATTTATAAATTTTCATGAGTGGCATGGCCCGTAAATAGGTGGAAGATCAGGGGTAGTTAGGGAGTGGTTTGAATGGACGGCCGATCTTGAATCCCTTGATCATAGACCGTTCGATGGACATTTGAAGGTCTTAATGACGTCGAAATTTGGCGATCTTGGGCTCGTTGGATTCGTCTCGTTGAGACGCTCGATTTGACTATAAGCATGTCACATTTGGAGACCGTTTGTTAATCCAAATTATGATTTGAACCTTCCAACAGCGCTTCAGACTCTTGATTTGGACCCATTTGGGCTCGGATTGGGTTGAATTTGGTGTTGTTGGGTTCGTATTTCCAAGACGCTCAGTTCGACTGTAAGTTTGCTGGAATCGGAGTTCGGATGGTCCCAAAATTAATTTCGGAAGCTTCCAACTTGATTTTGCCTCGAGATTCGTGCCCGATCAATATAATTTTTTGATGACATATCAATTCTAAAGTTATTTTGTTATGAATAATTTTTAAGACAATTACATAAAAAAACACTCAAACTTTTGTTATTTACAAGATTAACATTCCTCACATCTTCTTTTTTAAATTTGACACTCAAATATTAAAATTAACTATAAAACTCCTACTTAAAAATTTCCTCCGTTAAATTTCAAATTTCAAATATTTTGGCTGTGGCATAAATTTGGAAATTTAGTAGTTAAAAAAAGTAAAATGATCGGTAGTTTTGTAAATAATTAGATTTACATAGCTCATCTTGGTCTATTAGTTGAGAGCTTTGGCTGTCAATCAAAAGGTCTAGAATTCGAGTCTTGAAAATATGATATATGTGTGAATTTATCTTAATTAATTTAAATATTCTATAAAAATAATCAATAAGTTATTTATATAATTCTACTTATTTTAAAGCAATTATATATATAATATTTTATTTCTGAAATTATGTAACATTTTATTGAGTGTACTTTTTTTTACACTATATTAATAAAAATTCGAATTATTTGGCAATTCAAATCCACGTGGATTTATACAGGACGTATGATTTCACACGAGGGCGGCGGCCGCGGAGCAAAGTCAAATTCTCGTTGACACCGCAATTCTTTTTAATCTCCGTTCATCTAACCGTCCATTCAAATCCCCCTTTCTCTATAAATCACAATTCCTCCCCTTTGCCGCTCTCATCAAATCTCACCCTTTTTTTCACTTCATAGATGGCTCCGAGAACCAAAATCACGTACGCCTCCACCATGGACGCTGCCGGAAAGGAGATTCAGTTCCGGGGAGTGCGGAGGAGGCCGTGGGGTCGATACGCCGCCGAAATCCGTGATCCTGGGAAGAAGATAAGAGTATGGCTCGGAACCTTCGATACGGCGGAGGCGGCGGCGAGGGCTTATGACGCCGCTGCCATAGAGTTCCGAGGATCTCGGGCCAAGACGAACTTTCCCTACTCTGATGTCGGAGAGGAGTCAAGCGAAGCCGTTCCCCTCGACCTCAACCGCGACGGCGCGACGAACTTTCTGTTCCGGGATTTTCGGAAGGAATTGGCGGCGGCTGCGAAGCCTTTGTATTTCTTTGGTAAATCCAACGAAATGGCGGCGGTGGTGACGGAAGAGCCTTTCTTTTTCGGCATGAAGGGTGAATCGGACACTTCCCCAGTTGTTGACTTTTCACGGCCGTCGCCGCCGACGAGGTTCCGTTCGTTGGGTATTGATCTGAACCTACCGCCGCCGGCTGAGATCGCCTGAACGGTGACTCCGGCGACTATTCGCCGGAGCTTTTTTTTTTATTGTTAAGTTGACAAACAAGCAAAAGGTTATATTTTTAATTGTTCATGAACGGAAAAGACGCCCTATTTATTAATGATAATTATTGCAAAAAAAAAATCAAATATTTTGATCAAATTTGATTTAAATAAATATTATAATTATTTGAAGATTGGTTTAATACTTTAGGAATTTGCCAAAAATCAATACTGAGTTCATTCTGAAAATAAATTTAATGATTATTAATATTAATATTATTTTCACCTTCATTAATTATAATTAATTAATTAATTATTAGTGACAAAGAGCCGCCATGATGACGGGAGAGGCGCCTACGCAATTTTATTCTATTTTCTTTTGCGATTTTAGATTTGATATTTGATGACTAATTTGGTAATAGAATTTATATTTTAAAATGTGAATTAAAGAATTTTTTGTCAAAAATTTAACTAAATTTTAAATAAAAATGTGATTCATGCTTTGTGCACAATTTTAAAATTAATTAAATTCAACTACGTTCAATCAATTCAAGATTCATGCTTTGGGGGAATTATTCCGTCCGGACGCCGGACGTCCGGACACCCTTGTACATAACTTGTACATAATAGTGTATACAAGCTATACACACTACTATGTACAAGCTATGTACAAAGATATCCGGACGGTCCGTACGTCCGGACTTGTGCACAATTTTCAGATGCCTTGAATTATAAGGCTAAAAATATTGAAGGTTCTGTATGGTATACACATCAACTGAAAGAAAGCTATGATGAACAAATAAATTTTATAGGAGTGTCGTGTGATAATTTCTATGAAGCACAACATCCAAACGTCATAAAATTGACTTCTTTAAACATCTTGAAGCAAGACATGCTAATTAAAAATAATAAATTTTGTCAAAATTATTCATTTTTATTTAGAGTTTTTTATATATATATGATTTGTTAGGAATAATTTTTTTACTGTTTCTTAAAGCAATTTTTTAGTCTAAAATTTTTAAGTTCAAAAAATTTTTACACGAAAAAATTACTTTAAAAAATAGCAAAAATCTGTCCCAAATGAAGCCATAATGTCTTGACGTTAGACCACCAAATTGAAAACATGAAGCTTATGCTCTTTGAATGCTCAATATCATGATACAGTTGTTTTTGACTATGATCTCTGGTTTTTTCCTTGTACGTGCATGCATGTCTATATCTTTCAACATTTGAGCCAAAAAAAGAAAGGAAAGAAAAAAGGCTGTAGCACTTTAAGGTTAGTGGCATCTGGCCATAGGATAGCGATTGCAGAAGCCAAGCTTAATTATCAGCCAAACAGATATTTTTGTTCTTCAAATAAGTTTCAAGAATTAGGGTTTTGTTTGGGACGGATTTCTTAGGGTTTAGGGTTTAAACTGTTTCTTAAAATAATTTTTTAGTGCAAAATTTTTATTTTTCTACTAAAAATTACTTTAAGAAGCAGCAAAAAAGTCATCCCAAACGAAACCTTGGACACTATTTTTGCCATATAATCTGGAGAATTGCTTCCGTAGGATATTATGGGAAATACATAGAACTTGAGCTGTCTCATTTACTTTTTTTTTTAACTATGTCGTTAAAATCTATACTGAAAGCAATTCTTTCTTCATGAAAGAACTCCCCATGAGAAACATGAATGTATAATAAGAGACTTGGTAATGTCTCTTTAGCTATGATTGTTTTGTAATTCTTATCATCATCCAATCTTTCTACGGGCAGGATTTTCCATCTAAGAACAACTGGCTTGCCAGCTGAGTAAGACATGTCTGCTACAATGGCCAGCTTCAAGAAACTCAATGATTATTTCATGGAAAAATATAAAAAACCATAAAGTTTATTTCAGAATATGATTTCATTGAAGGAAATAAATCTAAGGCTTTGGTGCAGTCATAGTGGTGGAAGGTGGGAAAGAATAATTTTAAATGTTTTATGAATAATTAACCTACATTATTTTATCTAATCATCTTTAATATCTTAATCATATGCGTACCTATAACAACAATATAAAAAATTATTATAAAAATATTAAATAAATAATTAAATCATCATTAAAATAAAATTTTATCAAACTCCTACTTATTAAATAATGAATGAATATATTTATAGACATAAATAAAAATTACTCATTATCTAAACTTTATTTTTTATATGTCAAGCAATAAAAATTTTATTCCTAAATATAAATGAATGACTATGCCGTACTTTATAAAGAATTGGATGCACACGTGGCAAATGCAGCTGAGTGGCACCAAACACAAATAAACACCAATAAAAACGCCCCACGTGGCTTCCTTAATGCCAGCTAGACGGCACAGGCAGGGAAACCCTAGAAATCTACATCAAAGAATTCACTACAGTTATATGCATTTACAAATCTACCCATCTCTACCTTCAAACAATACAAATTTACCGAAAACCTTTACACAAATTTAATATATCATTAATAAATCAAAATTTATAATATATTTATAAATATATCATTAATAAATCAAAATCATATAAAACACTTATTAAATTGATGAATACAATTTCTTTTTTCAAATAAAAGTGGCTAACAATCTTTCAAATTTAACGGATCCATCAATTAAAGTAGTCCCAAATAGATTGTAGTACAATACTCATATATGTTAACTTACAAGAAAAAAGAAGAGAAGCAAAAAATTGCAAACATTGTGAGATATTTACAGAGCAATTTGCTCATCTGGTGGTTACAAAAGCATAGAGATAAGCCCTGAGATTATGGAGGAGGAGATTTGGAAATGATAAAACAGGGCAAGAAAATAAAGACGTGGATTATTTACATTCTGGTACAAAAAAGAATGTGTTTAAATATTTACCTACAGGAGGGAAGAAAAAATAACAAAAAGAATGGATCAGAGGTGATTTAAACAAGGGCGGGCATTGGGAATTATATATATGGAGAGTTCATATTTACTTACATTTCTGTACAAGTTGTAGCTGGAATGAAGCTGTGGCAGGAGTGTTTGTCCAGTCTGGACTCACCAGTTGGAGGAAATTGCGTTGAAGTAGCTGGGAGCAGAAAAATGAGAGAATAGGTTGCCAAAAGCTAACAAAAATAGGCTGAATCTTCAGTCTTGCCTTGGAGCATCTATGGCCGGGAGGAACCATGATACTTGTTCATAGATTCTTTTTTGCGTTCTGGGTCCAAGCTGCAGAAGAAATGAGGGAGGGGTGTCGTATTAGGAGGAAAACTTAAGGAGGCAGAAACAAAATAAAGCTTAGGATGGAGATCTGCTGTTGGAAAACGTACAAAGCCCAAAAACATCTGCTCGCAAAAAGTTAAATCTGTTTGAAAATTTTAAAACAACAACAACAAGTCTTTATCCCACTTTTTGGGGTCAGTTATATGAATTTTCTTCTTCATTGTGTCCTATTAAGAGTTAAATTTTCATTTAAAACTAATAAAGAAATGTGAAAAATCTTAAAATGAAAAAAAAAATCTAATAAATGAATCATTGTATGATCTAAATTTCATTGGAATGAATTTTTTGGCCATTAAATTTATTTTGATAGGGCTAACTAATCAAAATATATATTGCATTCATCTCAAGATAAGTCCAATGGCTAGAAATCCATTTTCGATAATTTGGGCCAGGATATAATGACCGAAAATATTTTGAATTGAAAATAGAAAAGAAATAGTAGTGTAAGCGACTGATAATCTTGATGGAACTTCCAGAATGGTTAAATAAATATGTGACATAATTAAATTTGCCATCATACTATCATGCATCCTATCAGCCACCATTTAAAGTTCACAAGGAATTAAAATACCAGCTAATAGACTGTTAAAAACTATATATCCTTATATAACGAGTGCCTTTTTATAAATATATATATATATATTTTGTGGTTCAGAAATCAGAAATTTACAAAAGCAATAGATGCATAGTGACTTAGAAAGTGAGGGGGAAAAAAAAGAGTAACCCACAGTAACTGTTTGTAGCTCTCATATACCCAGCTCACATGGAAATACAATCCACCAATGAAAAAAATTAGTCGTCGTGCATGCCAAACATTCATATATACAGACTACAATTAAGAAGATTAACTGAAACTACTGATAAATAAACACTTATTTTCAGGATTACAGAAATCACGAACAAGCAAAACTGATTCCTCTACGGCCAATATGCACTAAATCTAACTGTACTTGAGATATCATTTTTATAACCAATTCGATAATAGTCATAAGCAAAAATAGAGAGCAAAAAACACATTAAGGCTCAACGCTTTTAATTTATGATTTTTAGTCCTACTTTAAAATCTAACCATGTCAGTCACGGCTTTCTATGAAATTTATCCTTATGAGTTACACTGCCATTAGCTACTGCAAGTTTGCAGTTTATTCCTTGTTTGACTGTATACTTTTCCATTTAATTATCCTTTGCATATGCTTCTGTAGTTTGGCTGACAAGGTCACATTGGTTAGGTTGACAAGGAATTTGTTCTTGTCGCATTAGAAAAATAATAACATCATCACAAAGGATCATATCTCATGCTTTGATGATAGGCAAAGAGTTAAATGGTTAGCTTTTTTAGGGGAAAAAAAGATAAAAAAGAATTAAAGCCTGAGGGGAAAAAAAAAAGAACTTTGTACTACATTAATGAAAAAAATGAGCAAACCAAGAAACTACCTGTTCCTCATTCCAAGAAGAGCGCAGTGCATGGCATGAGCAGAAGCAGTAACAGGTGCTATAGCTGCTGCAGGAGCAGCACGGACTGCAGTTGCCAAAGCTGATCCAGCACCAGCACCACGCCGGTATTCTTTGATAGGATTTCCAAGTATTGCAGAAGCCGTTCTACTGAGGCCATCACTTAGACTCTCATATGCCTATGATTTTTACGCATAATGTGTGAGACATCATAAACATATATGTGAATCCGTACACTTGGAAACTAGTTGCAAAGAGGACTTATATTTCATGATTAGCAGGCAAGGTGATCGGAGTTACAAGGTATAATGACTATAAAGAAGCTTGATGAAAAGCCTTCAGTATGTTTACATCATAATTTTCTCTTACATTAAGGCCATACTCCTGTCCCATTTATGATAGGGCATAGGATATCGAATTTTATGTTTAAAATTTATCTGAAAAGTTGAAGGGGTGATTCTGGAGGCCCCATAATACTTTGCAAACATGCAACAGCTGTAGCACTTTGCATGTATTGCACCTTTCAGTTGATCTAGATGTCGATGGAAGAACAAGGTTTAAGAATGGCACTTTCAAAAGTAGATTAGTAAGGTGAGAAAAGTTTTGAGGGTGCATAGTCAACGACAGTTGGTCGGCTAAACTTGAGAAATAAAAGAATTCCCAAGTTAGAATAAGCTAAACTTGGTGCTTGTCATGAATGAATTCACCAATTACTCTTTGAATATTATCAGTAACTAATATAGGATCTGACAACCAAGTGATGACTTTAAAATATTTTACAGCACTGGAAGAGAATTTACATACCCAATGTGTTTTCAAGATCTGCCACATAAACAGTTCTAAGTTTTTTTAATTAAAAACTAGTTAGAAATTCATAAGTTTCCAACATCTTTCCAATAGCCAAGCTCAAGATCTTAAAAATAATTGACTCAGTTCATTTCATCATAGATTTCTGCATGATAAATTGACAAGTGACGTCAAATTGAAAGCACACAATGACACAGCCCAGAGAATGCATACCTGCCGGATGCCTTCTTGTGCATCCACAGGCTGATTAGAGTTTGCCGATTTCTTTCTTCTATCCTTTTCAAATGGTGATGGTGCATTTGTTGGAACATTCCTAAGAATGAGCTCTGTTTGAAGTAGTATCTCGTGAGCACCTGATGCCAAATGAACCCCCAATCCAACAGCTTCAAGAGATATGCTTTTAGCAAAAGCTATTGCACCTGGCAAACAGAAAAACAAGGCAAGAAAATTACATATCATTTTTATCTTAGTAAACTGCCTTAAAATGCTGTTTCATGCAAACCTATACTACTTCCTAGAAGTAATGAAGTCGACAAATGCAATAATAAAAATATTACAGGTTGAAGGTGATGTGAAAAAAAGTAGTAATTGCATACGAAATTTATAAAAATTTGATATAAGCACAATAATAATAAACTAATGTTTCACTAGATCAGATTTTGGGAATTTAAAATCTTCAATATTGTTAAGGCAATTGGTTACAGAGTAGAATTGTAAGAACTTAAAATAACTTCAATAATAAACGTAAACTGAAATGTTGTAACTTTAAATCCACCACTTAACAGTTAGAAAAGTCACTTTGAGTTTCCCTCACTCACGCTCTTTGAGAGGGCTTTAGCAGAAGAAGAATCTCAACAACCTTAATAATGCCACCTTCAGGCAGAGGAAACTTACAGTAGTGCCCAATGAGAAGTTAGCCGGGGTTGGAGGGGTCGGTGGATGTTGGAGGAGGTACCACTGTCCGGTTGCTTGTTGTTCGTCAAGGGCGGTCGTCAGGCTGAAGAGTATCCGGTCGATATACTCGTCGACGGATTGGTCGTCTGCGAAATCAATGTCGAAGAAGGGTGATTGGTTTATGATGATCCGTCCTTGAATATCATAAACAAATCCGTGGTTGAGCTCGCGATCAGCCATGCACTAGGAAGAAGGTTGGGAAGGTACGAATGTCTTCTTCTTCTCTTGGGATATGACTCATGAAACAAGAAAAACCCAAAGGAGAGGAAGAGGGGGAGGGGGTCGGCCAAGGTTTGCTTTTGGAATTAGGGTTAGGGTTTGGAGAGGGGAAAAGGCAACTAAAATCTGAAATTAATTTCAGGTTTAGTCAAGTAGGAAAGGGGTATTAAAAGTTTGAAATTTGACTTTCAAATTCAATTGGGGGGAAATTGAAGTGGAGAGAGGAGAGAGGCTAACGGGCCAGCGGCATGCATGGGGAAGGGAGGGGATTGAGGGGAAATTCAAAGCTTCCTAAATCATGGATCTAATTTAGGAAAATGATAATTAAATCCAATCTAATTTAAAATTAAATTAAATTTATATTTAGGAACTTTCCTAATTTAGATTTAGTTAATTTAGAAAAGTATTTGAAATTCAAATTTGAATTCAAGTTGAATTGATTCTTTCCCAAATCATTTAGGATAATTTAGATAACTAATAATGATGATTGAAATCATCATTAAGAGGGGAAAGGAGGTGGGTTGGCCGGCGGTTTAGGGGGGGGGCGGGGGGCGGCTGGGCCGACGGCTATTGAAGGGGATGGGGTGAGGTGCCAACGGGTAGGAGGATGGTTGGAGGATGGCCGGCGGTTGGAGCAAGGGGAGGGGAAGGCCGGCAGCTTGATGCAAGGGAGAGGAATCGAACCACGAGTCGGGGACACTTCCGACGACTGGTAGGTGTTGCTTTTGCCCACACCTTGGGACTTCACCACTCAAGAACTCACAAGCTCAAGAAAAAATTAGAATTTTTTTAATAATCAAGCATTAAACCCTAATACAAGACTAAGGACCTCATATATAGACCTCAAAGAGAAAAGAAAAGAAAAGATTGAAATGCCCTCAGGGCTACAACTCAAAACAACTAACCAATAAGGGTACAATCGTCAAACAGAAATAAAATAAACTAATACAAGAAATATATCAAAAATAAAGACTCCTAATCGTAACCGTCGATCTACTATGCCTCCGGTGATAGACATTCCGGAATCTCCTGCTGATGTCCTCATCAGAAGGATTGGCAGATACTAAGGGTTTAGCAGATTTGGTAAGATTTTCACAAGATTGGGGATCTGGAGACAAGATCGTAGCATAATTTCGGATCATGAAGAATATGATATATAAGAACAGGAGTATGAAAGTGAGGAGAGTAAAATTGAGATTGGGAAATCTAGTTAAAGTAGAATTGAGATAGAAGAAAGATTAAATCACGTTGATACCAAAATTAAGGGATAGAAGAAGTTTCACATACATAACATGGAGATGTTAGCAAGATAACTCTGTGCATATAACTTGAAGCAATCCAAGGAGACAACTTGAATCTAGAGAAAGCACACGATTGGCCTCATAAAATTTCATTAATCAATAATTTATCCAACTGTAAGCCATGGATCCCTATTTGTAAATATAGTCATAAGGATGAGGTCAACTATTTAATATAAAATCTAATCCTATTCAAAATCAAATTCAAACCTAATATTTATCCAAAAGAAGATAATTAAACCTAATAAAATAAATCAAATGAAAAATATGAGAAATTAGGGCATAAATAGAGCCCATTAATTAGCATGGAATCATTACATAACCAATTAATTACTTAGCTTAGCTTTGTTTAGCTTATTTGGCATAGTTTAACTTAAGCCCCACCCAAATAGACTTGAAAAGTAGATAATGGAAGTTTTGAAGCTCTCTAGCTTATGAGGTATTAATCACATTTTAGCGGGGGGGAATTTGATTGTTAGAAAGGATCATAGTAGATTTATACTTTTTCCTGTATTTTATTCCTTATATATGAATTTTGTTCTTAAATGACTTGAATCAGCATGGAAAATAGACTCGAAGTAAGCAGATCTAACCAATATACCTAAGCTTTCATGAATAATCCCTAAATTTTTACAGAAAAGTAGATTACCAGTTAAAACCCTGGGATAAGTTACAATGTAAGATTAAGAAAATAAAAACCTATGTGTTATCTACAAAAAGGGCTAAAGAATGATTTTAGGCATGGACTAGATTCTTCTGTGTAGTTAACTTCACGCTAATGGAAATACAAATGATATATCACAATTCATCTCTCGTTCAATCACAGCCTAAATGGCTCTTCAGAAAGTAACAAACCACATATTACAACCAAAACTGGAAGAAACAATTAACACATGGGAAGCCAAAAAGTTTAGAAAGTTTTAATGCAGAAACTACATCGTACACCTTGACAATATAATACTTCTTCCTTACCCCGCTGCATTCCCTTGAGAAGCTTCTTATCTCTTTTGTAACTTTTGACAGGCAGGGTAACCAATTTAGAAGTGCCAGCAGCAACAGAAACCAATGAGTTAACAGGAACAAGGCCTTTCAATAATTTGTGAACCTACAAAGGACCCGAATAAAATGATGAAATTGTCAAGTTGAGCATGAGACTAAGTTAGAATAGCCAAAAATAAAAAATAAAAAATAAAAAACAAAGACAAAGTTCAAGACCTGGTTGCGAGAAATATCTTCCAACCATTGCCCAACTACCGTTTCGCACACACTTGCCCAGCCATAAATACCAACAGCACACACTTGTTTCAGCTGTAAGTCAATCCCCTGCAAAATAATGTTGCCAAATAACTACTTCAATCTTCATCATGTCAATGAAACAAGCATCAATAAAATTTGACTGCTGCATTTCTACGAACATAAATTTGATATAAACAGGATGGTCCAATAATCACAACTGATTACATCTGCAAGCATTATAATGAGACAAAAAGTGTAAAAAATTAGTTGTCATGTGGAAAACATTTTATATTCATCTATGATTCTGCAAGTAAAAAATTAGTTTCTTAAGCACATTTTAAATAGAATGCAACAAAAAAATAAAAAAATAGAATGCAACTAGATAACCTTGAAAAATAGAATAGCGAATTAAGTTGCACAAGATTGTTAGGAAAAGATACAATAATTTCTACTCATTATCCATTTATCTATGTAAACCTACAAAAATGCAGTCATATCCTTGTTCCAGGTTCAACGCAGCAGAAGCTAATGCCAATACAAAGTATCTGTTCATATTCTTGGTTTAATAAAACTCATTTTTTTAACGGAGTTTAATAGAACATGAGCTAAACTTTAGTATAAGAATATAGCTCTTCAGAAACTCAACAAAGCAAATCAAATAAAAACCAACCATGCGTGCTTTAAATCTTCAAGATACTTCACCAAATTTGAATTATCACAGAATTACGTAAGAAGTGGTCTACACCCAAAAAAAAAAAATCAGCATTACATAGTTATCAGATTTAAATCCAGATTTTCAAACAACTGAAATCATTATCAATATTCACGATTCACAACCAAAGACTCGCTGGTTGACACAAATAATAGTAAATTGGCACCATTAACTATATTTCAAAAGATGATGGATCCAACAAAAGGTTTTACTTGTTAATGGCTTAATGCAAGTGGTCCATTCACATTATATCAAAAGATTGTACTCTCATGACTCATCAAATTCCAAACACGTTATTGCAATACCTCAACGTGTTCAACTATCTTAGTTGGTAAAGATGTTATAAAGTGTTGCCAAATTCTTGGGATTGAATCTTGCCTAAATTTGGCTTCGACATTGAACTTTCCAACAACAACAACAACATCATCATCATCAAGCCTTTATCCCACTATGTGGGGTCGACTACATGAATCTTTTTTATCCATTGTGCCCTATGAAGAGTCAAATTCTCATTTAAATCTAATAAAGAAATGTCATTTCTAATATTTTCTAACCAAGTCTTTTTAGGTCTACCTCTATCTTTCTTAACATAAGTCAAATCTAATACATCTACATTCCTAATCGGGTCATTGGAAGGCCTCTATTTTATGTGACCAAACCATCTAAGGCAACTCTCTCTAATCTTATCTTCCACTGGAGCTACTCCAACCTTTTCACGTATATGCTCATTTCGTGTCATGTTTCTAAGAGTAAAGCCACTCATTCACCTGGACATCCTCATCTCTGCAACAATTAAACTTAATATTATGCTTCTCTTTTAATGGCCAACATTCTGCAACATAAAACATTGCAGGTCTCACCACTATCTTATAGAATTTTTCCTTAAATTTGAGGGGGACTTTTCTATCACACAACAAGCCTGATGCATTCCTTCACTTCAACCATCCAACTTGAATTCTACTAATAATATCCCCATCTATTTGACCATCACTCTAAATAATAGACCCAAGATATCTAAAACGTGTACTCTTTTTAATGACTTAATCGCCCAAAGTCACAATCCCCCTACTAGATCCACGATTATTAAAATTACACTCCATATATTCAGTTTTGAATCTACTCAAACGAAAGCCTTTAGACTCTAAGGTTGACCTCCATAATTCAAGTTTACCTCCAACTTCCTCTCTAGTCTTATCAACAAGAACAGCAAAAAACATACACCACGGTACAACCTCTTGCAAATGTCTAGTGAGAACATCCATGACTAAAGTAAAAAAGATATGGGCTTAAAGCTGACAACTAAAATAGGAAAGTACTTGGTCAACCATCTTGTGTTTCAACACAAGTAACAGCTCCTGCATACATATCCTTAATAACTTGAATATAAACACTATTAACCCCTTTCTTTTCTAGAAAACTTCATAGCACTTCTCTTGGAGCTTTATCATATGCTTTCTCTAAATCAATAAATATCATATGTAGATCCTCCTTGTTCTCTCTATACTTCTCCATCAAACCTCTCAATAAATGTATAGCTTCCATAGTAGATCTACCCAACATGAATCCAAATTAATTTTGAGAAATATTAGTATCAAGCCACAACTTATGCTCCATAACTCTCTCCCATAGTTTTAAAGTATGACACATTAACTTAATTCCTCTATAATAAGCATTATTAACCCCTTTCTTTTCTAGAAAACTTCATAGCACTTCTCTTGGAGCTTTATCATGTGCTTTCTCTAAATCAATAAATATCATATGTAGATCCTCCTTGTTCTCTCTATACTTCTCCATCAAACCTCTCAATAAATGTATAGCTTCCATAGTAGATCTACCCAGCATGAATCCAAATTGATTTTGAGAAATATTAGTATCACGCCGTAACTTATGCTCCATAACTCTTGTAACACCCCACAGTACCCCTTAACAGTACTGAGAGTATTACTAACATAAAGATAACCATTTCATCATTTGATCATATAATACTTTTGAACATTTGAAAATCTTTATAAATCATCCAACAGTTCTCATTCATCTCATCAAACGGAAGCAACTAATAATTTAAAATTTTCAACAAAGACATAGTTACAGAGCCACTAAAGAAAAACCAAATAAATCCTTTATTAGAATGTTCACATACCTTAAATTTAGTCTAACAAACAGATTTAAAACTAGCATATAAAATTTAAGTACTTGCACTTAAGTCTTCTTTGACCTTTTCTTTTCCTTTTCCTGTAACAACAGTCAGTAAAAAATATACTGGTGAGCTATGAGGCTCAATAAGTTATGCAACTTTAAATAGCATTTAACTTGCATGAATATAAAATTCAGAATATTAAAAACATAAATAAAAGTTAAACTACTTGAGAAAACTTCATAAAATCTCATTTGACATTAACCTTTATTTTCTCTTAAATTCATATTGAATATCAATTATACTCATTAAAAGATTTGGCTACTCTTTCGTAAACATATTCAATGGAGCCCAAGTAAACCTGACATTATTGCCATTGAATTATATAGAGGTCCCTTTTACCTCTTTGGGGTCCCTTTTTGCCCCCACCTGCTATGCAGGTCTCATTTCTTTGGGGTCCCTTTTACCCCACTTATAATGTAATCTCATGTTTGAGAACCCTTTTGTCCCAACTACACTTGTAAGTCATACATCATATATAGCCAAACTTTACTTTAAATTGATATTCAATACACTTTTTATTTTCAGATTTCATAATTTTCACATGCTTCTATAATGATAATTTTGTTGCCATTTGTATACAAAGTATATGTATACAATATGTAATTGAATTGACATCTTTCTAAAACATCATCAATTAGGAAAATATTTAGATGAGCATGTTAAGAATTATTTTAAACTCACGTGTTGAATTTGTATGAGTTGTTCTTCATACTTGAAAACTTGGATATAAAAACATTTCTATACATTAAGCAAAATTAATACCATTTACTCTAATGTATTCCAAATTAACTTCCATGCTTATAAATGAAAGTCATCATATGTGAAATCTAATTGCATTGCTTACCTCCTTGACGAACTAACCTTTCTAAGCCAACACTCCGTGACTTTCTCCTTTGATAAACTAATTCAGATTCTCCTCTCTGCATAAGTTTAAATCTGATAAATCATGACATTAAAATTATTATACATTTCTATAAAAACTTTAATAAATTTATATTATACAAAAGATAATGACTATTATCACAATCATTACCTTTCTTCCCAAAAATTCCTTTTCTATTATATCTCTACTCTTCCTTTTGATTCTTATTCCAAATCCTTCCAAGCACTATTGTTCACTATTTTAAAATTAGTTACACGTATATATCAAACTATAATTTATCATGATTCTCATATAATTCTATCTAGATTTTAATTAAACTTTCAAATAAATTATCTTATTACTTACCTTCACTCTTATCCATCTTCTATTCAATCATAAAAATCCTTCAGCATTAATCTGATTTCTTCAATGTACTAAGAATACTTATGCAAAACTTCTTCTACCGGAATCTAGTCGCAGACTGCACTGTGGCGGAAACTTGCTACAGTAATCTTTGTCTTATGCGATTCCAATTTCAGAACAGATCAAGGTTGTCTTCAGTTCGAGCTGAAATCTGCTTTGATCAAAAGCCCGTTCCCTTTTCCTCCTTCAGCCGCTACTGAAATCTTCACTCGCAGCAGATTCGCCTTTCCTAACATTAGTGAAATGACTTCCATTCACCCAGCAACTATCCGCCCTCCACTCTTATCCGCATGCCTGAATGTATCAGAATAGTGAGGGCCCACTTGTTAACTGAATTCTAAAAGTCCCCTCCAAACAAGCATCTATTCGGCTAAATACAATTATACAACTTTCTATTAAGCATATTATTCTACTATTTAATTAATCCTTTATTTAAATAATTAGTTAATTTATCATTATCAAAGCTCCTAAATAATATAAGGCCATGCTTTAACTATTAAAATTTTTTTTTACATACTTGAATAAAATTGGATCTTACAACTCTCTCCCATAGTTTTAAAGTATAACAAATTAACTTAATTCCTATATAATTGGCACAATCTTGTGCATCACCTTTATTCTTAAAAATAGAAATCAACACACTCATATGACATCTTTTAGTCTTCAAAATAAGATTAAAAAGTTTAATAAGTCAAGAAATTCCTTCATCTCATAAGCATTTTCATGCCTCTATTGGAATATCATCAAGTCCAACAGCTTTTTCACACTTCCTTTTCTTTAAAGCCTCTCTAATATCAATTTTATTAATACGCCGATAAAAACAAAAATCTTTATTTGTATTTAGAGTGCTAAGGTCACTAAAGTCAATCGCATTCTCACAATCTTCATTGAAAAGTTTAGCAAAATATCTCATGCACCTTTGTTGAATATCATCTTCTAATAAAAGTACTTTTTAATCTTCATCTTTAATACACTTCACTTGAACTAAATCCTTACTACGCTATCTCTTTGTTTGGCTAACTTATACATATATCTTTGCCCTTCTTAGTATCTAATCTATTATATAAACTATTAAAAGCTAAAATCTTTGCATCGCATATTGCTTTCTTAGACTCTTTACGGGTCTCTTTATATCTTTCCCAATTATCAAAAATTTTACATCTAAACTAATTTTAATAACAAATCTTCTTATTTTTTATCTTTTCTTGTACATTTTGATTTTATCACCAACTATTTTTACTATTAAGAGTTTTTCTCTTTGACAAGCACATCTTTTACAACACTCTTAATATCACTAGCTATTTTTTCCCACAATACATTAGCTTCCTCATACACAGACAAAATCTTAAGATCTAGAATCTTACTCTCAAGAATATTTTTGTTAATTTTATTTAAATACCCCCATCTAAATCCTAAAATAACATTTTACTTTATTTTTTTTATTCTCTGCCCCTTCATTTTAATGTCCAAACCTAATAAGCAATGTTGGATACATAAACTTTCACTCGGAATACTTTTACAATCTTTGCAATATAAACGATCTATTTTTCTTATAAGAAAATAATCAATCTAAATTTTACTATATCCATTCTTATAAGTGATGAGATGCTCATCTCTTTTTTTTAAATAAGATATTAGCAATTACAAAATCATAAGCTAAAGAAAAATCTAATATTGTCATACCACATTCATTAGTCACTCCAAACTCATAACCACCATGAATGTTTTTAAAATCATCTATCTCTCTACTAAAATATCATTAAAATCTCCTCCAATAAAAACTCTTTCTTTTAGAGGCATCTTTTATATTAATTCTTCTAAGTCATTCCAAAATTTTAATTTTGAACACATATACAAACCTAATTGAGGAGTATAAACACTTATAATATAAATAATCTTAGCATCAATAATAATCTTTAAAACTATAATTCTATCTCTAATTTTATTAATTTTTATAACATTATCTTTCGAACTATTATATATAATCACACCTACACCATATCTAGTACGACTCCTATCAGAATATAATAGTTTAAATCCTAAACTATCAATCTTCTTAGCCTTCTCTCCAACCTATTTAGTTTCCTAAATGCATAGAATATTTATTTTATTATGAATCATAATATCTATTAATTCTATTAATTTGCCTATAAGAGAACATCTATTCTAAGTTCCTATCATAATTTTAATTTCATGGACTAGCTTCTTTGCCCACATCCGTCCATAACGCGGTAACCCTTGCCTATTTAACACTGCATCCGGGCGCCGGTGCAGCGGCCCATATACACTTGATGGGTGCAAAGAAAATTTTAACTGTCAGTGCGAGAAGTTCCCTTTGCATGACAAAGAAGGAATTATGCTCTCTTGATTCATCTACTTCTAAACATGGGACTTCAAACTACCATGACACACAGGACATGGAATAAATGTTACGAGTAAGAGCATCATTTACTTATCATTAGCTTTAATGCATGGCTTCTGGTTAAGCGTTCATACAAATCAACATGAAACTTTAATGATTGGAGATCCACACCAACCCAAAAAATCACTAGTTGTGCGCATGTAAACAGTAGATAGGCGTTACTAATTACCTTCAGAAGATAACGGATTCAACAAATGGATTTACTTGTAATATTAGATGTTCACTTATGGAAAAAGAGCTGTACTGCCATTTGCTTCCAGCCATTAGACTGCAATATCTCCATACCACATAGGTCGAGGAATAATGTTCTGATTAATAGAATCATTAACTTATCACTAGCTTTTAATATATAGCTTCCATCAGTCCATCCATCCATCACAAATACATTCCATGCATATTTATGACACTAGAAAGTTACAGATCAAATAACCATGTTATCTGTACCTATAATTTAGCTAGAGTTACAAATTTTCAAATAATTATGATTAGGTTAGCCGAGTAACCCGTGTTCCTTGATACTGGCGGTCATAGCCAAAGAGAGGGATGATAGGAGAGAAACTTCAAACTTTTGCATCAATCAGACTAGAACCCTAAACTTCTAGAACAAACCAATTAGAATTTTGCCAGCATTAAAGGGCAGTTGAGCAGTATCTAACCATGAATGATAAGATGTTACATAAAGATTCAATTCACTTTAATAACTTTATAAAGGAAAAAATGTTGAAAAAGCTATTACTTCGATGTCTGCAGACATTTTAAGGCTTGTTTGGTTCACATCATGTTGAATGTTAAGAGTTTGTTGGTACTTGATACAGAATGCATTGCAAAACTTGGCGGAGTCCAATATAGGAGAAACGGCAAGGTATTAAGAAAAAGGAGTAAAATAAATTAGACGAATGAACTTCTCAATTCATCATGTAATGATCCTAAATACAAGACTAGAGATCTTAAATAGACTCAAGACTTATAATGCTCGTTAAAATACATCAAGGCTAACACAAAAATAACACATCCTACAACACATAAGAAACACGTTTCAAACATGCTTTTGAAACTATGGACATATATATGAGGACAAAGTCATGCTAAAGCAGTTGTGTAGACTTCATTGCTATTGAACATCAGTGTAAGATGCAATTAGTGTTTGTTGGGCTAGATGTTAATGCTTGTTTACGATATGCTACCACGACCACACCTGTATAATATTTTTGGGTCGGAGATATCTTCTATTTTGATGTCAAACAATTAACAACTAGCTTGTGTTAAAACAAACAAAGTAAAATGCTTATACCTCAACATAACAGCTATTAAAACAGACATGTATAAAAAATAACTCACTCAAGATGTCACTAAACCAAACAGTAAGAAATTAGAAATTTTTGCAATCTCATAGTAATCGGATAGCTAACTTGCAATTTTGTATCCAATATAATGGGCCAGAATTTTAATGACAGGTTCTATCGGAAAGACAAACAATAGTAACAAAACAAACCAAACTAGACCATGTTACCTTCCAGGATACCAGGTTTAGAAGTTCAACATAGTTTCCACTTCTAAGTGATGCTAGATCCATGTGACGAGGAATATAATCAACACGCACAACCAAAGGCTTCACATCACATTTCTGAAATAAAGAGATGGACAGTCAGTCTAAAACCAAAGATGCCCTCCAGACGCAATATATTTGTAAAAGCTACAAATGCAAAGTACCTAGCGCCATAGCTTTGGAAAGAAAATAAAATATCAGATTATTATAATTACATAATATGTACTACAAAAGTATGCAGATAAATGCACGCACACAGCAAAGAAAGGATATGGAAGGCAGAAAAAAAAATATGCACCTTCGAGAGACACTTTTAATGGAAAAGAATGCATTTACCATGCTATACTTTAAAGCATACTATCTATAATAATTAAATAATAGATTTGTCAAAGAGTGCAAGTTAAAGTGAACATAATCTAACTATTGAAACAAAATCTCCTCAAGTCTAATAAAAAAAGAACTAGCAATTTAAGCGCAAGAATAATGAATTAACACACGGGTAAACTACCACTTTTTAATAAAACTTCCATTCTTCTAACAAAGAAGGTTTGTAAGATATCTTTCTCTTCACTAGAAATAGGGAATCATATAAGTGATCCAAAAGAGAAAAACCAACTAATATTCAGCCATTCAACAATGTTTCATAAGAATTCTTCATGGTACAGCAGCTGATAATCATATGAACAAATTATTAAAAAAAAACTAGCGAAAATCCTATCGAATAAAAAATCTGCAACCACAAGACTGAAGAAATTACACCGGACCACCAAAATGTTCACCTGAAAGAAAGGAAGTAATGCTTCCTCAACAATTGGCTGACTTCTATGGACATTAATCTTTTTCTCAGCTATACATGACATATCGACATCCTTAGATATGCTTGGAGACTCTTCAACAGATGATCCATTGCCAAAGAAACTCATAAGGAAATTTATCTGGCTTTGGTCCAGATGCAACCGTATTGGAAGAAATTCAAGATATAACCTGCCCAAAACAAACATTAGACACAAGCATATAATAGATTTTATGATAGAAACTAATGTAAACTATACACGCTAGAGACTAATTGTGGCATGGCATAGAAGAGCAAAAGATCTATTTGAAAGATTTGCGTATGTTAAGGCATGTGAAGCAAAGTGGCTTGGTTTTAGTTGTTTCTCAAGCCAGACAGAAATGGTTGACTAGAGCATAACTGTCATAAGATGAAACATCATTTACCCAAGAAAAATGCATTCAAGAGACAAACCATAGATATCGCTGAAAACATAAAGTTGTATTTGTAAAAAGGTAAATTCTTATTTGGTTCCTCAAAAAATTAATGATATCTTGAGGTTCTATTTAGCCCACGATGATCCCCTAAGTTTCAATAATTGTACACATTAGTCCACCCCAATGAAATAAACTTCAATAAATTAATAATAAAACACCTATATTTAAGATTAATTCTGATAATAAAGCCACCAGATGGGGATAAAAAGACATGAAAATGAACTTGGTTTATTTCTGCTGTGCATTAGTTTTGACTCCTCGTAATTGCAATTAGACTTTTGCAGGCTAATTTGACATGATTAGTGACATGTACTGCATCAATTTCAACAGAATAAATCGACCTCACTGCAACTCACTTCAATGTGACTTCCATAACTAAGATTCCAATCCTTAGAGTAAACTAAACTATCCTAGGGCGCTAAACTACTCTCCTCAACACTAGAAGAAAATTGTATCAACAGCTCCTACGGAAAAATCCATTAGAAGTACAAGAGATTTATTACCAAAAATCTTATTAAAACCATATGAAAATCAAATATCATCTTAAAATGATTCTGAACGGTAACTTGTAGGAGAAAAAATTATGACATACTTTTATATTAATTTCTTGTAGATTTTACAAAATGACTCACAATTTTAGTAATATTTTTTTATGTATTCCTGATGCATTTTTTATGAGTGGCTCCCCGCCCACCGCCAACAGCCCACACCCATAAAAACAAAAGAAAAAACATCCACCAACCTAACTAATAATGGGGCTCATCAACCCAACTCAATAAGCTTTTACCCGCAATGGACAAAACCCAACCCCACCACCCCCCAAACCTGCAACATCCACCATTCTTGCCACAAAACCCTCCCATTTCCTACAGCATATGTGGTGGGGACTTAGTTGACTATCTACCATTCGGAGGTCCAAATACCATCATTATGAACACCTCATCAGTGGAGGCCATCGGTCGGACAATGAATACGATACATACAGGTAAACTGAACAAAAAATCACATGACAAAATACCATAAATCACCAAAATTATGTTACAGATCACATGAACTGAAGTAACACTTTAGTCCCAACAGATATTTTCATAAGACAATATCCAACCAAAAAAAATTGCTAAGTTAGTTCAAGCTTTATCTAGCATCCTTTGAGATTAATCAAACTACCAATTTATGTAACTAAAAACAATCAAACGTTAGTAAGAAAAGTCTCAGCTTGATAAGAATAACTTGCCTACCAGACCTAGATACATGTCTCTAGAACCAATGATGAAAAAGTAAGAAGCAACGCAGTAAAAAGTATTCTTGTCCATAGAAAGGAAAGAAGAACGTCAAGCTCTAATCACACAGTGAGATAACTTCATCAAGCATTATTTTTCAAAATGCGCACAGTTTCACTGAGAAGTAAAATTAGAAGCATAAGGCTCAATTTTAGAAGAGAACATCCAATATCGTAGGCTACAAGTCCTTAACTTCAAAGTGTTAGGGGTCCTGCTTTGAAGTACTAGAAGCAATATTTCTAAAGAAATATGTTAGACCAGTCCAGCCGGTCCATGCGGGGCCGGCTTGCGGGTAGCAAAGACGGAGTCTCCTGCTCATGCCGATCAAATCGCATATTTAGGAGGAGTTTAAGAGGGAAATTTGAATGTAGGGACTGTTTAGAGATTTCCTTTTGGATTGTATGCATTAAATAATTTATTTTCCGAGGGTTAGGGCATCTTGAATTTGGCTAAAATTTGAGATCTCTCATAAGTTTTGGGCTCTAGCGGCATCTAGAGATTTGGAAGAGATAGATCCTCCTCTCGAATAGAGGATCAATTGTATCTTGGTATTTTCCGTTTCCCTTTCATCAAATAATACAAATTATCTACTGTTTTCTGGTTTTGTGTGGATTTTTGTGGAGAATTCTAGGTGTTTTCCAAAGATTGATAGGAATTACTTGAGATCTTCAAGTGTTTCCTATCAAATTGGTATTAGAGCGGTTTCCGGACTGTTTTTGGGCTATTTTTAGAGGATTCCTGTAGCAGTCTTTTCTATTTTAAGCCGTGATTTTTGCTGTTTTGTGGTGAAAATCTAGATTTTCGAGCCTAACAAAGATCCGATGACTTATGGCAGGAAGAAAGTCAGAAGTACTAGTAGGGGAGATGGGACAAATGATTTCAGATATTCAAACTCAAGTTTCAAATTTAAAAAAGGATATTTCAGTCATCCATGATAAGATCGATTCGAATTTTTCTATCCTAGAGAAGATGTTGAAGAAAGTGCTCGAGGGCCAAACGAAAATATCACCGTCGGAGGTGAGGGAAGGCGCCGACAGCTAGAGAAGTAGGGAAAACCCTAAGCCAATCAGACGAAGGGAAGATCAAGAGGTGGAGATTTTGGAGGGAACAGAAAAAATGCCTCCCCTAGGGCCTATTCCTAGGGAGGAGTCGGGAAGAGGGTATGGGGAGAGGGGGGAGGAGGTAGGGCAAGAACGAAGATGTGATGATTTGGAGAGGAGAGGGGGGGATTTGAAAGGAAAAGGGGTAATTATGACCAAAGGGGGCTGAATTTGAAAGGGGAGAGGTTAGTTATGATCAAAGAGGTGCTGAATTTGAAAGGAGAAAGTAGGAATTTGATGAAAGGCTTGGGTATGAACATAGAAGGGATAATTGGGATACTTGGGGGGAACCACTCCCGTGGGGAAGGAAAATTTATGAAGGGAACAGAGGGAACGGAGGCGATCTAAGGGTGAGAAAGCTGAATATGTCTATTTTTGAGGGAGATGATGCCCATTGGTGGATCTACAAGGTGAAAAAGGTATTTTACCATCAACAGGTTGACGGAGGGGGAGAGACTGATGGCAATCAGGATGTGCTTGGAAGGGAAGGCTTTAGCATGGTACAAGTGGAGGGATACGAGGCGACCGATACGGACATAGAGGGAGTTTAAGGACTGCTTGTTGGAACGTTTCCAAACCAGTAGGGGAGGGGACTTCTATGAGCAGTTCTTCGCTTTGATGCAGGAGGGGACAGTGGTGGAGCACCATGAGCATTTGAGTACCTTGCCAGTAGACTGGATCGGCTTCCAGAGACTGTACTGGAGGGGAACTTTATGAAGGAACTGAAATCAGAGATCCGCGCAACAGTTAGAGTGATGAGACCTCGTGACTTGGGAGAGGCTATGGAGCTAGCTCAGTTGGTGGAAGATCATAGGCTCCTGGAGAGAGGAGAAAACCTTATTAGCATCCAAGGAGCCAACACAGGATGCTCTTTGGGAGACTTTGAAGGAAAAGACTGCATGAGGAAGATTTGGGGTCAACTTCAAGAAGCTCGCAGAAACGGAATTACATGAGAAGAGGGCAAAGGGACTCTATTTCAAATGTGATGAGAGATATACACCGGGGCATAGGTGTAAGGATCGAACTCTTCATGTTCTTACCGTTTGTGATGATAAGGGAATGGAGGAGGGCGTTATCTTGTGGACAAGGTGGGTCTTTGGGAGATGAGTATTGTTAGACAGGTCCAGCCGGTCCATGTGGAGCCGGCTTGCGGGTAACAGAGGCGGAGAAGTTCCGCCTCCTGCTCATGCCGATAAAATTGCAAAGTCCAATAGAGCATACTAGGATGGTTTTAGGAGGGAAATTTGAATATAGGGACTGTTTAGAGATTTCCTTTTGGATTGTATGCATTAAATATTTATTTTCCGAGGGTTAGGGCATCTTGAATTTGGCTTAAATTTGAGATCTCTCTTAGGTTTTGGGCTCTAGCAGCTTCTAGAGATTTGGGAGAGATAGATCCTACTCTCAAATAAAGGATCAATTGTATCTTGGTATTTTCCATTTCCTTTCATTAAATAATACAAATTATCTACTGTTTTTCTGGTTTTGTGTGGAGAATTCTCGCTGTTTTCCAAAGAATGATAGGAATTACTTGAGATCTTCAAGTGTTTCCTATCAAAATATTAAAAAGTTTATAAGAAGAGAACAACACAGTGCAAATAGTCTGGATTACCAAGCAACTAGAGCAGAAAGGCATAAAACATAAACTTTGATGTAGATTTTACAACAACAAAAGATACATTAACAAATAATTTACTGGAGAAGAAACGCATTAAACACAAATTTTGATGTAGCTTTTTGCGATAACAAATGATACATTACTAATTAAGTAATGGATTTTAACAGTTACCTGTAATCTTCAATAGGTGTTATTGGATCAGGCCTCACTGTTTCCAAATCTAACTTAAATGCTTTAGCATAGGATTCTCTTGGATGATCCTTGGAGTTATAATGCCCAATCACCTACAAAAGGGGGAAAATTAAATTCTTAAACAGTTTTCTGTGCAGTATGCATTCTTGGTAACATCTAAAGTTGTTCCCATTATTGAAAAATCATACCATCTTCCATGGAGCAGATGTACTTCTGTCATAGAGATGAAAGTCTTGGGAATAGATGGAAAGTTTTGAGACATTGACCTCACCATCAGGGTATATTGTATAATGAATATTTAACCCTGACAAAACAAGTTCCAAGGATATACTTGCATCTTTTCCAGTTGAATTTTTCATTTGTTGAGACCAATCTGATCCAGCAAACATGGTCCATCTAACATCTATATTCTTAAGAAGTATCTTCCCTTTTTCACTGCAATGAGCAGAAGCATCCGAATCACCAGGCACAAACTTTGTTTTCTCATGATGTTGATCAGAATCAAGAAGTATAGAATTTGGAATATGATTATCTACTATCATCAGGTGACCATCCTCATACCATCCACCCTTTCCACCGTCAACATCACAAGAAGGCAAATCATATTTCCATCTCTGATCTTCTACTGGTAGACTTCTTTTCACGGTTAGGGAAGGTGCAATTATCTCAGGAAAATAGTAGCTTTCAATGAGTTTGGAAAGAGATTCTTCCTTCTCAGACTCTATTTCAATATTATCCAATCCTGAGTTACTTTCTAAACAAGAGTGCTCCACTCCCAAGTTACAAGCTGACCTCTTAAAAGACATTTTCACAGAAGAGACATCGTCAACATGAGAGATGCTCGAATTTGTATTCACATTATCAAAATAATTATCCTGGCCAAGCACAGAAGGATTAAGACGAATACTAGACCCTTTGGTTGGGTGAAAAGCATTCTCAACAATCCCATCCAGCAGCCCAATAGATAAAGAGTTGTCATCACTTGTAGAAAGCTTCTTCCCAGCATCCAAACTACTAGAAGAATGAGAACTATCTGAAGCATCATCAGATCCATTTGTGTTTTGACTTTGCTGGACGCTATTCCACCTAGATTGCAGGTGTGCAAGAGTATCTTCCATATCAGGCGCATAAAGCTGCTGCAACTGAGCAATCAAGCGAAACAGTCCATGAGTTGTATCATGGCAGGTATCAAAATTGATATGCGATTCTGAACATTCAACTTCCCACCTTAAGCTATTAATTTTGATAATAGCCACTAAAAGGTTACCCGAAGCAACTTTGGCATAACCAGTCTTTTGCAGATAACTAACATCATAACTCCCATAATCATTGTTCAAGCCTGAGGACTGACAAATAAGAAGTCCCAAATCTTGTAACTGGATATGGTAATCACGAATTGCAGAGTTTGGCATGGCATAATTAGATATGCTGAATGAGGATGCAGCTAAAAGGCAGCCGACTAGTTGTTCAGATATTCCTTGACTAAGCTCAAAAATATCATCACATCCAACATATGCACTGTCACCATTTATAGCCAGACGTTTAAAGTGTGGCTCATAACTTAGAGCTACATCCACTAAATCAAGGAAAAAAGATGCCTCATAATTCGTAGAATTTGAAGAAGGCTCAGCTTGGTTTGCATCAATGACCGAGGATTCCTTTTCAAAAGGCAAGCTAAAGAACGAACATAAATGGCTGATCCAATCTAGGCGGCCCCCAGGTGCAATGATTGTCCCGCAATGAACAAGTATGGATGTGTAACTGCGAGATAACTGGGGATTGCATAGGTAAGTAATTTTAGTTCCAGCAGAGCCAAAAGACAGCACATTGGCACCATCACCACCTCCGCGCCTGCTAGCAGAGTTCATGCACGATATCAAAAGAACATCCTGGGTTGTGTCCGATGAACAGTTATTACCATTGAATAAGGAACCACATAATTGACCTTCTCCATGAACGAGCCGGAAAAAGTTTGTGCCACTAATTTCGCCAATATTTGAGACAGACATAATCTCAAAGTTCTTAATCATGAGACTAAAGCAACTCCATGAACCCACCAGCTCCTTCTGAACCGAATGGCTGCAGTCAGGTACCTCATCGAACACAATGCATAGGTCCAAGACATCACAATCCATAATAATAGTTTTTTGAGATGCATTTTCTTTACACAGAGTCCGCTCCTCCTCAGAGACACTGAATTTAGAAGAACCTCCATTAGATAAGCCGTGAATGGCAATATCTAAAAGGTAATTCAATTTTTCATAATTATGACTGTGGAGATTGAGCCTAATGATAGAAAAACTTAAATAAAGGAGAAGCCCAGAGCTAAGAATCAACTCCTGATGAATATCAGAACTATTCATCTCAAAGTCCTCTACTGCTGTCACAGAAGAAAATTCACAATCTTTTCCGGTGACTTTATTCCTACTTCTTCGATCATGTGTAGAAGCCATGCTCCAAGCTCTACTTGCCATCCAAGGACCAGTTACAGGACCTTTCTGCCAAACTATACTAATTCCAGAGTGTTTGTCGCCTGTTTTATTGGTCAATGAAAGAACTTTCACAGCAGAGACATCTTTCACTTCTAATGGAATAGATTGATCAGCAGCAGCATCTTTGCTTATAGAATTAGTCAAGTATATGTCAAAGGTCCCTACCTCAAAATGCAAGGAAAAGGTAGAGGAGCAAGTACTACCATTTGGTGCAATGAGTTGTTTTAACGGACGGGGATAAACATGCAAAACTTCTTCAGCAATAAGCAAATGCTCCAGAATGATGAACTCATCCATAAGGTATAAATGCTCAAAGTCTTCCGTACTTTGCAGAGGAAAACAAATTATGATCCTTGTATGGGCAAAGACAAAATTTCCTTGCACATTAGAAATTGTCTTCACGGAAGAATCGCAACTTTTCGCATCATGAGGGGAGACCAATTTTGTATTACCAGACAAGTCATAAAAATCAAAATCTCTGTTATCACTACGTTTCTTAATAGAGGTTTCAACCTTTTTGAAGAGATTCAGTAGCGAGTCTGCTAAATGAAAGTGGAGCCACAGAACACACGGTGGAAAATGCAAAGAGAAAGTGGTTGAAGAGACTGAACTTCCATCTGAATCTGAAAGACTAACAATACAATGGAAGCTGCAGTCACCAAACGATTCCATGAGTCCAACCTTAATCATCTGATCCTGAGATGGAGAATTTTCATTTATTTTCTCAAAATTGTGCTCAATAGATGTTTCTAAATCATACTCTTGGACAAAAGCAGGAAAGGGAGGGAGAGCATCTAGAACTTTTTGCTTCATAGCTTTATTTCTAAGCATCTGATCACAACAGTCACTGTTATCAGAAAAGCCAAACATCTTGACATGACTTTTATGATCATAGCACTCATCAATTTTGACATGCTTGATTGATATTTGACAATCTTTCTTTCGTGAGCCAATCTGTTCGCTTTCACAGAGAAAAGAAATTAGTTGAGGTAAATAATGATGATGAGTTGGGAATAAGATACTGGTGATGATAAATCCAAGTAAATGACAATTTAAATAACAATGCAGACATCATGTAGGAAAATTATTATTACAGTGTTAAATGTTAACCTGAAAATTAATAACTACATCTTGACACTTTGCTTCAAGATGGTGCATCTTAAATCCAGTCAAATTAGGTTCAGCAATGGTTGACTGATCAACATTCATAGATGAAAAACAGCTCGCATAGGAGTCAAAGGTTTGTGTAGAACTTGTTAGAGAGCTTAAATGATCTAGTCGGCATGGCTTGTTGGCATCCCTGTCACCACCCAGTAACTGATCAGAAACGTTTTCTTCCTTGTCATGGAAAAAAAGTAAAAGAGAAACTTCTGTGACAGTTGCTCTTAAACAGGTCTCAACATGTTGCTCTGCACAAGTAGCAATGAAAAAAGTGATGGGATACTTATCAAGAAAATCATAAATTGAAGAGTGAGAAACATAAAGACAAAGGCATAAGAAACGATGCCCATTAATATGCAACTTATCAAGAGGACTAAAGTTTTATCAGCCTTTTCAGAGTCAAAAACCAGAAAACAGTTACGTGCTAGCTGATGTTCACACAATTTAAAGAACCTAAAGCAAAAAAGGAAAATAACCTTCCAAACTATGAACAGAATAACACCGAATCCTATTTGTAAAGGTTTATGGATCCACATGGTTGGTGAATGCAAGAAAATATATTTCTTAGCCGAATGACCTGACAATGGAGATCCCCAAAAATCCAGTACCATCCATATCAAAAATCACTCCTGCTCATTGCGCTCAGTATACCTGGCAGACTTACACATCATAGAAAATGTAACTAAACTGATTGCTTTCGACAATGCATAAATCTAGAAAAATAGTAGATTGATTAGAAAGTTTCAAAGTCCAAAAGTTGATTTATTCAATATTTCATTTTATTATTTAGCAGGCAGGCCTTGGTAGAACAATTAGGGTGCCCTTTATGACTGGAGATCACACATTTCAATCTGAAAACTCTACTTCATAGGGGTAAAGTTGTAGAAATCAAACCCTCCTAGACATCAGCAAGGCGGGAATACATTCACAGAAGACAAACATGCACCTTCCTTCTATTTCTCATTTCAAATGGCTATCATTACTAAATTCTTTCTCCAACTAGTTCAAGCTACAAGAGACAAAAGCGGTGATTTACCGGATCAATCTCAATAATACAACAATGATATTTTTTATCACAAGGCCAGGTTTATCATAGCATACTGGCTAGCAGTTAAATTCTATGTCCTCTTATCAACATTGATATTCCAGAATCGTATCAAAGCAGAAAAACCTAGAACACGTTGAGATACAGTATCATATGTTTTAAAAGAGTTCAATATAAGCACATAGTCATTCAGGGGCAAATTCCCTACCCATTCAATATCAAGATACATGGACGTCTCATCAAAAACCCATCATCTGCCATTTTTCTAATTCAAAGATTGAAATTTTCAAATAAAATATGGGACACCCACTGCATTCATACAGTTTTGATAAAAGGATCTGAATACATGACTACTGTTTGCGCATGTGAACCATGAATAAGATAACAAAGATGCATCAATTATTTACTCACAGCATATATCCATATTGTCGTGCTAAAATATAACACATCATGCGTGATTGTAGAAAATTTCATATCTTGCAGATGAAAATATGCCTCACAAAAAGACATCTTCAGCGAAATACCTGTAAGCATATGACCAGAACCAGAAGCCAGGTTAGAGGCAACATTAATTGCGCTGAGAACTGAATAAGTCCAGTTCCATAGCCCACTAGTTCCAGAATTTGCCTGAGAGCTCCGCAACCCATCAAAGCATTCAAAAAATTGATCTATGCTGCAAATTAGATTCATCAATTAGTACTCGAGTAGTTTACAATCATCTATGAAAGAATAAAAATTGATCTATGTGTGTGTGCAACAAAAGACTTAGCATTAACATGAACAATATCATTGCAGGGGCAACAACAAAATAAGTAAATGTTGTGAACCTATTTCCAAACAAAAACCAGCAAAGTAGAACATTTGAGCAGGTCTACAAGAAAACGTGAACTATTTATGGGTGCGTCCTTGAGTACATTATGAAGGGGAAGGTAATTGCATACCACATCACTTAGCAGCTGTTCCAGTAAAGATGGGAACTGGAGGAACTGAAGTGTTTTCGGTATCTTTCTTGAACCAGAATGGAAACCAATATTTAAAGAATATTTTCCTCCATAATGATAATTAGTTACAGGTTGTTAATAAATAACAACTTGAAACAATTTTAAATGGGCATTAAATTTCTGGGCCATGTGAGGAGTCATGCAATTCCCTACTACATGTTCAGTCACGCATTGGATTATAGAATAAGAATCGTTTTTTACTGCTTAAAATGACCTACTAGATATTAGTACAGCTTGAATTGATTCCATGCACCAATTTTTGACTTAAAGCCCATCACGTTATAGTAAGAAATTGCAGTACACTGAAATAGGCTAGTTTTGGGGCATAGGGCGTGCAGAGTGGTCTATTGTCTCAATTTGAAATATCTTCAATCAATCAAATGGAAACAATGAAAAGTACTAAATCATGCAGGATACATATAACAGCCCAAAGGGTTATTTAATCGACTCTATCAAACTAGTCCTAAGAAAATAATCAAATAACAACAACCAGAGGCAAGATGGGAGAAATAATGAAAGTTCCAGCTCTTTTAAGGAAAAAAAAATCAGTAGCACCTTCGTAGAATAACAGAATGCAGTTAATTTACAAAATAATAGAAGGGATAATACCTCTGTAACAAAGAAAAAAGATTAAAACTGGTAAGACTAGAAAAGTGAACTAATGTACCAACATAAAGTTATAGCCCTGAAATCTATGGTGCTAGGGAACAATGCTGCATATTTTACTAAGACTACTGGAGTTGGAAGAGAACTCAATATCCACTAGACAACAAAATTCAGGATATGAATCCGAAACCAAACTTGCTTGTAGATATCTGATAAAATGTATGTTGTCATAGGTGAGAGCTTTTGATAGAAAGAGATAAATACGAAATTTCTTATAATTTTTCTATTTTATTAATTTTTTTACAATAGTATCTTCTATAGAATAAGATTCATAAGCACAGGTTCCAATTTTGTTATTTGGATAGGACCACATTACATTCAGAAGTTTAATCTTATCCTTATTAACTACCATAAAAAGGGATCTATGATGTACATATTGATTATTGATTGATGACAAGTTATGCAACTAAAGTTGAGGCTTTCCTCTTCAGTCTGCCCCCTCCAATTTTGGTATCAGAGTTTGTGTTCGTAATTGCAACACTGCAACCCTAAAAGGCAATTGCATACATACTTTTTTCCATTATCAGAGCCAAATACTTCTTAAGCCCTAAACTTTCAAAACCATAAACGTTTGATTCACTCAAACCTAATTTCTCGAATCCATACATGTTCAATCACTGAAATCTAGCAATTGAACGCACCCGTGCATTTCCCGGCTTACATGCTCGTCCATCCCATTGCAGATTGCGCTTCTCACTAGCAACTTACCCCTTATTTTCCCACACACGCAAACCATTCGAAGTTGCACATGAACTCCTATGCACATCTTGCATATTGCATATCTCATGTCTCCCCATGCCCTGTATTTGTTTCTCATATTCCTTGCACGCTATGGTCCTAGCCCATATGCTATTCTACCAATATAGCTCATGTAACACGCATTGCGGGTCCTTCACACTTTTATCTGCTTCGCCTAAAAAATCCATCTTCTTTATAATGACACTGACCTCCATTACGGCACCCCTAACTTTAAGGGCTATGTCACCTCTATGGTTCCCAGCACAGCTTCTAGTTTCCAAGCTAAAAATGTCATTGGTTTGCATAGATATATTTGTCTTCTCAAGGTTGTCGATGACTACCATAGTCCCACTAGGCTACATTGTCTTAATGATCTCATATTGTTTCCATCATTCCTATCAGACTCTCCATTGATTTTTGCATAACAGCTACAAGTCCCCTCGCAGCATTGATTTTTCTGTGACATCACTCATTTCTATCAACAACCACTCACCTTGGACCATCCCAATCATCAACAACTTAAAAAATCTTCTACCCATAAGGAGGTAAAAAAATTCTAGCATTCAACCTGCTACGATAAAGTATAATCTATGTTGATGTTATGATAAATTATATATTTCTAGTAAATTTTATACCTTGGAATGAATAACTTACTAGTTTTTCTAAACTTAAAAACATTGGCCTCAGCACCACCCTCCAACTTAGCATAACTAGTGAGAATTACAAGTGAGCGAATTGAGAGCTCCACGGATAATATCCTACTTACAACTATATGATCTTGAGCTGACCTATTTTCAACATATATAAAAGAACTAAATTATATTTTTTTATAGGGGCAGAAAAATGATTATTTTGCACCAATAGTTGCTAATAAGCATTTCCAGAAAATCTGTTTACATGGCATTTCGATAATTTGTTTACATATCATTTAAATATTTTGCTAGATTGCACTTACATTTTACATAATTATTATGTGCAAGCATCCATTCACTCTAGAACAAGCCCAACATAATTTTGATAAGCATCCTACCTCACCCAAAAATATAAATTTAAAGAGCATATTGCAAATAGCTTGATCGGTAATCATTAAAAAATTAAATCTTTAGAAGTTGAACTTGGGTGAAGCTCCAATAAGTTGGAGACTAATATTGCGATCTTGAAGCAAATGATGGTAAGCTTCCTTAACAAAATAGGATGAGGAGCAGCTTTCATAAATAAAAATTTTACTTGTGGCTTATTTTCCATTTTTTACTTTATTGGAGTAATATAGTAATTAAGAGGCATGATGTTGATATGAGTGGTTAGCCTATAAATGCCCATTCCATTGTGTTTGGAGGAAGTTTTCTTAAGCTTAGTTCCAGGTTACCCTGAGAAATTAAGGATGGATTCCTACTCTTGGAGAGGAGAGTAGATAAAAGTTCATAGTGGAGTTCGGGACTCCACCACAATCGATTACCCAACCCTAGGTCCTTCTCTTGCAGTCAAGATTAGCCTAGTTTGCTATTTTGAAAGCTGTTGGAATTAAGCTATGGCCATTTCCTGCTACTAGGAATTTAGGTCAGGTAGGATAGTGGATTTAAGAAGGGCTTGTCCAACGACTAGAATTGAGGTTCAGTACAATTTTCTGTTGGTCAAATATTGCATGAGGAGGTATAGCGCGACGTTATCACTATGAATGCCTTCCATTTACTTTTAGGATAACCATGAAAATATGACTAGCATAGTATACACGATGTTTGTAAAAATATATAAACCTTAGATATTAAGTAATATAAATTTGCATTTGGAAAGAGAGAGAGGGGAGGGGGACTTTCGTAAATAAAACTTTTACTTATGTCCTATTTTCCTTTTTTATAGGGGTAATTTAGAAATCAAGTGGCTGGCCAATAAATACCCCTTCCCTTGTGTTTGGAGGGGTTTTTTTTTAGCTTAATTTCATGTTATCCCAAGAATTTAATGGTGGATTCCCTATTCTTGGAGAGGAGAGTGGATAGAAGATCATAGTGGAGTTCAGGACTCTTCCACAATCGATCACCCAAACATAGAACCTTCTCCTCAAGAATAGCCTAGTTTATTATTTTGGAAGCAGCTGGAATTGGGTAGTGGCGATTTCTTGCTGCTAAGAATTTTGGACAGGCAAGATAGTGGATTAAAGAACTTCTGAAGTGCTTCTCCAAGGCCTGGAATCCATGTTTAGCACATTTATCTATTGATCAAAAAATTGCATGAGGAGGTTTGATGCGACACTATCCCTATGGATGCCTCCAATTACTCTTAAGATGACCATGAAAATATGACAGAAATAGTATCCATGATGGTTATAAAAATATGCATATCTTGGAGAAGAAGGCAAGAAGGTAGTATTGATGCCTTTAAAAGAAGATATCAATAAATCAGAATTGATTTGATAGTCCCCAAATTTATATTTATAAGAGCTACGCAAAATGCTCCATCTACTTACACTCTCATGGTGATGGAGGGAAATCATGAGATCACATATTCCAGCAAAAGAACAACCATTAATATAACAATATCAAGATATTTTCCCTAACAACTTACCAACTTACCTCTATAAGGGATGTAAAACATATGATTAATTTTGTTCTGGGAGGTGTCATCCCACACAAACAACTTATAGGATGAGACCCAAAAAATATGAAGAATAACAAAATTAAGTACAAGAGCTGCTTAAAGTTTGATCCAAGTGAGTCTTAATCCATGTGCGATATGTGCTTTATTATTTCCTAAGACAAACAACATGCGGCAAGTGTGTATGAATATTCCAGCCATAAACATGATTACAATAAAACACTGATTTTCAGTTCCTTAACCAGACAATCTATTTGATCAATCACATGGAGCATCCCTTTCCTCTAAGATTAATCTATGCGACAGATACTATCAAATACATATGAAATCAGGAGATGAATAGAAGATGATTTTTAAAACACGGCAGAGATTTTACAAATGGATGCTGAAACCATTCAACATATCCAATGCTCCCAACACATTTATATACTTAGTGACTTAAATATGTCGATCATTCATTAGTAAGTTTGTGGTTATATATTTGGATGATATCCTGGTGTATAGTTGTGCTCTAGAGGATCATTTACATCACTTGCAACAACTTTTTGAGGTTTTCCGATAAGAAAAGTTACGCTAATTCCAGTAAATGTAAATTCCTGACAAACAAAATTAATTTCCTTTGGTATGTTATTTCTAGTGCTAGGATAGAAATGGATAAGGAGAACATTCAGGTCATCATGCATTGGCCTATTCCTCAATAAATTTAATGATGTTCAAAGATTTGACAGTTTGATATGATGTTCAAAGATTTGACGGTTTGATATCTTTTTCACGACGCTCTATTAAGAACTTTATCCTAGTGGCTACTCCATTAACTAAGATACTCAAGGGTGAAAAATTCCTTTAGACACTAGCAGCCAAATCTACTAAGGCTTAAACAAATAGTAATCAATGCCCCTTCATTGACTCTATTTAATTTCAATTATGTTTTTGAAGTAAATTGCGATGCATCGATTATGGGTATTGGCGCCATTTTGAGTTTAAATGGGCATCTAGTTGCCTATTTCAGTGAAAATTAAATGAAACTTGATGCAAGCATTCCACATAAAATAATAGTCTGTGATTTAGAACATTAAAATTTTTATTAATTATCAAGTAAATTTGTTCTATATCATAAAGCATTAAAATACCTACACGATTAGAGTAAACTCTTAGGTAGGCAATCTAAGTGGTCGAATTTCTTTCATATTTTCATAACATCATAAAATATAACTCAAATGTTCAAATAAAGTTATGGATGCCTTGAGTCATCAATATTCTCATCTTATTACAGCAGACTCCCTGTTAAGTACGCATCTTGAACCCGAAAGGTTTGTGCGTACCTAACAGATAGGTGCGTGCTTTAGGTTTTTTCGAAGGATTTCTCCCTCGTCCGTAAGCCCAGCTCCTATCCGGCCGTTCACACTCCCGTCCGCAAGCCCAACTACCGTCCGCACGCCTAGCTCCTATTCAACCTTCCGCACCCCACCCTCCCATATGCAAGCCCAGCTACCATGTGAGAACCGGTTCAGTCGGTTCATAATAGAATAACAGACGAACAAACGAACGGAACTGGAACAGAACCGCAGCCCAGGTGGACCGCACGTGGGCACAGGCAAAGTTGGAGGGGGTTTGGTTTTCGATTTCAAATGAAGGATTGCGTACGAGATTTAAAACGAACGACTCCTTATAAGTAATATCTTCGTTTCACTCACTCTCGTAAGGGTAAAACACGCGAGGAAGTTTCTGTCCAGAGAAGCGGCCGAGAGGAAGAAGGAAGAAGGTGGGTTTTCAAATTTCATATTTTTTCACATTTCTTCTGTGATTTAATCTTAAGAAGAGATCAATTGTTTTAAAGGAAGATAGAGGAAAGAATTGAGAAAGAAAGTGAAGAAAAATTTTGAGGGAAGAGGAATCAACGAATTTTCATTTCCAACGTCAAAAGAAGTATAAGTGATTTAAATTTCCTATATGTTTCTACTCAAATTTAGAAAAGAAAATTTATAAGATTTTTCTTATTTTGATGGAAAGTAATATTATGTGAATTTCCTATAGAACGAAATTTAGACATGAGGAAATTTAATGAGTGAAAGTCCCATTTCAACGAAGAAGAAGGAAAAGGATTTGAAGTATTGAGCTAGCAAACTAAATTTATTTAATAATATTCAAGATATGGAAAGTTGAAAGTTTTCGAGATTTTGTAATATTAGCCAATGCATTTAGCGTTACTCTAAAGGATGTTAGTCAAATCAAATTTATTCTGACTTTGAATTTGTAAACTATTCAGCGATAATTAATGAAAATTTATGTTATTGGAACAATGAGATTCTCATAACTGAACTGAGACGGGTATTAGGAGTCTTTAGCAAAACTCGATGTTGGAAGGAATTGAAGCTCAAAAATAATTAAAGTGGGTAATTTCTATTATTTTTATAGACATTACATGATTCTTTTTTATTTTATATAGTTTCCTGACTATTCATTCAATTACAAATGATTGAAGGTTATTATATTCATTATGGTACATTATCAAAGTTGTCCATTAAGTGATAGTAATATGAGTATAAATATGTGTTATGTGAAATGTGTATGTGGATTTAAATACACAGAAAGAAGAAAGCATAATTTGAAAATGTATACATATATTTTATTCAAAAGTATATAAAGACAACCATATGACTGAATGGAATAAATGTAAATAATGAAAGGAAAAGGTATATGCATGCAAATTACAGGAGTTCACCCCCGTATGATACTGGCTAGGAAAGCAATATACCCGTGCACGTTAAATGAAAATGGAAAAAAAAATGAAAATAAATTGTAACTTTATTAGTACATTTAGACGGTGCTCATGTACTAATGGAAATAGAAATGGAATAAATGTTAAATGGAAATGGGCAAATAAACAGAATAAGAAATAATTTATGTGAAAAATGAATTATAAAATCTATAGTATATGAAAGAAAATGCATATGTTGAATTGTGTAAGAAAGACAGAAACATATATGTTTTATTTTATATGCCTAACTGTTGCATATGAAATGGTGATTACCCAATGAATTTACTAAGTAAGCTCACTCTATTAAATTAAATTTTTTAAGCAAGTCTTCTCATAAATGAAAATGGCTAAAAGAGAGGAGTACGCCTACAGAAGACGACGCTCAGATAAAAACAGGTAATTTTTTATTTATGTAAATATTAAGATGCGAAGATTGCATTAGTAATTTGTTGAAAATGAATATTAGTGGCTCTTCAGTTTTATTTGGAATGTAAATGATAAACTGTGATTGAATTTAAAAGTAATATTATAACCGTTAGACTGTTCATTCTCACCTCGTTAATTTGAGTATCCGGGCTGGGTCATAACATACCATCTACATGCCCCAGCTACCGTCCGCACGTCCAGCTCCCATGGAGGGATTTCGCTTATCATCCGCACACCCTGTAGTCGATTCTGAGCACATTCAGGTACGAGCTCGCGCCTATCTTTAAGAGATGTCGAAGAAACCAAACGGAAAATGATTGAATGAGTCCCAACGATGCTAGATCATCTCGAAGCAAAAGCCGGAGAAACACTCGATGGTCTTAGAAAATCATTTAAATTATTTCAGAGAAGTATTCAGGCGGTAACCCTCAATATCTGATGTAAGAAATTGCAAAACTTACATCAAATGATCATTCATGACAAGTTCAAGTTAAATCTTGAATCCTAAATTTTTGTTAAATTTTTGTGTACTTAATCGGGATGCGTACTTAACCGAGATGCCTACTTAAGCGAGAGGTTACTGTACCCTCTAGCCCAAGGCTATTGGTTTCAAGACCATAAAAGACCATTATCCCAAGGACACAAACTTTGAGGAATAGAAATTATGCCAAGAGGGAAGCTCTCATTTTTTTTAGATATGAGATGGGTAATTTTTACATAATTGTGTATGTATTCCTCATTGTTCTCTACGAGAGGCTATTTTATCTAAAGTTTCAAGGAGGGGTGGCAAAATAATTTAAACAAGTAAGACTATCACTTTAATTCAAGAATTTTTTTTTTGCCTTTTATTTAGTGAAATGTTGACTGGTTCCTTAGAAGATGTCAAGTTTGCTACAAAGTTAAAACAAGGAATTAAAAAATAGAGATACATACTCCTTTGTTGTGCCCAAATTACCTTGGCAGATGTGAGTATGGATGTTGAGGTCTCCCAAATACCCAAAGGCACAAATATTCGGCTGTAGTTATTTTAGACCGATTCAATAAGATGGCGCATTTTATTCCTTTTCATAAAACACATAACTCTTCTTATATTACTAATCCTTATTTTTGTGCAATTGTTTGTTTACATGGAATCCTGAAAAACTATTACATATAATTGTGATGTGAGATTTCCTTAGTCATTAATGGAAAACTTAAAGGTGAAAATTAGGCTTTAAACTTCAATTTCGTTCAATGGTTCATTCTCAAATTGATGGCTAGACATAAGCTGTCGATCTAAGTTTGAGAAATTAAACCATGCTTTTGTTAGGAAAAATATAAAGTAATGATATCTCATTTTAGCCAAAGTTGAATTCATTTATAACCGAATTGTAAATCAAACCACGGGTTGAAGTCATTTTGAAATAATTTATAGACAGAATCCCAGCACACCTTTAGATCAAACCCTTATAATTGTTGCTTCTGAGTTTAAACCAAAGCTAGTATAACAATAGATAAGACTAAGAAAGTACTTTGATAATTAATTAGAAAAGACAAACACACAATACCAAAAGCAAGCCAAACAAATCTTGCACATCAGCATCTTTTAAATAAGGTGAGCATACATAGATTAATTTGCAAATAGACATCTTTCCTCTAGGTTCTTTTACAAAAGAGAAACATAAAGCTGAAACCCTTTATGAATCATCAAGCATATCAATGAGCCTACAAAATTGATTTATCAAGGGATACAAGTATTTCGACCACCTTTAATTTAGCTGACCTTTCACCATATTATGAATAAGAAGGTGAATAAGACATCTAGGATGATTCTCCCCCTACCCAAGGGCATGACATAGTTTTTGATTGGAGAGGGGGCCTTTTTATAAATAGAATTTTACTCAAAACTTTTTATAGGGGTAGTTTAGTAATTAAAGGTGCCCAAGTTTTGATATGAGTGCTTATCCTATAATATCCTTTCCTTTGTATTTGATTTATCAAGGGATACAAGTATTTCAACCACCTTTAAAGCAGCTGACCATTCACCATATTATAAATAAGTAGGTGAATAAGACATCGAGCATGACATAGGTTCATAAAGAGAGGGGGCCTTTTGTATATAAAATCTTACTCAACACATTTTATAGGTAATTTTATAATTACGGGTGCCCAAGTTTTGATAGGAGACCTTATCTTATAATATCCCTTCCTTTGTGCTTGATTTATCAAGGGATAAAAGTATTTCGACCACCTTTAATGTAGCTAAACTTTCAAAATATTATGAATAAGAAGGTGAATAAGACATCGAGGATGAGCCTCCCCCTACCCAAGAGCATGACATAGTTTTAAAGGAAAGAGGGCCTTTTGTAAATAAATTTTACTCAACATTTTTTATAGGAGTAATTTAGTAATTACAGGTACCCAAGCTTTGATATGAGTGCTTATCCTATAATATCCCTTCCTTTGTATTTGGAGGGTTTTTGGAGCTTAGTTTCAAGTTATCATAAGAATTTAAGGGAGGATTGTCACAGGGGTCTATTTTTTTTCCTTTTTTTCCATGATAATGATTAATGATTGAATAAATGAAATTAAGTGCTCTTAAGGTCTAAATTGTATGCATGGATCACTCCAATTTATGTACACAAATTTTTCTTCTTTGACATGGATCAACTTTGGTTTTGTTAAACATGGACTTGCTATAAAATAAGATGACTAGAGACACATGTATTCGTAAGTTTAATAATAGAAAAAATCATTTCAAGCTAAGAAAATTATCAAGAACTTTAAAGAGTATAAACAAGGTAATTTTGTGATGGAAGAAAAGGATATACACTAACACAAAGCTGGACTGGTGTTGTGCTTACACATTCTCACCTTGCACATACCAGCCCTGTTATGATCTGAACTGCTCTCAAGTTCAGCAAATGAAAAAAATCATCTCAAATTAAGAAAACTATCAAAAATTCAAATGAAAATAATAAAGGTACTTTTTGTGATATAAGCGAACTCGCTACTATCTTTAGTTGGAACAATGTTGGGTGCTTACACATTCTTACAGTGCACTTATCAATAGCCTTGTAATTAGATGGAACAAAACAAGATATGTTAAGTACAAAATCATAAAAAAAGAATTCTTCTAGAAGCGTGCAACTTGCAGAACCAAAACAGAGCATTCAGGATGAACATTTTAACATGATGAACTAACAGATTCTCCAACTGAAAGATGAATAAACAGATGCTGATCGGAAAGGATAATTCTAGCTTAAAAAAAAAAGGAAATCATTGTTGTTAAATAATAAAAACCTTGCTCCATAATCTTGTTCCAATTCCGCTTGGTCTTCTTTGAATGAAAATGGCACCCAGTTCTGAATAACATGTGTTTGAGGAAGTAGATCCTCAGGAATTGTCTCTCTATTGATATCAGAATGCAATTCCTCTGAAAATTTCCTGATGCCTGGTTTTGTTATATCAGCCCCTAAAATAGTAGAACTTCTCAAAGACGAGTAGCTATGCAATCTAGATTTTGAGCAAGAAGAATCAATCGAGTTAAACTGAACACAGCTCCTTGCAGCTGTGCTAGCATATTTGAGGGATTCCCATATGATAATAATCCACTCGATGGTGCTGGGTTGCAGCCTTAATTCAATAGGATCAAAACGGACAGCAGCGTCAACTTTATGAAAATCAAGAGATCCATTTTTCCAGGGAATGCATATGTTCATTCTTCCTGAGATCCCCCCACTTCTACCAGTCAAAATTGCCGTGGTACTGCCTAATGGTAAGCCACTTGAACTGTATTCATTACATATAGTTTCTAGACTATCCTGAGGACAAGGAATCTTATCAATGTCGGGCATCTTAAGGACCTCAATCACTGCACCTTCAAATTTCACAAAATTTGTTAGCTTCGCCATTCCAAGAAGGCAATCAGCCATACGAATTTGAGTTTGCACATCTTCAGAAAGGCAGGTTCCAAATTCTGTTTCCACAATTCGAAGAACCAATGATTTGTCTACTGGCAATCTATTTTCATCCATCTCTAAGCAAGGATCAAATGCAACTATAAGATTTTTTAACCTTACATGAAAGCTAGTAAGAAGCCATTTCACAATTTTAGCGATTGTCTTAACTCCTTCATGAATATCCAGAGAAACAGATCCATAGCTCTCTCGGCTGATCTCCGGTCCATTTTCGTCTGGGCCAAGGCTCATCTGTTGTTTATGACCGCTACTTGACTCCGAACAGCTGCTAGACACCTGAATCTTGCTTCCCGTGAATGGAGCAAACACAAGTTCAAGTTCTTCAAGTTCTATCTGACAGTTTTGCAGCTTCCATGGTATTTTAATTGATAGGGAAGCAATTGATCCTTCTTTCAATACCACTGCAGCCCCAGCCAACTAAAGCATATGGCAAAAACCATGAGAAGTAGGAAAGAAAAGAAACAATATTTATAAGGGGGATTCACATACATGTCACTGAATTCTTAAGTGTGTGTGTGTGTGTATCACCTTTTTTATATATATAATATCTTAATCTTTAAATGATATTAAAAATAACACAAAAATTTACTTATCTAAAGTGAAATATATCATTTCATGCATATATTTTGATATCATTTAGAACAAGGGTATTATCTAAGTAAATATAATATTTTAAGTATTAGATATTTAAATATATAAGAATCCGGTGGTATATATGCAAATCTCCATGTTTATAATATGAATATCCGGGATTGCAGTATCTCATAATAGTGGATGTTCTCAGCAAAAACATGTGCAACTAATCTATAGATGGATGAATCACTGTAACATCATTGTTGATCACAACAATATTGATTGTCCATAAATAATTCAGGACTAGATATATTCTTGTAGTATGAATGTAAGTAAAAGGGCTGCATCTCAAAACAGATACAGCACCAAACAAAGCAAAAAGGTAGCTGCAAGTATGTGCTTGCAACATTTGCTATTCAAAGAAACTTCTTGTAGTATAAAAATGGCTAACATAAGTATTAGAAAATATTAAAACATCTAACAGGACATCCAAATCCATGAGCTGGAAATAATTCATAGTAACTTGAGCAACAAATACTAAAGCTTCAATAAGGTTTTAAATCTTCCCCGTCAAGCCTCCAGATAAATGATAAATCCACTCAAAGATATAAGAGAAAAACACAAGACAACAAAAAAATGAGGAAGAAATTACAGTGGTTATATTTGAAAAAAAAATGATTTAGCAACAATTTTTAAAAACAGAATGCTTAAAGTAATATATAGTACAGTATTGGGGTACTAAGGCAACAATGCTTGCAAGGCAAGGCAGTTTTCAACCGAATCAAGTTAAAGCTCTTGTAATGTGAGACATCTACTTCAGTCCTTACAATTAAGGGGCTGTTTGATTGCCTGAAAAAAAAAATGCAGTGTAAAGTAAACGCAATGTAAAATAAATGTAGTGCATTCGAAATATTTTGAGACTGTTTGGTTGTCTGCAAAGTAAACGCAGGAGAACTGTTTCCCTTGTTTGGTTAAGTATATCCAGAGTAGCCGAATAATTCTTTTCTCAGGAAGAAGAAATCAAAGACGTGGCTCTCCCATGGACGTTCGCAGCCCTAATCAGGGAATCATCATCGTCCCGGATGAGAACTCCTGTAAAGGCAGCGGCTTTAACGATCCCATTGAGATCGATGATAAGGTGGAATTTCTCAGAGTGTTGGAAGTGAGCAGAGGAAGCAACCGTAAACACCCCATCATCGTTGAGCAGGAGGGACTCCATCAAGCTTGGGCTTCTAGTTTTCTTAGACTGAAACCAAAGAGATCCCACTCTTTCAAGAAGCCATTGGTGGAATCTCCCTGGGCGGGCAAGCCTGTCATTCAGATTGGGGAATCTTCAGGCACTTCATTACAAGAGAAGTTGGAAATGGAGTTTGGTGTCTCATCGGGATCCTTTCCTATAAGTCTCGAGCCTGATTTTAATTGTGAAATACGCATGGAATCGAAGTATCCGAACGAGTTATTCGCCATTGAAGGCTGCTCTCATATCTATTGTAGTAGCTGCGTCAATCAGTATGTAGCAGGGAAGGTGGAGGAGAATGTGCTTTTCATCAAATGCCCAGATCCAAATTGCATTAAGGGCAAGCTAGAACCCGCTAGCGGGCAGAGGTGGATGGTAAGGGGTGGCAATGCCCTTGAATTTACAGTGTATTTGAAAATCGCTCAAATTGGAGGAATTCCAAATACACAAAAAATGAACTAGAATGGAATACACTGCATTTGCTTTACTTTACTTTGAATTTACTTTTCATCCAACCAAACATCAAAATTCTCAAAATCCCTGCATTTGGATTACTTTACACTCTAAATGCAGCAAACCAAACAACCCCTAAGACTTTCTATTTCAGTTTAGTCAGTATTATTTGATGTAACATTTTTATGTTGTTCCCCATATTTGTCATTTTGTTGTTTTTTAGGTGTATAATGATCATGTGATGTAATGTACATATTTGTCATTTTTTTCATTATTTTAAAGGTTAGATTGTCCAAGAAAATCATGATTACTATCATAAATAGTAGGTCTTAGCTTATAATCATAGATAGTTGATGAATAGAATAAATATATGACCTTCCAATAAAAGCCTTTCTAGATATCAAATTATCATTCTTTCTCCACATTGAGCATTCATTCATATCTTCTCCTACCCCTTGAGTCATCTACACATATCTTCTTCACAATCTCATCTATCTCTTTACCTTCATAATGTTTGCACTAAACCACGTTCTTCCGTTTTAGTAATCAAGGTATCAAAAGTCCGCCACAACAACTTTGACTCTCACTTCCCTAGTAATCATCAATTGGTATCGTGATTGAAGCTCATGGATCTGACGAGTTCTCAAGGGGGAATTTCCATTCAAATAGGGGTGATATGCCTAAACTACCATATAAATCATTTTGCAAGTTTTTGGTCTACGAGTGATCCGCACTTCATACGATCAAAATCAACCAAATTGATCAACATGAAATTTGTAGAGGGTCAAGTTATCGATCAATTGAATCAAAGATCATACGATTCCAACAAATGATGAGGGAGATACACCCCATATCTTTTTTTTTATATTCTTCTAAATTGTGATTTTGATCAACACGAGAGAGCTGCAAAACATACAATAGCATATTGACATATGGTCACTCTTGAGAGAGTCAACGTAGACCCCCTCTCGGGACTGCAAGCTAAAATGATCAAATTAGATCGGTGCCCACTCTAATATCGAATTATGGTTCATATGTTGCAATAGCATGTTCAATTTGAATTTCAAATCGAAAATTGCATCTAATTTTGAATTTCAATAACTCTAATTCAAAGTTTAAATTCAATTTTTCATTCAACTATCCTTTTTTCCACAATAATTTTTATCAATCACTTTAGCCCAATTAAACCTAGTTAGTTTTCTAAACCTACCCTAAATTCCATCTATTTCCAAAACTAAACTCAACTCAACCAGCTTAACAGGGTTAATTCTAACTTGATTAACTAAAGCAAAACTAACTGAACCAACCCAATTGGCTAACCTAGCCTATCTATGAGCACAAATAAAAGGAAAATAATTTTTTGTTTGTTTTGCAAAATAAAATAATCAATTTAAATCACTCTATCACCATGAATAACAACCTCCAGACTTAAATAGATATCTTTTAAGAGATGAAAATAGTGTTCTTGAGGATTTAGAACAATATCCTTCTATAGACATTTGTTAATAATCATCTCATTCCTCCCTTCATCTATTTTTCCTCACGATGAATTCTCATCCATCACCCCTTCTTTACGATGGATTTTGTATTCATCTCTTTTTTGGGATAAATTTCGTTAGTTTAATAGAATAGTCAATAATCTCCAATTCTTTCACCAATAACATTCAACTCTTCAAAGTAAATTTCTCCACATTAAGGGAGAATTGGAGTGTCAGAGATGCCTACTTCAACCCTAGAACTTAAGCATTTGTTCATGTTAGTTTATTCAAAATCATATAATATGTCCGATTTATATCATGGTCCATAGCTGTCATTTTTGTCATTTATTTGGAGAAAAATGATCATTGGCCAGAACATACATAGACATTGTTATAAGGGTTAAATTATCAAAAATAATTAGGGATAATATTATAAATAGTAGGACTTAAGTTATAATTAAAGTTGGTTTATAATCAAAAAAAGATATGGCCATCCTATGGGCATTCTTCGTAAGGATCGATTCTTCCCTCTTCTACTAGGCATAAGGCTAGATTTGTCTATCTTTACCCTCCACATTAAGCCAACCATCTCTTCTTTTAATATCTTCCATCTTTTTATCTTCCTGTTTCTTTCTCTAAACAGGTTTTCTTCCTTAGCATCAACCAAGATATCACTTTCCACCACAATTTTAGCTATTGCATCCCTACAAGTCATTACATGCTATTTTTTTCCTTAATCCAATCAGACTTTCATGGTTATACTAGTCTTATTTTATTTTTACCTGGATTAGAGCTGCTCTTTAACAAGCCCTTACATACAAAAACTCTATAACAAATTGATTGACAACTAAATTGTCTATCAGTTAGGTATACATTAGAAGAGCAACTGGAAAATGATATTCAATCATCTTCTCCCAATCTAAAAATGTTCCCAAATATACTGCTTATCCATCCCAGTCCACTGAAAAAATAAAATCTTCATTTTACAACAGTTCTTTCCTGATTTGCCACATCCAAAGCAACTCAATAGGAATCAAAAGCAACATGAAAATCTCTAATGGCGCTACCAAAACTGCAATCATAAACCCTATATAATATGTTCCTAACAGCTTATTTGGCTGCTTGCAGATAAAGAAGCATGTTTTAGAATGAGATGTTTTAATTTTCACGCATTTTGCATGTGAAATTGAAATCGTTACACTTGAGGGGGGGATGTAGCTAGTGTCTGGAGTTAAAAAATGATATTGATTTGTAACTACATCCATCCAAATGACAAAATTTAGCAAACTTATCCATTTTCAAACAATGATTTCTAATTGAAGCAACTAAAAAAGGACCAATCAACAATTTTGCCCCATGATTTATAACCATTTTTTAAGTCATCCAATTCAACTAAATCCCGCGCAACTAAGTCTTTCCAACCCAAAAACAAGGATAAAAGAAACTCCCTTCTCACAACTAAACTTAATTTTCTTGGAAGAAACCTCCATGCCTTGCCAAAACGGCAACCATGGAAGAAAACCAAAATATATACAAAAAAATACACCAAACAAAAAGAACATGACAACAAGAAAGGTAAAATACCTTCTGGTTAATGTAATCGACATTGACGGCGAGGTCGGAGAGCTGTATAGTTCCGCGAGTTAACTGCACCTCGAGCTGATCAAGATCAATATCGCCTAGAATGAAATCCCCCAACTTCTTCTTCAAAAGAAACTTGCAAACGCGCTTGATCGCCCACTTCGAGAAAATCGACTCCGCAAAATCCCACCGAAACATCTCTTCCGCCGGTAGTAGATGCCGCCGCCGTCCTTCACGCCGGAGACGGCAGAACCGGCGGAATTACTCTAACCCTTAAATCGCGATCTGGCGGCTGCGGCGGCGGTAGTGGCAATCGGGATTTCGTGGAGAAGGCGACGGAGCTTTGCCCAATCGAATGAATCCAAAAGCGAGGGAGAAGTTAAGAGGTAGTCCAAGAAGAAGCCATTTTCCCCTAGTACGCCTTTTGGACGATACGGAAGTGCTGAACCGCTTCTCGTGTGACCGGTCGAATCAGACCGGTAATGAAAGCCGCCGGTTTGAGGGAGTCGTTGCGTGGCGTACGCTCTACCTTCTGTTCAGTTCTGAAAATATTTTTTTTTCCTTAAATAAATTGACAGTTTTTAATAACAGTATTTGAAATATGGCTTTATATTCTCATAATAGCTGAAATTAGGGAAATATTTCCGTATTTATTTTCTTCACAATACACAACTTGAAAACTCATCTCAAATCAAAATATTCTCATTTTTAAATATCCACGAATTATACTTTATTTGAGATAATTTTTTACTATTTTTTATAGCAATTTTCTAGTATAAAAATTTTTTGAAAGCAACGAATAAGCAATGGCCAAAAGCTATCTGAAACGAAACCTTAATTAAAATCTATCGCGGCTAATATTAGTTCGAACATGATTCAAACCACTTTGTAACTAAGGCTTCTTTTGGGGCGGATTTCTTAATACTTTCTAAAATAACTTTTTAATATAATAATTTCTAGTATTAGAAAACTACTTTAGAAAGCAGTAAAAAATCCGTCCCAAACGAAGCGTAAGTTTAGGCTTATGTTTGATGCTTGTTCAAAAAAATTTCAAACCTATATTCCACCAATGCGAATATGATTTGAAGATGGTTTGATCAGTGTTCGATCATTGTTCAAAAACTTTTCAAATATGATTCAAAGTTTGTTCAATTATGGTTTGATGATTATTTGATTATAGTTAAGAATTGTTCAATTCTTATTCAAAAATCATTCAATCATAATTTAAACATAGTTGGAACATGGATTATAATGCAGCAAACTACAAGATTAATATTATAGAGTGACAACATATAATACAATATAGCGCATATTCTTAATTTTATATTACAAATTTTGTACAATATTTATAGATACGAAAAAAAAGTGAAGAAAAAAATGAAATTGAATTAGCACATGCAATGAATATTAATTTAATACATATACTAAATGAAAAAAAGTTAAAATGAATGTGAATTAACACTCCTAATGAATGTCAATTTAAATGAAAAGAAATCAAAACAAAATATATATACCAAAAGAAAGAAAAGTGAAAATTAATGAATTAATTGATTCATTTAATTTCTCCAATATATATAACACATCATAATAACATAGAGTGCAATTTAATTGTGCAATTCAAGAGCTACAACTAAAAGTTCATTGGACAACCGATGTAAATTTAGTAACAATTTAAATATGGTAATAAAAGAATTAATATAAACAAAAACTAATGTTTATGTTAAAATGGTAAATAGAAATATGAATTAATATTGTTCTGAAATAAATTTGTACATAAATTATTTCTAAAGAATTATATACTGTCATGTGTAACTTTTAGAAGATTCTTTTTTAAATTAAGTATATGATGCATTATATTACGTAGTCTCCACAATTACTGTGCAAATAAGATTTAAAGCATTCATTAGACTCTATATGCAAGAAATATTTAAATTACTTAAATTTTCTTTTGAAATTGTAAGGATTACTTTACTGTAGATATATGAACCTCATCCTCCAGGTCTAAGGAGATTTGGAGGAGCAAAGTTTATCATTTATCAAATAACCATGACTACTAAAACAACCTAACGGCATAACATTGTCATCATTTTCTACAAGATTTGCTACAAAGTACAAGAAGGGTCACAGTCATATAGTATCATGGATATCATAAGAAGTGAGATCTTACATATAATCCAACAATTTGTATTCTATTTCATTAAAAGCATATGAGTTTTGCACTTTCTCCTGAATACAATAACTCATCTCCAATAGCAAATATGAGTGTCACATCAAGCTACATGAAATAGCCATTTTTCATGACTCAATGTAAGGTGGAGCTAGATTATTTATCCATAATACTGATCAAATAATTCATCCATCATATAACTATATCAGTTACATAGGTCTTTAGGTAGAGTTAGATTTACCATTTTATCTTGCAAGAAAAGAAATTAATATGCTACAAAATTATAAATTAAAGTTATTATAAAGATTATTCAAATATTGGAGCCTTGAAAATTTTCTCAGAGCACTACCTAATCATATAGGGTTTAGGGTATTCAATTGTTAGAACCATGGTGGGCATCTATTTCCCAATTATATCTCCTCCTTGGCGTTGTTGACATATAAGATTTGATCAAGCTGGAGGTCAATGATACTTGGATTCATGGAGTTGTGCCTCTTTTTGAGTATGTCTATGAAATCTCAATTCAATTACTTCTTATTTTTAGCCTCTTCTCTATTATATCTATGAAATCACCGTTCCTGCTACTTTTGCGGCCCATTGCCAACCTCATCTAAGTGAATGACAAGGCCAATAGCAGGCACTAACTCCCTCTCCATATTCCTACATCTTCCTTTGTACAAAACTATGAATAAGATTAGTTAGAGCATCTAATTTATGTTTCAACCTTAGTAAAAGTATCCTTCATCCTAATCTGACTACTCCTTAACTCCTGTATCATGATAAAAAATTGCTTCAACCCTTCATAAGTGTGGGGATGAATTATTCTGTGCGGACACCAGACGGGGAGAACCGTCCGGTTTGTCTCTGTGAACAGTAAAAGCGCAGTGAACTGCGCTTTTACTGTTCATGTTGCACTTTTACTGTTCACAGAGACAAAACTGGACGGCTGTTCCGTCTGATGTCTGCACAAAATAATCTCTCGATTAGTGGGTATGGTCTGACTTGCAAGTAGCTGCACACTTAGACATTAATTGGTCCAACTATATTGAAATTGGCTACTAACATGCATGCACAAAATAAATCAACACCTTCCCATATAAAATATAAATTATTCCATTAGTGATGTCCATTTGATCATAAAATCATAAAGAAGTTGCCCATACAATACAATAAAATTTAAAACAATATTTTCTTTCTTTTTCCAATAATTAAGTACAAAAAAAGCACCACCAAGCAACACCTTACCTCATACTAGATTTGTACATGCAACTAAGGCATCGTTTGGGACAGCTTTCTTATTATTTTTTAAAGTAACTTTTTAATATAATATTTTTTTTAATTAGAAAATTTTATACTTAAAAGTTGCTTTATAAAGCAGCAAGAAAGTTGTCCCAAATAAAACCTAAATTATCATGCCAAATATTCTATTAACAAAAATGAACTATTAATATTACAAATAAGATAATTATTAGACTCCAATACAAAGAGGATCCATTCCATTAATAATATAATACTACAAAGAAAATAATTATAAAACTCCAATGCAACAAAATTTTATACTCATAAGTCAAACATGTTGCTGGTCTTCTTCATCCACAACTTGAACCCCAATTCTGGACCAATTAATTCTATTAATGATCACCGATAGAGTGCAAGCTTGGCAGAAGAGACCACAAATCAAACCCAACCAAAGTCCCTACAAAACAAAAATGTTATGTTACAAGTTAAGCACTTAACAGAAAGCATGAAAATTCAGATAACACTTAGATTAGTACAAGATATTATATACATCATTAATCTCATTATAAACTCGAAAAATATCCATAAAAAGTCAAATTATTTATATTTAGGTTTCGTTTGGAATGACTTTCTTACTGTTTTTTAAAGCAGCTTTTTAGCACAAAAATTAAAAATTTTGTACTAAAAAACTGTTTTAAGAAGCAGTAAGAAAGTCGTCCCAAACAAAATCTTAAACTTGTTCCAAACCAACTCTTCAGATCCTACATTGACAAGAAGATTCATAAAATATATGCATGCGCACTACAGGTGATGGATCAATGATCATTAAGGAAGGAAGCTTCAGTCATTTTTAAGAAGCTAACATATTTGAATCATAAAAATAATAATTGTAGAGCGGAGATCAGACTACGCAAAGCTAACTCCTCTCCATGCTTTACCATGCAGAAAGCCCCTCAATTTGAGGGGTCAATGGTCACTAAAAAAAAAAAAAATTGAAGCTTTTGCAATTCTCAAGTTTCTTTTCTCAGCTGTCTTCCACTTAAATTTTATATTGCATGCCAACTGGATGCCAAGTAGATCAAGATTATTGTTTCATTGATTGGTATTAGACAAACAGAGAGAGAGAGAGAGAGAGAGAGAGAGAGAGTTGTTGGGGATGAGGAGTAAAACATCGCAGATGAAAAATAAGAAAAAAAAGCACTAGAAAATAAAGGACATCAAGATTTAACGTGAAAAACCCAAACTATGGAAAAAAATCATGGAGCCGCACCACACCAAGAAATTTACTATGAAAATGGGGAGAAAAAAGTGCAAATCTCTCTTCTCTCTCACTCTCTCCTTGCTTCACTTCTTACATACACCTTTCTCACACTTCTACCATACCAGAAATACAAGAGAAAGTTAGTTATATCCACCAAGGGACGCAACGTCGGGGCACTCGGGTACACAACGTCGGGGCGTTGTAAAAAAAAAATGCAAGTAGGGGGTAAACCTCCTGCACCCCCCAGTGAGCACGAGAAATTGATTAATTTGACGTCCGAGGCAACAACACAATCCAATTGATCGACACAGTTATATTTCACATAGACTAACGAGAGAGAGAGAGAGAGAGAGAGAGAGAGAGAGAGAGAGAGAGAGAGAGAGAGAGAGAGAGAGAGTTGTGTGAGCAGGAGCTTTACTTGAGTACGACAAGGAGGCCTCTAATACAATGAGTAGCTTAGAGATTAGGGAAGGCAGTTGAACCTACTGCTTAGTTATTACTTCTAGTGAAAGATTCTTAACCCATTTTTAGTAGTACTTTCCATTAATGTTTAATGGAGATTTGCCAATATTTCTGTGTGATGATGAAGAAATGAGTAGATATATGGTAGGTCTCTTCTCATTCTTCCTAATCATGTATATTTCATGATTCGATGATGTGTATATATGATTGCCTTGAAGAATGATGAGAATGCTAATGTGAACCCATTGCAATAGAGGATTGGAGGATATGTTGTGTGATCTCTAATTGGCGGTGGTGACCCTGTGAAGTAAATAATGAAACAAAAAAATATGCTTTGTTCATGGATATTGGATGGCTAAATATGTAAATGTAGTGATGCGTGATGTTATAACCCGAACGGGTTCCCTCCCGGTCCGGGATTCCTCGCGAACGCAAGCCAAAGCCGCACGAACCGACCCTCCTCCCGCACCTTCTTTGCCCGAACTGCGATTAGCTGCACTTCAGCAGCCGTTTCGCCCCTCTCCTCTCTCTCCAATCACGCAATCCTCCCACCCTCGCAGCCCTCTCTCTCTATTTAAGGTAAAGCTAGGGCATTATGCATATCTTCCTTCTACGCTTCAGCAACCGCGCTCTTCTTCAACAACCGCCAAACTCTCATTTCTCTTCCTTCTTCATTTCTTCCTCACAATAGAAACTCTTGGCGAACTCTTCTGAAACTTCTCTTGCACAGTGAGTTTTCCCTCTTTCCGTACCTCTTTCTCCTCCTCTTGGATCGAGTTGAGCCTTCCTTCTCCTTTCCTTATTGTGTGATATCATTCAACAAGGGGTAAGTTAATGTTATTGTTATTTGAATTCTTAGATTTGATTGGAGACATCATATCTTAATTTATCTTATTTGCAAGACTTTGTAATTTTATTCATGATTGTAAGTTCTCTTTTTTATGTTGCGATTTAGCTCAAAAACTAGAAAATCCTTCGCCATTTCGATACCTTCGACGTCATTATTTCATCTTGTGGGTTTTTCTATCAAAGTTTAGATTGGATTGTGTAAGCTTTGTGTTTTATATTGGAGTCTTTTGGTGTTATATTAAATTAGGATTTATTATTTGCAGGACTTTCGAGCTTTATCCCCGAGGTGTGATCGGTTGAACAACTTTTTGTTTTGGAATTTGTGTTTCTCTCCTAAAGGTAAGTACTATTACTTATTTTTGTGTAAATGTACCGTTCTTAGTTAGGTATAATCCGTGCAAATGATAGTATGTTTCATTATAGCTATTTAGATTGTCAGTTCTATTTTAAAGTATTTAGCATAATCACATTTTGTAAATCTTTGTTGTGGTTCATAATGAATTAGCATGTGATAATTTATTGCTCATTAGTTTTCAATCATGCAAGTTAAATTTGTATGTTGGAAAAAGTTATATCTATGCAATTTAGCTTGGTTACATAAACTGACTCTCATTTCTAACAACCATACATGACATGTTGATTTATATAATGACTTTTGATTACTCATAAAAGCATTTGTCTGGTATGATTGTTTGTATGTCGGTAGAACCCTATTGATTTTTGGCTAGCTGGGGTCGACGGGCCCCCAAAGTGACGACTCTACAGAAAATTTTTGGATTTCCTTGGGTTGGTATTTACCTTCCTGGTGATGGGTATATAATAAATCAATAACAAATATATGTATGCAAGAAAATATAAATGGATATAAATTTGAAATTAGAAATGACTTGTAGGTCATTGTGATATATAAGGATACTTAGTGTGGTGCATTTGTAAATATTAAAGTGATTTGGCATCAACAAATAATTGGCATATATTCATGCATATTAGAATATGTTGTAAAAAACATCGCATATCTCATGGCAGTTTTTGATATAGTGATTATAGGTAAATACTCCTCTCTTTTGATTGTTCATACTGCATGCCCCATTTTCTTTGCAGTTTATACTTTAATAGATAGTAGTTACTTGCTGAGTTTGATTTATCAAACTCATCCGTTGTCTTTTTCAATAGGTCTTGCAGACGTGTTTGGTGGATTGCCACCTCAAGAGCAGGGTTACGAGCAGTAGATTATTTATTTATTTATTATTTGGTAGTAGTTATTATGTTTATGTCTATGTTTTTGTTCTGAGGGTTGGGTTGTTTCTTTCCTGCATTTCGTTCTATTTATATTCCCGTTGGCTTATATTACAACTTCTGTTGATGATTTGGCTCATTGATTCACTTCCTCTGCTTACTCTAATATATATATATATATATATCCTATCCTATTGTATTTCTTGTATGTTCTCTTTATGAATCTAAAATAGGTTTTATTATTCCTTCATTACGTCCCGTGTTGCCGGGGTGTATCGCCTTTCGGACCCGGGGTGTGACACGTGATTCATTATTTTAGAGTAGCTAGCTAAGTCCCTTGGAATACTGATGCTATGTAAAAGCAGGTTGTTAGTTGATTGAATTTGATGGTTTTGATAAAAATCCTTATTTGCTTGAAGCCCGCCTTGATCATTTTGCAACCTATTTTGATGACTCTATAATTAATGTGATTCAACGTTTTTCATGAATTTATCTCACTTTTTTTTACCTCAAGGGATGCATTAGATCTAGGGCTTTGATGTTATATAAATTCATGATTATTTGAAAATTATGTACAACCATGGTTGTCGGCTAACATTTATATATAGAATGTTGGTGTTCTCTCTTCCTTTATTGTCAATTGAATTTCTATTATGTTGATGCACTCCTACTTCCTTTTCCTTTGCTATGTTTATCAACCATCCTGTAGCTAACTTCCCAACTACAAATGACTGGCTAATTACATTGTGTTGGCCAAGTTTTTAGCTCAACAAGACTGCGGGCGAGTCAGCCGAGCGGCCAATAACTCCATTGTGGCTTCGTTTTGAACAGCTTTCTTACTATATTTCTAAGACTGCAACCACAATTTCTATTTGGGCATTATTTTTTTGTTGCTTTCAAAAACTTTTGTACTAAAAAGTCACTTTCTACAATAGTTTTAAAAAAATACTTTATCTACAATAACTTTACAAAATAATAAAAAAGTTATCTCAAATAAAGCTTGTGCCAGCTACTCCACTATGTTCGAGCTATGAAATGAATGGATTTTGGTTGGGTAAGCCATTTCAACCCTTGGTCTTCGCTAACTTGTCCTGGCTTGCCCAATTGGATTAATTTAAAGGGGAGGGCCAATCTCCCAAGAAATTCAAAGTCGAAAACTCCTAGTTCTAAATATAGATATAGAAATGAAAAAAAATTCTTATTTTATCAATGCAATACTTTTGGGCATATCACCCAAAATTACTCAATCATACTCCATGTTTAGATCGAAAATCTTCATTCACTAAACAAGCAGGCATCAACCGACCTATCAAGCAAAGAAATACATCTGCCTATAATGAACAAATATTTAAATATAGATTCTTTTTCGTAGTCCATTAAGAGGCGAAGGAGTTGGTCCTTTGACATTTTCACTATGGTTACTTGAACTCCCTATGCTTACATTGTTTGCGGAAATCTTGGTAAATCCTTTAGGGACACATCATAAAAAATGTTGACAAAAGGTATTTTGTCTATGGATAATATAGTTACGATTGGAGACTTGACAATCATTTCTTAGAAAAAGAACAGTTTCGCGTTTGATAGGCAAAACTAAAGTCTGTACTTGAATAAGACCCAAAGAGAAAAAAAAAGGGATTTGTGAAGCTTAGCCATCATAGATTAGTTCAACACAAATCAAAAACTAAAGAAGTATATCAATGTAGGATATACATGCAAACTAAATGATTTTTATATATAAAAAAGTAAATATCTAAATGTCAAGTTTATTTACCTTATCATACAATCCCAATTTAAATCCAAAGAGAAGAACCAGTGGCAATCCAATAATGTAAAAGGTCACCAAATTTGTCCAAGCTGCTATGTGCTGCAAACCACAGCCCCTAGAAACTCCTGCAATCACTCATATTGCAACTAATCAATGTTTAGAGGTAGTTGTAGTACTATTCTGAAAAAAAAAAAATCAAAAATTGATATGAGCATTATAGACTTTCTCCTTTTTTGAAAAGTTAGATTAAGCTTTTTTACTATCATATTCTAGCATATTTGATTGTAAAAAATTACTTCTCGCCATAATTTATTTGTTGGAAAGCAGAAAAAAGTTGTAGGCAAAAAAAAATTGTAACATTGTCTGGAAAATAAATCTTTGAAAAGGTTGCCTCAAAATGAACACTTAGTTTGTAAGAGGAACAGAAGCCATATATATTACCTGATAGAATACCCTGAGCAGAATCAAGCACTATAGAAGCAGCAAGAAATGGAGTCATGTAAGCGAATTTCCTTACAATTTCAGAATTACTGCTGAAACCGTAAGCCCAAATATTGTGACCAAAAGCAAGAAGCAAGACAAAAATCAAGGCCAGTAAAACAGCTAGCTTCAGGGTCACCGATACAGCCTTCTTAGCCTGCTCTATATTTCCAGCACCCATCTCATTCGAAACTCTTGTGCTATTATCAAATTAGCAAGCATCAGCAAACGTAAAAGGAAAAAAAAAAAAAAAAACGAAGATGTGGATTGAAGACATAAATCATTGTTGTACCTAACAGCTGCACTGAGTCCATATGTGATCATGAATGCAATTACTTCAGTGTTCACACTGGGGTTATCGAAATGTTTAGTTTCCAACGGTTATATTAATATCATCTATGGAACAAACAAATCTAGTAAGTGCCTAAAAGTAAAAGTGAGGAAAAAAAATTACCACATGGCTATCAAAGAGGTGCTGCTTTCAGAATCTGGCAGAAGTGCTGCTAACAAGACTAGAATCTCAAATGCCCAATATTCCAAGCTGAAACATGAGTCAATTTTTTTTCAGAAGGTCATGTTTTGTTTGAACAAGGGAAACTAATTAAGACATATCTTAACATATGTATATGAAATGAAACAATACAATCAAAACATTAGGATACATTATACCATACATGAAAAGAGCTTTATTTGCCATACAGCAATATCAAAACATCAAGCGGATCACTGGTTTAACTAGAATACCAGGTAGAAATTGCAGTATTGTAGAAACACGCATCTTACAAATCTAAGTTCCCAACAAAGCTACTATTTTTGTTCCATCGTTAATAGACGAGCCTTGAAAAAATTTACAAGTTCCTCCAGTTACCAGTCAACCATACCATCCTACAGAGACGAGGATCATAAATGCGGCAACAATTACGAATTACTTATTATATTGCGCTGCAATATGATTTCAGCCCTACTGTGAAGAGTGAAGAATGCATGCTTGATTTATAAGATTGTAGCTGATCGTAATAACCAGAAAGTCTAATTGGTGAAGCACTTTTAAGTATTTAAAATGAAGTATATGTATTTCAAATGAATATTTCTGCAATCCTTCTTAAGCTTATAAAGCGTAGCTTTGTTTTATTTTGGCTTATGTTTTTCAGATTTTGATGTTAAAACTTTCAAAGTTGTTTAATCATCTATAGTTTCTTTTTTGCTTTCTCAAAAATAACTTTTCTAAAGCTGATTCTGACAAAAAAAAAGTTCAATTTTTTTATCCAAACACTGTTCTTTTACTGGATGCTTTTCCTTCCAGAAAAAAAAAATGCTACCACAAACAAAGCCATAATACAATTTTTTATGTTGTTGATATGTTATCCAATTAATAATACATGAAAAGGCATATATTTGTTATCTTATCTCTATATTTACTTAGTGCAAAGGCCTGTCTGAACACGGCATCCTATTTTGTGGCGGCTTTAACTGTTCCTCGCCAATGTTTTTAGAATGTGAATGAAAAGGCTTGCATACTGCAGAAGCATTTGATATTGTATAGCAGTTTGGTGTCACTTAAAAGTTTCCATTTCTTGTATTTTTCTATCATGCCCTTTTCAATCATGTGCCTGTTAAAAGTTTTTTTTACTTTGCTCAACCAAATCTTGTTAATCATCATGCAGTTTAGCAGGCTTCATTGGAAAAAGCCCATTTGGATGACAACTTTTTCACTGCTTTTTAAAACTGTCTTAGGCTTTGTTTGGGACGACTTTTTTAATGCTTCTTGAAGCTTCTTTTTAATATAAAAATTTTTATTTTTATATTCAAAAGCTGCTTCAAGAAGCAGTAAAAAAGCCGTCCCAAACGAAGCCTTAGGCTTCGTTTGGGATGGCTTTTTTGTTACTCTTAAAGCAGCTTTTTAGTACGAAAATTAAAATTTTTATACTAAAAAACTGCTTTAATAAGTAATAAGAAAGTCATCCCAAACGAAGCCTTAGAAAAGCTACTTTTGAGAAAGCATACTAAAATTTGTGGTTGGGAAAGTAATTTTTGATGGCAAACGAAGTAAAGCGTTAGCAAACCCAAACGAAGCTAGATAGCTAATAAGCCTAACAAGTTCATTCAAGTCTGGGTTATTCTTGATGATGGATTTCTACACTATAGAAAATTTTCCCTACAGAACTACTCTATAATCTAACTGTTGGAGTTGCGTTAAATTTGGCTTGACCCTTATTTGTTCATGTCCTAGACCGTCGTACGCTTCGCAGATGTATCGGGGGTCCAAGGGGGCAACGCCCCCAAATTTTGGTTGTTAGAGTATTTTTGGAATTCCGCTTGTTTTTCAGAACCCAAATTTTGCCCTATAAATATGTTGTAAAGGGTTTAGGGTTTGAAAGTGATTTTGTACTCCACCTATTCTCCATAGTGAAGCCGTTCTCTCTCCTCCCCCATGGTTCTTCCCAAATTTGAGTTTTCCACGTAAATCTCTTGTATTCATTTGTGTTTTGCAGATCATGATTTATTATTTCTCTTTGTGTTTGATTCATCTTTCCCTAACACCAACTAATATAACCAGTCCATCCATGATGCAGAAAAATAAATTCCAAGCAATGGAAGCTCTACATAGCGCGAAGAAATTGAAATGCGTATCAATAAATTGTAACACTAGTACTACAGCTAAATTAAATGTGAAGACAATAACATGTAGTCATGGCAAATTTTATATATCAGGCAGTGAAAGTGGTTGAATCAGTTGAACACAAAGCTAACTCCCAGAAAAGTAACAGATTTGAACTAATTACCAAACCATCATTGCAGAAGGTATGGCCAACTTCATGCTAGGAAGAATATAATGAAATGATTCCTTTGAAAGCCCCTGCCAAGTCTCCTTGAACTTCACAGAGAATTTAATGTAAAGTACCAACATTAGAAATGATATCCACAGTGAAATTGAAGCAGATAAAGATGCTCCCTTGAATCCTAAGCCAATGACATGGACTAGTAAGTGCGTAAGTCCAACATGAACAGCTAATGGTACTGCTGAACAAATAACTAATGGAACCACAACTGATTGAGTTTGGAGGAACCGCAGAGTGCATTGGATGAATCCATAGGCAAATATCCCTGGAATGAAATATCTGACATAGATAGCAGCCATTTTTGCTACATTAGGTTCTTGATGAAGCCATATCAACACCTCTTCCGAAAAATACCACAAAACTGATATTATGATTGAAAAGAATGAGATTGTAACGATGGATGATTGCAGATATACTCCAAGCATTCGGTAAAGTTTTGCCCCGAATCCTTGACCGCAGAATGTTTCGAGTGCTCCACTTAAGCCAGTCTGAGAGCATAAATAGATGAATGATTAAGAGGACAATAGAAGATAAGTTCACACAACTAAGCTTCAAATGCAGAGAGGCATGAAAGATATGTTCATGTAGTCTAATTTATGCAATGAAAAGGTGTTTGTTTCAGAACAAGCTAAAAAGAATCTGACTGTAGCAAAATGCTTCATAATCATGATGTGAGAGTAGATTGTAAAGAAGTGACATACAAGCTCGCAGTTTTATTAACACTGCAAATTTAATCAGAGGTTCCCACAGTGTATCAGCAATCAAGAAACCAATGACATTAACCAATAAACAGCCGAACAAATGTTGAAGCTTAGAGAAATTGGCTAGATCAAACTATAGATGTTCATCAAAAGAACTCCATGGTAACCTTGATTTTGACTCCTTAAGCAGCTATATCATTGGATTGCTCAATATTATTAACTGTCCTGCCTTTCCTTGATCTTTAACTTCTATTTGAATTTCAGACCTTCTCCCTAAAAGTGTACTTTTTTCAGAATACTTTTAGAGAGAAGGTCTGAAACTCAAATAGAACTTAAAAGAAATGAAAGGGGAATGAATGAAGAATGAGGATTCATTAAATTGATCCAAAGTAGTTGAGATAAGGATGAGGATGATGATGACCTCTGTATAAGATTGCTACATAGTTGTAGGATGTGCAAATATTTCATTCCTCAAATTTTCCTTAGCAAGCCAAAAGTTGATTTCAGATAATTAGCTACCACAAATATTTAAACACTGCCAATCTATACTTCTAAGGAATAAGCAACAAAAGTCCTACAACAAGACTGATGCGGATGATGCATACCAGGAGAGCAATTCCTGTGACAGAGGACCAAGAGTTGCCCAAGGTGGCACCAGCGAGCTCGGTGTCACCTAGGTGACCAGCGAACATGACAGAAACTAGAGTGATGGCATAGTATGCCATGTTAGTTAGTATCATGGGGATGGAGAACAGCAGCTGATACTTGACCTCATCCACATCCACCAATTTCCAAAACCATCCCTCCTTCCTCCTCTGCTCATTACTTTCTCCCGCAGAAGACTCCAAGAGAGGAGCTGAATCCATGTAGAATGAGATGTGAATTTGGAAGAACTAAAGTGCTTCCATGAACTACCTGCTTAAATGGCAATGATAATAAGACTAAGGGATTAGGTGGAAGTTGAAAAAAAAAAAAAACAATAAATGGAGTGGAAAACTTTTAATCAGATACTATAAATATTTGTAAAAACTACAAGTTGCCGCATAGAAAATCTAAGATTTTTTTCGGTAAGAAATATTTTGATATGCACATACGTCATGTGCTCCTCATATAATTTTCTGTATGAGGAACTCGTGATACATTTATGTATTTCCTACTAACAGGAAACTCTGGATTGCATGGAATTTTCAGTCAAACCTCCACACCTTATTTTTCCTTCCTTTCCTACAGCTTGCGCTCGTTCTTCAACCCTCCATGAATGACTTTCAGACCAATTCAACTCCGAAGACAGCTAATTTTTCCATAAAGATATTTGTATCACTCATTTCCGGTGCGAAAATAAAATCATTATTTTTGAAAAAGTTCTGAGAAATTTGGGCTTTTCTAGCTGTCTATGCATTTGCTGTTCGTCATTCCCTCTTTTACCCTACAGCACATCACTGACATCGCCTATGGCGCCATTGCCAATACAATGTTGAATGAGTTTGGATTTCTGGATCTCTTTCAGATCTAAGCGATCAAAAGAATTCACCGCACGCATCTCACGTTTTCCACGTTCAAATGCCGCGAATCATCACCGGCAAACTGCATGTGCAGAATCTTAACCATGATTACCCCATTCTAAAGGTAGAAATTCTGGAAAAAAAAATAATATATTGATAAAAAAATGAAGATGATTTTTTAAAATCATTAAATTTTTAAAAAATATATTATATTAAATAATTTAAATTATATTAATTTAATTATAAATTTAATAATTTTGAAGCTCATATTTTGCATCAAATTAATATATCATCAAAAAAATAGATTGGTGGTGCACGACTTTTGATGCATTTAAAATATAAAAATATTATCTTAATTACTTCTTTTTTTTTTTTTTTACTTATAAAGTTTTATATTATGTTTCTCCTAAAACATTACCCAAACAATATATCACCTTAGTACACGGTGGGTCCCATTTCCCTTATTAAAGTCCAACAACTTAATTTCACCGCACTAAGCTATCCCTAACCTCACATCACCATTATATGAAAACTTTGATTTTTTGGTACCTTTTATGATATATATATTATTATGTATCTTTCCATAGGCACGTGAAAGACATAAATATTGGCATGCTCATTAATATATTTACAATAATGGCAATGCATTAGTCGTGATCAATAGTATATATATATATCTATATATATATATATATATATATATATATATATATATATATAATCAAAGCATGTTTGTGATTTTTATCAATAAATAAAAATATTAACAATTTATTTTTGGTTTACTTATCTCAAAAGATTTGGGAGATCTATCTCATCAAGTTTAAATTAATTCCATCTCCTCCATCACTTGCACAAACATATTTAACTATATAATTAATTAATTAATTAGTGTATATATATATTAACATATCCCTCATATTTTTGAATGTTAGAAGGCCATGATTATGTGAATATTCAATTTCTTATAAATTTTAATTGTAAAATGAAGCTCTATATTTGTCATAAAATTAAATTTTTATAACTCTAAGTCAAGGGCTTTTAAACCTTTTGATTTTGAGACCCCTCTCAAGAAAATCCTAATTTTGGTTGAGAGATCAGTTACCACTTCTTGTAAAATTTTTTTGGGTTTCTCTCATTGAAATCATGATGAAATTAAGTAATTTGTTTGTTGTGGGATTCTCCTTCAATGTTTCATAGATGGTTTACATTATTTTTTTATGTTTTCAAATCACTTTGTGTGTAAGACATCAAAATTTGTTAGAGGTTATGATTTTGATTATTATTATTTATTTCTGTTTGAAGTGTTCTGATTGAGGACACGTGGAAGTTTATCCTGGTATAGAAAGAGACGTTGTCCCAAAGAGATAAATGATGTAAAGGCTTCTTTGTCAAGAAGATGTAAAGTTCTTTCAATGCATGATGTGTAGAAATCTTGGGTATGGATGACACTTAGTCATGGACGTGGGTTATGGCAGAATCACTCAAAAATTGTTAAATGCTAATATATGATTTGAATTCATTGCATTATTCACTTATTTGTTGGTTTGATTATTATTTGCTCTTAACGTCATGTGATATAGTGATGATATCTACGATTTAAAATTTTAGGGATGAATTAGCTTGAAAAAGTTTAAATTAGCCTAATTATATAGTTGGTTCAGTACAATACTCTTAAAGTAGCCACAAATCCCATGAAAAATCCATTAATAAGAAATGATTTATAGAAAAAAAAATTATATTACTAGATAGAAGCAACGTGTATAAAAACAACAAGAGAAACTACACAATCCAAATACTAACGCAATGAACATATTTCATTTCATCAAATTATATATACACTAATCCAATTAACTTACAATTATCTATAGATTAAAAAAAAAGATTACAAAATGATACCTCAGTTACTTAAACTTAAAAGCTCCTGTTTCTACGCTCTAATACTCTATTAGGCCCTTTCCTCTTTTTGAAATATTAAAATAATAGGGTGAGTACAACTAACTCAGTAGACTCCCCACCTAGCCCCTAATAAATGACAATATATGAAATAAAGGTAAAATCTGCAACACAATAAAAGATAGTAAAGCATAAATGAAGTACTAGAGAATAGTAAAACACAACTTTTTTAGGATTGCAGTGCAACTTGAAGTTATCACTTACTTGTAAAGCCAATTTTATAAATATTTTCAGATACTTTACATAATATGTATCATCAGAGATTCAATTGCACTTAACTTTTATATTTCATCAAAGCTCATACAAAAATTTAGCAATTATAACATTCGTTTCAGAATATCAATTGTACTTTATCCATGTATGCATATGCAATGGAATAAATATAATGCATATATTTTGATACTTGCTTATAGCTTAACTTCTACTTATGCCTCCCTTTAACCTCTCACACATGCTTATATGAGATGGGGTCAAAATCAGAATAAAATATTATTACATAACCTCCCACATCTACTTTCAATAAGTGGGGCCATTGTAATAACTTGAAAATTTTGAAAATAATTTTTAATAAAATTTGAAATTTTATTTGAAGTGGAGCGCTGCAGTGTTAAGATTGTGAGCACTGAGACGCTGGGCTTGTGAAGCACAGCAGTGCCAAAAGTTTTTGTCGTGATATTGAAGACTTTGTTCTAAATTCGAATTTAACATGTAGTACTGCGACGCTGGGTGGTGGCACGGCAGCACTACCCACTAATTTATATTTACATATATATTTTTTCACGTACTCACTAGCCTCCCTCATTCATCCCTTCACCTGCTTGCCGTGGAAGGGAGAGAGAAAGAAGGAGAGAGGAAGACAAAGCTGGGATTTTGGTTACTAATCTGCTTTGTTGCTTTTACAAAAATTGCTCAAATTATGGTGGATGACTTATTCCCTACTTCTATTTTTTATAATTTTTATTTCGACCTTTCAAATTTTCCTAAACTAAATTTATTATATTTTCTTTGGATTTAATGAACTTCTACTATATAATTTTTTTGTATATTATAGTACTGATTATTATAAATATTTTGACTAAAATATTTATGAATTTTATGTGGTAGAATGAAAGATTTTATATTATATATAATTTTCACTCAATAGAACTTTGATATTTTTATTTAAGTATACTTTTAATACAAGCATTGTGAATGAATACTAACATGTGATTAGATAATAGCTGATCGCTATTACTATTATGATATTGTAAAAATAATATGTGTGTAGGAGAATAAGTAAAGGTTGGTTAATTAATTACTGACGCTGGGTGGAGATTGACTAACCTGTATAGGATAGTAGGCTGATAGGCTTTTGTTTAAATATTATGGTTTAGTATTATCCTCTATTGATTCACGTGATTCATGTATTGAGAGTTATAAGAAGTTATTATTATACCGACGGGAAAATAATGAAGACTTTATTTACTGAGCAATGGTTACTGATATTGATAATGATTATTGATTATTGAAAAAATACCGCTTAAGCCAGAACTCTTTACTTATTATGTGGTTACTGGAATGCATGTCACTGTACTGATTCACTATTACTAAACGGCTTTATTAATATTATATTATCTTACTATTACTATATTATTTTATTATCACTGCCATTGATGTCACTAATACTGATGTTGTTATTAATACTACTATTAATTTATTGTCACTATTATCATTATTGATTCACTATTAACTATTTCACTATTAATGAACATGTGATTCTTATTATCGAATATGTGATATACTGAGCACATAATTAAGATGTTAATCTAATACTGATATAGAATGGTTGGATATGATGTATACTCTTATACAATTTTATTGTATTGATATGCTTTCATCAATTTTCATTGAGGCTTTGGTTCTATCAATTTATATGTTTCTTTAATGATTAAATAGTGTTGTTATGATTATGATATGATAGATCACTATTGTGACACCTTCAGGTTCAGCATTTGGTTCAAGCAGCTCTGACTCTATTGGAAAAAAGTAAAGATTTGAATTTTTGAATTTTTTAATCATTTGCGTATATTTGAAAGTGTTTTAGTGCATGAAAATGATTGTGTGTGCTCTAGAATTATTCTCAAGTATTTGGTGTGAATTTCAGCAAAATATGGCAATGACACTTTTAGAGCACCTCAGTGCTTGGTGTTCGAGCGCCATGGTACTGCACTCAGCCAAAACGCCAAATTGTGACATTGCAGTGCCATGCTCTCGAGTTTTTGAGCGCCATAGTGATACGATTGAGCATCGCAGCGTTAGACCATTATGAACTCTTTAAATATATTTTAAATCCATTAATTTGTTCATTTCACCCGAGCAACCAATCGAGTAGGAGAGAGAAATAGAAAGAGATTTGGAGAGGGAAAATCGCATTTTGAACCTCTTCGGGTCATTTACATTTGTCAGCCCAGTTAAGTTATCCATATTGAGATAAATCACATTATGTATATATCACTTTCTTTTTCATTTTGTTGTAGCTCTTCGAGAAGTAGTGAGTTAGGTCCTCTTGGGTATCCTTTGACCTTTAGGTCTTTTGTTTTCTTTTTCTATTTTTTTCACTACAGGAAAACTGTCTGTTACCGTCGGAATTTCCGGCGGATAGTATCCGCCGGAAACTAGCGACGCAATTACCGGCAGATTGATCACCGGTAATTGTGCGATGGAATTTCCGGCGGATTATCCGTCGCTTATATACCGGCGGATAATACGCCGCAATTACGCTGGAAAAGTTTCGTTTTCCGACGCAATAACCGACGGAAATTACCGGCGGTCTTACCGGCGTATTTTCCGCCGGCTTACTTAAACTCGACAAACTATAACCGGCGGATGTTCCGCCAGAAATTACCGACGATCTTACCGACGTATTTTCCGCCGACTTACTTAAACTCGACGAACTATAACCGGCGGATGTTCCGCCGGTAATCTTTCCGTGGAGTATCCGCCGAAAAATCCGCCGGTAAAGGCCCTATTTCGAGCCATCCCGCGCCTGGTTCCTCATTCTCGTCTCGTTCAGCTTTTCTGTGTTCGATTTGCTCCGACGACGCATTCCGCTCCGACGACGAATTCCTTTCCTTCGACGCCGGCGGACTCTCCTTCTCCGGCGACGCTCCGACGACACTCTGACGACGTTCCTTCACCGCTAGTTTCGCTCCTTCGCCACTAGGTTTCGCTCCTTCGACGACGTTCCTTGGTGTGGAGGTAACACTCTCTTTTCTTTAGTCATGGCTGTTCTTACTAGATTGTACCCTTGTGTGATATTATTAGTAGAATTCAAATTTGATTTTTGAAGTGGAGGAATGCGTTGGGCTTGTTGTGTGATAGAAAAGTCCCCCTCAAGCTTAGGGGCTGTTTGGTAGAACCTAGGATTTCATTTAAGTAGGATTTTATAAATTCTCTAAATCCGGATTTACCAAATCCTAAGGGGGTTAAATCCTGAAAAACTGTTTGGGGAGTTTATTTAAGTGGGTCTAGGGCAACGAGAGGGATTTGGCCAACCAAGCCAATATATGCAGTATGGTGTAGAATATTGGCCATTAGAAAATTCGGATTTACAACGTAGCTTTCGTAGGAATGTCTAAGAGCATGGAGGTGGATGCTTCTCAACAACCAATATGAAAGGGTTGCACTACTCACTCAGAGTTATTCATTGCTGTTAAGATGTTAAGCATCAAGGCAAAATATAATGTCCCCCGTGAATGTTTTAATCAATTCATTGGGCTGCTCAAAGAAACCAATCCGGCAGATAATATAATTCCTACGGATTTATATCGGACTAAGAAGCTAGTTTCCAAGCTTGGTTTGACATACACAAAGATAGATTGCTGTGTCAATGGATGCATGTAATTCTATAAAGATGATCAATCAGAAATTGCATGCCGTTATTGCAACGCACCAAGATTTAAATCAAAATCTATCTTTGTAAGTATATAAGTTCAATTTTTGTATTGTTATCTAAAATTTGCTGAATTCTTTATTCACTTTCATAGGAGGAGTATACACGGATTTGAGAGAGCCAGATTGCAGCAGGTGAAGGTTCATCTGGCGGATCAACTGAATATTCTGACTACCACACTTGGTCGCAAACGGTAGGAGGAATACAACACGGCAGAGTGTACGGGTTAGGCTCGCAGGCTTATGCATATGAAGGACAGACATCTAGTGGCTACAGTTTTTCATCTAGTACCCAGGAGTCTTTATATACCCAGCAGATAACTGCCCTTACAGCTGAGCTAGAACATGTACGAAAAGCCCAAGCTGATTGGCAGATGCAAATGCAGCAGCAGATGGAGATACAGCAGCAGATACAAATCCAACAAACTCAAATGTTAGAAGAAATGCAAAGGATGAGGGAGCAGATGAGCAGTGGGAAGAGTACAGCAGCTGAGGAGGAAACAGATTCAGACTAGATATTTTTTATTTATTTTACGGATGTGGACATTTATATTTGTGTTTTGGACATATTTTGTAATATAATTGTGGATATTTGAATCTGTTGAGTATGTGTTTTGAACATTGTGACATTGTTTATATAGTGTATTGTCTATTGTGTTGTGGACATCATTGTGTATATCTGTTTTGTATATGTTTTATTTGCAGGTTGTGAAAATCCAATTTTAGAGGGAAGAAAGTTTTTTTTTGTCAATGCTACAGGTTTCCGGCAGATTATCCGTCGGAAATGGTGCCGGTAATACGATATATCAAACTTTCCGGCGAATTATGCACCGGACATTTCCGGCGGTTAGTCCGCCGGAAAGTCCGACGGTAATAGTAACGTCGGTTTGTTGCGGCGTATAATCCGCCGGTATTACCGACGGATATTTTTTGTCGGCAATACTGGCGGATCATACGCCGGAAACTAATAACATAATAACGTCGTTTTTTGTATTTTTTCGTCGGAAATATGCCGAAAAATCCGCCGGAAATATTACCGACGGATTTAATCCGTCGGTATTTTATTTCCGACGCGCGAATTACCGTCGGACAGATTTTCCGTCAGAAATCCGCCGGAAACCGTATATTTCCGGCGGATTTTCATTGTTACCGATGAATTTCGTCCGGCGGTAACAATGAGTTTTCCTGTAGTGTTTGGTGCATTAGCGAGTTGTGGATTCCTTCTGGGTTTATACTTTGTTTGTTTAACATGTAAGCTCACTATGGGTTCTAGTAAACAAATAAAATCTATCTTCATTTTAGTTTTAAAATGTTTTATATAACTGAAAACCAAATGAATATACACATCTCTTCAATTTAAAATCAAAACAAAGGAGGGAAACAAGGAGAGGGGGCCCACCTAGAATCACCATCTTTCTCTTATATATACTAGCATGATCATCCAATAATTCACATAACATGACTAAAACTTAAATCTAAAACTCTAAAAAAGCAAATTACATTAATGTGAAGTTTAGATAACATTTACAACACTAAATACATGCAAATACAAAAAAAAAAAACATTAGACTAAAAACATAATTATTACTTCGTTTGTTCTTGCTTTTTATAGCTTGAGATTCTTATGCTCTTGCTCTTTCCCTAGTGATAAAACCACTTTCATGTGCTACATCATATATATGTATAGCTATGGCAAAAGAAGAAATACTAGGAAGAGTAGGAGAGATACATTAAAAGAGAGTAAGAAGATTAGGGCTTCTTATTGATATTGAGGGACAAAGGAAGAGAAGGGATATTGGGTAGCTTTGGGTCTAAGAAGAATAAGGCGAATGCGAGGAATATTTCTCGTTATTAACTATGATACAGAGAATGATGCAAGGAGGGTTCAATTAGTTGGAGGTTTGGCAGCTACGAGGGAGATAATATTGGGCGTGTAATGCCTAACCTTTTTCATCAACTTAAACAAATAACTAAGATGGCATGAGGTGGGATAAATCGCACGATTTACATAATAATTGATATATATAGCATCATTATGGAAGAATAGAGTGAAGTTTGGGTTTGAGGCTTTCACGTAAAGAGACCATGTGGTTAGACCAATCTAGTTTTAATCGAGTTGGTTTCATTATTACATATTTGAATCTAATTTAAAATGCCACGAGTAGGGAAAGGCATCGACAGGGATTGATGATGTGTGAATAATAAAATGGTTCATGATGGATCTTGTTGGGGATGACATTGGCTGCGGGTAACTAGTGATGGGCATGGCTTTGTTTGCATCTACTTTTGCCCCTATTTTGTGTGAGTTCATTTGTGTTGTAGATCTGATCAGGATGGTGAACATGTAATATCCCATATGTTGACTTTGCTAAATTTTTCTGGAGTCATTATAACTCCAAATCATAATCTATCTTGGCCATAGTATTTTGATTGTAATATTTTACTTACATGAATTTTTTCGTAATTTTTGGGCACCAGCAAAAATCCTTAAGGAATTTGTACCTATCGATACAAGTGAGAATTTCGGGATCGTCAGGTGTCTGTTTTGCAAACCGTTTTCACCAATATTTTTTAAATAATATAATTTATTTTATGAATATTTTTCTGTAATTTTTCTAGTCCTAAAATGATTTATTTGAATTTTATATTAAAAAATTAATTAAATAATATAATATAATATTGAATTATTATTTTAATAAAAATATCTAAAATCATTATGAGATATTATGAAATCCATTTCATTTCCCTTAAAGCATTTCGGCCAAACAGAGAGGGTTTTAAGGAATGAGAGCGAAAAAGTAAGAGAGAGAAAAAGGAAATTGAGATTTGGAGGCCGCGGTGCGATTTTTATCCGTCAAGCCAGTTGGAATAATTGCTCGTCTCATTGTAAGGAATCCATACCCTATTTCTGATTTCAAAGATTTTATGTTCTTGATATTTTTCTGTTCAAATTTATGTTATCGTTACCGAAAAACGTGCATAACTTTGTATTGGCAAAACTTTCACCGCGTAACTTTTTGTATGTTATAGAGATAGTGATTATGAGCATTTTGAGTATTTATTTGATTTTTCATCGGGTAGTTTTGAAAATACAATGATTTTTGTCTACCCCTAAATTTATTTTGTCCTCCAATAATAGTTGTGTAGTACAATAAAAGTTTTAAAACATCATTTTACACAATCCCTGATATTTTGATAATTTTCCGAAAATAAGCAGTTTTGCCTAATAAGATTCTTTGTTGTCTACCGTTATGACATTTTGGGCATTTTCTAAATTCAGCTCAATTATATTTTATTGGTTGTAATGCATTGAAAATGAATGTAGATATATGATGGAAATTACTATTATAGTACTGTGATACTACTATGTGTGTGAAAGACAAGTAAAGACTGGTTGACCCATTGGTTGGAGACTGATTGACCTGTACAGGATGGTGGGCCGACGGTCTTTCCTTTAAATACTGTGGTTTGGTGTTATCCTCTACTGATTCACATGATACTGATTGGGAGTTATAAGGAGATGATTACTGTGCCGACGGGCAAAGAGTGACGACTCTATTTACTGAGCCAACAGTTTACTGATACAATACTGAAAAATACCGTGATAGCCAGGACTTCCTACTTGTTTAGTGTGACTATTGAAATACATGTTTTGAAGCATTTTTCTTATTATTGTATAGATTTATAAGTAAGATATGGATTTATTGTTATTGCATTATTTTATTGCTCCTATCACTTGATTGTTACCGTTACTGATATAGATACTGATATTATTTGATATTATTGATTCACTATACTGATATTGAGTATGTGATATATTGAGCATGTGATATACATGATTTATTGAGCATGTGATTGAGATATTAAGCTTTAAATTGAGATACTAATTTAAATGCTGCTATATAATAACTGGATAGCATGTGAACACTTCTATATGATTTTGCTACATTGATTTGATTTCAACTGTCTTTACTGGTATTTTGATTCAATGTTTTATCTGATTTCTTTACTGATTGGTATTACGGATACAACGATTTCTTTGTAGATTTGACACTTGTACTGATTTATCTGCTTTACCGGCTTTCGTACCTTAGTGTTTTACTATTTACAGATTGTACTACTGTTGCATGTGAATTTTACTGTTTCTATACTAATTCAATGATCATATGAATGTAACTTCTATGATTTGACTGTTGACATGCATATTACTCCTTTTCTGTGCTTTAATTTCAGTTATAGGTTTTGGTGACCTGCTGGGTTTTTTAAGCTCATTATATGTGGTTAATTGATTCTAGGTCAGGGCATGGGAGCAAGAGTGTGAGGCTGGTCAGAATTTTCAGGTTTTGTTTCTTTTTATTTTAGTTATTTTTTGTACTCAGGACATGATAGATAGTTATGATTTGATTGTGTAGATCCTGAGTAATGTATATAAGTTTTGAGAATGAATATAAATGTGTACATTAATGTTTTGACTTATAGAATTACTTCCGCTGTTTATTTCTGATAGATGATATTAGATAGCTCTGGTTATTATTTGTTTATTAAAAGATTAAAGTATTAAAAGAATAATTCTTCCAATTTAAATCCTAGGGCATCACAGAATATATGGGGTACCTTGGATGGTGGAGTGGTGATGTTGATTATGCTCTGGTTGGTGTGCCTTTTTCATTTGAAGGCACTTTTGATTGTTCTTTTGTAGGGTACTCTAACCTGGAACTTATTGATAAATACAGACTCTTGATAGATCTTTCTGCTAATTTTTTGGGCTTGGCGTTCTCTAAACATTTTGTATTATTTTGGTATCTTAGCTGGGGTCCTTACTCATTAGCAGTTTCTTTTTCGTTTTGTTGTAGCTCTTCGAGAGGTGGTGAGTTAGGTCCACTTGGGAATCCTCTGACCTTTAAGTCTTTTGTTTTCCTTTTTTTGTGCATTAGTGAGCTGTGGATTCCTTTTAAGTTTGTACTTCTTTTTTATTTAACATGTAAGCTCGTTGTGCTCCCCACCACCACAAAAAAAAAGGTTGAGCTAGATCACCCAATCACCTTGAGTATGGTCGACCATCTTGCCACTTTCGATTTTTCTCCAAATCATGTAAACAAATAAAACATATCTTCATTTTAGTTTTAGAATGTATTATATAACTGAAAACCAAGTGAATATACACATCTCTTTAATTTAAAATCAAAATAAATGTGGGAAACAAGGAGAGGGGGTGGGCCCACTAGTAACCACTTAACAATCACCATCTTTCTCTCATGTCTACTAGCATGGTCATCCAATGCTTCACATAAGATGACTAAGACTTCAATCTAAAACTCTAAAAAAGCAAATTACATTAATATGAAGTTCACATAACATTTACAATACTAAATACATGCAAATACACAAAAATATTAGACTAAATACATAACTATTACTTCTTTTGTTCTTGCTCTTTATAGATTGAGATTCTTATACTCTTGCTCTTGCCCTGGTGATAGAATGACATGCATGTGCTATATGGATGCTATGGAAAAAGAAGAAATACTAGGAAGAATAGTGAAATACATTAAAAGAGAATAAGAAGATTAGGGCTTCTTATTGATATTGAGGGATGAAAGAAGAGAAGGGATATTGGGTAGCTTTGGGCCTAAGAAGAATAAGGAGAATGTGAGGAATATTTCTTGTTATTAACTATGATACAAAGAATGATGCAAGGAGGGTTCAATTAGTTGAGGTTTGGCAGCTGCGAGGGAGAGAAAATTGGGCGTGTATGCCTAACCTTTTTCATCAACTTAAATGGATACCTAAGATGACATGAGGTGGGAGAAATTGCACGATTTACATAATGATTGACATATGTAGCATCATTATGGAAGAACAAAGCGAAGTTTGGATTTGAGGCTTTCACGTAAAGAGGCCATGTGGTTAGGCTAGTATAGTTTTTATCAGGTTGGTTTGATTTTACATATTTGAATCTAATTTAAATTGCCACGAGTAGGGAAAGGCATCGACATGGATTGATGACATGTGAAGGATAAAATGGTTCATGATGGATCTCGTTTGGAATGACATTGGCAACATGTAAAGTGACAGCTCATTAGAGAAGACATTAGTGAGACTAGTCATGTGTGAAGGAGAAAAAAAGTTGGTGACAAGCCTTGATGGGCTAACGAGACCAACTGAATGTGAAAGAGAAGAGAAGTTTATCACGGAGCTTATTAAAAAAAAAAGTTTCAAACTTTATATATGTTCGAACAAAGATTTAAATCTATTTGATTTTGAGCTGATTCTAATTTACTCCCTAATCCAATGAGTAGTCATGGAATATATGAGATTATCCCTCATTAATAATAGTTTTATTCAAAATAAGTTTTTTAATATAAACTTTTTCTAAATAGAAATTAAAAAATACATTTATATAAATAAACGCATTATTACTCACAAAGAAAAATTTTTTCCCTAAAAAAAACCTGAGAAGCAGGGATCAGAGAGAACCCATGATAGAAAGCGAAGAACAATACAAGTGGCGGGACGGGAGACCGCCTTTTCTTCGCTTCCTCTCGCTCGCTCTCTTTCTCATCCCCCAACCTGCATGCTCTGTTCGTCTCCCTTCCTCGATCTACAAACCCTCAGCACTCTCTCTCTCATTCTCGCTCTCTCTTCTTCTTTTCTCAAGTGTTCACGACGCGAAGAAGCGCACTCACGAGCAATCTGAAATGCCGGCTCAGAAGCAGGCCGCCCTCTCTGCTTCCTCCCCCTCCGCCGGCTCCGACAACTCTTCCCCCTTTGAATCCGCCGCCGCCGCCGACCCGCCCGACGAGAATCACAACGCTGCCACCGGCGAAGATGTCAATACCCCATCCCATTCGACGCCTCCCCAAGACCAAGACGGTGCTACCCCCGTTCCCTTCTCCCTATTCTCTATTGCTTAACATGCTTTTCTTTGCTCTCGATCTCATCCCTCGATGCTGTGTTGCGTGAGCGAAGGGACAGATTCGGACGGCGAAGGTGGCAGCAGTAGCACTTCCTCGCAGAGCTCCGATGATCAGGAAGAGTATGTCTCTTCTATCCAGTCCCCCTTCTTCCTCCTCGTTCTGCTCTTCAAATCCTTGTCGAATGTTTCATGGGTCGGATTTGTGTATATATTAGCACGGCATAGGTTTCGTTAGCGGTCTTTGGTGAGACTGAGATTAGTTTATTTGGACGTGAATGTTAATTTTCTCGTGGTTTCCTGTTTATGTTTTGAGTTCGTTTGGAGTAATCGGAGATTTGGGTAGTAGAGGCTGTCATGAACAATGGCAGAGGGAGATTCGTGTTTCGAGTGAATGAGAGTGAAGGGACCTATTCTTATGAAACTGGAATGAGGCTTGCCGGTTTACCGCTTTTTTTGGAGTTGGTTTGAGGCTGGTTGTTTCCCCCAAAACCTTGCGGGATCATGTACTCGTGGTGCAGTTAATTTTATGGATCCCATCCTTGGTTGGACGTGAATGTTGACACTCATATCTTCTAATTTTTTGTGTTAGAGTTACTAGAATTATTATGTCAACATATTAATATCATCATATATGTTTAATATTTATTTGGAATCTCTAATATTTATTAATATAATATATTCTTGTTATTGAAGATATATTGTATATAACTTATTATTGTCTTCTCTTGCTTTATATAGGCATTTTGTGCTAGCATTAGGATTAATAAAGCAAAGATGCAGTCTTATATGGTTTATAACATCCTATTTATGCTTTATTTATACTAAACGAGAATTTTATTAGTGGAGGTGAGCATGGCTGACTGTAGAGGCAATTTCTGCTTTCGAGTAAATTAGAGTAAAAAGATATCGTTGAATCCTAATTTGTCCATTGGTGACACGTGGACCTTACTAATAAGATTGGCTATGGAAACGAGAGAGACAAAGAGAAAGAGTCAGGAGAGAAGCTTTGTGATTTTTTATTGGTAAAGCTTAAAGAACTTGAGACAATAAGCTGTGGCCTTTGACTTGTCATCTGCTCTCTTCTAGGTGGATGTTGAAACATAACTCAATTGGAAAGATACATTGAAGAAAAATGCATAAATTACAGGATATAATCTAATGAATGCTATCATAAAATGAAAACACATTAGTTGTGGCTCTTAACTGCATTGAGTATGTATTAATACTTGCCAAATGTGGGCTATGCTCATGTGAAGTTGCTGGCTGATTTCAACTAGGTTGGCTAGGTTTTGATGAGCCGTGGTGCTATGAGTTCTGGATGACGCTAATTAGTCAACCTCTTGGGTTGAGCAGGTAAGTGAGCTATCTTGATGATTATATGCTTTGTTTGTTTTGGAGAAACTTGATATTGTTGGCGAATTCGTTCATTATGATGGTGGCACTTCTTTGGTCTTGAGACCAAGGAGACATTGTCTCTATGTAAGTTCCTTTTAATGAGTGCATTATGCCAACTCCTCGGAGTCAGTTGGCTTGACTCAAACTCAACTTGAGTGGCTTTGAGTGTACATTTAGTTCCCCAATTCTCATACTTTTTTGAGTAGTTCCAAAAAAAAGAGAATCTTCAAATGTCATTCTGATCAGTGGTCACATCATTCAGGGTTGATTTGAGTTGACTTCTCCACATGCTTCAACATCTTGAGTGTCTATAAATACAAATCAAAGGCTTCATTCTTAGAGTTTCCTTTTTAGCCCTCTTGTTTGAGCTTTGTCTTCGCTAATCTTCTTTCTAAGATGGTTGAGAAGCAGCCAAATTGTAAAGTCAAGTTTCCTCCACAAAGTGCCTTAATCACTATTATAATGAAGAGGTGAAGATAAACGACGATCACAAAGAAGATGGCGCATGTGGAAAGGATTCCAACATCATTCTTGCTTAAGGCGGTGAAGTTAGAGCTTGGTGAATTGAGCGTGGAGATTGTTCTTTATGGGGATCCTATCAACTATAGTGTTTCCTGGCTATGTTGATGATTCTAGGCTACTTGTTACCTGAGGATGACGAAGTTACCCCAGTAGGGGGCTGCTTGATGAGGTCATTGAATGTATGCGCATTACTGTTGAACCTTATAATGTGGTGCTGAGTTTTATTCCGACTGAGATTTCTAATGTGTCTTTAGCGGAAGCCAATCTTAAGGCAAAATTGCACCTTTTGGCTACAGGTTCTTCTCCTAAGAGCTCCATGTGGGTAGATAAATTGACGGATTGAGTGATTGCACTTGTCCTTAGTGCTTTTATCTAGCGCTTCCCCTCTTGATCTTCCAGATGGTGTGTCGGCCAGCGATGGTGAAGGAGCTTTGCACTTGGTGAGGAGTTCGACATTGTAAACTTGTTGCCCTTGGATCCTAACACAGAGAGTTTGTGCAAGCTTGTAGGAGAATCTGCCCAAGTTGTTAGTGAGGGTGAGGAGGAGAAAAAGTGGGAGCAACAAACCTTTTGGACCAAATTCTGAGGACTGATGGCTCTGCTATTGTTTCACGCAATGAGGATGTCCCCCAGCTTGGATTGTTATTATGGAGGGGATTCCATGGTTCTGAGATGAGTTGGGTGGCACTCTTGAAGAGTAAGTTTGAAGTGCTTGGGAATTGATTTCCTCATATGTTGAATGAGGTCAGCGAAATTCGTCAGGACATCTAGGAGTTGAGGACTGAAGGTCCTTTCCATGTGCAAGTATATGGAGTCATCTCTATCCAACTAGTTCATAGTTGGGGGTGAGTTCATTCTTTAGCGGTTGATCTAGCGTAGCTCTATTCCTCAGGAGACTATACTTGACCTGATATTTGGTTTTGTTCCTTGGCATTTGCTTGTCCGAGAAGAGAAGTTGGAGAAGGGTTGATTACAAGTTGCCTTCATGACTTATTAAATGTTTTTTGTTTGCTTTGTATTGAAGTTCTATGTAATGCTTAACTTGCAATAAAGGTCTTCTATAAGGAATATGTTTGCCATGTGATGCACTTATGAGATGAAAAAATATTTCAACACTTTCTCTTTTTTGAATACAATTAGTTTTGGGTGGATCACACTTTGTTATCATCATTGTGTTTTTCATTTGGAAGATGCCTTCGTGTAAACTTACCTGATAATCATTTGCATAAAATTGCCTTGTGATCGCCTTTGTGAGCCTACTTTGTAATCATAATAGCCTTTGTAAGCTTATTTTGTAATTGCCTCTGTAAGCTTTCCTTGTAATTGCCTTTGTACGCTTACCTTATAATCATCTTTGTGAAAATTTACTTTATAATTGCCTTTGTGGAAGTTTACTTTGTACTTGCTTGTATAAGCTTACCTTGTAAATGCCATACCATGTTCTTAGCTTGTTGCCTTATCTTCTCTTTTCTTATCTTGTGGTCGCCTCAATATATTCTTATCTTGTAATCACTTTTATATTCACGGTTGTTCACATGTTTAGGCTTACTAGAAGTTGCCTAAATCTTTCTGTAATGATGAGGAAAATATTTGTAAAATCTTAGTAAAACATGACTTAATGCTCAAAGTGACAAGATATTGGTAATTGATGAAATATTACTTATGTCTTCCAATTTTTTTATAAATACCTTCTCAAGGTCAAGGAGTGCCCTTTATGCTTCTAATTTCTCCCTTGATGTTCTCTTTTCTCATTTGCTCCTTCATTTATTATGGCTATTGCTTTCAGGAAATGCGCTTAGGCGCTCGAGGAGCAAGTGTTCTCCACCCCATTCATTCCCTTGTTGTCCACTTTGAAATTCTTAGAAATAGCTTATAGAACTTGTGATGGCAGCTTCATTTTGCAGTGAAAATTCTTTTTTTTTTTCCCGTGAAATGGCAACTTTATTTTTTAGTTACCAAATGTTGTCGCTAAAGTCTTTCAAGGATGGGTATACCCTTCTCGTCCAACCATATGAGGATGACTAACTAAACTAATCAAGCACATTTTGGGCATCAAACTAAACTCAAGTAAGTATACGAATCCTAGCAAATGCAACTTCATATGCGGATAGGCTAGTTTTGACATGACATTTGGTTTGCTATGAAGGAAATGCAAGTTGTAGCAGCGAAAACCTATGCTTCATCATTCGATTTGGGATTGAATGATGGCGTCTACCCTAAGGCTTAAGCGTAGGCAACGGGTTGGGAAACAACACGAATGTAAGTTTTCATGTATTTGGAGGTCGTTGGACATGAGTCAAATGACCTGGATCTCATGGCTATCCTCCTCGGGCTCTCAAATGAGAGAGCAACCCGTTAGAAATCACCAGATTTCCACTGGTTTGCGGAGAGGATAGCGGGTATGTGGATTTTGGAGAGCATAAAATGAAGGTTTCTAAGGACCTAGGGGTTTGAGGAGCATCATACGCACATCAAGTGTCCAAAATACCTAGGGCTTTCTAATGGAGAGGTATACCTCACCAGAGCTAACATCCGATGGATCCCGTCCGCAGCACCTTTGTTTTAAAGGGACAAAGGCGACTGAAAGGGTGAATGATCTACTGTCCGGGTTGCTAGGGACTTCACATTTGTCATCACCTTGTCGGATTTGGTATCTGAGGAGGAAGAAACCCTTTGCCTTCACTTGACCTTCATTGGGCTTTGGAAGAAAGAGCAAACAACAACCCCTTTCTTATACAAAAATAGAATTTTGGACTTCTAGAAATGATAGAAACAGTGACCTTCTACTCTCCGTTTAGAAGAACAACAAAAGCAAAAGAGACCTCTCAATCAAAGGAGGAGGAAGAAGGTGGCTGCAAAAACTCCTCACTTGAACTATCGTTTCAGCAAGTCATAGATAAAAGTTCTCTAGGTCGGAAGACAACAACCTAGGCTTCGATTCTCCTAGCCACAATCAGGAAGAAGTCCAGGCTCTTTCGCTTAGTTCGACTCCAAGACACACACAAGAAGCTCCAGGCGAACGTCCTCTTGTTTGGTCGGCCCCCATGCACCCGCTCACTCTTCATCCCACTCCACTTGGTCTCTAGGTACGCATTGTTTGCTCGACTCCTTCCCATGAAGGCATGAGAAGAAATCCTCCCAGGCTCGCACATGTAGCCACTCTCTCCTTCTCTCACACAAGAATGCACCTCGTGCCGCTCCTCTCTCAATTTTATGCCCCTTCAAGGTTTGAATAGCAACCTCTCTTGAAGATACGAAAGTTTAGCCCCCCTTGCTTTTCGTTTTAGCTTAGGAACGGGTAGTGACATCAAATAAGATTTTGATGATCCTACCCCCAGTTTGATGGCTGAGATCATTTCTCTACTCCCAACAACAACCCTTGTTGCTGGAAGTCACAAAAATGTGAAAGAAGGGTGAAGGGACAACAACCATCATAACCTAGGATTCAATTTTAGCCATTGGATATGGAGACCCGATTTGGAAAGGCCTAATTAGGTGTGAGCTAAACCAAATGAGCTGAAATAGGCTTGATTCGAGTCGGTTTGAGTTCGATCTAAGTTTGGTTAAACTCGATTGAGTCAATCTGGTTCAATCAGACCCAATTGGACTCGATTCGGTTCGATTTGAGTCAAGTCGACACAAAAATTGAGTCAACAAGAAGCTCTACCCTTTCTCTTTGAAGACAAATGTTGCAAGCCGGTGGACCAACTTTATAATGGATAGGTGCTACAAGGAACAACAATGTCGACTTCAAGTGAAATTGTCCTGGGCCGTGTCTACCAAGTTTGAGAAGGAGAGCATCGTCAAGGCTTTAAGGAAGAAAGTGTGAGTCATCTCACACTTGGGGAAGGGGTGGTCGGCCTCAAGGAGAGCTTGAAGGAAAAAAATGTAGCTTTGCGAATGGTGACGGTGACTATGGAGTGGATAAGGCACTAGTTTATGCATTTATTTCACCTTCATTAGTTAAAAAATCTAATTCTTGGGTTACATTGATTTATAAAGATTATTTTTATAATTTCTGGGTTTTATAGATGAACTTGGTAATGATAATCAATGATTAACAGTTGCGCCTCTTATGCAACCTAATCCTTAGGTTGATCTTGAGACTATTTATGAGTCTAAACATATGATCATGCATAAGCTTATTATGTAACTGAGGCGAAGATATCTTCAATTACTATTATTATTCATATGAAGTATAGATTGATCAATAAATTCTTATATTCTTGCAAGGATCCTGATATAGAAGTTATTCCTTAAGTTCTAAAACAGTTGTCTCCTTCAATATCAAAAGCACAAATTGAGTTCATGTTATCACTTTTGCGACTTCCATGTGACTAGCAAATATTCTACAATATTATTCTAAGAAAGATGTGCAATGCATGGCAATGTTTGGATCCAAAACCTCAAGATGCTACTTCCCTATGTTCAATTAACACAGACTGAAGACTTTTAAAGAGTTGTTCATGAAGCAATTACCCTGCCTCCTCCACTTTAGAAACCGAACTTCTAATTAAAGACCTTCAACATAGCTTTATTAGGCAAATAGTTATATTTGCCTTAGAGCAATTGATGTAGGACACAAAGATTAACTCTAGAAAGAATTATAATAATTTTTTATTGTTTTTATATACTTCTTTCAATTTTATTTTATTTTTAATATTTGGATTTGACTTGAATTTAAATTGGATGATAGAATTTTTGGAGTTATTAGATTTAAGTTTTAAATTTAATTTGATTTATCTCGTACCCTTATTTTTATAAATAAGGGTTTATGGCTTGTCATTGGGATTATTATTGAATGAAAAAAAGTTGAATGATTCTCTCCCCATCCCCCTCTCTCTCCCCTCGCAAATCCAAAGTGTTTTACCTATCTCTACCCAATAGCACTCTAATGATAAGTAGATTCTAGAGCTACCCTCTCTCTCCTCACACTGCCTCTCATCTCTCTCATATGCATGCAACTTGAGGTGAGAACTCTCTCTTCCATCATAGGATTACAACTTTTTACATCTATCTCACCCTTCTCCACAATCCTAAGAAATCAAGAAGAAATTGAGCTTTAGAGATCAATGGCTCATTATAAAATTAATATCTCCCATCTCGAACCCCACCATATAAAAGTAGAGGGAAAAAAAGGAATAGCAAAGTTTAGTATCCTTGCAAGCACCAAAACACCCCTTATTTTTGTATTTGTGTGGAAGTTTACTTGTAATTATTGCTAAGCCATCTTGTGGAACTTTTGTATTACCCCCCTTTTTTTTTGTATTACCCCCCTTATTTTCATATTTCTTTAGGGCACATTTAATCATGCAAAACACTATGCTATAATGACATGACACAAAACAATAATTAATTAAGGGTCAAGAATAATTTTCGATGCTCTTAATAATTTCTTGAACCGACTGCACTAAACAGTCAAAATTAATTTCCTTCTACTTGTGGATGGTTCACTTGAACTAGTTTGTTCTATTCAATTATAAATTGATTTGATATCAAGTATATATCACATGTGTCAATGTGCATGTATTATGTTTGTGCCTAATGTCTACGCATATGTGCACACATAAACACACATTTATGAATATATATATATATATATATATATATATATATATATATATAATATTATATCTTATTATATTCTAGAAGGATAATGATTATTTTCCTACTAATATGGTTTTTGCATTTACTATTTTATAACATCTTCAAGCCAAAAATCACATTCTTGGTTGTTTTCTATAAGAAAAGAATTACTTGTGAGTTATTTTTATCTATTTTTTTAATGATTTAACCATCTGTCAATCATGTGAAATGACATGGATGACCAGATGATGTATACAAGTAATTCTATAAATTTTGTTCTTTAGTTCATCAATGAAAAATATCCAATGTATGCAAGATATCTTCAACAACCATCATATTTGATTCCTTGTCATTTGAAAGTTTGTATACCATGAAATCAAAATAATCATTTCATGCAATAGGATTTATCCATTGTGAAGATTTTAATGCATTCCATTGATGATCATTCTTAAAAATTATTGAAATTACGAATTCCATTTGTTTTAATAATGTTGAAGACAATTGATGGTTATGATCTTTTATTTGAAGGTCATAGCGTCAAAATTTAATTGATGGAAATAAGATAATTCTTCTCTTTGGAGGAAAAAAATCATCCTATATTCAACTTGGATGATGACTTAAAATTAATCATTTTTTAATTGATTTTGCATTGACTTGTCCCAAAATTAAAATCTTGGGCTCCAATTGAAGATGTCTTGCTCAAAATTAGCCCTTCTTATTTGTACATTGGACACAATAACTCTTTAAGAAAATTGAGACATGACAGGATCAAGCATGTGTTGAAAAACTACATAATTTTAGAATATTAAAAAATAGAAATTACTTTGATAGGAAACACTTATCGAAACAAAATAAATTTGGCTGAATATGAATTTTAGCAAGGTGCGAAATCAGAAATAAGAATGTAGGGGAAACACAAGCGAGAAACGATTATATTGATGATAGATGGAAGAAAACATAATAAAGTACAATGGATCCTCAATTGGAGAGGAGAATCCAGTTCTCCCAATCTCTAGCCGGCGACTAGAGCTTAGAACGCCCTAAGAGTATTCTCAAATTCAGCAAACAAGACATAAAAACTAACCCTAGGGTAAACAATATATTTAAAGCATACAAAATATAGTTAATGCCAAAACAACCCTCCTAATTTGAATTTCCCTCATAATCTCTTTTTTAATTTCCTCTTAATTGCTGCACTTAATTGTTGCTGGATTGTTGGGCCCCACCCCCAATTAAACAGGCGGAAGCCTGTTCCGCCTAACCAAGTGGAAACCTATTCCTCCTAAATAAGCAGAAGCATGTTTTGCCTCAACAGGCTGAAGCGTCTAACAATTCCGCCTCCCAAAGATTCACCTTGTCCGCAAGGTGGAAAGACGACACCCTCCCCAATTTCCTCATCATCACAAACGGTGAGAACCTGAAGAGTTCGGTCCTTACATTAGTGCCCCGGTGTATACCTCTCCTCACATTTGAAACAGAGCCCCTTAGCCCTTTTCTCCTGTAACTTTGTTTCTGTGAGCTTCATGAAGTTGTCCCTAGGTCTTCCTCCTTCAGCGTCTCCCGAAGAGTACCCGATGTCGGCTCTTTGGGTGCCAAAAAGGTGGTGGTCATCCTGTACGAATCTCCCGAGCTGCTGCCTCCAGTCCCTCTCTCTAGGTGCCTTTGATTCTCTACTAACTAAGCTAGCTCCATAGCCTCTTCCAAATCACGAGGCCTCATCACTCTAATTGCCGCTCGAATATCTGGTTTGAGCTCTTTCATAAAGTTCCCCTACAGTACAATTGCGAAAGTCGGTCATGTCGGCTGGCCAAGTGCTCAAACTTCTTACGGTATTCCACCACCGTCCTCTCCTGCGTTAGGGCGAAGAAATGCTCATAGAAGTCCCCTCCCCTGTTGGTTTGGAAACGTTCCAACAAGCAGTCCTTAAACTCCCTCTAGGTCCGTATGGGTAGCCTCACATCCCTCCGTTGGTACCATGCTAAAGCTTTCCCCTCCAAACACATCCAGGCTGCCGTCAGTCTCTCCTCCCCCGTCAATCTATTGATGGTAAAGTACCTTTCCATCTTGTAGATCAACTCATGGGCATCATCTCTTTCAAAAATAGGCATCTTCAGCTTCCCCACTCTCGAATCTCCTTCATTTCTCCTGTTTCCTCCATAATTTTCCATTCCCCAAGGTGTGGTTCCCCCTAAGTGTCCCAATCATCCATTTTATGCTCGTACCCAAACCTTTCATTAAATTCTCACATTCTCTTTTCAAATTCAACAACCCTTGGATCATAATAAACCCCTCTCCTTTCAAATTCAGCACCCCTTCGGTCATAATTAGCCATTCCCCTTTCACTTTCCGCTCTTCTCCTCTCAAATTCAGCACCCCTTCGTTCATGCCCAACCTCCTCACGCCTCTCCCTATACCATCTACCCGACTCCTCCCTAGGAATAGGCTCTAGGAGATGCATTCTCTCTTCTCCCTTCTGAATCTCCACATCCTGATCTTCCCTTAGCCTTATTGGATTAGGGTTTTCCCCACTTCTTTGATTGCCGGAGGTTTCCTACGCCTTTGACGATGCCGTTTTGGGTTGGCCGTCGAGTAACTTCTTCAACATCTCCTCAAGGATGGAAAAATTTCCATCCATCTTCTCGTGGATGACTGAAATTTGACTTTTGACATCTGAAAGTTGAGTTTGGAGATCTGATTTCAGATTTCAATTGTCCGATCTCCCATTCCAACGCTTCTACCTTTCTTCCTGCTATAAGTACCCGGATTTAGGCTCCAATAGCAAAAAACAGTAACTTAGATGTGAATCTGGCCTCCAAACAAGAAAAAAACAGCAAAATTAGAGAGGAAACGTAGTATAAATCAGCGAGGAAGACTTCTATTTCAGCCCAAGAATTTGCTCTGGTACCAATTTGATAGGAAACAGTTGTCGAAATCACAATAAACTTCGCTGAATTTGAATTTCAGCAAGGTGCGAAATCACAAATAAGAAGAACGTAGGGGAAACACAAGAGAGAAACGATTATATTTATGGTAGATGAAAGAAAACACACAAGATACAATGGATCCTCAATTGGAGAGGAGGATTCGGTCTCCCAATCTCTAGCCGGCGGCTAGAGCCCAAAACACCCTAAGAATGCTCTCAAATTCAACAAACAAGACATAAAAACTAACCCTAGGGTAAACAAAATATTTAAAGCATACAAATTATAGTTAATGCAAAAACAGCCCTCCTAATTTGAATTTCCTTCTTAATCCTCTCTTTAATTTCTTCTTAATTGCTGCCCTTAATTATTACTGGACTGCTGGGCCTCACCCCCAATTAAACAGGCGGAAGCCTGTTCCGCCTAAACAGGCTGAAGCCTGTTCCGCCTAAACAGGCTGAAGCCTGTTCCACCTCAACAAGCGGAAGAGTCTAACACGCTTCATCTATAATTATAATTCCCTTGCAAAATAAATATTTGGATAGTATTTCATTTTCACGATGTTATAACTCATAAATTGTATAACTCATAAATTGTAAATAAAAGGTTTGTTTTAACGACTTTAACATAAGAAAGTAGAAAAAATCCGAATTGCCCAAGTATAAGATTGTCTGAAATTGTTGAATGCGGCTAGGCACAATGTTTCCCTTATTTTTTGATGTAGTCCTGGATGAAATTGTTTTGATATATGTTACCTTGTTTAAAGTTTATCGATGTAAATGCATCTTCATATTTCAATTTTATTTGACGCTCAAAGCCTTTATTTTACAAGTTTGTACATTATAGGCAAGAGTTCTTGATGTCCTATACCGGCCTTTTTTGGGTCAAGACTTTTGTTCCCTTTCCTATATTTCCTTTTAAAGCTGTCCTAAATTTTTGTTGGGCTTTCTTGTGTCAATTTCATTATAGCTCCTCTAATACTCTTTCTCAACGATCAATTTTGAACTTTTCCTATGATGCTCGTTTTCTTGTTTTTCGTAATTTTTGAAATTCACATTAATTAGATGCTTCATGATTTGCTCATTCATGTATATGCTTCAATCATGGAACTCTTGCTAATTCATAGCTATATTATGATTATAACTATGTTTTTCATTGAGTTTTTTCTTGTCTTTTAGGAAAATACAGAAATCCATATCTATCTTGTTTTTGTAACATTTTCTTTATTAGGAGGATAATGGTGCAATGTTTTTTTTCAAATTTTAAATTTTGATTTGGAAGTCTTACATTTAAAAGCATTGAAACAGCCGTCTACTATGAATAGCAAGACTTCATTGATCAAACTACCCCAAACCTCATGGTAATGGGAGCATTATTGAGAATATAACTCTTAGGTCTTTACCATATCATTTAAATTTGCTGTTATTTTGTTATTTATGTCAATGATTTGAGTATCTTATCTTTTACCATACATGGACTGGTTTAACAATTGTACTTCTACAGGTACATACTTGTTAAATTAGTGGACATACGCAAAGAAGTGCAATGCCCTATCTGTTTAGGTATGCAATCTATGGGATTCTTCTTGTTTGTTACTATTTAAACGTAAAATAATATATTGTTAGCAAAACTATCTTGCAACCTGCTGTAATGCTCCTAGTATTTAATCATCGAAGATATGAAAACTAGTTTTGTTGCATCATTACTTTGATTGAATTGTCGCACGGATTGCTATGAATCTTTAGATTTTGTATGGTAGAACGTTTTACTGTTGTTAGTTATTGTGCGAGTCTAGGTAAATGTTGCCTAGTTTGGGGTTTGTTGGAGAAGGCTAAAGTTTTTTGTAAGCGATGTAATGCATTGTATTTTCCGTTGAAATTTTGTTATGGTATGACTGAAGGTAATGCAGTAATCCACAAATTTTTTTCCTGTTCCTGGTGAGTGCCCGTTTGTGACCAACATATGACTAGCTGTATACAATGTATAATATCTATAGTACGTTCTAGGTTTGTACCGTATGATTTGGAGGCCGTACTTGTAAGTATTCAAGGGTTCCCTATTTTATTAGTTTGAGTTATATTCCAGTCATGGACTTTACAATTAAATCAATTTCATGAAATGTGCTTTAGCAGTGCAAATTTCTCATTAATAAAATTAATATTATGGTAAATAAATAAACTAATTGATATATTGAATCCAAAATCAAATTAGTTTAACCTGAAACTACTGATACCATCAAAGCTACCAATCATGCCGTGAATGAAAAACTGAATTAGGTTTATAACTTTGCTGTTGAGACATTTTTTTTGTGATTCTAAGGCGGCCATAAACATGCAGTACAAATAACGAGATTAGGTAAAAACTTAGATTTAGCTTTCATGTTTAAGGGACATAAACTAGTTATGCTTGACTCATACAGTTAAAGGATATGAATCATCGAATATTGTCAGACTCTTATTACAAAAACTCTAATAGAGAATAAAGAGAAGCTATAATATTTATGCGGTCAAATAATATTACTTGATGAATATAATAAGTTATGGTGGGATTTAGGCTGATTTTTTGGATATTGATTTTTGTGTGGAATTTAAGAGGGGTTTATGGAAGGAGAAATAATCAGTGTAGGTATTCTATGGATATCTTAGGAGTTTATGAGGGAGAAATAATGGGTGTAGGTATTCTATGGATATCTTAGGATGTTTGAAAGAGACTATGATGTGGAAGTTTTGGTGTGGATTTAAAGAAAGATAAGTTGGTTGGATTGAGACAAATTTTGGCTAGTTGGCTTAATTTGGGAAGAGCAATAGGTTAGAAGTGTTGGAATTTAATAGTCAGGGGAATGCGCCGGAGATACTAAGTAAAAGAAACCCAACAAAATAAAGAAATAACAAACAAGTAATAGGATTATCACCACAACCTCACAAAAGGAGGGGTATTGCTTTCAATCTCACCTAAGGAAGAGATGGACAAACTAGGTAATCTCAATTTATATTCAAAATGTGATGCTTATAACCTAGCTTTCAATGACTATTCATAGGCTTTTACAAGATAAAAAAATATGGAAAGACATAAAAATAGCAAGGGTCACATAAGAACATAAAAGATACTTAACATGAATGTCCATGACCAGCCTGATAACTATATGATTTAATGAAATAGGAAATGTTAGTCTCTTCATCTTTCATCATCCTATAAAAGAGTTTTCATGTATAAGCTATTTCATGTACATTCTAAATCTTCAAAGAAAACTGCATCATGACTATGCCAAATCTTCAAGTAGAGGCTACCTCATGACCACTCTAAATTTTCAAAGAGAAGTTACCTCATCATACTTTCACCTCCATGGCTGTCCAACACTATTTCAAATGTCTATTTTACCTATGAGAAGGTTGACCCAAATAAGAGTGCATGATAATATTAAATTTCCATACAATGTGGTGCTAATTTGTCTTCATGTTCGTACATTTAGTCTCTCTGATGAGGACATCCGACTTTGGAGAGTTTACCAGAGACGGGGCCGACGATCGACGGCCACGATTACATCGCTTTATTTTTGAGTTATTAATTGTATTTGCTTTATTGTTGTTTCTTTTCCAATTTTACCCTCACTTGAGGGAGTAGATGTTTGTGAACCCAAGGGGTACTTTTGTCTTTTGTTTTGTCATTGTATGTGGGGACTATTTATAGCCTTCTTTTATTCTTATGATGGTTAATGAAGATTATTATGAGAAATTTCAGCAATGGTCTCTTATGTGTTTTGAGAGAGAGTTTTGGTGAGAACCCTAGGTGAGGGCAACGGATCACCCACCAGCCGCAGGAAGCGTTCGGGCTCGTGGTTAACCTTCTTTCTCTAATCCCCTCCTCCTTCTCCATTAACCGCCGGCCATCTCTTCCCTTCTCCCTCTCTTGGCCGAAGCCCAACCGGCCACCCCCTCTTCCATCTCCAAGCCGCCGGCCATAAAGCCCATCCCCTCCTCCCCAAACCGTCGGCTTCAAGGCTCCTTCCTTCCCACCTAACCGCAGGCTCCAAACCCTAGCCGCCGGTTCCATCCCCTCCCCCTTTGCCTCTAAATTTCATACTACGACTTTAGTGCTTTTCATATTGGATTTAAGACACAATAGGAAAGTATTAAAATCTGATTCCTTTCATTTGAAATTTGAAATTCTTTACTAATCTACCATAATCTATTTTAGGATATTAACTTAAATCAAATCTATTTGAATTTTAAATGGAATTTGATTTAAAACAATCTTTCCTAATTTAAGATCCTAAATAAAGCAAGCCTTAAAGCCCTACCCAAAACCCCTCTTGCCCAAGCATGCCGCCGGCCCCCTCCCTCCCTCCCTTTCTCTATCCCACATTAATTCCCTTCCCCCTTTGGAGCCCTAATCAATTCCCTCATCAAAGGGGCACCTTTCCTTTCCCTCATTTTTGAGATTCAAAATTCAAAACCCCCAAACCCCTCCCAATCAAATCTGAAATTAAACTTCAGATTTTGGGAAATACCCCTCCCCTTTCTCCATTAGCCGTTGGCCCCCTCTCTCTCCCCCCCTTCCTTTTTGCTCTTTCAAGTTAATTTCCCTCCCAACTACTCCGGATTAGCTTCAGATTTTCAGTTTTCTGAAATTAATTTCAGATTTACTAAATGACATCTTCTTTACCACACTTCCCCAAAATTTGAAGTTTCATGTTCTACTTCCTTTCTCCATTGTATGGCGGATACTGAACAAGACCATGGATTTGTCTACGACGACCAAGGACAAATTGATATCTTCAAATCTCCGTTCTTCGACATCAACTTGGAGATCGATCAAACCATTGAAGACTACGTGTCTACGTCGAACGGATTATTTTCTCCTTCGCCGCCGCTATCGACGAACAACTCTCCCCCGTTCAGTGGCAGATCGTTTCCAACTCCTGATAAAGGTGAATCTCTCCTCCAAGTATTTTACTTTTCTAAGTCTTCCCTTTAATTTGTGGCATCATAAAGGTTGTGCAACCTATCTCCGTTTAGCCTACATCAAGAGTGAGTGAGTGAGTGAGTGAATCTAATTAGTGCCTAATCTATATGTTAACATTGGGATTTCCTTTGAAAACTTCCATGTATTGCATAGTTGATTGAATTGGTTAATGTATTGATCCTAAATGATTATCACGTAGTTTGACCTAAGCTACATCACCCCCTCTGTTTGTATTCAATTTCTGTTTAATTCGCTAAAGTTGGAATAATTATTGTTGCTCTATTTTAAAGGCATTAATTTCAGCATCGCATACTTACATATGCACCTAGTTCTACATCATTTTGGTATCAGAGCATGGTTGCATTTAGGTGCCTATTAAGAATTTTTTTTTTATATGTTTAGCATCTAAATTGCATCCTACCCGCATCATTTTAATTGCTTGTGATATCATCTTACTTTCTTCTTGTTTTCATAAATCTGAGTCACCCTTAGACATATGATGGACCTAGAATAACTTCACAGAACTTTAGACCTGCTGGTAGGTCAGATGAATACAATTAGCCAACAACTTAAAGAAAATCAATCCGACCTAGCTGAACTCCATCGCCAAACGACGGAACGATTTGACACACTAGAACGAGTTAGGAATCACCATACACCTTACACACCTTCTAGACCTCCTTCGCTGTACGAGGATGATGCCTTACCAGATGAAGGATACCACCGTGGCCTTCATCGTACTCCTCAATACGGTCATGACCTTCATAATGACCCTGATACACCTCTGTTGAAAAACATCAAGGTTGATGCCCCAACCTTTGACAGTACCCTCGATCCCCAGCTCTTTTTAGACTGGATCAGGGGCATGGATAGTTTCTTTAAGTGGTACAACATCTCTGAAGCTAGGAAGGTCAGATTTGCTGAAATGAAACTCACTGTTATGGCTAGTCAATTTTGGTCCAACCTAGAAAGCCTTAGAGAATCCCGAAACGAGCATCCTATCGCATTTGCATGAATTACATACACATAAAATTAAAAGACTATATGAGGACTTCTTGCAAATGCAGGGAAATGTAAAAAGTTTAAGAGAATTAATTGGATGACCAAATGATATCCAAATTTGACGTGCTTATAGTCGAATCAAGCGGCTCGATGAGACGAATGCAACGAGCCCAAGATTGCCGAATTCTGACATCATTAAGACACTCAAATGCTCGATAAATGATCCATGATCAAGGGAGTTGATATCTGCCGTCCATTGAAACATTCCCAATATTTTCCTGATCTTCTTCTTATTTACTAGCCATGTCACTACCAAAAAATTATGAATAGACCCATCATTCTTCACAAAAGGGAGGGAGGAGGCAGATAAGAAAAACAAAGTATCTCTTGCTTTCTCAAGCTTGCACTACCAGCCGGATCTCTTCCCGACCACTGACGGTTGCCGGACTCCGACCACCAACCGTCGTTAGATTTTCGTCTATTCATTGCTTGCTGTTGGATCTTTTCCCAACAACCATACATTTCCAGACATCTGCCCAACGGGTGATTAATGCTGAATCTCCAGCCATCGTTAGACATTGATGGAACATTCTCTGTTATTGTTGACCTCTGAGCAGAACAAAAAAAGGGGCAAAACAAAATAAAAAATTGGTAAAATGATTACCTGTTGCTGCCCATGCCGATATCCTGCCAAAATCCCTCTCAGATCTCTGCAAACGGTGCCGAAGTGTCGCTTCGTGTGATCTTCCATTCGCTTCAATTTTCCTCTATTCACGTTAATAAAAACGAAGAGGAGGAGAAAGCTTCAGCCTTTCGACATCTTCCCCTCCCTATTCTCAAGCCGTCTATCCACACACACAGAGAGAGAGAGAGAGAGAGAGAGAGAGAGCTTCCTTCCCATTTGAATCTCCAACCTCCGATCCATATAGAAGCCATGACCGATCTCCTCCTACTTTTTGTTCTCTGTATGCTTGGGATTTAACTTAGTCCCTCTTCCTACCTGTTTCCCTTACAACCTCCGACTCCTCTCAAGCTCCAAGCCATCAGCCCGCAGAACTCCTTCAAATCTCCAAACCGAAGCCAAGCCGCCCCCTTTTCTCATCAAATCCAAACTTCCCTGTGCTGATCTCCTCCCTATTCGTACCTGCTCCGACCCCCCAAGCAGCCGCCAGCCTCTCTTGATCTCCTCTGGAGCCCAACCCCGACTCTACCTTCCCTACCTTCTTCCCTTGCCGTGAGACTAGCAACCGACGCCAAACTCCACCTTGCTCTGCCTTGCCCGACTCCATAGCCGAAGCCTCCAAGTCCCTGTCTGATTCATCTAGCCGACCTTAGGTATAAGTTTTTCTTTGTTTTTATTTACTAGTTTTTACTAATTTTTATTATTATTATAACTAAGTTTATATATATATATATATATATATATATATATATATATATATATATAATGATGAAAAAAAAAAGAATGCAAAAAAAAAGAGATGTTTCCAAAAAAGAAAAGAAAAAAAGAGAAAATATAAAAAGAAAAGAAAAAAAAGGAGAAAAAAAAAAGAAAATACAAAAAAGAAAAAAGAAAAAAAAAGGTGATTTCCAAAAAGAGAGAGAGAGAAGTGTTTAAAAAAAAAGAAAAGAAAAGAAAAAGAAATACAAAAAAAAGGGAGGAAGAAAGTTTTCTTTTTGTGCATTCATTGCCGCCGACCCCAAATGTATAAATTCTCAAACTCAAAGATTCTCATTCTCGTCGTTTGCGGCGGACCGAAAAACTCCATATACGCGCTCTTGTAGCACGGTGGGAGGAAACCCGGTGCGGCGCCTACGACGAGGCGGGTGGTAATCACCTAAAATCCCATTTTCGGCAGACCAGAGAACCACCTATACGCGTTCTCGTAGCTCGGTAGGAGGGAGCCTGGTGCGACGCATACGGCGAGGTGAGTAAGCCCTATGCACGCTCTCGTAGCGTGGTGGGGAAAGCCACTTGTGTTTTTTCATACAGGTATTTTGGAGCCCCCATACACGCTCTCGTAGCTTGGTGAGATTGAAGATGTACGGCCACAGTGTCACCCAACACCAACCATACACGCTCTTGTAGTGTGGTGGGATGGCATAGTTTCCCGTAGTTTCCCGTAAACGGGGGATACGCCGGGAGGTTGCCAAAATTTAGTTTGAACCGTAGAAGACTTAAACAATTACAGGGGACCTGAACAAAATTTGAACGATTAATAATAATTTGAATTAAAATCAAATGATGACGGACTTGTGAACTTGAAACTTGAACCGGATAAATGCACTTAATTGAATACTGCAAAGGACCACATTTGAGCTTAAATGAATGAATGCAAGGAGCCTAAAATTGAATGAATATGAGACTTGTACTGAACAATGATCTTCAAGCATGACTTGCTTGAAAATCACAACACAAAGGCTTCCTCAATACTACAACTCATTCATAATGATTATGACAATTAAAATGCAAGCGCTAGCAGGTAATAATCCACTTACAAGCATATGCAGGGAGTTTGTGGAGATGCATCAAATGAATATCAATGTGCAAGAAGAAAGTTTTGGGCAACATCATAAAAAAAATACAAATATCAAATGATGAATCCAGTTCATCAAAACAAACATCAATAAATGAAATAGGGGATTTGTGGTGCAGGGAGCTTCAAGCAAATGAAAGCTTAATGTGTACCATAACTCACGCATAAGCAATATAGAACTTCTAGTGAATGATCAAATACAAATGGACAAACAAGGGACTTGTGCTAGACAAGGAGCTTCAAATGCAACTTACTTACAAGTGATTTTCCATGAAAATTATAACTCATAAAAGCTATGTCAATTGGAAAGTGAATTGTCAACTGGCACCAAATGCTAGTGTCATCACTCATAGTATGAACCAACTGGCGATATGATGGAAGAACTGTATTGCACACAAAGAATTGCTTAGAGGTGGCAATAAATACATGAAGAATGCAACATATCCATAAACCAAAAAAAGGGGTACCATGAAAGATATTCTGCTTACTATCCACAGCACTTGGTCGATAAGCAAATATACTAGTTCAATGCTACTTAGCTACATATAAGCACACCAAGTTTTTGCAAATGGTGATAGTAAGCATGCAATTGATGCAAAAACACCCTCATAGTCAACATCATTCAAGTATCCACTTGAGACACAAGTGTACTGTATAGGTTGGGTATGCAAACACCGACAAGTGGCAATGACAGCAGGGGTTGTAGATGTGGTAGTCTTCCTACGCACAACATCAGACAACTTACAAATAAACATGTTAGCTCACCTGTGAACGACAACGACAGATAAACTATGAATGGTGCGACTCGCCAATTAATATCCATGGATAAATTAGTGGCGAATGCAACTCAACCAACAACCAATAATAGTATGCGAGCAAATGTATCGGTCTTCTATGAAGCTTGGAGGACCGATGTGTAACAAACATAGCAACTCGCCAGCCAACGCGTATGAAGAGATTAGAAGAGAATGTAAAGTGATCGATAGCCGACAATGACACATAAATGAGCATGTCAGTTTGCATGTAAATAACATAGTCTCTTGCAAACATACGGATGCAGCATGTGATAAATGCAAGGATGTCCATGCAATGAGATATCGATATTCTACAAGAAGCACCAGAAGATCTACGATACATACAAGTCCTCTATGAATACAAATGTACACACTATATGCTACTCGCAGCAGTAGTGGACATACTACAAGGATGGGGGATCCTTTACGAATGTACAATATGCCATTCCCCAGCAAAGAACCATGATCACAACAAATACAGATACCTACGAATTATCGTAGAAAACTCCCTTACATATGTCAAGTGCCATCTACGAGCAAATACAGAAGACCTCCAATAGATGTAATTATCGACAAATAATAGCAGGAGATTCGTTAGTGCACTATAATCCACCTACAGAAAGCAATAAGTAGTGCACAACAGTCTTACCTGTACAAACTAGCAAACAACTCAATCCACAAGCTTCTATATCACACCACTGGATCCGCAACACTTATACAAGCGTACAGAAGGCGTGTTCAAACTCTCAAATGAAATGATGCGCACATTCAAACGGCAGTTGCCCGCACAACTGAAATATTAAAAAAATGCCCCCGTACATGCACTGTAATATGTATGCACATAGGTACATAAAAGGGCATGTGCAATCACACAACCCGCATCGGCCCCGACAAGCGTGTTATGGGTATAGACGTGACGTCTAGGGATGCTGCGCGGGTCAATAAGTAAACCCAAGTTTGAGCCCGATCATTCTATGTGGATAGATAGGAGTCGACACGACTCGAACTATCAAACAAATATATGGTTGCGGTATCGACCGTAATATTTATTTTATACGTTCATATTAGGCCTTTAAAGCTTATGAACAGAGAAATTCATTAATAAAACTTGAAGCTGGCACGAACCAGATCCTTTGTCAGAAGATAGACAGAGTCGACAAGGTTCAATCCACAAACAAAAATGCCCAAAACCACCCCGATGATGGCCGTGTTGAATGTAGATCTCAACCGGAGGGATCCATCCACCCTCCGCAACAATTTGCTGGTTGGATAAATTGAAAATTTACTTCAGCTCACATAGAGTTAATGCCTAGTCAAAAATATCACTAGGATCTATTCTCAAATAATCTCCTACCAGTAAGGACGTGGTACGTGTCCTCTGACTGACAGTTTTGCCGCCAAATGGCACCGCAGGAGAAACGGTTATGATTTGGGGCCCTCTGAACCAAGTGGTTTTATCGCCAAATGGCACCACTAAATTACTGTTATGGCCAGAGCCAATACGTTCCTTAGCAGCATCAAATTCTTGAGATATGAATCAATAAGATATAATTGATAGGGCACAAAGTCCTTTGTTAGCTAAGGTGGATTTAAAATTGTCCCCTTAGGCAAATGCTCCCCTCAGGTCTACAAGATACCCTTGGACGAAGCAACACATGGCTGCTGTAATAGCCCAAACTAGAGCAGACGAAGTAGTCGATTCGTTTACCTAGAATCGCAGAAGTTGAAGCATTACATCGATTTGGGGAAGAATGGAGTCGTCGTTGTTTTGTTTCTGCAAAGAAAGACGAAGAGCACTCTTGTCATTTGAAGTCGCAGAGGCCAAATGGAAGGGGTTTTGCTGATGGAGCTCATCTCTTGCATATTAAATGATTTACTTTATATTACTGCATAAAGCATAAAGTAAAGGAAAATAATATTAATGAAATGACTAGAAATATGTGATTGTATGTGCATGTTGACTGACGGAACTCACCCCCTTATGGTACTGGCTGGGCACTCAATGTACCCGTGCACGTTAATGGAAAAGATTATGAAAATGGAAAAGAAAAAATGAGTACATTCATTGGTACTAAATTAGACGGTGGCTCCTGTGACGGTTGTATTATTAAGAAAGGATAAAGATATGATATAATTGACAGATATGATGTATGCACGTTTTGATATGAAATGATTAAATAGACTTATTTTATGCTATAGAATGATTATGCATATTGTTCCTAATGCCTTGGATTACTGTAATTTTAGAAGCATGATTTACTCATTGAATTCTGTTTTGACTCACTCTTTCTATTGGAAATTATTTTTCAGGTATAGTTTAGTATAATCAAAATGAATAGAAGAGGTGAAAACGCATACCGTAGGCGAAACACTCCAAATGAAAGGTATTTATGATATTTTGTTTTTAAATTTTGAGGTTTTAGCGGCTCTTTCAGTTTTGAGATAGTTTTAGATTAGTTGAAATTTAATCTACCGTACGACCGTCTGTTCCTACCTCGTTAATTCGAGTCTCCGGGTCGGGTCATGACAGCTGCCGACAAGGATCCTTCTATCAGGTCGAGTTGACTACCTCCTCTAACTAAGTAGACCAGGGACCACGATGGTCCGGGACGACGAAACCATGGGATCTTGATTCTGTCCATCATCCATTCCCCTACCATCCGCTTTAAGTGCACGATGGTGAAATTTTAAATTTTAAATATCAATTCCCAAAACCCTATGCCCGTGCTACTACTATATGCCAGATAACATGTATCTCTACGTATCTGATCGATGACTAGCCTTAATCGAAAGTTCTCTCTCGTTATCGGGAGGGGTAATTAACTATAGGGGCTTGCGCCTATAGGAAACCAGAACTCATAGCATAAAATCCTCACAAAATGAGGGTGAAATTTCTAGGTAGTGTCTTATCTACAAACCCACATGTTTTCCCAAAATTTACCTTGGAACTTAATCCGTTAAAACTCTTCGAAAAGCAACGGGGAGGTCGGGGCCTAATTTTCAGAGCCTATAATTATTCAATCTACATCAAGTGGACCAATCTTCTAAAGTTTGGAAATCTCTTCAGCATATTATTTTCTCCCTGAGTTTGAGTCAAGGGATGAGTTGACGTCATCCAACTACGATCCTTCCGACCTCCGTCACCTGCCAACTATGGTCCCTTTGACCCTCACTCGACTACGGTCTACGGTCCCTCCGACCACCATCGTCGACTACGGTCCCTTCGAGCATCGTCGTCCGCCGATTACTGTCCTTACGACCACCGTCGCCCGCCGATTACTGTCCTTACGACCACCGTCGCCTGCCGATTACTATCTTTACGACCACCGTTGCCTGCCGACTACGGTCCTTCCGACCACCGTCGCCTGTCGGCTACGGTCCTTTCGACTATCGTTGCCTGTTGACTACGGTTCTACTGACCAAATAAATATGCCAACACTCTCTTAAGAACTGCTGCCATGTAATGCACTATATATAATGTGTATTTACTACATTGAGTCAACACCCTCCTCCAAGGAGGGATATTATTTATAATCAACCATCAATACTAGTGGATTCATTCAAAATGGGCCAGGCCTCATAGTTTTTTCCTTTTTCAGGGTTTTCCATATAAAAATCTTGGTATCTCTTATCAATATTGCACCCTACTCTTTTATCTGTTTATGTGCTGGATCTTCGTACAAAACTAGGACGCTAAACTTTATATATCTCTACCGCCACCAATATTCCAGGACGTAATAGTAATAATCATGGAAATAGAATGCCCTAGCACTCTCATGCCTATTTATGAAATATGGTTAACTGCATTTTAGAAATGATATTTCTTTATTAGATTTAAACGAGAATTTGACTTTTAACAGGACACAATGGAGAAAAAGGATTCATCTAGCCGACCCCACGTAGTGGGATAAAGGCTTGATGTTGTTGTTGTTGTTGGTTAACTGCATTTGGATGGTCATATAATATTTGAAGAAACTGAATCTTGCTCTGAAATAAGCTAATCCTACTGTTTTGCTCCTAAATAATTACTGACTCATGTAAGAGCTTATAACTAATTAAATTTTAATTTGCAAAGTGGTAAAGTAGTAGGTAAGTTTAAATGATAGTTAATGCTTCTAGATGATTTCTCTAGTTGTATTTACTTTTACAACGTCAAAACTTGGTCAACTCCCACAAAAAGCATTTTTCTTGAATTCAAGCACCTATCAATGAATGGTGATCAGCAATGTAGAGTGCCTTTATCTGCTCTGGCGTGAGAATATTGATCTATCAATGAATGGTTGGAGAGAAAACACTGTTCAAAGTTTTGAGGCGTATGAAGCTAGCTATTTGGAGGGAATATCGTTCTTTCGATAACATTTAGTAAAAAGGCTTGCTTGGCAGCTGCAATATGAAAACAATCAGCAATATAGAGTGCCTTGTTCTGCTCTATGGCGACAGAAAATTGATTTGTGCCAAAATAACTGTTTTTTGGGTTCATAACTGCCATAAAATGACCCAGATTGATGAAAGAGAAGATAAATTCTTATCCATAATTTTTTTTTGCATCAAATTTCTTTTCAGATCTTGTAACTGATATTTTTGTCCTTTTTAAAACCTTAATTCAATGTGAAATGTCCGTGTTTTTAGCATTACTATACCATAGACAATGAAGTGAAGAGCTAGCTAGAAAGAACAAATTAAGGTTAGGTGTCCCACTAAGGTATCAAACGATTTGTTGGATGACATCTAAATATAAATAACGAGAAGTTTGCATAAATTGATTCACTCGCTAAACTTCAAATGAAATATTAGCTCGATTAATTGTCTAGGAGTTCAAGCTTCCTACCAATTGTTGAAATACAATAAAATAACGGAGAATATTGTTTTACATTGTGTGTAATTCTAATGGAGATACTTTGTATACTTTTGTTTAGGAAAATATCAGAGAAAATAGTGTGAAATTCTAAACCTAAGAAGTAAGAACACCATTAATCTTCATATGAAATATGGTTTGAAGATGTTGCAAATGGTAATCAATTCCAAATATTTCCCCATAATTGCAATGTTATCAACAGAAACTAGAAGAAGAGCAATACCATCAAATGCATGCAAAGAAATGATGATTATTCATGTTGGGGGGAACGCCAATTGATCTATCAATGAATGGCTGGAGACAGAACACTCTTTAAAGTTTTGAGGCAGATGAAAGCTAGCTATTGGGAGGGAGCACCGATCTTTCAATAGCATTGAATGAAAAATTTTTGTTTGGTTGCTGGAATATGAAGGCAGTCCACAACATAGAGTGCCTTTATCTGCTCTCCGGCGTGAGAATATTGATCTTTTAATGAATGGTTGGAGATAAAACTGTCACGACCCGGCCCGGATACTCGAATTAACGAGGCGGGAACTAAGGTCAGACGGTAGGATCTAAACAATTCATAAGTATAAGAACATAAAAACAGTAAATCTCCTTAATCAGCGGAAGAGCCACTAACTAAAATTCTTTAAATACTATCACATCTGTTTCAGATCACACTTTACCTGTTTTCAGATGCACGTCGTTTTCTATAGACGAACTCTTCTCTTTCTCCCATTTTCTAATTCTGAAGACTTACCTGAAACATTTAAATTCATTGTTTGAGTTCACTAAGTAAACTCAGTGGGTATCAGTTAAACAAATTTTCATGCATAAAAGACATTACATATTAACATTACTATCATTGCATTTCTTCATCTCATTTGGCATAAATATATGAGTCCTTTCTTTATTTTGTTTCCTTCTTCATATAGACTTTATCATTATTTCTTATAGCTTTTATCTTTAACTATTATTCCTTTTCCCATTTCTTTTATACAGGAGCACCGTCAAAATGTACCAGAGGTACATCCATTTCCATTTCCTTTTCCTTATGTCATAACCTTTTCCCTTTTATTTTTATCGTGCACGGGTACATTGCTTCCCCAGCCAGTACCATACGGGGGTGAACTCCTGTAATTTGCATGCATACCCTTTTTCCTTTTATCTTTCATCACTTATACTTTTATTTAACATGTAAATCTCATTGTAGCTTGCATTTATAGAAATATGGATTTAATGGTATAGATCATATCATCCTTCTTTCTTTTTTTTTAGTTATGTGAATTCCTTTAATGTCAACATTCAACATTTATTTGTATTTGAGTCATAACATGAAAGATAATTGCTAACATTTAACATGAAAGGTAAGTATTTTAACATTTAACATAACTATAGTAAATAGAAATTTCAATCAGAAGATTTACCCACTTTAATCCTTTCAAATCCTCGATCCTTGGAGCAACCTCAACTTCGAATTTCTTTGTTGAAATTTCTACAACTTTCCTAGAATTATAAACTTTCATCAAAATGTGCTTATAATAATCAAATTGAACTAAAATTTGAATAGTGGAAAAAATCACTTACAAAAGAAAAGGGGATTTCTCAAAATCCCTAAATTCTTCTCTTCTCCAAATTTCTTCCTTCACGCTTACAATTCTCTTTTTTCCCTTTAGAAATTATCCTTTGCTTTAGAGGAAGTAATCAGATATAATTTATAGAAAATTTTGAAAAGAAAACTAACAAACCTTCTTCCCTCTTCTTCTCTATCGTTCCTCTCTTTTCGTTGAAATTTCTCTCAAATTAGTACTTCTTTAACGGTAGGAACGAAAAGGAATGTTTAATTCTTATCCTAGAAGCCAATCCCTTGCTAAAATTGGAAAAACGAAGCTTACCTCGCTCTCCCGCACGAATTCGCCCGTCCGCCGTTCGTTCAGTTCGCGGAAAAGCCCTGTACCGACCCTGTTAGGGTCGAGACTTATAACAGAAGGCTGGCCGGTTCGGTTGAACCGGCCCAGCTTGAACCGGATATCACAATCTCCCTCTCTTATAAAAATTTCATCCTCGTAATTTAATTCAAGTAAAGAAACATACCTTAGTTAAAAAGATGAGGATATTGACTTCTCATTTCCGCTTCCTTTTCCCAGGTGGCATCTATTTCTGATCCATTTTTCCATAAGACTTTCACAAAAGGTATTGCTCTGTTCCTCAACTGTTTCACATCATATTCCAATATCCTTTCAGGTTCCTCAACATATTTCAAATCAGGTTGTAAGTCAATTGATTTGGACTGTATTATCTTGGATTCATCTGAAACATACTTCCGAAGTACTGATATATGAAACACATTATGAATTCCTTGCATATGCCCTGGTAGATCCAATCTGTAAGTCATATTTCCAATTCTCTCTATGATTTCAAAAGGACCTATAAATCTTGGACTTAATTTTCCTGTCTTTCCAAATCTTTGCACACCTTTCATTGGACTCACTTTTAAGAAAACAAATTCTCCCACTTCAAACTCAACTGGCCTGTGCTTTGCATCATAATACTTTCGTTGCCTGTCTTGAACTGCCTTTAGTCTGTCTCTGATCAATCTGATTTTGCTAGTAGCCTCATCTACCAATTCAATTCCAATTACCTTTCTTTCACCAGTTTCTACCCAACTCAAGGGTGTTCTGCATTTTCTGCCATAAAGAGCCTCATATGGTGCCATTTCAATACTAGATTGGAAACTATTATTATATGCAAATTCAATCAATGGTATATGAGTCTCCCAATTTCCTCCAAAATCTAAAACACATAGTCGCATTAAATCCTCCAAAGTCTGAATTGTCCTCTCTGATTGCCCATCTGTTTGAGGATGAAATGCTGTGCTGAAAGTCAGTCGTGTGCCCAAAGCTTCCTGAATTTTCTTCCATAATTTAGAAGTGAAACGAGCATCTCTATCTGAAACTATAGATTTTGGAATTCCATGCAATCTCACAATTTCATCAACATATAATTTTGCCAACTTCTCTACTGAATCTGTCTGCCTGATGGGTAAGAAATGAGCTGACTTCGTTAATCTGTCAATAACAACCCATATTGCATCTCGACTCTGTCTCGACCTGGGTAATCCAATCACAAAGTCCATTGCAATGTCCTCCCATTTCCACTCAGGTATTGGTAAAGGTTGTAGTTGACCACTTGGCTTTTGATGTTCTGCTTTAATCATTTGACAGGAAACACATTTTGCTACAAATTCTGCAACACTCTTTAGTCCTGGCCACCAAAACAATCCTCTCAGTTCCTGATACATCTTTGTACTGCCTGGGTGAATTTCATAATTGGAAAGATGAGCTTCCTGTAATATCTCTTCTCTTAAGCTTCCAACTTTTGGAATACAGACTCTGCCCTTATACTTTAATAAGCCTTCTCCATCAATTTCAAAGCTCCCCAACTGTCCTGCTTGTACTTTATTTATGATCTCTTGAAATTTTTCATCTTGAGACAATGAATTGAGCACTCTATTTTTCAAAGTAGATTGGATCATCAACTGGTTCAACATCATATCTTTTGTATTTTTCTGATTGACCACTGAAAGTTCTAATCTTTTCATATCTTTGATTAATTGTTCCTGTTGGGTAATTAACCAACTTGCATTCCCAAGAGCTTTTCTGCTTAATGCATCTGCAACCACATTTGCCTTTCCAGGATGATACTGTATGTCCAGGTCATAATCCTTTATAAGCTCTAGCCACCTTCTTTGTCTCAGATTCAATTCTTTCTGATTGAAAATATACTTGAGGCTCTTATGATCTGTGAACACCTCGCATCTAACCCCATATAAGTAATGTCTCCAGATTTTAAGTGCAAAAACTACAGCTGCCAATTCTAAATCATGAGTGGGGTAGTTCCTTTCATGAATTTTCAGTTGCCTTGAAGCATAGGCCACCACTCTACCATGTTGCATCAATACACATCCAAGTCCTCTTAAGGAAGCATCACAGAAAATTTGGAATCCTTCTGAGCCTGATGGAATTGTCAAAATTGGGGCAGTCATTAAACAATTCTTTAATTTCTGGAAAGCTTCATCACATTGAATACTCCAATCAAATTTCACTGCTTTCTGGGTTAATCGGGACAATGGCATTGCAATTTGAGAAAATCCCTCCACGAATCTCCTGTAATACCCAGCCAGGCCTAGAAAACTCCTCACCTCTGAAACTGTAGTTGGCCTTGGCCAATCTGAAATGGCTTGCACTTTATTCTGATCCACTGAAATTCCTTTTCCACTAATCACATGTCCAAGGAAATTTACACTGTTCAACCAAAACTCACATTTTGAAAATTTTGCATACAATTTATTCTCCTTTAATGTCTGCAACACTGCCTGTAAATGACTAGAATGGCTCTCTTTATCTCTTGAATAGATCAAAATATCATCAATGAACACAATTACAAATATGTCCAAGAATGGCTTAAAAATTCTGTTCATTAAATCCATAAATACAGCTGGTGCATTTGTTACTCCAAATGGCATTACCATAAACTCATAGTGGCCATATCGGGTTCTGAAAGCTGTCTTTGCTATGTCTTCTTCCTTGATCCGTAGCTGATGATATCCAGATCTCAAATCAATTTTAGAGAAAACTGTAGCTCCCTCCAGTTGATCAAAAAGATCATCAATTCTGGGCAATGGATATTTATTCTTAACAGTAAGCTTATTCAGTTCTCTGTAATCTATGCACATTCTGAAGCTCCCATCTTTCTTCTTTACAAACAGCACTGGAGCTCCCCATGATGAGGAACTTGGCCTGATAAATCCCTTATCTAGTAATTCCTGTAACTGACTTTTCAGCTCCTGCAACTCTTTAACTGCCATTCTGTAAGGTGCCCTTGCCACTGGTTCTGAACCTGGTATCAACTCAATAGTGAAATCTATCTCCCTTTCTGGTGGTAATCCTGGTAAATCATCCAAAAATACCTCTGAATATTCGTTTATTACAGGTATATCTTTCAATTCTTTAACTTCCTTATTTGTATCCTTTACTTGAGCAAGAAAACACTGACATCCCTTGGATACAAATTTACATGCTTTCATATAAGTGATTATCATTGATGAAACTCCTCTCTCTCCATAGAATTTCAACTCTCTTCCTCCAAGCAAATTAAACTTTATAATTTTCTTGTTGCAATCAATAATCACAAAGTGTTTTGATAACCAATCCATTCCCAATATCATATCAAATTCTTGCAATGGCAGAACATTTACTGTTGCTTCAAACTCTCTTTCATTTATTTTGAAAGTCACTTGACATATACCATTTACATTCATAATAGATCCATTTGGCATTAAAACTTCCAAAATTACATTTGTCTCATAAACATTCAGTCCAACTGTTTTAACAAATTCTTCTGAAATGAAGGAGTGTGAAGCTCCCGTATCAAAAAGAATTTGTACAGACTTTCCTTGCATCATGATCATACCTATAAAAGTTACATAAAAAAATAACATAAACATACATTATTCCTTGAACAATACTTTCATAATACACATTTATTCATTTTTCATTTCTATCACCTGTAATCACTTCAGGTGATTCCTTAGCATCCTTCTGAGTCAATGCATATACTCTAGGCAGAGTATTCTGTCGGCTTTGACTTGATCCTGGAGTAGAAGCAGCTGATTCTACTGTTCTTGGTCTTCCAACATTCTTCTGAGATCCAGTATTCATTCTTGACTCTCCTGCTGGTCTTTGCCCCAAAGTAGGACAATTCTTGGCTATGTGACCTGGTTGATGGCACCAGAAGCAAGTATTTGTACCTGATAAACATTCTCCTTTATGTTGTCTTCCACACTTGCTGCAACTATTTACACTTGAACTATCACTGCTACTAGACTTTGCTTTCTTCCAATTAAACTTTCCAGTTTGTGAAAGAGGTTTGCTACTATGAAAATCCTGTGAAGCTCCCATAACTTCACCACTCTTCCTTTTCTGAAAATCCCGTCTCCTTTGAGTGTTTAGCAGGTCCATTTCTATTCTTCTAACCCTTTCCACCAGCACTTTATAATCTTCAATTCCAAATGGAATAAGAGGCTGTCTAATTGCATCCTTCAATCCTGCTAAAAATCGATTACACTGTTCTTCTGCAGTATGGATTAAGTGAGGGGCATATCTGGATAATGTTGTAAATTCAGTTTCATATTGCATAACTGATTTATCTCCCTGCACCAGTCTCATAAATTTATCCTGCATTTGCCTCCTTACAGAAGGAGGTACGAACCAATCTCTAAACAATTTTGTAAACTCATCCCACTTGATTTGCATGTCTTGAATCCCTCCAGTTTTACTTTTATGCTGACCTCTCCACCACCTTTCTGCTTCTCCATCAAGAGCAAAAACTGCCAAGGAGACTTTCCTCTCCTCTGGACAAAACATTCCTTCTAAAATCTTTTCAATTCTCAGTAACCAATTTTCAGCTTCAATTGGTCCCTCAACTCCCTTGAATAGTGGTGGTCTCATATCTTGAAATAATTTAAGATACTTATCCATAGGTATTCCACCACCACTAGTACTTCCTGATGGTTGATTCCTTGAGTCTTGAATCATTTGAGCCATAGCTGTCATCATTTGTGTTAGTGCATCAGGATTAACATTTACATTAGGTACTGGCCTTTCTACTTCCCTCTCTTCTTCAGAATCATTTTGATTCCTGCTTCAATAAAATATTCATTTCACATTAAATCTTTAAGTCATTAAAATCATCCTAATGGCTCTTCCAATACAATTCATATCTAAATTTGGCTTTGATACCACTTTTGTCACGACCCGGCCCGGATACTCGAATTAACGAGGCGGGAACTAAGGTCAGACGGTAGGATCTAAACAATTCATAAGTATAAGAACATAAAAACAGTAAATCTCCTTAATCAGCGGAAGAGCCACTAACTAAAATTCTTTAAATACTATCACATCTGTTTCAGATCACACTTTACCTGTTTTCAGATGCACGTCGTCTTCTATAGACGAACTCTTCTCTTTCTCCCATTTTCTAATTCTGAAGACTTACCTGAAACATTTAAATTCATTGTTTGAGTTCACTAAGTAAACTCAGTGGGTATCAGTTAAACAAATTTTCATGCATAAAAGACATTACATATTAACATTACTATCATTGCATTTCTTCATCTCATTTGGCATAAATATATGAGTCCTTTCTTTATTTTGTTTCCTTCTTCATATAGACTTTATCATTATTTCTTATAGCTTTTATCTTTAACTATTATTCCTTTTCCCATTTCTTTTATACAGGAGCACCGTCAAAATGTACCAGAGGTACATCCATTTCCATTTCCTTTTCCTTATGTCATAACCTTTTCCCTTTTATTTTTATCGTGCACGGGTACATTGCTTCCCCAGCCAGTACCATACGGGGGTGAACTCCTGTAATTTGCATGCATACCCTTTTTCCTTTTATCTTTCATCACTTATACTTTTATTTAACATGTAAATCTCATTGTAGCTTGCATTTATAGAAATATGGATTTAATGGTATAGATCATATCATCCTTCTTTCTTTTTTTTTAGTTATGTGAATTCCTTTAATGTCAACATTCAACATTTATTTGTATTTGAGTCATAACATGAAAGATAATTGCTAACATTTAACATGAAAGGTAAGTATTTTAACATTTAACATAACTACAGTAAATAGAAATTTCAATCAGAAGATTTACCCACTTTAATCCTTTCAAATCCTTGATCCTTGGAGCAACCTCAACTTCGAATTTCTTTGTTGAAATTTCTACAACTTTCCTAGAATTATAAACTTTCATCAAAATGTGCTTATAATAATCAAATTGAACTAAAATTTGAATAGTGGAAAAAATCACTTACAAAAGAAAAGGGGATTTCTCAAAATCCCTAAATTCTTCTCTTCTCCAAATTTCTTCCTTCACGCTTACAATTCTCCTTTTTCCCTTTAGAAATTATCCTTTGCTTTAGAGGAAGTAATCAGATATAATTTATAGAAAATTTTGAAAAGAAAATTAACAAACCTTCTTCCCTCTTCTTCTCTATCGTTCCTCTCTTTTCGTTGAAATTTCTCTCAAATTAGTACTTCTTTAACGGTAGGAACGAAAAGGAATGTTTAATTCTTATCCTAGAAGCCAATCCCTTGCTAAAATTGGAAAAACGAAGCTTACCTCGCTCTCCCGCACGAATTCGCCCGTCCGCCGTTCGTTCAGTTCGCGGAAAAGCCCTGTACCGACCCTGTTAGGGTCGCGACTTATAACAGAAGGCTGGCCGGTTCGGTTGAACCGGCCCAGCTTGAACCGGATATCACAAAAACACTGTTCAAAGTTTTGAGGCGTATGAAGCTAGTTATTTGGAGGGAATATCGTTCTTTTGATAACATTTAGTAAAAAGGCTTGCTTGGCAGCTGCAATATGAAAGCAATCAGCAATATAGAGTGCCTTGTTCTGCTCTAAGGCGACAGAAAATTGATTTGTGCCAAAACAACTATTTTTTGGGTTCATTAAAGCTTACTTCCATAAAATGACCGAGATTGATGAAAGAAAAGATAAATTCTTATCCATAGTTTTTTTGCATCAAATTTCTTTTCAGGTCTTGTAACTGCTATTTTTGTCCTTTTTAAACCCTTAATTCAATGTGAAATGTCCGTGTTTTTAGCATTACTATACGATAGAAAATGAAGTGAAGAGCTGGCTAGAAAGAACAAATTAAGGTTAGGAGTCCCACTAAGGTATCAAATGATTTGTTGGACAACATCTAAATGTAAATAACAAGAAGTTTGCATAAATTGATTCACTTGCTATACTTCAAATGAAATATTAGGTTGATTGATTGTCTAATAGTTCAAGCTACCTACCAACTGTTGAAATACAATAAAATCACGGAGAATATTGTTTTACATTGTGTGTAATTCTAATGGAGATACTTTGTATACTTTTGTTTAGGAATATATCAGAGAAAATTGTGTGAAATTCAAAACCTAACAAGTAAGAGCACCATTAATTTTCATATGAAATATGGTTTGAAGATGTTGCAAATGGTAATCAATTCCAAATATTTCCCCATAATAGTAATGTTATCAATATAAACTAGAAGAAGAGCAATGCCATCAAATGCATTCAAAGAAATGATGATTATTCATGTTGGGGGGAACACCGATTGATCTATTAATGAATGGTTGGAGACAAAACACTCTTTAAAGTTTTGAGGCAGATGAAAGCTAGCTATTGGGTGGGAACACCGATTTTTCAATAGCATTGAATGAAAATGCTTTGTTTGGTTGCTGGAATATGAAGGCAGTCCACAACATAGAGTGCCTTTATCTGTTCTGGCGTGAGAATATTGATCTATCAATGAATGGTTGGAGATAAAACACTGTTCAAAGTTTTGAGGCGTATGAAGCTAGCTATTTGGAGGGAATATCGTTCTTTCGATAACATTTAGTAAAAAGGCTTGCTTGGCAGCTGCAATATGAAAACAATCAGCAATATAGAGTGCCTTGTTCTGCTCTATGGCGACAGAAAATTGATTTGTGCCAAAATAACTGTTTTTTGGGTTCATAACTGTCATAAAATGACCGAGATTGATGAAAGAGAAGATAAATTCTTATCCATAGTTTTTTTTTGCATCAAATTTCTTTTCAGATCTTGTAACTGATATTTTTGTCCTTTTTAAAACCTTAATTCAATGTGAAATGTCCGTGTTTTTAGCATTACTATACCATATAAAATGAAGTGAAGAGCTAGCTAGAAAGAACAAATTAAGGTTAGGTGTCCCACTAAGGTATCAAACGATTTGTTGGATGACATCTAAATATAAATAACGAGAAGTTTGCATAAATTGATTCACTCGCTAAACTTCAAATGAAATATTAGCTCGATTAATTGTCTAGTAGTTCAAGCTTCCTACCAATTGTTGAAATACAATAAAATCACAGAGAATATTGTTTTACATTGTGTGTAATTCTAATGGAGATATGTGTTATTCTAATGGAGATACTTTGTATACTTTTGTTTAGGGAATCAGAGAAAATTGTGTGAAATTCCAAACCTAAGATGTAAGAACACCATTAATCTTCATATGAAATATGGTTTGAAGATGTTGCTAATGGTAGTCAATTCCAAATATTTCCCCATAATAGCAATGTTATTAACAGAAACTAGAAGAAGAGCAGTACCATCAAATGCATGCAAAGAAATGATGATTATTCATGTTGGGGGGAACACTGATTGATCTATCAATGAATGGTTGGAGACAGAACACTCTTTAAAGTTTTGAGGCAGATGAAAGCTAGCTATTGGGAGGGAACACCGATCTTTCAATAGCATTGACTGAAAAAGTTTTGTTTGGTTGCTGGAATATGAAGGCAGTCCACAACATAGAGTGCCTTGACCTGCTCTTTACATAAAATTTGATATGTACCATCATATGCCATATGATGAACGAGATTGAAGAAAGAGAAGCTTAGCCCTAGTCCATATTTTCTTCCACCAAATTTCTTTTCCAAGTCTTCTACCTGATATTTTTTATCCTTTTTGAAATTTTAATTCGATGTGAGATGTTCGTATTTTTAGCCTTTAGGAGCTTTGATTGGTGTTTCATGCTTGAAAATTGCTAATAATTTGGGACTTCCATGCTACAGAGTTATCTGCTTTTATAATGATTTCTTTGTTGATGGTTTAAAAACTCTTCTTGGAAAAAAAAAAGGGAACAAATGGAGCTTGTTAAGATATTTTCTTTTTTATGCAACAATGATTTTCTAATTTCGATTTATACCCAATTATTTATTTTTTTATTCCAAGTTTTGTTTCTTTTCATTTGACCATACCTTTTTTGCAACATAACGCAAGGCTGCAAATGCTGTTAGCTATGCTAATCTTTGAATTTTTGTCGTGGTCAAATTATAACACACTAGTGTGTTATAATATCCTATGAATTTTATGTAGTTTACCCACCTCTTTTATGAACTTCCTGTTTTGCTACCATCAACTACATACTTGTTTTCTACGTTGTGTATTGCAGAAATTTAGGCCCTTAAAAGTTTTGTTTCACTGCTCCTTAGTGCTCTACGAAGCTCTAGAATTATAGTCAAAGAAAATCCACTACTCTTTTGTGTTGTTATTATAGAGAGAAATGACAAAAATGGTCCCTTGACTCTTTATGAAAATCAAAATAATCTCTTATATTAAAGGATTATTTTGATCCTTCAACTTATTCAGTAGGAACCAAAATAGTATCATACAAAATAGTCCCACTATGATACTATTTTGTTTCATTTTTAAAGACATGAGGGAATAAAATGGTCTTTTAATATAGTTGCCATTTTGGTCCTTCATAAAGAGTCAACAGATCATTTTGGTCTTCTTCTTTTATTGTAGATTATTAGTCTCTCGTCTTTTCTTGTGCACATCGAGTGAGAAAGGGAGAGAGAAGTTGTGCGAAAATAAATAGTGATGAAAATTGGTGATTTTCAGTTAGACTTCTTACCCTTACATTGAGGGTTCTAGTTATTGCATAGAAAAAAAATGGGCATAATATGTGACAAGTTTTGTGTGATTCAAGTGGCCAGATCTAGCCTAACAAGGAATATACAATGTTATTTTTAAAATATAAATATTTGCAACATCAATTCTATGGTCTTACTTAGCCTTATTGCAATTGGTATTTGGTTGTTATCTTCGCTCAAATTGATGGTTTGTTACAAAGCATCACTGTACTCTCAAGGAATTAAAAATGCTTTCATGTCATTGCCTTTGTAGAATGATAGCCTAATTTGACATGTTTTGTGTGTTCATGATAAAAAGATTGACAAAAATTAGAATGGACATTGCCTGCGGGGAGAGTTGGATTATTCAAAAGAAAATCAAGATCAAATAGAAGTCCACAAAGCTAAATAATCCTAGAACATGTGTTAACAAAAAAAAAAAAAAGAAACGGAACAAAAAAAAAAAAATCGAAATCAAAACATCTTCCCGCTGCCTCTGCCGGTCCCACTTCGCCAAACGACGTACCTCTTCGACACAATAACCGCCTACCGACGATCCAGAGCGATAAAAGGAAGAAATTCGGAGCAGAAACGAAGACTTACGCTCGTTTCATCCTCTCCTTCGGTTCCCTCGTCGCTGCTCGACTTCGTTGCTAGCGTCTAGGGTTTGCCTTCCATCTTCTCTTTTGGTCGTTGCTATTCGGCTTTGCTCCGCAGGAGGCCAAGAGATCGCACGAGCCGCTCCCTTGACTCCTTGGTTGCCGTCCGACTTCGCTCCTTCGCGTGTGGTGCAGAGATCGCACGAGTCGCTCCTCGGCTCCTTCCTTGCGGTTCGACTTCGTTGCTTCGCGCGTGGTGCAGAGACCGCACGGTCGCTTCTGCGGCTCCTTTGCTGTTGTCCGACTTTTGCTTCACAGGAGGTGTAGAGATTGCGCGAGTTGCTTCTTCGGCTCCTTCTTTGCCGCCCGACTTCGTTGCTTTGCAAGAGGTAGAGATTGCATGAGTCTTTTCTTCGACTCATTTGTTACTATCCGATCGTGATTCTTCTCCGATCGGACCCAAGTGCCTGAGCAGATTCGAGTCAAGCCCTATCCGACTCAAACTCTTGCTTTTAAACACAAATTATAATATATAATATTATATATAAATATATTATGATATATTTATATCATATTATTGTTATTTATATAATATTATATAAAAAAAATAATAATAATAAAAAAATGATGAAAATAAAAAAAATAATAATAACTTTTAAACAGGTGATTGAATACCCGTGTCGTCGACCTTAGGTCCGGCCAGGATTGTACAATTCGAAGACCCGCGCCGTGATCTTAGATCCGGGCGGATGGTTTGAAATTGAAGACCCGCGCCATCGATCTTAGATCTGGGCGGATGGTTTTTTTTAAATTTGAAGACCCCGGGCCGTCGTATCTTAGATCCAGCCGGGATGGTTTTAATTCGAAGACCCTACGCCGTTGACCTTAGGTCCGGGTAGGAAGACATTAGGGCAAGTGCCCTCCCTTACCTCCCGGCGTCGGGGAGGGGACGCCGGGAGGCTGCCGAAATTTCCTCAAAATTTTAAAGGATAATTCAACTCAAATTCAATTAAAATATTAAAAATCAATTCCAAATATTAATTAACTAATTAGTTGATTAATGTTTAATAAAATATTAATTGATTAAATTAATCAAAATGATTGGTTAATTTGGAAACAACCAACATTATAAATGTGAGTCCCGAATGGATTCAGAACAAGATCATCGTCTTCTTAACGACGACTTCTCTTAATCATTTTCTACTTGTAACAAGTAAGAATGAAAATTATCTTGATTCTCATCTTTCTCCTAAATGCCATTCAACATGAGTAGGAGCTTGTTAGATATCATTTCAATCAAAAAGTGATTTTTGAGGTGCATTGAATGTCTCTAAATAAGATTGTTTTTTTTTTTTGAATATCTCTAAATGAGACCTCTTTAAGAAGATTCCAATATAAATAATGTTGGATAGAAGACTTTGAATTGTTTTAGCATTTTAAATGTTATTACTCTTGAAATATTGGAGGTCTCTAACTGTTAAAACATCATTTCTCTTCCTATAGCTAATGAGATGGAAAAACTTGCAACGAGTCGTCTCATTAATTGAGTAGTCAAAATTAATTAATCAATTAAAATTAGTTGGTTAATTTTTAAATATGAGAGCATTTGAAATTCGAAAAGTTTCAAAGTACGAGAGCTTCAAATTTTGAGAGTTTTAAATCTGAGAACTTTTAAAATTTGAGAACATTATAATTGAGCAATTGGAGAAATTAAATTAAATAAATAAATAAAAAATCAAAAAATCAAATGAAATCCAAAGAATGTTCACACTAATTGACTGTACAACTCACACTAAAACTCAAACTCCTAAGAAAGCTAGCCAAAACACAAAACTGAAAGAAAATCTCCAAAAATCCTAATCTAAACCCTGCCCCTGGTGGGCTCCAATCCCAACTCCTGGTAAAGCTCCTAGCAGGCTCTAATCTCTGCAACTGCATCACCTTTGGCTGCAAGCTCCCGCTATTATAACTACTGGCTACGAACTCTGGATCAGCACGTATCTGCATACAAAACAAACAAATATTAGTACATCATAAATCAAATAAAAATCATCAAAATGCTGGAGAGTAATAAATCAAACTACTAGTAAAACAAAAGTACTGGGAAGCAAGAAAAGCTAAGTACTGGAAAGCTAGTAGAGCCACAGTGTAGTAGGGAAAAGACTACGAGCACAAAAACAACTAAAACATTGACGCAAGTGTCAAAACCTCGAAGTGTCAAAAATCACAAACTCAAACCAACTCAAACAACTGGTCTCAACTCAACAAACATACAATCAAAAAACTAATGGGCAGCCTTATTTATAAGAACTTGGTTGTAAGACCCACTACCCGGCAGCTTTCATAGGAAAGACGTAAGCCCGACCCCAGGGGAAAGTTCTTTAGGTAAAATCAACCTAAAACCCAAACCCCAAATTAAAACATCCGGCAACTCCTAATAGAAGTCGTAAGTCCGATCTCTGAAGGAAATGTTTAGGCAATAATACAACCCTAGACCCCTCACTCGGGCATCCAAGTCTATAGAGCTTGGCCGTAAGACCCACAACTCGGGCCACTTAGCCTACAGGGCTAGGTCATAAGACCCATCATTAGGCAACTTCTTAAGAAGCCATAAGACCACCCAACCAAAATCTTCGGGCTACTTTCTAATGAAAGCCATAAGTCCCTACCCAAATCTAGCAGTACGGACATCTCTTGCTTTAAGAGAGAATGTCATCTTTAAATAATGCTTTAAAATATAGTAATTACAATACTGATCCTATGTTGAAAGCATGTGGAATTCCCAATATTTTCTACAAAATATATAAATCACTTGGGCATCCTAGTCTATAGGATTAGGTTGTAAGACCCGCTATCGGGCAACTTCTAAGTGAAGTCGTAAGACCCACTTTTTAGGAAAATTACTAAATAAATTGTAATTGATCCTAAACTCCAAATAATCCAATTCAAAACACTGGGCATCCTAGTCTATAGGATTAGGTTGTAAGACCCGCTATCGGGCAACTTCTAAGTGAAGTCGTAAGACCCACTTTTTAGGAAAATTACTAAATAAATTGTAATTGATCCTAAACTCCAAATAATCCAATTCAAAACACTGGGCATCTTAGTCTAAATGATTAAGTTATAAGACCCATTTTTCCAGGCAATTTTTTAAGGGAAATCATAAGACCTACCCAAATAACTAAACCCCTGGGCAGCCTTGCTGTAGAGTTAGGTTGTAAGCCCCACCTTTGGGCAACTCATAAATAGAGTAGTAAGCCCCACTCCAAATTAAATCTACGGGCTACTTTCTATGAAAGTTGTAAGCCCCGACCCAAATTCAAATTTCTGTGTAACTTCTAAACGAAGTTACAAATTCCTAAATTAAATCAACTTCTGGGCATTCTAATGGATGTAAGCCCAAAATCCAACTAAAATTAAAACCAAAACCTAACCACCTCAATCTACTCGGGATCCCTGAGAGGAGGCAACCCATGGCTGCTAATCAGATTCCCTGGACATTACAGTCAATGATTGTAGTGTTGGTAGACTGAGACCTACGGTATACCCGGGACGACGGAACCATGGGATCTTGATCGGGTTTACCTCCGTTTGCCTCATAATTGAGACTAAAAATACCTAAAATTTATTCATCCTTAATCGAGAGTTCTCTCTTACGTGTTAAGAGAGGTAATTAACTATGAGTGCTTGCGCTCATGGGAAGTAAGGACTCCAGATCTAATTAAACCCTGACTACCCTCAGGGGAAATCTGGTTAATTCTAATCTGACTTAAGGGAAATGGAATCCTACAGCTGCGAAGAGGGATTCACGCATTCATGCCATTTTTCTTGAGCCAACAGATTTCTGGCGACTCCGCTGGGGACTACTTCTCTCTCCATCTTTGGATGAAAAGAAAATATTTAGTCTTAAAATACTAAATATCTAAAACGAATATGGATGTTATTTTATCATAAATTCGTGTTTTCTTTTCCAGCAGAATTCAGGTTGACTCTAATCCCTGCAAGTTCTGTTGGCAGGTTGATAATATGACGCCTGTGAAGTCTTTCATGACTGTGAACCTGGGTGAGGGAGCTAGAGTACAGTTCCCTCAAGCTGTTCTGAACACAGGATATGCTGGAGCAACCATTCAGTTTGGAACCATTTCCGAAGTCATGCAGTTCCAACAGTTCTTTCCTGAGAACACTGTCAATGTACCTACTGTTGGAGGTGCTACTAAGAAGCCTATTACTGAAGTTGTTATTGAGAAGGCTCCTAAAAGGGCCTCTGTATTTTCAAGGCTCTCTGTAACACCTGCTACTGCTCCAGCCGCTCAAAATAACATTCCTGATCTCAAGCTGCAATCTGTAGGCGTGAATACAGCAAGTCAGAACATAATCCAGGATGAAATAATTGAAGAATATAATTCTGAAGTTCCTGATGCAAGTGCTAAGCTTTCCAGGAAAGCCAGAAGGAAGGCCAATGCTCGCTTGCGAGCTAATGGCTTGATGTCCAATACACCTCAAGAATCATCGCCGCAGTTGGAGGCGAATGTACCCACAAATAATGGTTTTGAACCATTAAAGTGGGTCAAGAGGAATAATGACAAGGGTCAATTGAAGAAGTCTTTCTGGGAGACTTCGCGTCAGCAGCCACAACTGCCAAAGAAGGAAGAATCTGCCTCTTCCAAGATATATAAAATACTAAAGGCTGTTAAAGATAAAAATCTGCAGCGAAGACTGAGGAAATCCGTCACCAAAGCTATTTTCTCGAATGCTGCTCATCCTCAGTATAACAAATTCTCATCAAAATCTTATAGAGAGGAGTTTAAACGTCCTCCCTACTACCGAGACCCAAGAAATTTCTGTCCTAATATGGGCCGATACCCATATTACGGAAGAAAAGAGTTGGGAGAGCCTTCTATTAATATACATGCAAGAGGTTATAATAGAAGATACGATAAACAAAGGCCCCAACAATGGCATCATGGATCTAATTATTCAAAAGTACATGCTAATGCTGGTGGTCATCAGTATGTGACTACGAAAAGACAACAAATTTGGGTTCCAAAAAGACCCAAGTATCCTGAAGCTCAGAAAGAGGTCCATTATAAGGAAATCTACAAAGGGCGACTTAAATCTCAGGTCCAAAAGTTATCCCCTAATAAGGAGACTTCTGTTGACATGATTACTCCAGAAAAGGAAGAATATGTTGACTACAATGAATCCCCCGACTCTCCAGTCATACATTGGAAGCGGCGGTCCCAACTTGGAGACGATCATGAGTTGGATGAGAATGATGACTTCTGTGATGATGATGAAGAAGTAGAGGGGTGTATTGGTCCCATGGACATTGAAGTTGTCCGGATGGTTGATCATATACCTGATCGATTTAATCAGCATTATACTCGTAGAAATGCAGCGTTCAATCTGCAGAATGAAGAACAACTACGAGATGACCAAGAACAAGCAGCAGCCATGAATAGAACTCCACAACCAGAAGAAGTTGAGGAGGAAGAAGCTGAAGAAGTTGTAAAAAGATTGCAATTGGAAATGCAATCTATGCAACAAAAGAAAGATCAAGAAATCTATCACTTGAATGCTCGTCTTGACGAGATGAGTAATATGATGAAACAGTTGTTTGGACAGCTTGGTATGATGGCTACAACAAGTCAACCACCTGTAGCAAATTCTCAAGGGAATGTTCAAACTACTCCTGATGTACCAGATACTTCTGACAGAAAACTAGAAGAGCTACAGGAGCCGATTCTGATAGCTTCTAAAGAAGATGAAGTGGTCAGCAAATCCCAAATTGAAAATCTCATCAGTCAAAAGGTTAAAGCAGCTATTGCTTCTGAAGCTGCCGATGCCTTAGTAGAAAAAGGTCGTCCATATCCGGTTGAATATGATCAAGAGAAGTATCCAAAGGGATATGTTGTGCCAAAATTCAATTTATTTGATGGTACTGCAAATCCTCGTCAGCATCTGGCGCAATTCAAAGCTACCTGTGGAAATACAGGAGGTAATGATGCTCTGTTACTACGACAATTTGTCAGTAGTTTAACAGGTACAGCTTTTGAATGGTATGCTGAGTTACCCAACGACTCAGTAAGAACATTCGCCGAATTAGAGACAATGTTCATTAAAAGATTCGCCAGTGCAACGAAGAAGGTGACTATTGCTGACCTTGCTCTTGAGAAAAGGAAAAGAGAGGAATCAGTTACCAAATACATAACCAGGTGGAGAAATCTCAGCATGAAATGTGAGCAGCAACTCACTGAAAAGCATGCTGTTGAGCTATTGATGGGGAATATAGATGATCATATGGCTCCATATCTGGCTATGGCTACAATCAATACTTTTCAAGAATTATTGGATCGTGTTGCTAAATTCGAAAGGTTACCTAGGCCTAGAAGTGCCAGCTTCAACTATAACAATAATCCACAAGGGAAGGGAAAACAAGTCAAGATCTTTGATCCGAAAAGAAGTGAGGTAAATGCTACATTCCCATCTTCTTCGGATAAGAAAGAAAAAGAAAATTCAATGAATCCACTGAAGATGCCGCAACAAACTAGAGAAAGGCAAAGGCCTCCTACTTTGCAGGAGAAAATTAACAAGCCGTATTCTTTCAAAAAAGAATGTACGGGAAAGATTTTTAGGCATGCACTAAAGATCGGCCTTCAATTGCCGGAATCCCGCCGACCAGAACAGTCTGATATGACTGATGATCCGAACTACTGTCCATATCATAGGATCGTAAGTCACCCAATCGAAGATTGCTTCATCTTCAAAGATTGGGTTGAAAGGAATTATCAGAGCGGTGAACTTACACTTTCTAATAGTGTTCTTATCAATCCCAAGAGAGAGAAAACCAATGTTATCTCTTCTATACCCTGTCAGAACAAAGAGGACCAGAAAGGAAAAGCGCCCGAGGAAGATGAAGATGGTTGGGAGACCTTTATCTCAAAGAAAACTAAACAAATGATGAATGTCTTACTGGCCATTGAAGGCATTCGTCGGAAAAGTGCGCTAGAATTGGAAGTTGATCCAAGACTCTTTTCTTCAAAGAATTCAGTGGCAGGGGGGGCCAGTTCAAGCAAGAAGAAATCTTCGAAGTACTTCAAAGACAAAAAAGGAAAGCGTAAGTCTGGATCAAAATCTCAAAAAGAAAAGAAGAAGAAATTGGCAAAGAAGAATACTGTGATTCAAAAATATATTGATTCCATCGATGAATATCAGCAACCTTTGAGGCGTCCTATCATGTTAGAGGAATACATGGCTGATTTATTTCTCGAATCGGAATCAGAAAAGGAAGAGAGTATTCCAATCGAGACTTGTCGAGTCATAAATAAACGAGGTGGAAGGGCTGCAAGAGGACGCAATACACTTCTTGCTATCTATAAAACTGATGTGGAAATGCCTTCTAAGGAAGTACATTATACACCATCACCTTTTACTGATTCAGATGAAGAATTACATTTCCCTGATGAAGAAAGTGATCACAAGGGTAAGAAGGTTCTTAAAGAAAAATGCCCAAAACTCGGGAGCAGCTCAGAGTCCGAGGAAGTTGAAGACATGGAAATTTCAAAGAACTCTCAAGCTGAAGCTAGTTCATCTTCAGAGGTGACACAAATTCAGCTGAGAAGTGGAAAGCAGGTTCCTCCACCTCAAAAGAAAATAAAGGATAAAGAGAAGAATATTCAACTCAACGAGGCCGCTATTCCACAAGAGCCTCTGAAACCCAAGGTTGCTAGTGCAAATGTGGATTATAATATATTATCCCATCTCCGTAAATTACCTGCATTGCTGAGTGTCTATGACGCCCTTCTTATGTCTAAGAACCTTAGGGAAACACTTATTAAAGCTTTGCAAAGTCCTGAACAGTACGAGGCCTTCTTTGCCGAGCAAAACTTGAAAGAAGCTTTGCATACACAAAGCACCGCTACAATCACTTTCTGTGATAGTGATCTGCTCCTGGGAGCTGCGGATCATAATCGGCCACTATATGTTACTGCGGAGAGTAACAACATTGAAATAAATAGAATTTTGATCGATCCAGGTTCCTCCGTTAATCTAATGAGCCTCAAAACGCTCAAAGGATTGGCCCTGGACATCCAATATTTGAACAGAAGCACGGTGTTTCTACAAGGATTCAATGAGCAAGGGCAAAGAACGTTGGGGTCCTTGGTTTTACCTCTAAACTTTGGGGAACTCAATACAGAGGCAACATTTCACATCATTGATTCCAACACATCGTATAAAGCACTTCTTGGAAGACCATGGCTCCACGAGTATGGTATAGTGCCTTCAACACTTCATCAATGTATGAAATACATTCGAGATAACGAAGAATATCGCATTGATGGTGATGAACAACCGTTCTTGGTGCACGAAGTCAAAATCTACGATGATGCCAAGTACTTTATGCCAAAAGGCAACGAGCTTTCAAGAATTCAGGCTGCTACGCTGGATAAAGTAAAGCCGAAAGATAAAGGCAAGAATAAATCAAAGCAAATTTGCTCAGTGCCTCACCTTGGTAGTGATACGGAAGAGGAAGAGAATATCTCCATAACTTTTAAGCCCCTAATCATAGGGAAAAGAAGGAATGAATTATCAACTGTTCCTTTTGATTACGAAGCTAATCACGCAAATAAGGTACGGTGTTCAAGCAAACCGAGCATTGAAGGAGAAGAAGAATTCCTTTATCTGCCCAAGGGTACTACAGAATCTCAGGAGGAAGGGGACTCAGGAACCATTTCCATATCTAAGAAATTGCAGAAAGTATCAATTTCAATGATAAGGGTATCTGAAGAGCAGATATCTACTGATATCATCAAAATAGTACCTGTTCCGGCCAACATTCCAAAATATTGACCACCTCACCAAATACAAACATAGAAATGTTAAATACTTTCTATGTTCCTCCCAAAAGAGGTGTCAATGAACGTGGATCTATTTTCTATGAATCAAGAGTAATACCGCATCACATTACTCCTGAAATTGAATACGAAGATGATTGGAGAAATGAAGATTTGAGGATAATCATTCCTCAATATCCTCCACCAATTATGAGAAAGCTGATAGAAAAAAGAATCTTTTTTGTGCAAACAAGTAAGCAAGCCCATTACTTCAGAAAGCTCTGGCACAACGAGCAAGCACAAAAACCCATTGGCAATGGTTTGTATACAACATGGGGTCTTGGATATGCTCGAAATTCATATCTTACACGAGCAGCATCCTATCATTATCTTGAATACCCCCGGCGTCCACGTATTACATACGCAACGTCCTATAATATTACAGACAAGGAGGAGAGACCGTCAGAGTCTGAAAATCAAACTGAAGATCTAATTGTAGATCTAAAAGAAGCTCCAAAAGAGTTTGAAGAAGGTGGCCAAGCTACTGTAGATGAGCTCAAAGAAATAAATTTGGGTACAGAAGAGGAGCCCAAACCTACATTCCTCAGCACTAATCTCTCACAGGAGAAAGCAGAGGAGTTGAAAATGTTACTTCTCGAATATAAAGACTGTTTTGCATGGAATTATACTGAAATGCCTGGATTATCACCAGAAGTAGCAGTGCATAAACTCTCCATCGATACCAGAATACCGTCTGTGAAGCAAGCACCCAGGCGAATGCGACTTGAAATTGAAGAACAAGTCATTGCTGAAACTAAGAAGCTTATTGAAGCTGGTTTTATTCGAGAAGAGAAGTATGCTGATTGGATCGCCAATATCGTTCCAGTAAAGAAAAAGAATGGTCAAATCCGTGTTTGTATAGACTACCGGGATTTGAATAAAGCATGCCCAAAGGATGATTTTCCACTGCCAAATGCAGAACTTATGGTCGATAATACATCGAACCATGACATGTTCTCATTCATGGATGGATCATCAGGTTATAATCAAGTCAAAATGGATCCAGAGGATGAAAAACACACCTCATTTCGAACTCCCATTGGCATATATTGCTACAAGGTGATGCCATTCGGCTTGAAAAATGCTGGGGCTACCTATCAAAGGGCAATGACTCGAATCTTCGATGATCTAATTCATAAACATGTTGAATGTTATGTTGATGACTTGGTTGTAAAAAGTAAAGTTCAACATGAGCATGTAAACGATCTTAGGATTGTATTCGAAAGAATTCGAAAATTTAATTTGAAAATGAATCCATTAAAGTGTGCTTTCGGTGTTACGTCCGGAAAATTTCTTGGATTTATCGTGCGTCATAGAGGAATTGAAATTGATCCCTCTAAAATTAAAGCAATAGTGGAAATGCCACCTCCAAAAACATTAAAACAACTTCGTTCAATCCAAGGTAGATTGGCGTATATTCGAAGGTTTATATCTAACCTTTCAGGTAGATGTCAACCGTTCGCACGTCTAATGAAGAAAAATGCACCTTTCATATGGGATGATGCATGTCAGGAGGCATTTGATAGCATAAAACAATATTTGCTACATCCTCCAATCCTTGCTGCCCCAATCCCAGGGAAACCTCTAATCTTATATATAGCTGCTCTTGAAGAATCACTCGGAGCATTGCTAGCACAAACAAATGAAGATGGTAAAGAAAATGCCCTTTATTATATCAGCCGACGATTGATAGGGGCAGAATCTAAATATTCACCTATAGAAAAGCAATGTTTAGCATTGATCTTTGCCACTCAAAAACTTCGACATTATATGTTATCCCATAAAATCACTTTAATATCTAAAGTGGATCCATTAAAATTTTTAATAACTAGACCCACTCTCACTGGTCGTCTAGCCAAATGGGCTGTCTTGCTAATGCAATTTGACATAACATATATGCCACAAAAAGCAGTGAAAGGACAGGCTCTAGCTGACTTTCTAGCGGCCCATCCTTTACCTGCAGATTCTCCACTCAACGATGAACTGCCAGATGAGCAAACACTTGATGTGGAGGAAAGAGAAAATATTCCAGAATGGGAGCTCTATTTCGATGGAGCTTCATCAATAAAACCATCAAAGCCACCTAAGTTCCCGACAATTCAAGTGGGCGTCGGCCTCATATTTGTTACGCCACAAAAAGGGATACTCCGATATTCCTATAGCTTAACAGAGCCTCGCACTAATAATGAGGCTGAATATGAAGCCTTAATAGCAGGCCTTGAGTTGGCAATTAACATGAACATCCAAAAACTCCATATATATGGAGATTCTCAACTCATCATCAAACAAATAATAGGCGCTTTCAAAATCAATAAGCCTGAATTAATCTTGTATCATGAGTATGCTCTGAAACTTCTACAACAAATTCCTGAAATAACTCTCACTAGAATTACACGCAGTGAAAATGGCAAAGCTGATGCACTTGCAAAGCTAGCCAAAGAATTAGCAAATCCTCAGGAGGATCCAATCCTCATAACTGTTCAAAATAGGAATGCATTAACTCCAGCTATCATACAAGATGATGAAGGAAAAGAAATGCAGAAGAGCATGACTATATCTGATGAAAATGATTGGAGAGATCCATTCATCAGATATTTCAAGGAAGGGAAATTGCCCGAAAATAAATCCGTGGCTTCGCAAATATCACGGAGAGCATTAAGATATGCTTTTGTGAACGATACATTATATCGTAGATCATTTGATCAAACATGGCTACGATGTTTGGGTCCTGATGAATCCCAAAAAGTTATAAGTGAAATACATGAAGGATTGTGTGGTGCACACCAATCTGGACCAAAAATGAAAATCAAAATTAAACGTATGGGATACTATTGGCCAAGCATGGTTCAAGATTGTATTGACCATGCTAAAAAATGCCATCAATGTCAAGTGCATGGAGATATCATGCATCGACCTCCCAATCCGCTACACCCTACTGTAATGTCATGGCCATTTGAAAGCTGGGGCACAGATATAATAGGTCCTATAGAACCACCATCTTCATTAGGACATCGGTTCATCCTTGCTGCCACTGACTACTTCTCAAAATGGGCTGAAGCAATTCCCTTAAGAGAAGTTAAAGCAGATAATGTGATGAAATTCTTTCGAGATAATATTGTTTATCGATTTGGAGTACCACGTCGAGTTATATCTGACAATGGTACGTCCTTTAAAAGTGCTAAAATCTATAAATTTATCGAACGACATAAAATAGATTGGCGCTATTCTTCGATATATAATCCACGAGCTAATGGTTTAGCTGAAGCTTTTAACAAAACCTTGGTAAAATTGCTTAAGAAAATTCTCTCTAAAAATAAGAGAGAATGGCACGATAAATTGACAGAAGCTCTATGGGCGTATCGCACCACTTATAAAACTGCAACGCAGGCCACCCCATATTCACTAGTTTTTGGAACTGAGGCAATATTACCTCTCGAGGTCGAGTTGCCGTCTCTTCGTATTGCTGTTCAATACGAATTAACTAAAGAAGAAAATGATCTTCTACGACTTGAAGAACTCGAAGCTCTTGATGAAGTTCGACTTCAAGCTCAACAAAGTTTAGAATCCTACAAAGCAAGAATGACTAGGGCTCATGATCGAATGGTTCGTCCTAGAAGCTTTAAGGAGGGTGAACTTGTTCTAGTTCGCCGAAGACCTATAATTCCTCACCGTCGACTTGGTGGTAAATTTGACCCAATCTGGGAAGGACCCTTCATCATTGAAATAGTGTATGAAGGAGGAGCCTATCAACTCATAGACCTAAAAGGTCAAAGGCCTATGCCACCAATAAATGGTCAATATTTAAAGAAATATCACACATAAAGATGTTATGTATATAAATTTGCCTACAAGGTAGGAAACAAATTTTAATCCTCTCCTGAAGACAGGAGGCAATTTTTATATTCTCTTGCAATGCAGGAGATAAATTCAATCTCCTCCTGAAAGACAGGAGGCAATTTTTATATTCTCCTGCAATGCAGGAGATAAATTCAATCTCCTCCTGAAAGACAGGAGACAATTTTTATATTCTCTTTCATTGCAGGAGATAAATTCAAATCCCTCCTGAAACACAGGAGGCAATTTTCTATTCTCCTATAAAATGGGAGATAAATCCAAAATCCCTCCTGAAACACAGGAGGCAATTTTATATTCTCCTATAAAATGGGAGATAAATCCAAACACCCTCCTGAAAGATAGGAGGTGATTTTTATAAAAAAACCCCTTTACTAAATAAAGTAAGGATATTATAAATCTTTTATGCTCACAAACCTAAGGGTCGAGCTAAATCCATAAAGTTCAAGCCTAAGGGCCGAACTTTATAAATCTTTTATGCTCACAAACCTAAGGGTCGAGCTAAAATCTACTGGTTCAACAAGCCTAAAGGCCGAACCTCTAAAAATCCCTCAAGCTCATAAACCTAAGGGTCGAGCTCTATTTTTATCAACCTAAATGGTTAAAACAAAGTATTGGTTCAAGGACTGAATCTGTAAAATCTTCTATGCTCATAAACCTAAGGGTCGAGCTATTTTCATCAACCTATATAAGGGTTGAAAGTCAAAATAAGTTCAATAAGCCTAAGGGCCGAACCTTTAAACCTTCTGTGCTAACAAACCTAAGGGTCGAGCTAAATTCTCACAGGTTCAATAAGCCTAAGGGCCGAGCCTTTAAACCTTTCATGCTCATAAACCTAAGAGTTGAGTTAAATACATGTTTAACAACTCTAATGACTGAATCTCTACAAATTTTAGTTGCCCATAAACCTAAAGAGAATATTGAAAGAATGAGATATTTTCAGAAATACTACAACGAATTCCTTGCGTGAAAATCACACAAGAATTTCGTTGGGAGGCAATTTGTTAACAAAAAAAAAAAAAAGAAACGGAACAAAAAAAAAAAAAATCGAAATCAAAACATCTTCCCGCTGCCTCTGCCGGTCCCACTTCGCCAAACGACGTACCTCTTCGACACAATAACCGCCTACCGACGATCCAGAGCGATAAAAGGAAGAAATTCGGAGCAGAAACGAAGACTTACGCTCGTTTCATCCTCTCCTTCGGTTCCCTCGTCGCTGCTCGACTTCGTTGCTAGCGTCTAGGGTTTGCCTTCCATCTTCTCTTTTGGTCGTTGCTATTCGGCTTTGCTCCGCAGGAGGCCAAGAGATCGCACGAGCCGCTCCCTTGACTCCTTGGTTGCCGTCCGACTTCGCTCCTTCGCGTGTGGTGCAGAGATCGCACGAGTCGCTCCTCGGCTCCTTCCTTGCGGTTCGACTTCGTTGCTTCGCGCGTGGTGCAGAGACCGTACGGTCGCTTCTGCGGCTCCTTTGCTGTTGTCCGACTTTTGCTTCACAGGAGGTGTAGAGATTGCGCGAGTTGCTTCTTCGGCTCCTTCTTTGCCGCCCGACTTCGTTGCTTTGCAAGAGGTAGAGATTGCATGAGTCTTTTCTTCGACTCATTTGTTACTATCCGATCGTGATTCTTCTCCGATCGGACCCAAGTGCCTGAGCAGATTCGAGTCAAGCCCTATCCGACTCAAACTCTTGCTTTTAAACACAAATTATAATATATAATATTATATATAAATATATTATGATATATTTATATCATATTATTGTTATTTATATAATATTATATAAAAAAAATAATAATAATAAAAAAATGATGAAAATAAAAAAAATAATAATAACTTTTAAACAGGTGATTGAATACCCGTGTCGTCGACCTTAGGTCCGGCCAGGATTGTACAATTCGAAGACCCGCGCCGTGATCTTAGATCCGGGCGGATGGTTTGAAATTGAAGACCCGCGCCATCGATCTTAGATCTGGGCGGATGGTTTTTTTTAAATTTGAAGACCCCGGGCCGTCGTATCTTAGATCCAGCCGGGATGGTTTTAATTCGAAGACCCTACGCCGTTGACCTTAGGTCCGGGTAGGAAGACATTAGGGCAAGTGCCCTCCCTTACCTCCCGGCGTCGGGGAGGGGACGCCGGGAGGCTGCCGAAATTTCCTCAAAATTTTAAAGGATAATTCAACTCAAATTCAATTAAAATATTAAAAATCAATTCCAAATATTAATTAACTAATTAGTTGATTAATGTTTAATAAAATATTAATTGATTAAATTAATCAAAATGATTGGTTAATTTGGAAACAACCAACATTATAAATGTGAGTCCCGAATGGATTCAGAACAAGATCATCGTCTTCTTAACGACGACTTCTCTTAATCATTTTCTACTTGTAACAAGTAAGAATGAAAATTATCTTGATTCTCATCTTTCTCCTAAATGCCATTCAACATGAGTAGGAGCTTGTTAGATATCATTTCAATCAAAAAGTGATTTTTGAGGTGCATTGAATGTCTCTAAATAAGATTGTTTTTTTTTTTTTTGAATATCTCTAAATGAGACCTCTTTAAGAAGATTCCAATATAAATAATGTTGGATAGAAGACTTTGAATTGTTTTAGCATTTTAAATGTTATTACTCTTGAAATATTGGAGGTCTCTAACTGTTAAAACATCATTTCTCTTCCTATAGCTAATGAGATGGAAAAACTTGCAACGAGTCGTCTCATTAATTGAGTAGTCAAAATTAATTAATCAATTAAAATTAGTTGGTTAATTTTTAAATATGAGAGCATTTGAAATTCGAAAAGTTTCAAAGTACGAGAGCTTCAAATTTTGAGAGTTTTAAATCTGAGAACTTTTAAAATTTGAGAACATTATAATTGAGCAATTGGAGAAATTAAATTAAATAAATAAATAAAAAATCAAAAAATCAAATGAAATCCAAAGAATGTTCACACTAATTGACTGTACAACTCACACTAAAACTCAAACTCCTAAGAAAGCTAGCCAAAACACAAAACTGAAAGAAAATCTCCAAAAATCCTAATCTAAACCCTGCCCCTGGTGGGCTCCAATCCCAACTCCTGGTAAAGCTCCTAGCAGGCTCTAATCTCTGCAACTGCATCACCTTTGGCTGCAAGCTCCCGCTATTATAACTACTGGCTACGAACTCTGGATCAGCACGTATCTGCATACAAAACAAACAAATATTAGTACATCATAAATCAAATAAAAATCATCAAAATGCTGGAGAGTAATAAATCAAACTACTAGTAAAACAAAAGTACTGGGAAGCAAGAAAAGCTAAGTACTGGAAAGCTAGTAGAGCCACAGTGTAGTAGGGAAAAGACTACGAGCACAAAAACAACTAAAACATTGACGCAAGTGTCAAAACCTCGAAGTGTCAAAAATCACAAACTCAAACCAACTCAAACAACTGGTCTCAACTCAACAAACATACAATCAAAAAACTAATGGGCAGCCTTATTTATAAGAACTTGGTTGTAAGACCCACTACCCGGCAGCTTTCATAGGAAAGACGTAAGCCCGACCCCAGGGGAAAGTTCTTTAGGTAAAATCAACCTAAAACCCAAACCCCAAATTAAAACATCCGGCAACTCCTAATAGAAGTCGTAAGTCCGATCTCTGAAGGAAATGTTTAGGCAATAATACAACCCTAGACCCCTCACTCGGGCATCCAAGTCTATAGAGCTTGGCCGTAAGACCCACAACTCGGGCCACTTAGCCTACAGGGCTAGGTCATAAGACCCATCATTAGGCAACTTCTTAAGAAGCCATAAGACCACCCAACCAAAATCTTCGGGCTACTTTCTAATGAAAGCCATAAGTCCCTACCCAAATCTAGCAGTACGGACATCTCTTGCTTTAAGAGAGAATGTCATCTTTAAATAATGCTTTAAAATATAGTAATTACAATACTGATCCTATGTTGAAAGCATGTGGAATTCCCAATATTTTCTACAAAATATATAAATCACTTGGGCATCCTAGTCTATAGGATTAGGTTGTAAGACCCGCTATCGGGCAACTTCTAAGTGAAGTCGTAAGACCCACTTTTTAGGAAAATTACTAAATAAATTGTAATTGATCCTAAACTCCAAATAATCCAATTCAAAACACTGGGCATCCTAGTCTATAGGATTAGGTTGTAAGACCCGCTATCGGGCAACTTCTAAGTGAAGTCGTAAGACCCACTTTTTAGGAAAATTACTAAATAAATTGTAATTGATCCTAAACTCCAAATAATCCAATTCAAAACACTGGGCATCTTAGTCTAAATGATTAAGTTATAAGACCCATTTTTCCAGGCAATTTTTTAAGGGAAATCATAAGACCTACCCAAATAACTAAACCCCTGGGCAGCCTTGCTGTAGAGTTAGGTTGTAAGCCCCACCTTTGGGCAACTCATAAATAGAGTAGTAAGCCCCACTCCAAATTAAATCTACGGGCTACTTTCTATGAAAGTTGTAAGCCCCGACCCAAATTCAAATTTCTGTGTAACTTCTAAACGAAGTTACAAATTCCTAAATTAAATCAACTTCTGGGCATTCTAATGGATGTAAGCCCCAAAATCCAACTAAAATTAAAACCAAAACCTAACCACCTCAATCTACTCGGGATCCCTGAGAGGAGGCAACCCATGGCTGCTAATCAGATTCCCTGGACATTACAGTCAATGATTGTAGTGTTGGTAGACTGAGACCTACGGTATACCCGGGACGACGGAACCATGGGATCTTGATCGGGTTTACCTCCGTTTGCCTCATAATTGAGACTAAAAATACCTAAAATTTATTCATCCTTAATCGAGAGTTCTCTCTTACGTGTTAAGAGAGGTAATTAACTATGAGTGCTTGCGCTCATGGGAAGTAAGGACTCCAGATCTAATTAAACCCTGACTACCCTCAGGGGAAATCTGGTTAATTCTAATCTGACTTAAGGGAAATGGAATCCTACAGCTGCGAAGAGGGATTCACGCATTCATGCCATTTTTCTTGAGCCAACAGATTTCTGGCGACTCCGCTGGGGACTACTTCTCTCTCCATCTTTGGATGAAAAGAAAATATTTAGTCTTAAAATACTAAATATCTAAAACGAATATGGATGTTATTTTATCATAAATTCGTGTTTTCTTTTCCAGCAGAATTCAGGTTGACTCTAATCCCTGCAAGTTCTGTTGGCAGGTTGATAATATGACGCCTGTGAAGTCTTTCATGACTGTGAACCTGGGTGAGGGAGCTAGAGTACAGTTCCCTCAAGCTGTTCTGAACACAGGATATGCTGGAGCAACCATTCAGTTTGGAACCATTTCCGAAGTCATGCAGTTCCAACAGTTCTTTCCTGAGAACACTGTCAATGTACCTACTGTTGGAGGTGCTACTAAGAAGCCTATTACTGAAGTTGTTATTGAGAAGGCTCCTAAAAGGGCCTCTGTATTTTCAAGGCTCTCTGTAACACCTGCTACTGCTCCAGCCGCTCAAAATAACATTCCTGATCTCAAGCTGCAATCTGTAGGCGTGAATACAGCAAGTCAGAACATAATCCAGGATGAAATAATTGAAGAATATAATTCTGAAGTTCCTGATGCAAGTGCTAAGCTTTCCAGGAAAGCCAGAAGGAAGGCCAATGCTCGCTTGCGAGCTAATGGCTTGATGTCCAATACACCTCAAGAATCATCGCCGCAGTTGGAGGCGAATGTACCCACAAATAATGGTTTTGAACCATTAAAGTGGGTCAAGAGGAATAATGACAAGGGTCAATTGAAGAAGTCTTTCTGGGAGACTTCGCGTCAGCAGCCACAACTGCCAAAGAAGGAAGAATCTGCCTCTTCCAAGATATATAAAATACTAAAGGCTGTTAAAGATAAAAATCTGCAGCGAAGACTGAGGAAATCCGTCACCAAAGCTATTTTCTCGAATGCTGCTCATCCTCAGTATAACAAATTCTCATCAAAATCTTATAGAGAGGAGTTTAAACGTCCTCCCTACTACCGAGACCCAAGAAATTTCTGTCCTAATATGGGCCGATACCCATATTACGGAAGAAAAGAGTTGGGAGAGCCTTCTATTAATATACATGCAAGAGGTTATAATAGAAGATACGATAAACAAAGGCCCCAACAATGGCATCATGGATCTAATTATTCAAAAGTACATGCTAATGCTGGTGGTCATCAGTATGTGACTACGAAAAGACAACAAATTTGGGTTCCAAAAAGACCCAAGTATCCTGAAGCTCAGAAAGAGGTCCATTATAAGGAAATCTACAAAGGGCGACTTAAATCTCAGGTCCAAAAGTTATCCCCTAATAAGGAGACTTCTGTTGACATGATTACTCCAGAAAAGGAAGAATATGTTGACTACAATGAATCCCCCGACTCTCCAGTCATACATTGGAAGCGGCGGTCCCAACTTGGAGACGATCATGAGTTGGATGAGAATGATGACTTCTGTGATGATGATGAAGAAGTAGAGGGGTGTATTGGTCCCATGGACATTGAAGTTGTCCGGATGGTTGATCATATACCTGATCGATTTAATCAGCATTATACTCGTAGAAATGCAGCGTTCAATCTGCAGAATGAAGAACAACTACGAGATGACCAAGAACAAGCAGCAGCCATGAATAGAACTCCACAACCAGAAGAAGTTGAGGAGGAAGAAGCTGAAGAAGTTGTAAAAAGATTGCAATTGGAAATGCAATCTATGCAACAAAAGAAAGATCAAGAAATCTATCACTTGAATGCTCGTCTTGACGAGATGAGTAATATGATGAAACAGTTGTTTGGACAGCTTGGTATGATGGCTACAACAAGTCAACCACCTGTAGCAAATTCTCAAGGGAATGTTCAAACTACTCCTGATGTACCAGATACTTCTGACAGAAAACTAGAAGAGCTACAGGAGCCGATTCTGATAGCTTCTAAAGAAGATGAAGTGGTCAGCAAATCCCAAATTGAAAATCTCATCAGTCAAAAGGTTAAAGCAGCTATTGCTTCTGAAGCTGCCGATGCCTTAGTAGAAAAAGGTCGTCCATATCCGGTTGAATATGATCAAGAGAAGTATCCAAAGGGATATGTTGTGCCAAAATTCAATTTATTTGATGGTACTGCAAATCCTCGTCAGCATCTGGCGCAATTCAAAGCTACCTGTGGAAATACAGGAGGTAATGATGCTCTGTTACTACGACAATTTGTCAGTAGTTTAACAGGTACAGCTTTTGAATGGTATGCTGAGTTACCCAACGACTCAGTAAGAACATTCGCCGAATTAGAGACAATGTTCATTAAAAGATTCGCCAGTGCAACGAAGAAGGTGACTATTGCTGACCTTGCTCTTGAGAAAAGGAAAAGAGAGGAATCAGTTACCAAATACATAACCAGGTGGAGAAATCTCAGCATGAAATGTGAGCAGCAACTCACTGAAAAGCATGCTGTTGAGCTATTGATGGGGAATATAGATGATCATATGGCTCCATATCTGGCTATGGCTACAATCAATACTTTTCAAGAATTATTGGATCGTGTTGCTAAATTCGAAAGGTTACCTAGGCCTAGAAGTGCCAGCTTCAACTATAACAATAATCCACAAGGGAAGGGAAAACAAGTCAAGATCTTTGATCCGAAAAGAAGTGAGGTAAATGCTACATTCCCATCTTCTTCGGATAAGAAAGAAAAAGAAAATTCAATGAATCCACTGAAGATGCCGCAACAAACTAGAGAAAGGCAAAGGCCTCCTACTTTGCAGGAGAAAATTAACAAGCCGTATTCTTTCAAAAAAGAATGTACGGGAAAGATTTTTAGGCATGCACTAAAGATCGGCCTTCAATTGCCGGAATCCCGCCGACCAGAACAGTCTGATATGACTGATGATCCGAACTACTGTCCATATCATAGGATCGTAAGTCACCCAATCGAAGATTGCTTCATCTTCAAAGATTGGGTTGAAAGGAATTATCAGAGCGGTGAACTTACACTTTCTAATAGTGTTCTTATCAATCCCAAGAGAGAGAAAACCAATGTTATCTCTTCTATACCCTGTCAGAACAAAGAGGACCAGAAAGGAAAAGCGCCCGAGGAAGATGAAGATGGTTGGGAGACCTTTATCTCAAAGAAAACTAAACAAATGATGAATGTCTTACTGGCCATTGAAGGCATTCGTCGGAAAAGTGCGCTAGAATTGGAAGTTGATCCAAGACTCTTTTCTTCAAAGAATTCAGTGGCAGGGGGGGCCAGTTCAAGCAAGAAGAAATCTTCGAAGTACTTCAAAGACAAAAAAGGAAAGCGTAAGTCTGGATCAAAATCTCAAAAAGAAAAGAAGAAGAAATTGGCAAAGAAGAATACTGTGATTCAAAAATATATTGATTCCATCGATGAATATCAGCAACCTTTGAGGCGTCCTATCATGTTAGAGGAATACATGGCTGATTTATTTCTCGAATCGGAATCAGAAAAGGAAGAGAGTATTCCAATCGAGACTTGTCGAGTCATAAATAAACGAGGTGGAAGGGCTGCAAGAGGACGCAATACACTTCTTGCTATCTATAAAACTGATGTGGAAATGCCTTCTAAGGAAGTACATTATACACCATCACCTTTTACTGATTCAGATGAAGAATTACATTTCCCTGATGAAGAAAGTGATCACAAGGGTAAGAAGGTTCTTAAAGAAAAATGCCCAAAACTCGGGAGCAGCTCAGAGTCCGAGGAAGTTGAAGACATGGAAATTTCAAAGAACTCTCAAGCTGAAGCTAGTTCATCTTCAGAGGTGACACAAATTCAGCTGAGAAGTGGAAAGCAGGTTCCTCCACCTCAAAAGAAAATAAAGGATAAAGAGAAGAATATTCAACTCAACGAGGCCGCTATTCCACAAGAGCCTCTGAAACCCAAGGTTGCTAGTGCAAATGTGGATTATAATATATTATCCCATCTCCGTAAATTACCTGCATTGCTGAGTGTCTATGACGCCCTTCTTATGTCTAAGAACCTTAGGGAAACACTTATTAAAGCTTTGCAAAGTCCTGAACAGTACGAGGCCTTCTTTGCCGAGCAAAACTTGAAAGAAGCTTTGCATACACAAAGCACCGCTACAATCACTTTCTGTGATAGTGATCTGCTCCTGGGAGCTGCGGATCATAATCGGCCACTATATGTTACTGCGGAGAGTAACAACATTGAAATAAATAGAATTTTGATCGATCCAGGTTCCTCCGTTAATCTAATGAGCCTCAAAACGCTCAAAGGATTGGCCCTGGACATCCAATATTTGAACAGAAGCACGGTGTTTCTACAAGGATTCAATGAGCAAGGGCAAAGAACGTTGGGGTCCTTGGTTTTACCTCTAAACTTTGGGGAACTCAATACAGAGGCAACATTTCACATCATTGATTCCAACACATCGTATAAAGCACTTCTTGGAAGACCATGGCTCCACGAGTATGGTATAGTGCCTTCAACACTTCATCAATGTATGAAATACATTCGAGATAACGAAGAATATCGCATTGATGGTGATGAACAACCGTTCTTGGTGCACGAAGTCAAAATCTACGATGATGCCAAGTACTTTATGCCAAAAGGCAACGAGCTTTCAAGAATTCAGGCTGCTACGCTGGATAAAGTAAAGCCGAAAGATAAAGGCAAGAATAAATCAAAGCAAATTTGCTCAGTGCCTCACCTTGGTAGTGATACGGAAGAGGAAGAGAATATCTCCATAACTTTTAAGCCCCTAATCATAGGGAAAAGAAGGAATGAATTATCAACTGTTCCTTTTGATTACGAAGCTAATCACGCAAATAAGGTACGGTGTTCAAGCAAACCGAGCATTGAAGGAGAAGAAGAATTCCTTTATCTGCCCAAGGGTACTACAGAATCTCAGGAGGAAGGGGACTCAGGAACCATTTCCATATCTAAGAAATTGCAGAAAGTATCAATTTCAATGATAAGGGTATCTGAAGAGCAGATATCTACTGATATCATCAAAATAGTACCTGTTCCGGCCACACATTCCAAAATATTGACCACCTCACCAAATACAAACATAGAAATGTTAAATACTTTCTATGTTCCTCCCAAAAGAGGTGTCAATGAACGTGGATCTATTTTCTATGAATCAAGAGTAATACCGCATCACATTACTCCTGAAATTGAATACGAAGATGATTGGAGAAATGAAGATTTGAGGATAATCATTCCTCAATATCCTCCACCAATTATGAGAAAGCTGATAGAAAAAAGAATCTTTTTTGTGCAAACAAGTAAGCAAGCCCATTACTTCAGAAAGCTCTGGCACAACGAGCAAGCACAAAAACCCATTGGCAATGGTTTGTATACAACATGGGGTCTTGGATATGCTCGAAATTCATATCTTACACGAGCAGCATCCTATCATTATCTTGAATACCCCCGGCGTCCACGTATTACATACGCAACGTCCTATAATATTACAGACAAGGAGGAGAGACCGTCAGAGTCTGAAAATCAAACTGAAGATCTAATTGTAGATCTAAAAGAAGCTCCAAAAGAGTTTGAAGAAGGTGGCCAAGCTACTGTAGATGAGCTCAAAGAAATAAATTTGGGTACAGAAGAGGAGCCCAAACCTACATTCCTCAGCACTAATCTCTCACAGGAGAAAGCAGAGGAGTTGAAAATGTTACTTCTCGAATATAAAGACTGTTTTGCATGGAATTATACTGAAATGCCTGGATTATCACCAGAAGTAGCAGTGCATAAACTCTCCATCGATACCAGAATACCGTCTGTGAAGCAAGCACCCAGGCGAATGCGACTTGAAATTGAAGAACAAGTCATTGCTGAAACTAAGAAGCTTATTGAAGCTGGTTTTATTCGAGAAGAGAAGTATGCTGATTGGATCGCCAATATCGTTCCAGTAAAGAAAAAGAATGGTCAAATCCGTGTTTGTATAGACTACCGGGATTTGAATAAAGCATGCCCAAAGGATGATTTTCCACTGCCAAATGCAGAACTTATGGTCGATAATACATCGAACCATGACATGTTCTCATTCATGGATGGATCATCAGGTTATAATCAAGTCAAAATGGATCCAGAGGATGAAAAACACACCTCATTTCGAACTCCCATTGGCATATATTGCTACAAGGTGATGCCATTCGGCTTGAAAAATGCTGGGGCTACCTATCAAAGGGCAATGACTCGAATCTTCGATGATCTAATTCATAAACATGTTGAATGTTATGTTGATGACTTGGTTGTAAAAAGTAAAGTTCAACATGAGCATGTAAACGATCTTAGGATTGTATTCGAAAGAATTCGAAAATTTAATTTGAAAATGAATCCATTAAAGTGTGCTTTCGGTGTTACGTCCGGAAAATTTCTTGGATTTATCGTGCGTCATAGAGGAATTGAAATTGATCCCTCTAAAATTAAAGCAATAGTGGAAATGCCACCTCCAAAAACATTAAAACAACTTCGTTCAATCCAAGGTAGATTGGCGTATATTCGAAGGTTTATATCTAACCTTTCAGGTAGATGTCAACCGTTCGCACGTCTAATGAAGAAAAATGCACCTTTCATATGGGATGATGCATGTCAGGAGGCATTTGATAGCATAAAACAATATTTGCTACATCCTCCAATCCTTGCTGCCCCAATCCCAGGGAAACCTCTAATCTTATATATAGCTGCTCTTGAAGAATCACTCGGAGCATTGCTAGCACAAACAAATGAAGATGGTAAAGAAAATGCCCTTTATTATATCAGCCGACGATTGATAGGGGCAGAATCTAAATATTCACCTATAGAAAAGCAATGTTTAGCATTGATCTTTGCCACTCAAAAACTTCGACATTATATGTTATCCCATAAAATCACTTTAATATCTAAAGTGGATCCATTAAAATTTTTAATAACTAGACCCACTCTCACTGGTCGTCTAGCCAAATGGGCTGTCTTGCTAATGCAATTTGACATAACATATATGCCACAAAAAGCAGTGAAAGGACAGGCTCTAGCTGACTTTCTAGCGGCCCATCCTTTACCTGCAGATTCTCCACTCAACGATGAACTGCCAGATGAGCAAACACTTGATGTGGAGGAAAGAGAAAATATTCCAGAATGGGAGCTCTATTTCGATGGAGCTTCATCAATAAAACCATCAAAGCCACCTAAGTTCCCGACAATTCAAGTGGGCGTCGGCCTCATATTTGTTACGCCACAAAAAGGGATACTCCGATATTCCTATAGCTTAACAGAGCCTCGCACTAATAATGAGGCTGAATATGAAGCCTTAATAGCAGGCCTTGAGTTGGCAATTAACATGAACATCCAAAAACTCCATATATATGGAGATTCTCAACTAATCATCAAACAAATAATAGGCGCTTTCAAAATCAATAAGCCTGAATTAATCTTGTATCATGAGTATGCTCTGAAACTTCTACAACAAATTCCTGAAATAACTCTCACTAGAATTACACGCAGTGAAAATGGCAAAGCTGATGCACTTGCAAAGCTAGCCAAAGAATTAGCAAATCCTCAGGAGGATCCAATCCTCATAACTGTTCAAAATAGGAATGCATTAACTCCAGCTATCATACAAGATGATGAAGGAAAAGAAATGCAGAAGAGCATGACTATATCTGATGAAAATGATTGGAGAGATCCATTCATCAGATATTTCAAGGAAGGGAAATTGCCCGAAAATAAATCCGTGGCTTCGCAAATATCACGGAGAGCATTAAGATATGCTTTTGTGAACGATACATTATATCGTAGATCATTTGATCAAACATGGCTACGATGTTTGGGTCCTGATGAATCCCAAAAAGTTATAAGTGAAATACATGAAGGATTGTGTGGTGCACACCAATCTGGACCAAAAATGAAAATCAAAATTAAACGTATGGGATACTATTGGCCAAGCATGGTTCAAGATTGTATTGACCATGCTAAAAAATGCCATCAATGTCAAGTGCATGGAGATATCATGCATCGACCTCCCAATCCGCTACACCCTACTGTAATGTCATGGCCATTTGAAAGCTGGGGCACAGATATAATAGGTCCTATAGAACCACCATCTTCATTAGGACATCGGTTCATCCTTGCTGCCACTGACTACTTCTCAAAATGGGCTGAAGCAATTCCCTTAAGAGAAGTTAAAGCAGATAATGTGATGAAATTCTTTCGAGATAATATTGTTTATCGATTTGGAGTACCACGTCGAGTTATATCTGACAATGGTACGTCCTTTAAAAGTGCTAAAATCTATAAATTTATCGAACGACATAAAATAGATTGGCGCTATTCTTCGATATATAATCCACGAGCTAATGGTTTAGCTGAAGCTTTTAACAAAACCTTGGTAAAATTGCTTAAGAAAATTCTCTCTAAAAATAAGAGAGAATGGCACGATAAATTGACAGAAGCTCTATGGGCGTATCGCACCACTTATAAAACTGCAACGCAGGCCACCCCATATTCACTAGTTTTTGGAACTGAGGCAATATTACCTCTCGAGGTCGAGTTGCCGTCTCTTCGTATTGCTGTTCAATACGAATTAACTAAAGAAGAAAATGATCTTCTACGACTTGAAGAACTCGAAGCTCTTGATGAAGTTCGACTTCAAGCTCAACAAAGTTTAGAATCCTACAAAGCAAGAATGACTAGGGCTCATGATCGAATGGTTCGTCCTAGAAGCTTTAAGGAGGGTGAACTTGTTCTAGTTCGCCGAAGACCTATAATTCCTCACCGTCGACTTGGTGGTAAATTTGACCCAATCTGGGAAGGACCCTTCATCATTGAAATAGTGTATGAAGGAGGAGCCTATCAACTCATAGACCTAAAAGGTCAAAGGCCTATGCCACCAATAAATGGTCAATATTTAAAGAAATATCACACATAAAGATGTTATGTATATAAATTTGCCTACAAGGTAGGAAACAAATTTTAATCCTCTCCTGAAGACAGGAGGCAATTTTTATATTCTCCTGCAATGCAGGAGATAAATTCAATCTCCTCCTGAAAGACAGGAGGCAATTTTTATATTCTCCTGCAATGCAGGAGATAAATTCAATCTCCTCCTGAAAGACAGGAGACAATTTTTATATTCTCTTTCATTGCAGGAGATAAATTCAAATCCCTCCTGAAACACAGGAGGCAATTTTCTATTCTCCTATAAAATGGGAGATAAATCCAAAATCCCTCCTGAAACACAGGAGGCAATTTTATATTCTCCTATAAAATGGGAGATAAATCCAAACACCCTCCTGAAAGATAGGAGGTGATTTTTATAAAAAAACCCCTTTACTAAATAAAGTAAGGATATTATAAATCTTTTATGCTCACAAACCTAAGGGTCGAGCTAAATCCATAAAGTTCAAGCCTAAGGGCCGAACTTTATAAATCTTTTATGCTCACAAACCTAAGGGTCGAGCTAAAATCTACTGGTTCAACAAGCCTAAAGGCCGAACCTCTAAAAATCCCTCAAGCTCATAAACCTAAGGGTCGAGCTCTATTTTTATCAACCTAAATGGTTAAAACAAAGTATTGGTTCAAGGACTGAATCTATAAAATCTTCTATGCTCATAAACCTAAGGGTCGAGCTATTTTCATCAACCTATATAAGGGTTGAAAGTCAAAATAAGTTCAATAAGCCTAAGGGCCGAACCTTTAAACCTTCTGTGCTAACAAACCTAAGGGTCGAGCTAAATTCTCACAGGTTCAATAAGCCTAAGGGCCGAGCCTTTAAACCTTTCATGCTCATAAACCTAAGAGTTGAGTTAAATACATGTTTAACAACTCTAATGACTGAATCTCTACAAATTTTAGTTGCCCATAAACCTAAAGAGAATATTGAAAGAATGAGATATTTTCAGAAATACTACAACGAATTCCTTGCGTGAAAATCACACAAGAATTTCGTTGGGAGGCAATTTGTTAACAAAAAAAAAAAAAGAAACGGAACAAAAAAAAAAAAATCGAAATCAAAACATCTTCCCGCTGCCTCTGCCGGTCCCACTTCGCCAAACGACGTACCTCTTCGACACAATAACCGCCTACCGACGATCCAGAGCGATAAAAGGAAGAAATTCGGAGCAGAAACGAAGACTTACGCTCGTTTCATCCTCTCCTTCGGTTCCCTCGTCGCTGCTCGACTTCGTTGCTAGCGTCTAGGGTTTGCCTTCCATCTTCTCTTTTGGTCGTTGCTATTCGGCTTTGCTCCGCAGGAGGCCAAGAGATCGCACGAGCCGCTCCCTTGACTCCTTGGTTGCCGTCCGACTTCGCTCCTTCGCGTGTGGTGCAGAGATCGCACGAGTCGCTCCTCGGCTCCTTCCTTGCGGTTCGACTTCGTTGCTTCGCGCGTGGTGCAGAGACCGCACGGTCGCTTCTGCGGCTCCTTTGCTGTTGTCCGACTTTTGCTTCACAGGAGGTGTAGAGATTGCGCGAGTTGCTTCTTCGGCTCCTTCTTTGCCGCCCGACTTCGTTGCTTTGCAAGAGGTAGAGATTGCATGAGTCTTTTCTTCGACTCATTTGTTACTATCCGATCGTGATTCTTCTCCGATCGGACCCAAGTGCCTGAGCAGATTCGAGTCAAGCCCTATCCGACTCAAACTCTTGCTTTTAAACACAAATTATAATATATAATATTATATATAAATATATTATGATATATTTATATCATATTATTGTTATTTATATAATATTATATAAAAAAAATAATAATAATAAAAAAATGATGAAAATAAAAAAAATAATAATAACTTTTAAACAGGTGATTGAATACCCGTGTCGTCGACCTTAGGTCCGGCCAGGATTGTACAATTCGAAGACCCGCGCCGTGATCTTAGATCCGGGCGGATGGTTTGAAATTGAAGACCCGCGCCATCGATCTTAGATCTGGGCGGATGGTTTTTTTTAAATTTGAAGACCCCGGGCCGTCGTATCTTAGATCCAGCCGGGATGGTTTTAATTCGAAGACCCTACGCCGTTGACCTTAGGTCCGGGTAGGAAGACATTAGGGCAAGTGCCCTCCCTTACCTCCCGGCGTCGGGGAGGGGACGCCGGGAGGCTGCCGAAATTTCCTCAAAATTTTAAAGGATAATTCAACTCAAATTCAATTAAAATATTAAAAATCAATTCCAAATATTAATTAACTAATTAGTTGATTAATGTTTAATAAAATATTAATTGATTAAATTAATCAAAATGATTGGTTAATTTGGAAACAACCAACATTATAAATGTGAGTCCCGAATGGATTCAGAACAAGATCATCGTCTTCTTAACGACGACTTCTCTTAATCATTTTCTACTTGTAACAAGTAAGAATGAAAATTATCTTGATTCTCATCTTTCTCCTAAATGCCATTCAACATGAGTAGGAGCTTGTTAGATATCATTTCAATCAAAAAGTGATTTTTGAGGTGCATTGAATGTCTCTAAATAAGATTGTTTTTTTTTTTTTTGAATATCTCTAAATGAGACCTCTTTAAGAAGATTCCAATATAAATAATGTTGGATAGAAGACTTTGAATTGTTTTAGCATTTTAAATGTTATTACTCTTGAAATATTGGAGGTCTCTAACTGTTAAAACATCATTTCTCTTCCTATAGCTAATGAGATGGAAAAACTTGCAACGAGTCGTCTCATTAATTGAGTAGTCAAAATTAATTAATCAATTAAAATTAGTTGGTTAATTTTTAAATATGAGAGCATTTGAAATTCGAAAAGTTTCAAAGTACGAGAGCTTCAAATTTTGAGAGTTTTAAATCTGAGAACTTTTAAAATTTGAGAACATTATAATTGAGCAATTGGAGAAATTAAATTAAATAAATAAATAAAAAATCAAAAAATCAAATGAAATCCAAAGAATGTTCACACTAATTGACTGTACAACTCACACTAAAACTCAAACTCCTAAGAAAGCTAGCCAAAACACAAAACTGAAAGAAAATCTCCAAAAATCCTAATCTAAACCCTGCCCCTGGTGGGCTCCAATCCCAACTCCTGGTAAAGCTCCTAGCAGGCTCTAATCTCTGCAACTGCATCACCTTTGGCTGCAAGCTCCCGCTATTATAACTACTGGCTACGAACTCTGGATCAGCACGTATCTGCATACAAAACAAACAAATATTAGTACATCATAAATCAAATAAAAATCATCAAAATGCTGGAGAGTAATAAATCAAACTACTAGTAAAACAAAAGTACTGGGAAGCAAGAAAAGCTAAGTACTGGAAAGCTAGTAGAGCCACAGTGTAGTAGGGAAAAGACTACGAGCACAAAAACAACTAAAACATTGACGCAAGTGTCAAAACCTCGAAGTGTCAAAAATCACAAACTCAAACCAACTCAAACAACTGGTCTCAACTCAACAAACATACAATCAAAAAACTAATGGGCAGCCTTATTTATAAGAACTTGGTTGTAAGACCCACTACCCGGCAGCTTTCATAGGAAAGACGTAAGCCCGACCCCAGGGGAAAGTTCTTTAGGTAAAATCAACCTAAAACCCAAACCCCAAATTAAAACATCCGGCAACTCCTAATAGAAGTCGTAAGTCCGATCTCTGAAGGAAATGTTTAGGCAATAATACAACCCTAGACCCCTCACTCGGGCATCCAAGTCTATAGAGCTTGGCCGTAAGACCCACAACTCGGGCCACTTAGCCTACAGGGCTAGGTCATAAGACCCATCATTAGGCAACTTCTTAAGAAGCCATAAGACCACCCAACCAAAATCTTCGGGCTACTTTCTAATGAAAGCCATAAGTCCCTACCCAAATCTAGCAGTACGGACATCTCTTGCTTTAAGAGAGAATGTCATCTTTAAATAATGCTTTAAAATATAGTAATTACAATACTGATCCTATGTTGAAAGCATGTGGAATTCCCAATATTTTCTACAAAATATATAAATCACTTGGGCATCCTAGTCTATAGGATTAGGTTGTAAGACCCGCTATCGGGCAACTTCTAAGTGAAGTCGTAAGACCCACTTTTTAGGAAAATTACTAAATAAATTGTAATTGATCCTAAACTCCAAATAATCCAATTCAAAACACTGGGCATCCTAGTCTATAGGATTAGGTTGTAAGACCCGCTATCGGGCAACTTCTAAGTGAAGTCGTAAGACCCACTTTTTAGGAAAATTACTAAATAAATTGTAATTGATCCTAAACTCCAAATAATCCAATTCAAAACACTGGGCATCTTAGTCTAAATGATTAAGTTATAAGACCCATTTTTCCAGGCAATTTTTTAAGGGAAATCATAAGACCTACCCAAATAACTAAACCCCTGGGCAGCCTTGCTGTAGAGTTAGGTTGTAAGCCCCACCTTTGGGCAACTCATAAATAGAGTAGTAAGCCCCACTCCAAATTAAATCTACGGGCTACTTTCTATGAAAGTTGTAAGCCCCGACCCAAATTCAAATTTCTGTGTAACTTCTAAACGAAGTTACAAATTCCTAAATTAAATCAACTTCTGGGCATTCTAATGGATGTAAGCCCCAAAATCCAACTAAAATTAAAACCAAAACCTAACCACCTCAATCTACTCGGGATCCCTGAGAGGAGGCAACCCATGGCTGCTAATCAGATTCCCTGGACATTACAGTCAATGATTGTAGTGTTGGTAGACTGAGACCTACGGTATACCCGGGACGACGGAACCATGGGATCTTGATCGGGTTTACCTCCGTTTGCCTCATAATTGAGACTAAAAATACCTAAAATTTATTCATCCTTAATCGAGAGTTCTCTCTTACGTGTTAAGAGAGGTAATTAACTATGAGTGCTTGCGCTCATGGGAAGTAAGGACTCCAGATCTAATTAAACCCTGACTACCCTCAGGGGAAATCTGGTTAATTCTAATCTGACTTAAGGGAAATGGAATCCTACAGCTGCGAAGAGGGATTCACGCATTCATGCCATTTTTCTTGAGCCAACAACATGCGACATATATAAAGTATTTATATTTAGTGGTGGATTTAAACACATTTTGATGCTTCTTACTCTTCCATGAAATCAAGAGTCACCACGAAACATACAACAGTAGGTGACAATCTGTGGAGTATCAAGATGGTCGGCTCAATGAACATCACTACATGCACAAGAAGAGAAGAACCGGTTGAGAGAAAAAAAAAAAAAAAAAATCATGGCTAAGTGTCCCACTAAGGTATCAAATGATTCGATGGATAACATTTAAATTTAAATGATGGGGAGGTTGCAGAAATTGACTTGGTGAACCACAAATGAAATATTAGGTAGAATAATTGTTAAGTGGTGTTAAGTAGTTCAAGTTGTCTACCAGCTGTTGGTAAGATAGGGAGAATATCACCTTTTTTAATTACGATACCTTATGCTTACTTCTAATGGATTATCTACTGTAGAAGCATCTTGAGGACTGGTTAAAGTAATCATGATGGGGACATCAGATCAAACATCAGATCTTGAAAGGTTTATCTGCGACGTGGCAAACGATCTACGGCCACGATTGAGTCGATGTACTTTTGAGTTGTATCATGTATTTTGACTTTTAGTAGTTATGTGGTATTTATTTTATTTCATTTTCCGTTTATGCCCTTACTTAAGGGAGGTCGTATATAAGCCCTAAGGGCATTAGTGTCTTTTGCTTTTGAGTCCTTTGTATCAAGGCTATTTATAGCCTTCTTGTTTAACTTTTGTTGGTTAATGAATGATTATCAAAGAATTTCTGCATGCTACTTTCATGTGAGAGTTTGAGAGCTAAGGAGAAAGATCCCTAGGAGAGGGAGAATCGCGCATCACCCACCAACCTTGAAAAGTCGGGTTCGTGGTCTTTATCGTTCTAGTTCCATCCCCTCCTCCCCTTCACCACCACCGGCCCTACCCACCGTCCCCCTCTTCCCCTTTGCCCCCACGGCCTCCACCTCCCCCACAACCCACCGGCCCTCCCACCTCCGGCCTCCACTTCAAAACCCAAGCCCCATTGTCGGCCACCCATCCCACGGGCAAGCCCCCACCGCCGGCCATACGTCCCCTTGCCCCTTTCCCTCTCAATTCCTATTTCCAAATTTAGATTGAATAAAATTTGGACAGATTTTGAATTCAAATCCAATCAATTAGAAATTCAAAATCTTTCCTAAATCTCTAAATTTATTTTTGGAAAGTTTCCTATCTAAACCCCAAATCAAATCCTAATCAAATTTAAATTAAATTTGATTGGATCCTCTTGCCTAATAAGGACTTCTCCTGTTTGGAAGGTCTTAACACTTCCCCAATTAATCCCCACACCCTATTATAGCCGCCGGCCCCCTCTCTCTACCCGCGCCTCTCTCTCTCCAATCTCCCTCTCTCTCTCTCCACATTAAACCCCCACCTCATTTAGAAATTAATTTCAAATTCCTAATTCCTAACCTCCCTCCAAATCTAAATCTGAAATCAATTTCAGATTTTAGAATTCTTTCTTCCCAAAATCCTAACCCTAACTCCTCCAAAACCTCTCTTAACCTAAATCGAAATTTCCCAAGGCTCTCTCCCTTGGCCGGCCACCTTTCCCTACCTTTCCCCACTTGTATTCTTGAAAGAAGGCCCTCTCCTGTCAAGGACAGGCGGCAAGGATAGCAAGAAGAATCTTCTCCCCTCATCTCAACAAGGCAAGATCGATGCATGGATCCCGAAGTTGATTTCAGCTACGCTTATGACGAGCAACGCATCGTTCACATTCTCTTTTTCACCTTCTTTGACGTCAATTCGAACATCGATCACACGGTTGAAGAATACGTAGAGCGCATCCTGGATTCTCTTGTCGAAGCTATTGAAGAACAGTTGGGCAACACACAGTGGTACATCACCTACGGTTCTCAATAAGGGTGAACCTCTACCCCTTATTCATTTATCTTTTACTTCACTAACTTTGTAGGTGATGATCGGATCGCAAAGAATTGTGCCAAAGCTATTTGCCATCGCTTAGGTAACGTAGGGCTTGAGCTTCCTTTCTATGTGGCTATTTTCTTTGTTAGATCAGGGATTTTATTGAATAACTACTTTATTTGTATGTCTTTGAAATTCTGAATTGTCTTGATTGGTTTAAGATCTTGCATGCAATTTGGCCTAAACGACGGTGACCGCTCTTACGTTTTATCTTGTCGTTTTGGAATAACTGATAGTTTTAATTGTATTGTTCTTTTAAAATCGTGCAAGTTCTTAATTGTTCATTACAAGGCATTGTAGTCCTACATCATCTGGTATCAGAGCATGGTTAACCTAGGATTTGCATGCTAGAATTCACCCTAGATTATTGCTTAATTGTTTTATTTAGTTTTTCATGCATAGCATCTTTTAAAACATTTTAATCTTCATTTATGCTTGCTGTCCAGTTAATTTCTGCACTCATTTAGTGAGCATTAAGGTTGTTTCTTAGGAATTTAGGTGCTGATTTTAACTCAACAACCTCACTACTTGCCTAGGTGAATTAACACCTTAGTGTAGCTTGCTGTCCTAGAAGTTCCTGCATCAGTTAGTGTCATTTTAGGGTGTCTTTCCATTGCATTTGTTTGCTGTCCTCTTCCTAGATTCATCTCTAAGTGTCCCCTAGTGTCTAACAATGGACCTGGAATAACTTGGAAGGACTTTAGACCTATTGGTAGGTCAGATGAACACCATTAGCCAGCAACTCAAGGAAAATCAGGCCGATCTAGCTGAACTTCGTAGGACCACCGCTGACTGATTTGACACCATAAAGCGTGGTAGGAGCCACCCGATTCCTTACACCCCATCTAGGCCTCCTTCCATGTATGGGGACGATCCTTTTCTGGATGAGGGACCACCCCGTGCCCCTCATCGAGTTCCCCACTATGGACATGATCACTACCACGACCCTGATCTCCCACTGATGAAAAATATCAAGGTCGATGCACCCACTTTCGATGGTACACTTGATCCCCAGCTCTTTCTGGACTGGATCAAAGGTATGGATAGTTTCTTTAAGTGGTATAACATCTCCGAGGCTAGGAAAGTCAGTTTTGCCAGCATGAAACTCTTTGGTAGGGCTAGTCAGTTTTGGTCGAACTTAGAAAGCCTTAGGGAGTCCCGAAATGAGTACCCTAGCACTGATTGGTTATCGATGAAGCGAGAGCTTAAGCAGAAGCACCTGCCTCCCTCGTACTTCCCTAGGCTCTTGGATAGGTGGCATAGGTTGACTCAGGGTAGTAAACCGGTCAAGGATTACATCGCATCCTTTGACGATTATCTCATCCGTTGCAAAGGGGAGACTTCCACTACCCCTGCGCAGATTTTATCTATGTTTTGTACCGGATTGCGAGAGGATCTTTGCAATGAGCTGTTCGCCTGGAACATCACTACCCTGGAAAATGCTTATAGTTTAGTGCTGGACCTTGAGGAGAGTCGGTCCCAGCACCCTAGTCGTCACCATGACTCTAGGACTTCCTACAAACCTTCTGGTAGCTCCACTCCTCACACCTCTACTGCCCGACCTACCCCAGGGAGCACTACCCGACCACCCACTGGTCCCCCTGCACCCCGACCTGATGTTAGAAACAAACCTCCCACTCCGGATACCCCTCGGTCCTGTCCCGGGACCAAATGCTTTCGATGCCAAGGGTATGGGCATATTGCTTCTCAGTGCTTCAGTCCCTATAAGGTCTCTATCATCGAGGAGAGTACTGAGGACGATCTTGAGCCCGAGGTTGATCAAATCCATCAAGTTGAGGATGAAGGTGATTTCTTCGACGAGGATGATGACACCCTTGTCCTCCATTGCCTTCAAAAACTGGATATCTCTCCCATCTGCGTGGTGAGATGTGCACTATCACACCCTACCCCACGGATGACTGGCGTAGGACAACGATTTTTCACACCTATACCAAAATCAAAGATAAGAACTGTAAAGTCATCGTGGATAATGGTAGTTGCATAAATGCTGTATCCTCCAGCATGGTATCCAAGTTGGGTCTTTCTGCCGTTCCTCACCCCAATCCGTATAAGGTAGCTTGGGTCAACTCTACTGCCCTGGAGGTGAAGGAACGAAGCATCCTACCTATCTCCTTTGCCAACTATAAGGAGAATGTTTAGTGCGATGTACTGACTGTGGATGTTGGACAAATCCTCTTATGATGAGAGATACTAAAACTTTTGAAGCATGAATCATAAAAAACATAACCTTCATGAGAAGTGCTACAACCTTTAAATATACACTTAATAATTGTGAAAAGAGTTTATGGCATTCATGAGATGTAGACAAAACAAATACAACCAAACATATGGATATCATAGCAGTTGGATGCTTATAAAGGAGGCGATAATAAAGAAAAATCAAACTTCAGAAGGTAATTTATTAATTAAATAGACATTTGTGCTTTAACCTAGAATTTAGGTGGAGCAAAAGATTCAAGCAATAAAATTCGAATAACATGTAATTGGTGGCAATTCTTATGTTAAAAAATTCCTTTTTGTTAAGGTGTTAAAGTTGATAATTGTTGAGAAACACTTATTTTTTGAAGAAAATTGTGAAATTCAAGTGATGAAAGGAAAAAAAGGGTAAAAGCAAAAAAAAAAAAAGAGAGCAAAAGCCAATAAAAAAGTTAAAAAAGAGAAAAAATATATTAAAAAATATCTTATTTTGTTCTCATCACCTCTTCGTCATTGCCGCCTCGCGTGTAAGGTCTAATATGCAATCTCAAAATTATGTATTCGCGCGTGTGTTACAATGTGCAATGCATTGGGGAAATTGGCAAAATAAGTAATTGTGCACGTTGTTCCAATATGGCAGGAAAATTTAGTGTTTTTGCTCGTGCAGGTGATGAAGGCTATGCATATTTTTTAGGCACGGTTAGATGACCCCTCGGTCCTAGTGTCGCATGACATGAATTATTAGTGTCGCATGACATGAATTATGGACACTTTTTAAGCATGGTGGGAAGGTGTAGCACCCTCGAAAATGTCCCCTATGTGGGGGAGATGCTGGGAGATTGCCGAAATTTAAATAGACTCATGATGAATTGAATATTAATGAACTCAATAACAACAACAACAACATCAAGCCTTTATACATGAATCTTTTTTTTCTATTGTGTCTAGTTAAGTGTCAAATTCTCATATAGATCTAATAAAGAAATGTCATTTCTAATATTTTCTAACCAAGTCTTTTTAGGTCTACCTCTACCTTTCTTAACATAGGTTAAATCTAATACATCTACTCTTCTAACCAGGTCATCGGAAGGCCGCCGTTTTATGTGACCAATCCATTTAAGGCGACTCTCTCTAATCTTATCTCGCACTGGAGCTACTCCAACCTTTTCACGTATATGCTCATTTCGTATCCTATCTCTAAGAGTAAAGCCACTCATCCACCTGAGCATCCTCATCTCTGCAACACTTAACTTAATATTATTCTACTCTTTTAATGGCCAACATTCTGCGCCATAAAGCATTGCAGGTCTAACCCCCATCTTATAGAATTTTCCCTTAAGTTTGAGTGGTACTTTTCTATCATACAACAAGCCCGTTGCATTCCTCCGCTTCATCCATCCAACTTGAATTCTACTAGTAATATCCCCATCTATTTCACCAAGAATAGATGAAATAGTTCTTTAACTTGAATAGTAAAGAACTATATTTTTTGTTTAATGAGTTCTTTAATATTCAAGTTAAAGAACAAAGGGATGAAATGAGCATGAAAATGTGAAATGAGAATTAGACAACACCTATCCTATTTATAAAAAAGAAAGATGATTCTCTGTGGCACTCATTGTGCAAAGTTTCAAATGCAAAAAAGACAAAAATATCATATCGTAAAATGTACTTTAAAGATTCCAACTTACGTTTAGCATTACTGGATCAACAATACATATACGCAACAAATAGAAGGTAGAAAGCCACTTTAAAAAACTTTAAAATGGAACTTTGAGCATATTTTAATGACAAATGCTCGCGCTAGCAACTAAAATTCAAATATTTTTTAATTTCTCCATGCATCAAAATATAATTATCAAATTCATGTGTAGTGTATTTAGAAGCATGCCGCTTTATTGAAAATTGTGTCGCTGCCTTGAGAAATGTATGACTCCATTTAGAAGCATGCAACTTGCTCAATAAATACTCAGTTGCCTCGAGAAACATGTAGCTATTTCAAGAAGTATGCCACCTTTCGAAAAGCACACAAGCACATTAAGTTAAATTATTGAAAAGTGTGCGAGTACACTGTACATATACACTAAAACGTGTGCCATTGCATCATGTACTTGCATAAAAAAGTGTGCTAGCAAATTGAAAAGTATGAGTGCACGGTTTGAATGTATCATAAAATGTGCAATTGCATTACATAAATGCTTTGAAAAGATTGCCATTTAAAAGAAAAGTAAAAAGAAAAACCTGCCTGTGCTCTGACTAAAGGCATCAAACTTTCAAATTTGAGGTCTGAGTATACTGAGTGGGTAAAATAAGAAATGAAATTTGAATTCATCCCGCCTCAAGAATCTTGCAACCCCTTTTGAAAAAATGTGCAACTATTTTTAAAAGTTCACAAACTCTTTGAAGTATAAATTCAAGCTCTCTTTTTTCGAAGATGTCTCTCGAGCAGGCTATTTTGCCTATAGGGCAAGATTATAAGTCTCACATTTCAATTTTTATTATCCTCCTAGCAATTAGAGTCCACAAGACTTGAACCTTGATGATGGTTGTGTTGACAAAAAATATTAGTCTGAGGGGATTATATCTTAAAAATTCTCCCATCTTGTTTTTTTTGTTTGTGTTTTCGATCTCGTCGAAATTTAGCTATGTTGTACTCGTCGCCCATCTTGCGCGTGCAAAGATCTAGCTTGAAAATATCAAAATTAAGTACTCTTATGCGTTGTTCCAATGTGCTAGGAAATTTACAAAATAAGTAGACGTGCACGTTGTTCCAGCATGGCAAGTAAATCTGATGTATTTGCTTGTGAAGCTGATAAAGTCCTCTATATGCTTTTTGTAGTGTGGTGAGATAAAAGAACCTTTGATTGTGGTGTCGCACGATATTGACTATGTATGCTTTTATAAGCTGTGATGGAAAGGTCCAACACCTTCAATGTTGCGCCCTATATGTGGGAGATGTTGAGAGGCCATCAAATTTCAAACTAGACAGACAAACTAAAAATAAAACCTTGAATGACTTTTTAGAATAAAATACAATCAAATGAAAGAAATAAATATGCAAAGTGAAAGCAAAAATGAGGGTGAACATTGGGCTTAAAAAAACTTTCATGGGACTTTTAACAAATGTTACAACTCACCTATGAGCACTAACATAACCTCCCTCTCGTGTTCGAACACTCAAAATGTCCTTGAATGTTAAGAACTTAATTTAACTGAACTTGAATGATGAAGTGAACCAAGTCACATTGGTGGGAGGAACGATTCCTCAAGAGACTCATCCCACAAAATGAAAAATACATAAAGACAAAATATCACCTCTTAATCTTGACCCACGCGGCATTCTCAAACTTTGTGCTTGAATATTTAGCACATAAGTTAGTCATTTTGCGTATGTGTCTCTTGAGGAATCATTCCTCCCTTAATATGATAAACATATAAAGACAAAATATGACCTCTTAATGTATCCAGGCTCATAAAATGAACATAGGTTTTGGTATAAATCTGCATTGCCCTTGGGCATAGGAATATATCATTTGATTGCAAATGTATTTCTCCATTACTGATTTATTTTTGGCTGTATTTTTTAGTTCATCATCATAGACATTAATTGAATAATACTAGATCACATCTATGAAATGATTTTATTATATGGCATAGGGATAGATGAGGTCGTCTGAACTAACCGAAGTCTGCCCATGCAGGTTAGTTTGATCACCTTATTGTTGAAATTTAACAAAATTGCAATGTGATAAAACTGCTGAATTAATGCCTTGACAAAAGCAAGGCCCTGGTTTTGATAATTATGGAGCAAAAGAATTAAAGATCAAAGGTCAATCAAATAAGCAAATGAGGCCTTTCAATGTTCAATTGACATATTCAGTTGAGGATAATTCGGAGACAATTTTCAATACCTTCCAATTTAGTAATTAATTATAAGCTTCAAAGAGATTTCAATGCCAAAAGAGTTTGAAGAAAATCTTACTAGACGATGATCCTAAGATTGTAAAGAAAATAATGCTCTTAAGGAATTTGAAATTAAGATCCAAATACTGTTAGTAGATATTGTCATTGCCATCCCCAAAATTCAACCTGCCATCTCTGTTTGGCAGTGGAGTTTGGAAGCGGTGTAAATTATACGTCAGATTGATTAGCATGTATGAAGACTTTCATGTAGGGTCTACGCTTGAGTTCATGCAAAGATAATCATTTACAACAACAACAACAACAAGCCTTTGTCCCACTACGTGGGGTCGGCAACATGAATCCTTTTTCTCCATTGTGTCCGGTTCAAAGTCAAATTCTCGTTTAAATCTAATAGAGAAAGGTCATTTCTAATATTTTCTAACCAAGTCTTTTTAGGTCTACCTCTACCTTTCTTAACATAAGTCAAATCTAATACCTCTACTTTCCTAACTGGGTCATCGGAAGGCCGCCGTTTTATGTGACCAAACCATCTAAGGCGACTCTCTCTAATCTTATCCTCCACTGGAGCTACTCCAACCTTTTCACGTATATGCTCATTTCGTATCCTGTCTCTAAGAGTAAATCCACTCATCCACCTAAGCATCCTCATCTCCGCAACACATAACTTAGTATTGTGCTTCTCTTTTAATGGCCAACATTCTGCACCATAAAGCATTGCAGGTCTCACCACCATCTTATAGAATTTTCCCTTAAGTTTAAGGGGGACTTTTCTATCACACAACAAGCCCGATGCATTCCTCCACTTCAACCATCCAACTTGAATTCTACTGATAACATCCCCATCTATTTCACCATCACTCTGAACAATAGATCCAAGATATCTAAAACGTGTACTCTTATTAATGACTCGATCGCCCAAAGTCACAATCCCCTCACTAGGTCTATTACTGCTAAAATTACACTCTATATATTCAGTTTTAGATCTACTCAAGCGAAAACCTTTAGACTCTAAGGTTGATCTCCAGACTTCAAGTTTACCTTCAACTCCCTCTTTAGTCTTGTCAACAAGAAGAATATCATCAGCAAAAAGCATACACCAGGGTACATCCTCTTGTAAATGTCTAGTGAGAACATCCATGACTAACGCGAAAAGATATGGGCTTAAAGCTGATCCTTGATGTAATCCAACCGAAATAGGGAAATACTTGGTCAAACCACCTTGTGTTTGAACACAAGTAGTAGCTCCTTCATACATATCTTTAATGATTTGAATATAAGCATTATTAACTCCTTTCTTTTCAAGAACTCTCCATAGCACTTCTCTTGGAACTTTATCATATGCTTTCTCTAAATCAATAAATATCATATGTAGATCCTCCTTATTCTCCCTATATTTCTCCATCAAACCTCTCAATAAATGTATGGCTTCCATAGTAGACCTACCAGGCATGAATCCAAATTGATTTTGAGAAACATTAGTATCACGCCGCAGCCTACGCTCCATAACTCGCTCCCATAGTTTTAAAGTGTGACACATTAACTTAATTCCTCTATAATTCGCACAATCTTGTGCATCACCTTTATTCTTATAAATAGGAATCAATACACTCATTCTCCACGCATCTGGCATCTTTTTAGTCTTCAAAATATTATTAAAAAGTTTAGTTAGCCAAGAAATTCCTTCATCTCCTAAGCATTTCCACATCTCTATTGGGATATCATCAGGTCCAACAGCTTTTCCACACTTCATTTTCTTTAAAGCCTCTCTAACTTCGGTTTTACTAATACGCCGATAAAAACAGAAATCTTTATTATCATTTAGGATGCTAAGGTCACTAAAGTCAATTGTATTCCTACAATCTTCATTAAAAAGTTTATCAAAATATCTCATCCACCTTTGTTGAATATCATCTTCTAAGAAAAGTACTTTTTGATCTTCATCCTTAATACACTTCACTTGAATTAAATCCTTACTACTCCTATCTCTTTGTTTGGCTAGCTTATACATATATCTTTCTCCCTCCTTAGTATCTAATCTATTATATAAATCATTAAAAGCTAAGATCTTTGCATCACATATTGTTTTCTTAGAATCCTTACATGCCTCTTTATATCTTTCCAAATTATCAGAATTTTTACATCTAAACCAATTATTATAACAAATCTTCTTATTTTTTATCTTTTTTTGCACAATTGGATTCCACCACCAGCTATTTTTACTATTAGGGGCTTTTCCCTTTGATACTCCAAACACATCTTTTGCAATATTTTTAATATCACTAGCCACTTTTTCCCACATAACATTAGCATCCTCATGCACAAATAAAATCTTAGAATCTAAAATCTTACTCTCAAAAATATTTTTATTACTATTCTTTAAATGCCCCCATCTAATCCTAGAAAATCGCTTTACTTTATTTTTAATTTTCTGTCCTTTCATCTTAAAGTCTAAAACTAATAAGCGATGTTGGGTACATAAACTTTCACTCGGAATAACTTTACAATCTTTGCAATCTAAACGATCTACTTTTCTTATAAGAAAATAATCAATCTGAGTTTTACTATAACCATTCTTATAAGTGATGAGATGCTCATCTCTTTTCTTAAATAAGGTATTAGCAATTAAAAAATCATAAGCTAAAGAAAAATCTAATATGGTCTTACCACCTTCATTAGTCATTCCAAACCCATATCCACCATGAATGCTTTTAAAATCATTTACCTCTCTACCAACATGTCCATTTAAATCTCCTCTAATAAAAATTTTTTCTTCGAGAGGTATCTTTTGAATTAATTCTTCTAAATCATCCCAAAATTTTAATTTTGAACACATATCCAAACCTACTTGAGGAGCATAAGCACTTATAATATTAATAATCTTAGCATCAACAACAATCTTTAAAGCCATAATCCTATCTCCAATTCTATTAATATTTATAACATTATCCTTCAAACTCTTATCTATAATCACGCCTACACCATTTCTAGTACGACTCTTACCTGAATACCAAACTTTAAATCCTAAACTATCAATCTCCTTAGCCTTCTCTCCAACCCATTTAGTTTCCTGAATGCACAAAATATTTATCTTCCTATGAACCATAATATCTATTAATTCCATTAATCTTCCTGTAAGGGAACCTATATTCCAAGTTCCTATCCTAATATTAGTATCATGGATTAGCTTCTTTGCCCACATCCGTCCTTGATGTGGGAACCCTTGCCTATTTAACACTGCACCCGGGCGCCGATGCAGCGGCCCTTGCACACTTTTCACTGTATTCAGGCCATACAGTGCGTCGCTTCCAGGGAACGCCTAGCATTAACACAATTTATGCAAAGATAATCATTTGAAATTAAAAAAAAATCAAACTCTTAAATATAAACTGAAAGGATGTAGGGTCTAAAAGCAAATAATTATGATTGATTTGATTGCATTTCTATTGAGATTCTATCGATAGCAACTTCAAAAGCATGCAAAATTTTCAATTATGATTGAGACTTAAATATGGGATTGAGAAGGAAAACAGATAATTAATCATCCTTTTTGAAATAAATTTTTATTTCTAAAGGATGATAAATTGCAGATAAGATGTTATTGTTAATAAAGCAACTGTTCTTTCCTCAAACAGTTAATAGAATTACATAACTTTCCTCATACATATATAAGGAGGGTTTTAGTTGTTCTACCATATACATATATATAACAGAAGCCTTAGCATATGGGAGAAAATGGCTTTGCCTATGTTTAAGTACCTATCATTTGTCATATTCTGAAATTAAATCATTAGCATTACCTCCAAATGCCACGTTTCAAATAATAATAATAAAAAAAAGAGCAAAGCTATGAGTCCAAGTGATTAATGTAAATAGTTAATTATACAAATGGCAGAAACGTGTTGAGATACAACTGTTTTCCCCACGTCATGGCCACTTTCCCACGTCGCTCAAGAACCGGTAGTTCAAAATACATAAAAAACTGGCTAAAACAAAAAATGGGAGGGACGCAAATTGAGTTCTGGCTTTAGAGGGTCGACGAGAGGTTATTATTTGTAGAAGCTTGCAATCCTTCAACCTTCTAAAAGTAATTGTCCATCGTTCGCTTCCGATTCATGTGAGATCAAGAGACCTCCACCGACCACACTCGTGCACCAAGCCTTCTCTGATCTGCTCGGCCTAGATCTGACATCTTCAGCCTTCGATCAACTCGCCGGCTCCAACTTGTACGAATGGTTTGCGATCGTTCAAGCAAGTTCACGTCTAAGTATTTGATTGTCCACTCTATTCTGATCCAAACCTGAGAGGCGGCCGTCGTTCGTTCCGCCTTTCTCCTGATTTTCTTATTTTTCTTCTACAGCAAGAAATAAAAAAAGGAATATTTAACTATTATTGTTAATAAAATGTATTAACAATAATAGTTAAAATCAAATAAGATTTATTATATTCTTATTACTATCCATGAAATATTTTAGTAATCATTATTTGGTAATGATAATTGATACATCGTCGACAACAAGTTGAAGAATTGAAGTCCCGGGTTGATTCGGTCCCCCGAAGCCCTCGGTTGTCGAGCTAATCCGACCGAGTGATTGAAGACTTGAAGACCGAATCTCCTCGCCGTCGATTTATTCCGGCCGAGTCGAGCTAAAAGGGCAAATGCCCTCCTTACCTCCCGACGCCTGGGAGGGGACGCAGGAAGGATGCCAAAATTTACTCAAAAGTTTTGGACTTAGCAAAATTTTTTGAAAGATTAGAGAAACATGCAATTAACTGGTTTAACTTGGAATTTATTAATTGAATAAAAAATCCTAAATTAAGTAAGAGCATTTAATTCAACATTAAATCTCTTAATTAATTTAACAACCAACTCAAAACTTAATTAAAATCCAACATTAACTCTAAACAATTAAGCAGAATTTTAATTAATTTAAAATCAAAACTTTAATTGGAATTAAAAGAGAGGGTAATTTGAAATTGAACCTTGCAATTAAAATATGGTAGTCAGTTAACCATTTAATTAATCCACTAAATAACTCTAATTCTGCATAAATGATTGATTTAAAATATAATTGAAATCACGTTTTGAAATAACCCTCTTAGATCTAGATAATTAAATCGAATGGATAAAATCAATTTGAGCTCTAAATTGATCAATTCGAATAACTAATTAACTCATGTCTGTTAAAAAAGGAAAAAATAAAATATAAAATTCAGTTTAAACTTTAAGCAGAACTTTAAATCAATTTGAAGACTTAATTATTAGCTTAATCAAAATAAAGTTAAACAGAGCTTTTTAATATTAATTAATAAAATTTAAACTAAAAATAACTAATCTAAAACTTAATTAAAATTAAAATTGCAATCTAACTAACTGTTGGGGTCTAAGACTTAAATCAAAAAACCTTTAAACCAATAAAATTAAGTGAAATTTAAATAATCAAATTAATGCGAAGATTTAATAAAAGCTTTAATTGAAACTCAAATTTAATAACAATTAATTAAAGAAACATTTTAATTTAAAAAAAATAAAATAAAAAATATAATACAATTCAAAATTAAAAGTTTAACTTAAATTAAATCAAAACCTCATTTAAAATTAAGCCCTTAATTAAATCAATCAAGCAATTTTAAAATGCAATTACTGAACATGTTAATTAACTAAAAAAAATTAATTTCAATTAAAAATCCACATAATTAATTAACATAATTAATTAACACAATACAAATAAAATAAAATGCAAAAATGAATGTTTCCAATAGTCCAGTTTATATACAAACTCCCAAACTGGCAGCTCTTCAAACGGCTACACACTCTCAAACTGAGCAACTCTCAAAACACAAAAGCTTTCTAACGGCTCTGGAACAACTCTCCAACAAGCAAACCCAAACTCCCCTAGACCCTCAACAATAGTCTCAACTGCAGCTATTGGAGGGCTTACTGAACTGCTACAATTGTGGGCTACAAGCACCTGCAAGTAAACAAGCAAAAGTCAGCGCATCAATAAATAAGATTAAATTAATGCTGAAATTAGTAAACTAACTATTGCATGCAAAACAAACTGTTGAAAGCAAAGCAACAGACTACTGTAGTAGAATTGCTATGAAACACAAAAAGTGGTGTCGAGGTGGGGAAGTGTGTAAAGATGCAGTCCCGCTAAACTAAGTTCTATAGGTTACTTCTAATAGAAGCAGTAATTCCTATAGATAATTATTTCACTAAGTATATCTATTAAGTGAAACGATATACACCTGGAATACCAATTGGCTACTTTCATTGAAACCGTAAGTCCGACCTTTAGGGGTAATAGCTAGAAAGCAACATAACCCTAAACTCGTTAATTGGGCATCTTAGCATATAGGACTAAGTTGTAAGACCCACCATTTGGGCTACTTCTAAGCGAAGCAGTAAGACCCGTGCGTTAGGGAACTTCTAAGTGAATAACCCTAAATCCAAAACTCCAAACCATTTGGGCAGCCATGTTTATAAGAACTAGGTTGTAAGACTTGCCACCCGGCAACTTTCAAATGAAAACCGCAAGCCCGACTTTAAGGGAAACCTTTGGGTAAAAATGTCCTAACCCTTAACCCTCAATTCTCCACCCGGCCACTTCTAATAGAGGTCGTAAGTTCGACCTCTGAGGAAAATGTTTAGGTATAACATAACCCTGTACCCCTCACTCGGGCATCCTAGTCTATAAGGGCTAGGTTTTAAGACATGCCATTCGGGCCACTTAGCTTATAGGGCTAGGTCGTAAGGCCCATCATCGGGCAACTCCTAATTTGAGCCGTATGCCCCAAACTAAACTAATCATCGGGCAACTCCTAATTGGAGTCGTAAGCCCCAAACTAAACAAATTAATGGGCAACTCCTAATTGGAGCTGTAAGCCCCAAACTAAACAAATTAACGGGCAACTTCTAAGGAAACCATAAGCCCTAACCCAAACTAAACTAAACAAAATAAAAAAAATTCACACATCTCCACTTCAGTCTACTCGGGATCCCTATGAGGAGTCAACCCATGGCTGCTAATTAGATTTCCTGGGCGCTACAATCAATGGTTGTTAGTGTTGGTAGATTGAACCTACGGTATGCCTGGGACGACGAAATCATGAGATTTTGATCAGGTGTACCTTCGTCCCCCCATAATTAACTTTAAAACTCGTTGCACATTCTCACATTCCTTATAAGAAGCTAAGTGTATTTCATCCTTAATCGAGAGTGCTCTTCTAATGCGTTAGGAGGGGTAATTAACTATGAGGGCTTGCGCTCATAGGAAGTAGAACCCAGATCTAAATAAACCCTGACACTACTCTCAGGGGAAATCTGGTTAAATATCAAACTCAATCTACCTCTGGGAAAATTAAAGGGAATCCTAAGTTCATGAGAGCGGGTTCGCAACCTATTTAAAAGATTTTTTTCTGGAGCGATCACTTATGTAGGTTAGTTTGATCACCTTATGTGATTAATATATTTTTAGTGAAAAAATCAATTATTAGTAGTAATTTATGTAAGAAGCAGAATTTTAGTGTTAGTATGATTAGTCATTGTGCCTAGCTGTTGCCATCTGCCTTCGTTATCTACTTGACCACCACTAATAGTGCAATCTGGAGTTCATACTGTAAGGTCTGGCTTGGAGTGGATGCTAGTTTAACAATGTGCTTTCATTTGAAATTCAACTAGCAAGAAGTATATATGACCTGGGTGCTTAGCCTTGTCATGCTATCATCAGAACATTCATTTAGAATGAGCATATTGGAAAATATTTTTTATGTTCACAATTCTTTTCTGGCATATTTAGCAGGTTATCCATCTTGTAGTCCACGCTATTTCGTGGTGCCAGTCCCTAAAAGATGGGCATGTCAAGTGCTTGTTACTATATTTGGACTTATGACAGCCATGTTTCAAGCTGTTGAATTGTGTGATATATGGCTTGTAGGTCATGTTTTGTCATGTCATGAAATTCTTGTTCATCACAATGCATGCAAGCTTAGAAGCTTTACAAAATGAGCAAAATGGTAGATTTGCTACCAACATGTCGAGCAAGAAGCATATATTTCCTCAAGATGATCCATCTAGCAAGAAGCATATGTGACCTTGATGCTTATCCTTATCATGAGGGTATATAATACAGCATCAGAACATTTATTTAGAATGGACAAATCAGCAAATATTTTAAATTTTCACGAGTCTGTTCTGCTAGCCAGCTATCCATTTTGTAGTCTTGGGGCCAGTACTGAAAATCGGGCATGTCAAGTGTGTTACTATATTTGGACTTATGACAGCCATGGTTCAAGGTTTTGACTTGTCCGTGCTAGCTATATGGCTTGTAGGTCACGAAAGTCACAATGTAAGCATTCTTATTAATGTTTTTAAAACATGAGCAAAATGGTAGATTTGCAGCCCACAAATCACTAATGTCACATTAGCAATTATAATTATTCCTTCTAGCTTGGAGACATTTATATTAGGTAGAACCAGATGTGTTAAAATATCAATACTTGCATTGGAATAAATTTTTTTGGAATAAATTTTTTTCTTGGGTCTATTATTCAGAATGATGGTGAAATAGATGGGGATATTATTAGTAGAATTCAAGTTGGATGTTTGAAGTGGAGGAATACTTCAGGCATGTGTGATAGAAAAGTATTCCTCAAACTTAAGGGAAAATTTTATAAGATGGTGGTGAGACCTGCAATGTTTTATGGAGCAAAATGTTGACCATTAAAAGAGAAGCATAATATCATGTTAAGTGTTGTAGAAATGAGGTTGCTTAGGTGGATGAGTGGCTTTACTCTTAGAGACAGGAGAGGAAACGAGCATATACATGAAAATGTTTGAGTAGCTCTAGTGGCAGATAAGATTAGAGAGAGTCGCCTTAGATGGTTTGGTCATATAAAACGTCGGCCTTCTGGTGACTCGGTTAGGAGCGTAGATGTATTAGATTTGGCTTATGTTAAGAAATGTAGAGATAGAACTAAAAAGATTTGGTTAGACAATATTAGAAATGACATTTCTTTATTAGATTTAAATGAGAATTTGACTCTTAACATAACACAATGGAGAAAAAATAATTTATGTAGCCGATCCCACATAGTGGGAGAAATGCTTGATTTTGTTGTTGTTGTTGTAATATTTGAGCTTTATCAAAATGCTTGCATTTTGCCTTAGTTTTTATTGTCAAATGGCTATTGTTACCTGGTTTCTGGAGAAAAGACTCACTGTCAATTTCTGCTATATGCTAGGAATCATCCGGAAGACAAGAACAGTAATGGAGTGCCTACATCGTTTTTGTAGAGAATGTATTGATAAATCTATGCGACTTGGGTATGTTATGATACATATGATTTATTTGATGTACATCTTTCCATTTCCGTAGGCTTGCTTCCTTGTCATATTTTTTTTTGTTAACTTGTAGAGTTGATTTTTGTGCTTTACTGTAAATTCTGCAGGAACAATGAGTGTCCAGCTTGTCGCACTCACTGTGCAAGTAGGCGTTCTTTGAGAGATGATCCCAACTTTGATGCCCTGATTGCAGCTTTATACCCAGATATAGACAAGTACGAAGAAGAGGTAAAAAAATGCCATGGCAATGGCTATTAAACACATGGAATTTGGGCATAAAATATTTAAGCGTTGTTTGAATTGCTAACATTTAAATATCAATATTATAAAGATAAAAGGATCAAAATGCTCTTTTGACTCTTTATGAAAGACTAAAATAATTTTCAATTATATTAAAGAATCATTTTGATCTCTCAAATCTTTAAAGAGAAATCAAAATAATCCAACCAAAATGGGATTATTTTGGTTCCTTTTCGAAACAAAGATCAAAATAATAGTTTATCTTTTGAAATGACTATATAGAGATATGATTGAAACTATTAAACGATGATTGTTTGGTAGAATTATTATTTGAATGATTGTCTAGGTAACATTGAACTAATCAACCTAATATTTAGAAGCTATAGTCTCTTCTATTTTGTAGTCTTATATAAGCATGTAAATATTTAAGGGTTGTTTTGTCTGCTTACATCTTTAAAAAACTAATATCATTAATGACATTTATGCACTATTTTGATGACATCTTAATGGTTGTCAAATAAGTCAATATCTAATGTTAGGCTAACAAATATTTAAAAAAAGAAAAGAAAAAAATAAACTCAAAGAAACATCAAAATTCTCATTGATTTTTCTAAATGACTCTACATTGTTAAGATAATATTAAACCAAGCAAACTACATTTCATAGATTACATTTTTATTAGAAGGTATCTTCTCTTTAATTTAGTATATAGTCCTTTCCTTTCAACATTGGAGCTCTTGTTTTACATAAATGTCTGGTTGCAGGAGCTAGCTTTTCATGAGGAAGAGAGAAATCGCTATAAGAAGGTAGTCAAGCAGTTTGAACAATATCTATAATTATATTTCCTCTGAACGCTGTGTTCATTTTCCAGTAAACTAACAAGGTTCTTTCTAAACAGATACAAGCTTCCATAGCTGAGACATTTCGGCGACAATCAGAAGCACTCGGTAAGAGGAGGCCAATATCTAAATCCGCTGCTGAAACTTTCATGAGAAGATCTGATTGTAGCTACCGAACCGGACAAAGACAAAACGGTTATTTCCGTGGCAGAGGTAAAGCTACAGCTCGAAATGCTTCGCCTGTGGTATCCGATGATGATGATGAAGAATATGCTAATGGCAATGATGCTGGCAAAGATTCATCCTCTGCAGAAGAGGCTTCTCCTGATAGAAGACATAAGAGGTGCAGGCTAATGGCTGCTCCTAGGTCTTCACCAGCCAGAATAGCCAGCAATGTCGATCTTGGGTATGGAGAAAATTATGACTTGGAAATGAATCGAGAAAACATGCGCACTTCCCCGTTGCGAGCAGGAAACAGAGAGCTTGCATGGGGTAAAGGTGGTGTTCGAAGCCAAACTCGGCATGGTAACAGCAGTGGTTCTAATGGAAGGTTTTTGAAGGCGGCTCGATTAGCCAGGTTGATGGAATACCTGCGTAATTTGGAGGAAAATGAAGATAAGGTATTCACCAAACAACTAGAGCAATTTGATTCTGTATTTCAAAATCCCTCGACTAAATACTATGTTTTGCTGTTGTTTACAGTATGAAATACATCTGAAACTGATTCCTTTGAATGAACAAAGCTTGCATTTGGAAAGTCCATATATCTGCTGCCCAGCAACCATATCCATTAGACATATACTCCAAGTGAATAATACTTCCAAACCTTTTGATAATCGCCTTCAATTTTCAAGCTTAAGAAAATTATTCATTTAATCAAATTATGTACCATATACATGCAATTTTGCAGTTCATCGCCATTCAAACATCTGTGCAAGTTGAAGGGGTTGCAGTATTTGTTAAAAGGCATCAATATGATACTGTGGAGCCTTCTAACCAGGTTGAGAAGGTCCAATCTGACTCCTCTGAAGAATTCCAGATATTGGATCCAGAAGAATCACTTGTTGGATTGCTAGCTTCTTACACCTCTAATCGAGGTGATCTGGTAAAAAAATTAAACTTATGAAACCCAAGCACCAGCTAATGTGACTTCATCCTGTCTATGTAAATTTTGGTTGTTTAATATAAATTGTACTTTTCATTTATTGATATGAAGGATAATTTATTTTCTGAAAACGAAGTTTGTCTGGATTTCTTTCAGGAATTAGTGTACTGTGCTAATGCCGATATAGAGAAAGCCAGTTGAAGATAATTATTGTCAGCTGGACATCTTTCCAGCTGAGTCTAACGAGCTGTATGCTTTGTTGTATATATACAAAATGGAATATCGAGAGAATGTTCAATTGACCTCGTTCAGATGACATCAACAAATTCTTTGTAAATCGCATATCAATACTATCACTGGAAAAAATGTCCTAACTTGCTCGTTTGTTGCAGTTTTTTTTTTTTTAATTACTGTTTTTATGGTAGGAAAAATGATCAGAAAAACCAATGTCTATTTAGATGAAAAAATTGCATAATTTGTATGCTATTTTTTTTTTTAAATTGTTTTGTAAAAGTTGTTTTTGATAAAACTGAATAGAAATTGTAACGGTTTTGTTTGGGATAGTATTTTTTTTAAATGACTTATCTTTTTTGTGCTGATGAATCTATTAAAAATTGTAACGGTTTTAATTAATTTTTTATGCTTTCATGTAGAGGTTTTGGGATTGCGGTTTTTTATGGAGGAAATTTTAATGAATGAGAAGGTTTTAATGGTTTTGAGATAGTTTGGACTCCAAGCCAATGAAACAAGAGAAATGAGTTGTTTTGCTTTGAATTTTGTATTTGTGAATTAGAAGCATTTAACATTAGGAGTCCCGCAATGATTTATAAAGTTGATTTTGAAATTGCTATGTAAAAAATAACTTAGATTTTGTTTGAGATAGTTTTTTTTTTTAAGTTTATAAATTTTTTAATTTAAAATTTTATTAATATTTTCAATAGATATTTATAATTTTAAAGAAACATAAATGGCATATTTTTTTATAAAAACTTATATTTAAAAAGTAAATTTTATATAATATATAAGTAAATTTTACAATATTATCAATCAAAGAATTTGAATCAATGATATTTGAATATTGAAAAAGACTAAATTTTTTATTTCCAATGAACAAGAATAACCAAATTTATCCAAATAAGAAATAAAAATTAGATTTTGTCTAAATGATGTTATATAAAAAGTCTTACACAAATTCAAAGTACATACAAATTGTATGTACAATCTATATAAACCTACAACTTTAACATGTGCTTTGTTATTATTTCTTATATAGATGAATCTTTCAGTATTAGTTGACACTCAACTCTTTAAGAAAATCCTGCATAATCAAATTTATGTGAGTAGTTATACTTGTATTTATCCATCAAATATGATTTGGTATAAGGTCAAATTAACTTCTAAACAAATAAGATTTAAAAGTTTATCTTTTTTTATGAGCTAATTAGCATATTTTGGACAATCATTCTTCGCATAATCAACATTTTTGCAAAAAAAAAAAAAGTAATAATCAAAACTTGTTTTTGTTGTGAAGTCCCTTTATCAGCTTTACGTGGCCACTATCAATGCATCTTCGCAAAGATATGTCTTTAATTAGTTATAATGAATTTTCTTAAAATGATTTAATGAATTTTCTTAAAAATGTATGATTTAACTCTCTATTTCTCTAAATATGTATGCCTTTAAGTTATAATTAAAAAAAAATATGAAGCATAATTACTTGATCAATATAAACCTTCATCGAAGGTCAGGACTTAGGAGGCAACAAAATGTCGTTGCTCAATGAATTAATCCTCCGTAAGCATGTATTTTTTATTTGCTCAACGAGACTCAAATTCTATCTTAATTCGATGGTGAAGGATAAACGGTATTTGTTCAATGGGAATCTTTTACGTGGCCACTATCTATTATGTCTTCCACGTCGATCTTCGCAAAGCGCCAAAGGTTTGGGCATAGAAAATCAATGCATTCTTCCATTTTTCCCAAAGGTTTGGGCATAGAAAATCATACCCTATCTACAAGATATAAATAAAAAATTTTAAAATGCGCGTTGTTGAACAACTTATGCGGTTATGGTGTAAAAATCATATGCGGTTATGATGTAAAAATCATATGCGGTTCCAGAAGAGATCAGTTACAGATTATGGTGTGGCCTTGCCTGATGGATGGGTGAAGGATCGAGAAAAAAGAGACGCGTAGAAATATTTGCCTATCTTAAGTCGATGGTGTATATATACAAGTAAAAGGGGATTAGTTAATAATAATAATAAATCGATGATCAGGATTATGATATTTGTTCAATGGGAATCTTTTGATACTTTACGTTGCCACTATCAATGCATTCTTGCCAGTAGGTTTGGGCATAGAAAATCGATGCATTCTTCCAAAATATCACTATCAATGCATCTTGCCAAAGGTTTTTGCATAGAAAATCATTCCCTATATATATATATATATATATATATATATATATATATATATATATACAAGATATAAAAAATTTAACGTCTTACAAGATATAAAAAATTTAATGATTTTTCTTAAAAATGTATCATTTAACTCTCTATTTTCAAGCCTCAAAGTCTTGAATTAAAAAATAATCTCTCTAAATATGTATTTCTTTAAGTTATAATAATAATAAAAAAATTTATGAAGCATAATTATATTACTTGGCCAATATAAACCTTCATCAACTACAGGAAAACTATCTATTACTGTCGGAATTTTTGGCGGATGGTATCCGCCGGAAACTAGCGACGCAATTACCGGCGGATTTGTCGCCGGTAATTGTGCGACGAAATTTCTGGCGGATTATCCGTCGCTTATTTACCGGCGGATAATACGCCGCAATTGCGCCATAAAAGTCTCGTTTTCCGACGCAATATCCGCCGGAAATTACCGGTGGTCTTACCGGCGTATTGTCCGCCGGCTTACTTAAACTTGACGAACTATAACCGGCGGATGTTCCGCCGGTAATATTTCCGACGGAGTATCCGCCGGAAAATCCGCCAGTAAAGGCCCTATTTCGAGCCATCCCGCGCCTGGTTCCTCATTCTCGTCTCGTTCGGCTTTTCTGTGTTCGATTCCGCTCCGACGATGAATTCCTTTCCTTCGACGCCGGCGGACTCTCCTTCTCCGGCGACGCTCCGACGACACTCCGACGACGTTCCTTCGCCGCTAGGTTTCGCTCCTTCGACGACGTTCCTTCGGAATCGAACACGGTTTCGCTCCTTCGACGACGTTCCTTGGCGTGGAGGTAACACTCTCTTTTCTTTAGTCATGGATGTTCTTACTAGATTGTACCCTTGTGTGATATTATTAGTAGAATTCAAATTGGATTGTTGAAGTAGAGGAATGCATTGGGCTTGTTATGTGATAGAAAAGTCCTCCTCAAGCTTAGGGGCTGTTTGGTAGAACCTAGGATTTCATTTAAGTAGGATTTTGTAAATTCTCTAAATTCGGATTTACCAAATAATTTATCAAATCCTAAGGGGGTTAAATCCTGAAAACTGTTTGGGGAGTTTACTTAAGTGGGTCTAGGGCAAGGAGAGGGATTTGGCCAACCAAACCAACCCATACAGTATGGTGTAGAATATTGGCCATTAGAAAATCCGGATTTACAACGTAGCTTTCGTAGGAATGTCTAAGAGCAGGGAGATGGACTCCCATGGTCAGTGGAATTTCGAAAATCCGGTATTTAGAGCGAATCGGGGGAATTTTCTATCTCGAGAGGATTTCGTTTGCCGTGAGAATTGGATTTGCATTTTAGGCCGTTTGGATGGATTTCGCCCAAATCCGGCCGAAATCCGCATACCAAACAGCCCCTTAAGGGGAAATTCTATAAGATGGTGGTTTGATTTACAATGCTTTATGGTGTAGAATATTGGCCATTAGAAGAGAAGCATAATATTAGGTTAAGTGTTGTAGAGATAAGGATGCTCAGGTGGATGAGTACGTGGTTTGGTCACTTAATTAAAATAATTGTCTTCTGAGCAGGCTAAGAGTCTTTGTATATTTCTTCAATAAATTTAATATATCCATATTATATGTAGGTTATATTATGGATATCAAAACTCAAAGAAGTTGGATGTATAATCGATTGGAGCAAGGAAGAAAGACATTAACCAATGAGTTCATCAAAGGGGTGAATATTTTTATTCAGACAGCTTTTCAACTGCCCAGCTTCATCAAAGATGGAATGATTCGTTGCCCATATTTTATTCATTTTACGGATGTGGACATTTATATTTGTGTTTTGGACATATTTTTTAATATAATTGTGGATATTTGAATCTGTTGAGTATGCGTTTTGAACATTGTTACATTGTTTATATATTGTATTGTCTATTATGTTGTGGACATCGTTGTGTATATCTGTTTTGCATATGTTTTGTTTGCAGGTTGTGAAAATCCAATTTTAGAGGGAAGAAGATTTTTTTTTTGTCAATGCTACAGGTTTCCGGCGGATTATCCACCGGAAATGGTGCCGGTAATACGATATATCGAACTTTCCGGCGGATTATGCGCCGGACATTTTCGGCGCTTAGTCCGCCGGAAAGTCCGACGGTAATAGTAACGTCGGTTTGTTGCGGCGTATAATCCGTCGGTATTACCGACGGATATTTCCGCCGGCAATACCGGCGGATCATACGCCGGAAACTAATAACATAATAACGTCGTTTTTTTGCTTTTCATGAGGAAGAGAGAATACATTGGGTCTTGAAACAACATATATTACAATGAAATATCTGAAATTCTTCTGTGTCAGATGGAATGGTTAGAATCAAAGCTGATGTTAGATAGTCCCTCAGTTTCTAAAAATTATACTTATACTCTATTGTCCACTCAAAAGGCACTACCTTTTTTTATCAATCGCATTAAAGGAATAGCAATATGAGAAATTTGTTCATAAATATTCTGTAATATCCATCCATACCCATAAAGCTATGTACCTGAAATATGATAGTAGGCCTTGGCCAATTGAAAATTGCTTACACTTTCAATGGATGTACAAAAATTTCTTCACTATTTACCATATGCCCCATAAAGAAAATGCTTTTAATTAGAATTCATATTTGGAGAATTTTGCATATAGTATGTGCATTCTCAATATCTCCAAAAAATAATTCTCAAATGCAAATATAAAAATAAATGGATCAAGATATACCTTGAATATTCTATTTATTAAATTCATAAAAATATGAGGTGCATTAATCACCCCAAAAGGCACGACTAAAAAATTATAATGTCCATACATGATGTTGAATGCAGTCTTTGTTGCATTCTCTTCCTTCACATTATGTTGGTAATATTCAAATCTCAAATCAATTTTTAAAAGATATAGAAGCACCATCTAGCTGATCAAATAAATCATCAATCCTAACCATAGAATATTTGTTCTTAATTGTGAGCTTATTTAATTCCTTGTAATCTACACACATCCTTATTATCTTATCATTTTTCTTTACAAACAAAATTGGTGCATCACAAGGGATACAATAGGTCTAACAAATTTCTGTTTAGTAACTTCTGCAATTCTACTTTGAATATTTGAAGTTGCTTAGATGTCATCCTATAAAGAGCCTTAGCAATTGGAGTTCTACTTGGAAAAATCTGAATAAATAACTCTACTTCTATGTTTGGTGCAAACTAACAAATTCTTCAAGAAATACATCAAGAAATTCTTTTACTGCATGAATGTTTTTAATTGATTCAGAAATTATTTTTGTTATCCCTCACATATGCCAAAAATACTACATTTGCATTCTTTCATAGTTTTATCAACTGGTAGAACATGACAAATCTCACTATCCACATATAACGTTACCCTCTTCTTTAGACAATCTATCCAAGCTCCAAATAGATTATGCCAATTCATATACAAAATAATATTTAACTCATTTAAAGGTAATGCTATCAGATTAGATTTCAATTTTATATTAGAAATTTCTATCTCACACACACATACACAATTGGCTATCATAATTAGCGGTTAATTAAATCAAGAAGCCATTAATTAATTTTGGTTGACGTTGGGGTCTTTTTCTTTTTCTGGGTGTTCTGCTTGTTCTGGTGGTGATTGAGTTGGTGGAGGCGCTTATTTCTTTTATGAATATTGTTGCTGGGCGGTTCCTTTCCAGATTGGTGTGTGGGTTTTTGGTTGATTCAGGAGGTTGTTTCTTTTTTGCTTCTGCTGGTTGGAGGTTCGAGAATTTATGTAATTGGGTTCATTTTGGCTGCTGCACTACTATGCGGCTTCGGCATTATTATCTGAGATATTTGGGTAACTTTCTATGGGAGCCTTCTATCCTTGTTAAGGTGATGTTTCATGGGGTTTACCACAGTGCCTTTTCCCTTATGACTTCCGAGGAGGAGGTTTTTTTCAGGGTCCATTTTGGCAGTTATCACTCTATCCTTTTTGCTTCCATTGTAACCTTTGATTTTAATCATTTGTCGTGTTGGAAGGTTTTCTTTTTTGCAGGTAGCCGTATCGAGGTTTTGCTTCTTGGCTCGATCTTTTTTGGTGAAGGACTGAGCTTTAATTATCTTATTTATTGCCTTCTTTTTTGGGCGCGGTCTCTTGCCGCCCTAGAATGTTCTTAGGTTTTATTGTATTTTGGTGTAGTTGGGGACCTTCAGCTCTCTTTTTTTGATTGTATCTCTTCGGAGTTGTATCTTTTTTTAATATTAACACGAAGGACCTGTCGGGATTTTAACCAAAAAAAAATAAAAGAAGCCATTAATTAATTTATATTACCTCTTAATAATTAAGTAACTAATCTCTTTGTAAAGAATAGTCTTTTTTTTTCCCTCTTGTTTGTTATCATGAAGCCATTTATGTAGCCTTGGCAAGATATGGAACAAAATCCATCTGAAAGAAGCAACAGTCAACAAAGGTGCATTAATTGCGATTGCGTAGCGCGCTCAAACTGAAGCGGGAGAGCCTCGTTTTCGTTTCCTGGAAGCTTCCCCATTAGGCAAAACTAATAAAGAAATATATGCTGTGGACTAATTTCTTTATCACGTTCATGTTTAGGGTTTTAGCATAATTAATGGCTTCATGATTTAAAATAACAATTAATTAATTTAATTGAAAAGAAACTTTTAAAATGATTAAAATTTTCATTAATGATGAATAAGAAATTTTTCTTACCAAGAATATAAATTTTTTAATTTAAAATTTTATTAATATTTTCAATAGATATTTATAATTTTAAAGAAACATAAATGGCATATTTTTTTATAAAAACTTATATTTAAAAAGTAAATTTTATATAATATATAAGTAAATTTTACGATATTATCAATCAAAGAATTTGAATCAATGATATTTGAATATTGAAAAAGACTAAATTTTTTATTTAATGGCTAACCTTATAAATATGTAATGGAAGTTATTATAATTTTTATGAACTGTCAAATGATCATCTCTTTACTTTAGTTTAGCTATTAATTGTGCTCCTTCTCAAAGCGCTCTGCTCTCAATAGGTCATAGGTGAGTGAGTTCGCAATTTTATTATGCTCATTTTATTACAATTGGTTTCATGCTTCCTTCTTATATTTTTGCTACCGTTATCTATCACCGTCACCCACCGTCACCACCAATCACCACTGCTCACAACCAATCATCACCACTCAATTGATGAATTTTATTTTTGACCATTGATGAATTTTATAACTCATTTTGTATAGAACTTTTATCTTTTTTATTAGTAATAGGAGTCCTAAAAATAATCTTTGACCAAACTTTTTTTTAATTATAAAAGAAAATAGCACACACAATTTTAACAATCACATATTTTCACTGTAAAAACTATCAATTAGCTTTTAATAAAGATTAAAAATGACAATTATATAATATCATAATAAAAAATTTCAACCAAAATATATATCTATATATATATATATATATATACAGATTTTCATATGTACTACTTAATATACATATAAATTATAAATATAACCCAATTTATGATCAAAATTTTTATCAACTAATTACTTATCATATCTTTAGTTAGTCAACAAGTAAACTGCACATTAATAAAAAAAAAAGTAAAATGCACGTTAATAAAATTTAAAAATTAAATATTATTGTAAATTTTCAAATATTATTTAATTAATTCAAAGGTTTTATAAAGAGATCATTAGTAAAATTAATATTATTTTAATTTTAATATTATTTCATTAATTCAAATATTAGCACATTAATTAATTCAAAGGTTTTAATTAATTCAAATATTATTTAAAAATTAATATTATTTCATTAGTAAAATGCACGTTAATAAAATTATCATTACAAGTAATTATAATAATATTTTTTTCTTATGTTTTTGTTGCGGCCACCTCTTGCTACCATTCACCACCGTTGGTCATCACCACTCACCACTGAATTGTTGAATTTTATAATTCATTATACACACAAGTTCTAATTTATTTTATTAATAATATGTATCATAAAAATAAATTTTGGCTTTTTTTAATTAAAAAAAATAGATCTCATGATTTCTATATTAAATTATCATAATAAAAATCACAACTAATAACATATAAATACTAAGAATTATATGATATTTATGTAAATCCCCAAGTCAACATGTCAAATCACAAACTCCTTTCTCTGCTTAGCAAGCTTAGCGAGCTCACATGGTAGAAGGGGCGTCGGTGGGCATCTTTGAAGCCGGGAGCGCTTATCGGCTGCCCTCGATTCCTCAATTTTTGTCATATCTCAGCTACGTTAATTATTTTTTTTCTTCTGCTCACATTATTTTGATTACTCAATTTTTTCCTTCGCAAACAATAAATTGAAAAGGCCCCTATTAGCCTTGTTACGCATATGAGATGATTATTGCTAATGCAGTCTACATGTAACATCTTTTTCTATTTGATAATAATTTAAATAAACGTTTTTAATAAATAAAATACTAAGATATATAAGTTATGATTATTCCTAAAAATATCTTATAGAATTTTGAAAAATATTCATATTAAAATGAATTCAAAAAATCTTGAATTATTTTATCATCTATATTGTCATTTGCTCATCATCAATTATTTTTGAACATTATAATTTTCTTATAAGTTGATCATCAACTGGGAGCAATGGATATCTCAGAGAAATACAAACAGCTATGGATATATTGGGATGTTCGTGCCTTTATTTTGTTCAGTGTCTCCATCTAAATTGTCCTCATTTTTCTTGGCCACCTTAGAAAAACTTTCTTGGCCACCTTCTGGGGTAGCTACCTCATCGCCGACTTGCTTGCCGACTTCGTTCTCTTCCACCTATGCAATGCCATGGATGATTCCTCCTTCTCCAATGCTATTGTCGCATTTTGGGCTCCCTTTCTTATCCTCCACCTCGGTGGCCCCGACACTATCGTAGCTTACTCCATCAAAGATAATGAGCTTTGGGCTCGTCATCTTCTCAGCATCAGCTATCGGCTCATCATGGCCTTCTATATCCTCTTTTGCTCCCTTCCAAACATATGCTTACTCACCCCTACCCTCTTGATATTTTTAGTGGCAATTGTTAAATATTTAGAACGTTCTTACTCGCTTTACAAAGCTAGTAATAAAGGCTTCCATAGCTCTATTCGCTCCTCTTATAGAAAGCCATCACTTGAAGATTTGAAACCTTCGAATCAAACTTTTTTTTTTTTATACTCTGCTTGTAGGCCTTTCTTCATCAATCATATTCCAAACTTAGAGTTGTATAGGAAAACAAGAAATTTGATAAATGATATGACAACAATGGAGGTTTGGAGGGCGATGAGTATGGTACTTGGTTATGTTTATGATGAGTTTTACACCAATGCAATTATAAATCACTCTATAGTTGGGTATGGTCTTCGGGTTCTCTGCTCCATTTGTATTTTCTTGGCTTTTTGGCTTTTTCTCATGGTGCCCAAGGATGATTTTGGGAAGTTTAATGTGACCATCACATATATTCTTCTTGTGACCTCTATGTGCCTTGATGTCACGGCTATTATTATGCTTGTGTTCTCGAATTGGATGGTTTCTTCTCTACTCAGTTTTAAGAAATTAAGAAACTGGAATGTGTTGCTTGTTAATTGCATTGTTAGAATTCAAAATGCGTGGCATAAGAGAAGTCATTGGTTGATAAAGATGCCACAGTTGAGTTTACTCAATAACTGTCTCAATATTTCTGCACCAAATGGAGGTCTTCATAAAAGTAAGTTGAATTGGATTCTAGAAAAGCTAAGCTTTGCGCAGGAGACAAAGTTGTATCCAGGATGGAGAACTATAATAAATGAAAGTTATACATTGCAGACGTTGCAGCCATCACATGCAAACGAGGAGATAATGAAGATTATTGCTTCAGATGTAATAAATTGTTTAACAGTAATCCGTTATGATTGGATTGTCCCAGGATATGCTCAAATTTTGAAATTCAACAAACTGGATTGGGCTATCCCAATATTTGTTGAGCTTTTAGATGGGATGTCACTTGATCAACAAGTCTTTATATGGCACATCACCACTGAGCTCTGCTTTCATTGGAATCCAAAGTCTGTACATCCCCTGTGTCCTCATCAGAGAGAGATGGAAGAAGAGGAAAGCATATCAAGAGTAAGAAAGTGCCTAGAGATGGAAACCTGTAAGTACTTGTCAAACTATATGATGCACACGGTGCTAATGCGACCAGATATGATGTCTACTACGGCACAAGCAAGCTCAATGTTATTTTATCATGCATTTGATGATATGGTTAAGTTCATTCGCAGTTACACAATGCAAAATGCAAAAGTTGAGGAAGTGTGCAGGAAGATAATGGCTACTCCAATAGTGTGGACCGACAATAATAGATCTTTATTTGGGATTGCACGAGCACTTGCTGATTTGATGCTTAAAAATGTGGAAGATGAGAGATGGAAAGTTTTGACTATGACGTGGGCTGAGCTTATAATTCAAGTGGCGAAAAATTCAAGGGCAAACATGCATATGAAGCAGTTGAGTAGTGGAGATAAGCTCCTCACTTCCATTTGGCTTTTAAACAAGCTTGTGGAGACAGATGATATGTTTCATATTACACTTGATATTCCAGGAAATTAACTTATGATAGTCAAAGAGCTTTTATTAAAGATCAAACTTCAGCTATGTATTTGATCATAGTTCTATCAAAAGTTCTATGACAAATATTTATATATTAATTTGATGTGGGCTGGAATTTCGTTTTGAATCAAAATCATACATTAATTTTTTATTTTTATGATTTGGATGCTTATCATTGTCATGGTGGTATGCTAAAACATCATAACATTCATATAGAATGAACATATTGGAAAGTTCTTTTAATATTCAAAATTTTGTTCTGGCATATATAGCAGGTTATGTTCCTCAAGACGATCTATCTAGCTAGAAGCATATATGACCTGGATGTTTATCTTTATCATGAGGGCATATACTACACCATTAGGACATTCATTTAGAACGGACAAATCAACAAATTCTGCAGGAACAATGGGTGTCGCACTCACTCTGCAAGTAGGCGTTCTTGGAGAGATGACAACAAAACATTAGCTGCTATCTATTATCTAAGGCAGAAATGTTGTACTGAGATGTTATACCTATTTCCAAAAGGTTTTTCATTGTTATATATATATATATATATATATATATATATATATATATATATATATATATATATATATATATATATATATATATATATATATGTTATGTACCTATTGAAAAATCTGAAACTCATATTTCCAAGTAATTTCAAAGCAAGTGTTTATTTTTATTTTTTATAAAATCAGATTCCAAAAAAGTGTTTACATCTTATTTTCCTGTGCTACTAAGCAAACATTGCACAACCAGCAAGAAAACAAAAGAAAAATCTTCTCGAGGAAAGGAAAAATGAGAGATTTTATTCCAGTTCTTGAAATACACACAGAAATCCCTTACCCATACAATACAAATGCACTAAAGACCCCTTTTATACCACCAATGAGTCAAGTTCAATAGTTTATCAAGTCATGAATTAGAGCTTGTATTTATTAATTAGTTTAAATTAGTATTATATAATATATTTTAATAATATTAAATTAATTTAATATTAAAATTAAAAATTCTATTTTTTTAAAATTTAAAACTAAGAAATCGAGCTCAATAATATAGTCGAGCTGAGCTGAAGCTTGGGCCGCTTGATTTTTTAACGAGTTGAGTTGAAGCTCGAGCTCAGTAACAATTAAACAAGCTTAGTTCAATTAGGCAGATTCTCGACTTGATTCAACTCGTTTACATCCTAGGTTGCGCAATACATCTAAACTTATCAGACATGTTGTTGACATGTCATATATGTCTAATTAAAATAAATAAAAAGAATATATATATGTTTAGGATTTAGCCCAATCTATTAAAGATAATGATTGTACACATATGTAAGGGTAAAAAATGATTAGTGGAAAAACCTATATCAACTCAAATCAAAATGGCAATAAAATAGGAAAAAAATTGTGAACCAAAGCAATCAAAGAACTCAACAAAATTGGTCACAATAATATTGGGATTGGACTCGCATATAAATAAGAGCAATAATAAATTAAGTTTCATTCTTTGTTGTGATAATAAGTGAAGTATCTGACTGCACACTATGGTATCTATTTGAAAAAAAATCTCTCATTATAGTCTATCGATCAATTGAGTATGAATCATCATAACTCAGAGAATTGAAGGTCATTCTAGCACGAGGAAAAACACAAAGTAGAATTGAACAAGTGAAGCATCTGGCCGATATGACCAAATGTATTTGAAGAAATTCCCCCATCAAAGACCAATTGAATATGAATTATTATAGCATAGAACAGTAGAGCCTGTGCGGAAATGGGGAGATATCGACAATTGAAGATAAAGCTAGCATGAGCAACAACACGTTACGAAATTGGCCGTTGAAAGACATACATATCTTATGAAGACTTTGCCCCTGGCTAGAAAGCCAAAATGCTGTAAGATAAGCAAGAAACTGAGAGCCTCGGGCTAGAGCAGGACAATAAACCAATGTAGGCATAACCTAAGACCAACTAATTTTTAAGACCCACAAAGCCGCGAAAGTGAAATGAATGTTGAACCCAAAAGAATGAATACAAAAGCTAACCAAGCTAAAATAGAGGCTTACTTTACCGAATACCGTAATCTGCAAGCATTTAGTGATAGCTAATGAACCTTAGTTGGCTAAATAATTATATCCCATATCCCCAAGCATTGAATAGGTGATTTTCTTCTGTGGTCCTGATATATTATCAAAAAATTATCTTGATCGGGCACAAATCTCGAGGCAAAATAAAGTTTGAAACTTCCGAAATTAAAATTGGGATCATTTGAACTTCGATTTCAGCAAACTTATTGTCGAACTGAACGTGTTAAAAATATGAACCCAGCGACACCAAATTCGACCCAATCCGAGCCAAAAGGGTCCAAATCAAAGACCTGAAGCACTATTAGAAGGTTAAAACCACAATTTAGATTATCAAACAGTTTCCAAATGTGACATGCTTATAATCAAATCGAGCGGCTCAATGAGACAAATCCAACGAGCCCAAGATCACTGAATTCTGATATCACTAAGACATTCAAATGTCCAGTAGACGGTCAACGATCAAGGGAATCAACATCAGCTTTCCATTCAAACCACTCCCAATTTACCCTTGATCTTCCTCTTATTTACTGGACAAGCCACTCTTAGAAATCTATAAATAGACCCCTTATTTCTCATGGCAGGGGACCCCAAGCAAGGAAGCAAGAAGAGAGATCGAAAATCGCTCTTGCCACCTAGCACCTTCTCGATAACCGCTTGGACTTCCGCCAGACCACCGACTGATGTTGGACTTTCGTTGGACCACCGACTGATGCCTGAACTTTTGTCGGACCATCGACCACCGCCCGAACTTCCAGCAGACCACCGACTGATGCCGGACTTCCGCTTGACCAACGAATGACGCTGGACTTCCGTCGGACCACCGACTGACGCCAGACTTCCGCCGGACCACCGAGTGACGCTCAGACTTCCGTCGGACCACTAGCTGACGTCGGACTTCTGCCGGACCACCAACTGATGCCCGAACTTCCGCTGAACCACAAACTGACGTTGGACTTTGGTCCGTCTAATTGTCGTCGGATCTGCACCTGACCCCTGTTTCTCACTAGATTGTAACGGTTAATTATTGTAATCTGATTGTCCTCAATGACGATTCAGTCAACTTTAATCTACTCAAGTACTAGCGGTATCGTTTCAACTTGGTGCGGCCCCATGATTTTTCCCCTTTTTAGGATTTTCTACGTAAAAAATCTTGTGTTCTCTGTTTGTGTGCTGGATATTCGTACAACGCTGAGCCTTCTTATTTAATGGATATTTGTGTTTTCAAATAACAAATTTTAATTTGAAAGGAATATTACTTAAATTGATTAGCATGGTCTCTTTTACTGTATAATCTGTTATTTAAATAATTTTATAGCTATATAATATTAATTCTATTTTTTCTTATTTAACTCTATTTTCTTATGAGTTTATTGGACAAAATTTGAAAATGCAATGTGTTCACACAAAGAAGAAGAAGGAAAGCACGGAGCAGCTTCCTACGTTGAACCTCAAATTCAAAAGCATGAAACAGAGTCATTTGCTCTCTTAGCCTCAGCGCTGCGCTCCTTCGAGAGTTGGAGACAAAGAAATCTTTGTATATCTCATGCATACAATCATTCACTTTTTTATATTAATGTTTCTGCTCTTTTATTTTTATAAATTATTCAAAATCTCTCAAATCTGGGATTATATATATAACAGTTTTAAAAACGGGTTGGGTTTTAATCAACCCGAAAACATGAAAGCAACTTGGGTCATGCTTTCCTGCTCGTCGCGATTGCTTGCTTCGTCGCGCTCGCCCAAGTGCTCGCACGCGTCTCTCACATACGCTCGCATGGTCGCACCCTTGTTCGCAGTGCGCTCGCACCTATGCTTGTGCTATTCGTCCTCATTGCCTCGCCCCTCGCCCCTCGCCCTCCTGGGTTAGCGGGTCAGGTCAACCCATATTAGGGGCAAGTCGGGTCCGTGTTTAAATTTCTGGCTCTTTTTTTCTAATCGGGTTGGTTCAGTTGAAGGCAAGTCAGTTTTGGGTCGGACCCGAACCCAACCTAAAAACCCATTTCGACTTTTGGCAATGCAAATTTTGTGTAAAGTTGTTGTCAGTATTATTATCTTCTCATTCCAGGCTTTGATATCCATATCTCTCATTTTTATTAGTTTTCTCAACAAAGTGGAGGCTTTTCTTTGTTTGGGACGTTAGGGGATTCGGCGCAGGCTGAAAAGGGAGGAAGGGCCAACCGGCCGCATGCCCCTTGTGGGAAGCTTCTCGGAAGTAGGGTGTCAACACAGACTTTTTTGTAAAGTTGGTGTCAGTATTATTATGTTCTCATTCCTCATGGCTAAACCATGTTCAATGTTCAAACCTTATAAATATGTAATGGAAGTTATTATAATTTTTATCAACTGTCAAATGATCATCTCTTTACTTTAATTTAGCTATTAATTGTGCTCCTTCTCAAAGCGCTCTGCTCTCAATAGGCCACTGAGTGAGTTCTCAATACCTAATCTAACTCATTATGTATAGAAAAACATTCAATTTATTTTATTATTGTTTACACGTTGATTTTGCTCTCGTTTATATGTGACTCTAATTCCCAAGCCTTTATCACCAATTTTATTGCGTTCATTTTATTACAATTTTGATTTCATACTTCCTTCTTATGTTTTTGCTACCATCAACTATCATCACCAACCATCACCACTCAATTGATGAATTTTATTTTTGACCATTGATGAGTTTTATAACTCATTTTGTATAGAACTTCTATCTTTTTTATTAGTAATATGTGTCATAAAAATAATCTTTGACCAACCTTTTTTTTTTTTAATTATAAAAGAAAATAGCACACACAATTTTAACAATCACATATTTTCACCATACAAACTAACAATTAGCGTTCAATAAAGATTACAAATGACAATTATATAATATTAGAATAAAAAATGTCAACCATCACATATTTTAACAATCACATATTTTCACTATAAAAACTATTAATTATATAAAATATAAGTATAAAACAAGATATATTTTATCTAAAAAATAATATAAATGATATTTTTTATGTGCTTTAAAAATTAAAGTATCATATAAATAAATATTAAAATTTAAATATATATTAGATGTTACATAAATATAAAATTGTAAAAAGCACCGGTTAGATATATAAATACTAAGGATTATGTGATATGTATACAAATCCCCAAGTCAGTATGTCAAATTAGGAACTCCCTTGGAGACATCGTGCTTAGCGATCTCAAATGGGACAACCGAGAAGGGCCGTCGGCGGGCATCTTTGAAGCCGGGAGCGCTTATCTGCGGCCCTTGATTCCTTTCCTGCCGGTGCTTTCCTGGCGTTTTTCGACGCTTCCGCCTTCTTCTCTTTCTTTGCTTATTGCCGGCGGGCTTCCGTTGCTTTCCCGGCCATCTCCGACGCTTCCACCGTCTTCTCCTTCTCTGCTTGTTGCCGGCGGGGTTCCAGTGCTATGTCGGCCTTCTCAGATGGTTCTGCCGTCTTCTCCATCACTTCTTTTCGCAGGCGGGATTCCGGTGCTTTCTCATCCTTCTCCAACGCATCTTCCGTCTTCTCTTTTTCTGCTTCTCGCAGGCGGGATTCCACTGCTTTTTCGAAATTCTGATGCTTCCTCCTTCTTCTCCTCTACGAACTTATCGGCGGCGGGTTTCTCCTTTGCGGGAATTTTGTCAGATCACAGCTATGTTATTATTATTATTTTTTGCTCACATTATTCTGATCACCCAGTTTTTTTCTTGGCAAACAATTATTTGAAAAAACCCCTATTGGCCTAGTAACACATATGAGCTCACATGGGAGAAGGGGCATCGCTGGGCATCTTTGAAGCCAGGAGCGCTTATCCGCCTCCCTCGATTCCTTTCCCGTCGGTGCTTTCCCGGATTTCTCCGATGCTTCGGCCTTCTTCTCTTTCTCTGCTTATTCCCGACGTGCTTCCGATGCTTTCCCTGCCCTCTCCGACTCTTCCACCATCTTCTCCTTCTCTTCTTGTGGCCAGCAGGGTTCCGGTGCTATGTCGGCCTTCTCCGATGTTTCTGCCATCTTATCCTTCACTTCTTTTCACAGGCGGGATTCCGACGCTTTCTCAGCCTTCTCCGACACTTCTGTCGTCTTCTCTTTTTCTCGCAAGCGGGATTTCGCTGCTTTCTCAGCCTTCCGATGCTTCCGCCTTCTTCTCCTCTACGGCCTTATCGGCGGCAGGTTTCTTCTCTGCGGGATTTTTGTCATATCTCAGCTACGTTAACTATTTTTTCTTCTGCTCAAATTATTTTGATTGCCTAATTTTTTTTCTTTGCAAACAATAAATTGAAAAGACCCCTATTAGCCTTGTTACGCATATGAGATGATTATTGCTAAAAATATCTTATAGAATTTTGAAAAATATTCATGTTAAAATGAATTCAAAGTATCTTGAATTATTTTATCATCTATATTGTCATTTACTCATCATCAATTATTTTTGAACATTATAATTTTCTAATAAGTTGATCATCAACAGGGAGCAATGGATATCCCAGAGAAATACAAACAACTATGGATATATTGGGATGTTCGTGTCTTCATTTTGTTCAGCATCTCTATCCAAGTTTTCCTCATTTTTCTTGGCCACCTTAGAAAAACTTTTTCTTTGAGATGGATGCGAATGGTCTTATGGGGTAGCTACCTCATCGCCGACTTGCTTGCCGACTTTGTTCTCTTTCACCTATGCAATGACATGGATGATTCCTCCTTCTCCAATGCTATTGTCGCATTTTGGGCTCCCTTCCTTATCCTCCACCTCAGTGGCCCCGACACTATCACAGCTTACTCCATGGAGGATAATGAGCTTTGGGCTCGTCATCTTTTCAGCATCAGCTATCGACTCATCATGGCCTTCTATATCCTCTTTCGCTCCCTTCCAAACACATGCTTACTCGCCCCTACCCTCTTGATATTTTTAGTGGCAATCGTTAAATATTTAGAGCGCTCTTACTCGCTTTACAAAGCTAGTACTAAAGGCTTCCATAGCTCCATTTGCTCCTCTTATAGAAAGCCATCACTTGAAGATTTGAACCCTTCGAATCAAACTTTTTTTTTATACTCTGCTTGTAGACCTTTCTTCATCAATCATATTCCAAACTTAGAGTTGTATAGGAAAATAAGAAATTTGATAAATGATATGACAACAATGGAGGTTTGGAGGGCGATGAGTATGGTACTTGGTTATGTTTATGATGAGTTTTACACCAAGGCAATTATAAATCACTCTATAGTTGGGTATGGTCTTCGGGTTCTCTGCTCCATTTGTATTTTCTTGGCTTTTTGGCTTTTTCTCATGGTGCCCAAGGATAGTTTTGGGAAGTTTAATGTGACCATCACGTATATTCTTCTTGTGACCTCTACGTGCCTCGATGTCACGGCTATTATTATGCTTGTGTTCTCGAATTGGATGGTTTCTTCTCTACTCGGTTTTAAGAAATTAAGAAACTGGAATGTGTTGCTTGTTAATTGCATTGTTAGAATTCAAAATGCGTGGCATAAGAAAAGCCATTGGTTGATAAAGATGCCACAGTTGTGTTTACTCAATAATTGTCTCAATATTTCTGCACCAAATGGAGCTCTTCATAAAAGTAAGATGAATTGGATTGTAGAAAAGCTAAGCTTTGCGCAGGAGACAAAGTTGTATCCAGGATGGAGAACTATAATAAATGAAAGTTATACATTGCAGACGTTGCAGCCATCACATGCAAACGAGGAGATTATGAAGATTATTGCTTCAGATGTAATAAATTGTTTAACAGTAATCCATTATGATCGGATTGTCCCAGGATATGCTCAAATTTTGAAATTCAACAAATTGGATTGGGCTATCCCAATATTTGTTGAGCTTTTAGATGGGATGTCACTTGATCAACAAGTCTTTATATGGCACATCACCACTGAGCTCTGCTTTCATTGGAATCCAAAGTCTATACATCCCCTGTGTCCTCATCAGAGAGAGATGGAAGAAGAGGAAAGCATATCAAGAGTAAGAAAGTGCCTAGAGATGGAAACCTGTAAGTACTTGTCAAACTATATGATGCACACGGTGCTAATGCGACCAGATATGATGTCTACTACGGCACAAGCAAGCCCAATGTTATTTTATCATGCATTTGATGATATGGTTAAGTTCATTCGCAGTTACACAATGCAAAATGCAAAAGTTGAGGAAGTGTGCAGGAAGATAATGGCTACTCCAATAGTGTGGACCGACAATAATAGATCTTTATTTGGGATTGCACGAGCACTTGCTGATTTGATGCTTAAAAATGTGGAAGATGAGAGATGGAAAGTTTTGACTATGACGTGGGCTGAGCTTATAATTCAAGTGGCGAAAAATTCAAGGGCAAACATGCATATGAAGCAGTTGAGTAGTGGAGATAAGCTCCTCACTTCCATTTGGCTTTTAAACAAGCTTGTGGAGACAGATGATATGTTTCATATTACACTTGATATTCCAGGAAATTAACTTATGATAGTCAAAGAGCTTTTATTAAAGATCAAACTTCAGCTATGTATTTGATCATAGTTCTATCAAAAGTTCTATGACAAATATTTATATATTAATTTGATGTGGGCTGGAATTTCGTTTTGAATCAAAATCATACATTAATTTTTTATTTTTATGATTTGGATGCTTATCATTGTCATGGTGGTATGCTAAAACATCATAACATTCATATAGAATGAACATATTGGAAAGTTCTTTTAATATTCAAAATTTTGTTCTGGCATATATAGCAGGTTATGTTCCTCAAGACGATCTATCTAGCTAGAAGCATATATGACCTGGATGTTTATCTTTATCATGAGGGCATATACTACACCATTAGGACATTCATTTAGAACGGACAAATCAACAAATTCTGCAGGAACAATGGGTGTCGCACTCACTCTGCAAGTAGGCGTTCTTGGAGAGATGACAACAAAACATTAGCTGCTATCTATTATCTAAGGCAGAAATGTTGTACTGAGATGTTATACCTATTTCCAAAAGGTTTTTCATTGTTATATATATATATATATATATATATATATATATATATATATATATATATATATATATATATATATATGTTATGTACCTATTGAAAAATCTGAAACTCATATTTCCAAGTAATTTCAAAGCAAGTGTTTATTTTTATTTTTTATAAAATCAGATTCCAAAAAAGTGTTTACATCTTATTTTCCTGTGCTACTAAGCAAACATTGCACAACCAGCAAGAAAACAAAAGAAAAATCTTCTCGAGGAAAGGAAAAATGAGAGATTTTATTCCAGTTCTTGAAATACACACAGAAATCCCTTACCCATACAATACAAATGCACTAAAGACCCCTTTTATACCACCAATGAGTCAAGTTCAATAGTTTATCAAGTCATGAATTAGAGCTTGTATTTATTAATTAGTTTAAATTAGTATTATATAATATATTTTAATAATATTAAATTAATTTAATATTAAAATTAAAAATTCTATTTTTTTAAAATTTAAAACTAAGAAATCGAGCTCAATAATATAGTCGAGCTGAGCTGAAGCTTGGGCCGCTTGATTTTTTAACGAGTTGAGTTGAAGCTCGAGCTCAGTAACAATTAAACAAGCTTAGTTCAATTAGGCAGATTCTCGACTTGATTCAACTCGTTTACATCCTAGGTTGCGCAATACATCTAAACTTATCAGACATGTTGTTGACATGTCATATATGTCTAATTAAAATAAATAAAAAGAATATATATATGTTTAGGATTTAGCCCAATCTATTAAAGATAATGATTGTACACATATGTAAGGGTAAAAAATGATTAGTGGAAAAACCTATATCAACTCAAATCAAAATGGCAATAAAATAGGAAAAAAATTGTGAACCAAAGCAATCAAAGAACTCAACAAAATTGGTCACAATAATATTGGGATTGGACTCGCATATAAATAAGAGCAATAATAAATTAAGTTTCATTCTTTGTTGTGATAATAAGTGAAGTATCTGACTGCACACTATGGTATCTATTTGAAAAAAAATCTCTCATTATAGTCTATCGATCAATTGAGTATGAATCATCATAACTCAGAGAATTGAAGGTCATTCTAGCACGAGGAAAAACACAAAGTAGAATTGAACAAGTGAAGCATCTGGCCGATATGACCAAATGTATTTGAAGAAATTCCCCCATCAAAGACCAATTGAATATGAATTATTATAGCATAGAACAGTAGAGCCTGTGCGGAAATGGGGAGATATCGACAATTGAAGATAAAGCTAGCATGAGCAACAACACGTTACGAAATTGGCCGTTGAAAGACATACATATCTTATGAAGACTTTGCCCCTGGCTAGAAAGCCAAAATGCTGTAAGATAAGCAAGAAACTGAGAGCCTCGGGCTAGAGCAGGACAATAAACCAATGTAGGCATAACCTAAGACCAACTAATTTTTAAGACCCACAAAGCCGCGAAAGTGAAATGAATGTTGAACCCAAAAGAATGAATACAAAAGCTAACCAAGCTAAAATAGAGGCTTACTTTACCGAATACCGTAATCTGCAAGCATTTAGTGATAGCTAATGAACCTTAGTTGGCTAAATAATTATATCCCATATCCCCAAGCATTGAATAGGTGATTTTCTTCTGTGGTCCTGATATATTATCAAAAAATTATCTTGATCGGGCACAAATCTCGAGGCAAAATAAAGTTTGAAACTTCCGAAATTAAAATTGGGATCATTTGAACTTCGATTTCAGCAAACTTATTGTCGAACTGAACGTGTTAAAAATATGAACCCAGCGACACCAAATTCGACCCAATCCGAGCCAAAAGGGTCCAAATCAAAGACCTGAAGCACTATTAGAAGGTTAAAACCACAATTTAGATTATCAAACAGTTTCCAAATGTGACATGCTTATAATCAAATCGAGCGGCTCAATGAGACAAATCCAACGAGCCCAAGATCACTGAATTCTGATATCACTAAGACATTCAAATGTCCAGTAGACGGTCAACGATCAAGGGAATCAACATCAGCTTTCCATTCAAACCACTCCCAATTTACCCTTGATCTTCCTCTTATTTACTGGACAAGCCACTCTTAGAAATCTATAAATAGACCCCTTATTTCTCATGGCAGGGGACCCCAAGCAAGGAAGCAAGAAGAGAGATCGAAAATCGCTCTTGCCACCTAGCACCTTCTCGATAACCGCTTGGACTTCCGCCAGACCACCGACTGATGTTGGACTTTCGTTGGACCACCGACTGATGCCTGAACTTTTGTCGGACCATCGACCACCGCCCGAACTTCCAGCAGACCACCGACTGATGCCGGACTTCCGCTTGACCAACGAATGACGCTGGACTTCCGTCGGACCACCGACTGACGCCAGACTTCCGCCGGACCACCGAGTGACGCTCAGACTTCCGTCGGACCACTAGCTGACGTCGGACTTCTGCCGGACCACCAACTGATGCCCGAACTTCCGCTGAACCACAAACTGACGTTGGACTTTGGTCCGTCTAATTGTCGTCGGATCTGCACCTGACCCCTGTTTCTCACTAGATTGTAACGGTTAATTATTGTAATCTGATTGTCCTCAATGACGATTCAGTCAACTTTAATCTACTCAAGTACTAGCGGTATCGTTTCAACTTGGTGCGGCCCCATGATTTTTCCCCTTTTTAGGATTTTCTACGTAAAAAATCTTGTGTTCTCTGTTTGTGTGCTGGATATTCGTACAACGCTGAGCCTTCTTATTTAATGGATATTTGTGTTTTCAAATAACAAATTTTAATTTGAAAGGAATATTACTTAAATTGATTAGCATGGTCTCTTTTACTGTATAATCTGTTATTTAAATAATTTTATAGCTATATAATATTAATTCTATTTTTTCTTATTTAACTCTATTTTCTTATGAGTTTATTGGACAAAATTTGAAAATGCAATGTGTTCACACAAAGAAGAAGAAGGAAAGCACGGAGCAGCTTCCTACGTTGAACCTCAAATTCAAAAGCATGAAACAGAGTCATTTGCTCTCTTAGCCTCAGCGCTGCGCTCCTTCGAGAGTTGGAGACAAAGAAATCTTTGTATATCTCATGCATACAATCATTCACTTTTTTATATTAATGTTTCTGCTCTTTTATTTTTATAAATTATTCAAAATCTCTCAAATCTGGGATTATATATATAACAGTTTTAAAAACGGGTTGGGTTTTAATCAACCCGAAAACATGAAAGCAACTTGGGTCATGCTTTCCTGCTCGTCGCGATTGCTTGCTTCGTCGCGCTCGCCCAAGTGCTCGCACGCGTCTCTCACATACGCTCGCATGGTCGCACCCTTGTTCGCAGTGCGCTCGCACCTATGCTTGTGCTATTCGTCCTCATTGCCTCGCCCCTCGCCCCTCGCCCTCCTGGGTTAGCGGGTCAGGTCAACCCATATTAGGGGCAAGTCGGGTCCGTGTTTAAATTTCTGGCTCTTTTTTTCTAATCGGGTTGGTTCAGTTGAAGGCAAGTCAGTTTTGGGTCGGACCCGAACCCAACCTAAAAACCCATTTCGACTTTTGGCAATGCAAATTTTGTGTAAAGTTGTTGTCAGTATTATTATCTTCTCATTCCAGGCTTTGATATCCATATCTCTCATTTTTATTAGTTTTCTCAACAAAGTGGAGGCTTTTCTTTGTTTGGGACGTTAGGGGATTCGGCGCAGGCTGAAAAGGGAGGAAGGGCCAACCGGCCGCATGCCCCTTGTGGGAAGCTTCTCGGAAGTAGGGTGTCAACATAGACTTTTTTGTAAAGTTGGTGTCAGTATTATTATGTTCTCATTCCTCATGGCTAAACCATGTTCAATGTTCAAACCTTATAAATATGTAATGGAAGTTATTATAATTTTTATCAACTGTCAAATGATCATCTCTTTACTTTAATTTAGCTATTAATTGTGCTCCTTCTCAAAGCGCTCTGCTCTCAATAGGCCACTGAGTGAGTTCTCAATACCTAATCTAACTCATTATGTATAGAAAAACATTCAATTTATTTTATTATTGTTTACACGTTGATTTTGCTCTCGTTTATATGTGACTCTAATTCCCAAGCCTTTATCACCAATTTTATTGCGTTCATTTTATTACAATTTTGATTTCATACTTCCTTCTTATGTTTTTGCTACCATCAACTATCATCACCAACCATCACCACTCAATTGATGAATTTTATTTTTGACCATTGATGAGTTTTATAACTCATTTTGTATAGAACTTCTATCTTTTTTATTAGTAATATGTGTCATAAAAATAATCTTTGACCAACCTTTTTTTTTTTTAATTATAAAAGAAAATAGCACACACAATTTTAACAATCACATATTTTCACCATACAAACTAACAATTAGCGTTCAATAAAGATTACAAATGACAATTATATAATATTAGAATAAAAAATGTCAACCATCACATATTTTAACAATCACATATTTTCACTATAAAAACTATTAATTATATAAAATATAAGTATAAAACAAGATATATTTTATCTAAAAAATAATATAAATGATATTTTTTATGTGCTTTAAAAATTAAAGTATCATATAAATAAATATTAAAATTTAAATATATATTAGATGTTACATAAATATAAAATTGTAAAAAGCACCGGTTAGATATATAAATACTAAGGATTATGTGATATGTATACAAATCCCCAAGTCAGTATGTCAAATTAGGAACTCCCTTGGAGACATCGTGCTTAGCGATCTCAAATGGGACAACCGAGAAGGGCCGTCGGCGGGCATCTTTGAAGCCGGGAGCGCTTATCTGCGGCCCTTGATTCCTTTCCTGCCGGTGCTTTCCTGGCGTTTTTCGACGCTTCCGCCTTCTTCTCTTTCTTTGCTTATTGCCGGCGGGCTTCCGTTGCTTTCCCGGCCATCTCCGACGCTTCCACCGTCTTCTCCTTCTCTGCTTGTTGCCGGCGGGGTTCCAGTGCTATGTCGGCCTTCTCAGATGGTTCTGCCGTCTTCTCCATCACTTCTTTTCGCAGGCGGGATTCCGGTGCTTTCTCATCCTTCTCCAACGCATCTTCCGTCTTCTCTTTTTCTGCTTCTCGCAGGCGGGATTCCACTGCTTTTTCGAAATTCTGATGCTTCCTCCTTCTTCTCCTCTACGAACTTATCGGCGGCGGGTTTCTCCTTTGCGGGAATTTTGTCAGATCACAGCTATGTTATTATTATTATTTTTTGCTCACATTATTCTGATCACCCAGTTTTTTTCTTGGCAAACAATTATTTGAAAAAACCCCTATTGGCCTAGTAACACATATGAGCTCACATGGGAGAAGGGGCATCGCTGGGCATCTTTGAAGCCAGGAGCGCTTATCCGCCTCCCTCGATTCCTTTCCCGTCGGTGCTTTCCCGGATTTCTCCGATGCTTCGGCCTTCTTCTCTTTCTCTGCTTATTCCCGACGTGCTTCCGATGCTTTCCCTGCCCTCTCCGACTCTTCCACCATCTTCTCCTTCTCTTCTTGTGGCCAGCAGGGTTCCGGTGCTATGTCGGTGTTGACCCCTATATCTAAAACCATGTGAAAAGAGGCAAAGATGGCGAAATAAACAGCGCGAGGCCAATCTAATGACGTCCGATTGTAAAACGGATTGCGTCGTTGTGTCCGGAATGTCGTCAATATCAAAGATCTATATTTTATTTAATTGATTTGGATCAATCGGGGTGGCGGCACGCAAATCAAAGCGATCCTAATGCGATAAGATAACGCGCATTTCAAGAAAAATTGGCCTCGTCGTCGACCAAACGATCTCCGACTGACGAACGGATTGCGTGGTTGCATCCGGAACGTCATCAACATCAAAGATCTATATTTTATTTAATTAATTTGGATCAATCGGGGTGGCGGCACGCAAATCAAAGCGATCCTAATGCGACAAGTTACCACGCATTTCAAGGAAAATTGGCCTCGCCGTCGACCAAACGATCTCCGATCGACAAACGGACTTCGCCACCGCGTCCGAAATGCTTTCAACCTTTAAAAACTGCATTTCTGTTATTCAATTCAAAGAATTCGGATTGACGGCGCAACTAGAGTGATTCAAATGCAGCAGCGCGTGGTTCTAGAAAACTAGCCTCGTCGTCGACCTAATGATCTCCGATCGACGAACGGACTTCTCCACTGCGTCCGGAACATCCCAAATACTTAAGAATGACTTTTAACTTTGATCGAATTAAATGACGTACGGGAAGGTCGACATGAATTGCGAGGCAAAAGTATAAATTACAAGGTAATTATGCGCATGCTAAGGAATTTAGCCCTCGGCGTCGACCAAACGAGCTCCGATCGAGAAACGGACTGTCTCATTGCATCCGGAACACTGTCAATACTTTAAATTGACTGTCAATTTATGCAAACTAAAATTATGCCATGACCGACGAGGGTTCTAATGCAATAGTGTGCGTTTCAAAGAAAAAATTAATTATGCCTCGTCGTCGCCCAAACGACGTCCGATCGCGAAACATACAGTTTCATTGCGACCAGAACATCAGAAATATCCTAAATCTACTATGAATTTGTCTAATTTCGATATTCGGCAAATCCGACACGCATTTCAAGGCAAAATACACATGAAATTTGAAATAAGGCACGCGAATTGAGATACTTTTGGGAAATCATCATATTACTGTCACTCTAATACAGTCTTAATATTGATAATAATATTTAATCATTAAATATTATTATTAATTAAAAAAAAAAAGAAGTCAAATGAAACCTCAAATCCGATTTAAATGCTGTTACCTCGTTCCTGTCGAAGTCTCTGATGGTATCCCGGATATCCCGCTGAGAAGCTCTGCCGAGAAGACCTCCTCTCGATCCCACTCAAATCTCTCTGGTTAAAATGAGAAAGCAGACGAAGTTTAATGTGTGTATTGGATCCCTCGTTCAAAAGCTCCCTTTCGCTTGCTCGTCTCTCCACTTCAATTATTCAAAGCCAGCAGCTCCCAAAGTCCCTTTGTAGTCTGACTCCAGGTCTCGTGAAGGCTTCCTGAGCAGACCTTCCGTCAACTCCACCTCAAACCGAAGAAGAGCTGATTCGTTCAGTTTGCTCTTTGGAATACAAGAAATCTCCTACCTGTCTCCAGCAAGCTTCTTGACTTAGCCAAGAAGTTCTGGTTTTGAAAATCTGCTCCGATCCTACACTCCAAACCCCTCAACGCCTTCAACCGCCGTTCACTGCAGCTCTTCCCTGTCCACTTCTTCTTCTTCGTCCCAGATCCCTCCACCCAAACAAGGACCTTAACCAACCCAAGACCTGTCCGAACCACTCCACGTAAGATCCCGTGAAAACCGGTTGCAGTCTCTTCCCTCTCTTGCACGTATCCTCTTAGCTACTTCACCGCAAGCAAAGCAAGTTGAGGCCTCCACCCCGTTTCCTACAGCAGCAAGAAAAGAAAGATTCTTGCTTTAGAAATATTTAATTCACTATAGGACAAGTCAAATCGTTCAGCTCATCTTATTAAGCCTCAAACCTTTACCTGCTTTCACTCATGTGAATAATTTGTCCTCTACCACTATTATCACATTCCTATTTTACTTTTACTTTAGCTTTTACCTTTTTACTTTATCTTGTTCTTTGCTGTCAATTACTAGTGACAAGTTATTATAAGCATTGCTGTTTATATCAAGATTATTTTCACGTTTGTTTTGCATGAAATTATTTAGTTGCGTTAACTGATATTCTTATTTCATAAATTAATTTGTGTTAATTAATGACTTTTAGTTATTTCCGTAACTTTATTTCATTAGTTAGTCTTTATTTTTTTTATTAAAATTAGCATTACTACCCATGTCAGTCAGTTAGTATTATAAGTCAGTTAGTATTATAAGCCGTATGAATTTTTGTTACCATTAAATCTGAATGTATATGTGCATAAATTTTGTAGAAAAAAAGAGAAGAAAGCAAACTCTAACTTTTTCATTCAGCCATCATGGTAGCAATAAATTAAGCAGTACGAATGCTATTTTCATTGAAATTGATTTTGCTTGATTCTGAATCCACCCATACTTTTTTCATTATTTATTGATGTTAGTCTTACTGTAATTTGTTTTTTTTTTAGTTGTTTTGATTATTTACATCATAAAAATTATGTACATATATGTTTTTTTTTTTTAATGGTTACTTATGTTATAACTATTGCATGTATAAGCATTTACTAGCGGGTATAAAAAAAAAATAAAAAAAGGGGGAAATGAAAGCTATATTTAAATTACTTCATCTATATTTAACTATAGGTATTTAGTTAATTTTATTAACTATTTAAACTATAGTCAAATTAGTTAATTTTATTAACTATTTAACTATAATTAAATTAGTTAATTTTACTAATTATTTTAACTATAGTTAAAATCAGTTAATTTTATTAACTATTTAAACTATAGTTAAATTAATTAGTTTTATTAACTGTTTGAGTTATAGTTAAAATCGATTAATTTTACTAACTATTTAAACTATAGTTAATTTAGTTAATGTTATTAATTATTTGGATTATAGTTATTTGAATTAATCATTTGTGCATCATTTTGCGACGTGTTCATATTGTACATTTCGTTTGCCACATCGTCGCCACCGGAACGCAAAGGTATAACCCCTCAATTCATAAAACTTTGAGAGCTCGATTTCGTTGTTCGCAGTGCGACAAAACGACCACCTATACACGCTTTTCGTAGCGTGGTGGGAGGAAGTTCGTCGCGGTGCTCTCGACGAATCGGGTAATCACTTCGAGAGCTCGATTTCGTCGTTCGCAGCGCAACAAAACGACCACCCATACACGCTTTTCGTAGCGTGGTGGGAGGAAGTTCGTCGCGGTGCTCTCGACGGAGCGGGTAATCACTTCGAGAGCTCATTTCGTTGTTCGCGACGCACCGGCAAACCGCCTATACACGCTTTTCGTAGCGTGGTGGGAAGGGAACCCGGTGCGGCGCCTACGATGAAGTGGGTGATCACCTAAAATTTCTTTCTCGGCATTTGCGGCGCACCGGCAAACCGCCTATACACGCTTTTCGTAGCGTGGTAGGAAGGGAACCCGGTGCGGCGCCTATGGCGAGAAGGGGATATTCATAAGTACCCGCTTGCGGGGAAATAACTGTGTTTTTAAACAGGTACTGTCGAAGACCCATACACGCTTTTCGTAGCGTGGTGGGGGATGAAGAAAATACGGCCGCGGTGTCCAAAGACACCTACCATACACGCTTTTCGTAGCGTGGTGGGAAAGGCCCAGTTTCTCGTAATTTCCCCTAAACGGGGGAGACGCCGGGAGGCTGCCGAAATTTTTTCTGAAGAAGACAAGGACTTGAACAAAATCTAAGTGATTTAATAAAGAATTGAACTCAAGTAAAATGAAGTTGAATTGAGATCAAGCTTGAATCAACTGCGGGCCATAGCAGATTTATGAATATTCAAATTTGATATGAACAACAAGACATGGACTCAAACTGGACTTGATTTGAACAGTAGGGGACTTTTGGACTCAAACTCAAAATCGAGCACACTTTGGACTTGAAACAAATGAGGATGAGTTTCAAATCAAGTCATATAAAAGATGTCATAATGCTCCAAATAAAATTTTAAATCAAATGCAAGGGAACATGTGTTAGACTTGTGAAACAAGGGATTATAAGTATCACTCATTTACAAATAATGATGAAATTAGTAAAGAACATCATGATGCTCTCAATGAACACAATAATTTATCAGTGGTCATATGCAAAAAGAAAAATACAATATACTTGTAAGCAAATTCATCACACATATGCAAGTAAGAAGAGATAACACATGGTGGATGTGATGAATTCTTACAACCCTCATGCAGTCAAGCACACCAACTCGTCTACAAACAAGACACTGTTGATGAATGTATGCAAGCATCATGCAACGAACACAATAATATTTCTATGACGAACGCAAACTCCTACGAGTCGTCCTAGGAAACTCTTCTTGTACACAAAGTTTCTACCTATGAACTATGGCATGAAATCTCCAACGAATGTCAAAGAGCCGTCATGACAATTGGAATGTAAACACTATTAAGAGACATTCCCACAAGCAGCAACAATCCAATGTCAAACAAATGCAAGAAACATTGGCAAGTCATAGCGGTCAATATGCAGCATGTGATGAACACTACGACACTCTTACAGTCAATAATAGTGCAGTATCAAGCAAGTATATTAGTCCCTTATAAATCAATGACAGTTGTCTTAGGGTGGCAGACCCGTCCCTACAAGTAAGTACAATCATCATACCACCTGAGATTGGTGAAAAGTGGACATGATGCAAATACAACGATTCTCCTATAAACACATTTAGGAGATTGTAGTGAAACATGAATATCCCTTGCAAGTGAGGGAGACTGGTGTACAACGAATATGATGATTTGATACATTCAACGAGGTGTGAAATATGTGCAAGGAATATTGCAATACTCCTGCAATCAACCATATTCAACCCTACGAGCCAATACAACTAGACGAATTTGTTTGATTGAACAAATTTGCAAAGTGAATGAGCATAAAGAAATTTGGTAGCGTCCCTATCACCAACAACGACTCAACTCCACGAGAACACATCAATCCCCCACAAGTGGAAGAGTTCAACGATACTATCGAAAACATATTCCACATCCAACATGTTAGTCGTAACCAGAACGGATTTGACATGCAGTGGAAGTAGCGATGTGGTACATGTAGGTGTATGCAAGCGAATGCCGTTGTACACTGCATCGCGCCCAACGGAGTTAACGATCCATGTTTGGCAAATGTGCTGTTAAAGATTAATGTAAAGCATGGCACCCTAAACTTAAAATTACAAGTGGGGAATATAATTGTTGTTCCAATCATTCCAATGATCACAATAATTATTTCGGAATGGGTAGCTGGCGAGGATCTCCTGGGAAACCTGACGAATCTTCCATCACTACAGTTGTCAGTTCAAGATGGTGGCCATGAATTCCTATACGAGTTCTGAGAAGAGAAAGTCATATCAAATCGCCTTTATAGATGAATGGTTATGCATCTAACACACCATCTACATGCAAATACAAAAGAGCTATGATGAAGATAAACATCTACAAATTGCCATAGAAGATCCGTTGCACACCTAATATGCTATCCGCAAGAAAGATACGAGGGAGCTTCGGTAGATGACAACGTCTACCAGCAAAAGCAGGAGATTCGTTGGTGCACTATAATTCATCTACAAAAAGCAACCAGTAGTGCACGACAGTCTACCTGTGCAAAGCAGGGAACAATTCAGTCCAGAAGCTGCTACAATACGCCACCGGATCTGCAACTTTCATGCAAGCGGACAGAAGGCGTTTACAAATATTTTCTAAAAGTACCCCTGCACGTGTGCACTTTAATTTGTATACACATAGGTACACTAAAAGGGGAAAATATAATCATAACCCGCATGGGCTCCGGCGAGCGTGTCATTGGTATACACGTGACGTCTAGGGATGCTGCGCAGGTCAATAAATTTGAACCTGATCCTCCTAAAGCAAGCAGATAGGAGTAGACAAGGTTCAATAAATAATTATAAAATGCCCCCAAACACCCGCATGGGCCCCGACGAGCGTGTTATTGGTACACACGTAACGTCTAGGGATGCTGCGCGGGTCAATAAGTGAATTCAAGTTCGAGCCCGATCCTTCTATTCAGGTAGATAGGAGTCGATACGGCTCGAACTATTAAATAAATATACGGTCACGAGGTCGACCGAGATATTTGTTCTAAACGTTCATATTAGGCCTTCAAGGCCTATAATCAAGAGAATTCACTTATAGAGGCACAAAACCTACGAAACCCGATCCTCTGTCAATTGCTAGACAGAGTCGACAAGGTTCAAAACATAAAAAAACATGAATAACCCCACACCCCGATGATGGCCGCGTTGACTGAATATCTCAACCGGAGGGGTCCACACAAATCTCAAACAAATGTCTCCCAAACTACTACCAAATACCCAAAACTCCAAAATTCCAAAAATCATTCAAAATCCCAAATCCCAAAATATTTAAAATTGAAATAATCCATTAAATCACTTAATGCAAATCCATCCACCCTCCGCAACAGTTTGTCCAGGTGGACAAATCAAAATTTACTTCAGCTCACATTGAGCTAATGCATAGTCGAAAATATCACTAAGATCCATTCTCAAACAATCTCCTGCCAGCAAGGACGTGGTACGAGTCCTCTAACCGGCAGTTTCGCCGCCAAATGGCACTGCAGGATAAACGGTTATGACTCGGGGCCCTCTGAACCAGGTGGTCGCCGCCAAATGGCACCATTATATTATGGTTATGGCCAGAGCCCGTATGCTCCCCAATGGCATCAAATCCTTGAGATATGAATCAATAGGATATAATCGATATGGCACAAAGCCCTCTGTTAGCTAAGGTGGATTCAAATTTGTCCCCTTAGACAAACATTCACCCCAGGTCTACAAGGTACCCTTGGACGAAGCAACCCATGGCTGCCGACAAGGATCCTTCTATCAGGTTGGGTCGACTACCTCCTCTGACTAAGTAGACCAGGGACCACGATGGCCCGGGATGACGGAACCATGGGATCTTGATCGGGTCTATCATCCATTCCCCCACCATCCGCTTTAAGTGTGAGATGGTGAAGTTTCCAATTTTAAATATTAAATCTCCCAATTTTCAAACCCCAAACTCATGCTGCTACTATATGCCAGACTCACGTATCTCTACATATCTGATTGACGACTAGCCTTAATCGAAAGACCTCTCTCGTTACCGGGAGGGGTAATTAACTATAGGGGCTTGCGCCTTTAGGAAACCAGAACTCAGATCATAAAGTCCTCGCAAAATGAGGGCGAAATCTCTAGGTAGTGTCTTATCTACTATCTCATCTGCCTTCCAAAATTTACCCCGGAACTTAGTTCGTTAAAACTCCCCCCGTAAAAGCACAAAAGTCGGGCGGAGGCCGGGGCCGAATTTTCGGAGCCCACAGATTTCTGGCGACTCCGCTGGGGAATGGTTTCTCTTTCCATCTTTGGCTAGTCACCTCAGTGCTACAGTAGCAGCCGTTCTCAACCTAGATTCAAATTTTCGAATCTTTCAAAATGAGCGTTTAAAGAATTAAAATTTTGAATATTCTAAAAAAATGATCATTGCATTCATCATGCATTATTGTGATAGCGTATTTAGTAGAGTTTTTTAAATTTATATGATTTTAATTGCTTGCTAATGATTATATATTTTTATCTTTTGTTCTGTGCAAGTCTCTGCATTTTGAAAGTGTGGGGTGATGTATCAGATTCTGATTACTAACCCTTACCTTTCATTTGTGCAGATGGATCTACAGAATACCCCATTCACCGTCCAACTGGGACGCGGCGCTAGCATCCAACTAGCAAATGCTATGATCACTACCGGAAATACTGGAGCGACCATCCAGTTCGGTAGCGTTGACTTCCCTGCAGTCGTTGCAAGGACTGCTGCCATTCCTGCTAATGATGCAAGGCGACTCCAACCTACCGAAGCCCCTACCCGTCATGCACGTCTGCCAGTGCAGCGACCAACCATTGAAGCTTCTACTCGTCGTGTGTATCTGCCAGCACAACGACCCGCCGCTGAAAATTCTCGCAAGAGAACATCTGTGTTCGAAAGACTTTCACAGCCTGAGGCTCTGACTGCCAAAAGAGTTGTGACTGGTGGAAGGATTCCTGTGGTAACTGTGAATACCACATCTCTGCCAAGTGGGTTACCTACACCCAGAAAGAATGAAGCTGAGGCCTCCTCATCTGGAGGAAGGCTTACGAGAAGGCAACGAAGGAAAAAGAATGCTGAGCTACAGGCTCAGCAACAACTGTTGCCAGTCCACTCATCTAATCTACCGGCCAGAGAGCTTGAAGCCAATGTTCCTATCAGGAACAAGTTTACTAACCTAAGATGGGTCAAAAGAAATAGCTTTACTGGGGAGCTGAAGAAGTCTTTTTGGGACAGAAAACCAGAAGTCCCGGCCCCTCCAAGGAGATATGAGCCTGAAACCCTATCATCCCGAGTGTACAGGGTACTGAAAACAGTAAAAGATAGGGGACTGAAGAAGAAGAAATTACAGCGGCCATTTACGGTTGAGGCCAGAAGGTCCCCACCACAGGAATCATTGCCTGTGGAGAATCGAAGAAAATTCAGGCCAGCCCCGCGCGGTGAGCATCGGGGCGTGACACCTGAACCTTGGGTTCAGGGATCCGCTGCCGAAAGGTCCCGCCAGAAAGGAAAGCAAGTCTGGAGGCCAAGGCCTCACAAAGAAGAAAATAAAGAAGAAAGAAAAAGAGAACTAAATCTGGGCGTGACATCCGGTACTGCTTCCCGGAGATCTGCCCCCGTTCACAAGCAACATCAGAGATGGGTCCAAAAGAAGACCCACCACGATGACACCCCTCTTGACGGTCGACACCTTGGAGAATCCTCCGGGGGATCCCGTCACCCGTCATCCCCTCCGAGAGAAGAATCTAATTTCGATCGTAGCCCACGGATCGAAGAAATCTACTTACCGAATCAGGAGCCGGAGATCCAATGGCGTCGTCGCTCAGAGATTCGAGTATTAGAAGAAAAAATAGAAGAAGGCATAGAAGGGGAGGAAAATAAAGAGGTAGAAGAAAATATAGAAAACATAGAAGATGATGAATACATGGAAGGGGATGAAGATTTTGAATTTATGGAAGAAGGAATGGAAGAAATGAATGATTCCATAAATATAGAAGTCGTCTATATGGCAAGACATACTCGTGCCATTGAGGAAGTCTACCATGAAGAAGGTGAAGGCGATCATAATCGACAGCCCCAACCCAGGCGAACACAACGGCGTCAACGTGAGGTTGAGCCTACTTTCGATGGAGGTGATCCCCCTGATGAAGAAAGAGTCAAGGAAGATGAAGAAGAGGAAGAAAATCCTTTCGCGACCGATGATGTTGCTCTTACCGATGTACTACAGCAAATGGGGGAACAAATGAAAGCTAAAGATAAGGAGATCTCCCAGTTGAATGAGAAAATGACTGGAATGATGGCCCAGATGGCAGTGATGATGCAAATGATGCAGAGAACTGCAGCCGTCGGCCCCATACCTGATCCCCCTATCGATCCTCCAAATCTCCAACTGCCTCAAGGCTCAGGAATACGAGGTGTTCCTGAAAATGGCAATGAAGCTCGCAATACTGTCCGCCAGCCCACTCCGCAGAATGTTGCCAGCACCTCCGAGCCTGTGACAGCTGCACAGCTCGAAGGACTGATCACACAGAAGATTAAAGCCATTATAGCTATTGATCAGGCCGAAAAATTGGTGGGTAAAGGTCGTCCATATCCGGCAGAATACGACCAAGTGCCATACCCAAAAGGGTATTCAGTGCCAAAGTTTCATACCTTCAACGGTACTAACAACCCTAGGCAACACTTGGCACAATTTAAGGCCACCTGTGGGAATACAGGGGGAAATGATGCCTTACTCTTCAGACAGTTCGTTACCAGTTTAACAGCAACTGCTTTCGAGTGGTATGCTGAACTACCAAATGACTCTGTGAAGACATTCGCAGAGTTAGAATCGATGTTCGTGAAAAGGTTTGCTAGTGCAACTGAGAAAATCACGATCGCTGACCTCGCCTTAGATAAACGAAAGAAGGAGGAATCAGTGTCAAAATATATCACTCGCTGGCGCAACATGAGCATGAAATGTGAACAGCAACTTGAAGAAGAACACGCCATGCAATTGTTAATGGGGAACATCGATGATAAGATGCAACCATTTTTGTGCATGGCTACAATTACCACATTTCAGGATCTCCTGGATAGGGTGGCCAAATTTGAGAAGTTAAATTTGTCAAGATCAGAAGGCAACTTCGACAAGCTCAAAAAGGCTAAGGCCCCAGATGCTAAGAAGAGTGAAATCTACTCTACATCCTCTCTCAGGCCAAATAGGGGAAAGCATGTGGTCTATAATGTAGACAAAGGCAAGCAGCCGATGCAGTATGAAGAAAAGCAGAAGCAAGTCTACAATCCTAACCCTCAGCCGAAGCTGGTACTCGGAGGGAATGATAGGCCACGAACTTTTCAGGGCGGAGGGGATCGCCCAAGGCAGGGAATGGGAACTGGTGATAGAACGTTCATATCCCTCAAAGATAAGATGAATAAAGAATATTCATTCAAAAGGGAGAGTGTCGCTAAGTTATTTCGACAGGCGGTAAAAGCAGGCCTAGAACTGCCGGAGTGCAAGAGGCCAGAAGAGTCGAAAGAAACTGGTGACCCGAATTACTGCCCATATCACCGAGTACTCGGCCATCCCATTGAAGATTGCTATATCTTTAAGGATTGGCTTGAAAGAAAATTCCGGAGGGGAGAGCTCACATTGTCAGACAATGTGTTATCCCATCCCAAAAAGGAATCAACTCGGGTAATTACAACTTCTCCCGTACCCCCAGTTGAAGAAAAGAAAAATGAGAAGAAGCTAGCTCGAGAAGAACAATGGAAGACCGCGGTCTCTAAGAAGACTGTAAAAATGTTGAAACAACTGGAGGGGGTTCCAGGTGTAAAGTGGAAATCTCCTACAGAGCCGGTGATAGATCCCAAGGCACTGCCTGCGGTACGAGCTTCCACTTCTAAACAGTTTCTCAACCAAGCTGGCACTTCAAAGTCTGAGAAAGTAAAATCCTCTAAGAAGAAGACCAAGCTGAAAAAGCCCAAGGAGAAAAAGACAGCGACCCAAAGGGTTATCGATGGTTTGGATGAATACTATCAAACTACGAGGCGCCCCATTAAGCTTGCTGATTTTATGACAGGACTCAAGATTGAGGAGGTAAAAGAGGCTGACGAAGAGCCACTCTCCGTGGAAACTTGTCGGGTCATTTCAATGACACCATTGGCTGCAATCAATAAGGAAAAAGAAACACCCTCTGAATCATGTTTGATGGTATCGCCAATGGATCACAGTTCAGAGGAAGATTTGTATTTTCCAGAAGAAGATGGATCCGAACCTGATATCGCCTCGCAGATGGAGCAAGTGAACTTGGGCAGTGATTCTGAATCAACGGATAAATCTCCAGACACGATAATGGCTGACTCTGAGGGAAATGCACTATCAAATGAGTCTGAGCAAGAGGAGATCGCCCAGGTGCAGCTGAGAAGTGGTAAAATGCTACCCTCTCCGCCCAAGAAAGGGATCCCTACTAATGACAAAGGGAAAGAGATAATTATAAATGAAGATATTATCCCCAAGGATACGAAAAAGAAAGATGCCTCAAACAAAGGGATAGATTATAATATCCTATCCCATCTGAGAAAAATCCCAGCACAACTCAGTATATATGATGCTCTTGTGATGTCTAAAGACCTGCGGGAGACCTTGATCCAGGCTCTCAAGGACCCCGAAAGATATGAGGCGTATTTTACCGAACGTAATTTGACAGAAGTCTTACGAGCTCGAAATGAGCCAATCATTACTTTTGCTGAGGATGATATGATGCTTGGAACGGCAGACCACAACCGCCCTCTGTATGTTACTGCAGAGAGTGATGGAATGATAATCAGCCGGATTCTGATTGATCCCGGGTCTTCTATCAATCTTATGAGCTTGAAGGCGCTAAGATCATTATGTCTTGATGTGCAGCATCTCGGGCCAGATAAATTGATGGTGCATGGTTTCAATGAGAGAGGGCAAAAAACCCTAGGATCATTCATGCTCTCCCTAACATTTGGGGAACTTCATACCGAGGCAAAATTTCATGTGATTGACGCGGACACCTCATTTAGGGCGCTTCTAGGTCGCCCGTGGTTGCACGATTACGGCATGGTCCCTTCAACACTACATCAGTGTATGAAATATATTAGGGATGGAGAGGAGTTCAGAATCTCTGGTGATATTCAGCCCTTTGCAGTCCACGAGGTAAAAATCTATGAAGATGCCAGATACTTCATCCCTAAGGAGCCAAAGCCGTCGAGTTCTCTCGAGACTAAGGCAGCCAACCTGAAGAATGCAAGGCGATCCAAGCAAGAAGATGAAAAGAAGCAAGCGGGGAGAAAGAAGACGACGCCAACTCTCCCTAAAGCAACGATCACTCCTAAATCAAGAAAATATGTGCCTCACCTAGGGAGTGACACAGACGAGGATGAGGCCACCCCGTCTAAATCCCAGGAAATACGCCAATCAATGGCTAGGGGGAGGAAGAAGATAAAGTACTCAGATGATGACTACGACTATGAGTCTACCTACATGAATAATGTACGTGTACTCTCAAGAAGAATAGATAATCTGACGATCTCAGATAATGAATGTGTTGTCACACGAATTCCCCCACAACACTTCAAAGAAATCGTTTCCCGAGAGGTACATAATGTTGAGGAACTTGTAACATTTTATGTACCTCCTCTAAGAAAAAGAGATGGGCCGGGAACCCTATTTTATAAATCTGGAGAACGTGAGGAGGAAGGGAGTCGAGACTGGCTCTACAGGCCCATCGAGCGTCGGGAATTAGTAGTCACGAGAATGCCCAGATTTAACACTAAAAATATTCGAAGGATGTTGCGAAAACAGGCCAGAATTCGCACTCCCGTACAACAACTCCGTACCTGTTTAAAGCTCTGGTATCAAAGAAATCCCCATGCGATGCGAAGAAAGGATATTCTCGCAAGGAGGGGCCTCGGATTCGTCGTACATAAGCACCCTCAAAGAGAGACGTGTCAAGTCATCACTTGCAGGAAAGTTGAACCCAATGATGATTCTGAGAGGGAAGTTTATGAAGTTGATGACTATGATGAGCAACCTGTAGAAGCCGAGCCTGCACCTGAAGAACTTGAAGATGGTGGACAAGCGGCGACTATGGATGAGTTAAAGGAAGTCAACTTGGGAACCGAGGAGGACCCTCGCCCAACCTTCATTAGTTCCCTTCTGCCGGAAGACCAAGTGGAAGAAATAAAAGAACTTCTCTGTGAATTCAGGGACTGCTTTGCCTGGACATATGCTGAAATGCCAGGCTTATCCCCTGATGTAGCAGTTCACAGACTGGCAATTAAACCAGAGGCGGCACCCATCAAACAAGCTCCAAGGAGAATGAGATTAGAGATTGAAGAGCAGGTAATTGCAGAGACAAAGAAGCTCATAGAGGCGGGCTTCATCCGAGAGGAAAAATATGCCGATTGGATCGCCAATATCGTCCCGGTGAAGAAGAAGAACGGTCAAATACGCATCTGTATTGACTTTCGGGACCTCAACAAGGCGTGTCCAAAAGATGACTTTCCACTTCCTGTATCCGAACTCCTGGTGGACAACACGTCAAATTATGACATGTTCTCTTTTATGGATGGATCGTCAGGATACAACCAGATCAAGATGGCGCCGGAAGATGAAAAGCATACGTCATTCAGAACGCCCATCGGCATTTTCTGCTATACAGTCATGCCCTTCGGCCTGAAGAACGCTGGTGCCACCTACCAACGGGCGATGACCCATATTTTTGATGAGCTGATACACCAGAAGGTAGAGTGCTATGTGGATGACCTTGTTGTCAAGAGCATAGATCGAAGGGATCACTTAAATGACCTGAGGGTTGTATTTGAAAGAGTCAGAAAGTTTAATCTGAAGATGAATCCTCTCAAATGTGCTTTCGGGGTCTCCTCCGGCAAATTCCTTGGGTACGTCGTTCGCCACCGAGGCATAGAAGTTGATCCCAATAAGATTAAGGCGATCATTGAGATGCCGCCGCCTAGAAACCTCCGTCAACTTCGCTCATTGCAAGGACAGCTGGCTTTCATTCGGCGGTTTATATCGAATCTGTCGGGTAGGTGCCATCCATTTTCAAAGTTAATGAAGAAAGATGTCCGCTTCAAATGGGATGCAGAATGCCAGGAAGCATTTGACAGTATCAAAAGATATCTATTAAATCCACCCATTCTCGCAGCGCCAATTTCGGGGAAGCCTCTTATACTGTATACGGCAGCACTAGAAGAGTCCCTCGGAGCATTGTTGGCCCAACACAATGAAGAGGGTAAGGAGAATGCACTCTACTACATCAGTAGACGGCTGATTGGAGCAGAAGTGCGATATTCTCCAATCGAGAAACACTGTTTGGCATTGATATTTGCGGCCCAGAAGCTCCGCCACTATATGCTCTCCCACAAAATTACCTTGATATCAAAGATCAATCCGCTGAAGTTCTTAATGACAAGACCAGCGTTGACAGGTCGTTTAGCAAGGTGGGCAGTGCTATTATTGCAATTTGACATAGTGTACATGCCACAGAAGGCTGTAAAGGGACAAGCTTTGGCAGATTTTCTCGCCGCACATCCAATTCCAGCAGATTCTCCGCTCAATGATGATTTGCCTGATGAACAGATCATGCAAGTTGATGAAGAGGAGAAATTACAATTTTGGGAGATGTATTTTGATGGAGCATCGTCAATCAAATCTCCCAGACCCCCAAATATTGCAAAGGCTCAAGCTGGCATCGGTCTCATTTTCATAGAACCCGAGGGAGGCATAATGAGATTCTCGTTCAGTCTAACTGAACCTCGGACCAATAATGAAGCTGAATATGAAGCTTTAATAGCAGGATTAGAAATTGCGATTGGTGTCCAAATCACAAATCTTCAAATCTTTGGTGATTCTCAACTTGTAATAAATCAAGTTCTGGGTATTTACAAGATTTGTAAACTTGAGTTAGCCCACTATCATCGACGGGCTCTCGAGCTCCTAAAGCAAGTGCCAAATGTTAAGATAGCTCGAATCCCCCGAGGACAGAACGCAAAAGCAGATTGTCTAGCTAAATTAGCCAAGGAGCTTGCAAGTGAAGATAAGAAGCCACCTATATTTATTGCGGTTGAAAATCGTCGAGTCTTAGAGCCAGCAATCTTGCAATTCCCACGGGCAGATGGAGTACCAGATTCAGGCCAACATGACACAACCTCGGTTGATCCCCGATATCCCCAACCAGTCGAGCTCGAATATCGATATGAAGAAAATCAAGCTCCTAAGAGAAGGCGTAAGGCCAGTCTAGCTTCAGAATCATGGTGGTATTGCTTAGATGTTGAAGTCGAAGATGATTGGAGGCAACCATTCGTTGACTACTTCAAAGAAAGCAGACTCCCAACAGATAAATCTCTGGCTGCACAAATTAGAAAAAGAGCATTACGATACGCGTTTGTCAATGACACGTTGTATCGACGAGCTTTTGACCAAATGTGGCTACGATGCCTAGGGACCAGGGAAGCTGATAAAGTGGTAGCAGAAGTTCATGAAGGACTCTGCGGAGCACATCAGTCAGGTCCCAAGATGGCTGCTAAAATCAAAAGAATGGGTTATTATTGGCCAACAATGGTGACAGATTGCATTAATCATGCTAAGAGGTGTCACGAGTGTCAAATCCACGGTGATGTTATACATCAACCGCCAAATCCACTGCACCCAACAGTAGCATCCTGGCCATTTGAATGCTGGGGTACAGACATAATCGGACCAATAGATCCACCATCGTCGGCCGGACACCGCTTTATATTGGCGGCTACAGATTACTTCTCCAAGTGGGCAGAAGCAGCTCCATTCAAAGAAGTCACATCTGAGCATGTGATCAACTTCTTCACCCACAACATCGTTTACAGATTTGGCATACCGCGCCGCGTGATATCAGATAATGGCACAGCATTCAAGAGCGCTAAAATATATAAGTTTGTCGAGCGGCACAAGATTGATTGGCGATATTCTTCCATATATAATCCAAGAGCCAATGGTTTGGCAGAGGCATTCAACAAGACGCTGGTGAAGTTGTTAAAGAAGATCCTCACCAAAAATAAGAAGGAGTGGCACACGAAGATGGCAGAAGCGCTATGGGCATACCGTACGACCTATAAGACGCCAACCAAAGCCACTCCCTATTCATTAGTATTCGGAGTTGAAGCAGTATTGCCACTAGAAATTGAACTGCCGTCGCTTCGAGTAGCTATCCAGCACGATCTAACTCAGGATCAAAATGCTCGTTTAAGGATGGAAGAGCTTGATGCACTTGATGAAATCAGGTTGCAAGCTCAGCAAAATCTAGAGATTTATCGAGCAAGGATGACGAAATCGTTTGATCGAATGGTGCGTTATCGATCATTTCAAGAAGGAGAATTGGTCCTGGTGCTGAGAAGGCCAATCATCCCTCACCGAAAAATTGGTGGTAAATTTGTATCCAATTGGGAGGGCCCCTTTGTTATTGAGAAGGTGTATCAAGGAGGAGCCTACCAACTTATCGATCTGCACGGTCAGAGGCCTATGCCGCCGATCAACGGTCGACATCTAAAGAAGTACCATGCATAAGATTGCCCGAAGAAGTGTTATATTTGATGTATTGTATATTTCATGCATATTTACATACACTTTATATATTTTTTTTTTTTTTTGAAATTCTTGTGTTGCAAGAATGTACTTCAAAATCGCCCTGCAAGACAGGGGGCATTTTAAATATTTATTTTGAGTTGACATCGTGCTACGCCCCGAGATCCCCAAATAAATATTTAAAATCACAAAGTCTCAAATTTACTCTATCATGAAATGTCCCTGTAGGACAGGGGGCATTTTAAATATTTATTTGGGGTGACATCGTGCTACGTGCCGAGATCCCCAAATAAATGTTTAAAATCACAAAGTTTTAAATTTATTCCATTCTGAAATGTCCCTGCGAGACAGGGGGCATTTTAAATATTTATTCGGGTCGACATCGCGCTGCATGCCGAGATTCCCGAATAAATATTTAAAATAACCAACGTAAATATTCTCTTATACTGAAGAATACAACAAATTCTTTTCAAAGTATATGCATGTGAGCTTCAAAAGATCGAGACACCACCTTCTCCAACAAACCAAGATTTCAATGGTCAGAAAGAGACTTTTGCAACTACTTTCTCTAACAAATTGAACCAGAACAACCTGAAGTCTTTCAGCAGCCTGAAGCTTAAGGTTCGAGTGGGTGTAAGAGGTCGGATCCAACACGCCCAAGTATGGCCGGATCGCTGGCAACTCCGTCTACTCAACACGCCAGAAGAAAGGCCGTAGTAGCGGAACCCCCACTTCGTCAACCCGTCAGTAGGGACTGTAGGAAGTACGAAGGCAAATTTGACTCGATAAGTTCAAGTGATCGTAGTCTACAAAATTCTCCTAATTGACTGGAGAATCAAAGTTCCAGTGGAAAGGAGGAAATCTCGAGCAACTACCAAATTCGCGTAGGCTCTAAATCTTCAACGACGAAGGAAGACTCCAAATCCATCAACTTCAGCAAAATCAGCATTGGGAAGCACATTTCCCCTAGCTCAAGTCTGAAGCCTGAATGGGTGTAAGAGGTCGGATCCAACACGCCCAAATATGGCCGGATCGCTGGCAGCTCCATCTACTCAACACGCCATAAGAAAGGCCGCAGTAGAGGAATCCCCATCTCAGCAACCAGAGGACGAAGAGCTGTCAAATCCCAGCTCGCCCAATCTGATGAACTCAAATGACTCAGATTAAAGTCTCCTCAAGTGGTTAAGGATCAAGATACTACCCAAGTTTGGTACTATCAACTGAATCCAAAACCTGCAGATCCTTCAACAAATCCATAAAGCACAAAGCTATGATCGAAGGAATTCTTCTTCAACAAGTCCACCAAAGCACAAAGCAAAGGACCGAAGAAATCATCCCAAAGTTCGCATGAAGCCTGAAGCTGAACTAAAAGGATTCCATCATCAATAAGTCCGTTATGCACAAAGCTATGGACCGATGACTTCTCATCATCGACCTATTACAAACCTAAAAGGTTTAGGTCACCGGCATCTACTCCTTCATCAAGCCCGCCAAAGCTAGAAGCAAAGGGCTGAAGGTACAAACCACCTGACAAGTCAGTAAAGACAAATCAGGCAATCCTCCATCAATGTCCGCAGCACAAAGCACAGGACAGAAGGAACCAAAATCTCAGGGAAACTAAAGCTACAAAAAGAGGCATCCTAAATGACATCTACAAGTGTCCCTAAAAGACTGGGGGCATTTTAAATATTTATTTGGGTCGACATCGCACTGCATGCCGAGATCCCCAAATAAATATTTAAAATTTCTTGCCAAAATGTAGCTAAAGGAGGGAAGAATGGGAGATCCTCCGTAAACTAAGTGTGTCATCAGCAAAAAAAATATAATTTGAGCAATATACAGTCAGTACAAGAGACAGTAAAATTCCAACAGCTGATGTACATCTATACATGACTGCGATAGAAAAAGATGTTGAGCAGTTATAAAAATGCTAAAAAATAAGAAAAAAGTGGTAAAAAAAAAAGAACAAAAAGGGGTAATGTTATATACCAGCATCAATCTATAAGAGTAACACTCTGGAGATCTGAGTATAAAGTGATGTGTTGCTATCCTATGAATTTCTACTTGACAAGAACCAACATGTCAATCATCTTATTAACTACAAGTGCATCTAGAGATCTACAAAGGCATAGGGATGGACTCTCAAAGATCTATGGAGAAACGAGAACCTTAGTGTGACATCCAAACAAGTTTTTGGAGATCCACTAAATGGAAGCCCTAGTGTGACATCTAGAATAAAAATCTAGAGAGCCACAGGGTCAATTAGCTTACAACAAATGTGATTCACTCTAGACGTGTACCACATTTGTTGGGGGGCATTTGTTGACCCCTATATCTAAAACCATGTGAAAAGAGGCAAAGATGGCGAAATAAACAGCGCGAGGCCAATCTAATGACGTCCGATTGTAAAACGGATTGCGTCGTTGTGTCCGGAATGTCGTCAATATCAAAGATCTATATTTTATTTAATTGATTTGGATCAATCGGGGTGGCGGCATGCAAATCAAAGCGATCCTAATGCGATAAGATAACGCGCATTTCAAGAAAAATTGGCCTCGTCGTCGACCAAACGATCTCCGACTGACGAACGGATTGCGTGGTTGCATCCGGAACGTCATCAACATCAAAGATCTATATTTTATTTAATTAATTTGGATCAATCGGGGTGGCGGCACGCAAATCAAAGCGATCCTAATGCGACAAGTTACCACGCATTTCAAGGAAAATTGGCCTCGCCGTCGACCAAACGATCTCCGATCGACAAACGGACTTCGCCACCGCGTCCGAAATGCTTTCAACCTTTAAAAACTGCATTTCTGTTATTCAATTCAAAGAATTCGGATTGACGGCGCAACCAGAGTGATTCAAATGCAGCAGCGCGTGGTTCTAGAAAACTAGCCTCGTCGTCGACCTAATGATCTCCGATCGACGAACGGACTTCTCCACTGCGTCCGGAACATCCCAAATACTTAAGAATGACTTTTAACTTGATCGAATTAAATGACGTACGGGAAGGTCGACATGAATTGCGAGGCAAAAGTATAAATTACAAGGTAATTATGCGCATGCTAAGGAATTTAGCCCTCGGCGTCGACCAAACGAGCTCCGATCGAGAAACGGACTGTCTCATTGCATCCGGAACACTGTCAATACTTTAAATTGACTGTCAATTTATGCAAACTAAAATTATGCCATGACCGACGAGGGTTCTAATGCAATAGTGTGCGTTTCAAAGAAAAAATTAATTATGCCTCGTCGTCGCCCAAACGACGTCCGATCGCGAAACATACAGTTTCATTGCGACCAGAACATCAGAAATATCCTAAATCTACTATGAATTTGTCTAATTTCGATATTCGGCAAATCCGACACGCATTTCAAGGCAAAATACACATGAAATTTGAAATAAGGCACGCGAATTGAGATACTTTTGGGAAATCATCATATTACTGTCACTCTAATACAGTCTTAATATTGATAATAATATTTAATCATTAAATATTATTATTAATTAAAAAAAAAAAAGAAGTCAAATGAAACCTCAAATCCGATTTAAATGCTGTTACCTCGTTCCTGTCGAAGTCTCTGATGGTATCCCGGATATCCCGCTGAGAAGCTCTGCCGAGAAGACCTCCTCTCGATCCCACTCAAATCTCTCTGGTTAAAATGAGAAAGCAGACGAAGTTTAATGTGTGTATTGGATCCCTCGTTCAAAAGCTCCCTTTCGCTTGCTCGTCTCTCCACTTCAATTATTCAAAGCCAGCAGCTCCCAAAGTCCCTTTGTAGTCTGACTCCAGGTCTCGTGAAGGCTTCCTGAGCAGACCTTCCGTCAACTCCACCTCAAACCGAAGAAGAGCTGATTCGTTCAGTTTGCTCTTTGGAATACAAGAAATCTCCTACCTGTCTCCAGCAAGCTTCTTGACTTAGCCAAGAAGTTCTGGTTTTGAAAATCTGCTCCGATCCTACACTCCAAACCCCTCAACGCCTTCAACCGCCGTTCACTGCAGCTCTTCCCTGTCCACTTCTTCTTCTTCGTCCCAGATCCCTCCACCCAAACAAGGACCTTAACCAACCCAAGACCTGTCCGAACCACTCCACGTAAGATCCCGTGAAAACCGGTTGCAGTCTCTTCCCTCTCTTGCACGTATCCTCTTAGCTACTTCACCGCAAGCAAAGCAAGTTGAGGCCTCCACCCCGTTTCCTACAGCAGCAAGAAAAGAAAGATTCTTGCTTTAGAAATATTTAATTCACTATAGGACAAGTCAAATCGTTCAGCTCATCTTATTAAGCCTCAAACCTTTACCTGCTTTCACTCATGTGAATAATTTGTCCTCTACCACTATTATCACATTCCTATTTTACTTTTACTTTAGCTTTTACCTTTTTACTTTATCTTGTTCTTTGCTGTCAATTACTAGTGACAAGTTATTATAAGCATTGCTGTTTATATCAAGATTATTTTCACGTTTGTTTTGCATGAAATTATTTAGTTGCGTTAACTGATATTCTTATTTCATAAATTAATTTGTGTTAATTAATGACTTTTAGTTATTTCCGTAACTTTATTTCATTAGTTAGTCTTTATTTTTTTTATTAAAATTAGCATTACTACCCATGTCAGTCAGTTAGTATTATAAGTCAGTTAGTATTATAAGCCGTATGAATTTTTGTTACCATTAAATCTGAATGTATATGTGCATAAATTTTGTAGAAAAAAAGAGAAGAAAGCAAACTCTAACTTTTTCATTCAGCCATCATGGTAGCAATAAATTAAGCAGTACGAATGCTATTTTCATTGAAATTGATTTTGCTTGATTCTGAATCCACCCATACTTTTTTCATTATTTATTGATGTTAGTCTTACTGTAATTTGTTTTTTTTTTAGTTGTTTTGATTATTTACATCATAAAAATTATGTACATATATGTTTTTTTTTTTAATGGTTACTTATGTTATAACTATTGCATGTATAAGCATTTACTAGCGGGTATAAAAAAAAAAATAAAAAAAGGGGGAAATGAAAGCTATATTTAAATTACTTCATCTATATTTAACTATAGGTATTTAGTTAATTTTATTAACTATTTAAACTATAGTCAAATTAGTTAATTTTATTAACTATTTAACTATAATTAAATTAGTTAATTTTACTAATTATTTTAACTATAGTTAAAATCAGTTAATTTTATTAACTATTTAAACTATAGTTAAATTAATTAGTTTTATTAACTGTTTGAGTTATAGTTAAAATCGATTAATTTTACTAACTATTTAAACTATAGTTAATTTAGTTAATGTTATTAATTATTTGGATTATAGTTATTTGAATTAATCATTTGTGCATCATTTTGCGACGTGTTCATATTGTACATTTCGTTTGCCACATCGTCGCCACCGGAACGCAAAGGTATAACCCCTCAATTCATAAAACTTTGAGAGCTCGATTTCGTTGTTCGCAGTGCGACAAAACGACCACCTATACACGCTTTTCGTAGCGTGGTGGGAGGAAGTTCGTCGCGGTGCTCTCGACGAATCGGGTAATCACTTCGAGAGCTCGATTTCGTCGTTCGCAGCGCAACAAAACGACCACCCATACACGCTTTTCGTAGCGTGGTGGGAGGAAGTTCGTCGCGGTGCTCTCGACGGAGCGGGTAATCACTTCGAGAGCTCATTTCGTTGTTCGCGACGCACCGGCAAACCGCCTATACACGCTTTTCGTAGCGTGGTGGGAAGGGAACCCGGTGCGGCGCCTACGATGAAGTGGGTGATCACCTAAAATTTCTTTCTCGGCATTTGCGGCGCACCGGCAAACCGCCTATACACGCTTTTCGTAGCGTGGTAGGAAGGGAACCCGGTGCGGCGCCTATGGCGAGAAGGGGATATTCATAAGTACCCGCTTGCGGGGAAATAACTGTGTTTTTAAACAGGTACTGTCGAAGACCCATACACGCTTTTCGTAGCGTGGTGGGGGATGAAGAAAATACGGCCGCGGTGTCCAAAGACACCTACCATACACGCTTTTCGTAGCGTGGTGGGAAAGGCCCAGTTTCTCGTAATTTCCCCTAAACGGGGGAGACGCCGGGAGGCTGCCGAAATTTTGTCTGAAGAAGACAAGGACTTGAACAAAATCTAAGTGATTTAATAAAGAATTGAACTCAAGTAAAATGAAGTTGAATTGAGATCAAGCTTGAATCAACTGCGGGCCATAGCAGATTTATGAATATTCAAATTTGATATGAACAACAAGACATGGACTCAAACTGGACTTGATTTGAACAGTAGGGGACTTTTGGACTCAAACTCAAAATCGAGCACACTTTGGACTTGAAACAAATGAGGATGAGTTTCAAATCAAGTCATATAAAAGATGTCATAATGCTCCAAATAAAATTTTAAATCAAATGCAAGGGAACATGTGTTAGACTTGTGAAACAAGGGATTATAAGTATCACTCATTTACAAATAATGATGAAATTAGTAAAGAACATCATGATGCTCTCAATGAACACAATAATTTATCAGTGGTCATATGCAAAAAGAAAAATACAATATACTTGTAAGCAAATTCATCACACATATGCAAGTAAGAAGAGATAACACATGGTGGATGTGATGAATTCTTACAACCCTCATGCAGTCAAGCACACCAACTCGTCTACAAACAAGACACTGTTGATGAATGTATGCAAGCATCATGCAACGAACACAATAATATTTCTATGACGAACGCAAACTCCTACGAGTCGTCCTAGGAAACTCTTCTTGTACACAAAGTTTCTACCTATGAACTATGGCATGAAATCTCCAACGAATGTCAAAGAGCCGTCATGACAATTGGAATGTAAACACTATTAAGAGACATTCCCACAAGCAGCAACAATCCAATGTCAAACAAATGCAAGAAACATTGGCAAGTCATAGCGGTCAATATGCAGCATGTGATGAACACTACGACACTCTTACAGTCAATAATAGTGCAGTATCAAGCAAGTATATTAGTCCCTTATAAATCAATGACAGTTGTCTTAGGGTGGCAGACCCGTCCCTACAAGTAAGTACAATTATCATACCACCTGAGATTGGTGAAAAGTGGACATGATGCAAATACAACGATTCTCCTATAAACACATTTAGGAGATTGTAGTGAAACATGAATATCCCTTGCAAGTGAGGGAGACTGGTGTACAACGAATATGATGATTTGATACATTCAACGAGGTGTGAAATATGTGCAAGGAATATTGCAATACTCCTGCAATCAACCATATTCAACCCTACGAGCCAATACAACTAGACGAATTTGTTTGATTGAACAAATTTGCAAAGTGAATGAGCATAAAGAAATTTGGTAGCGTCCCTATCACCAACAACGACTCAACTCCACGAGAACACATCAATCCCCCACAAGTGGAAGAGTTCAACGATACTATCGAAAACATATTCCACATCCAACATGTTAGTCGTAACCAGAACGGATTTGACATGCAGTGGAAGTAGCGATGTGGTACATGTAGGTGTATGCAAGCGAATGCCGTTGTACACTGCATCGCGCCCAACGGAGTTAACGATCCATGTTTGGCAAATGTGCTGTTAAAGATTAATGTAAAGCATGGCACCCTAAACTTAAAATTACAAGTGGGGAATATAATTGTTGTTCCAATCATTCCAATGATCACAATAATTATTTCGGAATGGGTAGCTGGCGAGGATCTCCTGGGAAACCTGACGAATCTTCCATCACTACAGTTGTCAGTTCAAGATGGTGGCCATGAATTCCTATACGAGTTCTGAGAAGAGAAAGTCATATCAAATCGCCTTTATAGATGAATGGTTATGCATCTAACACACCATCTACATGCAAATACAAAAGAGCTATGATGAAGATAAACATCTACAAATTGCCATAGAAGATCCGTTGCACACCTAATATGCTATCCGCAAGAAAGATACGAGGGAGCTTCGGTAGATGACAACGTCTACCAGCAAAAGCAGGAGATTCGTTGGTGCACTATAATTCATCTACAAAAAGCAACCAGTAGTGCACGACAGTCTACCTGTGCAAAGCAGGGAACAATTCAGTCCAGAAGCTGCTACAATACGCCACCGGATCTGCAACTTTCATGCAAGCGGACAGAAGGCGTTTACAAATATTTTCTAAAAGTACCCCTGCACGTGTGCACTTTAATTTGTATACACATAGGTACACTAAAAGGGGAAAATATAATCATAACCCGCATGGGCCCCGGCGAGCGTGTCATTGGTATACACGTGACGTCTAGGGATGCTGCGCAGGTCAATAAATTTGAACCCGATCCTCCTAAAGCAAGCAGATAGGAGTAGACAAGGTTCAATAAATAATTATAAAATGCCCCCAAACACCCGCATGGGCCCCGACGAGCGTGTTATTGGTACACACGTAACGTCTAGGGATGCTGCGCGGGTCAATAAGTGAATTCAAGTTCGAGCCCGATCCTTCTATTCAGGTAGATAGGAGTCGATACGGCTCGAACTATTAAATAAATATACGGTCACGAGGTCGACCGAGATATTTGTTCTAAACGTTCATATTAGGCCTTCAAGGCCTATAATCAAGAGAATTCACTTATAGAGGCACAAAACCTACGAAACCCGATCCTCTGTCAATTGCTAGACAGAGTCGACAAGGTTCAAAACATAAAAAAACATGAATAACCCCACACCCCGATGATGGCCGCGTTGACTGAATATCTCAACCGGAGGGGTCCACACAAATCTCAAACAAATGTCTCCCAAACTACTACCAAATACCCAAAACTCCAAAATTCCAAAAATCATTCAAAATCCCAAATCCCAAAATATTTAAAATTGAAATAATCCATTAAATCACTTAATGCAAATCCATCCACCCTCCGCAACAGTTTGTCCAGGTGGACAAATCAAAATTTACTTCAGCTCACATTGAGCTAATGCATAGTCGAAAATATCACTAAGATCCATTCTCAAACAATCTCCTGCCAGCAAGGACGTGGTACGAGTCCTCTAACCGGCAGTTTCGCCGCCAAATGGCACTGCAGGATAAACGGTTATGACTCGGGGCCCTCTGAACCAGGTGGTCGCCGCCAAATGGCACCATTATATTATGGTTATGGCCAGAGCCCGTATGCTCCCCAATGGCATCAAATCCTTGAGATATGAATCAATAGGATATAATCGATATGGCACAAAGCCCTCTGTTAGCTAAGGTGGATTCAAATTTGTCCCCTTAGACAAACATTCACCCCAGGTCTACAAGGTACCCTTGGACGAAGCAACCCATGGCTGCCGACAAGGATCCTTCTATCAGGTTGGGTCGACTACCTCCTCTGACTAAGTAGACCAGGGACCACGATGGCCCGGGATGACGGAACCATGGGATCTTGATCGGGTCTATCATCCATTCCCCCACCATCCGCTTTAAGTGTGAGATGGTGAAGTTTCCAATTTTAAATATTAAATCTCCCAATTTTCAAACCCCAAACTCATGCTGCTACTATATGCCAGACTCACGTATCTCTACATATCTGATTGACGACTAGCCTTAATCGAAAGACCTCTCTCGTTACCGGGAGGGGTAATTAACTATAGGGGCTTGCGCCTTTAGGAAACCAGAACTCAGATCATAAAGTCCTCGCAAAATGAGGGCGAAATCTCTAGGTAGTGTCTTATCTACTATCTCATCTGCCTTCCAAAATTTACCCCGGAACTTAGTTCGTTAAAACTCCCCCCGTAGAAAAACAAAAAGCGGGCGGAGGCCGGGGTCGAATTTTCGGAGCCCACAGTCGGCCTTCTCCGATGTTTCTGCCATCTTATCCTTCACTTCTTTTCACAGGCGGGATTCCGACGCTTTCTCAGCCTTCTCCGACACTTCTGCCGTCTTCTCTTTCTCTTTTTCTCGCAAGCGGGATTTCGCTGCTTTCTCAGCCTTCCGATGCTTCCGCCTTCTTCTCCTCTACGGCCTTATCGGCGGCAGGTTTCTTCTCTGCGGGATTTTTGTCATATCTCAGCTATGTTAACTATTTTTTCTTCTGCTCAAATTATTTTGATTGCCCAATTTTTTTTCTTTGCAAACAATCAATTGAAAAGACCCCTATTAGCCTTGTTACGCATATGAGATGATTATTGCTAAAAATATCTTATAGAATTTTGAAAAATATTCATGTTAAAATGAATTCAAAGTATCTTGAATTATTTTATCATCTATATTGTCATTTACTCATCATCAATTATTTTTGAACATTATAATTTTCTTATAAGTTGATCATCAACAGGGAGCAATGGATATCCCAGAGAAATACAAACAACTATGAATATATTGGGATGTTCGTGTCTTCATTTTGTTCAGCATCTCTATCCAAGTTTTCCTCATTTTTCTTGGCCACCTTAGAAAAACTTTTGCTTTGAGATGGATGCGAATGGTCTTATGGGGTAGCTACCTCATCGCCGACTTGCTTGCCGACTTTGTTCTCTTTCACCTATGCAATGACATGGATGATTCCTCCTTCTCCAATGCTATTGTCGCATTTTGGGCTCCCTTCCTTATCCTCCACCTCGGTGGCCCCGACACTATCACAGCTTACTCCATGGAGGACAATGAGCTTTGGGCTCGTCATCTTTTCAGCTTCAGCTATCGACTCATCATGGCCTTCATATGTATTTGAAGAAATTCCCCCATCATAGACTAATTGAATATGAAATTGGATGTTGAAAGACATACATATCTTATGAAGACTTTTCCCCTGGCTAGAAAGCCAAAATGCTGTAAGATAAGCAAGAAACTGAGAGCCTCGGGCTAGAGCAGGACAATAAACCAATGTAGGCATAACCTAAGACCAACTAATTTTTAAGACCCACAAAGCCGCGAAAGTGAAATGAATGTTGAACCCAAAAGAATGAATACAAAAGCTAACCAAGCTAAAATAGAGGCTTACTTTACCGAATACCGTAATCTGCAAGCATTTAGTGATAGCTAATGAACCTTAGTTGGCTAAATAATTATATCCCATATCCCCAAGCATTGAATAGGTGATTTTCTTCTGTGGTCCTGATATATTATCAAAAAATTATCTTGATCGGGCACAAATCTCGAGGCAAAATAAAGTTAGAAACTTTCGAAATTAAAATTGTGATCATTTGAACTTTGATTTCAGCAAACTTATTGTCGAACTGAACGTGTTAAAAATACGAACCCAACGACACCAAATTCGACCCAATCCGAGCCAAAAGGGTCCAAATCAAAGACCTGAAGCACGGTTAGAAGATTAAAACAATAATTTAGATTACCAAACGGTTTCTAAATGTGACATGCTTATAATCGAATCGAGCGGCTCAACGAGACGAATCCAACGAGCCCAAGATCACTGAATTCTGATATCACTAAGACATTTAAATGTCCAGTAGATGGTCAACGATCAAGGAAATCAACATCAGCCTTCCATTCAAACCACTCCCAATTTACCCTTAATCTTCCTCCTATTTACTGGACATGCCACTCTTAGAAATCTATAAATAGACCCCTTACTTCTCATGACAGGGGACCCCAAGCAAGGAAACAAGAAGAGAGATCGAAAATCGCTCTTGCCACCTAGCACCTTCTCGATAACCGCTTGGACTTCCGCCAGACCACCGACTGATGTTGGACTTTCGTTGGACCACCGACTGATGCCCGAACTTTTGCCGGACCATCGACCACCGCCCGAACTTCCAGCAGACCACCGACTGATGCCGGACTTCCGCTTGACCAACGAATGACGCTGGACTTCCGTCGGACCACCGAGTGACGCTCAGACTTCCGTCGGACCACTAGCTGACGTCGGACTTCTGCCAGACCACCAACTGATGCCCGAACTTCCGCTGAACCACAAACTAACGTTGGACTTTGGTCCGTCTAATTGTCGTCGGATCTGCACCTGACCCCTGTTTCTCACTAGATTGTAACGGTTAATTATTGTAATCTGATTGTCCTCAATGACGATTCAGTCAACTTTAATCTACTCAAGTACTAGCGGTATCGTTTCAACTTGGCGCGGCCCCATGATTTTCCCCTTTTTAGAATTTTCTACGTAAAAAATCTTGTGTTCTCTGTTTGTGTGCTGGATATTCGTACAACGCTGAGCCTTCTTATTTAATGGATATTTGTGTTTTCAAATAACAAATTTTAATTTGAAAGGAATATTACTTAAATTGATTAGCATGGTCTCTTTTACTGTATAAGCTGTTATTTAAATAATTTTATAGCTATATAATATTAATTCTATTTTTTCTTATTTAACTCTATTTTCTTATGAGTTTATTGGACAAATTTTGAAAATGCAATGTGTTCACACAAAGAAGAAGAAGGAAAGCACGGAGCAGCTTCCTAGGTTGAACCTCAAATTCAAAAGCATGAAACAGAGTCATTTGCTCTCTTAGCCTCAGCGCTGCGCTCCTTCGAGAGTTGGAGACAAAGAAATCTTTGTATATCTCATGCATACAATCATTCACTTTTTTATATTAATGTTTCTGCTCTTTTATTTTTATAAATTATTCAAAATCTCTCAAATCTGGGATTATATATATAACAGTTTTAAAAACGGGTTGGGTTTTAATCAACCCGAAAACATGAAAGCAACTTGGGTCATGCTTTCCTGCTCGTCGCGATTGCTTGCTTCGTCGCGCTCGCCCTAGTGCTCGCAGGCGTCTCTCACATACGCTCGCATGGTCGCACCCTTGTTCGCATTGCGCTCGCACCTATGCTTGTGCTATTCGTCCTCATTGCCTCGCCCCTCGCCCTCCTGGGTTAGCGGGTCAGGTCAACCCAGATTAGGGGCAAGTCGGGTCCGTGTTTAAATTTCTGGCTCTTTTTTTCTAATCGGGTTGGTTCAGTTGAAGGGAAGTCAGTTTTGGGTCGGACCCGAACCCAACCTAAAAACCCATTTCGACACCTCTATATATAATATTAAATTACAAAAAAATTAGTACACTCAATTTCAACACTTGATTATTTAGGATTTGGACTGCTTAATTCATTTATATTTATATATCTCATAATATAATTTTTTATATTTGTTTTACTTATATAAAAATATAAAGTATAGAAAAGATATATTTTATTTTAAAAAATAATATTAATAATATTTTTAATGTCATTTTAAAATTATATATCATATAAATGAATACAAATAAATAAATACATATATTACTGTGGAAAACACCGGGTAGGCATATAAATATTAAGAATTTTGTGATATTTTTGTAAATCCCCCAATCAACGTGTCAAATTAGGAACTGGCCATTGATTCCCATTCTCTCATAAACCACTTGCTTAGCGAGCTCATATGGGAGATTGAGCCTCAGGCTGGCCTCTTTGAAGTCGGAAGAGCTTATCCGCCGCCCTCGATTCCTTTCCTGCTAGTGCTTTCTTGGCCTTCTTCGATGCTTTTGCCTTCTTCTCCTCTGCTTATTGCCGAGGGGCTTCTGGTGTTTTTCCGACCTTCTCCGACTATTCTGCCGTAATCCCTTTCTCTGTTTATTTCCGGCTAGAGTCCAGTGCTTTCTTGGCCTTCTTCGACGATTGCGTCGCCTTCAAATTCTCTGTATACTGCCAGCAGGATTCCGGTGCTGCCTTGGCCTACTCTGATGCTTCTGCCGTCTTCTCCTTCTTTGCTTCTTGCAGGCGGGCTATTGGTGCTTTCTCGGCCTTCTCCTCTACTTCAGCCTTGTTCTTCTCCTCTATTACCTTCTCGGTGGCGAGTTTCTTCCCTGCTGTATTTTTGTTAGATCTCTGCAAAGTTTTAATTTTTTTCCTTCTTACATTATTTTGACCCAATTTTTTTCCTTAGGAAACAATAATTTGAAAAGACCCCTATTGGCCTACTTACACATATGAGATGATTATTGCTAATGCAATCTACATGTAAGATCTTATTCTATTTGATAATAATTCAAATAAACATTTTGAATAAATAAATACTAAGGTAAGTTATGATCATTCCAAAAAATATTTTATAAAATTTTGAAAAATATTCATATTAAATTTAATTCAAAATGTCATAAATTTTTTTATAATCTAAATTGTCATTTGTTCACCATGCATCAATTATTTTTGAACTTTCTAATTTCTTATAAGTTGATGATAAACAACGAGCAATGGACATTCGAGAGAAATACAAGCAATTGTGGAGGTGTTGGGACGTTCGTGTCTTTATTTTACTCAGCATCTTCATCCAAATCACCCTATCTTTCTTAGCCGCCTTAGAAAATTTTTTGTTTGAGATGGATGCAAAAGTTCTTATGGGGTAGCTACTTCATCGCCGACTTGGTCGCCAACTTCATTCTTGCCCAACTAAGCAACACCATGGATGATTCCTCCACCTTTAATGCTGTTGTCGCATTTTGGCCTCCCTTCCTCATCCTCCACCTTGGCGGCCTCGACACTATAACCGCCTACTCCATGGAAGATAATGAGCTTTGGGCTAGCCATCTTCTCAGCCTCGGCTATGAGCTTATATTTTCCTTCTATGTTCTCTTCCGCTCCCTTCCTAACACACACTTTCTCGCCTCCGCACTCTTGATATTTTTAGTGGCAATCATTAAATATTTAGAACGCTCTTACTCACTTTACAAAGTTAGTGCTAAAGGCTTTCGTAGCTCCATTAGCTCCTCTGATAGAAAACTACCAATACAAGATATGAACCCATTGACTCAAGCTTTTTATTTATACTCTTCTTGCAAGCCTTTCTTCATCAATCTTATTCCACACTTAGAGTTGTCTACTGAAACAAGAAATTTAATAAAGGAGATGACAACAGAGGAGGTTTTGAGAGCAATGAGAATGGAGCTTAGTTATGCTTATGATGAGTTTTACACGAAGGCTGTTATAAATCACTCAAGAGTTGGATATGCTCTTCGAGTTCTCTGCTCCATTTGTATTTTTTTGTCTTTCTACCTCTTTCTCATAGTGCCCAAGGATGGTTTTGAAAAGTTTGATGTGACCATCACATATATTCTGCTGGTGACCTCCATATGCCTCAATGTCACGGCTACTATTTTACTCGTGTTCTCAGATTGGATGGTTGTTTCTCTCCTCAGTGTTAAGAAGTTGAGCAACTGGAGTGTACTGCTTGTCAAACACATTGTTAGAATTAAAAATTTGTGGAGTAAGAGAAATTTTTGGTTGATAGAAATGCCACAATTGAATCTACTCAATAATTTCCTTAAGATTCCCGCACCAAATAAAGCTCTTCGTCCAAGAATAATGAACTAGATTATAGGAAATCTAAGCTTAAAGCATGAGACAAAGTTGTATATAGGATGGAGGACTACAGTAAATGAGATTTTTACCTTGCAGATGCATCAGTCAGCATATGCAACCGAGGAGATTACTAAAATCATTATTTCATATGTGCAAAAATGTTTACTAGCAGTCTCTACTGATTGGGTTGTCCCAGGACATGCTCAACTCTTAAAATTCAACAAACTAATAGGCTTCTCTACTCTCTTGCAAGTAATAGATTGTGATATCCCAAGGCTTGTTAAGCATTTAGATGAGTTGTCACTTGATCAACAAGTTTTTATATGGCATGTCACCACTGAGCTATGCTTTCATTGAAATCCAAAGTCTCTACATCCGTTGTACGCTCATCAAAGAGAGATGGAAGAAGAGGAAAGCACATCAAGAGTAACAAGAAAGTGCCTAGAGATAAAAGCTTGTAAGTACTTATCAAACTACATGATACATTTAGTTTTGATGCGATCAGAAATAATGTTTAGCATGGGAAGAGCAAGCCCAATGTCATTCTATCGTGCATTTGATGAAATGGTTCAGTTCATACGTAACAACAAAATGCAAAATGCAGAAGTTGAGGAGGTGTGCAGGAAGATATTGACTACTCTAGTAGTGTGGTGGTCTAGTGATAATAAATCTTTATTTATCATTGCACAAGTGCTTGCTTATCTAATACTTTCAACTAAGGAAGAAGAGAGAAGGCAAGACTTGACTACGATATGGGTTGAGCTTCTAATACAAGTGGCAAAGAATTCAAGGACGATGGTTGAGCAGTGGAGGCGAGCTTCTAACTTTCATATGGCTTTTAAATAAGCATGTGGAGATAGATGATATAATTGATATTATAGTTGATATCTCAAGAAATTAGCTTATGATGGTCGAAGAGCTTTTATTGAAGTTCAAACTTCACCTGCGTAGTAGATCAGAGACGTATAAAAAGTACTTCTATGATAAATATGTAATTGTTAAGGATCAAAGCAATATATATACATGGGCGGAACTGTGTATAGAAAAATTAAAACTCTTAGTATAGTAAGGATTATTTGTAATTTTATTTTTTGCCTAAATTATAATTAAAATTTAAGTGCAAAACTTTTGCAAAAATTTGAATCGAATTTGGATTTATTTTGAAATTTCTATATTTAGCTGAATATTTATTATAATTTTTTGATCGAAAAACTATAACTTTCTAAATGCTTGATTTAGACTTTCATTTTAGTTCTTGTGAGAATTTTATGTTGAGTTATAAGCTTTACATTGTTCATTTGCGGTTTTTTACTTTAGCGGCCTGGAAATTCTGCAATTCTTTTTGTTGTATTTTCTTTTGATTTAATAGGTTGTTCATAAATAATAAATTGTTTTAATTGTTCCTTGACACTAAGAATCAAAATCTTAATCTAATCTTGACAACAACCATTATTTTTGGATTTTTTCCCCCAAATATACTTGAGCTGTAATAAAATTTTAATGGATAGCAAGTCATCATTTTGTTTGAGAGGTAAACATTTGGCTTTTTTCTTAAAATTTTTATATCATATAGGGGTTTGTTATAACATATAAATTTATCATAAAAATATTACATTTATTATTTATTTAATTTCAAACCTTTTATATAATTTTAAATATAAATATTAATATTTCAAAAGGCTTATTATTGCATTTGGGTTAATACATATTTTAAATATATTATCTATTCTCTTATTGATTTAAAATAAAGTTCAAGTTAAGTTAAAAAGTGATTGAATTCCAGTGTACTTTTTAGCTGATTTGAGTAAAAAATATTAATAGATCTTAAAAATTATATTTTGCTTTCTTATATTAATTGTTTATTTTATTATTTTTATTCTAATTTTTTATTTTTTTTTATCATTTTATTATAATAATTACTTGAATCATAATCATTTTCTCTCTTTTATAGCCTTGATGTCCTGGCTCGTGAATCAACTTTAACTCATAAAATAAATCTCGAGCTTGAGATCGAACTCAATTAATTAATCAAATTCAGGTTCAAGCCAAAGATAACTCGAGCTTGACTTGACTCATTTACAGCCCTAGTTCAATAAGATTTTATAATCTCAACATTAAATCAAATGAGCTTCTTTGATTAGCAATTGCTCTGCAAAAATGAATAGTATTTACCTAACGCATTGAATAAAACCTCATTCAACCACCTCTCTCAAGGGAAGAAAATCTTATAAATTTGGATTTGCAAAATTCTATGTGTGTTAAGTCTTAAAAACTATTTGGTATGATAGATATTGTTTAGCTATTTCTTTAAGGATTTAAAACTTATATGATTTAATTTTGCTTATGTCAACCTTAATTATGCTTATTAAATAAAACTTATTTTTATTAAATATCTTAATTAATAATTAATTAGTGAGTTATTGAATTAACTAATTAATAACTTATATATTAAACAAATTTAATTAAAATAAAAATAATATTAATTAAGATAAAATATTAATGAATTAATATAAATTATTAAGATAAAATTAATTATTTAATAAACATTAAATACGTACATATATTAGTTAATATATGTGTTGCGGACTCAAATATACGCGGCGATAGAGTTTAATATTTTCGTCTCAGCGTTGTACGTATATCCAGCACACAAACAGAAGAGTGAAAGAAACACCAGGATTTTTACGTGGAAAGCCCTGAAAAAGGGAAAAACCACGGGGCCACGCCCAGTTGAAAAAGTTCCACTAGTGTTGTTTGAAATACACGAGGCTGACTCGTCCTTTAACTTCAGGACGATCAGATTACAATGAGTATCAATTACAAGGCCAAGCAGAGTTCCGACGTCACTCGGGCGTCAGACAGAATTCCGGCGTCACTTGGAAAGAAGTCCGGCGTCACTCGGATGTCGGGTAGAATTCTAGCGTCGGGCAGAATTCCGACGTTGCTCCCGTGTCGGGCAGGGCTCCGGCGTCCCTCGGGCGCCTGGTGGTGCTTCGGTGGTGTTCCGGCGGAGTTCCGGCGGTGTTCCGGCGGTGGTCGAGGAGGAGTTATTCCCTCCTAGGCTTCTCTTCTCTTCCTTCTCTTCTTCTCTTCTTGGCTTGGGGTCCCCTCTTAAGAGAAATGAGGGGCTATTTATAGTTTTTCTGGAGTGGCATAGCCCGTAAATATGTGAGGGATCAGGGGAAAATAAGGAGTGATCCGGATGAACGGTCGATATTGAATCCCTTGATCGTGAACCGTTTATCAAGCATTTGAAAGTCTTAATGATATCAGAATTCTGCGATCTTGGACTCGTTGGATTCTTCTCGTCGAGCCGCTCGATTCGAGTATAAGCTCGTCAAAATCGGAGACCGTTTGGTAACTCAAATTGCTGTTTGATGCTTCCAACAGCACTTTGGGTACTTGATTTGGACTCACTTGGGCTCGGATTGAGTCGAATTTGGTGTCGTTGGATTCGTATTTCCGAGACGCTCAGTTTGACTATAAATTTGCTGGAATCAGAGTTCGGATGGTCCCAAAATTAATTTCGGAAGTTTCCAACTTGATTTTGCCTCGAGATTCGTGCCCGATCACGATAATTTTTTGATGACGTATCAGTTGCCCCCCTATTTTCGGACATCGAAGCTCCAGAAGTCCAAAAATATGCGTTACAATTTTCGAGGAATTTTTCGTCGCGACTTGAAATTTGCAAAATCCGATATTGGGTGTAGAGGTCTCGAATGGCCTTAAAAGTGCCAAAATTGAGTCCGGAACGTCGAAAAACGGTTCCAGGGACCCCAAAAACGTCCGATTTGACCTTTCCGGGCCCAAAACTGGGCCCGAAAACGGCTTCGGGCGGACAGCCGCCGTTGCGGGCAGCCGGCCGCCGCCGCCGGCCGTTGCCGCCGCTCCGCGCGATCGCGCGCCCGCGCTCTGCCCGGCGTGCTGCCCGGCGCATCTGCGCGCCTACCCGGCGCTGCCCGGCGCCCACGCGGGCTGGTTCGGCGCGGCTCCTACCCGCGCCTGCCCGGCGCTGCCGCGCGCTGCCCGCGCGGTTTCCAGCTGCCCCCGCGCCGCGGCTGACGCCTGGCGGTTTGTCTAACCGCCGGCTGGCGGTTTAGCAAACCGCTGGCGGTTAGCTAACCGCCAGCCCAATTTTTTTTTTTTTTTTTTTATAACTTCCCTTCTCCTCCATTGCTATAAATAGACCCCTATGGGGTATGAGTTTCTTGCCCCTCTCTTCTCTTCTCCCTCTTTTCTTTCATTCGAGGCTTTCCCCTGGCCTTACACGGGTGGTATCCCCCGTGCAGGCCCAGGGCCCCTCGTTGCAAGAAGGAGGTTCCCCCTATGTCCTTCTTCCCTTCTGCCTCACCTTCTTTCACTTGAGGCCTTCCCCTGGCCCTGGACAGGCGGCATCCCCTGTCCGGGTCCAGGGCCCCTCTTTGCAAGAAGGAAATTCCTCCCTCTCTTCATTTCTCCCCCACGCTGAGGCATTCCCCTAGGCCTGTTCAGGGCTAGGGCCCCTCACTGAGTAGGAGTCTTCTCCTCCTTTCTTTCAATTGAGGCCTTCCCCTGGCCCGGCACAGGCGGCATCCCCTGTCCGGGTCCAGGGCCCCTCTTTGCAAGAAGGGAAAATCCTTCCTTCTATTCATTCTTCCCTCATGTTGAGGCATTCCCCTGGTCCTGCTCAGACGGTATCCGCTGTCCAGGTTTAGGGCCCCTCACTGAGTAGGAGTTTCCTCCTTTTCTGAGGGATCTCGTGGAAGTCCGACGTTAGTCGGTGGAAGCCCTGTAACAGACGGAAGAAGTCTGGTGACGGGTGAAAAATTGGCGTCGTGTAGAAGTCCGACAAGAGTCTGATGACGGGCAGAGGTCCGACGACAAGTAGAAGTACATCGTCGGGTAGAACTCTGACGACGGGGGCAGAAGTCCGGCGTCGGGTAGAAGTTCAATGTCGGGTAAAACTTCGATGAGGGCCCGGCGATAGGCAGAAGTCCGGCGTCGGGTAGAAGTCCGACGAGGGTCCGGCGGCGGGTAGAAGTCTGGCGTCGGGTAGAACCCTAACAAGGGTCCGGTGACGAGCAGAAGTCCGACGTCAGGTAGAAGTTCAGCGTCGGGTCGAAGTCCGACGAGGGTCCGGCGACGGGTAGAAGTCCGGCGTCGGGTAGAAGTTCAACGTCGGGTCGAAGTCTGACGAGGGTCCAGCGACGGGTAGATGATGGCCGACGTCTAGTAACATTGTGTTAAGGCAATATTCATCCATACTGAAGTGTGCCAATATTAGGTATTACTGAATCAAGAGGCCGAAGTAGTGTGACATGCCAATATTCTGGCCATACACTAACACTGTCAACTGAGTGGAGGTCTGATGATGATCCAGTTATGTCCTTTCTTTAAAGGAGCAGTTGTAGGAGATGCTTGCGTGCAGTAAGGGAGAAGTCACTTAAATCCACCAAGGATATTTGACTGTGTTAATGTTACTTGTTACTGGATGATACTAGCTTGTATGAGTGTCACCAGTGTATCTTTTGATTTCAACTTCTGGTGAGAAGAAATGTATATTTGAATCTGAATTTATGTAACTCCAATGATATTGTATATGAAATGAGGATTTGTCCCCTAGAGGGACCTGAATTGTTATTGCATCTGTAAGACATGCTTTGTGCTTTTGATGTATTATTAGTCTGAACGAATGTGAGAGACATCCTTTTAGGATGTTTGACATATCTGAGACTGTAAGTCAAAGCCCTTGCTTGATGACGTTAAGGGAAGATGTTAGATTAAATCTCCCCAAGAATAATCTTCCAATGATTGGGATACAAGACATCATCCAATGACATTTGACCTATATGAGGTTGTATGTTAGAGCCCTGCTTAATGACGTTAACCTGTATAAGAGTGGTCGAGGGAATCCACCAAGGATGTGAGACCTATTCGAGGTTGTATGTCAGAGTCCTGCTCGACGACGTTAACCTTTATGGAAGAGGTCGAGAGAATCCACCAAGGATGTGAGACCTATCCGAGGTTGTATGTCAGAGCCCTGCTCGACGACGTTAACCTTTATGGAAGAGGTCGAGAGAATCCACCAAGGATGTGAAACCTATCCGAGATTGTATGTCGGAGCCTTTGCTCGACGACGTTAACCTGTATGGAAGAGGTCGAGAGAATCCACCAAGGATGTGAGACCTATCCGAGGTTGCATGTCAGAGTCCTGCTCGATGACGTTAACCTATATGGAAGAGGTCGAGAGAATCCACCAAGGATGTGAGACCTATCCGAGGTTGTATGTCGGAGCCTTTGCTCGACGACGTTAACCTGTATGGAAGAGGTCGGGAGAATCCACCAAGGATGTGAGACCTATCCGAGGTTGCATGTCAGAGTCCTGCTCGATGACGTTAACCTATATGGAAGAGGTCGAGAGAATCCACCAAGGATGTGAGACCTATCCGAGGTTGTATGTCGGAGCATTTGCTTGACGACGTTAACCTGTATGGAAGAGGTCGGATCGAATCCCCCTGGGATCGATCATCCAGTGATTGAGACATAATAAAGATTGCATATTTCTCGAATCAAGGATAAAGAGACTATATTTGTCAGTAGTTTTTCACTGTCATTTGTATTCTTTTTAAAGAAAGAGACAATATCATAACTGGACGAACAACACATTATATTACTGTAAGACAATAATTCCATTGTACAACAGAAGAGATACATATAGGGACAACCACATCATTTGACTTGGTAGAAATACTAAGGACATTAGAGTGACATCCTACTGATCATAGAAGAGATACATGGTGACACATGACAAGTAGTATTACTAACACAAAGGTTCAAGTTGCAGCATTACTCAATCTCACCAACCATTTGAATATTATTCAATGGTTGTCTTTGTTGTTGTTGATTTTGCCCCCCAGTGGGGCGAGCTTCTTCTCGGGTAGGTGGGTTCCCAATAAACTGTCGAAGATAGCCCTGACGGATAAGTCTTTCAATCTCATCCTTAAGTTGCCAACACGCTTCAGTAGTGTGGCCACGACTACGATGAAAGTGACAGTACTGATCTTGATTTCCTGTATTTGGCTTCGAAGGATGCGGCCATTTCACTTTGTCCTGATCTTGAATCGCCATTAACACATTTGCTTGAGATGTGTTGAGCGGAGTGTATTCTTTCTCCTGCCGAGGTTCTCGTTGTGGTAATGGGGGCCTAGGAGGTAGATTGATATTCCCTTGCTTTTTTCGTTGTAAGGAAGAATTATCCATCCCAGGAGTACCTTTGCGCTTCCCATTTGTCTGCTCGAACTGCTTTCTGTGAGCATTTATGGCTTCATCTGCGGAGATTTGTGCCTCCACACGATGAATCAGGTCGGCGTATGAATGAACCGTATCTCGCATAAGAGCCGAATAAAAGGGGCCAGGATGGAGGCCACCAAGAAAGACTCCTCTCAATAATTCAGGATCTACTCCCGGAATTTGTCGAGCCTCAGTAGAAAATCGTTGAAAATATTCTTTTAATGTTTCTCCCTCGTTCTGACGGATCCCAGAGAGATGAGAAGAATCCTTAGTAATTCTTCGGTTGGCTACGAACTGTTTGACAAATACTTTGGCCAATTTGACGAATGTGGGGATCGTTCCGGCTGGAAGTGAATAGAACCATGTTCGAGCTTGTCCTTTAAGAGTGGCAGGGAAAACCTGGCAAAGGAGTGCGTCTGATGCTCGCTGGATATGCATGATAGTTCTGTAATGATCGATGTGCTCGTACGGGTCGGATGTCCCGTCGTAGGAATCGATGCTTGATAGTTTAAATCCTGCCGGAATAGCGTGTTGAAGAATAGTTTCTGTCAAGGGTGACGACTCCTGCAAGTCCCACTGACGAAGGGGTTGCCTTATGCCTCATGTAGGGAACTCTTCTCGGACCAATCGTCGCAGTTCGTGGCGAAGGGCATTGCGAGGGAGCTCAGCAATGTGTGGTCGGGCTAACTCTTCGGGAAGGTCCAAAGGAATACGAGGTTGCCGACCTGTGTGCAAAGGATGGGTAGAACTTGCTGTATCAGCCAGTTCATTATCTTGATGCGACTGCGAACGCCTCCTGAGTGGAGGAAGAGGAATCTCGTCTTGAAGATGTTCGATTTGAACAGCTTCGACACGTGGTGGATCTCGAGGGAGAAGAACCTCCTCCTGAGGTGCTAGGGTCGGTTGTAGAGTCTCTCGTAAGAGTTGTAGGATCTCGTTTTGAGATTCTTCCATCTTTTGAATTCTCTCTTCTAGGGAGGGTCTCGAGGTCCCTTCTCCAGGTGCGTTTTGCTCCCCGGGGTATAAAGAGGCAGATATCGGGCATCTATGATTCATAGACTGATTCCTGGATTGATGAGAGTGAGAGCGGGAGGCTCCTATGAGGCGACTGCTACGCCTGTTGACCATCGTAGCAATACTTGAAGTTGTGGGATAAGTTTCCCACAGACGGCGCCAAACTGTTGCGGACTCAAATATACGCGGCGATAGAGTTTAATATTTTTGTCTCAGCGTTGTACGTATATCCAGCACACAAACAGAAGAGTGAAAGAAACACCAGGATTTTTACGTGGAAAGCCCTGAAAAAGGGAAAAACCACGGGGCCACGCCCAGTTGAAAAAGTTCCACTAGTGTTGTTTGAAATACACGAGGCTGACTCGTCCTTTAACTTCAGGACGATCAGATTACAATGAGTATCAATTACAAGGCCAAGCAGAGTTCCGACGTCACTCGGGCGTCAGACAGAATTCCGGCGTCACTTGGAAAGAAGTCCGACGTCACTCGGATGTCGGGTAGAATTCTAGCGTCGGGCAGAATTCCGACGTTGCTCCCGTGTCGGGCAGGGCTCCGGCGTCCCTCGGGCGCCTGGTGGTGCTTCAGTGCTGTTCCGGCGGTGTTCCGGCGGTGTTCTGGCGGAGTTCCGGCGGTGTTCCGGCGGTGGTCGAGAAGGAGTTATTCCCTCCTAGGCTTCTCTTCTCTTCCTTCTCTTCTTCTCTTCTTGGCTTGGGGTCCCCTCTTAAGAGAAATGAGGGGCTATTTATAGTTTTTCTGGAGTGGCATAGCCCGTAAATATGTGAGGGATCAGGGGCAAATAAGGAGTGATCCGGATGAACGGTCGATATTGAATCCCTTGATCGTGAACCGTTTATCAAGCATTTGAAGGTCTTAATGATATCAGAATTCTGCGATCTTGGACTCGTTGGATTCTTCTCGTCGAGCCGCTCGATTCGAGTATAAGCTCGTCAAAATCGGAGACCGTTTGGTAACTCAAATTGCTGTTTGATGCTTCCAACAGCACTTTGGGTACTTGATTTGGACTCACTTGGGCTCGGATTGAGTCGAGTTTGGTGTCGTTGGATTCGTATTTCCGAGACGCTCAGTTTGACTGTAAATTTGCTGGAATCAGAGTTCGGATGGTCCCAAAATTAATTTCGGAAGTTTCCAACTTGATTTTGCCTCGAGATTCGTGCCCGATCACGAAAATTTTTTGATGACGTATCAATATGTATCTAAATAAAATTATTAAGATATTAATGATTTTCTTACTAAAGCTTTTTTCAAATCTTCTTACGTTAATGAATTTAGAATTAGTTGAGATTAATATTCAAATTACTCATTAAGGAATAGTTATTATATTCATTAAATATAAAACTTTATTTAATCAAATTAAATTACAAATGATGATACTTTATTTGAATTGATCTGATTTTAATAAATTAATATTAAATTTTAAGATTAAATATAGCTATTTTATTCAATCCGATTACATAATAAATAATATTGATTATTAAATTTGTTTAAGTTAATTTTAATTCAATAATCATAATTATTTAAATTAATATAAATATATAGTTAATATATTTTATTTAATACTAATTAATATTAATAATTAAAAAATTCTTAAAATTTATCAAGATAAAATAATATATCGTTTTAAACATGACAATCGCGTTCTTCTCTCCTCGACGACGAAGTTGCGACGGGAGCTCGCAGGAGAAGGCGTCTATGGGACCAGTGGCGTGTGAAGGAGTGCGAAGGAGAAGAGCTGAAGAGGGGTTCGTTAGAGGCTTGCGGAGTTAAGTTAAATCTAGCCACTGCTAGGATTTACTAAATTAAGGATTTAAGGTATATAGGGGGAGAAATGGGATTTAAGATTCGATAGGGTTTTAAATTTGTCATTTTTGCTGTTTTGTTGGATTTAGGCTAAATACTGCTTAGATCCATATACCAAATGGGCCCTTAAAGAAAAGACAAGGAGAAGCTTGAGATGAATCAATGGGGGAAGACAACCCTAGGCCAAATCCTGGACTCCGCGGGTGGCGCTTCATTTCTGAGATTAATTTTTCCCTCCCCCATCCATTTGTTCCTGATCTTCACTGGATTGATTGGTCTGAGATCGAGTAGCAAGGATTTCAGTGCGGCTTCTTTGACAAAGCAATTACCGCTTTTTCAGGAAAAGTTGCAATTTTGAGCTTCTTCGCAGGTAAAAGATTCAGTCTATTTTGCTCTATTTGGCTTCCAAAGGATATACAAATACTAATGAAAGAAGTAATTGAATTGAAATTAGTTTCACTGTATTTGTTTGAAGAGAAACTGATATAGAAAATTAATATAAAAAAACCACAAAACATATATTAAAGCAATCTAATTATGAAAATAAACAAACAACTAATAGTCTACAGCAATCAAAATAATATGACATTTTAAGCTACTATAATCATAGAGATTTCAATAATTCAAAAACAACAATGAGAATGTTCAAATTGAAAAACATTCCCAAAATAATTTCGATGCTGTAAGTTTATTCAAATAATTTGAATGCAAGAAAAAAACCCATAGTAATGTGATTAAAATGAACACATATTAGTATCTTATACAATCATGATACCAAATCATATAAATAACCAACAAAATTTAGTACTTTATATTACAACAGCAAAAAACACAAACAATCATCTTGAAAATATCATTCCTCCTCATATCTCTCTTCTTCATGATCATTTACATTTTATTGATTAGATGGTATTGAGATTTGCTGTCATATTCGCATGAGATTGCTTTAGCTATCCCTAGCCTTGTATTGAGATTTGCTTTATCCTTTTCTTCCTGCAGAATAAAAAAACTATTATCTCTTGCTTTGCATCCAAGTATGTTTTGGTTCTCTGCCTGCATGCTATTGTCTTTTGCTTTTATGCTCAGGCTTTGGTGGTATATATATGAAAGAAGTTATCAGGACTTTCATTCCATTTGATTGCCACCACTGCAGTTTTTGTTGTCTATTTATCGAGTGCTCTAAATAGGTGAGTCCCTACAACTCATGTATAGTCAACTTCTTTGGTTAGTGTCTAAGTTTGCCTTCCAATTTCAGCTATTATATTGTTTCGAGTGTTCAATGTATCAAGAGGCCAAGTTTATAAATTATGATGAAAAAATTTGGGTTAAGATATCCTTATAAAAATTTGATTATGATGGGTTTTTAAACTACTGTATTTTCTTTGAGGTGGGTGTTATATATGAATAATCAATCAACTATTGAATTAGACTCATCTTAAAACTAATTTATTCTCCATTCTAATCAATATTGATCTGGATATCTTGACCTAAGTTTATTTTCTTGGAAAATATTTAGTGGCTTAATTAGATAGTCTACTAGCCTAATCACCCATATTTGATTACTTATTGTGTAATCTAATTATAAGATATCTATTTTTATTTAATAATAATTTTGAAAAATGTTTTTCCCTAAATAAAAATTAAGATAAATTATGATACTTCATGAAATTTCTTCTATGGTTAAAAAACTATCCCGACTAAATATAATAATTTATGATCTAAAGTATTATTATTCATTACCTGTTATTTTTGAACATTTGAGGGAGCAATGGACTTCCCGGTGAAATACAAGCAATTATGGAGAGATTGGGATGTTCGTGTCCTAATTCTACTTAGCCTATCCATCCAAATCATCCTCATATTTCTCAGTCACTTGAGAAAAACATCTGCTTTGAGATGGATACGAATGATCGTGTGGTGCAGCTACCTCCTCGCTGATTGGGTTGCTGACTTCTGCCTCGGCCAACTAAGCAACTCCATGGATGATTCTTCCTCTTCCTCCAATGTTATCATCGCATTTTGGGCTCCCTTTCTTATTCTCCATCTTGGTGGCCCCGATACTATCACTGCCTATTCGATGGAAGATAATGAGCTTTGGGCTCGCCATTTTCTTGGCCTTGGCTATGAGCTCATTGTTGCCTTCTATGTTTTCATCCGCTCACTTCCAAACACTCGCCTACTCACCCCCACTCTCTTGATATTCATAGTCGCCATCATTAAGTACATAGAGCGCTCTTACTCGCTTTACAAAGCTAGCACTGAAGGCTTCCTCAAGTCCATTAGCTCCTTTGAGAGAGAAGTACCAAAAAATGATTTGAATGATTTGAATCATGCTTTTTGGTTATACTCTGTTTGCAAGCCTTTCTTCATCAATGCCGTTCCAAGCTCTGAGGTTTACGTTAAATTTAAAGATCATGTCTTCAAGATGTCAGCAGAGGAGGTTTTAAAGACAACAACTATGGAGCTTAGTTATGCATATGATGAGCTTTACACCAAGGCCGTAGTGAATCACTCTAAACATGGGTACATTCTCCGATTATTCTGCTCCATCTGTATTTTATTGTCTTTTTTATTCTTTTTCATTGATTCCAAAGAGGGTTTAGACAAACTTGATGTGGTCATTACCTATTTTTTGCTTGCGGCCTCACTATGCCTCGATGCCTTAGCTACTATCATGCTCATATTCTCAAATTGGATGGTGGTTTCCCTCCTTAATGTTAAGCGGTTGAGCAAGTGGAGCATGTTGCTAGCTAATCACATTGTCAAAATTAAAAAGGCATGGCATAAGAAAATGTATCGTTCATTAGAGATGCCACAGTTGAGTCTTCTCAATAGTTGCCTAAAACATTCTACAACAAATGAAGCTCCTAGACAAAGGATGATGAACTGGATTGCAGAAAAGTTGGGCTTAGTGCAGAAGATAAAGTTGCGCTTACGTTGGAGAAAGGATTTTGAAACTTACACCTTATGGGCGTTGCAGCCGGCACAAACAAGCCATGGACTCATGAATATCATTGCTTCCTATGCAGAAAGGTGTTTGCCTTTATTACTTGAGGATTTCAACAAACCGGTGGGCTTCTCTTTTCTTCAACAAAAAATAGCTTGGGCTTTCCCGACATTTTTTGAGCTTTTAGAGGGGTTGTCACTTGATCAACAAATTCTGATATGGCACATGACCACTGAGTTCTGTCTTCACTGGCCGGAGCCTCTACATCCAATATATCATCATCAAATAGAGATTGAAGTGGATGAAAGTAGATCAAGAGGAATAATGAGAAATAGTCCTGAGATGGAAGCTTGTAAGTACTTGTCTAACTATATGATGCATATGGTGTTGATGCGACCTAATATGATGTTTACCATGAGAGGAAGGAGCCCGATGGTGTTTTGGGATGCTTTTGATGATATGGTTCAATTTATTTATAGGAATGTTGATGTTCATCACTTGTTATTGCCAAATGCAAAAGTTAAGGTGTGTAGAGATATAATGACTACTCCAATAGAGTGGACCAATGAAAAATCTTTATTTGTAACAGCACGTGCGCTTGCACATTTGATGCTTACTATTAGGGATGAAGAGAGATGGCATGTTTTGACTATGATATGGGTGGAGCTTCTAATGAAGGGGGCGAATAGTTCAAGGGCTGATGTGCATGTGAAGCAGTTGAGCAAGGGAGGCGAGCTCCTAACTTCTATTTGGCTTTTCAATAAGCATGCAGGAATAGATGATGTGTTTTTTACTCAAGAATATATGATGGGCGATAAGCTTGAGATAGTGAAGCAGCTCTTATTAAAGATTGAACACCACTTGCAAGAACAAAATCAAATATAACTTATATAAGTCATCTTAAGTTAATGACTAAATTGTCAATATTGTAATAATTCAATCTTTTTAAAGGTCTCTTATTGAATCTTGTAAGTACATATTCTAAATGTATTATTAATTATCTTATTGTACAATGATCGAATTCAAGCAGTCTTTTGAGCTGATTCAAAGAAAACTTATTAATTTTAAAATATTTTGACCCATCATATATGTAAAAAATATTCAATATATATATATATATATATATATATATATATATATATATAACTGATATCAAAATAATAGAAAAAAAATATTTTTATCAAATTTTTGTTAGATTGTTTTGATATTGTAAGATTTTCTTCATCTTTGATCAAATTTTATGACTTATTCATTCAGTTTGGCAAACGTACCTTTTTTCTAATTAATATCCTAAATGATTGTCCATCTTTACAAAGAAGCAATATAAGTAGTGTTAAAAAAACAGTCTTTCACTTATTGTTAGAGCATCTATGAGTAGTACCTATGAGCTTGACCTTACAAATACTGCGAAACAATCAAGTAAATAACCTGAAAGCTTCTACCTTCCCTTCTTTTTATTGAAGTTAACTACATTGAAATTGGAAAGAAAAATATCTTATTAATTCAAATAGAGAAGATAAATGTGCATAAGTAAATGAATTGGAATTATTTATTTCATCATCATATTTATCTTAAATGTTGGCATTTGACTCGATGAATCTTCGTTCACCATTCATTTTGAGCCATAATAGTGAAGGGAAGTAGTAAATGATGAACTCACAATATATTTGTTGGGGAGTTGGAAATAATCATATGATTAGAGGACATGCGAGACTCACAATAAATCCTTCGTGTTGGAAAGTAGGTCAGGTGCAGGTGATAATATTTTCTTATGGTTCTGCATAGAATAATTGGTGGGATATGATGTGATAGCAATATTAGAGCTAAAGCAGAATATATTCTTAATGTTAAGTACATATTTGTTCTCATACTTGGCACTGAAGTTGAAATAAAAGGTTTAGAAGCATATATATGATGCCTTAGGGGGCGTTGCTTTCCTCGATTGCCGTGGTGTTGTCCTTGCCTTAGTTCAGTTGTCCCTCTCTTGGGTGGATTTCTTGGTGGTTTAGGCTGCTTTTGTTTCTTCTATTTCTTTTTGCTTGGTTTTTGTAATAGATTGAATCAATGGCGCATAGGTTTTGCTTTAAATGTTGCATTTTTAGAGGGCTGTTGATTCTTTAAGGACTTATAATATTTTTTATATTAACATGTAGGCCCCTATGTGAATTTTTTCGAAAAAAAATAAAAAAAATTCCTTAGGTGGGGGCAACAAATTCCACCATTTCACCTTTGAATTTAGTAATTACATACTTTCTATCCAACTCTTCTAAATAAATTCAAGAGTGACCCTAGCGTTGTTCCATATCTCTTTTGATCTCTTTGATTTGATTTGATTTTTGGTATAATAGGTCTTTTTATAATAATCTTCTATGTTTATAATTTTTTAGGAAGTTTTGTTATTTATAATTGTTGTTAGTTCTCTATGGAATTTGATTGTGTTGATCAATTATGTGTTATCCCGTACTGTGTCTGAGCGTCATAATGTTTCTTGTGTGAGAACGGTGAAAGAGAGAAGATAAACAATGAGAGAGTGAGAGAGAATAGAGATATGTAATGATTTCATTCAATTTTTATAGTGAATTTCTTGATATTGTGTGGCTCCATGGTTTTTTCCCGATAAAAAATTTTCCACATTAAATCCCGATGTCCTTTTATTTCCTCTGTCTTTATTTTCTTATTTGCTTCATCACGTGGTTTACTTCCACAAACCCAACAATTGTAACGAGTTCCATGTCTTTTTTTTTTGATAGAATTTTTTTGATAGAATGTGATAGCATAGAAAACTAAACCTATAAGCAGGTTTTGTTCTGTTGATTGCTACTGAAGTAAAGAATCAAATTCTGTTGCATCTAATGCTATATGGGATGTATTCTTCACGTTGTTCTCCTCACATCTATGGACATGTTTGGTGGGGACAGCAAATTCTGCCACTTCACCTTTGAAAATAGTTAATTACACACTTTGCATTTAACTATCATAAGGAAGAAATCTAAGCTTTTAGCTATAAAGAATTAAAATCATTTCTGATTTTTTTTTCATCTCAGGAATTATGTATTTTAAGTATGAATGTCTACAAATCTTGTTGTACTATGAAGACATCATTCTAAAAATTTAGATATTTGATTTAAAAAAGCGGTTCACAAATCATTGGTCGTTTTGAAACTTTTTCAAATCCCAATTTAAATTCTAAGACAAAAAAGTATCACATAAAAACTTAAAATTAAATTATATAAGATACAAACTATAAATACATAAAATTTTTTGAGATGACAAACTAGAATCTTATTCCAGAATATTTATTTAAAAAAGTTTAGAATTGCATTTAATGATAGAAAATAGAAGATAGAAGATTGAAATGTGTTGGTATAATCTTAATGGAGGTACCACTAATATAAATAGTAGGAATTTCCTTAAATTTATATCAAGCAAAATGAGAAATAAAAATAAATAGTCTATTCCATCAAACTATATTTTCTCAAACCTTCTTAGACATGTCTAATTCTAAAAGCTTACCTATTCCAACAATATATATTAATAAGGTGATAATAAAAAAAATTTCCCTCTATAAAAAGGGGCTCTTTGTTGCCTTCAGTTTTCTTATCTTATCTTCAGTTGCAGGCCATTTCACCTTTTTTTTTTTGTTTACAGTTGTAATAAATTTCTCTACTAAGTGAATGCTATGAGTGGCTCTCAATTTGAAGTTCATAATAATCTTCCAACTGTGGGAGTGGATACCTTCGGTGGAATGATGAAAGAGGAGTTATGCATGGCCAGTAAGTTTTCTTGTTGTTGTTTCTAAGCTCCCTTTGCTGTCGCTTAAGTGCAGACATTCATTTCCTTGTTTAAGCAGACATGGGAGATGAAGCTTACGAAAAAATTGACACGTACTTTGAGAAGAAAAAATTATTTCGACTAGCAATGAAAGCGGATGAACAGCCACTGCCGAGCAAACCCCTGCCTAAGAGACGGCCATGGAAGCTTTCCTGCTCTTGTTTCTAAGCTCTCTCTCTCTCTCTCTCTCTCTCTCTCTCTCTCTACCACTCAAGGAACCATCCACAAAGTCAGTATAATTGTCCATCCTAAGCTCTTTTTCGATCCTCCCTATCAACAACCATCAATTTCTTTATAGATCTACACTAAGATAACCTCCTTGTTATTAATATGTTATTAACAGGTGGTTACAACATTCTAACTAAACTATTTCCCAGATAGTATAAACAAAATAAAGCCCAGGCTTTTGAAGTTACAAATAAAACAGAGCTCGTATCTCCTAGCTCAACATCATGCTTCCTCAGATGGAAAAGAGGCTCTTCCTCGAGGCTAAGTTTAGATCGCCAAATTATTATAATCACTCGCCTAGTCAACTTTGTACACATTGTCATTAAAGTGCTTGATCACTCTAAAGGGGCCATATTTTATAACATTGTCAAGGCACTTCCCCGTGTTGTATTAATGGATTGGTTATATGCAAACTCCAACTGTGCAAGGTTTTGATTCCATTGTCGAATATTTTTACCCATGAAGCTTATTAAGAGATTTAGTAAATTAGTATTCGCTGCTTCTATTTATCTATTAGTTTTCGGATGAGTCGTAGAATTAAATTGAAATTTTGTGCCCAACTTTTGCCATTGTCTTTTGAAAGTTGCTAAAAAAAATTGAACATCTTGATGAAATGTGATGGTACAAGAAAGCCATGGAGCCTTACTATGTCTTGAAAATAAAATTTGGCAATAATGATGACATCATTTGTCATGATGCAAGGAACAAAATATGTAATATTTGCAAGAGTTCCAAAAAAGGCTCAGCTCCCGAAATGTTCCTCCGCTTTGCTAGTGTTTCACCCTAGCCGTCTCCTCCGTCCTGCTAGGGCTTCGCCCTAGCTTCTTCACCCTTCCTCGTCGGGTTTTCGCTATTGTCTCCTCTTCCTTGTGAGGGGAGTCTTCTCTTCCTCCATTTTCTTGTAATTTTTTTTTTCATGTGTTTTTTTTTTTTAATTTTTTGGATTGGGATTTGGATCCATCGCTATGGCTAATGCTTCTTTCAGGAGAAGTGATCTTGGTTTTCTTGATTACAAAAACCCATCGAAATCCTTCAAAATTGTTTTATTTGGCTCTGATTCTTCAAACGATTTTCCATATCTAAAAGTCACTACTCTTCGAGGTTTACCAGCTTTATAGATTTTGGAGGAAGAAGTTTAACATCTTGCTAAGCCTTTCAAATTTGCCTTGGTTGAAAAATTTCCTTTACATAGGCCTGTTTTAGATTCTATCTGTAATGTTTTTTCAACTTGAAGTTTTCAAGTGAATTTTCGATCACCCTCTTGGATCCGAGGAATAACTTCATCAAGTTATCCAATGATCTAGATTACGACAGGTCTTTGTGCATATATCATATTATGTTAATAATTGCTTTATGAAGTTGATAAAATGGTTGTCTTTTTTTGATATATGGGAAGAGTCTTTGATTGTTCTAGTTTAGATTTCTTTCCCAAATCTCTGCCCCCATTTATTTTCTTTTCACATTCTGCACGGCTTAGGTTCTTTGTTCGGCCGACCAATTCAAATGGATAATGCCACTACGATCGGCTGCAGTTTGTTAGTGGCCTGGAGAAGACGGTGCTGAACGGTATTATTGTTCTCTTCTCTTTTTGGATTATTTCTTTTGGTTTCCATAGAATGTTATTAGGGAATCGTGTATTGGTTATTAGCAAGGACCGCTGGCTCTTAGAGTTTTTCTGTTTATTTCATGTAGCTCTTCTGAGTAGTAGTGAGCTGGTGGTTCTTTTAAGGACCATGTAACCGTTTTTTTGATATTAACACGTAGGCCCGACAAAGGGTTTCCCCCCCAAAAAAAAGGCTGTTAGTGGCCTGTATTCTTGTTGAACTTTGACATTACGAAAAAATACCAGATTCGATTTGGCTTGGTCTGAAGAAATTCAGCTATATTCAGAAGGTGTTAATGGATGATTTTCTTGAATTTTGTGTTCAATGTTTTTATTTATATTCTCATTTTGGAACACTATTGTGCCTAAACTTGTCTAGGAAATAAACGCTACTGGTTCTGTTCCTGTTGTTGGATCTGACGACTTGGCTTTGAATAAACTTAACTTTCCATTAGAAAATTGGCATTTAGATAAGGATTCGCAGATCTCTCCCTTAAACTCGTTTAATGGAGACACACTGAGACGTCTTAACTCTGCCTTCAAACGTCCTAACTTAGTTGCATTATAAACCAAGTCCTCAAACGTCCTTACTCTATCTTATTCAACTACGTACATTGGAACTTATAGATGAGTGAAATTGAGAGTCAAAATAAGGCTCGTACTTACCATGTGAAGTCCAATGCCAATATTTTGCAAGAATCCTCTACGATATATATATATATATATATATATATATATATATATATATATCAACAGTAATCTCATCTGGTGTGAGGTATGCTTTATTTTTTTTTTGTTTGGTACATGGACAATGAAATGTTTCCTCTGATATAAAGGAAGGTAATTGATAGCCTACCTAAATGAAATAAATTACTCTGTTCAAAAATTTATCTATTAATGTCTTGCATCAAGGAAACAGTTAGTTATACATCAAACTTTTATAGTTTTAAATATCCATAACACACTTGGGCTATAAAATGCTACAACCAAATAATGAGATTTGTATCAATTTAAAAAATATTAAAATTTGTTACTTCACATGCAATAATCTCCTAATGGTTAAAGAGACTCTAGTAAAATAATGGCTTGAAGGAAAATAAATTTGCAATAGTGATGATGACATTTACAAGTTGGTGATTATTTTAGGAGTTTGCATGGATGTGATGACACTTCCGAATACTGCACGCACTATAAAAAAATAGGGCTATCGCAGTACAATTTTTGACTTTTCTTGGTGGTTATAATCGCCACATTTTACTTTACAGTAGTTCTAAAACCGCTGCATCTCCGCTGTAATTGCAACGCGCTGCAACGACATTCCACAGCGGTTTTAAGACCGGTGGGGTAGAATAAAGGATGTGCTAGTTTTAGCAGCGGTTATTATCGATGCTATGTTACAGATTTGCATCTATTATAATCGCCAGAAAATAAAATAAAACTTAAACTGATTTTCAGTATTGTAGCAGTTTTCACCGCCACAATTCTGGGCATTTGTGGCAGTTAAAACGGCCACAAATATGAAAACTTAAACTGATTTTTAGTATTGTGGTAGTTTTAAGCGCCACAATTCTGGGCGTTTGTGGTGATTAAAACCGCCACAATTGTCCAAAATTTTTTTTATAAAACAAAACCTGAATGTCCACTGCAATCTCATGGTGACAATCGTAGGAAATTCATGCCAGAAACTCCACACCAAACAACCGAGAAGTAAATATTTTGCTTGGCTTGAAGGAATAACCAAGAAATTGAATAATGAACACAACCTAATAATTAGCAAACTTCAATTTTAAGAAAATATGATAAAGAGAAATATGTGAATGTTATAATTTTGTTTTGGTGAAACTAACTTTTATCAACTTCAACTACACCAAACAACCGAGAAGTAAAAATTAGGTAACAATATTTAGTTTATGCTTAATTCATCCAAACAAAGCAAAGAAAAAGGCATTCGCAACAGAAGAGAACTAGTAGAAGCTCATGAGCAGATGTGCACGTAGGGATCTGGCCGACGGGCGTGTGGTAACAGGGTTCAAAGCGGAGGCTGGAGTCGGGCCATGAGGCTGGGCCGTTCACATGGGATTCGACATGGGCATTCAAGTAGAGAAGTACGAGCATATGCAGGAGATCGAGTTGAAGATCTTGGTTATGTGTATCGACAGGTTGTTCGTGAACAGGAGTTAGGGCAGCAAAGGGGTTGTCGTAGGGGGGAGCAGGGTCAATTGGATTTGGTGTGTTAGAGAAGCGGAGATGAAAGCAAGATAAATAACATCACAGAGACAAGCTGGTCGCAGACTCAAGTTGGAGCGCACATGGGTGTTCAGGGAAGTTGAACAGGCCGGAGGGTACTTGATGATGGAGCGAGGGCATGAGGCGCAGGAGCAAGTGTGTGAGCCAGAAGCGAGTGAGAGCAGCTAATATACAAGGGACAGGCCTATGAATCATGATAGAAACAACAATATGTGCAGACATGTGTGGGTTAGAATGTGTATGAATGCAAGCTAGAGCCATGGATCGGAACGCACAATGCTGGTGAGGCGAAAGCAGGATTGGACATGATTCGATGGGTTTGCTCATGGAGTTAGTGCAGGGAGTAAGAAGGGGCAAATTCTTGCGAACATGTGATTCTTTGAATTCATTGTAAAATCTAGATCGAGGTGGAGATTATTATGAATTGATTCAGTTTTAGATTATTTTATTTCTGCATGACATTACACTAGTGTTAAAGCCTATATAGGTATTGTATGTTGCTGTAATAATGACCCTGTAAGCCCAATAAATAGAAGATAGGAGATTGAAATGTGTTGGTACAATCTTAATGGAGGTACCACTATTATAATATAAATAGTAGGAATTTCTCAAAATTTATATCAAGCAAAATGAGAAATAAAAATAAATAGCCTCTTCCATCAAACTATATTTTCTCTAACCTTCTTAGCCTTATCTAATTCTTAAAACTTACCTATTCCAACAATATATATACATTAATAAGGTGATAATAAAAAAAATTTTCCCTCTTCTATAAAAAGGGGATCTTTGCTTCCTTCAGTTGCAGGTAAACAAAGCTCACCAATTCTTTCCAGAGAAGAATAAACTCCTTCTCTCCCTTTCGTCTCTCACTCTCTAGCTTGTAATATTCAACCCAAAACTAAGATGTTTAATGGTGTTCATACTTCTGCTATGTTTAATTCTCATATTTGTGATTTATCTATTTCTTTCTGATATATTTGGTTACACCTTCGGCTCATTTTCTTTTCTGGTTTTCCTCCAGTGCTATTCTATAATGCATATAATCATTTTGATGTTACAGGCTGCTCTTTTGATCTCTTTAATTTTTTGGTGTACAGTGGATTTTTTTTCTTATACATTTGCATGCTTTTTTTTTTTGTTTACAGATGCAATAAATTTCTCTACAAAGTGAATGCTATGAGTGGCTCTAAATTTGAAGTTTATAATGATCTTCCAACTGTGGGAGTGGATGCCTATACAAAGAAAAATTGTGTCGCCAGTAAGTTCTCTTGCTTTTGTTTCTATGCTCTCTTTGCTGATGGTTAAGTGCAGACATTCATTTCCTTGTTAAGCAGATATGGGAGATGAAGCCTACGAAAAAATTGACACCTACTTTGAGGAGAAAAAAAAATTGCGACTAGCGATGAAAGCTATTGAACAGCCACTGTCGAGCGAACCCCCACCTATGGGTCGGCTATGGAAGCTTTTCTTGTCTTTTTTTTAATCTCTTTCTCTCTCTACCACTCAAAAAACCATCAACAAAGTCAGTATAGTAATCACTCGCCAAGTCATAACGTTGTACACATTGTTACAAATAAAACAGAGCTCTTATCTCATAACTCAACGTCATGCTTCCTCAGATGGAAAAGAGGCTCTTCCTCGAGGCTAAATTTAGATGGCTAAATTATTGTAATCACTCGCCAAAGTCAACTTTGTACACATTGTCTTTAAAGTGCTTGATCACTCTAAAGGGGCCGTGTTTTATAACATTGTCAAGGCACTTCCCCGTGTTTTATTAATGGATTCGTTATATGCAAACTCCAACCGCGCAAGATTTTGATTCCATTGTCTAATATTTGTACCCAGGAAGCTTATTAAGAGATTTAGTATATTAGTATTCGCTGCTTCTATTTATTCATTAGTTTTCGGATGAGCCATAAAATTGAATTGAAATTGTGTGCCCAACCTTTACCATTTTGTCTTCCAAAGTTGATTAAAAATTAAACATCTTGATGTAATGTGATTATGTGATGGTACAAGGAAAGCCGTGAAGCCTTACTATGTCTTGAAAATAAATTATGGCAATATTGATGACATCATTTGTCATGATGCAATGAACAAAATATCTAAAATTTGCAAGAGTTCCAAAAAAAGGCTCAGCTCCCGAAGTGTTCCTTCGCTTTGCTAGTGTTTCGCCCTAGCCACCTCGTCCGTCCTGTTGGGCTTCACCCTAGCTTTTTCTCCCTTCCTCGTCTGATTTTAGCTAATGTCTCCTCTTTCTTATGACAGGAGTTTTCTCTTCCTTCTTTTTTTTGTACTTTTTTCTTTTTTCATGTGTCACTACAGGAAATTCAAGCTATACCGGCGGTATATATATTATTTTTTTGGCGGTTTTCGAATCTACCGACAGTTCGTAAATCGTCGATATTAAGCGCATTGGAAACAGTTTTTGGCTGCCCATTTTTGGCGGTTAGGATAACCCGCGGCTTTCCGGCAGCCCAGGCGGCCAGTAAATTACAGCGATAATAGCGTCGGTGACCGCCGGTTAATCACCGACAGCTTTCCGGCCGTAAAAAATGTCGGTTATCCCTGCGATCTAACTGTCAGTATTTATCGGAGGCTGTATTATACTTCTGGCGGCTATAATAAGCCGTCTGGTATCAAGGTTTCCGGCGACCAAACCACCGGCTCCAGGCGGTTTAACCGCTGGTATTTACTGGCGGCTGCTTTATACTTCTAGCGGCTATTTTAAAAATCATATGTAGATCCTTCTTATTCTCTCTATACTTCTCCATCAAACCTCTCAATAAATGTATAGCTTCCATAATAGACCTACTTGGCATGAATCCAAATTGATTTTGAGAAACATTATTGTCTAGTGAGAACATCCATGTCTAGGGAGAACAGCTATAAATCAAGTTTACATTGAACTCCCTCTCTACTCTTATCAATAAGAAGAATACTTGAGCAATAAGCAAACACCAAGGTACAACCTCTTGAAAGTGTCTAGTGAGAACATCCATGACTAAAGCAAAAAGATATGAACTTAATGCTGATACTTGATTTAATCCAACCGAAATAGGAAAATACTTGTTTGTATTGCAAATTTGAGGAAAAAAAACAAACCTAATTAACTCAGTTCGGACTTGCCCATCGACGGCTTTCACGGGCGTGCTCGGCTGCCAGAGTGGGGGCAAGATCGTCGGCCAGAGGGAGCTCGTCGGCGGCCGGTTTCTACGCAGTTAGCCGGAGGTGCGATCGCGGCGAGCGAGTGTATGCAGGGAGAGTAAACCAAAGAAATGGAGAGGAAGGGCTTGGGATGGTCAATATTAGGCCTATTTCCGGCGATTTTTTGGCGGTTAGCACCGCCGAAAAAATTACTTAACACTGGAGGCCAAGGCCACCAGTATTAGCGATGGTAAAACATAAAACCGGCGGTCTTACCGAGGGTTACTATAGCGTCGCTAATTCCGATAGTATTTTATTAAATATCACCAGATAAATCGTCGGTTAATACCAACAGTTAGACCGCCGGTTTAACCGCCGTTATTACCGGAGGCTAAAGGACCGTCGGTAATAGCCACCGGTAAAGCCTGAATTTCCTGTAGTGTATTTTTTCTTCAGTTTTTGGATATGGATTTGGATCCTTCGCTATGGCTAATGCTTCTTTCAGGAGAAGTGATCCTGGCTTTCTTGAGTACAAGAGCCCATCGAAATCTTTCAAACATGTTTTATTTGGCATTGATTTTTTGAACGATTTTCCGAATCTAAAGGTCACAGCTCTTTGGGGTTTACCATCTTTATGGATTTTGGAGGAAGTAGTTCAACATCTTGCTAAGCCTTTGAAATTTGCCTTGGTTGAAAAATTTCCTTTATTCAGGTCTGTTTTAGTTCTATCCGTAAATTGTTCTTTTCAACGTGATGTTTTCGGGTGAATTTTCGGTCACTCTCTTGGATCAGAGGCATGTCTTCATCAAGTTAGCCAACAATCTGGATTATGGCAGGGTCTTTCTGCATATATCATATTATGTTAATAATTGCTTTATGAAGTTGACAAAATGGTTACCTTTTTTTGATATCTTGGTGGAGTCTCTGATTGTTCCAGTTTGGATTTCTTTCAGAAATCTTTGTACCCATTTATTTTCTTTTTACATTATGCACGGGTTAGGTTCTTTGTTTGGTTGACCAATTCAAATGGATAATGCCACTACGATCGGCTCCAGGCCGTCGGTGGCCTGTATTCTTGTTGAACTTGACATTACAAAAAAAATACCCTGATTCGATTTAGCTTGGTCTGAAGAAATTCAACTATATTCAGAAGGTGTTAATGGATGATTTTTTTGAATTTTATGTTCATTATAAATCTATTGGTCATAAAAAAAACAAAATGTTTTTATTTCTATCCTTATTTTAGGAAGACTGTTGTGCCTAAACTTGTCCCAAAAATAAACGCTACTGGTTCCGTTCTTGTTGTGGGATCCAATGACTTGGCTTTGAATAAACTTAACATTCCATTAGAAAATTTGCATTTAGCTAAGGATTCATAGTTCTCTCCCTTAAACCCATCTAATGGAGCCACATTGAGACGTCCTAACTCTGTCTTCAAACATCATAACTCAGTTGCATCATAAACTAAGTCCTCAAATGTCCTAATTCTGTCTTCTTCAACTATGTTGGAACTTGTAGATGGGTCACACTGAGAGTTAAAATAAGGCTCATACTCACTATGTGAAGTCCAAAACCAATATTCTGGCATCAATCCTCTATGATATAAATTAACAGTAATCTCATCTGGTGTAATATAAGCTTGATTTTTTTGTTTGGAACATGGACAATGAAACATTTCCTCTGATTTAAAGGAAGGTAATTAACAGCCTGCCTGAATGAAATAATTCACTCTATTCAAAAATTCATCTATTAATATCTTGTGTCTAGGTAACATTTAGTTATACATCCAACTTCTATAGTTTTGAATATTCATAACACACTTGGGCTATAAATTCCTACAACCAAATAATGAGATTTATATCAAATTAAAAAAATATTAAATAATGTTACTTAACATGCAAGAATCTCCTAATTGTTAATTAGACTCTAGTAAAATAATGGCCTGAAAGAAAATCAATTTGCAATAGTTGAATTTTGCTAATAATATCTCCATCTATTATATCATCAATATTAACAATAGACTTAAGATATCTAAAATGTGCACTCTTATATAAAATTATCGCCCAAAGTCACTATCCCACCCATTAGACTCTAAGATTGACCTCTATAATTCAAGTTTACATTCAACTCCTTTTGTCTTATTAACAAAGAAGTAATCATCATCAATATTCATACCTTACGTGGCGACGGATTTAGGGTTTGGACGAAGATGCATACCTTTATAAAGTCCAAGCTCCCTTTTCTCAAATTCAGCTGCTATAGCAAAATGGTGAGAGCTGTGAGTTAGGATACGACAATTTGGATGAAGTAGTGCACAAAAGGAAGAAAGAATGATACCTTCTCAATGGGCAAGAATGGATGGAGAAGAACGAAGAGGAAGTGGGACTTTAGATGCGACAAGAAGGAACATTATCGAATGAGGCAATGCATAGGGAACGTCATCCAAGGAGCCGAGTGATGAGTGCGAAGAAGAATGGCCAGAAGGAATGGCTGTGAAGAAGAATGAGGAGGAGGTCATCGTCGAACGAGGCGATGCACATAGAACAAACATAATTGAAGGAGCCGAGCGACAGGTGCGAAGAAAAATGATTGGAAGGAAGACAACAACTGCAAAGAAGAATGACAAGGAAGTCATCATTGAATGGGGAATTGCATAAAGAACAAAGGTCGTTGAAGGATTTGAGCGAAGTGATGGTCGAGAACAGAACGAATGAATGAGATAAATGCCATGTTGGTTTAGATTAGGTTGTTTGCATTGGATTTATGATGGTAATTCCACCTCAAATTTGCAGCATAATTTTACACCAGTAGCTTTATGTCCTTTTGGTAATGTTGTGAGCTCCCATGTTGCATTTTTTACTAGAGATTTGATCTCTTCATCCATAGCATATCTCCATCTTTCATCTTTTATGGCTTCTTTAAATTCCAATGGTTCATTATTTGCAAGTAAGCAAATAAAATGAAGCTCGTCAATTACCTCATAAAGCTCTCTTAAATTTCTTATCTTCCTTTGCCTTTGATTGTCTTCTGAAGTATTTGGAGAATGTGAATCTTGCAAATTTGTAGACAATTGTTCTTCCTCTTGTAGCTTCACAGGCACTTACTCTTCCTTTTGAGTTTCTTTATTTTTCCAATCACATGCTTCTTCTTCGTCAAACTCTACATCCCTGCTAAAAATAATTTTTGAAGTTTTAGGATCAAATAGTTTATAAGATTTATATTGATATCATATGAAGATGAGTTTGGAGCTTCTGTCCTCCAATTTAGTCCTTCTTTATTCAAGAATATGTGCATACGCAATGCTCTCAAACACCTTCAAATGAGATATATTTGGCTTTCTTCTTATTCATGCTTCTTGTAGTGTCATATCCTGTAAACTTGGAGTTGAGCACCGATTGAGTATATAGACAGCACATGTCACCGCCTCGGCCCAAAATTCTTTAGGCATATTCTTGTTTGTTATCATGCTTCATACCATATTAAGAATAGTGCGATTTTTCCTCTCTGCTAATCCATTTTATTGGGGCGAAAAAGGTGTTGTTAATTGATGTTGAATGCCATGCTCTTCATAATATTCTTTGAATATGTTGGATGTAAATTCGCCTCCTCGATCTGATCTGACCTCACACATATTTTTTAAAAGAGAAATTAGAAGCATTCACTATGTTTAAAAATTTTAAAGCAAGTACAGAGATAGAAAGTGGGTTTTCAATAAACTTCTTAATAATTTCTTAATAACAGATTTTTTAATAAAATTAAGTATTGCATAAATTTAATGTAAAACTAATTTTAAAATTGTTATTAATTTAATTAATTAGCACTACTAAATCATTAATATTAATTAATCATTATTTAATTATCGAGATTTGAGAGATTAGAAATCCACTACCGCGATATTTAAATTCATATTTTTCTTGAATAATCATCAATTAAAGTTAAGAAATATCGATGCTTACCAAAAGATGCTCAGGTAATGGGTTCGCATACATCCATGTGGATTATTTGAAGAGGGTTCTTTGCTCTAAAGCTTGCTTCATTTGGAAAACTCTTTCTAGGTTATTTTTCAAATACGCAACCTTCACATATTTGATTTGGATATTTGGTAACCCATGCACCATTATTCCTTTTCTCGACATATTATTTAGATCTCCAAAATTTAATTGCCGAAGCCTTATATGCCAAAGCCATGATGGATTTTTCACACATGTCTTTAAACATTTCATTACTCCATTTTTTATATTAAGAAAAAGCATCCTATTATTTGTCACCTCCACTTAGGTAATTAAATCATTTGAATTATTTTTAATAGTGAGCTTTTTATCTTTCATATAAATGTCAAATCCTTTCTCAAGTAATTACCCCAAGCTTAAAATATTACTTTTCATATCCGACATATAATAAACTTCAAAAATAAATTGATGAGTTACATCTTTAAGAAGAATATGGATTTTATCTTTTTCTTTTACCGAAATTTTTCAAGAGTTGCCAAAATAAATTTGACTCTCCATTGCCTCCATTTCTATGACATGTTTGTATCCCTGCACATATGATTACTCGCTATAGTATCTAAATACCAATTATTTTCTTTTCCATCTTCTACTTCTTTTAATGCTAATAATAAAATTGGATCCTCTTCCTTTTCTTTAATGATGTTAGCTTTCTCTTGATATGATAGCATTCGAAAGCATAACGATCAAATTTCTTGCAAATACAATAACGAACATGAGATTTTTTTGTACCTTTTAAATCTTTCCTTTTTCTTCCACTCTTCATTTCTTGAGTTTTGACTTTATTCATTATTTCTTTGATATCCACAACGTCCTAGTCCACATCCTCAGTCTCTTCCAAAGCCACGACCACGATCATGACCTCGACCTCGACCAGGACCATGGCCTTGTCCAAAAATGTCTCAAACATTTGAATTATCTTCATTTTTGTGTCATCTTTGTCACCTTTTAATGAAAACTTTGATTAGAGAACTTGTTCGATAGTATCCTATTTTTTCTTATTTTTTATTTGCTCATAAGCCATTAAAGAGCTCATTTGTTCATCAACAATCATTGTCTCTAAATCTTTAGCTTCCTCAATAGCTACTACAATATGCTCTAATTTATCATTTACTTAATGTAGAATTTTTTTCTATCACTCGAATATCTTCTAATTTTTCTCCATACCTTCGTAGTTGATTTACGATAGTCAAGACTCTTGTGAAATAGTCCACATTTTTTGCTTCCTTCATTTGAAGTGCCTCAAATTTAGCTCGGAGTGTTTGAAGTCGAATCTTTTTTATCTTGTCTATGCCTTTATATGCAACTTGAAGTGTCTCCCATACATGCTCAGAGGTAGATGCACTAGCCATTTTCTCAAAGTTTTCCTCATCTAGTGCTTGATAAATAAAAAAGAGCTCTTTCTTATCCTTCTTTCTATTTTCTTTCAACAGTTCCCTTTGGGTTGCTGATAATGTTGCTTTATCTTGATGCTCGACATAGCCTTTTTCAACTATCTCCTAAATATCTTGAGAATCAAATAATGCCTTCATTTGAAGACTCCAATTCTCGTAATTCTCTTGTGTGAGATGAGGCATTTGTAGATTCATACTACTTGGCTCTGATATCACTTGTAAGAGATAAATTGTCTGTAAGAGTGGAAGAGGATAAGACAAAACAAGAGGAACTTTTATTAGATTTTTTTTTCTCTTACATCAAAATGACATGGCTAAAGGCTTTTTTATGCTTGTACAAAGATCATTCTAGAAACACAATCTATAGATTTCCATAATAAAAGTTCAACTAACAACTACCAAAAGTTATTTCATATTCTAGAGATTTCTTTCCTACAATTTCCTAGATACCAAAAAAACTTGCTAATTAATTTTAGTTTATATTTTCAATAATTCTGTCATTCATTTGATGATATGGTTTAGTTCATTTGAAACTACAAAATGCAAAATTCAAAAACTGAGGTGGTGTGCAAGAAGATAAGGATTACTCTAATTGTACGTGTCAACAGGCAATAAAAAAATAATCTTTATTTGTGATAGCATGGATGCTTGCTTAGTTGATGCTTATAATTAAAGAAGAAGAGAGATGACAAATCTTGACCACGATGTGCGTAGAGCTTCCAATGCAAGGAATTTCGTCATGGTTTGATCCATTGAATCATTTATAACCAACCCCAAAAATTACTGCAATTTTCATACCGTTGTTGCAAGAAATTAGAACCACCTGATTACACAATAATTTGTACTGTGAACTCGGTTATGATTTTTTTTCATAGAATAACTGATAAGATATCATATCTTTCCAAATAAAACCTAAGAGCAGGTTTGGTTCTCTTACTTGCCACTGAAGAAAAGAATTAGAATCCTTCCTGCTTTTATAGGTTTAGAAGCATCTGAAGCCTTATGGAACATATTCTTAACGTTGTTCTCCCCATATATTTTGACATATTTGGTGGGGGCTGCAAATTCTGTCATTTCACCATTGAAAATAGTTAATTAGTTACACGCCTTCCATCCAATTACTCTCATAAGGAAATCTAAGTTTTTTTTAATTAAAATTTGAAGCCATGTAGAAACTATTCATTGATAAATATAGAGTAAATTTTAACTGTGAAGAACTAAAATCCTTTCTGATTTTTTTTTCATCTCAGGATTTATGTATTTTTTTAGTATGAATGACTACAAAATCTCGTTGTATTGTAAGGACATTATTCTAAAACTTTGGATATTTTGTTTGAAAAAGTGACTACAAATCATTTGTTGTTTTGAAACTTTCTCAAATCCAAAACAAAATTTTAAGAAATAAATTATCACATAGACACTTAAAATGAAATTATGCTAGTATCACTTAGATAAATTTTGTATTTTTTTTGTTTTTATTTGCTCAAAAAGAGAGACCACAGATCTCTACCGCTCAAAGAACAAGAATAAAAAAGATAAAAAAAAAAAAACTTATAGAGCGCGGGATTCCTTATCTAGAATTACAAAAATAAAACAATAAATAAAATGACAGGCAAAAAGCCCATGCCTAAAAAATTTTAGAGGAATCAATCCAAGATAAAATGAACTACAATAAGCAACCACAACATGACGCAGAACCCTCTTGCAAATGATAGAGAAACCAAAATAACCATGGACCTAAACTAGCAAACCGAAGACGGCCACCAACTTGCCATGAGCATAGACAATACGACAACATAATCAAAGAAAAATCCTTTCAGCAATCCAGCACTAGAATGTGGAGAATTAGATCTAAATGTTGCTAGCATGAAACCTTAGACATCCAGAAAAGAGATATGTAGAGGTCTTTTAAATTTTTTAAGAGGACAAAATGTGTTTTCCATTTTAGTTAAATATCTTTTTTATTTTAAGTATTTTGATATTCTATTTTCTATATTTTATTTGGTATTCTGACAAAGAACATATTTTTTATTTTTTTAGACTCATGAGTATTAAAATACAAATGTTAATAAATTTACACGTTCGAATTTGGAATTGTGACAAAAAAAAAAAAAAAAATTCAACCACATAACCACATGATCACGTCTCTAATTTTGATATGATTGCTATTTAGGCTATAGTTGTATAAATAGAGCTCCTGACCTAAAATAAATTTTCAGTATATTAGAAGCATCTTCTTCATAAAACTTTCCTATTCCAATAATATGTATTAATAAAGTGATAGTAATTCTTTTCCCCTCTATAAAAAGGGACTCTTTGCTGCCTTCAGTTACAGGTTAACAAAGCTCACCAATTGTTTCCAAAGAAGACTAAACTCCTCCTCCCTCGCTTTCCTCTCTCGCTCTCTAGCTAGTAATATCCAACCCATAGCTTAAGATGTTTAATGGTGTTCGTACTTCTGCTATGTTTTATTTTCATATTTATGATTTCTCTGTTTCTTTTTGATATTTTTGGTTGCATGCACCTTCGACTCCTTTTCTTTTCTGATTTCCTGAAGTGCAATTCTGTAGTGAATATAATCATTTTAATGTTAGAGGCTGCTCTTTTGGTCTTTTCGATTTTTTTTTTTGGGTGCAATGGAATTTTTAGTGTTTTTTTTAGTTTAAATTACAAGCCTTTTTTTGTTTGCAGTTGCAGTAAATTTCTCTACTAAGTGAACGCTATGAGTGGCTCTCAGAGTGAAGTCCATGCTGATCTTCCAATTGTGGGAAAAGAAGAGAAATGTAAGCTTTATTGTTGTTGTTTCTAAGCTCTTTTTGTCACAACATTTATATACAGGATTAAGAAGTAGCATATATATACATAAAAGTTCAGATCTTCATTTCCTGAGTGAGTGTTGATGCTATATATCTGCTTGTATATTGTTCAGTTGCTTTAAAAAATATGGGAAATGAAGCCTTTAATACTATGGACGAGTACTTTCAGAGGAAAAAACTATTACGAGAAGAGGCGAAAGCTACTGTGCCCAACAAACCCCCTCGCAAGAGACTGCAATGGATGAATTTTCTAGCATGAATGTCTGATAATTTATTGTATTATCTGTTAATTTAATTATGTTTGCTTAGTACCTAATTTAATATAAATGTTCAATAATTTAGCTGTATTGAAAGATCAAATATATGTGCTAAAAAATAATTTATGTTAATATAAAATATATCAGAATATCTTCATATAATTTATTCCTTAAATTAATATTCTCAACATATTATTATCTGTGTATCATATTATATTAAAAAAATAATATAATATGCGTAGTATAAAATTTTGTAGTTGAAGAAATCAGTTTTATATAGTACAAATTTTTTTTTAAAAGCATGCAGTAAAGAAAATATTGACCAAATATAATTTATAATTATGATTTTAAAACTAAAACAATAAATTATAATTATGATATTTAGAGATTTCGCTTTAAAATCATCCCACGAAGTTGAGTGTGAAACTTTTGAAGCTATTGTACCCTTTTGCGTCTGTACCTACATGAAATTAGTGAGAGTAGGTAATGGCAGCTACTCAAGAGTGGTGGTGAGATTGGAGAGATTATTCTGTGAGGTATTCATATGTGTTCTCAAGTCAATTCGGATGCACTGTTTATTGTGTGAAGTGGGACGTCTAAATTAGCCTTCGGACGCGTCCCGACATCGCACGCAATAATTTTTCGTGGGATTAAGACCATAGAAATTTCTAAAGAACTGTGACCCGTGTTTAATTAATAACTTATATGGAAACTCCACTTGTGGAGGAATTTGATCTCATTGCCAAATATTTTTACCCACAAAGCATCTTTTTTTTCTAAATTATTATTCATTTTTTTCTATGCGTTCATTAGTTTGAAGATGGGCCGTTTAATTGAATTGTAATTTTGTACATAGATTTTGCCATATTATTTTTCAAAATTGGCTAAAAAAATTAACCTCTTGATCCAATGTGATGATATAAGGAACGCCATATAGCCTTACTATTCCTTGAAAATAAATTCTATCAATATTAATGGTGACGACATTTGTCAGAATTCGATTCAATATAACTCACATACAGAACTTGTCATATCGTATCAGATTATAACATGACAGATTTCCCATGCAAAACCTGTTTGGAGAGGGTTTTAAAATTTTCATTTATTTATATATTACAAAGCCACTAATTTACTTCAAATAAATACGAAAAGTACTCATCATCAAATATCTTTTTCATTTATCTTAGAAATGATAATAATCATTTACAAATAGTACATGACAGATAAGAATGCAATACAAATCATAAAAGTCGAGACCACAAAAATCTTTTACAAAATATATCTATAAATAGACTCGTATATGCAACCTCTCTCTCTCTCTCTCTCTCTCTCTCTCTCTCTCTCTCTCTCTCTCTCCTTAACATGTTATTTTTCTTCTCCTGGCTGAAAATAGATGCAGAATAGCACGCATGAGTAAAACTCGGCTCAGTAGGCTACATTGAACATTCCTAAATTTTTAAAAAATAAAACAACAAAAGTTAAGCATAGCAAAATAGAAGGGCAAAACAAGCTATTTATACAGAACCTTTAACAGAAGCGTGACAAAACAAAACAATAACAAATTACACTGAATACCAAATGCACCTTTAATGCTAGGGGAGCATTTTTCTTAGACTATAGGAGGCCGGTCTTGTTAGGACTTAGTAAGACTTCTTTTTGCTTTGTGTTTTTGACCTTGAAGATGCAAAATAAAGGCTCTTTCTAAAAGTCAATTTTGATGGTGAAAAATACAAAACAAAATGAAGCCTTACTATTTCCTAACAAGACCAACCTCTTACACTCTAAGAAAAATGTGACCCTCTCATTGGAGGGTATCGAGTGGTGAGCGCACGAAGAAGAAACTTCTAAAAGAAAAAAACTTACCCCATAGCTTCTGTATCAGGATAAAAAATTGGCATTGAGGGCCTTCCTCTTTGTGCCTGATAATTTGACATTTAATGTTATGGTCTTATTTAATGGCGAAGGCTTCTCCAATATGTTCTACAAGGAAGACTGTGGCACTACAATCGATGCTTTTTCTGAAGCATGTGAGGTGATCACTTATTAAGTATAAACTCTATAACATCCTCACTTGATGGTGAATATTCTTCTTTGATTCATGTCACATAACAAGTTTTTCCATTACCTCCATTATTCAATGAATATCTCTCATTAAGCATAATCTCTTTATATATATACACACACAACAACAACAACAAAAAATAGTGAGAGTGAGTGAGAGATTTTTGCTAAGAAAAATAGCAGATCAAATGATGGAAGTTTATTTGAATAAATTTTGGTGCTATATATTTGCACACAATAGATATGACATATAAGAAAGCTATATATTGACATCATTTCTTCTCATTAGTATGGCTTAGTATAAGTATAAATTATAGCAATTTTATAACATACCAAGAGTTTCATAGAGAATGATGGAGGCATTTATAAAATTACAAGATCAGCAAATAGAATTGTATTTTCCCTAATAAATATTTTATTAAAAAAACTCATTAATAATTAGTCGATTTAAAAGTTTTGATTTAATGCATAATTTAACTAAAAGGTTACATCAACCATCATTAATGTCTAGTTAAATTTCATTAATGACATTCTTTGATGTAAATTAAAAAAAAAGAATTTTATAGTGATATATAGATAATAATCTCAATTCAGTGAATTTTGTAAAAACAACCTGCATTAACTTCTATTTGAATTTTTTACTAATATTGGGAATATCCTTACTAAAAATGATGGGTGAGAATATCCTTACTAAAATTGGGAATAAGATGCAAGCAAAATCTTACTAGTACATCCTCAATTCAAAGATACAAAATTACAAAGACTTAGAGCATAAATAAGTGTCATGCATGGCTTGTATCTTAAATTCATTCACCTCTTTCTATACATTGATCTTAGTGTATGAATCTAAGATTATGTTGTATTTGTACAGAGCCCAATTAATTACTTTATATTTTCTCTTTTAATGGAGTGTATTATAGAGCTCAGCTACATTTAAATATTTTTTGCAAGTTGTGTATTATTTATCCAAATATTTTTTCGTAGTTAGTTATTTTTCATCTTTAATAAAAGAAAATTTAGCCGAACAAGAGTTAATATCTTGACTTGATGCATTTTTTCAACTAAAACAAGTAATCAATTAATAGAGTTTTTTTTTTTAAATGGAGATTGATCACTTTCTAATTTACCATTAAGACACTACAAGAGTAAGTGCATGTTTTAGTTCTGGTTGATATAGGGGTGTCAAAATGGTTTTCAGGTCGGGTTCAGGTCACACCCAAAACTGACCTACCTTCAACTGTTCTGACCCAAACCCAACTCGATTAAACAATAGGTCAGAAATTCAAACCCGGACTCGACCCGCTGAGTTACCGGGTTGACCTGACTCACCCTCGAATGTGAGACTGAGGGAGAGGGAGGGACTGCGTGAGGGTCGAGCGAAGGCTGTACACTACAGGAAAATTCATTGTTACCGGCGGATTAAATCCGCCGGTAACAATGAAAATCCGTCAGAAATTCGAGATTTCCGGCGGATTTTTGACGAAAATGCCTCCGACGGTAATTCACGCGTCGGAAAAACATAACTAGCTGAATTATTCCGCCAGAAATATTTCGGGTGGAGTTTCCTGCATAAATTCGACGAAAACTTTAGAAGAAAAATGACGGCATTTATGTTGCTACATTCCGGCGTATTATCCATCGGTATTTTCAGCGGAAAGATCCGCTGGAAATACCGGCAGATAATACGCTGCAAGAAAAATGACGCCCCCATTACCGTCATAAGTTACCTGCGCAATAGCATCCGAAAATTTTCGCCAGAGCAAGCAAGAAGGGAACGTCGTCGTCGAAGGAGTGAAGTCGAACAACGAGAATGAACTAAACGTGGTCGAAGGAGCAAACTCGAACAGCGAGGGAACATCGTCGAAGGAGCGAAGTTGAGGGAATGTAGTCATCGAAGGAGCGAAGTTGAATAGAGAGAATGAAGCTGAATGAAATGAGAAACCAGGAGCGGATCGCACAAAATAGGGCCATTTCCGCGCGTTTTCCAGCGGTTGTTCCTTCGATAATATTATCGATGGATATTACACCGGTAATAGTTCACCGACTTAAGTAAGCTGACATAAATTACGCCGGTAATTTCTGGCGGTATATGTGTCAAAAAACTAAATTTTATGACGACATTCCGGTGGAAATTCCGCCAGTATATTAGCGGCGATTATTCTGCCAGAAATTCCGCCGCACTATTACTGTCGAAAATTTCGCCGGTATTTACGCTGCTGTTTCCAGCGTATATTATCGGCCAAAAATTCCGACAGTAATATCCTGTTTTCCTGTAGTGGTATGTGGGAGCGTCCAGCATGACTGCGAGTTTGCGGGTGAGGGTGGCATCACGCGAGGGTGCAATCTTGAGCAAGCAAGGGTGAGGCTACTTTACCGCAAGTACGAGAATGAGTGTTCATAGGTGTGTGTCGCGTGAGGGACTAGCGAGGGTGAGTTACCTCCGTAGGTGTTGCGCGTGCTTGCATGCTGCATGCGCGGGGGCAAGTCGAGTGACTGCTGAGGTTAGGGAAGGGTTCGCGGGTTGGCCCAGACTCAACACAATTTTTTAAATGGGCTAGAAATTGGAATCTTAACTCGACCCATTTGTTAAACGGGTCAATCCAAACCCATAATTTTTGGGTTTGGTTATTGGGTGGGGTCAATAATTGACACCCCTAGGTTGATGAACACAAATCAATTGGCTATCTTGTTACTTTATTCTCACTTATTTTTTATTTATGTAATCATTTTCTCATATATTTTTTTGTGCTTGCTTTTGAAGCCTACATTCATTATTAAAGGATGATCACAGCAAATTCTTTAGCTATATTAAAGATTGAAGTACAGTCTCTTGCTAAAGGTCTTCAATTAATGTGTTTAGAATCAGACATCTCATTTGTTTCTAATGTGCCTCGGTGGTTAGTGAAGTTATTTTTGTAATATTCACATAAAGCTGCATATGCCACCCTTGCCTCGCATTCAAGTAAATAAGACAATATGCTTTATACTTTTCTTCTTGCAAAAAAAAAAGAGAGAGGATATATGTTACCTTGCATTCAAGTAAGATGGAAACTCTTTGCTTTATGCTCCTGTAGTACATAACAAGAAGCTATTTATAAAGGGCTTTCGTTCACAATCTGATGAGGAAAATAAAAATTTCCATCTCTTCAGTTGCTGCTGTTGCTTATTTGTTGAGTGCTTTAAATAGGTGAGCCGCCTCTCCCACTCTTGCTTATAGAAGCTCAACTTATTTTGATTAATGTCTAAGTTTTCTTATGAATATTTGAGTTGCAGTGTTTTTATAGATTATTCAGTAAATGCAGAGGTCAAGTTTATAGATATATTATAACTAGCAAATGGTGAAATTTTGGGTAAGATATTTTTATCAAAATTTTATCATTATGGATTTTAAAATTATTGATTTTGCTTTTATATGGGCAATATATATGACTAATAAATAAAATCTTATTTTGTACCCATCTTTAAGTAAATTCCTCAGCTTTGAAATTAAATCATTACCAATCTTTCTAGCTAGCTAGCAATGGTTTTAATAGACATTATGTGTTGGAATGGTCATCCATATGAGATTATTGCTATAATTATCAGCTTCTAAGATATCTATTTTCATTTGATATTAATTTTGATAAATATTCTCACTAAATAATAAAAATTAAGATAAGTTATTATAATACCTAAGATAAATCATTATATTTTTTAAAATACCACTATTAAATTTATTCCAAAAAATTCTAAACAATTTAATGATGCACAATATTATTAGTTTATCATTAATTATTTTTTAACATTTTACTTTTCTTGTAAAGGATCAATGGAAATCCCGCTAAAATACAAACAGTTGTGGAACAACTGGGACGTTCGTGTCTTGATTTTGCTCAGCCTATCCATCCAAATTATTCTTATCTTCCTCGGCCGCCTAAGAAGAACTTCCACCTCGAGATGGATACGAATGGTCATTTGGGTCAGCTACATGTTGGCTGAATGGGTTGCTAGCTTTGCCCTTGGCAACCTAAGTAGCACCATGGATGATTCCTCCTCCTCGAACGTCATCATCGCTTTTTGGGCTCCCTTCCTCATCCTCCATCTTGGTGGCCCTGACACTATTACTGCCTACTCTATGGAAGACAATGAACTTTGGGCTCGCCATCTTCTCGGGCTTGGCTACGAGCTCTTTATTGCCTTTTATGTTCTCTTTCGATCCCTTCCTGACACCCGCCTACTCATGCCCACCCTCTTGATATTCTTAGTCGGCATCATAAAATATGTAGAGCGCTCTTACTCACTATACAAATCCAGTGTTGAAGGCATTCAGAGTTCCATCAGCCCCCTATCACCAGCAAAATTAGAAAGAACAAATGATTTGAATGCTTTGAGTCAAGATTTTTGGTTATACTCTGCTACTAAGCCTTCTTTTATTGATGTTGCTCCATACTCTGATCATTATTTTAAAATTAAAATAATTGTCATGGAGATGTCAGCAAAGGAGGTTTTGATGGTTATAAGAAAGGAGCTTAGTTATGCTTATGATGAGTTTTTTACTAAGGCCATTGTAAATCACTCCATACTTGGGTATGTTCTCCGATTTCTCTGTTCTACTTGCATTTTGCTGGCTTTCTCACTCTTTGTTTTAGAGCCAAAGCATGATTTTAATAAGCTTGACGTAGCCATCACCTATGTCCTTCATGCAACCTCTATATGCCTTGACTTTATGGCTACTGTCATGCTTATGTTTTCTGACAGGATGATAATTTATCTCCTTAATGTTAAGAAGCTAAGCAAATGGAGTGTCTTACTTGCAAAATTTTATGTTAGAATTAAAAAGGCATGTCCTAAGAGAAAGTATTGGTCGATGAAGTTGCCACAATTGAATCTACTCATTAACTGTCTCTCAATTTCTTCGCCCAATAAAACTCTTCGACAGAGGATGATGAGTTGGGTTGCAAAAAAGCTGAGCTTCGTGCAAGAAATAAAGTTGAATATAACTATCTTAACTGGGGAAAGTAGTAAATTAGAAACATTCACCTTACAGACAATGCAGCCCGTGCAGGCAACACAAGATGTTCTAGAGTTGATTGTTTCCCATTTAAAAAGCCGCATTGGTTTAACATTATTTGAATTTAATGAACCAGCGGGCTCATCTTCCCTTCGACAAGTAACAACCATTAGTAATTGGGCTGTAGAGCCATTTGTTCAACTTTTTGAGAAGTTCTCTCTTGAAAAACAAGTTCTGATATGGCACATCACTACTGAGCTCTGCTTCTATTGGAATTCAGAGTCTCAACTTCTCTTGGACCGTCATCGAACTAAGACGAAAGTAGAGGAAAATAGATCGAAAGGAGTAAAGAGAAAGAGCTCTAAAATGGAAACTTGTAAGTACTTGTCCAACTATATGATGTATACAGTGATGATACGATCATATATGATGTCAACCATGGGAGGAGAGAGCTATATACTTGTCGGGAATATTATTAAAGATATGGTTGAGTTCATTCATAAGACTTATGATGGTCATCATTTGCAAAAGCCAAATGAAATAGTTGAGGTGTGCATGAAGATGAAAGAGACACCAATAGAATTTGGCGACCTTATTACATCTTTGTTTGGTACAGCACGAGTGCTTGCTCATTTGATGCTAGTTATTAGTGAGGAAGAGAGATGGCAAGTCATAACCACGGCATGGGTAGAGCTTTTGCAGAAAGTAGCGATGAGTTCAAAGGGAAACATACATATGAAGCAGTTGAGTAGAGGAGACGATCTCTTGACTTTTGTGTGGCTTCTCAACAAAAATATAAATGCAGATATTTTAGACGAACCAATAGCTGTTGTTTTTGGTGTTTATGACAAAATATGGGATTTCCTCTCCGAGATCAAATCTCATTTAAACTTATAAGCAAAAAACACCTTTGATCGCAGTAATGTTTTATTTATTCTAGTTTCTTATTTTGTATTCTTCTTATTTTTTTCCTCTTCCTTTGTGTTTCTACTTCCCCCAAAATTTCATTTAAAGTTTGTACTTCTTGACACACATGCTTTTGGCATCATAACTTATTGTTGCTTAATTCATGTCTAGCTTGTTGGTTTTACTTAAACCCTCCTTAGAAAGAGAGAATTTTCTTCTAACTAGCACAATATGATGGTGGTGGATCTCTTCAATGATCTTTTTTATTGTCATCAGGCAGCTTGTGATCATCTTCTTGTTGGCTTCAATCTTGTTCTAATTTATAGCATCTTCTCAAAAACTTATCCTGTTATACGTACGTGTTCACTTGTATATCTCAAATACACGTAATACTTGAATTATTTATAATCTCACCATAAAAGTATTATTTAGACCATCAAAACTATTTATGACACACTCTCTCATCCTTGCCCTATGCCATGCCTTTGGGGATCCTTAAGAATCATGGGGTCTTCACCTCCTACGCAAGGAATCTTAGCTTGAGGTAATTTGAACTTTTACTTGACTTAAATATAGTGAACATTTTGGTTTGAAAATTTTGATCTAAATTTGTCAAAATAGTTTTGTAATCATAAAAATTATTTTGAGATAAATATAATTATCATGTCATTGCTTATCCTCAGCTGCCAATACAATAATTCTATGTATCTTCTTTCTACTTTTCCTAAATTAGTTAAACTATGGTCATCAAATGATGAATAAAATTAAGTGGAAGTATTGAAGTGAGAAATTGCTTATGTAGAAATTAAATTTTGTTAATGTAATATTCACATCAAATTGCATTTGCTACCCCATGCTTTGGAGAAATTATTCTGTGCGGACACCAGACGGTTCTCCCATCCGGTTACGCTTAGGTACCGAGACCAAGCGCGGTACCGAACGAGGTATATTTTTGAGGTGATGTGACGTATTTTTATTGGTTTCCGGACGCCATCCAAACTTCGCACAGAATAATTCATCCATGCTTTGTATTGTTGACGTAAAGATGAAAATGCGCTTTATGCTTTTAGGGCAAAGTGTATGTCGTATTCTGTTGTTATAATCACTGCAAAATGCAACCTATCCCAATATTAATCAAAGCCACTGTGAAATCCGTAAATAATCATATATATGATTAGATAATATTGAGGACACGTGACACGATAAATTTGTCCTGATAAAAATTAGGTTAGATGCAGGTGTACTTATTATTATTATTATTATTATTATTATTTTCATGTAATAATTGGTATGATATGATAGAATAGAAAACTATATTTAATGTAGAAGTTATTCCCGGATATGAGCAGGTTCTCTTACTTGCCACTAAAGAAAATAAATAAAATCTTTCCAGCTTTTGTAGGTTTAGAAGCATCTGATGCTTATTCTGGGGCGTATATATTCTTTACATTCTTCTCCTCGCATCTTCAGACTTGTTTGGTGTCATAACCCAACTCTGTCAGGCCCGTTTACTCAACATGTCTAATTGTGTCGAGCTGTAACAGGCAAATTCCAAGATCTAGTTTTAATTTTTTTTTTCAAACTTTATCTTCCAATTTAAAATTTTAAAACAACAATGAACATAGAGACAGTAATAGCCTCTAATTTTGAATATAAATTCATTCAAAGGATTTGTTTTTTATTTATCATAAAAAAATTTATATACAATTATGGGGCATGGCTATAAATAAAAGCTACAGAACATAGTAATAAAAACTAGCTATGATTGTGCAAAAATCAAAAGAAAAAATGCCTATAGATTTATATCATATTCTTGAAACTGCTATTCAATTGGATCATTCCCTTTCCTAGACACATAAAATAGAATGCAAAATCATAGCGAGCTAAAAATAACTCAACATACCATAATTTTTTATCTAAATTTTCAAATATTTCTTTTATTAAATATTTTTTAGAATATTCAAATTCAATATAATAAATTACTAAGCCGAGCAAATCATAATAGCATAATAGTTATCCAAAGATTAAAATAACAATACTGAGAAATTAAATAAACTTAATTTCATATGAACTTTATTTTAAAAAATAGAATATAACAGATTTCCTTGGTCCTAGAAAGAATCTAAATATTCTGACCCCTTATAATTCCCAATAGAATTCCCGATCTTTCAAACAGAATCCAAGTTTCTGGCTATAGAATAATATTTTAAGACTTTAATCTTTTTACAACACTATTTTTAAGAGTCCGGATTATTTTCTATTCAATAAAAACAGTATAAATTTCAAAAACCCCATTGTGTAATTTTCAAAAAATATTCAAAATCTCAATCTTTATAACATATAAAAAATTACGTTGTGAAAGTTTTATCAGTGCACTTATCCTCATTTTTTTGTAATAAAAATATAAATTTAATCAGAAAATTCATAAAATCTACATATTTTTCACTTCCTATAAGAAATTCTTGTGATCCAACATAACCCAGATACAAAACAGCCACATCATGTAGGATTATAACAGGGAAAATTCCTTAAAACCTATTTGGAGAGAATTTTAGAGTTTTCAATTTTTACATATTATAGAGTCACTAATATGCTTCTGATAAATACAAAAAATACTGATCATCAAATATCTTTTTTTATTTATATAAAAAATTTATTTAATTAAAATAATTATTTAAACATAGTATATGTTGAAAAATAATATAGTACAAAATAGAAAAGTAATTACTACCAAAATCTCTTAATAAAATATACCTACAGATATATCAGAATATACAATCTCTCTCTGCTCAACCTATTCTTTTCCCTTATCGGTCCTAAAACACATGCAAAATAACAGGCATGAGAAAACTATAGCTCAGTAGGCAACACAAAACCTTTCTAATTTTGTAATAAATAAAATAACAAAAGCTAAGCATATCATAATATAAGGACAAAGCAAGCTATTTGTATGAAGCCTTCAATAAAATAGTGACAAAATAGAATCATAACAGATTACTTAGAACAATGTCAGAATCTAAGTGTCTCAGAATAGAGAAGTTATTGCGGGCGGAAGTCTAAGTCTGGAGGCCAATCAGAACGTGCCACATCTCTTAATACACAGCTGTATATTGGTGATATGGCGCATTCTAATTGACCTTCGGATGTCAGAATAGGCCTAATAGTTAAGAATACATAATAGATAACAAAATAAAAACAGTAAACACCACATACCATATCGCATATATATAATAGAAATCAAATACATCATATCAGCTGTTGAGAACATATCAAATGCATTCCCAGCAAATTGTTTCATATAATAGAAATTTAATTCCCAACATTTTAAACTGCTTTAGTCTTGAAACTATTGTTGGCTTTCTTTTAATTACATAAATGGCCTATTATTTCCCAACAAAGTGAAGTTTGATGATAATTAAGCAAAGGCAATGCTAAAAGTTTTGTAGCTTTTTCCATGCAGAAGTTTCTTCTTCATATATAGGCCCACCACCCAATGCGTCCTTTAATGTTAGGGTAACATTTTTCTTAGATTGTAGGAGGCCGGTCTTGTTAGGACTTAGTAAGACTTCTTTTTGCTGCTTTTTGTTTTTGACCTTGAAGATATAAAATGTAAGCTCTTTATAAAAGTGAATTTTGATGGTGAAAAATACAAAACAAAATGAAGCCTTACTATTTCCTAATAGGACCGACCTCTTAAACTCTAAGAAAAATGTGACCCTATCATTGGAGGGTATCGAGCGGTGAGCGCATGAAGAAGTGACTTCTAAAAGGAAATAACTTACCCCATAGTTTCTCTATTAGAATTAAAAATTCACATTGAGCGCCTTCCTCTTTGTAGCTAATAAGTTGCAATTTGATGTTATGGTCTTATTTAATGGCAAAGGATTCTCCAATTTGTTCTACAAGGTAGACTGTGGCACTACAATCGATGTTTTTTCTAAAGCATGTGAGACCATGATCACTTATTAAGTATGAACTCTATAGCATCCTCATTTGATGGTGAATGTATTTTTGATTCATGTCACATAAAAAGTTGTGCCATTACCTCCATTATTCAATGAAGATCTCTCATTAAGCATAATCTCTTTATATATATACACACCACCGACAAAAAATAGTGAGAGGGAGTGAGAGATTTTTGTTAAGAAAAATAGCATATCAAATGATGAAAGTTTATTTGAATAAATTTTTGTGCTATATGTATACACACGATAGATATGACATATAAGGAAGCTATATATTTACATCATTTCTTCTCACTGGTCTGGCATAGTATAAATATAAATTGTAGTAATTTTGTAACATACCAATAGTTTCATAGAGAATGATGGAGGCATTGATAAAATTACAAGAGTAGCAAATAGAGAATGTTGGGATATTATTGATTGTTGAACGTTATGTGGGATGCAGATATAGTGGATAACATTCCTTATTATGCAAGAAAACCCTCTTACTATTTTAATAAGAAATTCTTTTTTGTATGAAAATAATGTATTCGATTTTTTTGCAAGCAAATTTAACAACATTAATATTAATTAATTGCCGACAATTCATGTACTAAGATAGCTGATGTGAATTAAAAATGAGTATTATAAAATCAAATAAACCATGAATTATAGAATTCATGGATTAATTATTTTATTATGTTTTGATTCTAGAACTAGAGTTAGAAATTTATGTCGTGTGCACAATATTCATTTGCTGGTTTTACTTGAACCTTTTATCTCTTATAATAAACTTGCTTTTACTGTTTCTCGTTTGGATTTTGATATGATGCTTGCTAACAGTTTTAATAAAAATTGGATTATGTGGAAGAGTCAATTTAACATAAACATTATTTAAGATTTTGCCCAAGTTGTTGTTTGATTGAAAAAAATAGTTTTGAAAAGTGTTTAATTTTCTTTGGGAAATGTTCAATTTCTGGAATTTTGATTTTATAATCGAACACTTATTATGAATGATATATCACCTCGAAAGGTGAACATATCGTTCCCTAATAGGTTCTGATTACAAATCTTCAAGTTTATTCTGATTATCATAATCAAACTCAAGGAGAAACAACATATGATCTGAAAGGATCAAAGTGATGTTTAATCAACTGTTTGATTATGCTAATCTGAATAGATTGATCATTAATTTCATAATCAAAATTATGATTGTAATTGATATATCTATCCGAAGAAAGAAAATATCAGTCACTATCAATAATTCGAATATGACGATAATGATCATCAGGTTTGAATTTCTCAAAGATAATCAATTAAAGATTTTGAAAACTTGATTTTGAAAATCTGGTCTGGGTTTCTAAATCTCCTACGAGCGCAAGCCCTCGTAGTTAATTACATCATAGGAAAATATAAATTTTCCTACGAATACTCTCGATTAAAATAGCGATACGAATTTTATTTAAGAATTCAAAGCTTGAAGTCAAAGGAGGTTAAGGGATTGGAATTTTCAAGTGGGATTGGTTCAAGATTGAACAGTTCTTTCTGGAGTCAAAGGAAGAAGAGTAGGAGGTGTCTTGAGATTCTGAATTACTTCAGAAACACCTCAACCTGTCCTAAGTGTTGGGCTTGAATTTGATTGAAAGATATTTTAATTTGAATGATCAATTTTATTAGAAAGTGGGAGTCAAATTCCCAGAAGATTGAGGTCTTAAGTTTGAAGACATGCCTCAGAACCGAAGTCTAAAATTGGGTACTGAAAATCAGTGACCCGAATCCTAGCTAATGCAATGCAATCTGGACTTACCTCGGCCTGGATTGGGGAGCCAACTAAACCACCTAAACGCTTTTAAAACCATGAGTCAAAGTCTTTAAATGTAGAGTGGTTAAGGACATTGATTAAGATTGGTTTAAAGAATTGGGGTCGACATCTAGAGCAGATCCTAATTGACCCCTTAACATATGTTGGGTTAAATGTCTAAATAAAATGCAGTTAAGATTTAAACTCGATTTTTAATTTGTATCTAATGCAATGCATGCTAGTTGACTCGATGAAATGCTTAAATCAATATGAAGCAGTTTGAAAATAGGCTTAAAAATAAGTTTTATCCTAGAGATTGCACAACATCCCCTTGGACAGAACTGCACCCTAATAGGTCAGGTGGTCTGCCAGAACCCGCAGGCGGGGAGGTGCCTAACACGGATGAGAAAAATCAATATGTATGCATGAAAAACTCCCGGCGAGTCCGGGCTTACTTCTTAAGAGCGTTAGAGTTTCTATCTGAGCTTAAAAATTTTTAAGTTTTGTTTAAGTAGAAGAAGTTAATGACCGTACCCTCACGAGCCTCCGATCGGGTTCCAGGCTAAATCAAAATCGACATGCAATAGCGTCAAATAAACTACTAAAAGCATGCGGGTCCTTAATCGCAATCAACATCAAGTAATCAAATCAACATTTAATTAAATTAATTAAATAAATACTCAAACTGAAAGTCCATAGGCAAGTGCCCTTAATAATACAACCCAGGGTCTGCAGTAAAGTAAAGTGGCCGGGTACCACTGACTACAATCCGGATTCTACTCCTAAGACTCAAGTGACTTTGAGATTCGAGATTCTTCTCGTTCTTCACTTCTTCGTCTCCTTAGAACTCCTTGGATCGTCGGGTCTGGATATCCAAATGAAAAGAAACTCCCCCTGGATAGGGGTGTTATCTTTTCTCTTTGGATATTTAAAATTCATCCTAATTTGGATCTCCAAATGGATAGGAACTCTCCCCTAAGGAATGTTCCTTCCTCTTTGGATTCCAAGTTGGATGTTTAAACATCTCAATCTCAAAGTACTTTTAAATTTACAACTCAATTCAAATCAAATTACATCAATAGAAATTAAAAATCTAGACTCAACAACCTGTAAGGTTATCCTAATAATCAACAGTCTATATTTAACATCCCAAGCAGTTAATATATTTAAAATTTAAATGCTCAAACCAGCCACACTTGGCCATGCTCTTTTTGATTTAAAGGGGGACTTAAGCATGCTTAGCACATATGCAATTTAATAATTATAATTTTGCCCCCTTTAATTTATGCCCTGTATGAGCATGGCCACCTGCATAAGATTGAATTAGTACAAATCGTTCCTAGCCTAGGGGTAGATCTAATCGTACAATCAATCACATCACAGAGTGCATTAAATAAATAAACAATCACATCAATTCTACTACTAGCAAACAGCATGCAGTAAAAGCTCGAAAACCCGGCACACAGCAGAAAAGTAAACATCGGCCTAGCCTAAGACTAGAGTTGGTTGTCCTAGCAAACCATCTAAAGTGTGTGAGATAGGCTGTGTGGCTTTGATATGTCCTAAATAGGCAATTGATTGAAGTTGTTTGAGGTTCAAGTTGGTTGAAGGTTTAAGGGAAGATTTAATTTGGATTTAAATATTAATGACTTGAAATTGATTTTAAACTTGATTTTAATTGTTTGTTGGATATCACCTTTATTTCACACCGAGGCCGTGAAGTTTATTTCACCTTCCTTGGGGCTAATTTAATAGCCTCGTAGGCCTGGGTTACCCAGTGGTACCCGATATAATTAAATGATTTGAGTTTGATTAAGGTTTGAAAGTTGATTAGTTTTAATTAGAATTAGTTGGTTGCTGATCTTAAGTTCAAATTAATGTTTTCTGGAATTTTTAGAAATTTATTGAATTTTGATATTTTCTTGATTATTTTAATGATTTAATTAAAGGGTCAAATTTTGACTTTTTGATTTAAAATATTTTCTGGAAACTTAATATTTTATTAAAATACTAGACTTTAATACGATCAGTTAGACAGTAAGTACACTGAAATTGGATTTTTCTAGATTTTATTATGAAGGTTTGAAGTTTTGACTTGATTTTGAACTAAGTTTGACCAAAAGTTGACTTTTTCAAATTTGATTGATTTCTGAAAACTTAACATTTTTGATAAATATTAGAGCTTAAGATGAATTGTATGCCTTTGAGTTTGCTCAATTTGGAGTTCATTTGAATTAGTTATGAATTTTTGAAGTTTTGAGTGTTTAATGAATTATTTAAATTGTTTAATTAAAGCCATTTTTATGATTTGAATCCAAATGATCTCCAAACTCCTTGAAATCAACTCCAAAGGTCAGGAATGACTTAAGGAGTGATTCCCAAGTGTTTAGAAATTTTCTGGAATCTTTAATTATTTTTAATTAATTAAATTAATTAAATTTCAGATTTCAATTAAAATTAAATTAAACTTAATTTTGAAGTCCAGTCAAGGGGCTTTTATTTTTCATTGATTAAGGGTTTAATTCTGGTCAGTTAGAGGGGTTAATTGTATTTTTTGGATTTAATCTTGATTTATTAGAATTTTTGAAAGTTTTAAAGGCTTAATTAAGGTTTAAGTTTGATTAAGTTAATTCAGGGGCTTAATGATCTCAAAAGTCAGTGAAAATTTTCCTTAAGGCTGAGAGTGTCACTAAGTTTAAATGGTTTGAGTTTTCAAGTTAATAGAAAGTGAATCCTAATTATTGGAATTTTTTCTAAGTTCTCTAAACTTAGGTCCTTAATCATTGTCCTTAATGTCACTAGTTTTGAGTGGGTTTGAATCAAAGTTTATACTAACCCTTGATTAACATATGCATGATAAATATATATACAAACACATTCAATCCTATGTCTAAGAGAGCCTTAAACTAAGTGGTGTGTGTATGTCCTTAAGCATGCAAAGATTTATACCAATTAAATATTCTTAATTAGACTAATGAATGATTAGATCATAATCATTCACTAGCACTCCCACATGATTTCTATTCAAGTATGTTGATCTATGTTTAAAATTTCATAGTAGATCTCTCAACTTAAAATATTTAGGTATTTATGTATATATAATTCAAAATAATTTCAAAATATACTTAATCTATTTATAGGATTATATATAGATATAGGTTTTAAATTAAGCATACTTAAGATATAATTAGGGTGATTTTAATATCTAATTGAGAGACCTACTGATCTATTAAGATCATTTGAAAATAAGTTTCTTAATTTTTAAAATAATTGGCTTAATATTTAATTAGATATTAATTAAATATTAAAATAATTAAGTAATTAAAATAAGTTAAAATTAATCAAGTTTTGATCTCTGAATTTGATTTCAAATTAAAGTGCTTAATTTTCTGAAAATTTCGATATATTATATTAATTTTTCTGATTTAAAATGAATTTCTTATGAATTTTTGAAATTTAAACCAATTAAAAGGGATTTTTAAATAATTTTAAATTAATTAAGGGTTAAAAAAAAAATTTAAAAATTAGTTAATTTAAACTTTAAAAAAAATCTCTATAATTTTAAAATTATTATATATTAATTAAAGTATATATTAATTTTTAAAAGTATTTAAATTGTTAATCATTAATTAGATATTAATTAATAATTAAATAATTAGTTAATTGAAATATAAAACATAGTTTGAATTAATTTAATTTCAAAATTAGAATAATTCAAGATTAATTACTTAATTATTGGACATTAATTAATTAAATCAATGGATATTAATTAATTATTAAAGTATTAAAATATTATTACTTATTTAAATAATATTAAATAATTTTAATTAAATGTTATTTAAATTTTCAAATATTTTTAAGATTAATATTGGATTTAAAGTTAATTAAATATCAATTAATTATTTAAATACTTAATTTATATATTAAATAATATTAAACATTTAAATTAGTTTTCTGAATTTAAGATATTTTAAATAATATTCAAAATTTTTCAGTTAAAATTTAACATCAGTTAAGATATTAAGACATTTAATATTGATTAAGGGGATAAATCATTTAATAATAATTAAAATATTAAATATTATATGTTAATAAAAATTTTAAATAATTTGATATTAAATAAAATAATAAATTATTAAAAATAAAATAAGAAAAATTTATATATTAAAGTTTTAAATAATTTAATATTAATTAAAACATAATAATAATAATAAATTATTTAATCTGAACTAAAATATTAAATAATTTATATTAATTAAAGTTTTAAATAATTTTAGTATTAATCAAAATAATAATTTATTTAATGTTGGTTAAAACATCAAATGATTAATTAAAATAATATTTATTTAATATTAATTAAAATTAACACAATTATTTAATGTTCACTAAAATAATAACTATTTAATATTAATTATAATATTTAAATAATTAAATATCACTTAAAATTAATATTTAAACTTTAAGATTAATTAATTAAATAAATAAAAAAAAATGATTTTATAATGTATATATATAAATATATATCTTAATTTAAAATTATATATTTTTTAAATTTTTCTGTATTTTTAAAAAAAAAAAAAGGTTTTAAAATTATTTAAAATTTAAAATAATAAAAAAAAAAGGCGGGGCCACGTGGCGATACGGGATTCGCGGGTTCAAGATCATGCGGCGGCGGAGTGGCCACGTGGAGCCTTCTGATAGGGTAGGTCAAGCCGCGGTAATGATTGCCAGCGGCGGCACAATGATTGCGCCGCCAGCAATCATTACCCGCTTAAACAGTGGGCCGCGTTAATACTTATCCACGTCAGCGGGGATCGTGGGCCATCGGATCAAACCACGGAACAAAGCAACGACAGGGATCAAATCCCGTCGTTTCATCTCGACTAAGAAGGATCAAACGGCAGAAGTTCAATCCCGTGGTTTTGAAGCAATGGTCCAGATCAAGCCGAACTGAGCTTTAGCCTAACGGACCCATACACACGACGAAGCGGAGCGCGGTATGGTGAGATCATAGCCGTTGATCGGATGATCAACGGCTGAAAATTCGTACCCCTGGGCCAGACTACGAATAAGCCCTAGATTACATTTTTGAGCCCGTTCGTTCGATCGGGTGCACCAAATCAGTTAAAATTTTAAACCTAGATTATGGATCCGAACAGAAATCATGTGGAAGTTTTGAATTGATTTAAAACAAACTAAAGAAAAGGCTATTTAAACTAGTGCATCCTAAACTAGGGTTTGAGTTTTTGAGATATTTTACCGATGGATTTGGGATTTTTTGGACTCTCTGAACTTGTAGTTTGTCCGCGCAAATATTTGATGAAGAATCCTCGAGCTGATGATGTCTGGATCGAGCAGTATATCTCCTTGACCGGCTTTGAGCTTGATTCGCCGGAATCTGATCGCCAGCGAGATTTGACCGGTCGGGTTCGAGTTGGAATGGGTGTGAGAGAGGATTAGGGTTCAGGGGAGCTGGAGATTTTATCTGGAGGAGCTGGGAAAGTGAGAGAGTATGAGAGTTTTGAATGAGACTCTAAACCAAGGTTTTGCCCTATTCAATCTCCCTCAAATTGAATGGACGGTTTTGATTGCTTTGGATGAACTCCAGATGGCCTCCACCTGTCCAGGAAGTTGTTGGGAGCAGGGAATCAAAAGGACATGGGTACAATCCCATGTGGAAAGGGATTTTTGTCATTTTGTGGCCATGTGGAATGGCTAGGAGCCATTTGATCAATATCCAAGGGTTGAAGGCTGGCTTGGGAAGTCTCTAGAAGAGATTAAAGTTGCTGGGATGGATTAAAGGAGAATGGATTAGGTGTTAATGGTGTTTTGACCAAGTTTGACTCATTCAAAAGCTCAATTTGACTGTTTGACTAGTCAACAGTCAAATGTCTGCCTAGGTGGCATGGAGGGAAAGGGTTTAAGCTAGTTGAATGCATTGGATGGAGTTTGATAGATTAAAACTTGAAGTTTAAACATATGGGAAGGAATTTGACCAAGCATACTAAGTTGACCTAGTCAACTCAACTTGAAGTTGATTGACTAATGGGCAAGATGCATTTAGGTCATGAATTTGAGTTGATTTAGAAGATAGATGGCTTGAATTTATCATGGTTTGACAATAACCTATGAGCTAATTAAATTAAAGCCTATATTGATTTGATTTGGTCAAATCCAATAAGATTGGATTCAATCAAGGTTGAGAGATATTTAATACATGGAATAAGCTGGATTTGGATTTAAATAAAAAAAGGTTTGGTTGGGTTCAACATATCTTAAGTTGGCTAAGAGGATTAAATTAAATCATATGAGTTAATTTTGACTAATCATGAATTCAGTTGACCAGGTCAACTGTTGACTAAATCAAAGTTTCAATCACATCTAAATCACTAGGAGGAACGACCAGGTGGGCTTGAAAATTTTTTTTTTAACATTTGGAGTTTGACTCAAAATAGGGAAGCTTAAGGGTTGAACTGATCAACATAGGTTGACTTGGTCAACCAGGTTGATCCAGAGCCAGGGTCTGAATTAAATCAATTTCAAATAATGTTTGAAGTCTGGTAGAAGTGGTTTGAGGGTTTGAATAGGTTATTTGGGTCAAATTACCTATTTGAATCCTTAATGGGCTTAATGGGTCAACTGGGTTGACTTGGTCAACCAAGTTGACCCAGGGTCAGGGTTTGAACTGGGATGGTTTGAAATGATAAATGGGGTCTAGTGGAGGTGGTTTTAGGGTTTAAATGGGTCATCTAGATCAAATGACCCGTTTAGGCCCTTAATGGGCCTAATGGGTCGATTAGGTTGACTTGGTCAACCAGGTTGACCCAGGGTCAGGGAATGGGTCCAACCAGTTCAGAATGACATTCTGAGTCTACTGGTGGTGGTCTCAAGGTCTGGAGAGATCATTTGGTCAAAATGACCTATTTGGGCCCTTAACGGGCCTTTTAGGTCAACCCTAGTTGACTTGGTCAACCAGGTGGGTCCAGGGTCTGGAAATAGGTTCAACAGATTTGAAATGATATTTGGAGACCAATGGAGGTGGTCCCAAGGTCTGGGGAGGTCATTTGGTCAGAATGACCTGTTTTGACCCGAAAGGGGCCTTTTAGGTCAACTAGGTTGACTTGGTCAACCAGGTTGACCCAGGGGCTGGTTCTGGGATCAATGGGTTTGGTTTGACATTTGAAATTTGCTGGAAGTGACTGCATTTGATTTGGAGCTCATTTGACCAAAGTGACTATTCACACCCCATAGGGGTATTTTGGTCATTTTGACCCCTGGTCAACTGGGGGTCAAATTGAGTCCAACAAAATGCAGTTTAATGCTCAATAGGTCATAATCAAGGGTCTGGAGGTGATTGGAGGCTTTGGAGAAAGCTCCAGGGTCAAAATCCACTGGGTGGTAGGTCCAGTGGCATAGACTGTAAATATTTGAAGATTTTACAGCCTTTGGATTTCAATTCAGATTCTGGGGTTAGAGATCTCAGAATGAGCTCAAATTTGGAGGGTTGCCTCTAGATACATGTCATATCAGTGTGGAACTGATAGATCTTGAATCAGAGGTCATTTGATAGGATTTTAAAATGTTCAAAGATTCACTGAAAAAGGCTTTCAGGACTTAACCCTTTGGCCTTGGATTTGAGTTTAGAAATCTAGTTTTGAGCTGGATTTTGATCAGGGTTTAAATTAAGGATATGGATTAAAGTCTGGATTGATTGATGCTTGAATTGAATGAAGATTTGGATTAATCCTAGATCTAGATTGATCTAAGATCTATGCTGATCCTAGAATCTAGGTAGATCTAAGAACCTGGAGTCTAAGAGAATCCTAGGGTCTGGGGAAGTCTTAATCTGTAGATCTAGGAGAATCTCAAGATCTAGAGTAATCTGGAAGGTAGATTGATCTAAAACCTGAATTGATCCTAGGGTTTGGAATAGATCCTAAAGCTCAGATTCTAGGAGGATCCTAAAGTCTAGAATGATCCTAAAATCTAGAAGGATCTAAAGGGATCCTATGGTCTAGAATAGATCCTAGGGACTGGAGTCTGGGAAGGTCCTAGAATTTAGAAGTTCTAGGGAAATCCTAGGGTCTAGGAATCCCAAGATTCAAGATTTAGAAGGATCTTAGGATCTATAGTAGATCCTAAAGTTTGATTTCTAGGAAGATCTTAGGGTCTGGAAGTCCTAGGGCCTGGGATCTAGAATAATCTTAAGATCTAGAAGAATCCTAAGCTCTAGATAGATCTAGGGAAATCTTAGGGTCTGAGAGGATCATATGATCTAGAGTCAGGTAGAATTCTAGGGTCTAGAATAGATCCTAGGGACTGAAGTCTAGGACAATCCTAGAATCTAGATTTGTCTTAAATTGTATTGATCTGGGGTCGGGATTGATTTGAATTTGGTTTGATCTTAAAGTCTGGATTGATTTAAGATCAGATTGATCCTAGGGTTAAGAATGATCCTAAGGATTGAAAAAAAATCCTAAGGTCTGGATTGATCCTACTGAGCTCATACAAAAATGAGGTCAACAGTTGTTCATGTGCAAATCTCTTATTTCAACGTTAACTTCAACACCTCTTTTGTTTATGCTGCTTGTACTAGATTGGGTAGGCTTCCTCTTTGGGAACTTTTATCTGATTTTGCTCTCAATTCTAATGGTCCTTGGTGTGTGGGTGGGGACTTTAATATTGTTTCTAATGCTAATGAAAGAGTGGGAGGCAACCCTCCTAATACTTATGCTATGGAAGATTTCAATTTTATGATATCTGATTGTAATTTACATGACATTGATTTTACGGGTGGTGCTTTTATGTAGAATAGAACAACTATGTGGCAAAGACTTGATAGGATTCTTTTTAATAATGATTGGATCAGGGATTTCTCTATGACTCATGTTCAACATTTAAGTAGAACCTTTTCTGATCATGCTCCTTTACTTATTAACATGTCTTCTACTACTTCTAATTACCCCTCCGCTTTTAGATTTCAAAACATGTGGTTAACTCATAAGGAGTTTATGAATGTGGTTTGTAATAATTGGCATGCCATCATCTCTCCTGATAATGGTATCAAGGGCATGAATCGTCTTTGGGCCAAGTTGAGTAGATTAAAATAGGTCCTTAATTGGTGGAATAAAAATATTTTTAAGAATCTTTTTCTAACATTAAGGAAGCTGAAGATAAGGTGCTGGAGTTGGAAAAGATGTATCTGGATAATCCCATAAGTGTTAATCTTTCCAATCTTGATAAGGCTAAAATTACTCTTTTTTAATTGCAAAACCAAGAAGAAATTTATTGGAAATAGAAGGCCTCTGCTAAAATTATTTTGGAAGGGGATAGAAATACTACTTTTTTTTCATACTCTGGCCAACAAGAATAAAATTAAGAGTCATATCCATAAAATTGTTAACAATAACAGATGTATTTATGATACGGAAGAGTAGATTGTCAACTCTCTGGGGTGGAGCATTTTAGAGAGGTTTTTAATAAAGATTGCTCTATTTATCATATTGCTAATCCCCTTGTGATTCCTCATGTTCTTGGTGAGGAAGACAACATTTTCCTTACTCAAATTTCTTCAGAGGATTAAATTTGGATGACTGTTAAGAACATGAATGGTGATTCTTTATTAAAACCTGAGATATTATTAAGGTTGATGTGGTGGAGGCTGTTCATGATTTCTTTGAGGGCAATACTTATCCTAAATTTTTCTCTTCTCTAATATTGTGTTACTTTCTAAAAAAGACTCTATCACCAACTGGAATGATTTTAGACCTATCAATCTTTGTAGTTTCTTTAATAAACTTGTCTCTAAAATCATTGCTTCTAGATTGATAAACATCTTACCTAAAATCATTTCTATCAATCAAACTGATTTTGTCAAAGGTAGGAGCATTTTTGATAATATTCTGCTGGCCCAAGAGATGGTGCATGATATTAATGGTAAGGTTTCTGGTGAAAATCTCATTTTTAAACTGGATATTTCTAAAGCTTATAATAATTTGAATTGGAAACCTCTTTACAATGTAATGTCTCTTTTTGGTTTCAGTCAACCTTTTATTCTGCTTATTAAAAATAGTATTGAAATTTATTTCTTTTCTGTGATGATTAATGGTAGAAAGCATGGTTTCTTTAATTCTGCTTACTGTCTTCACATTCTTAGACAAGGGGATCCCCTTTCGCCATCGCTTTTTATTATTGCTGTAGAATATCTTTCTAGAGGCCTTGAGTAGCTTTATGTTAGGTACCCTAATCTTTCTTTTTGTAATATTGGTGGCATTCCTATTACTCATCTCAGTTTTGCTGATGACTTTATAATTTTCTCTAATGCTTCTATTAAGAATGTTAAAATTTTAGTGCATTTCTTGGCCCAGTTCCAGAACATGAGTGGGTTATCCATTAATAAGGATAAGAGTAGTTTCATTTCTAGTAAGTTGGTGAATCGGTATAGAATTGGTATTATCAAAAGAATTTGTGGTTTTAACTCTACTTTGCTTCCTATAAAATATTTAGGTACCCCTTTTTTTAAGGGGAGAAAAAGAAAATATTTGTTTGACAATATTTGTACTATGTTTCAAAAAAAAAACTTTTAAATTGGTCTTCTAAATTACTTTCGTTTGGTGGTAGGTTGGTCCTAATCAAACGTGTTTTAAACTCTATTCCTATTTTTATTTTACATACTTTGCAACCTACTTCCACTATTTGTCTGAGAATGGAGAGAATGATTAATAAATTTTTTTGGGGATCAAATAACAATCAGTCTTGTATTAAGTGGGCTTCCTAGAGTAAAGGGTGTGGGGTTTACAATGAAGGGGGTTTAGGTTGCAAAATATTTTAGATACTATTCATGCTTTCTCTCATAAATTATGGTTTTCCTTTAGAGCCAATAAAAGCTTGTGGGCTCAATTTATAAATGTTAAATATTACAAAGATCTTCATCCTCTGGTTTGCAACTATAAATCTTCTGACTCTTTCGTTTGGAAAAGACTTTGCAAAATCAAATGGGAGGCTGAGCAATTTATTCAATGGGGTATGGGGAAAGGTAATATCTCTTTCTGGCAAAATAATTGGTTTGGTGCTTTTTCTATTGATACTTATCTGAATACCCATACTATTGATAATTCCAAGGTGTACAATTTTATTCAAAACGGTCATTGGAATGTTAGTAAACTATTAGAGGATATCCTGTATGATTTGATTGATATTATTTTGCATATTCCGTTACAAGTTGATTGCAAGGATAAAATACTTTTTAAGCTATCTTCTTCTGGTAACTTTAATTTGAATAATGCTTGGAATGCCATTAGATTCAAAAGGGATGTCTCTCAAATTTTTGCTTCTATTTGGTATAACAATATTTCTTTATGCTACTCTATTTTGGTTTGGAGATGTCTTAAGGGGTATCTCCTGGTTGATAATTTACTTTGGAGAAAAGGTTTTTATTTTTGAGGACATTAATCATATTTTCATTATTGGCACTATTGCTCAGAAAGATTGGTGCCATTTTTTAAACTTGGCTGACAAAGGGTTTCTCATTACTAATGGTAATGTTACTTCCATTCTTAAACATTGGTTTACTACCACTAAAGGTCACATTTATAATTTACTGCCTATTCTGATTATGTGGTTTCTTTGGAAGACTAGGAATGACTCTAAGCATAATGAGATTAAGATGGATGCCAATCAAATTATTTTCAATATTAGAAATAACATTTTGCAATTTCAGTCGACAAATCTTATTTTTGTTAAAAATTTCAAGTATGCTCGTCAATTAGCTATTCAACTTGGCATTCCTCTTGTGGAGGGATCTGTGGAAAAATGTGATCATATTGTAAGGTGGTTAAAACCTTCCCACCCTTTTGTTAAGTTTAATTCGGATGGGTCAGTTAGCTCTTCCGTTGCTGGCATGGGGGGTATCATTCGTAATATTAATGGTGGTGTTATTGTTGCTTTTGCTGGTCTGCTCAATTTATGTTCCCTCATTACTGCTGAGCTGATGGGTTTACATCATGGGTTAAATATTTGTCATAGACTGGAAATTCAGCATGTGGCTATTGAAGTTGATTCTAAGCTTTTAATTCACATTATTCTTCATGAGGTAACTGGAAACCCTGATGATTTCTATACCATAAGAAAAATCAAACATTCCCTCACTGCTATGAACTACTCTAGTTCTCATATTTTATGCGAGGGTAATGCTTGTGCAGACTGGTTAGCCAAATTTGGGTGTTATAACAATGTTTTCCAAGAATTGATGACTCTAATCTTCCTATTTTTCTTAGAGGATTGGTTAAAATGGATAAATTTGGTCTTCCTTATATTCGTAATGCTTGATTTTTTTCCTCTGTTCTCTCCTCTTGCTGGTTCTGGCATTATTTTGGCCTTTGATTCAGATTTCTGCTGCTGGTTATTTGGTTTGGTGGCATGGTTGTGCGTTCTTTGGTGCTGCTGTTTTGGGGTTGCTTGTGGTTTTATTTGGGATTCGATTATGTGGGTTTCTATGTCGTATTATTTGTGGGTCATTTCAGTTCCTGTGTTTCTTGCGGCTAGTTGGGTGCTGCAGGTGGGTTGTAATACTCTAGTTGTTCCTTCTGGGAATGCTGTTGGGTTTTTCTGGTTGTTGGCTACTCTTCTCGGTTTTTATGTCCTGGATGGGGTTTTTTGGTCTGCCTGTTACTTGTCTGGATAGGATTTTGGTTATTTCGGAGAAATTTTGGTGGCTGGTTGTTTCTGGCTGCTCTATTTTGGGGATTCGATTGTTGGTTTACAATATGGATTTTTGTCAGGTTTTTGGGAGCTGTACTAATCTGATGCCTGTTGAGAACTGGGACTTAAGCATTATTGGGAATTCCTTCTTACTGTACCAGATTAATACTGTGTATATTATCGTTCATGTTGGTGGTAGTAAGACTCCCTTAACCCTCAACGTTGTTGCTGTTAGCTTTCTCATTGAAATTGCCTTCTCGAATGACATTGGGTTTGATTACTCTCTTCCTCTTAACAAAGGCTGTTTGACATTTTACTTTTATTTATCAGGTTCCATATTTCTTACCAATTTACCTTGGTGCCTTGGAGTATCTTTTTTGTGCAGATGACTAGGCGGGACTTTTGTCGTGACAAGTTTTGCAGGGAGATCGCGGCCTCTAGTTCTATTTGTAACTGGAATTTTGCTCTCTTCTTTTGTAGGGAGATTTTGCTGATTGTTTTCCTCTGGGTCTTCCTTTTTTTGGTGCTGTCTTCTTGCAGCCCTCGAATGTTATTAGGTATTTTTGTAATTCTTAGATCTTGGAACCATCGGCTCGTAGGTTTTATTTTGTTCTTTTTGTGCTCCTGAGAGCATTAGTGAGCTGGAGGTTCCTTTTTTGGACCTTGTAACCCTTTTTTTGAATTAACACGAAGGCCCCACCGAGGGTTTCCTCAAAAAAAAAAAAAAAAAAAATATATATATATATATATATATATATATATATGTATATAATTAAAAAAACTCATTAATAATTAGACGATTTATAAGTTCTGATTTAATGCATAATTTAACTAAAAGGTTACATTAACCATCATTAATGTCTCGTTAAATTTCTTTAATGACATTCTTTGATGTAAATTAAAAAAAAAAAGAATTTTATAGTGATATAGATCTTAATCACAATTCAGTGAATTTTGTAAAAGCAACCTAAGTTAACTTCTATTTGAATTTTTTTACTCATATTGGGAGTATTCTTACTAAAAATGAGGGTGAGAATATCCTTAATAAAATTGGGAATAAGATGCAAGCAAGAATCTTACTAGTACATATATCCTCAATTCAAAGATACAAAATTACAAAGACTTTGAGCATTAAAAAGTGTCATGCATGGCTTGCATCTTAAATTCGCTCACCTCTTTCTATACATTGATCTTAGTGTATGAATCTAAGATTATGTTGTATTTGTACAGTGCCCAATTAACTACTTTATATTTTCTCTTTTAATGGTGTGTATTGCAGAGCTCAGCTACATTCAAATATTTTTTGCAAGTTGTGTATTATTTATCAAAATATTTTTTCACAATTGGTTAATTTTCATCTTTAATAAATGAAAATTAAGCCAAATAAGAGTAAATATCTTGTCATGATGCATTTTTTCAACTCAAACAAGTAATCCATCAATAGAATTTCTCTAAGTCGTAAATTGCTCACTTTCTAATTTATCATTAAGAGACAACAAGAGTATAAGTGCATGTTAAAAAAAATAAAAATAATAAAAAAAAGAGTATTAGTGCATGTTTGAGTTCTGGTTGATATAGGGGTGTCAAAATGATTTTTTGGGTCAGGCTCGGGTCACACCCAACACTAACCTGCCTTCAACTGATCCTACCCAAACCCGACCCGATTAGACAAATGAGTTAGAAATTCAGACTCAGACCCAATTCGCCGGGCTACCGGGTTGCCCCGACCCGACCAACGAATGGTGCGGGCTCATGCAAGAATGTGGGCGAGGGAGGGATCGCATGAGGGTCAAGTGCATGTCATGTGTGGGAGCATCGACCAGCATGACTGCAGGCGAGGGTGGGACCGTTCGACGACGCGATAGCGAGTGGGCGAGGCTGTGGCACCGCGAGTGCGAGAGTGTGTTGTGCGCGCCGCGTGCAGGACTACCCAAGGCGAGTCACTTGTGTAGGTACTGTGCGTGTGTGTGTTCCACCTGCTAGGGGGCTAGTTAGGCGACTGGCGAGGTCAAGGATGAGTTAGGAGGTTAACCCGGATCGATCTGATTTTTCAAACGGGTCAAAACTTGGAATTTGAACCTAACCCATTTGTTGAACGGGTCAACTTAAACCCAAATTTTTTGGTCGAGTTCGAGTTGGATTATTAAACACAAATCAAATGGCTATCTTGTTACTTTAATCTCACTTGCTTTTCCTTTAAGTAATCATTTTCTCATATACTTTTTTGTGCTTGTGTTTTAAAGCTACTTTTATTAAGGATTGAATTAAACTCTCTTGCCAAAGGACTTCAGTTAATGCCTTTGGGATATTAGTGTATGATTCTAAGATTATGACGTATTTATACAAAGTAAAATTAATGATCAACATTTTCTCTTTTAATAGAGTGTATTATAGAGCTCATCTACATTCGAAAATTTTTGCAACTTGTGTATTATTTATCCTTTTTTTTTTGCAACTTTAATAAATGAAAATTAAGCCTAGAAAGAGTTAATATCTTGACATAATGTATTTTTTCAACTTGAACAAGTAATCCATCATTAAAGCCTCTCTAAGCCTGAAATTGCTCACTTTCTAATTTACTATTAAGCCAACTTTTATTGTTCAAGGCTGATCATAGCAAATCGGTTGGCTATGATAAGGATTGAAGTATACACTCTCGCCAAAGGTCTTCAGTTAATGTGTTTAGAATCAGACATCTCATTTGTTTCTAATGTGCATCTATGGTTTGTGAAGTTATTTTTACAATATTCACATAAAGTTGCATATGCCATCCTTGCCTTGCATTCATGTAAAGAAGGTAATATGCTTTATACTTTACTTCCTATGAGAAAAAAGAGAGGATATATGTTACCTTGCATTCAAGTAAGATGGAAACTCTTTGCTTTTATGCTTTCACATTACATGCAAGAAGCTATTTATATAGGGCTTTCGTTCGCAATCTAATGAAGGATATAAAAATTGTCATCTCTTCATCTATTGTTGTTGGTTATTTCTTCAGTGCTTTAAATAAGTGAGTCACCCCTCTAACTCGTGCTTATAGAAGCTCAACTTATTTTGATTATTGCCTAAGTTTGCTTATCAGTTTGAGTTGCTATATATATTTTTATAGATTATTCAGTAAATTTGGAGGCCAACTTGATAGATATTATAACTAGCCAATGGTAAAAATTTGAGCTAAGATTTTTGATCAAAATTTTATTATTATGGATTTTAAAGCTGTTGTTTTTTGTTTTTAGATGGGTGCTATGTATGACTAATGGATTTGTACAGTGCCCATCTTACTGTAAATTCCTAAGCTTTGAAATCATTATCATTTTTTTTTCTATAGCTAGCAATGGCTTTAATACATAGTCTATATTAGAATGGTCACCCATATGAGATTATTGCTATAATAATCAGCTTCTAATATATCTATTTTCAGTTGATATTAATTTTGATAAATATTTTCACTAAATAAATAAAATAAGATAAGTTATTACAATACCTAAAATAAATCATAATGTTTTTAAAAATATAAATATTAAATTTATTCCAAAAAATTCTAAAGAATTTAATGATGCAAAATGTTGTCAGTTTATCATCAATTATTTTTTAACATTTTTGTTTTATTGTAAAGGATCAATGGAAATCTCGCCAAAATACAAACAACTGTGGAACAAGTGGGATGTTCGTGTCCTTATTTTACTCAGCTTATCCATCCAAATTATTCTCATCTTCCTCGGCCGTCTAAGAAGAACTTCCACCTCTAGATGGATATGACTGGTCGTGTGGGCTAGCTACTTGTTGGCTGACAGGGTTGCTGGCTTTGTCCTTGGCCAACTAAGTAGCTCCATGGATGGTTCTTCCTCCAACATCATCATCGCCTTTTGGGCTCCTTTCCTCATCCTCCATCTTGGTGGCCCTGACACTATCACTGCCTACTCTATTGAAGACAATGAACTTTGGGCTCGCCATCTTCTCGGGCTTGGCTACGACCTCTTTATTGCCTTTTATGTTTACTTTCGATCCCTTCCCAACACCCGCCTACTCATACCCACCCTCTTGATATTCTTAGTCGCCATCATTAAATATGTAGAGCGCTCTTACTCACTTTACAAAGCTAGTGTTAAAGGCATTCATAATTCCATCAGCTCCTTTAATATAACTATAAACGATTTAACTAATGCTTTTGAGAGATTGCTACAAAGAAACGATTTAAAATATTTGCATCAAGCTTTCTTGTTATATTCTAATATTAAGCCTTATTTTATTGATGCTTTTCAAAACTTGAATGAGAATGGAGAAATTGAAAATTTTCTTGAGAATATGTCAGCAGAGCAGGCTTTGATGGTTATGAAAACAGAGCTTAATTATGCTTATGATGAATTTTACACTAAGGCCATTGTAATTCACTCTATACCTGGGTATGTTCTCCGAGTTCTCTATTCTACTTGCATTTTGGTGGCTTTCTCACTCTTTGTTTTAGAGCCAAAGGATGATTTTAATAACCTTGATGTTGACATCACCTATGTCCTTCTTACAACCTCTATATGCCTCGACTTTATTGCTACTATCATGCTTATGTTCTCTGATAGGATGATAGTTTCTCTTCTTAATGTTAAGAAGCTGAGCAATTTTAGTAATTGGCTTGCAAATTTTATTTTTAGAATAAAAAATACATGTCGTAAGGGTAAGTATTGGTCTATAAAGTTGCCGTAATTGAATCTTCTCATTTATTGTCTCTCATTTTCTTCACCCAAAAAAACCCTTCGACAGAGGATGATGAGTTGGGTTGCAAAAAAGCTGAGCTTCATGCAAGCAAAAAGTTGGTTGTATAGGACTTCATTTATAGAACAAGAAACTTACACCTTGCAAACAATGTCTCCTGTGAAGGCACCACAAGAGTTTCTAGAGATCATTATTTCCAATTTACAAAGACTTGAGCATTTATCATTAGAGGACTTCAACAAACCAGCTGGCTTCTCTGCCCTTCAAAAAGTATCAACCTTCACTAGTTTGGATAATGCCGTGCCATTTGTTCAGCTTTTAAAGACATTATCATTTGACCAACAAGTTCTGATATGGCACATCACTACCGAGCTCTGCCTCCATGGGAATCTGAAGTCTCAACATCCCTGGCATCCTCAACGAAATGAGATAGAGGAAAATACATCGAAAGGATTAAAGATAAAGAGCTCAGAAATGGAAGCTTGTAAGTACTTGTCCAACTATATGATGCATACAGTGCTGATAAGATCAGATATGTTGTCTACCATGGGAGGAGAGAGCTATATGCTATTTTGGGAGACTATTAAAGAAATGATTGAGTTTATTGGTATGAGCTATGATGACCAACATCAATTACTAAAGCCAAATGAAAAAGTTGAGGAGGTGTGCATGAAGATGATAGCAACTCCAATAGAATTTAATAACTTTACTGCATCTTTATTTAATTCAGCTCGAGTACTTGCTCATTTGATGTTAACTACTAGAGAGGAAGAGAGATGGACAGTCATAACCATGGAATGGGTAGAGCTTTTGCAGAAAGGGGCAAATAAAACAAAGGGAAGCACACATATGAAACAGTTGAGTGGAGGAGATGAGCTCTTGACTTTCGTCTGGCTTTTCAACAAACATACAATGAGGAAAGATGATATGTACCTTCATATACCAAAAATTATGTTTGATCATATGGAGATGGCCAAAATTCTCCTCTCTGAGATCAATTTTAAATTGTATTAGTAGAATAAACATTATCTTATGTTTAATATTTTAATATCATCTATAGTAATTTAATATTATCGAATTTAAATTGTTTAATATTTATCTATTGTTTTAAGACTATTTTATTTTAATTATTATTGTAAAAATAAAAAAAATAAAAATATTTATTTAATTAAAATTTTGTAACATTAAAAATTTAATAATTAATATTTCTTAAAGGCTTCTTATTAATACTTCAATAAATTAATTTTGTGCTAGCTTATTTATGTTGGTAATTGATTAAAAAAGGAAACATGGTGAAAAGGGAGAGAAATTACCTCGTTTATTGAGAAGTTATTGTGTTTTCTTTGGAAATTACAAGATAAGAAAATCAGGTAACATCAGCGATATGCTAATTATTGATTAGACAAAAAAGGGAAAAAAAAGATGGCTGCTAGCGACAGGTAGATTATTTTATATTCTAGTTAAGGAGCAATTCTTCAAATGAAGTTCTTTCGAAAGTGGAAGAGATACAATCAACTATTCCTTCAGATCATTTCACTTATAAGAAAATGACTCCTTTGATCACAGTCAGAAAGAGAGAATTTTATTCTAGCTAGCACAATATGATGGTGTTGGATCTCTTCAATGATCTTTTTTATTGTAATCAGGCAGCTTGTGATTGTCTACTTGTTGGCTTCAATCTTGTTATAATTTTCAGTATCTTCTAAAAAGTTTATCTTGTTATACGTTTGTGTTCACTTGTATATCTCAAATACACGTACATAGTTGACTTATTTATGATCTCACCATAGGAGTATTATTTAGACTACCAAAACTATTTATGACACTCTCTCATCCTTGCCCTATGCCATGCCTTTGGGAATCCTTGGGTCTTCATGTCCTACGCAAGGAATCTAAGCTTGAGGTAATTTGAACTTTTACTTGAGTTAAATATAGTGAATATTTTGGTTTGAAATTTTTGATCTAAATATGTCAAAATAGTTTTGTTGTCATGAAATTTATTTTGAGATAAAGATATTTATCATGTGTGAAGAACTGACAGATTAGAGCTGAGAGCTAGGAAGCTCTGATACCATGTGAAGAACTCAAAGCAGAGAGCAGAAATATTAAAAGAAAGACATAGGAAGAGAAACATAAAAGCACTGATTCATTTCAGTAACTGTTACTATCTCAATACATTATTGTAGCTATTTATATTTATAGAGAGATGTCTGTGTGAGCTTTACAGGTGTTGAGCTATCATTGGCTAGGTTTGTTGAGGTAGTTATGGCTGTAGTGCTTCGGTGACTCCTCCACATGTTCCTGCTACGTGATAGTGGAGGATGATACTTTTACACCCCCACAAACTAACAGTGAGCTCTGAATGGTTAGTTTGGTGTGTAGTAGGCTGTATCTTGGTGTTGGCAGAGGTTTGGTCAAAATTTCTTCAACTGGATCAAGTGTATTGATGGGTACTACCTGAATTTCATTGGATTGAATGTGGTCACGAATAAAATAAAAATCAACATCGATGTGTTTGGTCTGAGCATGGAACACCAGATTGTTTGCCAAAGCTATGGAGGATGTATTGTCACAATGAATGTTTGTGGGTTGTTTCTGTGGAATCTGAAAGTCTGATAGAAGGCGTCATATCCATATGATATCAGCTGTAGTTGCTGCCAAGATCTATACTCCACTTCTGTGGAAGAGCGAGCGACCATTTGTTGCTTCTTCACAGTTTAAGAGATAAGGTTATCACCTAAAAAATAGTAATGGTCTAATGTGGAGCACCTGGTGTCTAGATCTGTAGCCCAGTTAGTATCGAAGAAGGCTGTTAATTGGAGCGAGGAGGTGAATTGGGGTAGGCTAAGGGATAAGGTACCTTTGAGGTAGCGAAGGAGATGTTTCAATAAGTGAAAATGAGACGGTGAGAGATTATGCATGTGTTGGCATAGTGTGTTGACAGCAAAGGAGATGTCGGGGTGGGTAATGGTAAGGTATTGGAGAGAACCTGTAAGGTGTCGATAAGTTTTATGATTTGAAAGGAGAAGATCTGTTGGAAGATCGGACGGTGGTTTGGTGGTAGATCGATTGGCTAGTGGGTTACATTTTTCTAAGCCAGCCAGTTGTAGGATGGTGAGAGCATAGCTGGATTGATAAAGGTGAAGTTGGTTGTTGTGGGAGAGAATCTGGATGCCAAGGAAGGTGGCGGGTCGACCCAAATTCTTAAGGGAAAATGCTGAGAGATGAGATTATGTTGAGAAGAAAATAAGGGTTATTGCCTGTTACCAGGATGTCATCCACATAGATAAGAAGATATGCTTGAATGGAATTTTGATGAAATGTGAATAGAGAGGGGCCGTACATGCTATTTTGAAAGCCAAGGGATAGAAGATGAGCTGAGAATGTTTGGAACCATTGACGTGGAGCTTGTTTTATGCCATAATGAGACTTTTGAAGTAGGCATACATGGTTGGGAAAGTTGTGGTCTTCAAAGCCGCAAGGTTGATGCATATGGATAGTGTCATGAGAGAGCCATGGAGGAAGGCATTTGTGATGTCAAGTTGGTGGAGGGGCCCTTAGTAGGTGACAACAACTATGAGAAGCACATGGATGGAGGGAAATTTTGCAACTGGACTGAAGGTTTTGCGGTAGTTGAGATCATACTCTTGGTGGTTGCCTTGGGCTATAAGATGAGCCTTGTACCGTGCTATGGATCCATCAGCATTTCGTTTGGTCTTGAATGTCCAACGATATTCAATAATGGGTTGGTTTGTGGGTGGAGGAACTAGGACCCACGTTCCTTGCGGTTGGAGAGCAAGAAATTTGGATTCCATGTGGATGTTTAGAGGCTTCAGCATAAGTGGTAGGATCGGATGAGATGGATGAGTGGAGGTTAAGAATCTGGTGGGGTCGTAGGGAGCTATGGTAGGTGGTTGAGAGGGTTGGTGGTTTGAAACCGGGTAGTCATCGGGTGAGTATGTGGTAGAGAAGCTTGAGAAGGTTGGTTTGGGACTAATGTGTGTTCAAATGCTGATGAGGAAACTGGCTGTTATGGAGGAGGAGCTATGGTAGGTGGTTGAGAGGGTTGTGTGTAGCTGGGTGGGTTAGAGGTGGGAGTAGGAAGAGATGTGGGAAGAAGGAGATGTGGGTTGTGGGGAATATTGGGTTCTGATGTGGCGGTGGTGGGGATGATATTGGAATAGGGAAATTGAGATTCATCAAACGTGACGTGCCGAGAAATATGGAGCTTTTCTTGTTGACCTCATTTTTGTATGAGATCATTAGGACCCAACCCAGACTCCAAATAAATCCAGGCCCTAGGATCAATCTGATCTTAGATTAAGCCAAGCTCTATGATCAATTTAAATCCCAGATTAAATTCAAATCTTAGATCTATCTAGATTCTAGGATGCCCCTAGATTCCAGATCTTAAGATCAACCCACACCCTAGGATTCCTTCCTAGACTCTAGATCCTCAGATCTACTCTAGACCTTAGGATTCTTCCTAGAATCCAGATCTTAAGATCAACCCATACCTTAGGACCTACCCAAGATCAATCTAAACCTAAGGATATGCCCTGACCTTAGATCTATCTAGACATTAGGATCTTTTAAATCCAGACCTTAAGATTCCTAGATCTTAGGATCCTTCTAGATCTCAATCCTTAAGATTTCTAGATCCTAAGATCATTTTAAACTTTAGATCCTAGGACTTCTAGATTCTAGGATCTTCTTAGATTTCAAACCATAGAATCTATCCAGACTCAAATCAATCCATATCTCAATTTAATTTCAACCTCTGATTAATCTAGATTTTAATTCAATTTAGATTCAATCTCCAGATCTATTTAGGACCTTAGGACCTAGTCTAGAACCTAAGATCTTCCTAAAATTTAGATTTTAAGATCTACTCTAGATCCTAAGACTCTTTTAGACCCTATAACCTAGGATTTCTTGGACTCCAAAGACCTCCTAGATCCTAGACCTTAGGATTCTTCCTAGACTATAGATCTTAGGATTTACTCTAGACCCTAGGATTTTTCATAGACTCTAGATCTTAGACTCACCTAGATCCTAGGATCATTCTAGAATCCAAAACCCTAGGATATCTAGACACCAGAATTTCTCTAGATTTCAAATCCTAGGATCTACCCATGTCCTAGATCTACCCAGACTTTAAATCAATCTAGGTCTTAGGATCCTCCTAGACCTTAAATCTAACTAGACCCCAGATCTATCTAAACTCCAGATCAATTCAAATTTTAAATCAATTCAAACCTCAAATCAGTCTACACCTCAAATCAATTCAAGCCTTAAATCTAACTAGACTCTAGCCCAGGCTCTAGTCTATTCAACCTCATATCAAATTTTAATCCTATCTTATCATTCATGATTATTCTAAATGATCATAAATGATATGGATAATCCAAGTCCAATCATTCAATTAAAAATCCAGTTGAAATCCAAACTTTTAATTCAAATCTCAAGGCTAAAGGTCTAAGTCGTGAAAACATTTTCCAGTGAATCTTTGAACACTTCAAAACCCTATTAAATGACCTCTAATTTAGGGCCTGTCAGTTGCATACTAATGTGACATGTCTCTATAGGCAACCCTCCAAATTTGAGCTTATTCTAAGGTCTCTAACCCTAGAAACTGAATTGAAATCCAAAAGCTGTAAAACCTTCAAATATTTATGGCCTATGCCACTGGACCTGCCACCCAGTGGATCCTAACCTTAGAGCTTTCTCCAAAGCTTCCAACCACATCCAAACCTTTAATCTTGACCTCTTGAACATTAAACTGTATTTTGTTGGACTCAATTTGACCCCCAGTTGACCAGGGGTCAAAATGACCAAAATACCCCTGTGGGGTGTGAATAGTCACTTTGGATCAAATGAGCTCCAAATCAAATGCAATCACTTCCAGTAAGTTTCAAATATCAAACCAAACCTGTTGGACCCAAAACCAGATCCTAGGTTAACCTGGTTGACCAAGTCAACCCAGGTTGACCAAATAGGCCCTTTAGGGTTCAAATAGGTCATTTTGACTAAATGACCTCCTCAGACCTTGAGACCACCTCCATTGATTTCCAAATATCATTTTAAATCTGTTGAACACATTCCCAGACCCTGGACCCACTTGGTTGGCCAAGTCAACCTAGGTTGACCAGATCAACCCTTAAGCTATTTTAACTCTGAATCAAGCCCCAGATGCATTTAAATTTCATCAAATCTCCTTTGAATACATTCCCTAATGATTTAGGTTTGACTAGACCCATTGACCCAATCAGTAGTTGACTTGGTCAACTAAGCCCAAATCTAGTCAAACTTGACTCATTTAGCTCAAAATCAACCCAGCCATCTAACTCAAGTTCTCTAAATCTCTAAACGTTCAAGCTCATATCAATAAACAATTCAAGCACATCTAAACAAATTTGAAGTCAAATCACTTTGGGTCTTGACTTGGTCAAACCCATTTAACATATGATCCTTACATGACATGAGATCATTTCAAGCCATTTGAATCTTATCAAATATCTAAACTTCATTAAACTTTCAAAACTAATCCACTTCATGATTGAAATCTATCCAAGCCATGGGTTAGGTAAAGCCAAGTGGATTTGACCAAGTCAACTCACTTGAACTTGGTCAAATCCCACCATACATTCAATCCTTTCCCTTAAACCTCCCTAAATCAATTCCACCAGCAAATCATGTTCTCCCTCATGACACCTCAGCATCTCTTTGACTGTTGACTAGTCAAATCTAGTCAAAGTGGTCAAAAACCCCATTTAAACCTAAACCCATTTAATCACTCCAACTCCAGCAACTTTAAGTGTTCTCTAGAACCTTCTCAAGCTCACTCCCAGCCATTATATTGAAATCAAATGGTTTAGATTAACTCCACATGCTCATATAGGAAAAAATGAACTTTCCATGTCATTGTCCTCTATGTCCTTTGATTCCTCCCGCTCCCAACAACCCCATGGACACTTGGTAGCATCATAGAACTTAAACAAACCAATCTCAGCCACTGATTCAATCTGGAAGGGATTGAATAGGGCAAAAAGCCCATTTGAACTCTCATTCTAACTTAGCCCTCCTCTCTCCTCTCAAGCTTTCCCAGATCCAAATCTTGAGCCATTAGAGCTCTCCACACTTTCCCCAACCGTCCCCGACCAAAAACCACCGGTTAGAACCACCGTCGACGAGTTTCCCGACGAGTATAGGGGTTTTCCATTCAAGGGGTTATAGCGCTCGATCCAGGCACTTCTAGCTCGAGGATTCTTCATCAAATATTAGGGTGGACAGTCCACAAGCTCAGAGAAACTAAAATCCCTAAGATCCATTAGTTAGTTTCCCTAAAACTTCAAACCCTAGCTAGAACACATAGACCTATTTAACTTTTCAAAAAGTGCTTCTCAAAACGTTAAAAATGTCCCCATGATTTCTGTTCATACCCTTAATCCATGTTTAAAATTTTATTAATTTTTGTTCAGCAAATTTAGAGAATGAACCTTTTCTTTAATTAGAGTTCTGGTTTAGCTATGCTCGAGCCATGAAGTTTTCAGACCGTTGATCTCGCGATCAACGGTCCGGATTGAGTTATACCGCGGCACCTCTAAACCGCGTGACATTTGTAGTTGCTCTGATCTTGGTCCGACAAGATCACACCCGTTCAATCCAAACGGCGGAGGATCTAACGGTTGCCGCAAGCTGCTGACTCATTTAAATGCATAACGCGTGGGTCCCGCCGTCGTATTAATCATGTGTCAATGATTGCGCGGCAGTGCAATCATTGCCAATGATTGGCCGCCGCCATCCGCATTTTGACAGACCAATCTTGCTTGGCCACGTGTCATGCCGCGTCCACTTCTTTAAAAATAATTTAGTTAATTATTTAAATTTTTTTAAAATAAAAAAATAAAAAAAATATAAAAATCAAATAAAGAAATAGATATGTATATATTATATTAATATTTCAGAAATTTGAATATTTTAAATTTAAAATTAATATTAATTTAAAATATTAATTATATTATAAAATATTTTGACTATTAAATATTTATTTATTTATTTAGTAATAATCAAAATATATTATATAATAGTAAGTTTTATTTTAAAATATATTTTAAATTCTCAAAATTTTAAATCTTCTAATTTAAAATATTTTATTTAAATACTTTAAATAATTTTAATATATATTAATATTTAATTAATATTAACACTTAATGTTAATTTAATTATTTTAAAACTTTAAAATATTATTAAAAATATCTTAATTAAACTATAAAACATATTTTAAGCATTTTTGAAATTAAAATTTATTTCAAATTTAATATTTAATATAATTTAAATATATAAGTAATTAACTAATATTTAAATAATTAAATATTTAATATTTTTTTTTAAATTCAAATGAAATTATATTTAAATCTTTTTCAAATTTCAAAGAATCATCTTGATTTTTGATTTTAAATCAAATCAAATTTAAAAATATTCATAATTTAAATTTTTTTATATTTAAATGTTTAAATATTTAATTAATAATTAATTATGATTAAATTTAAATAATTTTTTTAAAAAAAATTAAAGAAAATTATTTTAAATAATTTTAAAATTCCAGATATATTTTAATATTTAATTAAATTTAATTTAAGAATTATCATGAACTTTAATTAATTTTAAATTATTTAAATTCAATTAATTAACCTTAAACTCTAAAAATTCAAATAAAATAAAAAAAAACACAAATGATACATCAAATTTTTTAGAAAATTAAGAATTTTAATTTAAAATTATTTTCAAGATTTAAAAACTTAATTTATTATAATTAATTTGAATTACTTGAATATTTTAATATTTAAATAATATTTAATTAATTATTATATTAAATATTTTAAAATTTAAATTTTATTTTCAAAGAACTTTTAAAATCAGAGGACCTCTCAAATATTTTAAAATTAATTTAATTATATTTTTAAATTATTTTAATTCTAAAACCTATTTATATATATATATATATAGTAATATATATCTATATTTACATTTCAAAGTTATTTTAAAATTATATTTATTTAAATCTTGAATATTGAGAGGTCCATTGAAATTTCAAACATAGGTTAAGCTACTTGGATAGGATTTGTGCGGAGTAATGATTAATGAGCAATCATATTGTTAATTGTTCATTAATCAATCTTTTAATTAATTAAATTTTCTCTTGATTTTGCATGTACAGGTGCACACACACACTTTAAGCTCTCCTAGATCTAGGAATTGATTGTGATTATATGTATTCATGTATATGTTAGTTAAGGGTTAGATAAACCTTGATTTAAACCTACAAGACCTAGTGACATCATTAAGGACAATAATTAAGGACCTTATTTAGAGGACTTAAAATATTTTCAATAATTAAGATTGACTTCCTATTGACTTGAAACACAAACCATTTGAACATAGTGACACTCTCAGCCCTAGGAAAATTTCTCACTGAATTTTGAAGTCATTAAGCCCGTTAATTAATTTAATCAAAATTTAACCTAAATTAAGCCTTAAAACTTTCCAGAAATTGTAATAAATCAAATTTAAACCCAAAAATTATGCATAATATGTTAAACTGACCAGAATTGAACCCTTAATCAATGAAAAATAAAAGCCCCTTGACTGGACTTCAAAATTAAGTTTAATTTAAGTTTAATTGAATTTAATATTTAATTAATTTAATTAATTAAAAAAATTAAAAATTCCAAAAATCTCTCAGACACTTGAAAATCTCTCCTTAGGACCTTCCTGACCTTTGGAGTTGATTTCAAGAAGTTTGGAGATTATTTGGATTCAAATCATCAAAAGCCTTCTAATTAAATTAATTAAATAATTCAAAAAATTGCCAAAACTTCAAAAATTCATAACTAATTCAAATGAACTCCAAATTGAGCAAACTCAAAAACATTCAACTCATCTTAAGGTCTAATATTTACCAAAAAATTTAAGTTTCCAAAATTCAATTAATTTTGAAAAGTCAACTTTTGGTTAAATCTAATTCAAAATCAAGTCAAAACTTCAAACCTTCATAATAAAATGTAGAAAAATTCAATTTCAGTGTATTTATAGTCTAACTGATTGTATTAAGGTCTAGTACTTTAATAAAATACTAACTTTCTAGAAAATACTTTAAATCAAAAAGTGAGTTTTTGACCCTTTAATTAAATTATTAAAATAATCCAAAAAATTCCCAAAATTTAATAAATCATTTAAAATTCCAGAAAATCTTAAGTTAACTTTAAAATAAATAATCAATCAACCTTGAATAAAATTTGATCAATCTTCAAGTTTAATCAGACTCAAATCATTTAATCATATCGGGTACTACTAGGTAACCTAGGCCTACGAGGCTATTAAATTAGCCTCAAGAAAGGTGGAATAAAATTCACAGCCTTAGTGTGCAATAAAGGAGGTATCCAACAAATAATAAAAATTAAGTTTAAAATCAAATTCAAATCATTAAGATTTAAATTTTAATTAAAACCTTTTTAAAGCCTTTTCAACTAGCCAGAATCTTTAATAATTTCAATCAAATGATCCTACTTAGGATATATCAAACCCACACAGCCTCCTACACACACTTTAGATGGTTTGCTAGGATAACCAACTCTAGTCTTAGGCTAAGCCGGTGTTTACTTTTTTACTACTTGCGTGTGTCAGATTTTCCGTGGTTTTCACTGCATGCTGGTTGTTAGAATTAAATGATTGACCGATTGTTTATTTAAATTTTAGCACTCTGTGATGTGATTGATTGTACGTTAGATCTATCCCTAGGTTAGGGATGATTTATACTAATTCAATCTTATGCAGGTGGCCCTGCTCGTACAGGGCATTTAAAATTAAAAAGGAGCAATTAATAAAGCTTTAAAAATTAATAATATTTTCTGCAGGAGCTTCAAAATGCTAAGTCTCCCTTTAAATCAAAAAGAGCATGGCCAAGTGTGGCTGGTTTAACTATTTTAAATTTCAAATATATTAACTGCTTAGGATGTTTCTATAACTGCTGATTATTAGGATAACCCTACAGGTTGTTGAGTCTAGATTTTTATTTTAAATTCAAATGTAATTTGATTTGAATTGAGTTGTAAATGTGTTAAGTACTTTGAGAATGAGATGTTTAAATATTCAATTTGAAATCCAAAGAGGAAGGGACATCCCTTAGGGGAGAGTTCCTATCTATTTGGAGATCCAAATTAGGATGACTTTTAAATATCCAAAGAGAAAAGATAACACCCCTATTCAGGAGGAGTTTTTTTTCATTTGGATATCCGAACCCGACGATTCAAAGAGTTCTAAGGCGATGAAGAAGTGAAGAACAAAGAGATGACCCATTCTTAAAGTCATTTGAGTCTTAGGAGTAGAATCCGGGTTGTAGTCAGTGGTACCCGGCCACTTTACTTTTCCTGCAGACCCTGATTTATATAATTAAAAGGCACTTACCTATGGACTTTCATTTTGAATATTTATTTAATTGATTTAATTATTTAATTGATTTGATTGATGTGTTGATTATGATTAAGGATTGCATGTTTTTAGTAATTTTTTTGGCGCTATTGCATGTCGATTTTGATTTAGCATGGAATCCGATCGGAGGCTCGTGAGGGTATGGTCGAACTATTTTTACTTTAATTAAAATTAAAAACTTTAGGCTCAGATAGAAACTCTAACGCCTTTAAGAAGTAAACCCGGACTCGCTGGGAGTTTTTCATACATTCATATTGACTTTTCTCTACCGTGTTAGGCACCTCTCCACCTGCAGGTTTTGGCATACCACCTGACCTATTAGAGTGCAGTTCTATCCAAACGGATGTTGTGTAATCTCTAGGATAAAATCTATTTTTAAGCCTAATTTTAAAACTGCTTCATTTTGATTTCAAGAATATAATCGAGTCAACTAGCATACATTGCATTAGATACAAATTAAAATTGAGTTTAATTCTTAATTGCATTTCTAGCTTAAGCATTTTACCCAATATATGTTGAGGGGCCAATTAGGAATATGCTATAGATGTCGGCCCTGCTCTCCTTAAACTAATCTTAAACAATGTCCCTAACCACTCTCTCATAAAAGACCGGACACATGGTTTTGAAGCATTTAGGTGGTTTAGCTGGCTCCCCAATCTAGGCCGGGATAAGTTCAGACCTTGGATTGCATTAGCTAGGATCCGGGTCACTGATTCTCAGTACCCATTTTAGACTTAGGATCTGAGGCAAATTTTCAATTCTAAGACCTCAACCTCCGGGAATCTAATTCCCACTTTCTAATAAAATTGATCATTTAAACTAAATATCTCTTTCAATCAAATTAAAGCCCAACACTTAAGATAGACTGAGGTATTTCTGAAGTAATTCAGAATCTCAAAGTACCTCCTACCCCTCTTCCTTTGACTCCTGAAATAAGTATTCATTTTTGAACCAATCCCTGTTGAATTTCCAGTCCCTACCCCTTTGAAATCAAGTTTTGAAATCTTAAATAAAATTCATATCGCTATTTTAATCGAGAGTATTCGTAGGAAATTTTTTGATTTCCTATGATGTAATTAACTACGAGGGCTTGCGCTCGTAGGAGATTTAGAAACCCAGACCAGATTTCAAAACCCTTAATTAATTATCTTTGAGAAATCAAAATAAATATGACGATCGTTATCGTCATATTCGAACAGTTAACAATGAATGATATTTTCTTCCTTTGGGATAATATATCATTTATTGACATAACTTTGAATATGAAATTAATGATAATTTATCCAGATTATCGTGGCAAGATATTTGATTGCACTTCATTTTGATCCTTTGGGATCATATGTAGTTCCCTCCTGAATCTAGTTTTGATATTCAGGATCAAATTTGTAATCCTAAATTTGAACCCATCAGGAGATTGTATCTTTATCTTTCGAGGTAGTATATCATCACTAATAGATGTTCAGTTTCAAGATTTAAATTTAAATGTTAATTTTAAATTATTCCTAAAGATAATTAGCCTTTTTCAAAAATTATATTTTTCAATCAAATCATTTCTATGTTTGGGTCTAAGCACTTGTACCCTTTATAGAAGAGAGCGTAGTTGATGAAGACACATAGAAAAGCTTTGGGAGAAAGTTTATGGGGAGCTAGAGGCGGTAGGAGCGGGTAGCAGATGCATCCATAGATTTTGAGATGATCATATTATGGGACTTTGTTGAAGAGAAGTTGGTAAGGAAATTTATTGGAGGTGGTGTTTGAAGGTAGCAGGTTGATTAGATAGACTGTTGTAAGGAGGGTATCCAGCCATAGATGATAGGGAAGGTGAGTTGTATGAAGGAGAGTTCTTGTGGTCTCGAGAATGTGACGATGCTTTCGTTCGGCGATACCGTTCTGTTCTGGGTATAGGGACAACTGATCTAATGCAAGATGCAATGGGTCTGGAGATAATTCTGCATATTATGGTTTAAATATTCGGTTCCCTCGTCACTGCGTAAGCATTTTATTTTAAGGGAAAGTTGAGATTCGATGGTAGTATGAAATTTTACAAAAGTGGAGAATACATCAGATTTATGCGTTAGAGGATATACCCATGTAAATGATCGCTCCAAAAAAATCTTTTTAAACTTTAGGTTGCGAACCCCGCTCTTACAAACTTAGGATTCCCTTTAATTTTCTCAGAGGTATATTGAGTTTGATATTTAACGAGATTTCCCCTAAGAGTAGTGTCAAGGTTTATTTAGATCTTGGTTCTACTTCCTATGAGCGCAAGCCCTCATAGTTAATTACCCCTCCTAACGCATTAGAAGAGCACTCTCGATTAAGGATGAAATACACTTAGCTTCTTATAAGAAATGTGAGAATGTTCAATAGAGTTTTAGAGTTTTAAATTTAGTTATGGGGAGATGAAGGTACACCCGATCAAAATCTCATGGTTCCGTCTCCTGGGCATACTATGGGTTCAATCTACCAACACTAACAATCATGGATTGTAGTGTCGAGGGAATCCGATTAACAGCCATGGGTTGCCTCCTCTCAGGGATCCCGAGTAGATTGAACTGGAGATGTGTGGATTTTAATTTGATTTAATTTAGGTTGAGACTTATGGCTTCCTTGGAAGTTTGCACGTTAATTTATTTAGTTTGGGGCTTATGGCTCCAATTAGAAGTTGCTCAATAATGGGTCTTACGACCTAGCCCTATAAGCTAAATGGCCCGTATGGTGGGTCTTATAACCTAACCCTTATAGACTAGGATGCCCGGATTTAGAGTTTTTGGATTTAGGGTTCTTCATTTAGAAGTTCCCTATTATGCGGGTCTTACTGCTTCGCTTAGAAGTAGCCCAGGTGGCGGGTCTTACAACATAGTCCTATAAGCTAAGATGCCCAATTGATTTGGAGTTTTGGATTTAGGGCTCTTCACTTAAAAATTTCCTAACGCGTTGATCTTACTGCAGCCCAAGTAGCGGGTCTTACAACTTAGTCCTATAGGCTAAGATGCCCATTTAAGAGGTCTAGAGTTAGGTTGCTTCCTAGCTATCACCTCTAAAGACTGGACTTACGGTTTTCATTAAAAGTAGCCAGGTGAATTTAGAAATTTAATTGGTTCACTTTGTTTAGTGAAAGAAATGCTTATAGGATTTACTATTCTTGTTAGAAGTAACCTATAAGATTCAGGTTAGCTATGGCATAACTTTAGACACTTTACTCCTTCGACACCTGTGTTAGCGTCTTGTTTCGTGCTTGTAGTTTATTTTTACTACAGTAGTTTGTTTCTCTACCTGTTTTCCAGCACTTTGCACTTACTAGTAGTAGCTAGATTTATATTTTTCAGCATTAATTTTATTTTATAATTGTGCTGACTTTTGTCTGTTTGCTTGCAGGTGCTTGTAGCCCACAATTGTAGCAGTTCAATGAGCCCTCCAGTAGCTACAGTTGAGACTATTGCTGAGGGTCTAGGAGAGTTTGGGTTTGCTTGTTGGAGAGTTGGTCCAGAACCGTTAGAGAGCTTTTGTGTTTTGAGAGTTACTCAGTTTGAGAGTCTGTAGCTATTTGGAGAGCTGCCAGTTTGGGAGTTTGTACATAAACTGGATTAGTGGAAACATTTCATTCATGCATTTTATTTTATTTTAATCTCATTAATTAATTATGTGAATGAATTAAAAATGAATTTTATTTGAAATTAAGTTTTAATTTAAAATCAATTGTTCATTTTATTAATTTGTATTATATTTTAAAATTGTTCATTTGATTGAAGTTTTGATTTAATTTGTTAATTGGATTTTAACATTGTTTGCTCAATTAAATTGATTTAAAAATTTTAACTGTTTAATTTGATAATTTTGAGTTCTTTGAACGTATTTTAGAATTATTTAGTTATTTAGATTAATTTACTCATTCGAGTGGTTAAAGTTTAATTTTATTAAATTTCTTATATTAATCAATTAATATCCTTAAAGGTTTTAATTCAAAGTAAATTTATATCTCAATTAAATCTGAAGATTCCAGTTTTAATAAATGAAGGAAACGGATTTTAAATTACTTAATTTAACAATGTAATGATATTAAAACCTTACTTTTGGATTATAATTTTAATCAAATTAAAAAAAAAGTTAAAGTTTTAATTCAATGGTCTCACTTCAGTTAATTGAATTAGTTAGATTAAATGTTTAGTTAGTTAATGGGTACATTATTCAATCATATTAGAATTCAAATTATTTAGTTTAATAAAGCTAAAGTTTCAGTTTTTTTTTTAGTTCAAGTTAGTTTATTATTCGAGATTCCTCTGTTAAAGAATTTCAGTTTAATATTTATTATTAGTTAGCTTAGAATTAGTTGGTAAATTAATCATTTAAATTATCTGTCCATTTAAATTAATTATCATAGTAGGTGCATTAATTAATGATTTAATATTACTTAATTAATCAAATTAATCAGCTGAATGTTTTCCCAATCTTCCAAAAATTTGGCTAAGTCCAAAACTTTCGAATAAATTTCAGCAGCCTCCCGGCGCCAGGAGGTAAGGAGGGCATTTGCCCTTTTAGCTCGACTCGGGCAGAATAAATCGACGGCGAGAAAATTGGGTCTTCAAGTCTTCAATCCCTCGGTCGGATTAGCTTGACGACCGAGGGCTTTGGGGGACCGTATCAACCCGGAACTTCCATCAATTCTTGTAATTTGATGATGATGCGCATTAGCTTTCTGCTTTGCTCGCAAATAATTATACACACTATATAATATTATTCAACTTTATATAATCATAATAATCATATATAATTATAATATCATATAACTGTTATATGATAATATATAATTATTATATTATAACATTGCCTCTTTGCTATTTCAAAAGTACAGAAAATAAGAAAGCGCTTGGGATTTGGGCTTGTTTCATGCAGACATGCGCTTGGCTTAAAAAATCTTTTTTTTCTTTGTGGAGATACCGAGAGAATAAACCAAGCACAGGACTTTGGCTTGCTGTGAGGTTCAAATGGCGGAAGATTGGAGTTGCCCTTCGCGTGAAGAATCGAAGAGGTCGGAGGCAAGGCTTCGTTTGCAGGTGTGAGAGAGAACTGGAGACACGATTCTCGTCTTCCAAATAGAATCCATGTTTCTAGCCCTTATGACTCGCAACAAAAAATTTTCAAAGATTTTCAAATTCCTTGCCCTGGACAATCTAAAAAATTCATGGCCCTTATATCTCATATCAGACATTTTTCATATCAAAACTCACATACTTCAATCAATATAACTCATAAATCATTGCAATTTAACAATTAAAGCATAAAGATACTTTGTGCAAAACTTCTCACTTATTACAACAGTAGGCAATAGAATATATTTAGGGCTGCAAATGAACCGAGCCGAGCCGAGCCGAGCTTCAGGCTGTTCGAGTTCAAGCTCGTTCGACAGAATCATGCTCAAGCTCTGCTTGAAGCTCATCGAGCCTTTTGGAGAGCTGTTCGAGTTCGAGCTCGCTTAAAACTCCAATGTTCGAACTCGGCTCGTGTTCGAGTTTGAGCTCGTTTAATTCAAGCTTATCGAGCGGGGCTCGTGAACGAACCAGCCGAGCGGACTGCATTTAACAAAATAAATTTATTTATTTCAAAACAAGCCCCTATACCAAACGGGAAGCCCCGCTGTAAGCTCATAGTAATCAAGTTGCAGCTGTATTTGTTTTTATGTAAGGAAATATTTTAATTCAAGGCGATGTGGGACTAAACTTCCCCACAGTTTTTTTTTTCTTCTGGCCACGGAGGAGAGAGAGAGGCAGCGGGTGGGAGAGAAGCGGGCAGGTGGTAGTCTGAGCCCGTTTAAACAGTAAATTTTAATCAAATTATCTTATTTAAATCAGTTAACTAACGAATATATATATATATATATATATATATATATATATATATATATATATATATATATATATATATATATATATATATATATATATATAAAGTTAGTTAAATAACGTTAGACTTTTTTTTTAAGGGGGGGGGGGGGGGGGGGGGGGACCCCGCGGTGGGGGCCTACGTGTTAAATAAAGGATAAATTACAGGTCCTTAAAGAGGACCTCCAGCTCGCTACCGCTCATAAGAGCTACAAAAAACTTCAAAATTAAACCTAAGAGCCAGTGGTCTCCAGTGCTAACAATTATAAAATACCCTAATAACATTCTAGGCCTGTAAGAGACAGGACCCAAAAAATGGAGAGCAAGGATCATACGGCTCCAAGTACGGAAGATAAATAAAGTACACTTCAAAAAGTCGAAGCCAATGACCTGCATAATATTCGAACTCAAAAAATATATAGATTGATAGAAATTTAAAGTAAAACGCAAAAGGATACAGAAACTGGGGTGCCCGATCCACTATGTGCTATTAACCTGATTCAAAAAAATAACAAGGGTCTTGCGACAAATCATGAAGTTAATAGTCCACAGGTAATTATAAGTGCAGCCAAAATCTCTAAAATGGTCCACCAATAACCGCAGCGAATGAACCAGGCAACAAATAACATAAAAGATAAGAATGGCTCCATAATAATTGTGCATGCAGGCAACATTAAAAGAGTTATAAGCTGAAATAACTAACCAACTAGGCATGAACAACCAGTTGAAAGTAGTCATCAATAATGTAGCAAACAACCATAAAATTAGGGATCCAAATGTCGATGTAATAACAGCCATAGTAATAAACTGATAGGCCAAGGACCACACCCAGTGAAGCAACCAGTAATCAATATCATAGCGAAGATATGCCCCAAGAATAAGCAAGCAGAAAACATAAGAATGAGTCGAAACAATGGTGACAGAACTAGAAAAGAAACAGAGAATAGCAGACCGACGACCAAAAAAGCAACAAAAACAGAAAAACAGAGCCAAAAAATAGAGACAAAACAAAGAGTTAGTGGTTACGGACGTAAGGAAGCCCCATTCTATCTAAACGCACCAGGCCTTTGGATTCAGTAGGCAGGTTATGCTCATGATACTCGTTGAAATAATCCAAATTGCAACCCAGTTTAGCCAATGAATCAGCCACAGCATTCCCCTCCCTTAAAATGCGGGAAATTTTAAAAGAGATGAGAGAGAGGAGATGCATAATATCCTTAATCATGTAAAAATTAACCGAATTGGGCTTGCAACTGCCTCTGATATAATGAATAATGAGAAAGGCATCAACTTCAATCCAAAGATTAGTAATACCAAGAGAGTTACTTAAATGAATCCCGTATAACAAACTTTCAAGCTCAGCTTGAAAAGCAGAAGCAGCATTATAGGAACCAGCATAAGCCATGAGCACCAACCCCTTAAAATCTCTGATGGTGCCACCACACCCCGCACTGGAAGGATTCCAAGCACCATCAGTATTCAATTTAAAGCAGCCCAACTCAGGTTTTTTCCATAAAATGATCCTATCAGAAGAAATCGTAGAAGAGGCAAAGCTTATATCAAACTTAGCAGCAAGGTGATGGCAACCTTTAAAGGAGTCAACTTTCAAAAGCTTAGCACAAAACAATTGATTAATTTTATGATTGATTTTGGAGATAATCAAAGTCGCATTCATTTTAATGTTCTCATATTTAGAATCATTCCTACTACTCCAAATATACCAACATATAAGAACAGGAATGATATTACGAATATGCCCTTTAGTCTTAGAGGACCAAGTATTTAAAATATCAACCATAGAGTTAAAGCGAAAAGTAGTGAAAATATTGAACAAATTGTCAAAATAAATCCAAACTTTCATAGCAATGGGACCTTGGAAAAACACATGAATCATGTTTTCAATATGATTGCAACATTGACATTTGGAAACAATGTATAAGCCTTTTTTAACAAGATTAGAATCCACAGGTAAGTAATTATGTAAAATCCTCCAAATAAGAAAAGAATAAGTAGGAGGTATACTAGCATGCCAAAAAGCAACATTAAGATGATTCTTAGGCCTAATTTGTCTAATAGCATTCCAAACTTGTTTAGCATTAAAATTACCGTCATTGGAACAGTTGAACAAAATACAATCCTCACTGTCCAAATGTATCGAAATGTTAAGAATCAAATTGATAACAGATTCAGGCAAAAAAGTGGAAAGGGAATGAATATTCCAAGTCCCATTGTGGATAAAATTTTTAACTTTGCAACAAGTTAAAGAGCGGGTAGAAAGAAGATTGTCAATAGAAAAATTACCAAGCCATTTGTCTTGCCAAAAGTATATTTCACCAACCCCCAACCCCCATTGAACAAAGTTTTCAGCTTCGCACTTAATGTCACATAATCTTTTCCAATTAGAAGAATCACCTTAAAAAAAAAAAAAACTATTTAAAGGATGCTTCCCCTCACAATACTTAGAAGCCATGAACTTAGCCCATAAGCTTTTATTAGCTCTAAAGTTAAACCAAAGTTTATGAGGGTAGGTTTTGATCATGTCATCAAAAGTTTTGAAACCTAATTTACCATCATCCATAGGCCCAGAGCAGTTGTTCCAAGAGCCCCAAATAACAGAACGTTTGCCTTCCTTAGAACCCCAAAGGAATTTGTTGAATAAAATCTCCAATCTACTACAAATATTAAGTGTCGGGCAAACAGTGTGAAGCAAATATATAGGAATAGAGCAAAGAACATGCTTAATTAAAACAAGCCTACCACCATAAGAGAGGAAATTAAAGGCCCACGAGGAAAGTTTCTTATGGATATTAGTAAAGATATCATTGAACAAATGCGACCGCTTTTTACCCTTATAAAGAGGGGTACCTAAATATTTTAGAGGAAGAGCCTTATTAGTCAACCCAAAATTTCTTTCAATATTATGAATCCGAGTAAAAGATATAGACTTAGCAGCAATGAAACAACATTTAGCAAGGTTAAAAGAAAGACCACTAGCCTCCTGAAAAACATTCAGAAATTTAAAGAGAGTTTTCATCGATTTAATCGAGCCATTAGAGAAGATAATGAAGTCATCCGCAAAACTTAAATGGGTTAAAGGAAGACCACCCCAGATCTAAAGTAAAGTTTAGGATTCATTCTAAACAGGTGATTAATCCCACGAGAAAGAAATTCCATAGCAATGATAAACAGAGCAGGAGAAAGAGGGTCTCCCTGTCTAAGACCATGGGAGGAGCTAAAAAAACCATGGGATTTACCGTTAATAATGACCGAAAAATAACAGGACTCAATCATATTTTTAATCAAAATAATGAAACTAGCATTAAAACCAAATAAATTTAAAATACCATAAAGAAATTCCCAATTCAGATTGTCATAAGCTTTAGAAATATCCATCTTGAAAATAATATTGCCACCAACCACTTTCTTATCCAAATCATGAACTAATTCTTGAGCAAGAAGAATGTTATCAAAAATGGATCTATCTTTAACAAAACCAGATTGCTCCAAAGAAATAATTTTAGGGAGAATGAGAGCCATCCTACCCATAATAATTTTAGCAATAAGTTTATTAAAAAAGGAGCATAGACTAATAGGACGAAAATCATTCCAAAAGTTAATGTTAGAGACTTTAGGGATTAAAACAATAGAAGTAGCAGTAAAAAATTTAGGAATAGAAGTGCCCCTGAAAAATTCCAAAACATCATTAACAAGATCCTCCTTAATAATAACCCACGTTTTCTGAAAAAATTTATTAGTGAAACCATCAGGCCCAGCAACAGAGTCAGTGTTCATATTATTTAAGGTATTCTGAATTTCCTCTTCAGAAGGGTGGGAGATAAGCATAACATTGTCCTCATTGGAAACCATAGGAGAGATGTAAGAAAAATCAGCATTAAGATTAGGATAAAAATTGGAATTAAAAGCTTTAAAGAAATACTCAGTGCCCGAAGCAGAAATCAGGTCAGGGTCTTCAATAACATTACCATTAGGAGAGGTGATGGTGTGAATTTGTCTACTCACTTTGTTATAGTTGGCAATATTGTGGAAGTACGAGGTGTTACGGTCACCTTCCACAAGAAATTTAGAAGAAGCCTTTTGTCTCCAGTAGGCTTCTTCCCGTTCCTGCAGCTTGAATAAAGTAGCCTTAGCCTCATTAAGCATAGATAAATTGGCAATAGAAGGATCATTCATGTAAACCATCTCAGCATTATCCACATCTTCCTCAGTCTTAATAATATTAGAGAAAAGATTTTTAAAAATACATTTATTCCACCAAGACAGTTTTTGCTTAAGCCTTTTAAGTTTAAACCAAAGTCTATTCATGCCAAACACATTATCATTGGGGAAAAGGGGAGCCTCCCAGTTTTCCAGCACAAAAGCAGCAAAATTATCATGAAGGATCCACATATTTTGAAATCTAAAGGGGGGAGGGGTATTACTAATGAAAGAGTTAATGCTTAACAATAAAGGGGAATGATCTGATAAAGTCCTAGATAAGTGAGTAACAAAACTATTGGGTAGAGAAGCAATCCAATGATTATTAAAAAGAAAACGATCTAATCTTTGCCACATAGTACCCTTATTCCACGTGAAACTATTGCCAGTGAAACCAATATCATGCAGATTGCAATTTCTAATCATATCATTGAAATCCTCCATAGCATGAAAATTAGGAGACATTCCGCCCACACGTTCAGTAGCATTGGAAATGCAGTTGAAATTACCACCCACAAAACAAGGAGCATTAATAGAACTGGAAAAATTAATAAGCTGCTCCCAAAAACACTTTCTCCCTATCCTAGAACAAGAAGCATAAACAAAAGAAGCAAAACAAGAGACATGATTGATAGCAATATTAGTGTGAATAACTTGTTGACAATCCAAAATAACATCTAAAGAGATAGACCGATTCCAAAAAAACCAAATTTTATTGGAACTATTACCAAAAGCAAAATCAAAACCCAAAAATAATCTAACAGAATCCAGCTTAATAGCAGCAATTAAAGGTTCAGTTAAAGCAAGAAGTTGAATACCATGGATCCTACAAAGATTCTTCACCCTATCCTTAGAAAGAGAACCGCCCACACCCCTAATATTCCAAACGAGAGCTTTAACCATTATAAGGTTGGTTGTTAGCTCTAGTGACCCGAGGGGTGTTGGTCATGATGGGTTAAATAACGTTAGACTTAATTATCTTATTAGTCAAATAAGATGTAATATTTATTTTTAATTAAATAAGACATAATCGAACTTTTTAATCGAGCTTTCTAATCTAGCGTTCACGAGCTCTAAACGATGTTGTTCGTGAACATAAACGAGCCGAACACCAGACTGTTCAAGATCGTTTATTTAGCTATCGAGTATTATTCAGGCTTGTTCATTTACATTATCAAATGAAAATAAACAAGCTCTTATCTAATCGATCCATGAGTAGCTCGTCGAACGCTCGGTTCATTTGCAGCCCTAAATATACTATTGAGCAAAAATTCAAAATTTTTTAAATATAACTAATTTATCAGAGATTGTATAGAATAATATTTTAAGACTTTAATCTTATTACAACACTATTTTTCAGAGTCTGGATTATTTTCTATTCAATAAAAATATTATAAATTTTAAAACCCCGTTGTATAATTTTCAAAAAATATTCAAAATCTTAATCTCTATAACTTATAAAAATTTATGTTGTGAAAGTTTTATCAATGCAAAGTTATCCTCATTTTTTTCATAATAAAAATATAAATTTAATTAGAAAATTAATAAAATCTTCGTATTTTTCACTTCCTAGAAGAAATTTTTGTGATACAAAACAGTCACATAATGTAGGATTATAATAGGACAAATTCCTTAAAACCTAATTGGAGAAAATTTTAGAGTTTTCAAATTTTTAATATTATTGAGTCACTAACTTACTTCAGATAAATACGAGAAATACCGATCATCAAATATCTTTTTTATTTATATCAAAAAATTAAAAAAATAAAATAAGTATTTAAAAATAGTACATGTTGAAAAATAATATAGTACAAAACAAAAAAGTCATGACCGTCAAAATCTCTTAATAAATTATACCTATAGATAGATTAGAACATGCAACCTCTCTTTACTTAACCTGTTCTTTTCCCTTACTCGTCCTAAAACATATGCAAAATAGCAGGCATGAGCAAACTATAGCTCAGTAGGCAACACAGAACCTTCCTAATTTTTTAATAATTAATAAAATAACAAAAACTAAGCATAGCAGAATAGAAGGACAAAGCAAGCTATTTGTATGAAACCTTCAACAAAACAGTGACGAAATAGAACCATAACAGATTACTTAGAACAATGTCAGAATCTAAGTGTCTTACAATAGAGAAATTATTACGTGCAGACATCTAAGTCCGGAGGTCAATCAAAACATGCCACATCAGCCAATACACAAATGTGTATTGATGACATGACGTATTCTGATTGGCCTCTGGGCGTCATTCAGCTTCCGCACGTAATAATTTCTCCTCAATCAGAATATGCCTAAAAGTTAAGAATATGGAACAGATAACAAAATAAAAATAGTAAACATGACATATTATATCACATATATATAATAGAAATTAAATGCATCACATATATCAGCTGTTTAGAACATATCACGTGCATTCCCAGCAAATTATTTCAAATAACAGAAATTGAATTCTCAACATTTTAAACTTCTTCAGTCTTGAAACTATTGTTCGTTTTCTTTTAATTACATAAATGGCCTATTTTTTTCCCTGCAATTTGAAGTTTGATGATAATTAAGCAAAGGCAACGCTAAAACTTTTATCGCTTTTTCTATCAAAAGTTTCTTCTTCATATATAGGTCCACCACCCAATCCATCCTTTAATGTTAGGGTAACATTTTTCTTAGATTGTAGGAGGCCGGTCTTGTTAGGACTTAGTAAGACTTTTTTTTGCTGCTTTGTGTTTTTTTCCTTGAAGATGTAAAATGAAAGCTCTTTCTAAAAGTGAATTTTGATGGTGAAAAGTACAACACAAAATGAAGCCTTACTATTTCCTAACAGGACCGACCTCTTAAACTCTAAGAAAAATGTGACCCTATCATTGGAGGGTATCGAGCGGTGAGCACATGAAGAAGAGACTTCTAAAAGGAAATAACTTACCCCATAGTTTCTCTATTAGAATAAAAAATCCACATTGATCGACTTCCTCTTTGTGCCTATGTTATGGTCTTTCTTAATGGCAAAAGCTTCTCCAATTTGTTCTACAAGGAAGATTACGATGCTACAATCGATGCTTTTTCTGAAGCATGTGAGATGATGATCACTTATTAAGTATGAAATCTATAACATCCTTATTTGATGGTGAATGCTTCTTTGATTCATGTCACATAACAAGTTGTGCCATTACCTCCACTATTCTATGAAGATCTTTCATTAAGCATAATCTTTTCATATATACACACACAATAACAACAACAAAAAATAGTGAGAGTGAGTGAGAGATTTTTGTTAAGAAAAATAGCAGATCAAATGATGGAAGTTTATTTGAATAAATTTTGGTGCTATATATATGCACATGATAGATATGGCATATAAGGAAGCTATATATTGACATCATTTCTTCTCAATGGTATGTCATAGTATAAATATAAATTATAGTAATTTTGTAACATACCAATAGTTTCATAGAGAGTAATGGAGGCATTGATAAAATTACAAGAGCAGCAAATAGAATTGTGGGGATATTATTGATTGTTGAACGTTATGTGGGATGCAGAAACAGTGGATAGCATTTCTTAATATGCAAGAAAAGTAAAAACCTTCTTAGTATTTTTAATAAGAAATTGTTTTGTGTATGAAAATCATGTATTCTATTTTTTTGGCAAGAAAATTTGGCAACATTAATATTAAATATGTTTTAGTGTATTTTCCCTAATATATATTTTATAAAAAAAACTCATTAATCATTAATTAGACGATTTAAAAGTTTTGATTTAATGCATAATTTAATTAGAAGGTTACATCAACCATCATTAATGTCTAGTTAAATTTCCTTAATGACATTCTTTGATGTAAATTAAAAAAAAATTATAGTGATATAGATCTTAATCACAATTCAAAGATACAAAATTACAAAGACTTTGAGTATCTTAAATTCATTCACCTCTTTCTATACATTGATCTTAGTGTATGAATCTAAGATTATGTTGTATTTGTAAAGAGCCTAAACTGAACCCAAATTTTTTGAGACTATCAAACGCAAATCAATTGGCTATCTTGTTACTTTAATCTCACTTGCTTTTCCTTTACGTAATAATTTTCTCATATACTTTTTTGTTCTTGTTTTAGAAGGCTACTTTTATTAAGGATTGAAGTACACTCTTGCCAAAGGACTTCAGTTAATGTGTTTAGAACCAGACATCTCATTTGTTTATAAAGTATGTTTGTGGTTTGTAAAGTTATTTTTGTAATATTCACATAAAGTTGCATATGCCAACCTTGCCTTGCAGTCAAGTAAAGAAGGCAATATGCTTTATACTTTTTTTCCTATGAGAAAAAAAGAGAGGATATATATTACCTTGCATTCAAGTAAGATGGAAACTCTTTGCTTTATGCTCTAGCAATACATAACAAGAAGCTACTTATATAGGGCTTTCATTCGTTGTATGATGAGGGAAATATAATTGCCATCTCTCCAGTTGTTGTTGATCATTTGTTGAGTGCTTTAAATAGGTGAGCCGCCTCTCCAACTCTTGCTTATAGAAGCTCAACTTATTTTGATTAATGTCTAAGTTTGCTTATGAATTTGAGTAGCTATATTTTTATAGATTATTCAATAAATTCGAAGGCCAGGTTTACAGATATTATAACTAGCAAATGATGAAAACTCGAGCTAAGATATTTTGATCAAAAATTTATATTATGGAATTTAAAGCTGTTGATTATAAAACCTAAAATAAATCGTAATGTTTTTAAAAATATCAATATTAAATTTATTTCAAAAAATTCTAAACAATTTAATGATGCAAAACATTTTGTTAGTTTATCATCAATTATTTTTTAATATTTTAGTTTTCTTGTGAAGGATCAATGGAAATCCCACTAAAATACAAACAATTGTGGAATAATTGGGATGTTCGGGTCTTGAATTTACTCAGCCTATCTATCCAAATAATTCTTATTTTCCTTGGCCGTCGGAGTAGAACTTCCACCTCAAGATGGATACAAATTTTTGTGTGGGCCAGCTACTTGTTGGTTGACTAGGTTGCTGACTTTGTCCTTGGCCAACTAAGTAGCTCCATGGATGATTTCTCCTCCTCCAACATTGTCATCGCTTTTTGGGCTCCCTTTCTCATCCTCCATCTTGGTGGCTCTAACATTATCACTGCCTACTCTACGGAATATAATGAACTTTGGGCTCGCCATCTTCTCGGGCTTGGTTACGAGCTCTTTGTTTCTTTTTATGTTCTCTTCCAATCCCTTCCTAAAACCTGCCTACTTGTACCCACCCTCTTGATATTCTTAGTCGCCATCATTAAATATATAGAGCGCTCTTACTCACTTTACAAAGCCAGTGTTAAAGGCATTCAAAGTTTTGTCAGTTTCTCCAATATAACACCAACAAAAGATTTGAATGCTTTGGTTCAAGCTTTTTGGTTATACTCTATTATTAAGCCTTATTTTATTGATGTTTTTCCAATCTTGCCTCAGTATAATGAAAGTAAAAATATTGTCACAGAGATGTCAATAGAGGATGTTTTGATGGTTTTGAGAAAAGATCTTAGTTATGCTTATGATGAGTTTTACACTAAGGCCATTGTAAATCACTCCATACCTAGGTATGTTCTCCGAGTTATTTGCTCTACTTGCATTTTCTAGCTTTCTCACTCTTTGTTTTAGAGCCAAAGGATGATTTTAATAACCTTAATGTAGCCATCACCTATGTCCTTCTTGCAACCTCTATATGCCTCAACTTTATGGCTACTATCATGCTTATATTCTCCGACAAAATGATAGTTTCTCTCCTTAATTTTAAGAAGTTCAGCAATTGGAGTGTGTTGCTTGCAGAATATATTGTGATAATTAAAAATGCATGTCATAAGAGAAGTTATTAGTCAATAAATTTGCTGCAATTGAATCTACTCATTAATTGTCTCTCAATTTCTTCACCCAATAAAACTCTTAGACAGAGTATAATGAGTTGGGTTGCGAAAAAGTTGAGCTTCGTGCAAGAAACAAAGTTGTATATGTTTTGGGCATTAACAAAACAAGAAACTTACACCTTGCTGACAATGCGGCCTATACAAGCAACACAACAGGTTCTATAGATCATTGTTTCCCATTTAAAAAGATGCATGCATTACCCAGTAGAGGAATTAAACAAACGAGCTGGCTCCCTTGCCCTTCAACAAGTAAGAAATAACATTGATTGGGCAATAGTGCCATTTGTTTAGCTTTTTGAGAGGATATCGTTTAACCAACAAGTTCTGATATGGCACATCATTACTGAGCTCTGCTTCCATTAGAATCCAGAGTCTCAACATCCCTTGTCTCCTCATCAAATTGAGATGAAAGTAGAAGAAAATAGTTCAGAAAGAGTAAAGAGAAAGAGCTTAAAAATGGAAGCTTGTAAGTACTTGTCCAACTATATGATGCACACAGTGATGATACAATCAAATATGATGTCTACCATGGGAGGACTGAGCTATATGCTATTCTGGGAGACTATTGAAGAAATGGTTGAGTTTATTCATGAGAGTTGTGATGGCCATCAACTGCTAAAGCCAAATGAAAAAGTTGAGGAGGTGTTCATGAAGGTGATAGCGACTCCAATAGAATTTAACAACCTTACTGCATCTTTGATTGGTACAGCACGAGTACTTGCTCGTTGATGTTAATTCTTAGGGAGGAAGAGAGATGGCAAGTCATAACCACAGCATGGGTAGAGCTTTTGCAGAAAGGGGCGAAGGATTCAAAGGCAAACATACATATGAAGTAGCTGAGTAGAGGAGATGAGCTCTTGACTTTCATGTGGCTTTGTAACAAACATTTTATGTTAGATGATATGCATGTGCATGAAATTCATGACATGGCTGATGTAAATCGGAAAGCTAAGCATCTCATCTCTGAGATCGAACTTCATTTGCAGGATCATACATTTTATTAAGACTATTTTATTTTGTATTATTATTATTGTAAAAATAATAATAAAATAAAGTACTTATTTAATTAAAATTTTATAGCATTAAAAAATTAATTATTTAATATTTAAAAGGCTTCTTATTAATACTTTAATAACTTAATTTTGTGCTCATTTACACTGGTAATTGATTAAAAATGGACATATCGTGAAAAGGGAGAGAAATTACATAGTTTATTGAGAAGATATTGTGTTTCCTTTGGAAATTACAAAATTAAAAAATCAGGTAACTTCAGCGATATGCTAATTATTGATAAGACAAAAAAAATGATTGCTGATTACAGGTAGATTCAACTATATTCTGGCTGAGGGGCAATTTTTCAAATTAATTTCTTTTGAGAATGGAAGAGGTACATTCAACTATTCACTTATAAGTAAATGACTCCATTGATCACAGTCTGAAAGAGAGAATGTTCTTCTGGCTAGCACATTATATTAGTTGATCTCTTCGACGATCTTTTTTATTGTCATAAGGCAACTTGTAATCGTCTACTTGTTAGCTTCAATTATGTTCTAATTTACAACATCTTCTCCAAAATTTATCTAATTATACTTGTTCACTTGTATATCTCAAACATATACATAGTTTACTTATTTATTTATTTATTTTTGGGGGAAACCCATAAAGGGCCTACACATTAAATTCAAAAATTGATTACAAGTCCTTAGAGAGAGCTTTCGATAGCTCGCTAATGCTCAAAGAGCTACAATAAAAAAAAAAACAGAAAAGATCCTAAGAGCCAAAGATCCCTATCTAGTTACAAAATTAAAAAAAAACCATAAAATAAGGAAAAAGCAAGGTCGGCAAGAAGCCAAACCCAAAAGTAGCCCATATCTTAGATTAACATTCAGGACAACAAAAGAGAACTTGAGAACCATTTTGAATCCCACCTCCATGCCAAAATGAGCAAAGCACCATATACATCCTTTCAGACATAAGCCCTTGCAAAAGAAATCAAGAAACAACAAGCAGCAATAATCAGATAGAAGAAATTTGAACCACCTGAATATATACAAAAGAACAGAGCCAAGAAAAGAGCCCCAAACCCGTACAGCCCAAATCCAAGAAAACAGCCCAAAGATCAACCAAAACAGGCCAAAGATCTACTATTAAAAGAAACAACCGGTACTAAAAGAAAATAAGAACAATGAGAAAAGCAAGGAAACAATACCCACAAAAATAAAAACCACAAGACCAGATCCGAACCAGAGAGGAAACAAAAAGAAAACCAAGCCCCATTAATATTTGAAAGTGGGAAATCCAAGCTTGTCCATTCTCACCAAACCTTTTAACACATGTAAATTGGACATGAAAGTATATAACTCCATTTCCTGAAGTGATACACCTGTCCTAGCCAGCAAATCTGCATAAGAGTTACCACTTCGAGGAATGTGAGTGATATAATACTTAATATGATTCAGTTGATTCCTAATACTTCTAAAAATATAAAACAAGGAAGCATTATTGCAAATCTTGCTCATAATAAGATTCACCAAATACAAAGAATCAGACTCAATCCAAACATTCTGAATATCGAATTGAGAGAATAAATTAAGGCCAATAAGAAGGGCATAAGCTTCAACAACCATAACATTGGCATTATGAACTTTATCAGCAAAAGCAAAAACCCTATCACCCTTAAAATCTCTAAGAATACCACCACATCCGCCTCTAGCTTTAGAAAAAGAGCCATCCACATTCATTTTGAATTGATTAACAGACGGTTTAATCCAATAAACCACACTAAAGAGACTTATAATGTTATCTTTCTCAAAGGAAATCTAAAAAAAATTAGTCCAAGATATAACACCTTTAAAATACCTAGGCAGCAAAAGTTTAGCAGTAACCATCTGATGGATTTTCAGCTTAAGGCAAATAATGATTCTATCATAGCTCATATTGGCACCCTTATGCTTACTATTATTTCTCTCCAACCATAATAACCAAAAAACAATCATAAAAATAAGGATAACAATATGGCTAGCATGATGATTGGAGCAGCTACTCTCCAAAAGAGAGAAACAATTAATCATATTAGTGTCAAAGTTAAAATCCAAAGTAGTCTACAACAAGATCAAGACTTTGTAAGTAGTAAGCCCATTCATAAAAACATGATTAATGGTTTCAACATGAAAAAAAAACATTGATATTTAGAAATAATATTGAAACCCTTAGATAATAATCACTGATTAACTGGAAGAAAACCTGTAAGAAGGCGCCAAGTGAAAATTGAATAAACAATAAGAATATAGTGACTACAAATTTTATCAAAGACCATAAATTTATCAGATCTAACTTTTATAGCATTCCAAACATCTTTAGAGAAATAATCACCATCTTTAGAATTATTAAAAATCATAATATTAGGGCTATTCAAGTCCAATGGAATCTTCAAAATCCTATCAGCCACCAGAACTGGAAGGAAATCAATCAAACGATTATAATGTCAGTTATCATTGCTTAAAAATTGGAAACTTTCAAAGTTGAAACAGAATGTGTGTAAAATCGAGTCTAACGACCCAAAACCCAACCAATTGTCTTGCCAAAAGAAATAGTTCCCATCTAAGACCCCATTGCATAAAAGATTCACCGAGCCACTTGATCTTACACAATCTATGCTAAATATGAGATTGCCTATTTTTGAAAAAGTAACAAAATGGGTGATTCGAAATGAAATACTTCTTAATCATATAATATGCCCATAGGCAGTTGTTAAATCTAAACTTCCACTAAAGTTTAACAGAGAAACATTTAACTATATTTTTGATATATTTACACCCAAGAACCCCTTCTTCAATGGGATCGGTACAAGAAACCCAAGATCTTCTGTGAATCTTCTTTGACAAAGAAGAACCCCAAAAAAACTTATTAAAAGTTTTCTCCATTTTGTCACAAACCTCCAAAGAAGGATTAATAGTTTGAAACAAGTATAATGAAAGGGAGGAAAGAACACTCTTAATCAGAACCAAACAACCACCCAAGGAGAGTGGTTTAAATTCCCAAGAAGCTAAACGAGCAGAAATGGATTGAAAAGCCTTATAAAAAGGAAAGCTTTTCTTATGACCTTTATAAATAGGAGTCCCTAAATAAAAAATATGAAGATTTTGCATAGAAAAACTAGTGAAATGTGAGATACGATTGATATTTCTCTAAAGCATATCTTTCCCAGAAATGAAGGAACACTTGTTTAGGTTAAAATTTAAGCCACTTTCTTGGCTAAATTTAAGAAGATACTTATAAATCTTCTTGACATTCTTGAAAGAACCATTGCAAAAAATAAAGAAATCATCAGTAAAACATAAATGAGAGATATGTAAACTCCCTTTATTAATGTAAAGTAAACTCATATAATGAGAGAATAAAGTATGCAAGCCTCTAGACAAGTAATCAGTAGCAATAATAAAGATAGCAGGCGAAAGAGGGTCACCCTGCCTAATACCTTGATGATCTTGAAAAAAAACATCTACTTTTACCATTAATAATAATAGAGTACCAAACATTTTCAATGATATTAGAAATTAATGAAATAGAGACCTCATTAAAACCAAATAGATGTAAAACTTTATAAATAAAATTCTAGTTGATATTATCATACACCTTAGAGATATCTAATTTAATAACCATAATCTTGCCAGCGACATTAAAATTAATGTCATGAATGAGCTCTTGAGCTAGCAACACATTATCCATATACTTCTACCTTTAACAAACCCAGTTTGATGTTGGGAAATAATATTAGGAAGAAAGTGAGCCATTCGGGAAACAAGAATTTTTGAAATAATCTTATTGAAAGTAGAGCATAAGCTAATGAGTATATAATCAGACCAATATGATGGGTTATCACATTTAGGAATAAGACTGACAGATGTGTTTGAAAAAACATTTAGGGATAGCCATACCCATAAAAAAAGCTTCTAATAGCTCTACAAAGATCATCTTTAATAATATTCCAACATTTTTTAAAGAAAGAAACATTAAACTCGTTGGGACCAACAACAGCATCCTTATTTATATCCATAAGGATATTATAAATCTCAATATCTTCAAGACATTTATTAAGCAGAAAATTATCCTCATCATTGATAATAGAAGGAATAATATAATGGTTAGATAGAGGTTCAACATTTTTTGAGACAGCTAAAATATTCATAAAATAATCACTAGCCGGCTTGGCAACATCCTCCTAATTCTCCAAACAGGGGCGATCTTGAAGCTTAATATTATGAATGAATGATTTAGCCTTTTTACTGTTAACACGAGCATGAAAATATTTAGTATTGCGATCACCATTGGAAAGAGATTTAGAAATAGCTCTTTGACGCCAATATTCCTCTTCCAAAATTGTAAGTCTAAAAGAGTTTTTTTAGTGTTGAATAATACAGCCTTATTCTCATCGAAATTGTTAAGCATAAAGTTATCCTCCAACAAGATAACTTTATTCTTAGCTTTAAAGATTTTATCAAATAAATTATCAAACACATTCTTGTTCCACCATCTTAAAACTTGTTTAAGCCGCTTGCACTTGAGAGAAAATAAAATGATATCATTATTACCATCATAATAATCTAAAGGGGCTTTCCAATTCATCTCAACCACATTAAAGAAATCGAAGGAATGTAACCACGTATTGTGAAACCAAATGGGAATGAAACCCAAGCTAATATTAGTATTTATAGAAATCAGTAAAGGGGAATGATCATAAATAGTTCTACTGAGTTGTTGAACCATGGTATTAGAGAAAGCAGCAACCCATATTCCAGAATCATATTATTAAAATCCTCCATTGCTGACAAACTAGGAGGAGAACCCTCTAAACATTCAGAAGTAATGGAAAAAAATATTGAAATCTCCCCCAACAAACCAAGAACCTCTAAGAGAAGAGAAATCACATAAATGTTTCCATGAAGGTATATGACTAGCTTTAGAACAACTAGCATAACAAATTGAATCAAACATTAATAAATTGTTGATACCAAAGCTACAATGAATAACTTACTCAAAATCAGCTAAAACTGAACAATTAGTTGAAGCATTCCAAAATAACCAAATCTTGTCGTTAGCATTAGAGAAAGAAGAAGTAAAACAAAGTTGTTTCTAGCACGTAGCCAACTTAGAGGAATCAACAAGGGGTTCTAAAATAGATAAAAAAATAGATATTATGAATTCTGCTGAGGTTACGAATATGAGAATGAGAGAAAATATTACCCACTCCTCTAACATTCCAAATAAGGGACTTAATCATAAAAAAATAGATTTAGAAGCAGCTTTAGATCCAGTATTCCTTGCTTGGGAAGCAAGCACATCCAACTTGTTCTTATTCAAATTTCGTTTCTTTTTCTTGTTCATCACTAATTCAAAATCGTCAAAAGAGATGTGTCTAGCTTTGGAATTATAATATTTTTAACCTTAGAATGAACTCATCATAACGCAATTCCTCTTCTTCCCAAATAGAATTAGATCTATCAGAATGAGACTCATTATCAGAGGAAATGATTATATCATTGGGAACATAAGTTTTCTGATTGGGCACATTCAATTTATCAAAATTAGACCAATCAGTTGAGGTCTTTAAAGCAAACAAAGTATCAACCTGATTGATATGCCTAATAATAGAATTAATTAACCGACAAGTCATTATCAACATCCTCATTATTCACAAATTAGTATTCCCCATCATATCCATAATACCAGAAATAGCAGGTATGGCAACCATGAGATCAATGATCTCACCATATAAGTATAATTTATACTACCAAAACTACTACAAGTATGGAAAAAAATTCTGATCAAATAGTATGGACTTCTTCTAACATTCTCGAGCAGTATATGGACAAATTTGTTTTATATAATGAAAACATGACGTATATATTTGCATGGATCCATAAGTAATTGAATACACACAAATCTCTTACAAAAAATTGTGTGTAGGGTTTCAGTTCTCAATGAAGCATAAATTTTATATTTATGTCTTGAGGAGAAGCACATAGCCATATATCGCCATCTTGGACCTTCTTGTTTTGTCTGTGAGGAGAATGGCTTTGGTTCAATATTGGCCAAGGAATCTCTTCTTTCTTTCTTTGAATGCTAATTTCATTGAACGTTGATGGATCAAAATATTAGTAAGAATAAAGAAAATGCACAATAGCATATTGATTTTTAATATTTTTAATTTTTTTAAAAAAATATATTTCTCCACTTCTTAAATGAAACGTTAATATATTTATTTCTATCCTAAAGAGATATCTTGAAGGCTTGTTCAATCATATTGCTCTGATACTCACTCATCCTTGCCCTCTTCCATGTCTTCGGCAAATCCTTAAGAATCCTTGGGAGTCTTGACCTCCCTACTCAAGGAATCTCTAGCTTGAGCATTTGACCTTTTACTTGGCTTAAATATGGTGAACATTTTGGATTGATTCATTTGAATATTATGGCCAAAAATTTTTCAAAATAATTTTATAAATATTAAATTTATTTTGAGAAGAATATAATGTATGACTGATTAATCAAAATTTATATAACACAAATTTTAAAGTAAATCAATGACTAGAATTCATCAGGATCAAATTTGGAATAGAATATCTTAATCCATAATCATAATTAGCAAGAATTTAGCTTTATTAACCTTATTAAGAATTGTATTGAGAATGTTTTTATGTCTATTATTATTAATGGTTCGTCTTATGGTTTTTTCAATACTTCTCATGGTTTGAGACAATGTGATCCTATTTCCCCTTCTCTTTTCATTATTGCGGTGGAATTCCTTTCTAGAGGTTTATCCCAGCTTTTCAACTCTATTACTAGTCTTCATTTCAAAACTAAGGGTGGTGTACCTATTTCCCATTTGTGCTTTGCAGATGACTTTATTGTGTTTTCGAATGGTTCCCGTAATCAGATTCAGAAACTTATGGATTTTCTTTCCAAGTTTGAGAAAGCGAGTGGCATATCTTTTAATAAAAATAAAAGCTGCTTTATTGCTTCCAAGAATATATCTAGTAGGCGTATTCTTTCCATTGAAAATCTCACTGGTTTTACCCAAGCTTTTTTGCCTATTAATTATCTTGGTGTGCCTCTATTTAAGGGGAGGAAGCATTCCTTTTTATTTAATAAGCTTATTGAATCGGTTCATAATAAACTTTTATCTTGGGATTCGAATTTACTGAGCTTTGGTGGTAGAATCACTCTTATTAAAAGTGTGCTTGTGGCTTTACCTGTTTACAGTTTTCAAACTATCTTCCCCACGCAAGCTGTGTGATAGACTTCATAAGATTATTAATAAGTTCTTCTGGAAAGGTACTTTATCTAGTGCTAAAATTACTTGGGCTTTTTGGGATAAGTGCTGTGGTGTGCAGTCTGAAGGTGGGCTTGGGTGTAAGACCTTCTATGATCTTTTCAAAGCTTTTTTCTTTTAAACTTTGGCATAAACTTCGTGCTAATAATAGTTTTTGGGCCAATTTTATGATTTCTAAGTACTGTGCTGATAACCATCCTGCTTGTTGTGTTGCTAAACATGGTGACTCTAAGGTTTGGAAAAAGCTTTGTAAAGTTAAATGGGAGATTGAGCCTTACATTTCTTGGGGGCTTGGAGCTGGGAATATTTTCTTCTGGCAAGATAAGTGGATTGGTAAGCACTCTATTGATACTTTGTTAAACACTGCCTCTAATTCGTCTGTTAAGGTTAATTATTTCTTTAATGACAATGGCTGGGATGTTGATAAGCTTTCGAATATTATCCCCTATAGTATTATTAACTGCATTTTAAATATCCCTCTAAACATTGAGTCTAAGGATGTTATCATTAGTGATTTGTCTAAGAATGGTGAATTCCATTTATTGGAGGCGTGGAATTCTTTTCGGGCTAAAAATAATTTTGATTATATTTTTGCGAATATCTGGCATAAAAGTATTCCTTCCACTATTTCTGTTTTTGTTTGGAGAACCCTCCACAGATATTTACCCACTGAGGACAACCTTATCAAAAAAGGCTTTCAGTTGGCTTCCAAATGCCAATGTTGCTGTCACATTGAAAGTATGCACCACCTCTTCATTTCTGGCCCGGTGGCGGTGCGTACTTGGGTTTACTTTGATGATTTGTTTCAGATCAACTGTTTTAATGGTAAATTGTCCTTAAAATATTTACTTAATGCGTGGTTTATTAAGTCTAAAGGTCATATTCGGAATGCTATCCCGTGTCTTATATTGTGGTTTATCTGGTTAGAAAGAAATAACTCTGTTTTTAACAATGTCAAAATGAATCATAATAATGTGATTTTTGAGATAAAAGAAAAAGTTTCTTCTCTTATTGCTGTGAGAATTATCACTCATAAGAATTTCAAGAACTACCTTTCTATTGGTTCTAGCTTTGGCCTTTCGGATGTGGGGTGCTCTCCTTGCAATCTTGTTTTCTGGAACAAGCCCCCTCAGGACTTTGTTAAGCTGAATGTTGATGGTATTTTCTCTGGTAATTATGGTGGGTGTGGTGGCACTATTCGTGACAGTAATGGTAAACTCATTGCTTCCTTTGCGGGGCCTATTCACCAGGGTAATTTCTCTTCAGCTGTTAACTGTGCCATTATCCATGGTATGCACCTTTGCTGGTCTTTTAAGAATCTGAATGTGGTCATTGAGGCTAATACCAGTTTTGACTTCTGCTCTTTTGCGGCTGGGAGGGAGAACTTGTGTAATGCTGACATGTTTTATCAAAGGCGGCATATCTTTCAGATGTTGAGATATTTTAATTATTCGTTTCAGAATATTTCTAGTGATGGGAATAAATGTGCTAACTGGCTAGCTAACTGGGGTTGTAACCTTGCATCTCTTACCGATTGGGTCGGTTCTTATGTTCCGGCTCCCCTGCATGGTTTACTGAAGCTGGATGGGTGTGGTATTCCCTATGTTTGCGGGTAGTTTCCTTGTTTTCTTTGTCTGCTACATTGGGCTGTTATTGTTTGGTTCATGGGCTGGGGTGTCCTCTGCCCTTCTTCTTTGTTTTGATGGGGCCTCTGCTGGCTTACATTTCTGCTATGTGCCTAGATATGTCGGGAGGTTTACTTGCTGGTATTTTGTTTATATGTTTATTGCTGTTCCTTTTTAGTGTTTTCCTTTGGTTTGCTGTTAGTCGGATTGGCCATTTTACTCATGCGGGTTTGGCTTTATTCTCCTTTTTGGATTATCCGTGTTTGGTTGAGTCTCTCTGGTGCTGGCAGTTCATTATTTCCCTTGATAACCCTGGGCTGATCTCTTATCTAATGACTATCGAATTCGGTTTATCACCATATTGTTATCCTTTTTACTGTTTGCAGTCGCTGGTATATTGCAACGTTCTCTTTGCTGGTCTTGTTCTTCCTTTTACAGGTTACCGTTTGCTCCGCCGGTTTTATGGATTGGATGTTCGTTTGGACAGTGGAGAGAGCTCGATGGAGGTAATGTTGATTTTTTTGCAGGGCTTTTTCATTGATGCTTATCAATTCACTATCTATTTGGAATGGAAGGCTTTTTTGGGTGAGAAGCTTGTTTTGACTTCTACTTCTTGGATTGCTTCTCTTTTTTGGGTGCTCGTCTTTGAGCACCGTAGAATGTTACTAGGTTATTGTGTATCTTTTCTTAGCAGGGACCTTGAGCTCATAGGTTTTTTTCTTTTAATTATTTTTGTAACTCGTTCGAGTATTAGTGAGCTTGAGGACCCTTTAAGGACCTTGTAACTGCATTTTATTTTAACACGTAGGCCCCCACCGCGGGGTTTAAACTAAAAAAAATAAAAAAATAATAATAATAATAATAATTAGCAAGAATTCCAATAATAAGTTGATGCCAATTCAAAATTTTAATTAAAATTTTAAATTAATGTAATAAAATTTAAGCCTATTTTAAAATAATTTATGTCAAAATATCTTATTATTTTTTTCCAAAACAAATTTTATTATATAATTTAGCAAATTATGGTAAGACTATCATATCGAATAATTGAGAAAAAATAGCTTCACATTTAGAACATTTTCATTATAATTATTATTTGATATATTTTAATTCAGAGTAATTAACTTTACAACCTTCATATTTTAACTAATGTGGATTTATGTGTAAATCATTAACTATTTTTACTGCAGATTTTTCTGTGAATTTATTTATATGTTCAAAACCTTTATTTGGATCCACGGTATTTCGTTGAGTGCAATATAAGATGAATCCTCATTTTTTATTATGTATAATTAAGATAACATAATATATTAAATGATTGTTTGATAAGTTTTATATTGACTGTTAGCTATCTAATTCAACCATTCATTTTTTTCTTCTAAGACTTGAGACTTTATAATGGCAAAGCCAAATAAATTACAATAAAAAACTTAAATATTTCTTTTTAGTTTTTTTTTTTGCCTTCGAAAACGATTTTTCTTACAAAATAGTTGCCAACTTAGGATAAACTTGAATCTAATAAAAAATAAAAGAAAAATAGAACACTTTTTCTTTATATTTTAAGATTTTATGAATCTTCATACCATCAACAAAATATAGAGATTTTAAATTTATTTGTATTCATCTTTATTTATCCTCTTTGTTTTTTGGGGGGTGGGGGGAATTAGGATCTTTATTTATCCTTATAACATGAAGTACAAAAGTCTATTATTAATTAAACTAGCTTCACCTATCAGTGAGGAAGCTCCTAATCATCATCAACCTTGAATTTTGCAAGAGTGGCCAGAACAGCATTGAGAGTATCTCCAATCTGATCTTCTTTATTCTTCAGAGATGGTATTAGTGCATAAGCCTCCTCACAACTCTCTGGACAAGAATTTGCTATCATACATATCTCCCAATCAGTGGCTCCATACTCCTTGAGAGTTTCTAAGGCACGTTTAACAGACTTTTTATCTGTATAATGCACAGCATTTTCTTTGGAGTACTGCAGCGATTTGGGAAAAGACTTGGGTATTGAGATGTGTAGATTCTTTAGAGATTCTAAACGTTCTTCAAGCCCTTGCAGAATATCTGCTGCCTCACAATCTGCAATTAATTTAGCGCCTGGTGGAAGTTCAATTTCGTCCTTCACTTCCTTTTTGGCAACTGAAGGCTTAGCTGAAGGAGTCGGCCTTTGATCAACAAGACCTTCATTCTCGTCGGAATCAGACGAACTTATTACAACCACTTCTTTCTCTTTGTCGGAATCAGAGGAGCTTATTATAATCAATGTACGAGCGGCTTTACTCTTGCTTCTTCTTCGCGTTGCTCCCCATTGCTGAAGCATCTTTCCTTTGCCCTTATCCCTTGATCTTCTGTCCCCCATAAGCAAGTGCTGGCTAGCTCAAATGCTGGAAAGACAATATGACAAACAATGAAGATCTTCACAAATTGTGTTGTTGATCATAGGAAGAAATTAATAACTCGATCTGATATTCATCAAGTTTTTTATTCTGCAAATATTTTTTATTGTATAATAAAAAGGCATAAAGCTATTTCATAGAAAATTTTTATTTGAACTGCTTGATTTTTATTTTTCCTGTGTTGTAAAATTGTTTTTAATATTTTTATTTTTGAATTCAAATTTGTTCATGAATTACATCCATGCCTTAAACACGTAAGATTGGCTAAAAAAATTAGAGAGATTGAGAGAGAGAGAATTCTATGATTTATTATTACCAAAATGTAGAGAGATCGAGAAGATATTTTTTTCTTTTCTATGGTGTCCTTAGATTGGCTTGTAGACCTCTTATTTATAAGTGATAGAGGCAATACTAATGCTCTATAGAAAAGTTACATTAAATGTAAATGCATGAATTGCAAAATATGACCAAATAAAGACTTCCAACAAAATAGAAGGTATGATAATTATGGTGCATTAATCATATTAAATATGCATTTAAGGCTTTTCAAATAATGGGCAACCCATTGGAAGCCATTGGACGACTTCACATGGGTTGACCGAGTTTTGGCATTGGATGAATAACTCACCTTGTTGGATTTTTGGGGCCAAGCAGATTGGCAAGCTGCTTCGAGTACTTCTGTCATTTCAATCTTAGGTCAACTAATACTTTTTTTTTGGACATTTAGACCAATTAAGACAAATTGATACACATGTCATATATATAAGCTTCGAATCCAAAAGCTCTGGATTGATAGCCAAAGCTCTCAACAATTAGATCAAGATGAGCTGCGTAGGTTGACTAATGCTTGCTAGTGTTTGTACTCTCTGATGGAGATGACTTTTTATCAGATTTGTCTTAATCATGTTGTGCTGAACAAAACGTGAGAAGCTTTATTTTACTTTCTATTGATCCAACATACTTTAAGCACACCTTTTTACAAGTAAAGAAATCAGGACAGATAAAGAATACAAAGACAAATAACCGAATGTATAGAAGAATTTACTTATGTTTATTTTCATTATTTTTTGGCATTATACACACACACGAGAGATATGACAAAAGAAAGCTATATTTTCAGGTTTTTGAAGGTTCAACAAATTATTTTCAATTGATCATCACCTTGATTTGGGCATAAGAAGATCTGTTTGTTTCTAATATTTAATTTTACATGCTATTTGGTGGGCTTTTTTGATTTTTTGGCTTTTGAATAATGATATGGTTGACTCAAAGAACTCCAACAAAATCAATACAACCTAAATAAAAAGATAAACACTAAATGAGAAAATAGTGAAGCTGACACCAAACCAGAATACAGTACCCATAATAGCCAACAAATCAGAACTAATTAAACAACAGAATAAAGATCTAAAGTGAGCCAAATTAGCAAACATAACCCAATCTTATAAATGCAAAAAAAAAGGGCAAAAGGCAGAAAATATACCAACTGTGACACGCCAAACTATAATATGAAAGAATTCTTTATTTTATCTTTTAATATACAACAATCAGAGTTATCTAATTTAATCTATCAGTAATAAACAACGAATCTCTAATTCAAAGCTTTAATACATATTTATATTCATTGACTCAAAAATAAATTATATACAATACTCATGATCTAATTCATAACAATAATAATCATAAGATCATGAATCTGTGCAGAAACATTAAAGCTTACATGCAGTAGCAGTAATAAAATAGAACAATATAGACACCAGTAAAGTAGTATAGTGGAAAAACCAGTACAGACGTTGAATCAATAAAGCAGTCATTATATCAGTACTATCAATTAGTAAATCAATCATATAAAGCTTTAAAACTAAAGCATTAGTAAAAAACTGTCAAACCTAAATCAATATAATAAAATCCTATAACTATATACACATGCTATCCAGTATGTCACATACTTAGTATATTACGTACTGAGTATGTCACATGCTCAATATTAGCATAGTGAATATGTAGTATCAAACAGTATTAGTGTTTATATAAGTAACAATAAAATAAGTGGTAGGAGCAATAAAATAATACACAAATAACAAATCTATGCAATAATAATAAATATGAGCAGTAATATTAATAATGCTTTAATAACATGCATTTTAATAGTCATAATAAACAAGTGAGAAGTCCTAAGTTAATTAATATTTTTTCATTATCATATTAGTATCAGTAAATTATTGGCTCAACAATAGAGTCGTCAGCATAATAATCATCTCCTTATAACTCTCAATCACTATCACATAAATTAGTAGTGGATAATATTAAATCATAGTATTTAAAGAAATATCTGTCATCCTACCATCTTGTATAGGTCAACCAGTTTCCAGCCAATGTAACTGAAGAGCTTGTATTTACTTGTCCGCTTCCGGCCATACACACACACAAATTATTATCACAATATTATAGCAGTAATAGCGACCAGCTATTACTCAATAACATATCCACATTCATTTTCAATGCATTGCAGTAAATAAAGTATAATTGAGCTTAATTTAGAAAGTGTCAAAATGTCATAACACTAGGCAATTGAAAATCATACTAAGCAAAAATTCATATTTTTAAAAATTAATCAAATTATTAGAGATCATATATAAAAATATTCTGAACCTTTAATTGAACTAAAACACTATTTTTATATGTTAAAATAAATTTTTAAATTGATAAAAATAAATACTTTTCAAAATTATCCAGAGAAAAACTCAAATAAATATTCAAAACGTTCATAATCTTAATCTATATTACATAAAAAAAAGTTACATGGTGAAAGTTTTGCCAATATAAAATTATCCTCATTTTTTTATAACAGAAATACAAATTTGATCAGAAAAATATAAAAAATTTGAAATTATTGAAATCAGAAAAAGGATAATAATTCCTTATAAAGAGACAAGCAAATCTCCCAACATGACTGAGTGACGACATTCACTCTTCTACAGCCTCCAAACCTTAGGTTTCTTTTTATCTTTCCTTCTTTTTCTTTCAAAAATTTTTTCTCTTTAATTCTCTGTTAACCGATTTAAGAAGAAAGACACTAAAAAAATTTAGAAGTGGATTAGGATATTTGTTAATAAAATAATAATATGATATTAATATCATTATGTAATTTAATCATTTTTAATATAAAATTCATATAAATCTTTGTGGGGCTTCAAAATTTATGAAAAAATTTTCATAAAATAACTCATTTTATTTAGAAAAATTTAGTGAAATAAGTTTACAAAATAGATATGCGACGATTTCAAAACCCCCACTTGTACCTATTGATATAAATTTTTTAAGGATTGGCACAAATGTCAAAAAATTATGAAAAAATTAGCATAATTAAAGCATTGCATGTCTGTGCTATGGCGATGATGATTTGTGACTTGAACATATAATGACTCCTGAAAAAATTATTTCACTGGATCAAAATACGAGCTATTATACCAACGTCTAGTAGCCCAACCATAAAACAAGCAAAAATAACAGCTTAATAATAGGAATGATGCAAAATCAAAAGAAACCACAAAATCAAAAGAACCCCAAGAAAGGGGTTAAAAGACTATTTTTTTCTTGGATAAGGCAAGCCAAGCTTATCCAATAACCATACCCCTTAAATCATGGAGCTCATTTAAATTTAAAAACAATTCAGTGGAATATAATGTTGGGGGGTGAGATGAGGAGGAGTAAACACAACAATGATAAAACAAACAATAAAGTAAAAGCAATGAAAAAGTAAAGGACACCAGAATTTAACATGGAAAAATCTAAAATAGGGGAAAACCCTACAAAGCCACACCACACTAAGAAATTCACTATAAATATTGGGAGAAATAAGTACATATCTCTCTTCTCTCTCACTCTCTCATTGCTTCTCTTCTCACATGCACCGTTCTCAATTTCTACACTCACAAAATACAAGAGAAAGACAAGTAAAATAACCCCAAGGGATGCAACCCTTTAGAAAAACGAGAAAGAAAAATGTCCACTCCATCTCGCAGCACTGCAGCGCCAGTTTGGGGCGTAGTGGTACTCAAGCCTCTGTCTTGCACCACTGCAGCTCCATATCTATACCTCTGCGATGCTTTGCTCTTTATCGTTTAGCTCTGGGGTGCTTGGGAATACAACGCTGGGGCACTCGGGAACACAACGCTAGGCACTCAAGCATCTGTCTTTACACCCGATCCCAAGCAAGGGGTATGCCCCCCGCACCCCGGCCCTCCATTGTACATGATAAATTTTGAGTTCCGAGACAATAAAATTACCAGATTAATCAACATAATTATATTCCACACATAACAGATAAAGTAGATCCTTTTTATCAAGCTAATCCGCACATATGTTACCTTCTCTCGAAATGTGAGAAATCACAAAATCAAATTGCCTAAGAATACTCATGAAATTCCTAAAAATATACAACATATTAGCATTATTACAATTATTAGAACTAATAAGATTAACCAACAACAAGGAATAAGATTTAATCCAAATTTTAGTAAAATTGTGGTCCACACTGAACTTAAGACCAATCAATAAAGTTGTAGCCTCAGCAACAATCACCTTACAAGTAGGAAGGCTAGAAACAAAAGAAAATATCAGAGCACCTTGATAATCTCTAGCAATGCAACAACATCCAGCCCCAAGATTAGTGATAGAACCATCAATATTTAATTTATACTGAGTCAATGAAGGTTTCTTCCAATACAAAGTTTTAGAGAATAAGCTCTTGTTCTCAAAAGCAAAAGATGCTTGGAAAAATGAAGTCTAAGTATTATTACCCATAAAATGCTTAGGAAGAAGCAACTTGGCATAAACAAGCTGGTAAATTTTATTCTTAAGGGCGATTATGATTCTATCAGAACTCATCTTGATACCAAGGTGTTTGCTATTATTTCTTTCAATCAATAAAAGCCAAAAAAACAATTATGGGAACCATAATTAAAATATGGTTAGCAGGTCTGTGATGAAACCGGCCAGTGAGTAAGAAGTGCATAACATGTAGTGTTAACATAGCTAATATTAATCCCTAGAGTATTATCCAAGAGATATCAAACATTAATGGCAATAGGACCTTCCAGAAAATAATGCCTAATAGTCTCCAAATGGAAATAACATTGATATTTAGATGTAATTAAACTTCTCATCCACAGAAATCAAACCATTAATAATTCTCTAAGAGAAAATTGAGTTGAAAGTAGGAATAATATATTTATAAAGCTTCAATAAGTATTTATGACATTATAAGGAGCAATACAGACACAACTTTATTTTTTCTAATACAAATAAGCACATAACTCTAGTACAAATAAGCTGGAATATTTGCGCCAAGATTACAGAACCACATTAAAGAGCACACTGCAATGCAACATCCAGAAAACCAGCTTCACCTCTCATCACTAAAGAAGCTCTTAATCGTTAGCTGCTTTGAATTGTGCAAGAGTGGCTAGAACTTTCTTAAGTTCTTCTTCAAGCCATTCTTCTTTATCCTTCAACGACGGTATCAGTGCTAAGGCCTCATCATAAGACTCTGGACAAGTATTTCCTAACATACATACCTCCGCATCGGTGGCCCCATAATCTCTGAGATTGTTCAACGCACTTTTAACATAGTCGAAATTATTGTAACGCACAGCATTTTTCGCGTAGTCCAACGTGCTGACATAATTATCGGGTATCGTGAAGTCTTGATCCGTAAATGTCGCCAAATTTTCGTCATTGAAGATTTGTAGAAGAGCTGCTGCTTCGTGATCCGTAAGTAATTTAGCGTCTGGAGGAAGCTCAACTTCTAGCCTCAAATCTTTGTCTTCAACAGAAGGCTGGTGAGAACCTTCATCTTCATGATACTCGATCTTTTCTTTGCCTTTGTTCTTTCTCCGCGGCCCCATACGAAAGTGCTAAATAAAATAACAAAATAATAAGTTATAATTTAATTAGCATAGATATATTAGGATAGTTACTATTGAAAGAATTTCTTCTTGGGTTCAGTACAGGGCATGCTTATTGATTTTTTTTTCTTGAAATTTGATACTTGGGTCAGTTTCTTGTTCCTCAAAATAATAAAAGGATTTTTTTTAAGGTGCATGTATTATATATATTATTAGCATTAGGAGCATGTAAGTTTTAAAATTTAAAACGGAGCAAATAAGTCAAACAAATTAGCATATTCTAAAGAATGCACCAAATGATTTGGTGCATTATTTAGAATGCGCCAAATGATTTGACGTATTCTTTAGAATGTGTCAAATCATTTGGCATAGAATGTGTCAAATCATTTGGCGCATTCACCCAACATGTCCCCAGTCAGCCTAACTAAATTTCACAGAACTATAGCAACGCACCAAGCTGTTTGGCTTATTCTAAATAGAATAAGCCAAACAGTTTGGTACATTCAATGGAATGCGTCATTCTGTTTGTCTAGTTTACTTTTTTTAAAATTTTTTTAATAATTTACTCATATTATAATTTAAATTAAACACTTGCTCCTTCTTAAAAAAAAAATTCATAATGAAATATTGAGTATGTAGTTAGATGATAGATTACAACACTAGATTTATTATTCACCAGACATTACAAAAAGTACTATGAGGGCCGGGCCATTATTTGGTTGACTGAAAAGGAACGCGGAGTGAAATGAAATGCAATGTAAAATAAATATAATATATTTGAAATATTTGTAGTTGTTTGGATGATGAATTTATAATGTATTTGAAAATTAGTAAAATCCAACAATTTTCAAATACATCAACATTGAACTACATAGTGCATTCCAAATATTTTAATTAAAAATTTTCTCTACATTTCTCTTACTTTAGATCAAATTTCAATATTTTTAATACCCCTTCATTTTGAATACTTTACACACATTTTAATTACTTCATTCCAAATAGCTCGAACTATATATATTTCATAAAAGTTATTAGTGTATTAGACATTACTTGCAAGATTGACTAAAAATATTAGTGAGATAGTGAGAGAAAGAGAGGGAGAGGTCTCTATGATTTTTTTATTACCAGAAAATAAAGAGCTTAAGACAATTTGTTATTTTATGGTTTGTCTTGAAGCTTGTAGGTTGACCTCCTATTAATAGGTGGCGATAGAGACAAGGTTCTATAGGAAAGTTATATTAAAGGAAATACATAAATTACAAAATATGACCTAATAAAGACTTTCCATAAAATTAAAGATATGATAATTGTGACCCTTTAATTATATTTGATATGCATTTAAGGCATACCAAATAGTAGGAAGACCAACATGAAATCGTTCGATGACTTCAAATGGGTTGAACTAGTTGTTCTTGCTAGTATTCATATATGCCTAGACAGAGTAGATTGGCATGAATCTTTGGGTGCATCTTACACATCATTTCTTATATCAACTAATCCTTGCTAGCAAGTTCTCTTTAATCATGGAGGTGAAATTTTCTTGTATTACTCTTAATTGTGCTAGGTCGCACAAAATGTAGAAAGCTTCAATGTACTTTCCATCCATACTTGTTTACAATTTTGAAAATTAGAGGGATAAACAAGCAAATGCAAAAAAGAATTTACTTATTTTTATTTTCATTATTTTTGGCATTATGCATGCACACACAAAAGAGAGCGAGATACGACATATATGGAAGCTATATTTTGATTGAAATTAAATTCTCCAAATTAAATTAAAGGGCATATTATTTGTCTAAATTGTCAAATTATGATGCATATAAAATAAAAAATTTCAAAATAACAACAGAAGTCTATTTAATTACTACTAATACTTCTACTATTCTTCTATTTATGAATCTCTTAACAAATTTAGTATATAATTTTTTTTTATAAAAAATTTCATATTATCACTAATTTTTCTTATTGAGAGTAAAGCTCATAAACTTCTATAGTTGAAATTCATATATAGGACTAAGTCTCTGAATATGTCCCTTTTCATGACAATATATATCTTTCTAGAGGTCTTCAGGTTAATTTTTCTAAATATAAATGCTTGAATTACATTAACTCTAGGGATATGCATATTTCCCATTTATGTTTTACTGATGATAACATTATTTTTTTGCAAGGTTCCATAAAGCATGTAAAGAAGATTTTTCAGATTTTGATTGGTTTTGGTAAAGAAAGCGGTCTTTGTTTTAATGTTTTAAAATGCTCGTTCATTTAGGGAAAAAATATGAATAATAGAAAAATTAATGCTATCACATTTTTTACTGGTTTTTCTAAGCAATCTTTGCCTATTTCTAACATTGGGGACTCCTTTTGACAAAGGTCATAAAAAATCCTTTTTGTTTTACAAAACCTTTCAAAATATAAGGTCCAAGCTTTCTACTTTGGAGTATAAGTTTGTTTCAATGGGTGGGAGACTTACCTTTATCAAAAGTGTTTTATGCTTATGCCCATTTATTTGTTTCAGATTATTCATCCTTTCTTGGAGGTTTGCAACATATTGGATAAGATCCTTAATAGGTTTTTGTGGGGATCTCAACACGAAAAAAAAAAAAATCATTAGAGGGCTTGGGCTTCTTGCACTGGCTCTTATGGTGAGGGTGGGATTGGGTGTAAATCCACCTTAGATAAGGTAAAATGTTTTTCTATTAAGCTTTGGTGGAAATTTCATATAAATACCTCTCTTTGGGCTTATTTTATGAACTCTAAATATTGTAAAAATTAGTAAGCATCATTCTCAATGTTGCTTTAAAAGGGTAAATCTTCTGAATGGATGAGACTTTGCAAGGTCAAATGGATTGGTGAACAAATGATTCAATGGGGCATTGGGAATAGTTCTTTGTTCTTTTGGCAAGATAATTGGATTGGGTTTGGCTCGCTAGACTCTATTTTCAATACTCATTCTATTTCCAATTTCAAAGTTCATGACTTTATTTTGAATGGTAGTTGGAATATTAATCTTTTGCTAGATAATGTTTCGAGAAATATTGTTGATGCTAATTGTGCTATCCCCATCAATTTTGAATATGTTGATAAACCGATTTTTAAGCTCTCTAACAATGGTGAATTTTCCACCAAAGATGTTTGGAACTTTATCAGGCATAATGCCACTGCCAATTCTGTCTTATTTAAAATTTGGAATTCGGTCATTCCCACTTCCAACTCTATTTTCACTTGGAGAATTATTAACGATATGATTCTTGTGGATGAGATATTGAATAAGAAAGGTTTTGACATTAATTCTAAATGCCAATGTTGCTTCCAATTAGAAACTATTAGGCATGTTTTTATTGATGGGCCGATTGTTATAAATGTTTGGTATCATCTTAACAGTGCTTTGGGGCTTAATTTGTGCTACTTTAATGTTTCTTGTTGCAATATTATTGCTCAATAGTTTCAGCATAGACCTGCCCGCCAGTCATATTTTAACTGTTATTTCTATGTTCGTGTTTTGGCTTATTTGGATTGAAAAAAATAATATCAAACATCAGAGTATCATGATGAGCTTGGATGGAATAATCATTTTTCTCAAGAATAAAATTTATCAAATGGTGCCGGCCAAGCTCCTTAAGTCTAAACACTTAAGGGCAAGAAGGTGTGGGCTTATTATTTCCATGTTTTATTTCCTAATGAGAGAAAGGATATTATTTCTAGAGTTCTGTATTGGTATAAACCATCAATGCTCTAGCTCAAATTGAATGTTGATGGCTCTGTCTCGATGTTTGGTGCGGGTGGGGGTGACATTATAAGATACTACAAATGTACTATGATGTTTGCTTTGCTTCTTGCATTCATACTTGTAAGGTGATTGTTGTGAAGGCCTCGGCTCTTTTAGTGGGCCTTAATTTTTGTCTGGATCACAATTTTGATAAGATTTGGATTGAATTTAATTCTTCAGTTTTGGTTTATCTTATCAAGGCTAAATTTTTTATGAATGCTAGTCTAGTTTATATCTTCAGGAATATTATTAACATTCTTGAGAAATTTGATTTTGTGATTTCCAACATTCCTAGAGAGGCAAATGTTTGTGAAGACAGGCTTGCTAAAAAAGGCTCTGCTATCTCTTCTACTGAAGTTTTTTAAGATACAGAGGGGCTTTATGAGTTTAGATGTATGATCCATTTGGATCAGTTGGGGTTTCCTCGCCTTAGGAAAAGATAGGCTTCCCTGTTCTTTGTTTGTGCTTGTCATGTGATATGGTCGATCTTGTATGGATCTTTTGGTGTCGTCTATATTCTACTGCATATTTTTGCAGGTTGATTGTTTGGTCCCTGCGTTGGCGCTCTCTTTAGCTTTGTTGGTTGCCTTCTTTTTGGTCTTTTTAGAGTTGTGATTCTGGTGGGTTGGTTCATTTGGTTGTTGGTCGTTCTGTTGGTTGGCTTCTGTTACTTGGTGTCATGGTTCGTTTGGGTGGCTCCTGCTGTTTGGGTTGTTGTTCTGATGGGTGTACAGTGCTCAGGGGTTTTGCTGGTTTCGATCCCTTTGTTGTGGGTGTTTTGATGGGTGGCTTCCGGTGATTGGTTGGGTCTTTCTGTTGGTCGCCTCCTGTCTGGATATTTTGATGTTAGCGTTATTCTGCTAGGTTGATTTACCTTTCAATCTCTGCTCTGATGTTGGATTATCTTTTTGTGATGGGAGTTCTTTCATTTCAGGTTATCTTGCTGGTTGGTTCGTTTTGGTGCTATTACCTCATCTGCTTAGGTTCATGGTCATGTTTCTTCCATGTGCAGGTTCTTCTTTCCTCTTGTTTTGTGCTGTTACCTTTGTGTTGCAATTTTTTGCATGTTTGTTGTTTGCTACATGATCGTGTTGATTCGATTATCCGAGCGTAGGCTCTTTTTTTAGGGTTGACTCCTTGCCTCCCTTCCTTTTCTTTTATTGTAATTTAGATTGGGTTCAATGGCACTTAAGATCTTTTTTATACTTTTGATTGCACTCCTATAGCTTTGGTGGGCATTTGAACCAATTAAAGGCTTGTAATATTTTTTATTTAATGCATCAACCCCAACACCCTACCCCCCAAAACAAAAAAAAAAGAAAAGAAAAAGAACCTTTTTATGACTTTCAAGCACATTTATTCCTAATTATATGAGTGTAAGACTAGAATTTTATCAACATCTTTATAATTCTCTTTGCTATTTATGGCATGTTATTAAATTATAATTGTTTGTGATTTAAAATGAATTAGCTGTGTTGAAACATTGATGAAAAGTTAGAGAATAGATTGGAAGATGACTAAACATGGCCTTATCTAGATGCCTTATAGCACTGAATGAGTAACAAAAAATAGAACATTGACATAAAAAAGATTGATTTCTTCTTGGAATTCCTTTTAAAACAAGATCACAGAGCCTTATGTGGACTGCTTTAAAAATTTTGGATTCTTAGTCAGTTGAATATAATTTGAAGATGAGCTCTTGAGTTTATTAATACCACTTTAGCATGTAATAATTACAACATGAAAACCATATCACCATATATTTATTTCCTTTGAGCGAAGAGAAGGCTTTGTATTTATTGAATAACTATATCAAAATTTTGTATTTTATAAGCTAATTAATATATTTTGTTAATATCTATGTTTGTCTATGCATTGGAGTTGTTATATTTTTTAGATTATTCAATTAATACAAAGGTCAAGGTCATAGATAGTACGACCAACAAAGGAAGAAAATTTTAATCAGAATATTCTAATCAAAATTTAATAATGATGTACTTTTAAAGTATTATTTTTTTTGTGAGATATGTGAAATATATGACTAATCAATCAACTCTTATATTGAAATATTTTAAAACAAATTTAGGGTTAATAAGATATTGGCCCCACCAAAAAATTTACTTAACAAATAATTGCTTTAAATTTGATGTTTTCGTGCATAGCGGTCATTTTTAAGATAGATTTAAGTAGCGGTTTTCACCGCTGTGAAACTAAAAATGATATTTTTCGCAATATTTAATAATACCATTTTTAAAACCACGGCAAAAACTATTTTTAACATAGCCACAAATGAATGTCCTGCGACTCTCCCTAGCCTCCCATGCCCAAGCTCTCGCTCCACTTCTCCCGTCCGTCTCCCATGCCTGCCTTGTTCTCCCTCCCGTGCCTTAGTCCGATCCTGCACCTCCACCATCACTGTCTCTCTTTATATTCAATCACTACTACCACCGTCTCTTCATTAGCTTTCCACTTCTCTCCTTCTGCAAACCCCCAAACTCCTCTCTTCCTACCCCCCTTCTGCCAGTCCACCTCCCCGTTCAAAATCTCATAATCGTCGTCCTCGTGAGAGGCTTGGTAGATATCCGGACATGTTTGCTACCGTTAGTTCTATTTACGTCAGTTCCCAACGGTAGGCATGCCAAACTGAAACCTACTTGGGAACAAGTGTCTATTCTCATGCCTACTTGGTAAGCATGCCAAACTAATTATCTTACTCTGATAAGCATGATTTCGATGTTGGAATAGATGGTAGTTATGAAACCTTGTTTTGAGAAAATTTGGACTAACAGTTCTTTTGCTTCATGTATTTTTTTTTTGTTCGGTCAATTGATCACCAATTCATTCCTGTTTTGGATGCTTCCTTATTCTGGCACATATAAGGGTTTTTTTTTTGTCATGATATTTGTGAGATTAAGAGATGTGGGTGTGAATTGATGCTCTCATGCTAAGTGATGAAGCTTTCAGATGGAAGAGGCTCTCTGGAATTTAGCTTGTAATTAAGTAACGTCATTTTCTAGACCTTTATTCACCAAAATTTGATATTTTTTGGTAATCATCTATTCTCAATTGGAGATTTTTTAATAATAATGATAGCTTGCTGTCTTGGGAAAAACCTTTTTTTCTAGTTCTTATACACACAATGACTCTCTGGTTTTCTTGGCAATTTTGTGGCGATCTTAGGGCTCCTCGCGTCTCTGCCCTGCTCCTGGAGTCTTCTCTCTGGTTTGTTCGTGGTTTTGGTGTTTCCCTTCTCTTTTATTTTCTTTGGGTTTCTTGTTGCTGTGTTTTGAGGTTTTTTTGAGGCTTTTTCGTAGGGGGTGATGATGTCTCTGACGTCGTCTATCCCGGCTGCTGTTTCACTCCCTGGTGGTAAGACTCGATCTTTTAAGGATGTTTTGGTGGGTTCTTCTTCATCTTCTGCTAGGGTTCAGTTTGTGCACTCTTCCTTCAAAGGTTGCCCTGCCCTAATTTTTGAGGATTCTGTTATTTCACAGCTAGCTGCGCCTTTTGCTTTCACCTTGGTTGGTAAATTCATTCTTCGTCGTCCTAATCTTGATGTGATCCATAAGTTTTTTGTTAGCCTTAAACTTTTCGGTTCCTTCCATATTGTTCTGTTGGATCCACGTCATATTGCTATTCAGCTTTCTAATGATTTGGATTATAGTCATATTTTCTCTCGGAGATCGTATTATATTCAAGCTTGTCAAATGAGGTTACTCAAATGGACACCGGATTTTGATGTTCGTGAGGAATCCCTAATTGCGCTTGTGTGGCTTTCCTTCACAAATTTATGTCTGCATTTCTTTAGTTCTCAAATTCTTTTTTTTGGGCTCAGTTTTTGGTCGTCCTCTTCAAACCGACCAAGCTACTGCCTCTTTATCTCGTCCTTCTGTGGCTCGGGTTTTAGTGGAATTGGATGTCTCCAAGAAACATCCTAATGGAATTTGGCTTGGTTCGAAATTAAATGGCTATTTTCAAAATGTGGAGTTTGAGAATCTTCCTATCTTTTGTTCTCATTATAAGATGCATGGTTATGGGGTTAAGGATTGCTTTCGATTACACCCTCATATTCATAAGGAGAATGCCCCATTTAAAGCTGTATTGGAAAACAATAATATTATGGGTGATGAGGCAAATGTGGCTAATCCTTTGGGTATTGAGGAAAATATGGCTCCTTTGGGAAAAGGAAATCTTTCTATTATGCAGGAACACATGGAGAATACTTCTATTCCTGAGATAGAGGGCCCTGCAGTTATGGGTCAGGAAGCGTATGACAAAGATTTTCAATCTACTTTAGTCCATCAGGAAGTGTCTAACCTTTGCACAGATCATAATGGTGAGCAGGAGGTTGATGAGCAAATGATGAATCATAGTATTTCTCCGAACAATATTTCCTCTTCTGAAAATATTACATGTGTTGCTAACAATAGATTAACTGATATGGATTCTATTGTAGTTACTAATATCTCTTTTGATTTAAATGTTAACTCCTCTATTAATCCTATTCAGGAGAATGGCTTAGTGAATGGTGGTGTTGACAAAGGTAAATTGGTTTTGTTGGAAGGTTGTACCATTATACAGGATAACGAGATGGAAGTCAATGTAACCGATGATTTAGCTCATATAGTTAACGGAAGGAATGAAATCCTGTTACAGGAGGGTGAACTGAATTTGGTGGTAGATATCCCCCCTATTGGGGATGGCTTGCTCGGCCCTACTGTAAGGGGTATTGGTAATATGGAGGATGGTATGTTTTTGGAGGATGATTGTCCTCTACAGGTAAATCAAGTGGATCAACAAATTCATAGTAAGTCTCCTTCAACTTCTCATTATAATAGTGATGCTTTTTTTTATTCTGATGTTATGGGAATGGTCTCTAAATGCTTTGCTAAAGATGATTGTGATACTAGTTTCATAAAATTCGATAGCAAAAGAGGAAGAAAGAAATATAATGTCATATTGCAACCAACGAGGAATACTCGATCACATACTCCCCATGAATGTTTTTATTTTATGTTTAATTATATTATTTGGAATGTGAGAGGCATTCGTTGTCCCTCTTTTAGAATTCGTGTTAAGAGCTTATGTCGTGTGCACAATATGTCTATTCTTGTTCTTCTAGAGCCTCTTATTTTGCCTTTTAGGTTGTCTTGCACCTCTCAGTTTTTGGGTTTTAATTATGCCATTTTGAATGTTGCTAACAAGATTTGGATTTTTTGGAATGATCCCATCAAAATTGATATTATTGGTGATTTTACTCAAGTTTTGCATTGTAAAGTAGAGATTTTTAATGTTCATTGCTGTGCTTCTTTTGTGTATGCTGCTTCTTCTTGTTACACTAGGAAATTACTTTGGGATCAAATCAAAAATTTTGACAATATTTGGACTTTGCCTTGGCTTGTGGGTGGTGATTTTAATGCTATTGTGAATCCTTCTGAGAGGATTGGAGGCTCGTCTCCTTCTTACCGTTCTATGGAGGATTTTAGTAACATGATTTTAGATTGTAATTTGATTGATATTGGGTTTTCTGGTAATAACTTCACTTGGAATATGGGTCACTTATGGCAACGCTTGGATCGTGTGCTTTTCAATGATTCTTGGCTTAATTCTTTTAGCTCTATCAATGTGAAACATCTTAGTAGAACTCTTTCTGATCATTCTCCCTTGTTAATTAGCCTTAATTTTAGACAATTTAATGCTTCTTCGTATTTCAGATTTCAGAATATGTGGTTACTTCATGATTCTTTCTTAGATGTTGTCTAAATTAATTGGCATGCCCCTTTACATCCGAATAATTCTTGTTTTGGGATGAGGAGACTTTTGTTTAAGTTGAAAAGGCTTAAGCAGACTTTAAACTGGTGGAACTGTAATGTCTTTAAAAATCTTTATTCCAATATCTTGAATGCTGAGCAACATCTTATTAATATTGGCTCTGCTTGTCAAGTTGACCCTTCTGAGGGAAATTTCACTCTCTTAAGAATGCTAAGGATGTGTTTTTTTAATTTACAAGCTCAGGAGGAGGTCTTTTGGAAATAGAAAGTTGTGGCTAAGCATTTGGTTGAAGGTGATAACAACACTAAATATTTTCATGCCTTGATCAAAAGGAAGAGGGCTAAAAATTGTATTAATAGAATTCAACGTGAGGACGGTTCTTACACTGATATTTCTGTGGAAATCTCTAACTTAGCTATGCAGCATTTTCAAAATAATCTTAACAAGAATTTTAGTCCTGCTCAGATTGTTGACTCTATGTTTGGCACAAAAGTATCCCGTCTACTGTGGTTGTGTTTGTTTGGAGAATTTTGCATAAATTTATCCCTATGGATGATAATCTCATTAAAAGAGGCTTTATTTTGCCTTCCAAGTGTCAATATTATTGCCATTTGGAGAATATGCATCATGTTTTCATTTTCGGCCCGATTGCTATTAAAACTTAGGTTTTTTTTATGACATGTTCCAATTAAATTATTTTAATGCACATTTGTCCCTTTATGCTATACTTGGTGCTTGGTTCATTAAGTCTAAGGGTCATATCAGAAATGTTGTTCCTTCTCTCATCTTATGATTTTTATGGTTGAAAAGAAATAACTCTTTATTTAATGGTGTTAAGATGAACCATCTTAAGGTGATTCAGAATTTGAAAGATAAGGTCTTGGCTCTTTTTTTGTTAAGTTGCTTTCAAGTAAGAACTTTAAAAATTATTCTTTTATTGGTTCTACTTTAGGTCTTAATATGGATAATGGGCCTATTGTTAATGAGTCTAGAATTATTTACTGGATTAAGCCTGCCACTAACTTTTGTATGTTTAATTTGGATGGTATTTGCCTTGACTAAGGGTTTTGGTGGGGTCATTCGTGAATGTAATGGTAATCTTTTTATGGCCTTTGTAGGGCCGTCTCATAATGGTAATATTTTTAATGCTATCACCTTGGCTATTCTTTATGGCTTGAGGTTGTGTATTTCTCGTAATGTTATTAACGTTATTATTGAGGTTAACTCTGATTATTATTCTTGCTTCCTCAACTGTGTTGATGACTCAATGTGCAGCCCTGAGTTGTTTTATCTAGTTAGAGAGATCAAAAATTTAAGTATTGTGTTGAACTCCTCTTTCTCCCATATTTGCAATGTTGGTAATGCTAGTGCCAATTGGTTAGCTCAATGGGGTTGTAGTCTTGATTTAGTCACTGATTTCATTGGGGTTAATATTCTTGTGGCTATGAAAGGCCTACTTAGAATGGATACTTTTGGTATGCCTTATGTTCGGAGTTGATTTTCTGGTTTGTTGTGGTTTTGGTGGTGGGCCTGGCGTATTTGGGCACTTTGTCTCTCGATTTTATTGGTTCTGTTGTTGTTTTCTATCGGGTTTGTGCCTTATGTTGCTGGGTTGTTGGGGTTTTGTCCCTGCTCTGGATCTGCTGTTGCCAGTGATGGAGGTTAATGTTTGGTGGTTCTGCTCTGGTCACCCTGGGACTGTTTGGGTTATGTTTATCTGGTGGTGTTGGCTGGTTCCCCTGTCGTGTTTGTTCGGGCTTTACTGGGGTATTTTGGTTGCTCTGGGAAGCCTTTCGTTTGGGGTTTCTATTTCGGCAAGGCTGTGTGTGGCTGGTGTTGTTGTTTTCGTCTGATGGGTGTTGGGGTTATGCTAGAGAACGCCTTTGGATTCCTCTCATTTTGGTTGTCTGGTGATGCTTTGGGTGTCATTTCTGTCTTGGTTTTGTTGTTTCCCTATTGCAGGTTGGTTTGGTGTGCTGACTTTATGCATATCCTTGTTCGTGTTTGGTTGATGTGGTTTTTTTGTCTTTCCTTTTCTGTTAATAAGGCTTGTTGCTTTGGTAAACCTCCTGGTAAGGATAATGGTGCTGTTTGGACTTATCATTTTTATATTTTTTATGGTCATTACTGTTTTGTCGATTTTAGATCTCATCTTGTTTTTGCAGAATATTCTCAGTGCAGGGTCTACTATTAGTGCCAAGTTTGCTGGGGAGTCAGAGCTGAATGTTGTTTTCTTTTGCTTTCTTATTTTTTGGGGGCTCGTTCTTGCGCACCATAGAATGTACCTAGGTTTCTTGTATTTTTGCTCTAGTAGGGACCTCGAGCTTTTAGGCATTTTTTTTGAGATTTTTTTTGTAGCTCATTTGAGCATTAGTAAGCTTGAGGGCCCTTTAAAGACTTTGTAATCGTTTTTTCTTAATTAACGCATAGGCCCCTCCGTGGGTTTTCTCTAAAAAAAATGATAGCTTGCTGTCCTGCTGGTGGAAAGAAATACATCTTAAGCCGATTTTTTATCCATATTCCAAGGTTTGGAAAATGATGAGGGAGACTTCTATATATATTTAAGAATTTGGTGAATTTCAATATACATGCTCAAAGTAATTATTTCTCATTTGGGATCCCTGGATAAATGACAAATCTCTTTTTGATATTTATAATAGCTCTTTTCATGTTTTGAAATATCATTCTAATCTTAAAATTAAAGATATGATTACTAGAGGAAGATGGGATTTTCCAAATAATTGGTCGAATAGTATGACTGACGCTCTCTCTGATTTAAACTTTTCGGTCGAATTTCAGCCTTATGTGAGTTTGATTAAAAAAGGCAAACCATCAGTAGCACTCATGAAACCGCTGCAAAAATATTTCCAGCGAATGAAGATACATTGGATTTGCAGCAGTTCCTAAATCGCTGCAAATAATTTAGTAGTTGTTTAAACCGCTGCAGTATGTCCAAAAAAGTGCTGCGAAAGCCTGATTTATTAGTACTGAAAAAAGATTTTATTTCTAATGGAATATACTTGTAAGATAATCACCCAATTAGTATTATTTCTAATGCAATCTACTTGAAAGATATCTCTATTTATTTGATACTAATTTAAATAAATGTTTTCACCAAATAAAAAAATGATTAATTATATTAAATTCTAAAACATTTTTGTATGTTTTAAAGAGCATCCATGTTTAATTTAATTTAAAATACTAGAAATAAGTGTATCATCCTAAATGCATTTGTTATACATCCATTATTTTTGAACATTCAACTTTTCTTATAAGTTGATGATCAAGAGAGAGAAATGGATATTCCAGAGAGATATAATCAACCATTAGAGCAGACGGGATGCTTTGATTCTAGTCAAGCTTCAACATGTATTGATTATTGAAAAGCAGTGCAAAGAGCGGTACAGACCCATCTTTATCTTTTGCAATACAAATAAGCACAAAAGACTAGTACAAATAAGCTAGCAACATCCACAAAACACAAAAGTAGCTTCACCTCTCAGTAAGGAAGCTCCTACTCCATAGTTACTTTTAATTGTCCAAGAGTGACTAGAGCAGTACCAAGAACTTCTCCAATCCAATCTATTTTTTCCTTCAATGATGGTATCAATGCAAAAGCCTCCTCACATGTCTCTGGACAAGTATTTCCTAACATACAAATCTCCTCATCAGTGGCCCCATAATCTCTGAGACTGCCCAAGACACCATGAACATAATCTATGTTGGTGTAATGCACTGCTTCATTCACGTACTGCAACGCACTGACAAAAGTCTCGGTCATCTGGATCCCATTTTTAGTAAATGTCGGCAAATTTTCATCGTAAAACTGTTGCAGAAGAAGTGCTGCTTCATAATCCATTAGTAATTTAGCGCCTGGAGGAACATCAACTTCTAGGCTCACGTCATTGTCTTCAATAGAGACCTTAGCTGAAAAGGAACTTGAAACCTCTTCAACCTTTTCTTTTCCTTTGTTCTTTTTCGGCGCCATAACAAAGTGCTAAATAAGATAACAAAATAATAAGTTATAATTTAATTATTTCTCTTGCCTCTCACAGCAGCATAGTTATATAATTAGGATGGTATCTACTGAAAGAATTTCTTGTTTCTCAAGGTATATCTATAGAGAGAGAGAGAGAGAGAGAGAGAGAGAGAGAGAGAGAGATTTACCTATGTGTGTTTTAACCAAAACAAAAAACAAAATATAAATAGAAATAGAGAGAGAAAGAGAGGTAGAGAATGCTATGATTTTTTTATTACCAGAAAGTATACAGCTCAAGAAAATAAGTTCTTGTGTGATGTGCCCTTATGCTTGCCTACTAACCTCCTATTTATAGGGGAGGGCCGGGTAGAGAGAAGGTTCTACAAGAAAGTTACATTAAAAGAAAATACATAAATTATAAAATATGAACCAATAATAAATTTCCATAAAATTAAAGATATGCTAATTATGATGCTTTAATTATATATATGATACACTTAATGCTTTTCAAAATAATAATAGAAATATCTATAATTACTAATAAAACATTTCAAATGTTTTTATATTTATGAATCCCTTAACAATTTTTTTGTATAATGTTCTATAAGAAATTTCTCACTGTTACTAATTTTTCATATTGGGAGTGATTCTCGTGAACTTCTATTATTGAGATTTCTATATTGGGCTCTATCCTTGAATATGTACCTTTTTATGAATTTTAAGTACATTTAATTCTAATACATTCTTACATATATTTATCTATTTGAGTCACAGCGACGAGCAAAAGCTCCCCAACCACTAGAGAAATTATTTTGTACGGACGTTAGACTCAGCTCTACGTTTGGATGTCGTGGTATCAAGCGGTACAAAGGCTCGATACAGAGCGGTGCCGAGTAGTACCGAGCTGCGGTACAGTAAAAGGGTAACATGGTGCATTTTTATTGTTTTCTGGACCGCGTTTGGTGTCTGCACAGAATAATGGTTGAGCCACATTTTTTTAGGTAACTTCACTGACTTCTAATTTCTATCATTTTGGACTCATGTGTGGCTTTGTGACATTTACAAACATTTAATTTTATGATTTTCTTACCTCACTGCCTTAAAAAATTACTAAGCAAAATAATAATGAAAATTCAATTCGCATATCGTATTCGGCACGCCATGCACTCCCGCACGGAATGCCCATATGTGCTACTATGCTAGCCCGCATGGTGTGGCATTTCATTTCAGTTCGTGGGATTCTTCATCTTTGCGAAATCCTAAATTCTGCCTCATGGTGTTGTACAGGATTTTGTTTCAGTTCCATTTACCGAAGAAACGTGCTTAATTAATAAACGGGTTGGCAAGTCATGTCGGGTTGACCCGGATCCTAACCGAGACGGTTCGGGTCTGGGTCTGTGACCCATTTTTCTAATCGGTTAGGGTTTGTTCGTTTCAAGTGATAGCAAGTCATTTTTAGGTTGAACCTGACCCAAAAATCCATTTTGACACCCCTAGTCACAACCATTCGTGATAGCCTCGAAACTGTTTGACTTACAATAAGTCCATATTTCTTTATAAAAATAATTGCTTGGCTCATCTCATATAATTTGCTTTTATTCTTTGTGGAGACATGCCTCACTGGATTTTATGTATATGTATCTAAATAGTATTTAATCGTTAATTAGCATAGTGATTATAAGAAATGTACCTGTTAATGATATCATATAACATGCTCAATGCAGTAACAATTCTTTCATGCTCATTTGCATTCAAACGTCCTCGTCTATGTAATTCATATAAATGAAACTTATACCAGCTAAGTCATCACATAAGTATTATTAGAAGAATTAAACATTCTCTTTCTGCCCTTAATTATTCTATTTTTCATATTTATCGAAAGGGCAATTCTTGTGCTAATTCGTTGGCCGAATTTGGGAGTTATCTTCATGTTTTTCAAGAGCTTGATGCTACAAACTCACCCTCCTTTCTTGAGAGGTTTGGTTAATTTGGACAAATTTGGATTACCTCATATCCGTATTGGTTGATGGTTTCTGTGTTTGCATTTAGGATGGTCTTTATTCTTGGTTGGTTCTCTATTTCCCTCTTTCTTTGTTTTGGGTTTCTATTTTTTGTGCTGGGACATATTACGTTCATCATCTAGCTTTGTATAATGGTTATTATGTTTGGTTGGGTAGGTCTCCCTTTCAGTCATTTTTGTTGGGTGTTTGTTGGTGCTATTTGCTGGATTAGCTTCACCTTTTGTGATTATTTTGATTATTTGTTAGGGTTGTCTTTGGTGTTGGGTGATTTTTTTGTTTTTGAAGTTTGTTGTTTTGTTGATCGGGTTTCTCTGGTTGGTCATCTTTCTAGGCTGTTTTTCTACTCATTATGTTATGTGTTTGAAAGGATGGGTGGTGGTTGTATGGGTCTCTAGTTCCTTGTTTTCTTTGTTTTGGGATTCAGTTTGGTGTTCTGGGTTATGTTTGTTTGTTCTTCTGGCTCTCGGTTATTCTTTTTCTCTGTTTGGTTGGTTAGGATTCTTTTTTGGTAGTATTTGTTGGGTGTTGGTTGGTGCTCTTTGCTGGCTCGATTCCACTTTAGGTGGTGGTTTTGTGTATGGAGTTTTGAAGCCTGTGGTGTGGTCGACCGGGGTTCTCTGGTTATTCACCTATTTGAGATGTTGTGCTGCTCATTCGGGTGTGTTGCTGCTGGGTGGTGCTATCACCTGGGCTTTCGGTGGTATTTTTTCTGGGTAGGCTGTTGTTATGTTATTCATAATCATCCTATTCGGTTGTGGAACTTACTTTCTGGTAGGCCTTCATTCGGATCTTTTTCTTACATTTTGGGCTTTGAGGAGTGGTTTTGGTGGTTGGTGCTTGGTTATTTCCTCTTCACCAGTCGGATATGTTACTTATCAGCTTGATTAGATATGATTTTTTGTCTAGAATGGTATTTCAGGGGGTTGTTGGTTTATGATATATCTGCAATGCGAATATTTGGTTACCTAGCTTATTTAGTTATATCAATTATATCTATTTAATTTTAATTAATTGTACATTTTACTTCCACTCTTTTTGCTGCATTACCTTCTTGGGTTGGAGTTTTGTTCTTTTGCAGGTATGGAAGTTGTAGGATTATGGTGGTGCGGTTGATTTTTTTGCAGAAAGATTGTGTTAATTGATTACTTTTGGAACTTTTTTTTTGGGCGCTAGCTCCGTGCCGCCCTAGATTATATCTTGGCAATTTTGTATTTTGGAGTGGTAGTGAACTTTCAGCTCATATGTTTTCTTTCTTTAATTTTTGTGCAGCTCTTTAAGCATTAGTGAGCTGAAGGTCCCCCTAAGGACCTTATAATTTTTTAATTATATTAACACGTATGTCCCTCAATGATTTCCCCTAAAAAAAAAGTCATCACAAAAGTACAAGTCGTTTAAATAAAAGTACAAGATTGGTGGCCTTCTCCGAGAGCAGAGAATCTTCCATTCCCTTTCTTTTGTTCAGATATCAATTCCTCTTAATTATTCTTCCATAGGAGGCTATGGTAGAGCAACATCATTCCAATGATTATGATAGATATAAGATTGGCAGTCGTAATATATATATGAGCATCTTCTTTGTCATGTTCAGTGGACTCAATAACAGCAGATTGTGAAGCTGATCTTTCAAAGGAGGTCCAATTAATTTGAACAAGTGTCAATATCTAGTTATCTGCCGTTGCAACGATGACTATAGCAGTGGATTCATGTCTTTTTTTCATATCAGCAGATTGAAAAGCAAAAACCTGAATTCTGCCAACCTTCTCAGCTTTTGATATATTACCAGTGGATGAACATCTTCTTCATGAGATGGCAAGACTGTAATATGTGGATGCGAATGGTACCACCCAATTATCTGTGTATAGTCTTTTCAAATTGAGTACTAATTGAAATTGAACTATGTAAAGTTTATTACCATTACTAGACGTAGCTAACTGTAACCTCTCTCTCTCTCTCTCTCTCTCTCTCTCTCTCTCTCTCTCTCTCTCTCTCTCTCTCTCTCTCTCTCTTCTCGTGCGAACCCCTCCAACCTCACAATATACTCAAAAATACTGTCATTGTAATCCTTTACCATGATGACAATTATCTTGGAAGAGTATACTCATCCCAATTTTGATCTATGTAAGACATAATCCACTCAATACCTAAATTGGGTAGACTATAACATGTTTGAGATCTTTTAAAAACAATTGTTATCGTGCAATGTGATACCATTAGTAGCGGAGCCAAGAATTTTTTATAGGGGATGCATAATTTAATTTTTTTTTTAATTTTTCCTCTATTTTTTTTCATCTGGGCTTAGGATCGATATTGGTAGTTTTAAAAATTTTGTTTGATAAATTTACTAGTTTAAAAAGATAGAATATTACATATAAGATGAAAACAAAAAACTAACAATTTTTAGCATCTACTTTTCATATTCCGGAAGAGTTAAATAAAAATTTTATTATCAATACAATTCAATATTTCTTTCTCAATGTATGCAACTAATTATCATTCATCCACTAGTTTCTAATTCTATTTCGTAGTCGATTTTTTATGATAGACTGCATATCTATAATATAAGTTTCCAACTGATTATCAAAATTGCCAGATCAATAGAACTAAATTTATATGGATAAAGATTTGCTAGTCAAATCAATCTCTCTCTTCTTTTAATGTAGAAAAAGAATTGTTTGGATTCAAGCAAGCAATAGATAGAAGTAACTCGGTATTTGTCTTTGTAAAATGATGTAATACCAACTGTATAAAAAAGTGGGCTACCAAGGATGCATTTAGGAAATCTATCTGTAGTAAACAAAACAATAACATCAACAACTTATCATCACTATTTGAGATAGAGCACAAACCACATCGTCTGACAAAGCAACAAACAATCACATGCCACAATAAATCACAACCATACGTACATAACAAACATTCTCATCTCAAGCATGCACATGTAAAGCTACTCAAGCTTAAACCTATATAAACAGTTGTACCTCCTCAGCTATGAAAGGAGAAAGAATGACTTTTCACCTAATACACTTGTCTTATATGCAGCTTAAGTTTCTTTCTATACTTCTGCTTTTGGCTTGCGTCTGCTTGCAGGTTCAAAATTTTTTTACATGGTATTAGAGTAGACGTGATTCAAAAGAAACCCTACGGCACAATCAGCCACTTCACAAATAGGTGAACCTTTTCTAAATGCCTAAATTGACAACTCATGAATTCCCTCCTCCCTCAAATTTGTCATCTCCAAAATCAAGAACATCATTCCCACCTAGTTATCAAAAGATAACTACTCTCTATGGCGATCTCAAGTTAGTAAACTTTTTCGTGCCAACCGATTTTTTTCCTTCCTGGACCCTACCTCCACACCGCCTCCTCATCTCTCTCAACAATCTGATGGCACCACCATCCCCAATCCCTTCTATACCCAATGAATGCTCACTAACTAGAACTTAGCCGTTGCCATCAGCCACCATTACTGTTTCAGTACTACCATACATTCTCCACCTTGAATCCACCTCACCCATCCTGTCTACACTTGAGCTTAGATTTTAGTCCTCCAACCAGTCTAGAGTCATTTAGCTCAAGAATGATCTCCATAAAAAATCTTACAATGACCCAATACTTAACTGAGATCAAAATGCTCGTAGATAACATAATAGCCATCAGATCTACTGTCGATATTGAGAATATTATCCTCTACACTCTCAATGGCCTCCCTCATCTATATATATCATGCCTTCAAAACCTCCATAAGAACCATGCTTACACCTATAAGCCTTGACAATCTCTACTCTCTCCTAATCAGTGAGGAAATTAACATCGCTACAGAAGCGGCCTGAGTCACTCCTGCACCCGACTCACATACACTCTCTATTCGTATAAAGGCCGCAATCGATGAAGTAGAGGCCGATTTCCCCAAAACATCAACACCAACACCAGATCTATATATGTCTTCTCCTCCATCTGTCAAATCTGCAACAAGGCCACACTGCCTCCATCTATTGGCATCAACTGAATGTTAACTACATTCCCAGCCAACCATCTACGCCTAACAGAGCTCTCATTACCTCCTCGAACCATCCCTCAACTGATTGGTATCTCGACTCTACTGCATCATCCCACCTCACGAATTTTCTCGACAATCTATCGCACTCATCCCCCTACCAAGGAATAAATAGCATTTCGATCGGTGATGGACATTCCATCCCTATAGCACACTATGGTGCCAGACTACTCCCAACTCTGCTCCGTAAGCTTCATATCTCTCCCCTCCATCACATACCATCTATAACACAACCTTCTTTCCATTTCTAATCTAACCAAAGACAACAATATTTCTATTACATTTGACTCAATCTGGCTTCATCTTTAAGGATCTGATGACTCATCAGACCATTCTCACAGGACCCAATTGTGATGGGTTGTATCCAATCTCTCACTCCTCCTCTGGTCTATGCAAATTAGTCTTCATTGCTACCAGCTCAAATTCAACTCTCTGGCACATAATCATCTTGACCATCATCATCAAAGAGTTCTTGCCACCATATCCAATCTCAATCCTCAGCTCAAAATACCTAGTCTTTCATTTACATGTGTCTCTTATAAGACCTCAAAAGGTCATAAATTAGTTTTTGAAAATTCTACTAATCGTCAACTCACACTACTAGTTGTTATCCATTCTGATTTAAGGGGACCCTCCCTTGTTATATCTAATCAAGGTTACAAGTATTATATTGTGTTTATTGATGACTTCTCTCGATTTACAAGGCTCTTTCCAATGCTGTACAAATCAGATGTCACTAAAATCTTTCTAAATTTTAAGACTCAAATCGAAAATCAAACCCCATACAAGATTAAATATCTCAGGACCGATGGTGGTAAGGAATACCTTAACCATCAACTTACTCAACTTCTTCAGCAACACGACATCCACCATCAGCTCTCATGCCCCTATACCCCTGAACAGAATTGGTTTGTTAAACGAAAACATAGGCACATCCTAGACACCATTTGCACTACAGAAAAATCGTCCATTACCAATGAATTTTTCTGGCAGCTTTTTGGCAAACTATTTTTGGGCTGCCTAATTTTTTAGAAGAATTTTCGGGGGCTTTTCGGCAGCTTTCCCGATGGTTTGTAATAATTTCTAAAAAATCATATATTTGTAATTTAATTAATTAATAATTTGTAGTTTATTTTTATTAATTATTAATTTTTTTAATTAATTATTAGTTTAATAACTTAGTCTAATTAATTGTTAATTTAATAACTTATTTAATTAATTATTAACTTTAATATCTTATTTTAATTATAATTTTGTATAATTATAGGTTAAATAAATAATAATAAGTGTTTTAACACATTTGCCCTTCTAGCAAAATGCTTGGGACTTAGGAAAAAGTTTGAACTCAATTTGAATCTCAGGCAAGCCGCGAGATTGGGCAACAAGCAGGCAACTGGGTAGGTAGCTCTTGCAAGAAATGGGTAGTGCAGGCGGTTGGGATGGCGGACAGGCAGGCAGCTCGGACGAGCAGCGGGCTACGCGAGAGCTTGGGCGGGCAGCCGGGCAGAAAGGGTGGGCAGTGCAGGTGGGGTTTTCGGGCAGTTTCATTTTTTAATTAATTTTTTTTATTTTCTAGAGGCCTTTTTTCGCCAGAAAACTGCCGAAAATATTTGCCGCCGGAAAATACCGCTGAAAATATTTTTCTTACGCGGGTTTTTCCAGCAAAAAATTTGTCGCCAGAAAGCCGTAGGTAAATTCTAAAACCATTAGAAAATGTCCAATGGCTGCTAGAAAATGCCGCCAGTAATAGATGATTTTCATGTAGTGTCGTACCTTACTTCACATTGCATCAATTCCATATGACTACTAGCCTGATGTAGTTTTAACAACCACCAAACTCATAAACCGAATGTCATCTCCCACAACTCATAATCTGTCACCACTCCAACTCTTTTACAACATCCATCCTTCTTACTCTCATCTTCGCACATTAGGATGCGAATGCTTTCCCTTAACTCCTCCCTGTCTTCGCTATAAACTTGCACCAAAATCTAAATCATGTGTCTTCCTGAGATTCTTGGACTCATATAAAGGTTATAAATGTTTAGACCGCTCCATAAATCGTATCCACATCTCAAGACATGTTACATTCATAGAAAACTCCTATCCCTTCAATAAGCCCTCTCAACCCACAACCCCTTCATCCACCTCCATATGTCCTTACCTCCTTACACCCACATCCAATATACAATCCTCCATAAGCAAAACAACCCAACCTCCCCCAACAGTTCTACATGATCTACATACCTCTAGCTCACCCTTACATTCCTAATCACCCATATCTACCATCCCACCCACTACAGAATCTCCCCTTCTACATTATTCCCCTTCCACCCAAATGGCTCCAACTCAATCCCAACCCATCATCCCATGGTTACTAGGCTACAAATGGGCTCACTAAAGCCTCCCAATCGGCTAAACCTTCTCCATAAGTAAACATCACATCCCTCTACATCTGATCCTACTACATATTCTGATGCCATCAAACATATTGAATGGAGGAAGGCCATGGCTGTTGAATTCTTTGCTTTACAGAAACAGGGAACATGGATGTTCATACCACCACCTCTAAATGCCTCCGTTCTTAGGTGTCATTAGACGTATCGCACAAAACATCACTCTGATGGATCTGTAGCTCGCTTCAAAGCTCAACTGGTTGCACAGGGAAATCACCTTGAACAAGGTATAGACTACACTAAAACCTTCAGTCCAGTGGCCAAACTTCCAACCATTCACATCCTGCTCGCAGTCGCCCTAAATCAAAATTGGCCTATACAACAACTAGACGTCGCTAACACATTCCTTCACAAAAATCTCACTGAAACCGTGAACATGGCACAATCAAAGGGCTTTGAAGACTCATCCAATTTTGATCATGTCTGCCTCCTTTGAAAGTCCATATACGATCCCAAACAAGCGCCTCGACAGTTATATACCACATTCACCACACATCTTGTCTCCCTTGGCTTCCACCACAGAAAATATGACCCCTCGCTTCTTATCCTCACACAACTTGATACTCAAATATACCTGCTTATTTATGTGGATGACATTCTTCTTACTGGCAACAACCCCTCCACTATCTCCACTCTTATTCAGCAACTCAGCAGCAATTTCACCATGAAAAATCTTGGCCTAGCACATAATTTTCTTGGCATTAGAATCAATTATCACAATAACCAGTACTTTCTCTCTCAGCACACTTATGATCTATCTATCATACAGTAAGCTAATCTCACTAAATGCAACATGCTATGCCTAATGATCCTCTGCTCTCCGATCACAATTTGTACCACAGACTTACAGGTTTACTATAGTATCTCACTCTAACTTGCCCCGACATAGCTTACACTGTTAACCTTCTCTCCTAACATATGCATAAACCCTAACATCACCAAATCTATCTTCTCAAACACCTTCTCGATCAATCAAGGCACCCTGCATCACGGCGTACCAATCACTAAATGCTCACTGTGTCTCATGTCCTTCTCAAATGCTTATTGGGTAAACAACCCCATCTCCTGCAAATCCACATCTGGCTACTACACCTTTCTCGAAAGAACACTCATCTCATGGACTGTTAAGAAATAACATAGGTAGCTCGATCTTCCATATAGTCCTAATATAGAGCACTCACAACATCCACTACCAACACTCTTTGGCTCCGACGTCTCCTACAAGACTTCAAGCTTCCCCTCGACCAACCTACAGATCTATATTGTGAAAATACATCCACCATTACACTTGCCAATAACCCCATCTTGCACGCAAGAACCAAGTACAAAGAGATTGATCATCGCTTCATTCTAGATCATATACACAATAACAACATTCGGATCCTTCCCATCAGTATAGTGGATCAAGTTGTAGGCATACTAACCAAACCTTTGACTACTCTAAGATTTCATCAGCTAAGAACCAAGCTGACGATCATTCGAAACCCCTTAGTTTACGGGGGCATAATAGAGCACAAAACCACATCGTCTGACAACGCAACAAACAATCACTTGCCATAATAAATCACAACCATGCATACATAACAAACATTCTCATCTTAAGCATACATGTGTAAAGCTACTCAAGCTTAAATCTATATAAACAATTGTACCGCCTCAGCTACATAACAAATCTGTCGGAAATTCGCCAGAAAATCTACCTAAAAATCAGTCATAAATAATTCATCGTATATGTCAAAAATTTGCTGGAAAATTTGTTAGAAAGCCACTGAAAAATCCATCGGTAATGGGTGATTTTAATGTAGTGTATGAAAGGAGAAAGAATGACTTTTCACCTAATACACTTGTCATATATTCATGTTTAGTTTCTTTCTATACTTCTGCTTTTGGCTTGCATCTGCTTGCAGGTTCAAAAGTTTCTACAATAACAAAGTGCTTTGAAAGCAAGTGTTTTATAAACAAAAATGACTTAGATATCTAAATAATGTGCTTTGTTAAGACAATAACATCACTATTTTTTATTCTGTGAAGGCATTAGGATTAGATATGGGTGCATTAATCATAAAGTAAATAAATTATATAACTAAGCAAGCAATATACAATTTAATCATTCCTAAACATGAACTTTGACATAAGTACAGAGAAAATTTTCAAAAAAAAAAGAAAGAATACCCAAAGATATGAAAGAAATCCCTTTTTGATCATGGTTTTCGGTCCAGTGAATATTCATTTCTATTTCTTATTTCAATAAACTTTTTATAGCTATTGAGAAAGAAGAAACAAGAATAATTCGATGAAGATGAAGACTGGTTTGGAGAAAAAACTGATGAAGAAACGAGAAATGATAGTTTTTTTCTATACACTTAAGGAATATGGCAGGGGTCCGAGGAGGCAGCACCCCCTGGCGGGATTTGACCTTCCTAGTCAGGTCGTGAGGGCAACGCCCCTGCAGGGGTTTCTGGTGGCAGCGCCCACGGAATAAATGTTTATTGTAAGAGTAATTTTGAAGTCCCGCTTTTTTTTAAAGTTTGTAAGTCATTTATACTCTGTGATTTGGTATTATAAAAGAACAATGTTTATATTTCCTGGAGGGAGAACGCTTGCTTCTGTAAATCAACTACGTAAAATTTTTAATGATATTTTTTTGTTCATTTTAAAGCTTTCTCAGCTTTTCATAAATATGTATTACATAAACTATATGCAAAATGAGTTTTTTTTTATGTGTATTGCTATGCATTGTTGATGTGTACCATTATGTACCACAGCTGTGTACCACTATGTATTCTTGTGTATCACTATATCGTTGTGCATTATTGTGTACCACTGTGTAAAATGCACTATATATTGCTAGGTATTGATGTTAATTCAAGCATATTTGAACCAAACATAAACTTTGAAGCCAACTGAATTATATATAAAAAATATTAAGCTTCATAAATAGGCGACTCCCAAGTTAGTTGTGTTGTCTTGAAGTTGTTCCATGATTATTAGGTCTTGATTAATCTTAAATGGATTAATATCGTCACAATTATTAAAGCGGCAGCACTTTCATTTCTCAGGAATCCAGGAAAAGGGAGGCTTTATTAATAGTCATAATTCTTAAGCTAACCTCATATCCAAGTTATAAGAAATTAATTATAAAGCTCATAAATCATCTCAGACAAAAATAGTGGGATAGCATCCAATCAGCTTCATTTTTCAAACCTCAACCATTTTTATTTTTCATTTACAATGGTACACAGCGGTTCATAATGATACACTGCAGCGGTACACAATATCGGTGCACAGTAGCGGTACACAATGGAACACAGCAGTACATAGCATCAAAATGAATAAAACATCATGTAAACGAAAGTGAAAAATAAGCTTTTCTTTATTCTTCAAAGAGCAATACTAAATAACTATGTATTTCTTAATCAAATTTCTTACATCAAAATGAAAAAAAACATCTTCATCTTCTCTGAGTGTATAAAAAAACCATCAATATATAGAAAAAACTTCAAAATTACAAATTCCCTAAGTGACGCAGGAGCTAAAAAATGACACAGGAACGGAAGTCTGAAATTGTGCCTGAGCTGAGGACGAAGAGTTTTGGTGTACATTGTATTCGTGTTTTCTGTAAATAAAGTGGTTATAGCAAATTTTACCTTTCCTGTAACGTTGGTTTTCCTATATATAGGCTATGTTTGAGCTGTATCGGGACTTTTGCTATTTTGATAATAAAATCAGTGAAAGATTGGTGCAAGAACTCTGTTTCTGTATATGGAATTTATTTTCCAGTGGTGATCAGGTTCCGAGCGCATGGAGTTATGAATCTGGTATCAGTTGGTATCAGAGCACCAGCAAATGCCTCCTCTTCAAAATCCACAGCATCCAGTGCAGGAGGTTGTAATTGAAGATCTGCAAAGGGAAATTCAAAGGTTGCAACAGAAGTTAGAATGATATGAACGACGAGAAGCGACTGAGCATCAAGAAGGCGAAGAAGAGGTACATCCCTTTTACCATACTTCATCTAGTGAGGAAGGCGGGACACAAAGATCGCATGATCGTGAAAGAAGACATATGCATGATGATGGGGGAATCAAAGTTGAATTACCTGATTTTGATGGAAGGCTCGATCTGGATGAATTCCTAAGTTGGATTCATACTGTAGAAAGAATCTTGGAATTCAAGGAAATACATCTTGATCGCATAGTAAAGCTTGTAGCTATCAAATTAAAAAAGAATGCTTCATTGTGGTGGGGGAATTTAAAGAGAACGAGACTTCGGGAAGGTCGAAGTAATTGTGAGTTGGACAAAAATGAAGAAAGAATTTCAAAGAAAATATTTGCCAGATTAGTACAAATAGGATCTGTTTCTAAGACTACACAGAATCCAACAAAATCAGATGACAGTAGAAGAGTATCTTGCTGAATTTGAGCAATTGTAGCTCAAATGCGACCTGGTAGAGCCAACAGAGAATACTATCGCAAGGTTCTTGGAAGGATTACATTCCGCCATCAGTCAGGTGGTGCAATTGCAAACCTATTGGACCTTCCAAGATGTCGTTAACTTAGCTCTTAAAGTGGAAAAGCAGCAGAATCGTTCCAAGAAATGGTAGAATTCATGGGTGAATAAAGAGATAAGTAAAGAAAGAATTGGGGGCAAGAACGAGAACCATTTCCGCGCCACCAGCCAGAACACGGAGCCTGTTAGAACAATCAAGAAACTCCCCAATGACACGAGTTATCCTGCCAGAAAATGTTTCAAGTGCCACGGTTTTGGGCATATTGCGTCAAATTATCCAAACCGGTGTGTGGTCACCCTTTTAGAGGATGCGGAACTTGCGGATGATGATTGCAATATGGATGAAGTAACTTACCAAGTTGACGGGATTTCTACAAATCGGACTGTCATTCCAGCAGACGAAGGACCATTATTGGTCATCTGTCGTTTGTTGAGTACACAAAAGGAAGAACCAGTTCAACGAAATAATCTTTTTAGAACAAGGTGAACGATTCAGGGTAAGGTCTGTCAGGTGATTATCGACAGTGGAAGTTGCAAGAATGTAGCTTCCAGTTTAATGGTAGATAAATTACATTTAAAAACCGAAGAACACCTTGAGCCTTACCAATTGTCGTGGATTCAAAAAGGAAGTGTGGTCAAAGTATCAAAAAGATGCATGGTAACTTTTTCTTTTGGACATTACCATAATCAAGTTTGGTGTGACGTAGTCCCTATGGACGCTTGCCATTTGCTGTTAGGGAGGTCGTGGCAGTATGATCGGCAAACTACACATGATGGTACCAATAATACTTATGCCTTCACATATGGGGGAAATTCAATTGCGTTGATGCCATTAGATGGAGAATCCAAAAGAACCAATTCAGAAGAACTACTACTAAACTATTCCCAATGCCGTAAGGCCCTGCAGGAGACGTCCATGATCTACCTATTACTATTGAAGGAAGTTCCAAGTACACAGGTAAATTACCATCCTGAAGTCTTAAAGTTATTAGAAGAATTTATTGATGTTTTTCCTACAGAAATTCCGGCTGGTTTGCCTCCATTGCGTGCCGTTCAGCATGAGATTGAACTGTTGCCAGGATCCGTTCTTTCGAATAGACCCTCATATCGTCTCAGGCCAGATGAACATGAACTGATGCAGAAATAACTTGAGGAGCTTTTATCAAAGGGTTTTGTTAGTTAGACCTAGTGTAAGTCCATGTGCAGTTCCGGCATTACTAGTTCCAAAAAAAGATGGTTCATATAGGATGTGCATAGACAGCCGGGCTTGCATAGACAGCCGGGCGATCAACAAGATTACTATCCGTTATCGATTTTCACTTCCTCGCATAGATGATCTTTTTGATCAGTTACATGGCGCCAAGGTATTTTCAAAAATTGACTTGCGAAGTGGATACCATCAAATTAGGTTGCGGTCAGGAGACGAATGGAAGACTACGTTCAAAATTCGGGACGGATTATATGTCGTTCGGGTTGTCCAATGCTCCTAGCACTTTTATGTGACTTATGAATCAGGTGTTTCAACCTTTCTTGTGCAAGTTCGTAGTCGTTTACTTTGATGACATATTGATTTATAGTGCACACTTGGAGGATCATGTACAACATCTGAGACAGGTGCTACAGATTCTCCAAGAGAAACAATTGTTTGCTCACCTAGGAAAGTGCTATTTTCTGGACAGCAAAATTGAATTCCTAGGCTTTGTGGTTTCAGCCGAAGGAATTGAAGCAAATCCAAGAAAGATTAAAGCAATTGCGAATTGGCCAACACCACAGTCATTCACTGACGTCAGGAGGTTTCATGGACTGGCGTCCTTCTATCGGAGGTTCATACAAAATTTCAGCTCAATAGCTGCTCCGCTCACAAAAGTATTAATATAAATTTGAACAATTTTGTTGGACTAATCGTGCTCAAGGCAATTTTGAGCTGCTGAAGGAAAGGATGACAGCAGCCCCGATGTTGATATTACCTGATTTTAGCAAGGTATTTGAAGTAGAATGTGATGCCTCCAATGTGGGTATCGGGGTGGTCTTGAGTCAGGAAAAACATCTTGTTGCTTTCTTCAGTGAGAAGCTTAATGAAACGCGACAGAAGTATTCGACCTACGACAAGGAATTTTATTCAATAGTCAGGGCTTTACATCATTGGAGTCATTATTTACTTGCAAAGGATTTTATACTCTATACAGATCATGAGACCCTTCGATTCCTCAATTCCCAAAAAAAACTCAAAGGTAGACATGCTGATTGGTCTGAATTCTTAGCTACTTTTAATTTTGTTCTAAAACATAAAGCCGGAGCACTTAACCAGGTGGCGGATGCCCTTAGCAGATGTCACCAATTACTTCAAATTGTTCAAACAAAGGTGGTTGGTTTGGAAGTTATGAAGGAATCTTACGCCACTGGTGAAGATTTTCGCATTATATGGGCTAAGTGTCAGGAACAGCCATACAAGTTGTTTCACATAAAAGAAGGGTACTTATTCTGGGGAAAATGTCTGTGTATTCCAAAAGGATCCATTAGACAAGCTATTATTACAGAATGTCATGAAGGAGGGTTGATGGGTCATTTTGGTAGAGATAAAACGTTGGCTTTAATTCAGGAGAAATTTTATTGGCCATTGTTGTCCAGAGATGTTTTAAGACATGTCAAGAAATGTAGCATATGTCCGATTGCAAAAACTCAAGGAACTAATGCAGGATTATACACTCCCTTGCCTATACTGCAAGCTCCTTGGGAGGATGTGAGTCTTGACTTTGTTGTGGGATTACCTCGCACTCAACGTAATAAAGATTCGGTCATGGTGGTAGTAGACTGATTCTCAAAAATATCACATTTCGTTGCCTGTAATAAAACTTTGTACGTGAGCCACATTGCAGATCTTTATTTTCGAGAAATAGTACGTCTGCATGGGATTCCTAAGACTATGACCTCAGATTGAGACGTAAAATTTATGAGTTATTTTTGGAAGACATTATGGGGCAAGTTGGGAACTCATCTCCAATTCAGTTCTGCTGCTCATCCGCAAACTGACAGACAGACAGAGGTTGTTAATAGAAGTCGGGAAATTTGTTGAGGTGTTTTGTTGGCAAAAATATAAAATAGTGGGATTTAGTACTAGCACAAGTTGAATTTGCGTTCAATCGGTCCGTAAATCAGACCACATGACACAGTCCATTCGAGATTGTGTATGGGTGAAATCCTCTTACACCATTAGATCTGGTTCCGGTTGTGCCACAGGATGCTTATAATCCAGATGGAGAACAAAGGGGCTTAGAAATTCAAAAATTACATCAACAGGTTCAAAAGGAAATTGGCAAGCAGAATAAAAGATATCAGACTCAAGCAAATAAGCATCGAAACAAAGTTGTCTTCAACGAGGGAGATTTGGTTTGGATCAGGTTAAGGAAGGAACGTTTTCCTCCAGGAGCTTCGGTAAACTCAAGCCAAGAGCTGACGGTCCTTTCCGTATTGTTAAGAAGGTTAATGATAATGCGTATCAGATAGATTTACCTGGCAACTACAATATTTCTGATGTGTTTAATGTTGCTGATTTGACTCCACACTATGAGGTTAACGATTCTTCTACCTCAGTTGAATGACGCAGGAATGGAAGTCTGAAATTGTGCCTGAGCTAAGGATGAAGAGTTGTGGTGTACGTTGTATTCATGTTTTCTGTAAATAAAGTGGTTATAGCGAATTTTACCTTTCATGTAGCGTTGTTTTTCCTATATATAGGCTATGTTTGAGTTGTATCAGGACTTTTGCTATTTTGATAATAAAATCAGAGAAAGATTGGTGCAAGAACTCTGTTTCTGTATCTAGAAGTTATTTTCCAGTGGTGATCAGGTTCCGAGCGCGTGGAGATACGAATCCGGTATCACTAAGTGTATATAAAAAAACTATCATTCCTCATTTCTTCATCAGCTTTTCCTTCAAACCAGTCTTCATCTTCATCGACTTCTCCTCCTCTTAACCAATCTTCATCTTTATCGGCTTTTCCTCCTCCAGACTAGCCTTCATCTTCATCAGACTTTCCTTGTTTCTTTTTCCTTAGCAGCTATGAAAAGTTTATTGAACAAAAATCTAAAAAAATATGGTGCTTTCATGGTTTTTATTTTAAAATAGAGCGTCAATTTTTAGCCCTAAAATTTGAATAGAAACTTTATGGGCCGGGTTGGTCGGGCTGGCAAGAAAAAAACTAAATAAGAAATAGAAATGAATATCCACGTGTATAGTACAGGTATTGCGATTTTATTGGAGTCCGAACATGGAACTACGTCCGGATTCCTCACAGAATAAATTCTCCCCCAAAGCCTCCCACCGCCCACTGCCCCAATCCGCCCCTAGATACCATCTTAAAAGAAATTTACGGTATATGTTTTTCAGAATACATCAATGTAATAAATATTAAATGTAATACAAAAGAAATAAAGATTTCTTATTTTATGCAAATAGTTATATCTAGATATTGTCATTCCTATTTGAAAATATTGAAGAGTTTTTTTCCCTGTTGGTTATACATTGCTTCTATCTTAATAGGGCACTGATTCATGTTATAGACATAAGGTGAGAGCATAAGGCTAATTATAGATAAAACTCTCTCTCTCTCTCTCATGTCTCCTGCAAACTCATCCAACCTCGTCATATACTAAAAAATACAGTCATTTAATCCTTTCACCACGATGACAAATATCTTGGAAGGGTATACAGACTCTCCTCAAATTTTGGTCTATACAAGACATAATCCACTCAATATCTAGATAGGTAAACTATAACGTGTTTCAAAGCTTTTAAAAAGAATTATTATCATGCTATGTGATGCCATCTCAAAAGAAATTTACAGTGTATGATTTTCAAAATAATTCTATGTAATAAATATCAAATATAATTCAAAAGAAATAAAGATTTCATTTTGGTTCTATCTAGATATTGTCCTTTTTTTTTTTTTTTTTTTGAAAATATTGTTCCAAGCCGAGTCTCTAACTCGTTAGTAGTGTTCTCAACATACTGCATAAACCATAAACCAAATGCATATCATATGATTTTCTACATTGAACGCCCCATATGCTCGTTGGTAGTCTGCTAAATTTTAGTATTTTGAGTTCAAAATAATAGGCAATAAAAGATGGAACCAAGCAAAAGATAATAAGATAATCCTTTGAATTGTTTTGATGAAAAGATCAAGCAGCACAGTCTACGTTCATGGGTTCGCTTTCCTGCAACTTATGGCCTTCAGATTTATTGGACTACGCAGCAGGTTCAAACCTCTCCATCTTAGCGCACATAATACCATAAAATTTGGCATCTTTTTTGTACTCTTTCATTTTCTCCTTCAAGGTCTTGTATTCCTGCTTTATATCCCTGTTATCATGATCAATCTCAAGAGCTTTCTTCATGTCCTACTCCGCTAGATCCAGATCAGCAGTTTGAATGTAAGCTTGTGTTCTTCTATAAAGGGCTTTGGCATTTTTATTTTCTGTCTCAAGCACCTTGGTACAGAGCTTTTCTACATCCTTGTAGTCTTTAAGCTTTTAGCTTGCAGGCTGCATTGTTAAGGTTGCAGGTAACCTTCAATGCCTTGGACTGCTTCTTTTCCTCTTCACTGAATGAGCTATCATACTCTATGAGCTTTGCAACCTCTCATATCTCTTTGAGGCTTTAGCATATTTTCCCAATTTGAACAATCCATTTCCTTCTTCCTTCTTCTTTGCAGCAGCTTCAATCTTCTCCGCATTATTCATGTCCCATGACTCTTTATCCTTCACAAATGACACTAGCTCCACTTCATAAACAACAATGGAGTTCGGAGGAACTACAGCAAGATACTTCTTTTATTCAGTGGAATCGAAGGCATGTTCTGGTGGAATGGTCACAAGAGCAAATTATCCATTCTTCATGGTTAGGACAGCACGATCTAATCCTTCAATTACTTCATCTTCATCAGTTTTGAACTCGAATGGTTCTTCATCCTGACCCTCTTTTCAAAACACAGTCCCATCTTGCAACTTTCCAGTACAATTTACTTTCACAATTGCCCCATCATTAGGCTTTTCATACCCTACTCCCTTTTAAGGATTTTCTTCAGAACCGTCTTATCATCACCAATCTCTGTGATAGTCTTCCATGAAATAAGTTCAAGTTCAATCAACAAGGTTACATTAGGAGCTATAGCACCTTCTTCACCAGAAAAAGGCCTACCCTTTTTCACCAAACCCATATTGTGGCTTCACGGTAAGGAGCAACTTTTCACCCTTCTTCATGGTCTTGACAGCTTTGGACAGAGTAGGGCAGAAGAATCCATCTTTAACAGTGAACTCAGCTGCCTCAACTTTAGATATCACTGTGCCGTCCTCAAAACGAGCTTCATATTTTACAAGAACTTCATCAAGACCCTTTGGATTCTCCCATTTCTCCCCCTCCGTCAAGATCTTTTTGAAGATACCTCATCCTTACATATATCCTTGACACTAGACCAAGAAAGCAACTCCACATCAAACTTTAATGTAGCATTGGGGGGAATTGTTGGAGGGGAACCAGACTCCCCATAAGCAAGCTCAGTGGGGATAGTGAAAATGGCATTTTCTCCCTTCTTCATGGTCTTGATACCTTGGTCCCATCCCCTAATAACTTGACCTTGGCCAATATTAAACGTAAAGGGCATCCCCCGATCGCGGTAGGAATCGAACTTGGTACCATCCAGTAGTGTCCCAGTGTAATGCACCTCGACCTCGTCGCCAACCTTGGGCGTTTCCCACCCATCTCTGATCTCCCCCCTTAACCAACTTCTTCTTAAGTCCCTGGTTCCCGATCTCCTTCTCCTCACCGACCTTACGGGTCGGATCGACATCAAGAAGATAGATTACATCTATCTTAATAGGCCAATATATCCACTTAATCATGCATGTTATAGAAATAAGGTGAGTGCATAAGGCTAATTATAGATATAAGATACATATATTAATTCTATGCAGAATATAAAGAAATCTATTAAAGTTATAAATCCACTAAGATTAGTGCCTAAGATCTTTAGATTAGAAATTAAGGAGTATATATTGCCTAAGCCAAAGTTTTTTATTAGATTTATAGAATGCAGATATGTAATATTATTGAAGTGATTCATAAATATTACAACATATATTTAATATTTATAGTAGGAATTTATTATCATTATTTATTAAATATAACATAATTATTAAGAATATTTTCATTCATTGTATTTTTTTTATTACTCTCTTAAATTATTTTTATATATAGAGTTACTTGTAATAACATATCATTCAATTGCATAAGGCACATTGCTATTATAGCTTTTCTAACATGGTATCATTGATCCCATATTTAGAGGAAGTTCAATAGCTTATATTTTTTTTTCTTTTAGTCATCACGGTTTTCTTATAGATAATATTAATCCCACTATTATCTTTATCTCATGTACAGGTCTTGTGGCTTTTCGAGATGGGTGGTGATCATTTTTTTTTCTCGATGCATAGATCTAGATTGTTGCTCTGTGTGAGCACTCTCTAGATTGCTATTTTATTATCCTAAAGGAATTATTGTACAACTTTGATGGGTATTTTAAGTACTATTCTTATTTAACTTTTATTCAATTTTGAAATTTCAGTGGACGGATGTTGTTGTTGTTGTAGTATTTTTTTCCAACATTTAAGGTAAATGAATATTTACACTTAATTGTTATAATAATCATCTTCACAATTCTCTCAAAAATACTAAATTTATAAAAAAAATGTAATTAATTTGCTTACGCAAATTTATAAATTATAATAATTCAAGCTCAAATTAAATTAACTTAATCGATTTATTATTTTTTTATTTGATACAATTTTACTTTAATCTTTTCTCCCTTATTTTATTTTTGAATTTAAAATAATATCATTATCTATAGAGAGTTAAACTTAGTGGATATGTTGCAGAATGCAACATATATCATTGGTAAAATAATGTCGTGACAAATTGGCAATTGTTGTGCAAGTTGAGCCACAAGTCAATACAAGCTGTATGAAAAGAGTGGTTGCACGATGACTACTATCTAAGCTCCTCTAGAGCTTTAACGAATGATGATAAACAAATCACTCGTGCAGCTTTCTTTTCCTCGTCCTCGTCCTCTCCCTTTCCCCAACTCCCACTTACTTCTTGTGATACTTGAACTTTCGAATCCAACGCTGGATTTCCAAATCATTCAGCTCACGCCAAGCAAGTTGCGCGCCAAGAGAAATTGGCTTCGAAGTTAAGTGCAGCAACCCATTGTGATTGTGTTGAGATAAAGAGTACGATTGACAAAGTGTGAAGCCAAAGAGCAAATAGTAGTAGCCGAGTTTGTCATCGGATGGAGGAGAGAAAGATAATTCCATAGGGTTATTTAGAAACTGTTAACACCGGCTAGCTTCTTCATACTGAACATACTAAATCAGCCAACCAACAAAGTAATATTTGATAAGTGTGAGTTTGATCCTATGAAGCTCTATATCGGCAATTGAAAGAAATTTCACAACCAGGTTAAGGAGGCTTACGCAAGAGGTGAGAACTTGTGAGTCATGTGATGTAGGAGATGCTACGAATGAGTGAGGTTGCAATCGCAAGTATGCTCCGAAAATTGGGAAGAGAAGAAAAACAACTATAAGAAAAGAGAAAGACATGGCTGGTATTTAGCGCTGTAGCTTTATCACTTCTCAGGTTTTCGATTCAACGTCACATATCTTTATTAAAAAATTTGTTACCACTCCAATATAAAGTTGCATTACCAATGCAACCCGATACCTGTCGCCCAATCGACGAAAACCAAAGAAGCAATAAAGCTATAGCTAAATACCGGCCAGGTCTTTATTGTTCTCTCTCTTCTCTAACAGTTTCTTTCTTTTTTCATCTCTCTCTAATTTTCGTAGAATACTTGCGTTCTCAATCTCACTCCGACCAGGTCTCTCTTGTGATAGGAGCTTGTTCTTTTACTGAACCAGGTGTTTATTTACACCATCACAAAAAGACTGGTGCTTCTTAATACATAAGGCTCATGGGTAGACTTATCTACCATACTTTGTCTAGCCAAGATATCACATTTGTTGTCCACAAGCTAAGCCAATATCTAGCTAACCCAAGAACACCACACATAGCCACCGTTCATCATATTCTTTTTTTTTTTTTTTTTTTTTTTTTTTTTTGGGGGGGGGGGGGGGGAACCCCTCGGTGGGGGCCTACGTGTTAATAAAAAAAAAATAGTAATAAGGTCCTTAAAGGGCCCTCAAGCTCACTAATGCTCGAACGAGCTACAAAAAAATTAAAAGAAAAAAACCTATGAGCTCGAGGTCCCTGCTAAAAGAAGATACACAAAAACTTAGTAACATTCTACGGTGCACAAGAACGAGCACCCAAAAAGGAGAAGCAATCCAAAAAGAAGAAGTCAAAACCAGCTTCTCACCCAAAAAACGGCTCATAACTAGCCAACGATACGAAAGACAACTTCAAAATAGCCTTCCAGTCCAAAAAAGTAGTGTATCGATCACCAGCCATGAATGAACCCTGCAAAGAAATCAACATAACATGCAAAAAAGAGACTACAGCACACCAAACTATGCAAACAATCAATTGGATAACAGGGGTGTGAGACTCCAAGATATAGTTTAAAGGATACTTAGTTAAATAGTCACGGCCATAGAGAACCTTAATCTCCGAACACCAACGATACTTAACATTCAGAAACAAACCCCAGAAGAAATAAATAGACATCCTAACCATCAAAGACCAAGCAGTCAAACCAACAATCAAAGCAGTAATACCAACAGTAGAAACTGTATGAGTCAGGCAAAACCAACCACACCTCACAACAATACCAACAACTAACTGGTCCCAAAAAACAAAGTAAGGAAAACACCACCCAGCAACGATACTAAGGAGAAGAGCATCCATAACCTTCCCCAAAAGGAAATTCATAGCAAAATAGATGCAAACAAGCTGCTCCCGAACCCAAAAAACAAACAAAAAGGAATTCCCACAGGAAAACCCCAAGGCCGCCATACTCAGTAAGTGAAACAGAACGAAGAAAGATATAGGTCCTAAACAATCACAGAAAAAGGCCATGATAACAACCAGAATACAACTGTAACATTCCGGCATTATAAGCAAAACAACAACAACATAAACTAAAAGAAGAGCACACAGGCTCAGAAATCGAATAAGAAAAGAGAGGCAACTACACCCAAAATTAGAGAAAAAGGCCACAGAAACACCCAGGGGGAAACAAAATGAATTAGCTAAGCACATAAGGAACTCCAGTACCATCTAGCTTTAATAAACCACGAAGAAGAGCCGGAACAGAAGAACCAACCAAATCAGTGAACAACTCAAGATGGCACCCCCAATTAGCCAACCAAGTAGCACATTTATTACCCTCTTTACAGATATTCTGAGGGGAAAAATTAAAATAACTCAACATCCTTTTAGTATTATGGATTTGACAGAATAATTCAGAACTACTCAAAGTATCCCTACCAACTAAAAAAGTGTTGAAATAAAAGTTAGAATTAGCCTCAATCACCAAATTAAAAATCTTGAGAGATAAGCAGAGCTGACAACCATAAACAATGGCTCTATTAACAGCTATAGAAACATTACAATGAAAAATAGGCCCAGCAAAAGCAACAATAAGGCAGTACTATCTCTGATTGTGCCACCACAACCTCCAGAATAACCAGAACAAATTCCATCCACATTGAGTTTCACAACATCCTTAGGAGGCTTGTTCCAATATACAAGAATAGGAGGGGGTTTCCCCATATTCGAAAGACCAAGAGCATAACCAATAGAATGATAATTCTTGAAATTCTTATAAGAAAGTAATCTAACAGCAATTAGAGAAGAAATCTTATCTTTGATCCTTTGAATCACATTAATATGATTCATTTTAACATTATTAAAAACCGAGTTGTTCCTTTCTAACCAGATGAACCAAAGAATCAAACAAGGAACAACATTCCTAATATGGCCTTTAGACTTGATAAACCAAGCATTAAGAAGAGACTTTAAAGACATACTACCAGTAAAGCAGTTAAACTGAAATAAATCATCAAAATAAATCCAAGTACGAGAAGCCACCAGGCCAGATATAAGAACATGATGCATACTTTCCAGATGACAATAACATTGACATTTAGAAGCTAACTGAAAACCTTTTTTAATGAAGTTATCCTCAATGGGTAAATATCTATGAAGGACTCTCCAGACGAAAACAGAAATAGTAAGTGGAATGCTTTTATGCCAAATACACGCGAAAATAATATCAAAATTATTAGAAACACGAAGAGAATGCCACGCATCCATAATATGGAAGCCACCATCCTTAGAGAAGTTACAAATGATAGCATCTTTTAAACCAGTGTTAATGGGCATGTTCAAAACCTGGTGGATAATACTATGAGGGATAACATTAGAAAGTTTATCAACATCCCACAAATTCTCTTTAAAGAAATACTTAACCTGAACCATATCCATAGAAGATGTGTTTAACATAGAATCAATAGACTGCTTACCAAGCCACCTATCTTGCCAAAAGAGAATATTCCCATCTCCAATACTCCAGGAAATATAGTGTTCCATCTCCCATTTAACGTTACAAAGCCTTTTCCACACTTTTGAGTCACCATGTTTAGCCACACAAGTAGTCGGATGTTTATTAAAACAATACTTAGATAATATAAAGTGAGCCCAAAAATTATCATTAGTACGCAGACGATGCCAGAGTTTAAAAGTAAAGGCTTTAGCAAGGTCATAAAAGTTTTTACACCCAAGACCACCCTCATTCAACTCACCACACAATTTTTATTGGGCTCCAGATATTAGTTACGTGTGTCCGCACAAAATAATTTCTCCAGGCCTAGACATAAGACACTGCATCATTGAATTTTGCGGTGATTCTCTCCTTTCATGGAAGACAATGAAACAACAATTTTGTCCTGTTATATATTTTTATACCTCTGCATTTGATTTGATGTTCCTATGAGTAGACAGGCAACTTCTCATCTGCTGATACGAATTTCAACCATTTATGTTATTTTCATTTTGAAAAATGAAAATGGTCTTTTGTTTTAAAAATAATAATAATAATAAATTAAAAGCATTAGGCAATCATATCCTAACATATCCAGTCTTTTGCCTAAAATATTTCAATCTTTGATTAAACAAATTCAAGCGTGATAATATTAATATTTGCCTTTTAAATTTGTGATAAAGTTCATGGAATGTCTAAAAAAATAATAAAGTATATTAATTCAATTTGTATATCATATGAGGACTAGATTTCGCTGAAATATATTTAGCATAATATTTTAATAAAATATTAATTATAATGTATGAGATGGGAATGATATCAATGTCTCCAAAACATTTTAATTAAATTAATCAACTGGCTCTATTTCTTCAAAATTTTTTATTTTTTTATTTTAATGTATATGGATTTGAAATGTATACTAAAATAAAAAATAAGTAAAAAAAAAACACAACTTGTTTTTTAATAAATTTTCTCATAGCTATTTTTTTGGTAATAAAGGCTTATTCTTTAGGATGAAAAGCTTAAATGTTGCATTTTTTTTAGTTAAAACCTACAATGCTCGTACGTGATAATTAGATAATAAGGTACATGATTCTTAAAAGGGATCGAAAACTCAGTAAATGCTCAAAAGGCTACAAGCCAAAAGAAAAGAGAAACCTAACGAATCTAAGATCCCTTACTAGTTACAAAAATAAGCAAAAGAAAAAGGTCGGCACGAAGCCAAACCCAAAAAACCAAGGAGGATTAGCATCAGAGATATAAGATGGCAGACTAGTGGACGCAATCGAACCATAAAAAGCAACAAGTTGAGATGATCCAAATAAACCAAACTTTCAAAAAAACTTCCATCAACAAGCACGGCCAACAATCAAAACAGAATCCAAAGTTAAAGACCAGAATCCATAACCTATAGGTCAAAATGCCTCCAAACAAAAATCAAATAAGTACAACATTAGAAAAGGGGCAAAAGCACCCTAAAAATAGAAGTAGAACAACTACAGAACCAACAAATAAACAACCAAACACCCAAAAGAAAGGCAGCTGAAGCAGACAAATATAACACCAAGAAGGTCACTACCAAACATCAAAAAGACAAAAAATAGAAAACCTCCCAACAACCCAGCCCAAAAGATACCAACCACCCATAAGGAAGAGCCTCGAAGCTCAAAACCAAAACCAAAAAGCCACCAGCAACAAAAACCCCCCCAAAAAAGCCAAACAAACCCACCCAGAAGCACGCCTTAGAACAAAGAATCCATAAAAACTAGAGACAAACCTACCAGCAATAACTAAACAACACAACCAGAAATCAACAAGGCACCCTAACAACAAAAAAGCCCAAATCCAGCAAGAAAAACAAACATAACTATACAATAGAAGTAGGATTGGAAGAAGCTTTCGATCTAGTAAATCTTCATTCAGAGTTCTTGAAATTATGCAACATTTTTTTCTTATTTTTCTAACCCATACCCGTGGAGAAACCATCATTAGAAACTTGCACAACATTCAAATCAAACTCATCCTGATTATCATTGAAAAACCATCGTCAATAGCAGAATTAAATTCCCCCTCTCCCCATTTAGAACCTGAGTGAGCAGAGGGGCTCAACTAGTCAAAATGATCACTAGGATTATCAACAGAATGCAAATCCAAAAACAGGGCAATAGAATTAAATGTTGCATTTTAAGGGTTGTAATATGTTGTATTTATTGTGTATAATTTAAACTGTAATTTTTAATTTATATTTTCATATAGATTTTTCCTATTTTAACAAATGCTAAAGAAATTAACACAAGCATAAGTTTGAGATTAGGTGAAAAGTCATTTTTTCTCACGCACCCTCTGATACCATGTAGAAACTTTAGAACCTGCAAGCAGATGCACGACAAAAGCAGAGAAACTGAAAAGAAATTAAAGCAGCATAGAGGACAAGTGTATTAGGTGAAAAGTCATTTTTTCTTATTCCATGGCTGTAGCAATACAACTATTTATATAGGTTTAAGCTTAGGTAGCTTTACAATGAGTTAGATGAGGATGTTTGTTTTGCACGGATGGATGTGATTTATTGTAACATGTGACTGGCTGTTGCTTTGTCATACTTACCAAACCTTTGACTACTCCAAGATTTCATCACTAAGATCCAAACTCCAGACTCGTTAGTTTACAAAGGCATAATAGAGCACAAAACCATATCATCTGACAAAGCAACAACCATTCACATGCTACAGTAAATCATAGCCATCTGTGCATAATAAAAATCCTCATCTTTCTCATACACGTGAAAAGCTACCTAAGCTTAAACCTATATAAACAGTTGTACTGCTACAGCTATGGAATGAGAAAAAATGACTTTTCACCTAATACACTTATCCTCTATGTTGCTTTAATTTCTTTTCAATTTCTCTGCTTTTGTCTTGCATTTGCTTGCAGGTTCTAAAGTTTCTACAAAGGGCACAAAGTTTTTCATGCATATTAGCCTTCCATTCTAGAAATTTCACAACCTGGTGATAAAAGGTTGGCTCAGAATAAGTGGAAATAGGGGTGTCAATATGTGACACGACCCAAAAACCTGACTCGAACCCAACCCGAAATGGGTTGGGTCGGGTTCGGGTCCTGATTTTCGACCCGTTTTGAATTTTGGATCGGGTTCGGGTTGAATCGGAAACCCGAAAATGACCCGGTATGCTGTATTCGACGTATTTACAGGATTTGGACATGCTTCACATTGAGCCAACTTCATTGCTTTCGATCAAAATGTTGTAACTTTTGATCTGATTAGAAGGGACCGTCGTCCGTGGAGTGAAGTCGAACAACAACGATGAGAAGGAGAAGATAAAAAGCAAACCCTAGAGTTGCTTCTGATCAAAATCTTGTAACTCCCGATTCGATCAGAAGGAAGCGTCGTCCGTGGAGCGAAGTCAAACAACAATGACAAGAAGGAGAAGATAAAAAGCAAACCCTAGAGTTGCTTCTGATCAAAATGTTGTAACTTTCAATCCGATCAGAAGGGAGCGTCGTCCGTGGAGCGAATTCGAACAGCAGCGACGAGAAGGAGAAGATAAAAAGCAAACCCTAGAGTTGCTTCCGATCAAAATGTTGTAACTTTCGATCCGATCAGAAGGGAGCATCGTCCGTGGAGCGAAATCGAATAGCAACAACGAGAAGGAGAAGATAAAAACTAAAAAGCAAAGCTAGACGCCTCTAAGGCTAAGCGCACGAGTGACGAAAGGGAGAAAGTTACCTTGACAGTGAGTGAGCTCCTATCATTGCTTTTGATCAAAATGTTATGACTTTCGACAACGTCGTCGAAGGAGTGAAGTCGAACTGCAACGAAGGAGCCAAAGAAGCAACTCGTGCAATCTCCACACCTCCTATGGAATGAAGCCGAACAACAACGACGAAAAAGAGAAGCGACTCGTACAATCTGCACGCGAATTCCCATCATTTTACTTTGATCAAAATATGCAGGTCAGGTTCGGGTTGAGCCAAACCCGAAGCGGGTTGGGTTCGGGTCTGAGAAATCAGGATTCGAGTTTGGTCAAATAGTCCCGGGTCAGTTCCGGGTTGGACCTGAACCTGACCCATGACCCAATTTTGACAACCGTAAGCGGAAATGCTTAAGACCTATGCCTCATAGAGAGTGAACTATTTGGTAGTGTGAAATTAGATACGAGAAATGAGGCGAAATATTAAAACTATTGTGTAGTTGGATATAATGAAAGTCACAAAGATATGAGGGTGGCCGGCATGGTGATTCTACCGATGGAGGAGTTGATGTGTTGTATTAGTGATGTTGGGAGCAGGAGAGCCTTGTGGTGTTATATTATAGGGTTATCACATTCTCCAACCTGAGATAAGTTAGATATTTTCCTCTCTCCCTTCCCCTTTCATCAAACACCGTACATGACCACTGTCTGCTCGCTTGCAGACGGTAGAACTGCTGTCCAATGGTGTTAAAAGTGTAAAAAACTGAAAAAAAAATGGAGGAGGAAGAAAAACCGGAAGAGCACACATCTTAAAAAACAAAAACAATTTTTCTTCTATATTATTTCTCATACTCACATTACAACTCTTTTATTTAAATGAAGCATCACTTCGCACACACCTTTTCACTTGCACTTAACTACATTTAATTAAAGGAAATAAATCACATCCACACAAATGAAAAGACACATCCATACAAGTAATACGTTTAATAAAAAACTAAATCATACGTGACAAATATTTTGAATTTATCAACAAATTCTTCCTTTAAACTCAAAATCCCTTCCATCCTTCATGCCAATCGCCATTTTGCATTTCTCGAACAATATTGTGGGTAATGGCTTTCTGAATATATCCGCTACTTGGTCATGACTTGCCACATGAATCATTCTCATACTTCCTTCCTTCACATGTTCACGGATGAAGTGAAACTTGACATTGATATGCTTGCTTCTTTCATGAAGTACCAGATTCTTTGCTAACTCAATTGCAGATTTGTTATCAACATGAATCTCGGTAGCCTCTATTTGTTGGAGAATCAGTTCATAAAGCAAATTCCTTAGCCAAACTGCATGACACACACACAATGTTGTCGCCACATATTCTGCTTCACATGTCGAAAGTGTCACTATAGGTTGTTTCTTTGATAGCCATGTGAATGTCATATCTCCCATAAAAATACATACCACGATGTACTTTTTCGATCATCTATGTCTCCGCAACAATCACTGTCGGAGTAACCCACCAATTTATAATCATTCATCTTCGAGTAAAATAATCTGAGTGATTCTGTTCCTCGGATATAACGAAGAATTCTCTTCAATGCCTTCCAATGCGTGTAGGTCAGCTCTTCCATGAACTGACTTACCACTCCAACACTATAAGAAATATCTGGCCAAGTGCATGTAAGATAACGCAAACTTCCCACCAAACTTTGATATTTTGTTGCGTCGACTCGTTCTCCACTATCAAATCTTGAGAGTTTGGCACCTAATTCCATTGGCGTTGTTACTGGATTATAATTTTCCATCTTGTTCTTCTTTAAGATGTCTTTCGAGTATGCTTCTTGTGACACAAAAATTCTTGATTTTCCTGGTCTAACTTCTAGACCAAGAAAATACTTCATTAAGCCCAAATCTATCATTTCAAATTCTTGTTCCATCTCTCCTTTAAATTTTTCAACAATCTTGCCATTATTCCCCATGAAAATAAGATCATCAACATAAAGAGCTACAAATAACAAGTTACCTCTTTTCTTCTTCACATATAGTGCATGCTCATATGGGCATTGAGTGAACCCATTTTTCTTGAAATACATGTTGATACGAGTATTCCAAGCTCGAGGTGCTTGTTTTAACCCATAAAGTGCCTTTCTTAACTTCAACACTTTTGTTCCTCTCCAATCTTCTTATAACCAGGTGGTTATTCAAGATAAATTTCCTCTTTTATCACTCCATTCAAAAATGCCGACTTCACATCCATCTGATATATTGGCCATTCAAATTGTGCCACATAGGAGATGAGGAGTCGAATTGTCTCCATTCTTGTAACCGGGGCAAAGACCTCATCATAGTATATCCCCGCCTTTTATATGTAGCCCTTTTCCACAAGTCGGGCCTTGTATCGATCTATCTCACCTTGAGCATTCATCTTTTTCTTGAACACCCACTTTACTCCAATAGGTCAACGTCCTTTTGGTAATTCTATAAGTTCCCATGTCTTGTTTCATTCAATTGACTTGATCTCCTCGTCCATAGCTGCTTTCCACTTTTCATTCTTCACCGCTTCTTCAAAACTTATATTCTCACCATCAGCAAGAAGACAAATAAGGTGTGCTTCACTTTTAGAATCATACAACTCTTGTAGGCTTCGCATTTTTTATTGTCTTGGTTCTTGCTCATCATTGGATGTTTGAGGATTTCTAGGTACCTGAGAACATGTAGGAAAATTTGTTAGTGAAATAGTTGGCGATTCTCCACTTTCCATTTGTTCTTCCGATGAATTGTTCTAATCCCATTTTCTTGCTTCATTCATCCGAACATCTCGACTTACCACCACCTTCTTATTTATTGGGTCAAGTAGTTTGTAACCTTTAGTTTTCTCATCATACCCAATAAACACATACTTCTTGCTTTTATCTTCTAGCTTTGTTCTTTGTTAATCCGGTACATGTGCATAGGCTACACTACCGAATATTTTAAGATGTGAGACTGTCAGTTTTTTACCACTCCATACCTCTTGCGGAGATTTATCTTCTAACTTCATATGTGGGCATCTATTTTGTATGTAAATTGAACATTGCACTACTTCCGCCCAAAATTCTTTAGGCATTTCTTTACTCTTCAACATTGACCAAACCATATCAAGAATGGCCCGATTCTTTCCCTCGGCCACACCATTTTTTTGGGGTGAATATGATGTGGTTAGGAACCTGCTTACTCCTTGTTGCTCATAGTAACTTGTAAACTCCACTGAGTTGTATTCACCACCTATATCAGATCGCAATGCTCTAATAAACTTCCCGGTTGTCTTCTCTACCATGGCTTTGAATTTCTTAAACACATTAAAAGTCTCGGATTTTTCCTTCAAAAAATAAACCCAAGTTTTTCTGGAATAATGGTCGATAAAAATAATAAAATACCTTTTACCACTAAAAGATTCAGGAGTGATTGGCCCACAAATGTCAGTGTGTACCAATTCAAGAATACTTGATGCTCGATATTCCGCCTTTTTCTGAAATGAATTCCTCACATGTTTCCCAAGTATACAATCTTCACAAATTTATTTGTGTAATCTACCTCTGGTAGTTCATACACTATCTTCTTCTTCAACAATTTTTGGAGGCCTCCATAGTGCAAATGACCAAATCACAAATGCCATAGAGACGCCTTGTCTTCTACATCAACTTGCAAGCATCTTTCTCGTACATAAACCATATTGATCTTGTACATTTTATTATTCGCCATATTAATATGTGTAACTAGTTGCCCCTTCTTGTCTTTCAATTGTAGAACTTGATCTTTCATGAACACTGAGTATCCTTTCTCCATTAGTTGCCCCATACTAAGTATGTTGCTTTTAAGATCAGGTACATAATACACATTTTCAATTAGGCCTTTTGTGCCATCTTTTTGCAAGTAAGAATTTGTACCTTGACCTTTCACTTGAATCTTTGATGCATCACCAAATGAAACATGCCCATCCTCAACGACCCGCATGTCTTTGAACAAATGTTTATGCCCGCACATGTGATTACTAGCACCGGTGTCAAGATACCAACTCGTCTTCATTATTGTTCTTTTCATCATGAGCTATCATGAGAAGCCCATCTTTCACCTCTTCTTCTGTTACAAGATTTGTATTCTCCTCAACCTTCTTTTCACCATAGCAATCTCTTGCATAGTGCCCAAATTTTCCACAATTGTAATATTTTTCAGAGTTGCAGTCCTTTGATCATACTTGCCACATTTATAACATTCAACATTTGAATGATTTTTCCGACCGCCTCTTCCACGACCTCGTCCTCGACCTCGCCAATTTTGTTGATTTGACTGCTCCTTCTCTTCAAAGTGTCTTCCATAACAAAGACCTCTTCCACCACGTTCATTTCCACGACCGCTTCTTCCTCGTTCTCTTCCATGAAAATTTTGAGAATATAGTACCTTATCATCTTTAATTGTTGCCTTTGATTGAAGAACTTCTTCAAGTGTCTCCTCTTTCATTGCTCATGTGCCTCAAGAAAGCCAGCAAGCTCTTTCAACAGTTAGTGTGCTGAGATCCTTTGATTCTTCAATCGCGCATACAACATTCTCAAAATTATTGGTTAATGACTGCAATATCTTTTCCACTACTCGGGCATCGTTTAACATCTCACCATTTCGCTTGAGTTGATTTACTACGGTATGCACACGAGTGATGTAATTAGATACACCTTCTAACTCTTTCATCTTCATCCCTTCCAATTCACCTCTCAAAGTTTGGAGGCATACTAGCTTGACACGATCGGTACCTTTGAACACTTTATCTTTAATGTTCACGCTTCTTTTGAAGTTGTTGCTCTCACAATCTTCTCAAAGACTAACTCATATATTGCTTGATATAGAAAATAGAGAGTCATTTTATCCTTCGCTCGTGTCTCTTTCAACGCCTTTAATTGGTTCGCCATCATGCCCGCCGTATCTGTTATTTCGACGAAGCCGTTCTCAACGACTTCCCATGCATCTTGTGCGCCCAATAATGCCCGCATCTGAATACTCCAATTATCATAATTTGTCTTCATAAGTCGTGGAAGTGGTATTTGCCCCATTGGAAAACGTCCAGAATTTGCCATGGCTCTGATACCAAATTGTAAAAAAAATGGAAGAGGAAGAAAAATCGGAAGAGCACACAGCAAAAAAAAACAAAAACACTTTCTCTTCTATATTATTTCTCATACTCACATTACAACTCTTTTATTTAAATGAAGCATCACTTCACACACACCTTTTCACTTGCACTTAACTGCATTTAATTAAAGGAAATAAATCACATCCACACAAATGAAAAGACACATCCCTACAAGTAATACGTTTAATAAAAAACTAAATCATATGTGACAAAGATTTTGAATTTATCAACAAAAAGGCTGCCCACCACTAGTGTAGTCTTCCAGCTGCAAGAAACCCGTCTGATATCATTCTTCCAGCAATTTCGTGGCAGCCCAGATGCAGATTACAAGCAAAGAAGCACTCAACTGCTCTCTATCCTGGCAATTCTTCTCATCCTAAGGTTTCAATTTCATTTAAATCAATAAGGTTTTCGCATTAATATTTTAGGAAGAAATCAAAATAGTAGTGCACAAATGAACTTTATTCATACCTCAAACAATGGAGAAAATAACTTTGGATTTGTTATCAAATCTGCAAGCACCACCAAGGTGAACTCCAACAATTACTCTTGGAAGAAGCCTGGGGGTGCAAACTTCAATCCCTTCTATTAAAAAGGGCCCAAGAGAGAAAGACCATGTTAGCATTTTTCAGTATTCATTGTCACATTAGGGAATGGTGATGAAAGATACTATGCCTCTCCCAACCTATCCCTACCTAATTTTCTTCCTTTTCTTGCATTATTTTTCTTTTTTTTTTTAATATATAAAATGTGATCTCTATAATAATTTTATTAAAAAAAAAGGCAAATATAAAAATAAATTTTTTTATTGAACTTTCTAGCATATTTAATCACAAGGATTTATCAGAATTTTCAAATTTATTTCAAACTAATGCATCATATGTTTAAGCATTAAGCTTCTTTTTATTGTGCTCTTGATTTTTTTTCGTGGGGCCAAAATCTTAGCTTATTAATTGGAAGCTTCGACAATCCATTATGATTTTAGATCGATTGTCTATATTATTGTGTTCATGTGTGTTATGATTAAATATGCTAGAAAGTTTAATAAAAAAATTACTTTTATATTTGCTTTTTTGAACTAAAAATTAATATAGAGATCACATTTTATATACTAAAAAAAATACAAAAATAATGCAAGAAAAGGAAGCAAATCAGGTGAAGATAAGAAAGAGAGATTAGCTTAGTGAAGAGGTAGAAATGTTAGCCACATAAACTTTATGACATCAGCATCTAACCCTGGCAAAAATTATTATCCCAAGGTGCCATATGAAGTTATGAAGGGGATCAAATATGTTATCAACAGTCAAGGCATTAAGGGAGATGTTGGAAAATAGACAAATAAGCCTTCGGAAAAGGCTCCGACATTGAATTAAGCGATCTTGGGCTCATTGAATTTCTCTAATTATTGGAAACTTATTTTGATCAAATAATATTTGGTCCCTCAAACCGTATTATAAAGCTTAACATAACTTTCTAAAGCTTGATTTTTGGATCCATGCAGACTCGAATCAAAACTATTCTTATGTCGTTGAGTTCGTCTAATTAAACCTTTCATTTTTCTTGAAAGTTTGTTAAAAACTTAGTTCATATGCCCTCTAATTTTTTTATGAAACCTAATTAGGTGAATTTTTTCTAATGGTGTATTACTATATATATACATACATACATAGATACATACATATTGGTACTACTGTTTGGGTTGAGCTCTGGCGATTTTGGTGTGCCTCACTGTTCATCTTACGATCTTTTCTGTAGATCGTGGCTTGCGTTAAGTTTTGGGATTTAATTTTTGCTTTTTCGTTTGCTGGGAGATTTCCGTCTCTTGTGGATTTCATTTGAGGCTTTTCTAGGGCTATCTTTCCGTGGGAGATGATGACTCCGTCGTCATCTATCCCTTCTTCTTCCTCCCTCCCCGATGGCCGTTCTCGCTCTTTCAGGGATGTGGTCTCTGGATCTCCGTCTGCTCCTAAACTTTCTTTTGTTCATACTTTCTTTAAGGGTTGTCCTGCTCTTATGTTCGATGAAGCAGTGATTTCTCAGTTGGCAGCCCCTTTTGCTCTTACGTTGGTCGGTAAATTTTTTTTAAAAGACCTAACTTGGATGTTATCAGAAAATTTTTTATGAGTTTGAAGCTATCTGGTGCGTTTCATGTGGGTTTGCTAGATCCTCGGCACATAGCGATTCAACTATCGAATGATCTTGATTATAGTCGCATTTTTGCTCAAAGATCTTACTATATACAAGCTTGTCAAATGTGTCTTCTCAAATGGACGCCTGATTTCGATGTGCGGGAAGAATTCCCCATCGCTCCGGTTTGGCTTTCCTTTCCCACTTGCGTCTTCATTTTTTTAATACACAAATATTATTTGGCCTTTCGTCAATTTTTGGGAAACCTTTGCAAACTGATCAGGCCACTGCTTCTATTTCTCGCCCTTCTGTTGCTCGTGTACTTGTCGAAATTGATGTTTCAAAAAAATTTTCTCATGAAATTTGGATAGGTTCTGAACTTAATGGCTACTTTCAAAAGGTTGAATTCAAAAATTTTCCTATATTATGTTCTCATTGTAAAATGCATGGCCATGGGGTTAACGAATGCTTTAAGCTGCATCCACAACTTCGTAAAGAGAAGCCTATCTCTAAGGTCATTTCTTCTAATGAAGGGATAGTTACTTACAATGTTAATTTGGAGGTGCCTAATCTAGTTGTTTCTAATTTGTCCCCTGTTTCTAATTTGGATGTTATTAATGAAGCTGTCTTACCTAATCCTTCTTCGTCTCCTGTAGCATCGGTCCCCCCTTCCTCGGCTAATGATGTTATGCAGGAACTTGACAATGCGAAACAAAATCAGTTAATTGTTCACTCGTCTAATGATGTTATGCAGGAAATTGATATTGGTCCTAATATTACTATACAGTTACCCGTTGAAGGAAATGGTAAGCTCTTAGAGGAAGGGGAAATTGAGACAATTGTAAGTCCTTCTGCTATTGGTAAAGGTAAGGAAAATGATTATTATGATGATGATGATTTGATTTTGGAGGATGAAGATCCTCAAAACAACACCTTGAATGATATACAACATGTCAATAATTCTCCTTCAAATTCTATTATTTTTAAGGATACCGAGGACTTGTTAAATGGTGCTAAATGTTTTGCTAAGGATGATATGGATTCTAGTTTTATTAAAGTGCAAAGTAAGAGAGGAAGGAAGCCTAAACATCCTTCTTTGCAACCTGCTAAATCCACCCGTGCTTTTACTCATCATTGATTTTGTTTTCTTATGTTTAATACAATTATTTGGAATGTGAGGGGCATTGGTTGCTGTTCTTCTCGTATCCACATTAAGAATTTATGTCGTGTTCACAATATTTCTGTTCTTGTGCTTCTTGAGCCGCTTGTTTCCTCAACTAAATTACTTTGTACTTCTAGGTTCTTGGGTTTTAAGCATGCTGTTGCTAATGTGGCTAATAAAATTTGGATTTTTTGGAAAGACCCGATTAAAATTAACATTATTGGTGATTTTACCCAAGTTTTACATTGTAAGGTAGAGGCTCTTAATTTTCAATGTTGTGCCTCCTTTGTGTATGCTGCTTCTTCTTTATATATTAGGAAAGTGTTGTGGGATCAACTCATTAACTTTCATAACACATCTAATTTACCTTGGCTTATTGAGGGGGATTTTAATGCTATTACTAATCCCTCTGAGAGAAGTGGGGGGGGGGGGGGGGGGCTTTGCTATCATCTCAGTTTATGGAAGATTTTAATAATATGATTTTAGAATGTCATTTGATTGATATTGTCTTTGTTGGTAATAATTTTACTTAGAATAGGGGTCATTTATGGCAAAGGCTGGACCATGTCTATTTTAATGAGGTTTGGCTTTCTTGTATCTTATCCACTAATGTGTAGCATCTTAGTAGAACCCTTTCTGATCATTCCCCTTTGCTTATTACTCTTAAACTTAAATAATTTAAGGCTTTTTCTCAATTCAGATTTCAAAATATGTGGCTTCTTCATAACAATTTTTTTGATGTTTTCAAAATAATTGGTGTGCTCCTTTACATCCGGACAATTCTATTTATGGTATGTGTAGACTTTGGTATAAGTTGAAAAGGTTGAAATTTATTCTTACTTGGTGGAACAAGCATGTGTTTAAGAATCTTTTTTCTAATATTTTGCAAGCTGAGCACAATGTTAGTTCTAATGAGCATGTTTGTCAAATCGATCCCTCTGATGCTAATTTTAATCTTTTAAAGAAGTCTAAAGAGGACCTCTTTCTTCTTCAAGCTCAGGAAGAGGTCTTTCTGAAGCAAAAAAGCTGTTGTTAAGCACTTGATTGAAGGTGACAACAATACTAAGTATTTTCATGCTTTGGTTAAGAGAAAAAGGTCTAAAAACTTTATTTCTAAAATTCAAAGAGATGATGGTTCTTTTACTGATAACTCCGAGGAGATTGCCAATTTAGCGGTTCATTACTTTCAGAGCAGTTTCAATAAAGGTTTTAATCCTGTTATTAATTTGGATCATACTTTTATTCCTAAACTTATATCTCAAGAGGACAATGTCTTTCTTACTTTGCCTCTTTCTTTTGGGGAGGTTAAAGACACTTTGATGTAAATGAATAGTGACTCAATGGCTGGACCTGATGGTTTCACCACTATGTTTTTTCAAAAAACTTGGCACATCATTAGTGAGGATATTTTTGCTGGTATTTTGGATTTTTTTAATGGGAATCCTATCCCTAAGTTCATCTCTTCTACTAATGAGGATATTTTTGCTGTCATCTCAGTTTATGGAAGATTTTAATAATATGATTTTGGAATGTCATTTGATTGATATTGTCTTTGTTGGTAATAATTTTACTTGGAATAGGGGTCATTTATGGCAAAGGCTGGACCGTGTCTGTTTTAATGAGGTTTGGCTTTCTTGTATCTTATCCACTAATGTGTAGCATCTTAGTAGAACCCTTTCTGATCATTCCCCTTTGCTTATTACTCTTAAACTTAAATAATTTAAGGCTTTTTCTCAATTCAGATTTCAAAATATGTGGCTTCTTCATAACAATTTTTTTGATGTTTTCAAAATAATTGGTGTGCTCCTTTACATCCGGACAATTCTATTTATGGTATGCGTAGACTTTGGTATAAGTTGAAAAGGTTGAAATTTATTCTTACTTGGTGGAACAAGCATGTATTTAAGAATCTTTTTTCTAATATTTTGCAAGCTGAGCACAATGTTAGTTCTAATGAGCATGTTTGTCAAATCGATCCCTCTGATGCTAATTTTAATCTTTTAAAGAAGTCTAAAGAGGACCTCTTTCTTCTTCAAGCTCAGGAAGAGGTCTTTCTGAAGCAAAAAGCTGTTGTTAAGCACTTGATTGAAGGTGACAACAATACTAAGTATTTTTATGCTTTGGTTAAGAGAAAAAGGTCTAAAAACTTTATTTCTAAAATTCAAAGAGATGATGGTTCTTTTACTGATAACTCCGAGGAGATTGCCAATTTAGCGGTTCATTACTTTCAGAGCAGTTTCAATAAAGGTTTTAATCCTGTTATTAATTTGGATCATACTTTTATTCCTAAACTTATATCTCAAGAGGACAATGTCTTTCTTACTTTGCCTCTTTCTTTTGGGGAGGTTAAAGACACTCTGATGTAAATGAATAGTGACTCAATGGCTGGACCTGATGGTTTCACCACTATGTTTTTTCAAAAAACTTGGCACATCATTAGTGAGGATATTTTTGCTGGTATTTTGGATTTTTTTAATGGGAATCCTATCCCTAAGTTCATCTCTTCTACTTCTATTGTTCTGATCCCTAAGCAGAATTCGGTTACTACTTGGAATGACTTTAGACCTATTAGTCTTTGCACCTCTTTTAAATTGATTTCTAAAGTTTTTATGAATCGTCTTACCATTATTTTACCTAAAATTATTTCTCCTAACCAGATGGGTTTTGTGAAAGGTAGGGCGATTACTGATAATATTTTGTTAGCTCAAGAGTTTTGCCATGATATTAATGCTAAGGTGCGTGGGGACAACTTGATTTTGAAACTAGATATTGCTAAGGCCTATGATAATATTAATTAGAATTTTATTTATCACATTTTGGAGTTGTTTGGTTTCAATTCTGTGTTTATTAACCTCATTAAAAATTGTATTGATAATGTTTATTTCTCTGTTATTGTGAATGGTTCTTCCAATGGTTTTTTCCATTCTTTTCAAGGTTTAAGACAAGGTGACCCTATTTCCCCTGCTCTTTTTATTATTGCTGCAGATTTCTTGTCTAGGGGGCTTACTAATCTTTTTGATAACTATCCATCTCTTTATTTTAAAATGATGGGGGGCTTTCCCATCTCGCATTTGTGTTTTGCTGATGACTTTATTGTTTTCACGAATGCGGCTACTAATTGTATTCGTAAACTGATGTATTTCTTTGTCAAATTTGAATTGAGTAGTGGTTTATCCTTGAGTAAGCATAAAAGCTATTTTATTACTTCTAAAAGGGTCTCTAATGCTCATATTCTTGCCATTAAAGATCTTACTGGTTTTACGCAGGCTCACTTGTCTATTAAATACCTTGGTGTCCCTCTCTTTAATGGTAGGAGGATTTCATTTTTATTTGATGATCTTATTACTTCTGTTCATAACAAGCTTTTATCTTGGGATTCCAATTTTCTTAGCTTTGGGGGTAGACTGGTTCTTATTAAAAGTGTTTTGTGTTCCTTGCCGGATTATATTTTTCAAACTATCCTTCCTACCCAAGCTGTATGTGACATTTTACACAAGCTTTTTAACAAATTTTTTCTGGAAAGGCACCTCTTCTTCATCTAAAATCCTTTGGGCTAGTTAGGTTAACTGCTGTGGTTCCCTTTCTGAGGGTGGTCTTAGTTGCAAGAATTTAAAGGATTTGGCCAAGGGTTTTTCTCTTAAACTTTGGTTTAATTTATGCAATAACCTTAGTCTGTGGGCTAAGTTCATGAATGCCAAATACTGTGGTGAAAGCATCCTACTAATTGTATTGCTAAGCTTGGTGATTCGAGAGTTTGGAAAAGAATTTGCAAGGTGAAATGGGAAGTAGAACCCTTCATTTCCTGGGGTTTGGGTGAAGGTAAGATTTTTTTCTGGCAAGATAGGTGGCTTGCTCAACAATCGGTTGACTCTATGTTGAATACTTTTTCTACTGCTTTGACTAAGGTCGATTACTTTTTTAATGACTATGGTTGGGATTATGAGAAGCTTTATAATGAGGTTCCTATTTGCATTATTCCCAAAATTTTAAATTTACCTATCAACAATTTCTAAGGATTTGATTTTGTGTGATCTCACTAAGGATGGTGGTTTCAACCTTTACAAGGTTTGGCATTCGTTTAGAACGAGAGGTAACTTTGATAATATCTTTACTCATTTGTGGAATAAGATCATCCCCTCTACTGTTTCTATTTTTATTTGGCGTCTTCTACACAAATTTATTCCTAGTAATGATATGCTTACCAAGAAAGGTTTTAGTTTAGCTTCTAAATGTCAATGTTGTTGGCATTTGGAGAATATTCATTATGTTTTTATTTCTGAACCTGTGGCGGTTAAAACTTGGGTCTATTTTGATGACTTATTCAATTTAAATTATTTTAATGCTCATTCATCCCTTAAAGCCCTTCTTTCGGCCTGGCTTATTAACTCTAAGAGTCATATTCATAATGTTATTCCTTTGCTCATTTTATGGATTTTGTGGTTGGAAAGAAATAATTCTGTTTTCAATAATGTGCGGATGAATCATCTTAATGTTATTCAAAAGGTGAAAGACAAGGTCCTTTCTCTTGTGACCGTTAAGCTGCTCTCTTATAAGCATTTCAAGAACTTTCTGTTTGTGGGAAATGCTCATGGGATCTATTTGAGTAATGGTAATTCAGACTCCTTGGCTAATATTATTGTTTGGAACAAACCACCTGTGAATTTTTATAAGTTGAATGTGGATGGGAAGCTTCTCCATTCTATTGGCGGGTGTGGTGGTATTATCAGGGAAAATTATGCTCGCCTGATTTGTGCCTTTGTTGGGCCTGTTCATAATGGTAACTTCTTTACGGCTGTCACCAAGGCTATCCTCTATGGTATTCAATTATGCAGCTCTCTTTGCTTAACTAATGTGCTTATTGAGGTTAACCCGAACTATGATTTTAAACTTTTGTATGCTGAGAAAGATATCTGTTATAACCCAAACCTATTCTATCTTATTAGGGATATTAAGCAGTTGTTGAGGAAGTTAAACTATTCGTTTCATCATATTCATAAGGATGGTAATGATGTTGCTTCTTGGCTCGCTAACTCGGGGTGTTCTCTTGATAGCTTCACTGATATCTTGGGCTCTTCCATCCCCACTATACTTCGTGGTTTGATTAAATTGGATGAACTGGGCATTCCTTATGTTGCCTTTTAGATGTTGTTGTTTACGTTGTGTTGGTTTGGACGGCTTATTATCTTTCTTTCTTGGTCTTGGGGTGTCTGTTCTTGCTTTTATCGTTTTGGTTGCTTTGGCTGTTTAATCCTTTATTTTTCTTTTCTTAAGTATTGGGTGGCTTTTGTAAGCTAGCTTTGTTTTCTTTTCATACTGGATTATTTTTTCTGTTCTGGGTATTTCTGTGTGGGACTGAATTGTTGGGTGGTGTCTTCCCCGGGCATTCCTTTCTTACATTTGGTGCTGATCTAGTTGGATGGCTCTCATTGGGGCTTTCAGGACGTTGTTACTGGTTTTGCTACCTGTTGTTGGATGTCTGTTATTCTGGTTAAGTTAGCTTGTGTTGTTTTTTTGGTGGTGACCAAGTTGGGTGTTGGCATTAGGAGGGCTTTCGAGTTTAGTTTTGCTTATATGGGTGTGTGGCTGCGTGTTTTCCTGGCCATACTTCTGTTCTGCGTGTCTAATATGAGGAATTTTTTTTATCTATGCCCTGTTATTATTGTGTATTTGATTGATAATTTTTGTACTCCCTGGCTTACCATTACTCTATTTGAGGTTGTCCTGTGGTTTCTCTTTTTTACTGGTTGGTTGCCAGATACTGGGTTTGTCTCCTTAACTATTTTATATAGTAACAACGTCTTGGCTGTATTTCTTTAGGATTTTTGGTTATATCTCCGTTATCATAATTCCTTGTGGTGCTCTAGTGTTTTTATTTTGCAGATTTGGAGGATGGAGATTTCTCAGGGTATTTTGTGCTGGCAACCCCTCGTTTTGTATTGGAAGAATGTGCTGATTGTCATCCTTTTTTACTTCCTCTTTTGGGTGCTGTCTCCTTGCAGCCCTAGAATGTTATTAGGGAATTTTTTTACTATTAGTATAAGGAACCACCGGCTCTTAGGTTTTATTTTGCTCTTTTCGTAGCTCTTTAGAGCAGTAGTAACAAGCTAGAGGATCCTTTTAAGGAATCTGTAATCTTTTTTCTGAATTAACACGTAAGGCCCCACCGCCGGGCTTTCCCCCAAATATATATATATATATTGGTACTACTGCTACTACTACTATTATAAAAGTCGTTTGAATTTCTTCCCAAATTAAAAAAGCCTAACCTTTCATTTTAATTATTCAAATATAATATTGACATTTGATTTTCTATTTTTAATGATTAATTAATAATTTTAAAAATAATTAATATGTAATTAACTTTTATTTAAGCAAATAAACGAAAAAAATTCTTTAAATTTTCTAATGTCTGTTAGTCTTCCTTTATATTTATTAATTATCCATTCGTAGTCCCTATGCTTCATATTTCTTTTTTTATGATCTTAATTCATACTCATTAAATACTCATTCATATTCCCCTCTTCATATCCATTATACTTATTATTCTCTTTTAATACATATATGTAGTAATGCAGTAATGTAGTAACTTTGCGTCTAAGCATGACCCCCAATCTTCATCCGAAAAAGCTTGACGTTAAAGAATATATGTACTGGGAAAGAAAATACCTTTCCTAGGTGTAGCTTTGATATATATAAGAATATGATAAGCAGCGGCTAGGTGTGGCTTTCTTGGGTGAGCTAGATATTGGCTTAGCTTGTGGACGACAAATGTCATATATGGGCGAGACAAAGTAAGGTAGATAAGTATACCCACGAGCATTTTGTATTGAGAAGCATCAGTCAACTGGTCACTATTAGAAGCATTGAGACAAGTTTTGGAGTCGATGGGTGTGAACGTTGGTTTGGTCCCAAAAAATTCAGTTTCTTCGAGCAATTGTACGGTATAATGGCATTGGGATAATGCTATACCGGATGTGGATTGTGTTATCTTGAGTCCAAGAAAATATTTTAGTATGCTCAAATCCTTGAGTTTATATTGTGTATGCAGGAAACTTTTCAATAAAATGATGTGGGAAATATTTGGCCTTGCGATTATGATGTTATAAATATAAACTAATAATTCAGTAAAGTTAGAATAATTTCCTATTGTAAAGATAGAAAAGTCTAATTTGATTGAATAAAATCAAATTGAAGTAAGGAATGAGATAATTTTGCAACCATTGATGCGAGGCTTGTTTAAGTCCATAAATATTTTTTTAGAGACGATGTACCATTTTTTTATTTGTGTTAGTAAGCTTCCCCTTACTTGCATATCTTTGAGGAAGATTCATGTAGACCTCTTCAAATATATCACCATGAAGAAAAGTATTATTGACATCAAACAATATGAGAGACCTATTTTCTATAGAAGCCAGAGCTAAAAATATTTTAATAGTGTTCATTTGGCAACTGGAGAGAATTTTTTGAAAAGTCAAGGCCTTCTTATTAGATTTAGCCTTTGGCAACCAAGCAAACTTTGTGTTTATTGAAGTTAGGAGACTTAATGAACTCACCACCATGATAACGAACTCACCAACACGATTCAAAGCAAATCACCCACCTACTCGGTGATGTAGGGATCGTCGGAAGAATCGGACCTGCTTGAAGGGAATTCCCAATCCAGGGATAAACACAAATCTTCAAGCATAAAAAAAGAGAGAATATTCATCAAAACTCCATCCTACTATAATGCTTCATATATAAGCTAGCTATAGAATATTCTAGAAAACACTAGAGAACTAGGTACAAGATGTAATCTATTCCTAAAACTGCACTTAGTTAAAATGCTCTGCATCACTCGACTCAACGAGTAGATTAGGCAAATTCATCCAGAGTTTTCAACATAACAACTCCCTTGTCTACTTGACCCCCAAAAATTGACTTGGCATATATTCATTCAAAACATTTAACACAACTTATCAAGACTCGACCAAGTTGATCAACGACATCACATGAACTTATTTCTATTTTATGATAAGCCTTGGTCATGCAACAATAATTTATATTTTTTTCTTAAATATAATATTTTCTATTAAACAATGTCATTATCCCCACCTACAAAAAGTGAGTCAACCAATAGACTAGCAATCCCTATCATAAATTTAATGATATTGAAGTAATAGCAAAGAATTTAGATAATTTTCAAATAGAAAATCTGAGATAGGATAGCAGCCCTTGTTAATATCGTCTCTTTTTGTTGTTTAATGTTAATCGGGAATACTCATATATACTTGGTGGCTGAGAAATCTCCTTGTTTACACTATTATGTAAAGCATATAGGGAACATTATATGATTTTAGATCGATTGTCTATATTATTGTGTCCATGTGTGATGATTAAATATGCTAGAAAATTAAATAAAAAATTTACTATTATATTTGCATTTTTGAAATAAAAGTTATTATAGAGATCACATTTTATATTTTAAAAAAATAGAAAAATAATACAAGAAAAGGAAGCAAATCAGTTGAAGATAAGAAAGAAAGATTAGCCTAGTGATGAGGTAGAGATGTTAGCCACAAAAACTATATGACATCAGCATCTAACCCTGGCAAAATTATTATCCCAAAGTGCCATATGAAGTTATGAAGGGGATCAAATATATTTGCCATTAAAAAATAAAATTAAATAAAATAATTAAAAAAATAAAAAAAATATTATGCCCTCTAATTTTATTATGAAACCTAATTAGAAGTGTTTTTTCTGATGTTGTATATATATATATATATATATATATATATATATATATATATATACATATACACATACATACATACATATAATAACTACGACTACTATTATAAAAGTCGCTTGAGTTTCTTCCCAAACAAATCCTAACTATTCATTTTAATTATTCAAATATACTATTGACATTTGATTTTATTATCTTTTTATGATTAATTAATAATTTTAAAAATAATTAATATGTAATTAATTTTTATTTAAGAAAATAAATGAAAAAAATCTTTAAATTTCTAATGCCTCTTAGTCTTCCTTAATTTTTATTAATTATCCATTCGTATTCCCTATGCTTTATTTTTTTATGATCTTAATTCATACTCATTAAATACCGATTCATATTTACCTCTTCATATCCATTATAGTTATTATTCTCTTTTAATGCATATATGCAGTAATCCAGTAACGTAGCATCTTTCGTGACCCCCAATCTGCATCACAAAAAGCTTACAGTTGAAGAATAGATGTAGTGGGAAAGATAATGCATTTCCTTTTTTTTAAGAGAAAACCCACGGAGGGGCCTACGCGTTAATTAAGAAAAACGATTATAAGGTCCTTAAAGGGCCCTCAAGCTTACTAATGCTCAAACGAGCTATAAAAGAAATCTCAAAAAAAAAAAATTGCCTAAAAGCTCGAGGTACCTACTAGAGCAAAAATACAAGAAACCTAGATACATTCTACAGTGTGCAAGAACGAGCACCCAAAAAATAAGAAAGCAAAAGAAAACAGCATTCAGCTCCGGCTCCCTAGCAAAATTGGCACTAACAGTAGACCCTGCATTAATAATATTCTACAAAACAAGATGAGATCTAAAATAGAAAAAATAGTAATGACCATACAAAATATAAAAATGATTAGTACAAACAGCACCAATATCCTTACCAGGAGGTTTACCAAAGCACCAAGCTTCATTAACATGAAAGGAAAGACAAAAATACCACATCAACCAAACACGAGCAAGGACCGGCATAAAGTCATAATAAACAGAAAAAGGGATAACAAACCAAGTTATAAAAGCTAAGGACCAACCCCTAGCACACACCAAACCAAACAGCAACAGGGAAACAACAGAACCAAGATAGAAATGACACCCAAAGCATCACCAGACAACCAAAATGAAAGGACCCAAAGGCGTTCGCCAGCACAACCCCAACACCGATCAGACAAAAACAACGACACCAGCCACACATAGCCTAGCCGAAATAGATAACCCAAATGAAAAGCTTCCCAGAGCAACCAAAATAACCCCAGTATTCCCAGAGCAACCAAAATAACCTCAACAAACATGACAGGGGAAGCAACCAGCACCACCAGATAAACATAACCCAAACAGCCTCAGGGGGACCAAAGCATAACCACCAAACAGCAATCTCCATCACTGGCAAGAGCAGACTCAGAGAAGGGACAATACCCCAACAACCCAGCAAGAAAGGCACAAACATGATAGAAAACAACAACAGAAATAATAAAACCGAGAGACAAATGGCCCAAATAAGCCAGCCCCACCACCAAAACCACAACAAACCAGAACATTAACTCTGAACATAAGGCATATCAAGAGTATCCAGTCTAAGCAGGCCTTTCAGAGCCACAAAAATATTAACCCCAATGAAATCAGTGACAAAATCAAGACTACAACCCCATTGAGCTAACCAAGTAGCACTAGCATTACCAACATTGCAAATATGGGAGAAAGAAGAGTTCAACACAATAATTAAATTTTTGATCTCCCTAACCAGATAAAATAACTCAGGGCTGCACACTGAGTCATCAACACAGTTAAGGAAGCAAGAATAATAATCAGAGTTAACCTCAATAATAACGTTAATAACATTTAAAGAAATACACAACCTCAAGCCATAAAGAATAGCCAAGGTGATAGCATAAAAAACATTACCATTTTTTAACGACCCCATAAAGGCCATAATAAGATTACCATTACAGTCATGGATGACCCCACCAAAACCCTTAGCAAAGTCAAAGCAAATACCATCCACGTTCAACTTACAAAAGTTAGTGGGAGGCTTAATCCTTTAAATAATTCTAGACTCATTAACAATAGGTCCATTATACAGATTAAGACCTAAAGCAGAACTAACAAAAGAGTAATTTTTAAAGTTCTTCCTAGAAAGCAACTTAATAGAAAAAAGAGTCAAAACCTTATCTTTCACATTTTGTATCACGTTAAGATGGTTCATATTAACACCATTAAGTAAAGAGTTATTTCTTTCCAACCATAAAAACCATTAGATGAGAGAAGGAACAACATTTCTAATATGACCCTTAGACTTAATGAACTAAGCACCAAGCATAGCATAAAGTGACAAGTGTGCATTAAAATAATTTAATTGGAATATGTCATCAAAAAAGATCCAAGTTTTAATAGCAATAGGGCTAGAAATAAAAACATGGTGCATATTCTCCAAATGGCAACAACATTGACACTTGGAAGGCAATATAAAGCCTTTTCTAATGAGATTATCATCCGTAGGGACAAATTTATGCAAAATTCTCCAAACAAACACAGCCACAGTATACGGGATACATTTATGCCAAATCATAGAGTAAATGTTATCAGTATTCTTCCTAGTTCTAAAAGTATGCCAAGCATTTTTTAAGTGAAATCTACCATCTTTAGAAAAATCACAAAATATAATATCCTTAGTATCCGTATTGATAGGCAGATTAAAAATTTGATGGACAATAAAATCAGGAACAACATTAGAAAGCTATTGAAAGTCCCAACAATTATTAGTAAAGAAAGAATTCACCTTAATAGTAGCATTAGAATTAGCAGGAGAATTTAAAATGGAGTCAATAGACTGTTGGCCCAACCAGCGATCTTGCCAAAAGAAAATGTTACCTTCACCAAGCCCCCAGGAAATGTAAGGCTCGACAACCCATTTAACCTTGCAAAGCCTTTGCCACACTCTAGAGCCACTCTGAACAAACTGACAAGAGGTAGGGTACTTACCAACATAGTACTTAGCATACATAAAATAGGCCCAAAGGCTAACTTTAGAATGAAAATTATGCCACAATTTAAAGGAAAAGGCCATAGCCAAATCCCTCATATTCTTGAAAAAAGATAATACATTTCCTAGGTGTGGCTTTGAGATATCTAAGAATATGATGAGCGGAGGCTAGGTGTGGTTTTCTTGGGTGAACTAGATATTGGATCAACTTGTGGACGACAAACGTGATATATGGGTGAGACAAAATAAGGTAGATAATTCTACACATGAGCATTTTGTATTGAGAAGCATCAGTCAGTTGGTCACCATCAAAAGCATTGAGACAAGTTTGGAGTCGATGGTTCTGAATGTTGGTTTGGTTCCAAAAAATTTGTTGTCTTCGAGCAATTATATGGTATAATGGCATTGGGATAATGATATACCGGATGTGGATCATGTTATCTTGAGTCCAAGAAAATATTTTAGTATGCCCAAATCCTTGAGTTTATATTATGTATGTAGGAAACTTTTCAATAAAATAATGAGGGAAATATTTGAACTTGTGATTATGATGTTATAAATATAAACTAATAATGCAATAAAGTTAGAACAATTTCCTATTTTAAAGATAGAAAAGTCTAATTTGATTGAATAAAATTGAATTGAAGTAAAGAATGAGATAATTTTGCATACCAATGATGTGAGGCTTGTTTAAGTCCATTAATGATTTTTTAGAGATGACATACCATTTTTCTATTTATGTTAGTAAGCTTCCCCTTACTTGCATATCTTGGAGGAAGATTCATATAGACCTCTTCAAATATATCACCATGAAGAAATGTATTATTGACATCAAACAAGATGAGAGACCAATTTTGTATAGAAGCCAGAGCTAAAAACATTTTAATAGTGTTCATTTTGGCAACTGGCTGGGAGAATATTTTTGAAAAGTCAAGGCCTTCTTGTTAGGTGTAGCCTTTGGCAACCAAGCAAACTTTGTGTTTATTGAAGTTAGGAGACTTAATGAACTCACCACCATGATAACAAACTCACCAACACGATTCAAAGCAAATCACCCACCTACTCGGCCACACAAGTAAATTAGGGCAAAATCATCCAAGCTTTCAACATAACAACTCCCTTGTCTACTTGACCCCAAAGATCGACTAGGCATATATTCATTCAAAACATTTAACACAACAACTTGTCAAGACTCAACCAAGTCAGTTAATGACTTCACATAAACTTATTTCTATTTTATGATAAGCCATGGTCATGCTACAACAATTTATGTTTTTTTTTCTTAAATATAATATTTTTTGTTAAACAATGTCATTATCCCCACCTACAAAAAGTTATTCAACTAACAGATTGGCAGCCCCTATCACAAATTTAATGATATTGAAGTAATAGCAAAGAGTTTAGATCATTTTCAAATAAAAATTTTGAGATAGCATGGTAGCCCTTGTTAATATCATCTCTTTTTGTTGTTTAATGTTAATCGGGAATACTCATACTTGATGGCTATCAAATCTCCTTATTTACACTATTGTGTAAAGCATATAGGGAAGGTATATAAAGTTACCATCTTTTTGCTCGAAAAAGTAGTAGTTACAAGCTTTAAGCCATGAGTAAGAGGCATTACCAGTTGTGTTTTTATTGAATTTGGGATTTAACTAACAGAAAGATTTTTAACAAATAGTTTAAAAACAAAAGGAAAAAAATCCCAAATTCAAGAAAAACACAATAGGTAAGAAAAAAATCCTCTTACTCATAGCTTAAAACTTGTAACTGCTAGTTTTGCAAGCAAAAAAGAAAGTAATTTTATATATCATCCCTATATGCTTTACAAAATAGTATAAATAAGGAGATTTGTTAGCCATCAAGTATACATGAGGATTCCCCATTAATATTAAACAACAAATAGAGATGATATTAACAAGGGCTGCTATCCTATCTCAAATTTTCTATCTGAAAATTATCTAAACTCTTTGTTATTTTTTCAATATCATTAAATTTGTAATTTTTTTTCATATTAACATGTAAGATTTCTGTGAGTTTAAACCAAAAAAGAAAAAAAAATTATGATTGGGGCTGCCACTATCACAAATTTAATTTGAAAAAATTACAGGCAGGCAAGGAAGGGCTACGTTAGGAAGAAGCCCAAGTAAGATCTTTAATTTTTTATGGTAGTGCTTAATCCTTTTCATGGAAGGAAATAGCATGTTGAAAATAGTGAATGATGGACTAACTTCTCATTTATCTATAATGTTAGGTTAGAAATAATGACAAGCTCTATAAAGATGAAAAACTATATGTAGTAAAATACATGCACAAATAAAATTTATTAATTGAAATTGAACTATGTAATGTTTATAACCTACTCTCTCTCTCTCTCTCTCTCTCTCTCTCTCTCTCTCTCTCTCTCTCTCTCTTCGTGTGAACTCCTCCAACCTCGCCATATACACAAAAAATACAGTCATTGTAATCCTTTCACCATGATGACAAATATCTTGGAAGAGCATATAGGTTTTCCTCCCAATTTTGGTCTATATAAGATGAGAAATTATTAGTTGCGGAGTGCAGATAGCATTTGGGCTCTAATTGAAAAGTGCCATGCCATCTGTACATAGTATATAGATTATACACACACTGTATATAAGTTATATATAGTGTGTACAGGCGACGTGATCTATTTTGATTGGAGTCTGGACGAAAGTTATGTCTAGACTCCGCACATAATAATCTCTCAAATAAGTCATAATCCACTCAATATCTAATAGGGTGCACTATAATGTGTTTCAGATCTTTTAAGAAGAATTGTTACCATGTTATGTGATTCCATCTCAAAAGAAATTCACAATATATGAAATAAACATTACATGTAAAGAATTCTTATTTTATGCAAATGGTTCTATCTAGATATTGTCATTCCTATTTGAAAATATTGGGAAGTTTTGCTCCCTATTGCTTCTACATTACTTCTATCTAAATAGGCCCATCCTCTTATTCATTTTATAGAAATAAGGTGAGTATATAAGGCTAATTATAGAAATAAGATGAGCATATAAGATCAAATACAAATATTAAATTTTTGTAGAATATAGAGAATTCCATTAAGTTATGAAATCACTATGATTGGCTCCTAAGATCTTTAGCTTATAAATTAAAGAGTATATTGCCCAAGTCAAAGTATTTGATAAATTTATAGAATGGAGATATGTAGCATGCATGCATAAAAAATTTTCATTTGGTTTAAATAGGATTTAATACACTACCTATTATGCATGTATTAATGATGAGTGAAGACAACTAAATTTTTCTTTTCATTATGAAAATATATTTATAATTATTGAAGTGATTCATTGTCATATAAATATTATAACATATGTCTAAGATATATTTATAGTAGGAACTTATTGTCATTATTATTAATTATAACATAATTATTAAGAATATTTTCATTCATTGTATTTTTTTATTACTCTCTTAAATTGTTTATATATAGGTATACTTGTATTAACATATCATTTAATTGCGTAAAGCACATGGCTATTATAGCTTTTTTAACATGGTATCATTGATCCCATATTTAGAGGAAGTTCAAAAGCTTATATTTTTCTTTTAGTAATCACGGTTTTCTATATATAATATTTATCCTACTATATCTTTATCCCATAGATCCTATGGATTTTAGAGAAGGGTTGTGATCATTTTTTCTCGAAGCATAGATCTAGATTGTTGCTTTGCATGAGCACTTTCTAGTTTGCTACTTCATTGTCCTAAAGAAATTTTTGTACAAACTTTGATAGATGAGTGTTTTTACCGTTCTATTTTATTTTTTGTTCAACTTTGACATTTTCGTTCGTGAAGGGATGTTATTGTTGTTGTTATAGTTATCTTATTTTCCAACCATTAAGGAAAATGAGTATTTTCCATTGTATGCATTTATCTTAACTACAGTTTAAGAAATAGCTCAAGAAATGCAATCATATTTAGTTGCATTTAATTGAAAATATAAAAAAGTGATTTAAAATTATTAATCTCACAAACCCCATGGATTAAACCTGCATGCATGCGTGTCTTCTTCTCTGTAATTCGATCAAGACATTAATCATATGTCAAAGGTTCATTTTAGTTGGGTAAGGATATTTAAGAGACGGGGTTGCAGGGTAAAACTCAATATAGAAATGGATCTATATAGCTAGTGGAGGGATCAATTGATTGAAAGGGAAAGTGACCCTCATGAAAGACAATATATAAAGAGAGATGAAAATCTCTTCATTATGAATATTGTATAACTAATTGTAAGCTTTTATATCTTATATTATGGATAGCATAAAAAAATGCACATTTGAGTACCGCAACGCTCCCAATGCTCCATCTTCACTGCCAAACTAAATCCCAAAACGAAATCACGTCAGTGAAACACTCCCAATCCTCGTCCTCGCCAGCTCTAAAGAAGCCTCACGGAGAAAATTTTAATGGCTGCTTTGCCATAGGCAACTGCTGAATTATGTGATGCAAATCCACACTTAATCTTGAAAATATCTAGAGGATCATTTCACAACTTATCCTATTACCAAACTTTTTTGTCCGGTTTTAGTTACACTAGTACAGTTTCACCTATCAGAGCATGAGACCGATATAGTATAGGAAAAAGACATTTGGGAGAGACCTGTAGAGGAGGAGAAAGACAGTTGTTTCTCATCTTTTAAAACCTCTATTAATTGATTTAGTTCTATAGTAATATTTGATAAATTTTATAATCCTGTCACATATTAAATACATGATTAATATTAATATTTATATTTTATTAATTAATCATCTATTTATAGTTTATGATGAGTTTTGTTGATTAAATATATGAAAAAAAAATAAAGATGCTGCTTTCACCTTTCAACATGAATCCATCTATAATAAATAAATGAAAAGCCTTTATTATCAAATAGCCATGAGAAAATTTATAAAAAATAGTGTATTTTCTTGCATAGTTTATATTTTAGTATATTTCTCAAATCCATTTACATTACACCAAAAAAATAAAAAAAAAATTCTGAAGAAATAGAACCAGTTGATTAATTTAATTAAAATGTTTTGGAGACATTGATATCATTCCCATCTCATACCTTATAATTAATATTTTTATTAAAATATTTTCTATAAATATATTTCAGCGAAATTTACTCTTTATATGATATATAAATTAAATATGTATTATTTTTTTTTTTTATTACTTTACTATAGTAATTGTAAATACTTAATGACTTTTGCTCGTTCTCTTCATATTATCGCTCTGCATTAATTCTGTCGGCACTATCTCTCGAGGAATCCGGTGAGCCTGAGGACAGAGTTTCGTACGCGCTGGAGGTCACGCCCTTTAAGCGTGCGACCTTGCCCTGTGCAAACCGAGCACGCGATTTTCTCCCGGGCCCAACGCTGCGACACCATCTCATGCGGTGGGAGCATGACTTCGCCATTGATATGTTCTTCGACGGCGGCAGGGCTTGTTAAGGGTTGGGGGATTTTGATGGGGGCCGAAACCTTATGCGGATTATCGGCAGCGGTGTTAGTGACGGCCAACAGAGGAGGTGAAAGAATCCGGCGGCGGTGGTCCTCAGGCCAAAGGACGTCAGCTTCCTGCAGCTCTTCCGGCACCATGATCATCAAGAATCTGAAGACTGGAGTTCTGTGGAGGTGGGAGCTAGGCGTCAAGTATTTATAGGGAGGGAGAAGGAGTTCCGTCGTGAACACACCTTGCTGTCGGGATGGTGTCATCCCATGTGGGGCCGGAGAACTTTTTAGGTTTCGTGTGGGGCTGGAGAAATTTTTTTCTTCTCTTATAAATACTTGATGCATGCCATTATGAGTAGAGAATTGCTCCATATAGATATCAGAATATCTTCTATGTCTTGTTTGATGGACTCAATAACAGCAGATTGTGAAGCTGATCGTTCAAAGGAGCTCTAGTTAACTCGAACTAGTTTCAATATCTACTAGTTTGATGGACTTAACGATGGAATCTACATGATAATTTTGTTACAGATCAAACTATCGTGTTTCTACCAAAATTTTGGTAAAGAAAAAAGTCAGCAAGCCAACAAATGATTGCATTGATCAATGAAATCACAAGTCGTTCTTGAACTCGAGATGAAATAATGGTTAAATAGAGCCAGTTGCAGAAAGCGAACCACCACTTGAATTAAAGAAATAACTTTTTTTCTTTCCCAAAGCAATGATCCCCGCCTAATTAAGAGGCACGTTGAAAACAGATAAAACTCTATTAAAACAAATCCATCATAACAAATTTGTTAGACGACGTCATTCTCCATCGAAATAGAAACAGTACTTTTATACGCCTCTTAGGTGGTGAAATTTCTCTCAATTCTGATGTGACAATGTTGTCCAACAACTTTGCACACACTAGTTCTTGGATCTATATATAGTAATTTGTGTCCTGCAATCTTTAATTCAGGTTGTGATTCATATTTTTTGCAATTGGCTTGATTCAGCCATTGTTTCATATCGAGCTAAAGAACGGCAGCAAGCGGCCTCTTCAGGAAGATGCCTGGGTGGCATTCAAGAATTCAACAACTTAATTATGTTCCAGGCGAGATCACAACTTATCGCCAGTGGAGCTTCATCACTGTCAATTGTTTTTCTTTTTAGTTAAAACTCATAAAAGGGCCTATGTGTTAATGTATCAGAAAAAGGTTATATATCCTTAATAGGGATCAATAACTCGCTAATGCTCATAGAGATACAAGCAACAACGACAACAACAACATTTTCCGGCGGTTAGACGAACCGGCGGCGTTCCGGCGGTTTTGACGGCCGGTAATTGCCGGCGGCTATAACCGCCGGTGACCGCCGGTTATTCACCGGCGACTTTCCGGCCAGTTTTACTGGCGGTTTTACCAGTGTTCTTATTATATTTCCGGCGCTAAAATAAGCCGTCTGGTATCGATGTTTCCGGCGGGGAAATCGCCGGCGACCGCTGGTAAACCGCTGGTCATTTCCGGCGGCTTAATTATGAATCCGGCAGTTATACTTAGCTGTCCGGTAACCAAGATTCCGGCGGCCAAACTGACGGCCGCCGGCGGTCTAACCGTCGGTGACCGCCGGTAATTTCTGGCGGATAATGTATATTACCGGCGGTGGCCTAAAGCTGTCTGGTATCGAAACCTGTAGCATCTGAAAAAAAAATTAGCATAGCGCCAGTAAAACATAAAACCGACGGTCAAGCCCGATTCATGGCAATAACAAGGGGTTTTTTAGCTTGGAGGGTGACGGGCCTTCTAAATCTCCTTCTCGCTCCTTCAAAGATGTTCTTTCTGAAAATTCGTTGGCAGGTGATGCTCTTCCAAACTTAACCCAATCTGTTTTTAACGGCGTGCCGACTGTGCTACTGTCTAATGAAGATATTCTTAAACTTGCTTCTCCATTTCAATTTACGTTAGTTAGTAAATTTGGTTTGCATCGCCCAAACCTCGATACGATTCGCCAATTTTCGGTGACCTTAAATTGTCTGGTTTTTACTCTGTTGGTTTGTTAGACTCTCGACATGTTGCAATTCAGCTTTCTAATGATTTAGATTATAGTATGGTGTTTGTGAGAAGAGCATATTTTATCAACAACTGCCAAATGCAGATTCTTAAATGGACTCCTTTCTTCGACGTTAGAGAGGAATCTCCTATAGTGCCGATTTGGATTTCCTTTCCTAAATTGTGTTTACATTTTTTCAACCCGAAGGTTTTACATGCTCTTGGCTCCATTTTTGGTCGTCCATTGCAGACCGATCAGGCGACGGCTACTAGGACCCAACCATTTATGGCTAGGGTACTAGTTGAAGTCGATATTTCTAAAAAAATGCGAAGGAGATTTGGGTTGGATCCAAAGCGTTTGGGTATTTACAAAAAGTGGAATTTGAAAAAGTTTCTGATTTTTGTTCTCATTGTAAGAATCATGGCCATGCTTTATCTGAATGCTTTATCTGATTCGAGAGTTAGAGTTAGAAATTTATGTACAATGCATAACATCCAGTTGTTGGTTTTAATTGGGTCGTTTATTTCTACTGATAAGCTTGATTTTATTGCTTCTCGTTTGAGTTTTTTTCATGAAGTATGCTATTTATTCTAATAAATTTTGGATTATGTGGAATAGTGCTATTAATGTGAATATTTTAGATGATTTCTATCAAGTTGTTCATGTTCAAATCTCTCTTTTTAATTTTAAGTGTAATGCTTCTTTTGTGTATGCCGTGTGTTCAAGGTTGGGCCGGATTACCCTGTGGGAGCAATTAATTTATTTTGCTCAAAATTCTAATGGTCCGTGGTGCGTGGGTGGTGATTTTAATATTATATCCAATGCTAATGAGAGATTGGGGGGAAATCCCCCAAACATTAATGCCATGGAGGATTTGCAACTTACACGACATTGGCTTTTTTGGGGGTGCTTTTATTTGGAGTAGAGGCACTTTATGGCAAAGACTTGATAGGATCTTATTCAATAATGATTGGATTGCTGATTTTCATATGACTCATGTGGAACATTTGAGTAGAACTAGCTCTGATCATGCTCCCTTACTTTTGATTATTAATGCTAATAGGGTTCATGCTCCTTCTTCTTTCAAATTTTAGAATATGTGGTTATCTCATCATGATTTTATGAATGTGATTCAAAATAACTGGCATGCCCCTATTTTTTCTAATAATAATATTATTGGTATGTCTAAATTATAGGCCAAGATGAGTAGGTTGAAGCAGGTCCTAAGATGGTGGAATAAAAATGTATTCAAAAATATTTTTGCTAATATTAAAGAGGCTGAAAATGAGGTGATTGAGTTGGATAAGGTGTATTTGGATAATCCTAGTATTGACAATCTTACTACTCTTAATAATGCTAAAGTTGATCTTTTCCAATTGCAAAATCAGGAGAAAATTTACTAGAAGCAGAAAGCTACCTCTAAAATCATTGTGGAAGGGGATAGGAAAACCAATTATTTTCATGCCATGGATAGTAAGAAAAGGATCAGGAATCATATTTTCAAAATTGTTAACAGTGATGGGAGGGCTTTGGATAATGAGGAATTAATCTTCAATTCGGGGGTTGAGCACTTTAAAAATATCTTTAATAATAATGTTAACATTATTCCTATTATTAATCCATATGTTGTTCCTTAAACTATTAGTGATAGTGAGAATCTTTTGCTCATTCAACCTCCTTCTGAGGATGAAGTTTGGAATGTTATTAATGATATGAATTGTGATTCTGTTGATGGGCCTGATGGTTTCACTACTAAATTCTTTTTGAAAACTTGGAATATCATTAAGATGGATATGTTGGAGGCTATTAAAGATTTTAGTTTTATACTTGATATTAGTAAAGCTTATGATAACTTGAATTGGAATTTTTTATACAATATTTTGTCTTTATTTGGTTTTAGTCACTCCTTTATTATGCTTATTAAGAATAGTATCGAGAACTATTACTTTTCAGTGATCATTAATGGGAGGAATCGTGGTTTTTTTAAATCCTCTCAAGGTTTAAGGCAAGGTGACCCTTTATCTCCCGCTCTCTTTATTATTATTGTGGACCATCTTTCCAGGGGCTTGGAAGAATTATATAAAAGGTATCTGAAACTTCTCTTTCATATTGTTGGTAGTATCCATATTACTCATCTTAGTTTTGCTGATGATTTTATTATCTTTTCCAATGGTTCTATTAATAACATTAAAATTTTAGTGAATTTTCTATCTCTTTTCCAAAATATGAGTGGTTTAACTATTAACAAGGAGAAAAGCATTTTTACTGTTACTAAGTCTGCTAATTGTGGTAGAATGAGTGCTATCAAAAGGATTTGTGGTTTTGATTCCATTTTATTGTCTAGTAAGTATTTGGGTACTCCTATTTTTAAAGATAGAAAAAACATCAACTTTTTGAAGATATCTTCACTGCTTTTCAAAGAAAAATTTTTGATTGGTCTTCTAACTTTCTCTCTTTTGGTAGTAGGCTAGTGCTTATTAAAAGTGTTTTAAATTATATTCCTATCTTTATTTTTCCTATTTTACAACCTACTTCTTCTATTTGCCTTAGATTGGAGAGAATGATTAATAAGTTTTTTTGGGGATCAAAAAATAATAGTTCTTGCATCCATTGGGCTTCTTGGAAGAATGTTTGTGGGGTTTTTAATGAAGGGGGTTTAAGTTGCAAGAATATTTTCGATAATGTTCAGGATTTTTCTCATAAATATAATTTTCTTTTAGATCTAAAATCAGTTTGTGGGCTCAGTCTATGAATGTTAAATATTGCAAAGAGGTTCATCCCATAGCTTGTAGTTATAGAATTTCTGACTTGTTGGTTTGGAAAATGCTTTGCAACATCAAATGAGAAGCTGAGCAATTTATTCAATGGGGTTTGGGCAAATGTGATATCTTTTTCTGGTAAGATAATTGGTTAGGAAATAGTTCTATTGACAACCTTTTTAATATGCACACTCTACATAATATTAAGGTTCATAATTTTATTGACAATGGGAGTTGGAATGTCAATAAACTTATGGAGGTTATCCCTTTTGGTTTAATTGATAATATTCTGAACATCCCTTTACAGTTACAGTGCAATGATAAAATTTTGTTTAATATTTCCCCGTCTAGTAAGTTTAAGCTTAAAAATGTTAGAGATACTATTAGAATTAATTATGACAAATCTCATATTTATTCTACTATTTGGCACAACAATATTCCTTTATCTTATTCTATTCTTACTTGGAGATGTATTAAAGGCTTTCTTCATGTTGATACTTTACTTTGGAAAAAGGGTTTAATTTTCCTTCTAAATGTCAATGTTATTTTAATATTGAAAACATTAATCATGTTTTCGTTAATGGGGTCTTTGCTCAGAAAGTTTGGAGCTATTTTTTTGAGCTGGCTAAAAAAGATAATCTTAACCTCTATATACCTCTATAGTAATATTCTGTCTATCTTAAAGTGTTGGGTGACTAATACTAAAGGCCACATCTACAACTTAATGTCGATCATTATTATGTGGTTTCTTTGGAGGGCTAACAACGACGCCAAGCATAATAAGATTAGAATGGATGCCAATCATATTAATGCTAACGTTAGAAGCAAAAGTTTACAACTCTATTCTATTAATCTTATTATTGTTAAGAATTTTAAGAATTGTTTAGACTTGGCTTTGAAGTTTGGCATATCCACTAATATTGAGCCATTGTTTAAAATTGAGAGATTCGTGAGGTGGAGCAAACCTCCTACTCCTTATGTTAAACTTAATTCTGATGATTCGGTTGGGGCCTCTTCTGCGGGTGTAGGTGGCATTATTCACAATCAATTCTGTGGTGTTATTACTGCTTATGATGGTCCTTTAAATCTTTGTTATGTGATTACTACTAAACTGATGGGTTTGGCCCATGGCCTTGACATTTTCCATGGATTGGGGATTACGCATGTGTCGATTGAGGTGGATGCTTTGCTGTTAATTTAGATCATTCAAAATGAGGTTACGGGCCATCCTCAAAATTTTTATATTATTAGAAGAATTAAACATTCTCTTTCTGCCCTTAATTATATTATTACTCATGTTTATCGGGAAGGCAATGTCTGGGCTAATTGGTTGGCCAAATTTGGGTGTTAACTTGAGGCTATTCAAGAGTTTGCTGATGCTAACTTACTTTCTCTCTTGAGAGGTTTGGTTAATTTGGACAAACTTGGGTTACCCTATATTCGTCTTGGTTGATGGGTTATTTGTTTGCATTTTTTGGTTATTGGTTTGATGGGTTCTCTGTTTCTCTATTTTTTTCTTTTTGCATATATGTTCTGTGTGCTAGTCCATATCCTTTGTTACTTGCGCATTGTTTCTGGTTTTTTTATGTTAGAATGGTATGGTCATCCTTTCAATATGATGGATGTTTTTCTATCCTGATCCTTTTGGTGTTGTTGTTTGGGAAGCTCTGGTTGGTTCCATTTCTCATGCTCTAGTTGGTTCTGTTTACATTCTATTTGGTTTTGTTTAGTTGGCTGGTGGTTGGGAGGGGTTTTGTTGCCTGGAATTTTTTATTTTTGGGTTTATATTTGGTGGTCTGGCTACTGTCGGATGCTCTTCATGATTTGTTTGCTCCTCTCTTATGTTTGGTTGATTTGGTCTCTAATTTTTTCATGTTGGTTGGGTGTTAGTTGGTGTTCCTTGCTGGCTCAGATTCACTTTTGGTGGGGGCTCAGGTTTTGGATTCTCTTTCCTGTGGATGGTCGTTTGGGATTTATCGGATTTTCACCTATATGAGTGGTCTTGCTGCTCATTCGGATTCTTTGCTGGGTGGTGCTTACACCATACCTATGGGTGGTATTATCTATAACTAGGATGTTGTATTAATTCACATTAGCATAATTTTTGGTGGTGGATCTCATTTTCTGGTAGGAATTTACTTGGTTTTTTTACGGAGGTTCAACTGCTGCTTGGCTCTTTCCTGTTTATCAATCGGTTTGGTTACTTATCTGCTGGTTTAGTTATGAATTTTGGGATCACGGTTCCTGTTATATCTGCTATGCGTATATCTGTTCGAATCTTCTTTGATTTATTAACTTATCTAGTTATGCCAATTATATATGGGCTAATCTTATTAAGTATTTTTTGTACTTTCACTCTCTTTGTTGCATTTTCTTTTTGGATTGGAGTTCTGTTCTTTTGCAGGCTTGGATGTTGGAGGTTTACGCTGGTGTGGAGGTCTTTTTTTGGTAGAAAGATTGTGCTGATTGAATATATTCGGATCTTTCTTTTTTGGGCGCTACGTCCATGCCGTCTTAGATTGTATCTAGGCAATTTTGTACTTTGGAGTAGTATGGGACTTTCGGCTCTTAGATTTTCTTTCTTTCAAATTTTTTGTAGCTCTTTGAGCATTAGTGAGCTAATCGTCCCCCTAAGGACTTTGTAATTTTGATTTACATTAACGCGTAGGCCCCTCCGTGGGTTTCCCTAAATAAAAAAATAAAAAAAACTTCTTATCATTTATCGAGCACCAAAATGGCTCAAGAAATGCTTAACATATAGACTTTTATGAGAATAAGTTTTTTTTTTTTTTTTTTTGATAAAAATCCTAGAGGGCCATTAAAATAGTTAAAGTAATTTAACCCTTTGTACTTGGAGAAGTTCAAATGAAGGCCTCTAGTTAGACACTCAGGAACAAATAATATATAAAGAACATGGGAAAAAGGAGCATCCTGCCTGACACGTTAACCACCTTTGAAAAACCTATGAGACTTATCATTAATAATAACATAATACCACACATTCTCAATAATATTGCTATTCAAATTGGTAGACTTGTCAGTAAAACCAAAAAGTTTTAGAATATGATAAATAAATGACCAATTTATGTTATCATAGGCTTTTGAAACATCCAACTTTAAAACCATATTCTGATCGGCCACCTTATAGTTAATATCATGAATAATCTCTTGAGCAATTAAAATATTATCAGCAATCCCCTCCCCTTAACAAAGCCGGTTTGATTAATGGAAATGACATAGGGAAGGATTAAAGACATCTAGGAAGCCAAAATTTTAGAGATAATCTTATTAAAAGTCATACATAAACTAATAGGTCTAAAATCACTCCAATATTCAGGATTATCATATTTAGGAATAAGGACAATAGAAATGCTGGAAAAAGCTTTTTATTTTGGAGAACCATTGAAAAAACCCCTTAATAGCTTTACAAATATCATTTTTAACAATATTTTAATATTTTTGGAAAAAAAATAATGATAAACCCATTAGGCCCAGCAACAAAATCTTTGTTCATGGACATAAGGATATTATGAATTTCAAACTCATCAGGGCATTTACAAAACTTACTATTCTCACAATCATAAATTATGGAAGGAATACAAGAAGGATTGAAGATTTCCTCCACATTCTTTGACCGACCTAAAATATTATTAAAATGTGTCACAACAGAGTTAGAAATAGAACCATCAATATCCAACATAGACCAACTGTCCAATTTGATTTTATGGATTGTGGCCTTAACGTTTTTATTGTTCATACGAGTATGAAAGTATTTAGTGTTCCTGTCCCCTTCAAAAATGGTTTTCTGATGCCAAAAAACTTCTTCTTTAACATGCAAATCAGAAAGTAAATTCTTAGCTTGAATTAGGTGAGCTTTGTTCTCTTTAGAATTGCTAGACATAAAATTATTGTCCAGAATAATAACCTGCTTTTTAGCTCTTTTGATATTATCAAAAATGTTATAAAAAAATATCTATTCCACTATCTAATCACTTGCTTGAGACTTTTAAGTTTAATAACGAAGGAAACTATGTCAGTCGAACCATCATAAAAAGAAACAGCCTAACCAATTAGCTTCCACATCAGAAAATAATTCATTGGAATGAAGCCACATATTTTGAAAATGAAAAGGAGCAAAACTAGCAGAATTCAAATTCTTAATATTAAGAAGAAGGGGGGCATGATCGGAGAAAGTTCTACTAAGATGCTCAACAGAAGTGTTTTGAAATAAAGTGATCCAATCCAGATTAAATAAAATTCTATCTAATCTTTGCCACATTTTTTTATTAGACAACGTGAAATTGGGACCAACGAAACCAATATCCGTAAGGCCACAGTCTATCATCATTCAATTAAAGTACTTCATGCTAGACAGATTAGGAGTGGGTCCACCAATTCTTTCAGAAGCATTAACAATAACATTAAAATCCTCACCCACAAACCAAGGGCCTTTAAAAGAAATAGAAAAGTCTTGCAATTGGTGCCATAGAGGGATCCTACCATTTTTATAACAGTTGGTATACAAATAAGAACTCATAACCGAAATATCATTAATAACCAAATTGCAATGAATAACTTGAGCAAAATAAGCAAATAATAAAGCACTTAATTTTATCATTCCAAAATAACCAATTTTTATTATTCAAATTGGCATAAGACGATTGAAAACCAAGATGTTGCTGACATAAGGGTAACTTAGAAACATTAATCTTTTTTTTTTTTTTTTTTTACTTAGAAACATTAATCAAAGGCTCAAAAATGGCCAGCAAATTAACCTTGCTCATTTTACATAAATTATGAATATGGGAACGAGATAAAATGTTACCCACCCCCCTAACATTTCAAATAAAAATATTAATCATAAAACACCAATTTATTATCTGCTTGAGATCTAGTAACCCTTAACTCCGATGCTGAACATCCTGCTTTTTCTTTTTATGTTTTCTCATCTTTTGCCTGCTAGATGGAAGTTTGAAATCCTCCAAGGATTCATGTTTTAACATAATATTTAGAATTTTTCATAGGCATAGGGATTAACTTTGAGCTTGTACGCCCATTTGCATCCAATAAAATGTTTGCCTATTGGTAAAGGAACAATAGTCCACGTATTGTTTAGTTCATGAGCGCAAAGTTCCTCATGCATAGCAACCTTCCATTCTGAAAATTTCACGGCTTGGTGATAAATGGTTTGAGTCGTAATGAGTGGAAATTCATAGGACCTATGCTCTGTAGAGAGTGAGCTATTAGGTAGTGAGAAATTGAATACGAGCAATGAGGAGAAATATTAGAATTATTGTGTAGTTGGATATAATGAGGGTGGCCGGCATGGTGTTTCTAGTGGACCGATGGGAGGAGTTGAGGTGCGGTATTAGTGTTGTTGGGAGGAGAGCCTTGTGGTATTAAAGAAGAGTTATCTTGGTCATATGTCAAAGGTTCATTTTAGTTGGGTTGCAAGGTAAAACTCAATATAGAAATGGATCTATATAGCTAGTGGAGGGATCAATTGATTGAAAGGGAAAGTGACCCTCATGAAAGACAATATATAAAGAGAGATGAAAATCTCTTCATTATGAATATTGTATAACTAATTGTAAGCTTTTATATCTTATATTATGGATAGCATAAAAAAATGCACATTTGAGTACCGCAACGCTCCCAATGCTCCATCTTCACTGCCAAACTAAATCCCAAAACGAAATCACGTCAGTGAAACACTCCCAATCCTCGTCCTCGCCAGCTCTAAAGAAGCCTCGCGGAGAAAATTTTAATGGCTGCTTTGCCATAGGCAACTGCTGAATTATGTGATGCAAATCCACACTTAATCTTGAAAATATCTAGAGGATCATTTCACAACTTATCCTATTACCAAACTTTTTTGTCCGGTTTTAGTTACACTAGTACAGTTTCACCTGTCAGAGCATGAGACCGATATAGTATAGGAAAAAGACATTTGGGAGAGACCTGTAGAGGAGGAGAAAGACAGTTGTTTCTCATCTTTTAAAACCTCTATTAATTGATTTAGTTCTATAGTAATATTTGATAAATTTTATAATCCTGTCACATATTAAATACATGATTAATATTAATATTTATATTTTATTAATTAATTATCTATTTATAGTTTATGATGAGTTTTGTTGATTAAATATATGAAAAAAAAAATAAAGATGCTGATTTCACCTTTCAACATGAATCCATCTATAATAAATAAATGAAAAGCCTTTATTATCAAATAGCCATGAGAAAATTTATAAAAAATAGTGTATGTTCTTGCATATTTTATATTTTAGTATATTTCTCAAATCCATTTACGTTACACCAAAAAAATAAAAAAAAATTCTGAAGAAATAGAACCAGTTGATTAATTTAATTAAAATGTTTTGGAGACATTGATATCATTCCCATCTCATACCTTATAATTAATATTTTTATTAAAATATTTTCTATAAATATATTTCAGCGAAATTTACTCTTTATATGATATATAAATTAAATATGTATTATTATTATTATTATTTCACTATAGTAATTGTAAATACTTAATGACTTTTGCTCGTTCTCTTCATATTATCGCTCTGCTTTAATTCTGTCGGCGCTATCTCTCGAGGAATCCGGTGAGCCTGAGGATCGAGTTTCGCACGCGCTGGAGGTCACGGCCTTTAGGCGTGTGACCTTGCCCTGTGCAAATCGAGCACGCGATTTTCTCCCGGGCCCAACCCTGTGCAAATCGAGCACGCGATTTTCTCCCGGACCCAACGCTGCGACACCATCTCATGCGGTGGGAGCATGACTTCGCCATTGATATGTTCTTCGCCGGCGGCAGGCCTCGTTAAGGGTTGGGAGATTTTGATGGGGGCCAAAACCTTATGCGGATTATCGGCAGCGGTGTTAGTGACGACCAACAGAGGAGGTGAAAGAATTCGGCGGCGGTGGTCCTCAGGCCAAAGGACGTCAGCTTCAAGGGCGGAATCACGCTCAGCCCAGGGGGGCAATTGCCCCCCCTAAAAAAATGTAAAATCCTTATCAGAGCTAGGGCTATTTAGTAATTTGCCCCCTCCAACATGTTAAAATTTGCCCATTTTTCACGTCTTTTCACCCGCTTCCGCTCAAAATTTTGAGGACTTAGACTCTGCCTGTGACGCCCGTGGCTATCCCCTCTCCGGTCGAATCTGCCCTCGTGAAGCTTGAATCCCCTCATGCGCTTGTCAATCGCTGCTCTCGTCGTTTGTCTCTGCTTGAATCTCCGCTTACTCACTCGGACAAGGCAAGGACTCCATTTTTCTTCGGCTTCTCCGCTCAGGTACCTCGTCCTTGTCCTCATCCGCCTGCTCCTTTTAACAAGTTCACCATTTTGTAAAACATGTTTTCTAACTTCAAGAAAAAAATTGAATGCTTAGAACCATTCAACAGCTCGATTTTATCAACATAACCAAAGAAAAGCCATCCTAAGAAGCCCACTAAAATAAACACCATAAATAGAGCCAATTAGAAACTGAGAAAGGGACCTGATCAAGCGAATAAACGAACATCTGAGGTCGCACTCAGAAAATATCATAAAACAGAGAAGAGAACTCACACTTTTTCAAAGAGATAGGCTCGGCCATACCTCCCCTGAAAATCCTTAGAGACGATCTCATCCTGGGAAGCCGAATTGACCTTGCAAAGCTTGCATTTGGACACCATAGGGCCCAACAGCATTTCCACGAAGAGCAAACCCATCGATCTACCCTCGAATAACTTATATTCATATATTTGGGTTATGTTTGTCCATGTATATGCTATTCTGCTATGATACTGAAGGCTGAAGCTTGGCTAAAAACGAACATTGTACTGGTTGTGTAACAATTAATTAGAATTATTTTAGATTTTATTTTTTTCCGAACATTATGCAGTTTATTATTAGTAAATGATAAATATAAGCTTTAAAATGGAATATAAGATTTTGCTTTGAATTATGTGTTTATTTATTTTTTAAATATTTGTCTATTTATATAAAAATTTTGTCCCCCCCTAAAATAAAAAGCTGATTCCGCCCCTGATCAGCTTCCTGCAGCTCTTCCGGCACCATGATCATCAAGAATCTGAAGAATGGAGCTCTGTGGAGGTGGGAGCTAGGCGTCAAGTATTTATAGGGAGGGAGAAGCAGTTCCGTCGTGAACACACTTGATCACTTGATTCGGGATGGTGTCATCCCGTGGGTGCCGGAGAACTTTTTAGGTTTGGTGTTGGCCAATGGAAAGACGACGCGTGGAGAATTTTTGACGCGGAAATAATTTTTATATTGCGAAGCTTGAGTGTTGTATAAATTTAATCTCGAATCTTTTGACAATAATTTTTTTTAATATTTTTCTCAATTTCATGTTCGGTGGTTTGCCTTATTATTATTATTATTATTATTATTTTAATTTTTTTTAATATTTGGTGGCTCATATATTTTATTTTAAATGTTGTATTTTTAGAAGCTAATGATTCTCTAAGAATTTATAATCCTCTTTTTTTAATCAACGCATAAGCCCCTAAGTGAGTTTTATAAAAAAAATTGAGAAAAAAAAAAAAAAAAAAATATATATATATATATATATATATATATATATATATATATATATATATTATTACCAAAAGATTCGAGATTAAATTTATACAACACTCAAGCTTTCCAATATAAAAATTATTTCCACGCCAAAAACTCTTAACGCATCATCTTTTTATTTGCCAACACGAAACCTAAAAAATTCTTCGGCCTCACATGAAACTTTGCACCAATCAAGTATTAAAAATATTAATAGCCAGTCGCTAGAACTTGATATCAAACCTCTTGGTATCAAAGGTTTGATATCAAGTTCTAAACACTGGCTATTAATTTCTTCAATGTTTGATTGGTGCAATGATTATCTTACATATCTATAGAATCAAAACTACTGGTTCTAATAGGCTTAGGCAAATTCTTTGTATTAATTGATAGTGCAATGGAGTTTTCAGCCATATTTTGCTTCTCTTATAAATACTTGATGCATGCCATTATGAGGAGAGAATTACTCCATATAAATATTAGAATATCTTCTATGTCCTATTTGATGGACTCAAGAACAGCAGATTGTGAATCACCACTCATTCTTGAACTCGAGATGAGATAATGATTAAATAGAGCCAATTGCAGAAAATAAACCACCACCTGAAGATCAGCAGTAGAAATAACTTTTTCTTTCCCAAAACAATGATCCCTACGGATACACGATCAATTAATTTGTTAGACGTCATTCTCAATCGAAATAGAAACAGTACTTGTATAAGCCTCTTAGGTGGTTAAATTTCTCTCAATACTGATGTGACAATGTTGTCCAACAACTTTGCACACACTAGTTCTTGGATCTATATATATTAATTTGTGTCCTGCAATCTTTAATTCAGGTTGTGATTCATATTTTTTTGCAATTGGCTAGATTCAGCCATTGTTTCATATCGAGCTAAAGAACGGCAGCAAGCGGTCTCTTCTTGCAGATGCCTGGGTGGCATTTCAAAAACTTAATTATGTTCTAGGCTAGATCACAACTTATCGCCAGTGGAGCTTCATCACCACCAATTGTTTTTCTTTTTAGTTAAAACTCATAAAAGGGCCTACGTGTTAATATATCAGAAACATGTTATAAATCTTTAATAGGGATCAATAACTTGCTAATGCTCATAGAGATACAAGCAACAACAACAACATCAAGCCTTTATCCACTACGTGGGGTCAGCTACATGAATCTTTTTCTTTATTATGTCCATATAAGAGTCAAATTCTCATTTAAATCTAATCAAGAATTGACATTTCTAATATTTTCTAACCAAATCTCCTTAGGTTTACCTCTACCTAAAGATCCAAAAAAAACCTAAGAGTCAAAGATCCCAATCTAGATACAATCCACAAGAAAAATGAAAAGGTTGGCAAGAAGCCAAGACCTAAAAATCCAAAGCCCATAGCTCAAATTAACATTAAGCCCAGAAAGCACAAAGCAACGAGATCCACAGGATAAGCATGTCCACAAAAAATCATCAGAACCAAAGAAAGCTACCATACGAAGAAGAACCTGCAAAACCAAAATGAAGCTACAACCTGCACAAAGGGAACTCAACAAAAAAAACATAAGAGGCTCAAGAAAAAAAGAACAAAGAGGAGAAAATCAAACACAGAATAAACCTCATAGAGAGAACCCCACCAGCACACTAAAACAGCACAACACCACCAACACAACCCACAACCAAACCCCAAGAAAGGAAATAACAGGACACCACACCAACTAATATAGAACCAATAAGCTAAACACACCACTAACCTTCAGAGCCGAGAAGAGAAATAAGACCAATATATAACAGAACAACAGTAACAACACCCAAATACAAAGATTCACCAAAATTAGAACCCAAAACCCAGCAATAACACCAGAACCAATACACAAAGAACTACCAAGACAGGGCCAAGACTAACATAAAACATGAAACTAGCAAGAAGAGCCTAGCTCAAACACAAGAAACCACCAAAAGGAGCCCAGCTCCCAACAACAAAGAAAAAACACCACCGAACGACAACCAAAAGGCTATATTTTCTTGATATAAGGCATACCAGCTTATCAAGTCTTATCATGCCCTTGAGATCATAAAACCCATTCAAATTATGAAATAATTCAGTAGAGGAAATATGAACCCCTTTGTGAGCAAGCCAATAGGCATAAATATTACCCTCTCGAAATAACATAATCAAATTGAAGGAGAAGGCCCTTGATTATCTTAAATAAATAAAAAAGACTTGTATTATTGCAATTGTTGGCAGACATTAAATTAACCAATATAAGGGAATCCAAATATTAGATATAATATAATCCTTGCAAAATTTGAGACCTAATAAGAGAGCACTAGCCTCAGCAAAAATAACCTTACACACAAGAATGAAAGAAGCAAAAGCAAACATCATAGCACCTTAATAATCTCTAGCAAGACCACCACAACCAGCCCCAATGTTAAATCTTACACCATCAATGTTTAATTTGAATTGAGCCACCGAAGGCTTATTCCAATACACAATACTAGAATTGTTATAAATGTTATCAACATCCAAAAAGATGTTAAGAAAGATACCCAACTCTTATTACCATCGAAATGCTTGGGAAGAAGCACCTCAGTAGAGACAAGCTGGTGAATTTTATTCTTAAGGGATATAATAATATGTTTAGAACTCATCTTAAACCTTGGCGCTTGCAATTATTTCTATGAATCCACAAAAACAAAAAAAACTAACAAAGGAATGACAATAAGAATATGAGCAGCATGTCTATTATGAAACCAGTGATCAAGAAGAGTATGACAAGTAGTATTTAAATAGATCATGTTAACCCCCAAAGCAATATCCAAAAACATACCAAACATCAATGGAAACAGGGTCATCCAAAAAAATATGCTTGATGGTTTTCAGTTGAAAGCAACATTGATATTTAGAAGTAATGAAAGGACCTTTCTTTTTTAATTTCTCACTTGTATCATAAGTTAATATGCTCCGCATAATAAGGCGTAGAAACGTGGGTACTTACTTTTTGGACCTCCTAGAACGGGCCGGCAAATCAAGCTTGATTGCTGACATGGATAATTACCTTAAATTTTATATCTATGATATGAGCCTCAAGGAGGTTAGAATGAACTTTGGGCTTAAGAGGCTGCTTGTTGGAATGACAAATAAATCTCTGCTTGTTATAGAAGACATAGACTGTTCGATTTATTTGAAGAACAGAGATGAGGATAAGCATAGTCAAAGCAACAAATCTCATGATGATGAGATAAACCTTTCTGGATTGTTGAACTTCATTGATGGGTAGTGGTCTACAAGCGGCGAGGAGAGGATCATTGTGTTTACAACTAATAATAAACTAAGACAAGCTCGATCCTGCATTGCTGATACATGGAAGGATGTATTTGCTTATCCTCATCCCCGTTCTGCAAATCAATGGAACAGTCAATGTCTTCTATAACAAGCAATGATTTATTCCTCATTCCAACAAGCACCCTCTTCAACGCAGAGTTGAGGCTCAGATCATAGATACAAATCTAAGGTAATTAGTCATGGCAGCAATCAAGCTTGATTTGCCTGTTCTAGGAGGTCTTAAAGGTAAGTTTCCACGTTTCCATGCCTTTCCAAACATTTTATAATACAGCTCAGAGTAATCATCCTTTCTCCAATCCAAAGCATCTGGCACATCCTTCACGTTGCCATAATAGAACTCCTTCAAGTAGCAAACTAGAGTGTGATCATGCTGATCGAGCAACAATTTCGATCAATGCTTCAAGACAAAAATGATCACGAGTGATTTTGAAAAGCCACAAGATCTATGGGATGAAAATAATTGAGGGAAGAAGATGATCTAAACCCTAAACTGAATGCGATTAACAAAAAAAAAAAAAAGAATGATATTGCACTTCCTCTAAACCAGGGAGCGATGATAGCATGTCAGAAAAGTTATAATAGCAATGTGCTTTATTCAATCGAATGATATGTTGATACAAGTGTACCGCTATATATATAAAAAAATAAGAGAGTAATAAAGAAAAATACAATGAATAAAAATATTCTTAATAAGTATGATATATCTCATAATAATGATAATAACTTCCTACTATAAATATTAGTCGCATGTTGTAATATTTATATGGCATTAAATCACTCCTATAATTATAATAAAAGAGCTTTTAAGAAAAGTGAAAAAATGAATATCAAAGAAAATATTGTCTGTCTTCACTCACAATCAATACATGCATAATAAGAAATGCATTAAATCATATTTAAACTAAATGAAATCTTTTGGGGTGCATATATATGTTACATAACTCCATTCTATCATTATTATGAGATATATCATAATTTTTAAGAATATTTTAATTTATTATATTTTTTTATTACTCTCTTATTTTTTTAATATATAGGTACACTTGTATTAACATATCATTCAATTGAGTAAAGTAAATTGTTATTGTAACTTTTCTAACACGGGATGGCAATTTTCTTTTCTTTTTTTTGGTTAATCGCAATTTTCTATAGATCATCTTCTTCCCACAAAATTTCTCTCTATCTTTGAATTTGGTTTTACATTGGTTTCCAATAGTTAATAGTAAATGAATATTCACTATGTCCCTTGATTGTTATAATGGTCATCTTCAGAACAACTGTAATGGTTGTTAGAGATCAGAAAAAGAATTAATATGCATTTATCTTAACATCAGTCTAAGAAATAGCTCGAGCATTGCAATCATATTTAGCTTCTCGACAGAGAGGGTTGGGATGGGCTGGAGTTTGGAGAGAGAGAGAGAGAGAGGGAGATCAAGCTACTGTGCCGTGTGAGAGCTGTGGCTGAATGGGTTCACATGAGAGGAGGCTCGGGTGGCTGAGATGGAAAGAAGTAGTGAATCGACGTGAGATGTAGAGAGCTCCTGTAGTGACAGTGTGACTCTAGACCCTCTTGACTGGTCTCGGCAGACTTCTTGGTCGGACAAATGACAGGAGGAGCTTCCCCGTCCTGGAATCTGGAAGAACGAACACCAAACTCCAAGGGGAGTTTGGTCACCGCCACCTGAACGAAGTTTAGGTTACAAGAAACAAGCAAACCACCACCAGACCCAAGGCTGGATACAGACGTAATTCCATAGGAAAACGTAATGGGAAAAATCAACTAAAACTCTGTTATTATTCTCAAAACCAACTTATTCATACAAGTAATGGTCACACCAAAGGCTATACCGGAGAAAAAGTAAAACTAAGCAAAACAGAATTAGCAGAAGTTGCTTTTAATGCTCCCATGGCCACAACGTACTCAGCTCCGGCGTCAGTCTAACGGGGTAGGAAAAACTTCTGGTTCATAGTAGGGGGAGAGGTCTGCCACGTTGAAGGTAGCGAACACATTATAGTCGCCGGGTAGGTCAATTTGATAAGCGTTATCACCGATTTTGCGAACAACTCAAAAAGGCCCATCTGCCTTAGGCTTTAGTTTGCCAAATGCGCCAGGAGGAAATCTCTCTTTTCGTAAACGGATCCACACTTTATCGCCTTCCTTAAACTGAATTGCTTGTCGAGATTTGTTGGCATGTTCCATACATTTTTTATTATACTTGAGGATCAATTCCTGCACATTTTTGTGTAGGCATTGTATCTCTTGACTATGCTGAGCTCCATCAGTCCTATAGTTGCTGGAAGTAACCTGGGGAATTAAATCCAGTGGAGACAAGGGGTTGCTGCCATAAGCTACCTGGAATGGACTGTGCCCTGTTGCTTAGTTTATGGATCTGTTGAATGCAAACTCAATTTGAGGCAATATAACATCCCATTGTCTTAAATTCTTCCCGACGAAACACCTGAGAAGATTTTTGAGACTCCTATTAACGGTCTCCGTCTGGCGGTCTGTTTGAGGGTGGGCAGTGGAACTGAACTGCAGCTTGGTACCTAGCTTAGCCCATAGCATTTTCCAGAAGTGGCTCAAAAGTTTAACATCACGATCGGAGGTAATGGTCCTCGGTATACCATGCAGACGAACAATCTCCTTGAAATACAAGTCGGCGACATGAGTGGCATCAAGCATTTTGTTACAAGCCACGAAATGGGCCATTTTAGAGAAACGGTCCACGACAACCATAATCGAATCCTTGCTGTGTTGAGTCCTCGGGAAGCCTAGCACAAAGTCCAGGCTGACATCAATCCAGGGGCCTTCAGGAACAGGTAGGGGTGTGTACAGTCCTAATTTCTGTCCATGAGTTTTAGTTATCACACAAATTCTACATTGTTTAACGAAGCGGTCAACATCCCGACTCAGTAAAGGCCAGAAAAAAATGTTCCTTAGCTAAGGCCAGGGTCTTGTCCCTTCCAAAGTGCCCAGCGATGCTGGATTCATGACATTCACTGATGATAGCGAGGCGCGTGGAACATTGTGGAACACAGAGCCGATTACCGAAGAAAAGGTGATCATTTTGGCAGTGGTAGAATTGGTATGGTCCCTCTTTACATTTGGCCCAAATATTTCCAAAATTTGGATCCTGGGAGTACAATTCTTTGAGCAAATCAAATCCCATCACCTTAGTTTGTAAGGATTGAATTAATGGTAGTCGCCGGCTGAGTGCATTAGCCACTTGATTACATTTACCCGATTTGTGTTTCAGGACAAAGTGAAAAGCTCCAAAGTATTCAACCCACACAGCATGCCGACCTTTCAATTTTTTTTTACTGTTAAGAAATCGTAAGGCTTCGTAATCTGAGAATAAAATAAATTCATGGGGTAGCAAGTAATGTTCCCAATGGTTTAAGGCTCGGACAACAGCATAAAATTATTTGTCATATACCGAATATTTCATCGAACCTCATTGAGCTTTTCACTAAAGAAGGAAATTGGGTGCCCCTTCTGGCTGAGCATGGCTCCAATTCTTGAGTTTGAAGCATTACAGTTTAACTCAAATACCTCCTCAAAATTGGGTAAAGCTAGGACGGGTGCGGTGGAGACTGCTTGCTTCAGTTGTTCGAAACCATTGTCTGCGTCTTAATTCTAGAAAAGTCTGTCAGTTTTGAGGAGCTCGGTGATGGGTGCGGTGATAGAACTGAAGTTCTTTATAAATCGATGATAGAACGAAGCGAGACCATGGAATTGACGGACTTCTGTAGTCGATTGGGGCTTTGGCCATTGGACTATGGCCTCAACTTTACTGGGATCAACTTCAATTCCAACTGATGAAATGATGAAGCCCAGGAAGGATATCCTATCAGTCAAGTAGTGACATTTTTGGGGATTAACAAACAGTTTTTGCTCCCTGAGTATATCAAAGACACTCTGCAGGTGCACGAGGTGAGCTTCAACTATGGGACTATATATTAAAATGTCATCAAAGCAAATGACCACACATTTGTTCATGAGGGGTTGGAAGACTTGATTTATAAGTCTAATGAAGGTGCTGGGGGCATTGCACATGCCAAAAGGCATCACAGTCCACACAACAGGAAACCCCGCCATTACCGGTAGATCGAATCCGCCAGTAAGTTGAAAATGATGTTTTCAGTGCATTTCCGTCGAATTTCCTTACGACGGTAATATGCGCATCGAAAAAAAGTTTCCGGCGTACTTATTACGATGAAAATATTTCTTGCGGCTTTTTCGACGCATAACCGGCAGAAAAGTAGATGTGGTTACGTCGTTCTGTCTTAGCCTGTTCTGGCGTTCAATCCTCTAGAAATACCGGTGTATTAATATGTCGGTATCAGCGGTAGAAATTACGTCATTGTATGCGCCTCAAAAGTAACCGACGAATGTAACTGGCGTATTTTCCGCAGGACACGCCGGCGTATAAATATGTCGAAAAATGATACATAATTCATTGTATCGCAGTTTCCGACAAATTACCGGTGTATTATCCGCCAGAAACCTGTACCAGAAATAAAAAAATTAGCTTCCCACACAGCAATCAGTTTTCCGCACCTGCAGCAGTAAAATATAATAATATTCATAGACAATCATAGAGAATCACATATCAAACAACTACTCATAATCATAAACATACAAATTAATCAAAAACAACATCAAATATTTAAAAATATCAATTGTTCATTAACATCAACACATTGTTCATTAACTTCACCAAATATTCATGATATTAAAAAAGTTCATATAAAACTGAAAGTTCATATCAAATAACTACGCAGAATCCGTCGACTAATCATCCCCTGTAGCTACCTCCTTTTCACTCAATTGCTCCCTCATTTTACGCATTTCATCCAATAAATGATTGTGTTGTGCCTGCATCTGCCTCTGTATCTGTGCCTGGAACTGCACTTGCCAATCAACTTGTGATTTCCTTACTTGTTCTAGCTCCGCTTGAAGGGCAGTTATTTGTTGATTATAGGAGTCATGTGAACTTGATGCAAAGCTCGATACAGTAGAGGTCATCCCTTCGTATGCCTGGGCTTGCGAACCTAAACCATAAACCCTGCCATGTTACATTCCTTCAACCGCTTGCGACTAGATGCGGTACTCAGAATACTCTACAGAGCCGTTAGAAGGACCCTCACCAGCTGCAGCCTCGCTCTCTCTTAGCCGTGTATACTCCTTCTATGAAAGTTAATAAAAAATTTAAACAGTTTATTTAGACATAACATAAAAAATATTAAACAAATATACTTACATGGGCTCTTCTTGCTCGCTCATCAACCCATTATTGGTCCTCCTACCGCTTATGAGTGTGACTATGCAATTCAAGAGGAGTTGGCTCTCTACCCAGCATCTGTTTCTGTAATAGACTTTCATTAATATTTATATTAAAGGAAATTTTTAAAAACTTTTAAAGTTTCTTACCAAACGGCGCTTGTGCTCAGTATGTGGAACTGAGCCCCCAGTATGAAGGGAACTACCCAAGCCCCCAACATCAGATGCTCTGTTCTATCGATTCTGATCCCTCCTCCTGTTATACTTTACGTTGCCCCAAGCAGTGTTCAGCTCAACCCATACAGTCTCTCCAATCCATCGTGGCCGCTCGCCAGACTTTCTAATGTCTGTAAACATGTCACGCATTCGAGTGGACCCACGTTTCTCAAAATTCTTTCTAATTTTGTCATTGTGCTGGGGCAGCCAACAAAAATTTCTCTGTATTAAAAAATTAGCTTAAGTAAAAAAGAATATAAAATTTATTTAGACATAACATAAAAAATATTAAATAGAAATACCTCAAACTCTCTAAACCACATATCCCGAACTTCTTTCAGGACTTTCTTCCAAGGCACATAAGGAGCATCGTACCTGCTCCGTATTATATCTCGTATTTTATGTGTCGGTTGTTTTGACGGGTAGAACCTACAAAAAATATGTTAGGTAAGAAAAAAATTTATTCAATTTTAGCTGTATGTTAACAATATCATATGTACGTACGTGTCACCGTCAGGTGCAATCAACATTCGACCATCTGTCACCTACTCTAGTGCAGCTACGGTCGAAGGTCCAACTGTAGCAGGCTGAGGGGGTGGTGGGGGATAGTATGGCGGAACATATGGTCGATATGGATAAGTAGAAGGGCCACAATAAGGTGGAGGTGGGTAGTAAGGGTAGAAGGGGGTAGTGTGTGTGGCATCTGGTGAGCGAAAGCGGGGGTCTGGTCTTGTGAGTAGAACTGTGGGCTACTGGCTCCAGGAATAATGGGTAAAGGTGTGGTAGGCTGAGTATCATGAGTGGTAGGCTGACTATGAGCGGTAGGCTGACTATGAGCAGTAAGCTGAGTATGAGTGGTAGGCTGATTATGAGTGACAGGCTGAGTGGAAGAGGTCTGCTGAGTATGAGTGGTAGGCTGAGTATGAGTGGCAGGCTAAGTGGAAGGCCTAGAGGGGCCAACAATAATCTTCTTGGTGCGCCTATTAAAAATATTTTTAATCAATCCTCTGTTATGCTCTTCACCTGAAGCCATCTGCACAGAAAAAATAAGAAATATTAAAAACATAAATTATAATAAAAATTTAATATAAAATAACACAACAATAAAGTAAATGCAGTTCAGTAATAAATAAAATCAAAATGACAAAAAAATTTTACCTTATGTTAACTCATCATCTGTTGATTCACTTTCATATGATGATATATTTCACCACTATCAGATTCCTCATAACTTCCCTCTATATTCAAATCTATTTCCTCTAACTGTAACTCATTTTCATTAATTGGAATTTGTTCATCCACATCGATAGGAAGATTTTTTAAGTTTGACATAAACTCTTCTTGATGTGCTGATGGTATTGAAGTGGTTTTCTCAATTACTCCCCTTGGTTTGATCTTCATAACTACAAGCCAATCCTGTTTGCCTCATAATCTGCTAGGATAGTTAGCATAATAGACTTGGCTTGCCTGACTAGCAATGATGAATGGGTCAAACTTTGCATATCTCCTACCCCTCTTTACTTATGTTATATCGTAAATCGGATGTACTCTTGTGCCTCTATTTTATACTGGATCAAACCATTCATAATTGAATAGATACATAATATTCACATGACCAGGATATTCCACCTCTAATATTTCTTGTAATACACTATAGTACTCAGAATCATCCTCTATATGGGTCTTCCCTCTTACACATATACCAGAATTTTCTATCTTCCTACCTTCACACCAATTTTTTGTTTGAAATTTATAACCATTAACCAAAAATATTTAATAACATTTAACTAATCTATTTGGTCCCCAAGCTAGGTCAACTAGCCATTGATACTGTGAATCACTGTCTTCAGCGTGAACCTTTCAATGAACCAGATTATATTATTAGCATAATTATTGCATGTTGTGCTAATTAATTAAGATAAATTAGTCAAAATGAATAGTCAAGAATTATACTGTATTTTAAAACCAAGTAGTGAATTCTTTCTCCACTATCTTTTGGACTTCTCCTGGTTCTGATGTACTTAAACCATCAATGAACCTCCTACAAACTTTAGGGTTTAGAATAAAGTTATGAATAACAAATATATGAATAAACTAATTCATACTTACTCAAGATACAGCTCAACTTCATCACAGTTAAGCAACATATACAATGTGACAACTCTCATCTCCTTATCGGTCAAATAGCGCACGCTGTTAGCGCCTGCGGGTTCACCACTTCCACTGAATACAGATATATTTGAGGATTTACTGACATTTTGAGGTGTTGTACTTCTACCTGATTGTGACGTTGTTTCAAAGTAATACGAGCAGAATTGAGTTGTCTCGTACATTAAATACGCTTCACAGATAGAGCCTTTGGGATGTGATTTATTCTTAGCAGTCTTCTTAAGTTTATTTAAATATCTCTCAAAAGGATACATCCACCGATATTAAACGGGTCCACTGACTATAACTTCATATGGTAAATGCACTGGTAGATGCTCCATAGAGTTAAAAAATGCTAGAGGAAATATTTTCTCAAGTTGACACAGAATGAAAGGAATATGTTGCTCCATAAGAATCAAATTCTTTACATTTAGTTTAGAAGAGCATAAATCTTTGAAGAAGACACTTAGCTTGATCAAGGGCTTTAAAATATGATCTGGCAGATAACTAAAGGCAGTTAGTAGTAGACATTGCATGAAGATATGACAATCATGACTTTTCAATCCAAACAATCTCCCTGATCTTATGTCAACACATCAACTTAGATTGGAAGAATATCCATCAAGTACCCGTAGGGTCTTTACCCATTCACAAATTGATTGTCTCTGCTCTAAAGTCAATGTGAAAGGTGCTTTTGGTTTGAGAAGTTTTTCACCTCTATCATTCTTTAATTCTAATGCTTTCCTTCTACAAATCTCATTTAAGTCCATCATTTCTTTTATATTATCTTTAGATTTATCTTTGATGTCCATGATTGTATTGAAAATGTTATCAAAAATATTTTTCTCTATATGTATGACATCCAAATTATGTCTAATCAGGTTTGTTCTCCAATATGACAATGACCAAAAAATACTTCTCTTGGTCCAATTATGGTCGACACCATATCCTGGCAATTTGTACTCAACTAAAGTTAGAGAATCCATTATTGTGGGCATGAACCTGGCTCTTTCAAATATTTCTTTACTGCTTAATCTTGGAGGCGGTTGCAACATCACCATTTTATTTTTAGTAAAGGCATCCTTATTTCGCCTAAATGGATGACTTGTATGTAAAAATATGCGATGATAATCGAACCAACTGTTCTTCCTTCCATACTTTAAAGTGACTGATTTTGTATGTTTCATACAATATGGACAAGCTAACTTGCCAGAAGTGTTCCAACCTGAGAGCATACCATACGCAGGAAAGTCACCAATAGTCCAAAGTAATACTGCCCTCATTGTGAAATTTTGTTTGGTGGAGATATCATATGTACTTACCCCCTCTTCCCATAATAAACTTAAATCATTAATTAATAGTTGTTAGAATACATCAATCTTTACTTTTAGATTATGTGACCCTGGAATGATAAGTGTTAGAAACATATACGGAGTAGTCATACACAACTCTGGAGGAAGATTGTAAGGGGTGAGTATCACGGGCCAACATGAGTAAGGTGAAGCAGACTGACTAAACGGAGTAAAACCATCTGTGCATAGACCTAATCTTAAATTTCTGGGTTCTACTACGAAGGTGGGATATGTACGATCAAACTGTCTCCAAGCTTCTACTTCTGATGGATGTGTAATAAAACCTTCTTGCGGAACATGATCATTATGCCATCTCATTTGTGCAGCAGATCTCATGGATACATATAACCGTTGTAGTCTAGGAATTATTGGTAAGTAAAATATCCTACTAATGGGTACATCCTTCAACTTTCTTTTTGTTCCAGGCTTTTGTTTAAATCTTAGTGCATTGCAATGACGGCATGCAATATCTGATAAATCAACTTTAAAGTATAACATGCATCCATTGACATAACAATCTATCTGTGTGTATGTCAAACCAAGTTTGGAAACTAACTTCTTTGTCCGATATAGATCTATAGGAATTATATTATCAGCTAGATTGGTTTCCTTAAGTAGCCCAACAAATTGATTAAAATATTCACGAGCAATATTATATTCTTCCTTGATGCTTAACATCTTCACAGCAACGGATAACTCTGAGTGAGTGGTGCACCCCTTTCATATTGGTTGTTAAGCAGCATGCAAAAAATCATAAAAATTCTGTCTCCTTATATGGTAACTCTTCTGTATATTATTCTGATTGTGTTCCAGTTGCATCATGAACTAAATTCTCAAGATTTGTTTGGAAATTTTTATCCTCAGCTATATTACTACGTATAGATGGACCGCATCGAAAATCAAAATGTGGCTCGTACTCACCATGAGAAGTCCAATACTAATATTGTGGCATGAACCCTCTGCGATACATATCAAGAATTACAACATCATGTCTTAGGTGCACTTAATTTTATATTTAGAACATGGACATCGAAACATTCCATCTGATATGAAGCTGGGCAGTTGTTTTGTTGTCTAAATAAAAATATTCACCCCATTAATGAATTCATCTGTTAATATCTTTCTTCCTTGTGCCAATCGGTTATACATCCAACTTTTTTGATTTCTAATATCCATAATATAACCTACATATAATATAGAGCTATTAGATATTATAAGTCAAGCAGTAGATGTTAGATAATGTAAGTAAGGTGATATAAAATTTGAGATATTTAGACCTATGTGATCTCTCCAAAATCAAGTTAGGCCTCTTTAATGCGGACAATGAAAGTCTTATTGTAAATTATCACCGATTTATATGCCCAAACCATCTAAGGTGACTCTCTCTAATCTTATGTTCCAATGGAGCTACTCCAACCTTATCACATATATGCTAATTTCGGATCCTATCTCTAAGGGTCCAGCCAAACGGCCTAAAATGCAAAACGAAATCTCACGAAAAATGAAAGCCTCCTTAGACGAAAAATTCTGCCTTTTCATCGTAAATTCAGATTTTTGAAATCCTCTTGTTCGACAGATTTCTAAAATCCTCTGGCTCTATTGGCACAGGAAGGAAGAAATTCCTTCTTAAATCCTGAATGGAATAGCCAAAAAGTCATATAGGATTTATCATGAATGTTACCAAACAGTTTTCTGGATTTAACCCCCTCAGGATTTCATAAATTTGGATTTGGAGGATTTACGAAATCCTACTTAAATGAAATCCTAGATTCTACCAAACAGCTCTTTTTTCTCCATTGTGTCATGTTACGAGTCATTGGAAGGCTGTTGTTTTGTATGACCAAATCATCTAAGGCAACTCTCTCTAATCTTATATTCCATTAGAGCTACTACAACCTTTTGATGTATATGCTCATTTGATATCCTGTCTCTAAGAGTAAAACATATACTCTTCCTAACGACTTGATCGCCCAAATTTACAATCCCCTCACTAGGTCTAGGACTTCAACTCTCTCTCTAGTCGTATCAACATGAATAATATCATCAGCAAAAAGCATACACTAAAGTATATCCTCTTGTAAATATCTAGTGTGAAAATAATTAAGAAAAAAACTTACAACGATGTTTCTGTCCGGAGGGTCTAGGACTTCAACTCCCTCTCTAGTCGTATCAACATGAATAATATCATCAGCAAAAAGCATACACTAAAGTACATTCTCTTGCAAATATCTAGTGTGAAAATAATTAAGAAAAAAACTTACAACGATGTTTCTGTTTGGAGGCGAGCTAGGGTCGCTCAGTCTCGGCAGCAGCGGCGCCGGCTAGGTTCTACGGTGAGGCAAGCTGTGAGAGATAGTAATATCATAAGAAAAAAACATACACTAAGCTACATCCTTTAGCAAATGCAAAGCGAGACCCTAAACCCTAAAACACCGGGTTTCCACCGGCGACAGAGGCGGTGAGCGTCGGCAAAGTTGTTTGAAGCCTGTTGGTTCGTCGGTCGGTCTCGGCAGTGGCGAGTTTTTTCTAGGGCGATGAAGGCGAGCAAATGGCGTAATGAAATAATCAGGCAGAAGGAGGGGAAATAGCGTTTCGACCGATGGATTTTCCAGCAAAAACTATGCCGGTGATGTTTCTGACGCATTTTTCGACGGTACTTAATCATTTTGTTTTAATATGCCGGCGTAATATACGTCGGTTAAGGTGCCAGAAATTTCCTGTGGATGATACGCCGCAAAATATAATGTTTTCATAATTTATGATGATTTGACCATCGTATTTTACGTCGGACAATTACCGACGTATATTGCGCCGGTAAATCCACTGTAAATTTTTCGTTCCATAAACTGTCGGTACAACCGCCGTAAGTTCCGGTGTATATTATTCCGCCAAAAATTCTGATGGTAATCTCTAGTTTTCTCGTAGTGCCACTCGTATTTAGTGATATCCACTCCTTAGGTCAATTTTGGAAAACAGCATAGCACCATGAAGCTGATCTAAAATGTCATCTATGCGAGGGATGGGGAAATGATACTTGATTATGATTTTGTTAATGGATCGACTGTCAATGCACATTTGAAAAGAACCATCCTTCTTTGGAACCAGTAAGGTGGGGACTGCACACGGGATGGCACTAGGGCGCATGAAGCCTTTAGAAATCAATTCTTCAACTTGACGTTGTAGTTCCAAATGTTTATCTGGTCTAAGCCGGTAAGCAGGTCGATTAGGTAGGATCGAGCTAGGTATAAGCTCCATTTGGTGCTGAATATCACGAAGAGGAGGCAGTCCCGCAGGTAAATCTTGGACTAATACATCCTCATACCGCTGAAGCAATGGTCGAATCACTTCAGGCACCGTTACTAGTTGTGGGTTTTTTTCCATCAAAATCAGGAACATGCCTTGTTTTGCTATCTTGAGATCTTGCATGAACAGGTTTCGATTAAACAACATGGACGAAGAGTTGTCGCTATCTTTCGCTACTGGCGAAGGCAATAAAACAATTTGTTGAATATTATGCAGGAAGGAATAGGTATTTGTAGTTCCATTGTGTACAGTGCCTCTGTCGAATTGCCACGGTCATCCCAGCAAAAGGTGGCAAGCGTCCATAGGCACGATGTCACACAGGATCCGATCCTTGAAGTGGCCAATGGAAAAATCTACTAGACACCTTTTGTCCACCTAAACCTCAGCATTCTTTCGAATCCAGGAAAGTGAATAAGGCTTAGGATGATCTGTAGTTGCTAGTTGCAGTTTGTCCACCATGATAGCGGCTACAACATTCTCGCAGGTTCCACTATCTATGATCACATTACACACACGATCTTTGATAGTGCATCTAGTTCGAAAGATATTGTGGCGTAGCCATGAGTCCCCCTTGTGGATGTTCAAAGATTGTTTTAAGATGAGTAAATTTCCCTCATCTCCTTGTAGATAAGTTGGTTCAGCGACGGCGGCATCAGGAACCAGGGTGGGAGGTATCTTCCATCTCCAGTTCTTCAATATGTGTTACCACATGATGATTGGGGCAGTTGGATGCTATATGCCCGAATCCTTGACACTTAAAGCATTTACGTTCTGGTAAAGGGGTTGGAGATTGGGTCATACGGGCAGGAGCTCAGATAGGAGGTTCTTCGGATTATCGATTTTGCCCGGCAGCATTTTTTGTTAGTTATGACTTCCTTTTCACCAACAGAATCTGGTATTAAGTTTTTATGGTTGGATTTTCTGAACCTTAATTGTTGCTTTTCCACCTTCAAGGCTAAGCTGGTGACATCCTGGAACATCCAGTAGGGCTGCAGTTATACGATGTTGGCTATCGAAGGTTGTAGCCCTGCTAAGAATCGAGCCACAGTGTGTTCTTCGGGTTCCACTATATCACATTTAAGGGACAACTGCTCAAATTTAGATATATATTCTTCCACGGTCATCTGTTGTTGCTGGAGTTGTGTAAATTTCAAGAATATGTCTTATTTATATTGTTCAGGAATGTACTTGCGTTGCATTTCCCTCTTCATTTTGGCCCAAGAAATAATGTTACTCTTTCCTTGACGGCTTCTTGATCTTTTCAGGTTTTCCCACCAAAGAGATGCTGCTCGCTTGAGTTTAATTGCCACCAGTTTAACGATTTTGTCGGCATGTAATTCTTTGAATTCAAGAATTCGTTCCACCGTTTGAAGCCAACCAACGAACTCATCTGGATCCATTCATCCGTCAAACTCAGCAAGTTCAACTTTGATTCCACAATCGTGGGATGTATTCTTATTATTCCTGCCCGCTGTTCATCTCTCGGTTTCATCATCACTAGAGCTTTCTTAATGAAATGGATTTACTTCTTCTTCCATATTTGAATTTGCTACCAGTTCTCTCTGTTCACAACTAGCTAATCACTGTTGTAGCTGGGCTATTTTACGTTGTAGGTCTTCTATCAAGATTTCTTGAACCGATCTTTGGAAATTTTGGCGAGGCTGCATCTTGTATGCACTGATACCACTTGACTCCGGACCCTCTTGACTGGTCTCGGTAGACTTCTTGGTCGGACAAATGACAAGAGGAGCTTCCCCGTCCTGGAATCTAGAAGAACGAACACCAAACTCCAAAGGGAGTTTGGTCACCGACACCTGAATGAAGTTCAGGTCACAAGAAAAAAAACCACCACCAGACCCAAGGCTGGATACAGACGTAATTCCATAGGAAAACGTAATGGGAAAAATCAACTAAAACTCTATTATTATTCTCAAAACCAACTTATTTATACAAGTAATGGTCACACCAAAGGCTATACCAGAGAAAAAGGAAAACTAAGCAAAACAGAATTAGCTGAAGTTGCTTTTAATGCTCCCATGGCCACAACGTACTCAGCTCCGGCGTCACAGTGGTTGTGTCGATCGAGCAGAAAGGAGGTTTGAGAGATTGGGAGGGGAGCTGCATGAGGAGGCTGCTAATTTTAATGGCAAGAGGGCTAAGAGGATAAGAAGGCATTGAGGACTTGACAACAACTTCCCTGCTATTAATTATCAAATGAAATCACTACTAAATTGAAAGATGTTGACTAGCTTTCCAATTACAGGATATGGCCATATTTATTTCTTAAAATAAATTAAAACTCAAGAATTGCTCCGATTTTGCTTTGAAAGATTATAACATTTTCACCAACCTCTTTTTGGGTTTATTTTAGATCTTCATAAGCAGTGTATCTACGCATTTTTGTACTATTCAAGACAGTTCAATATCAAATTCAAACGTAATTTGAAGCATTGAAATCACATTTATTCATTCATTAATTTCTTCTATGGCATGAACATACATCATTTTCTATCTCTAAACCTTTTGCTTCATTTTCTCTATCATGACCTAGAATCTAATGTGGAAAAATTATTCTTTTATCTTTTAATAAACAACAACTAGAACTATCTAATTTCTTTTATCAATATAAATACACGTGAAATTAAAATCGCACATCATCTCATGATTTATAAGGCCTCTCATGAGATATACTATCCCTTTATAAAATTTAAAAAAAAAAGATATGGTATCCCTTTTTAGTGACAAGAGGCATTATGTCAATATTCACATCTAGTGATGGCTCCAACAAAGTTAACAAGTAAGTTGATTACATATGTTTTATCACAAAACACAGTATAAATAGCAAATCAATATGAACTCAATGTCAACACAAATATCCATTTCCCTTTTCATACTTCCAAGAAAGGCAGAGAAACATGTATCGTTAGTTCACTATCAAGATGCTTCATCAATGATATGAAAGAAATAATTGAATATGTCATTCACAAATGGTCACTAATATTCATTAAGAGAGCCAGTTACAAGATTTATACAATTGTCTAAACGCAAGTAAACAAAACATATAATGAGAAGCTATTAACATTTCATAGTTCATTACAAGAGGATAACATTTACCAAGGTCTCATAAAGAACGCACATGAATGATTTGTTGGAGACCAAATTCATACACATTTCCAATCTAATCATAATTCATCACATACACATTGTTGATGAGCAATATATCTAATACATGATTTGTCAACACATGCTTAACTACCATAGAGGCTCGTAAATGAGTTTTTTATTAGTATACAAAGTATCTTTTCGTTCACCAAATATTTGTATTATAAAGTATGAACAATTTGCAAAACTTTGATGAATGTGCAATATCCCATTTTTTATTATAAGCGTTGAGAAGTGAAGAGCAAGGGAAATGTGTAAATGTACTTTGTTCATATTCAACACTTTCATGTGCTATTAAAGTCCAAAGTATGTATCATTTCGGGCACAAAAATATGTATGGTGACTCTCCAAAAACTCATTTGTTGAAATGAATTTAAGCATACAATTATATATAAACTCCTCTAATCAACTACATTATGTAACTCTTATGCTCTTACCAAGAGCCACGGGCTATCATTCAATGAATCAACTAGTTATTCTTCTTCTCCTCTTGAAGTATTACATGCTAATATTTAGGGGACCTCTCCAATTGTTTCAAACAATGGTTTTTTATTTTATTTACTTTTAGTGGATGATTACTCTTGCTACTCTTGGATTTTTCTACTCAAATTTAAATCCGAAACAACAACTACATTCATAACATTTATACCATTGATTGAAAAACAATTGAACCAACCAATACATACTATACGCACAGATGGAGGAGGCGAATTTCTTAATTCTACACTTAAAAACTTTCTTACCCAACATGGCATTCAACACCGGTACACTTGTCTCTACACCCCTCAACAAAATGATGTTGCTAAACGAAAACACCAACGTCATCTATTAGATGCTACACAGATATTGCAACATATGTAAATGAAGTTTACTTTTGACGATGGCATCTACGGGCTAATAATTTAAGGGAGAAAATCGTAAAGAACATTAAAATAGTAAGTCTTCTCTCTCTCTCTCTCTCTCTCTCTCTCTCTCTCTCTCTCTCTCTCTCTCTCTCTCTCTCTCTCTCTCTCTCTCTCTCTCTCTCTCTCTCTCTCTCACTCACTCACTCACACACACACACACACACACACACACACACACACACACACATCGTGCAAACTCTTTCAATCTTGCCAGATGCTACAACATATCAAGAGAAAATTTCACTAGCCATTTCCAAAAAAAAGAAAATCACCACTTAATTAAGAGGCGTATAGAAGACAATAAACTCAATTAACATATATCCATCATAATAAATTTGTTAAACATCATTCTCAATCAAAATAGAAATATCTATACTTCTCTTACGTGGTAAAATTTTCTCTTGATATTTTGTGGCATCTGGCGAGATTGAAGGAGTGTGCGATGAGAGAGAGAGAGAGAGAGAGAGAGAGAGAAGCTTACTAAATATTTATATATTTTGTCGTGTCTGGGTGGTGTTGTAGCTATATATCTGCTTTCATGTTGTGCATGAAAATTGTAATTCCTTACGGCATGCATCTAATTGAACACATCTTAACACTGACGAAGCTTCGTCGCCGTTGATTATTCAGCAACAGTGACCGAGCGATGGCAATCTAGCTCATTCCCTAGCAGCATCTCCAACATCTCATTGCTCACAGGTTCTCACCTTGGCGCCGTAAATTAGCTGAGATGAAATTATTCCACTAAGATGACAGTGAAAACGAACACCTAGTTCAGCAAAAGAACAGCTCCTATCACAAGAACTCAGTTCTTGGAAGAGTGCACCACCTGAGATAATAATGAGAGCGATAGCACTAGTGGAGCACTCTAGTTAATCTACACCGTTCTTGTATAAAAAACTCTCTCATCACTCACCGTACACATGTAAAGAGCACATGGCTCTCGCTGTCTATAAACACCTATATAACCATCACTGTGTAATGCCCAGCGGACATATACAAAAGTTCTCTTTTTTGCTCTATCATCATCTCATATGCTCTATTATCATGGTATCAGAGCATTAAATCACCTCACGGTGACCAAGGATGGAGTAGTCCGAGACATCACAGCTCAACTCCTTCTCCGATCCTTAGATACCCTCATCACTCAAGTTCGTCATCTCAAACATCAAGGTAATCATCCCCACGCAGCTCACCAACGACACCTACTCGACCTGGAAGTCACAGATCCTAAAGCTCTTCTCAGCAAATGGATACTCTAGTTTCCTCCATGACACTAATGCAATCCCTTTGCCAAATATTACTAACTCGTACTCCTACCTCTCGGCGAACCCAGCATACAAGCAATGGCAATTGATAGATCAGAACCTATCAGCTGCGCTATGCTCCACCCTCTCCAAATCCATACTACCCTATATTCAAAACCTTAGCACCTACAGTGAAATATGGACCGCGTTAGAAAGGAGGCTTCAAGCAACCAGCAGATCAAGAATCATCCAGCTCAAAAATGAGCTGCACAACATCTCCATCAAGAACTCCTCAATGAGCCAGTATATGATGGAGATTAAGACGTTGGTCGACCACATAGCCGTCGCCGGAGCAAAAATAGACAATGAAGACATAATCCTCTACACGCTGAATAGATTGCCTCCACAATATCAAGCATTCAAAACCTACATCAGAGCGCAGTCTGGATCCCTTCATCTTGATGATTTCTACTCACTGCTCATCAGCAAAGAGATAAATCTCCTGGCCGAAGCAACCAAGGCGCAGCGGTCCAGCACGAACCCCTCATACGCAGTCTACAGCTACCACGGTCGAGGACAAACCTCTTATGACAACTCACCCAGATCACCGACGGCTTCTAGCTCCACAATTCCCATCACATGCTAGATCTGCAACAAAAGGGGGCACTCCGCATTCAAATGTTGGCATCGTCTCAATGCCAACTACATACCTCAACCTCCACTGACCCCGGTAAACATCGCCCTGGTCGCATCAGCCACCCCACCCAATGAATGGATACTGGACTCTGGCGCTACATCTCATCTCACTCCACATATAGAAAATCTATAATATCTGATTGACTACTTAGGTTCGAATCAAGTCACAGTCGGCAATGGGAGCAACACTCCCATCACTCATACTAGCCAAGGCATTCTTCCATTACCATCCGGTAAACTTCACCTCTCTCAAATCCTTCATACACCTTATATATCTCATAATCTACTCTCAATTCATAAACTAACTCAAGACAATCCTATATCCATTCACTTTGATGCTTCTGGATACAAAATACTGGACCAATTCCACCACTGCATCCACCAGGGTCCCGTCCATAACGGTCTCTACCCGGTGAGCCTTCCACCATTGTCAATAACCACAGCTCTTCACGCATCAGTATCCTCTAATCTCGGCTGGCATCGTTGTCTTGGACATCCCCATCAATACATACTTTTTACAATCTCCAAATAGTTATCGGAGCTCAAAATTACGGCTACATTATCTTCTTTTTTCTCATGTATGACTTCCAAGAGTCACAAATTAGCTTTCTCTAATTCTAGTACTTATACTTGTAATCCCTAAGAAATAATACACTCAGATGTATGGGGTCCATCCCCAATCCTCTCCAGTCAAGGATTCTGTTATTATCTACAATTAGTTGATGATTTTTCCCATTTTACTTGGTTGTTCCCAATGCGTGCAAAATCAGAAGTGTATTCTCATATAGTTAATTTCACTACACTCATAGAAAATTAGCACTCAACTAAAATAAAATGCTTCCGATCGGATTGTGGAAAAGAATACATTAATCTTCCTCTTCAAGCTTTCTTTCAAAGCCATGGCATACTCCATCAAACCAGCTGCCCTTATACTCAAGAGTAGAACGGGCTTGCAAAATGCAAGCACCGACACATTATCGAATCCACTCGTGCTCTGCTAACAGAAGCTCAACTCCCTCACCAGTTCTGGCTTGATGCTGCTCTCACTGCGGTATACCTCATCAACCAAATGCCTCTGCAAACAACCAACTTCAAATCCCCATACCAAATCCTATACAATCAACCCCCCACCTACTCTCATCTACGCACATTTGGTTGCGCCTGCTTCCCCTGGTTACCACCCTCTACTCGTAATAAACTACAACCATGCTCCACACTATGCATCTTTCTTGGCTACTCTGATACTCATAAGGGGTATCGTTGTCTAGACCAGTCCACAGGCAAAATCTACATCTCCCGTAATGTCCAATTTGACGAATCTATCTTTCCCTTCAAAAATACTACACCACACCATGCCACCACCTCCACATCCCCAAACCCGTTTCTCCTCATGCCCTCCTCATCCGTTCAACCCACCAATACAGTGTTAATTCATCCCACCTCCTCACCACCACCATCCATTCCACCTCCACCTACTGAGCCATCTCCACCCTCAATTGTTTCAATTTCACCTCCTTCAATAACCCCTCCACCCAAACATCCCATGGTCACCAGATCCAAAATATGCCACCTAAAACCCAGTCAACCTCTCGATCTTCTCTCCATTACCCATCCAGTCACCGAACCCACATCCATTGCCGCAGCTTTGCAATACCCTCATTGGCACCGAGCTATGTAAGAAGAACTTCATGCTCTTCAAACAAAAGAAACATGGACCTTAGTTCCAAGACCACCTTCAACCACTATCCTAGGATGCAAATGGTCCTTTCAGCTCAAACTGCAACCAAATAACTCCCCTCCTCATTACAAAGCTCGCCTGGCCGCCCTCGGCAACCACCAGGATTTATAAAAAGATCTAGCAAGCATGTTATCTAAAAAATAGATAAAAAGGGCTTTCACTCATCCTTTCATTCCAAAAATAGAAATTATACTAAAAGAGTCTTCGACCAGTGAAAAAATCCTCTAATTGGCTTGCGAAAAGGATAAAAGTGTACAGTATAAAGGACTTCTTAATTGTTTCTTCTTTTTGTCATTTCTTACAGGTGCTACCAACATTTATAGGTATATGCGGAGTAAAAAGAAATAAATAAAGAAAATAAATAAATAAACTATTATGATTAAGTATTTTAATACTCTCCCTCAATGACCATCATATATTTTTTTTTAATGGTTATCTTGGATAATAATATTATTGATAACGTGGTGAGAGGTAATACCTTGGTGAACATGTGAGCCAGTTGATTTGCATATTTGATTGGTAAAAATTTGATAGATCCATCAACAACCTTATCACGAACAAAATGGCAATCGATCTCTATAAGGTCGAACAAATGCGGTATATGGGCAAGACAAAGCAAGGTAGATAAGTCTACTCCCGAGCCTTCTGTATTGAGAAGTATTAATCAATTGGTCTCCATCAGAAGCATTGAGGCAAGCTTTCGAGTCAATGGATGTGAATGATGGTTTAGTCCCAAGAAATTCATTGTCTTCAAGCAATTGTAGACTATAATAATGGCATTGGGATAATGTTATACTGGATGTGGATTGTGCTATCTTGAGTCGAAGAAAATATTTTAGTATGCCCAAATCCTTGAGTTTATATTGTGTATGCAAAAAACTTTTCAATGAAATAATGAGGGAAATATTTGGACTTGTGATTATGATATTATCAACATAAACTAACAATGCAATAAAGTTAGAATAATTTTATTTGATAAAAAGAGAATAGTCTGATTTTGATTGAATAAAATCAAATTTGTCAAAATTCTGGTTTTATTAAATTTCAATAATTTGATGCACGAACCCATTAGTTTTATGATAAATTTAAAATTCAAGGCATTAATTTTACTAATAAACAATTTTGAAATTAACATTATAATTGGGTTTATAAGCTTGATCATTATTAAGCAAACAGACACTATAGATCGGTTGGACTATTAGAGCATGCTGCGTAGATATTTCATTAACGGAAAGTTTGCATAAGCTCTTCATTTTTTTTAAATTAGTTTAAAATTCACATAGGGCCTACGCATTAATTAAAAAAGGGGATTACAAGTCCTTAAATAATCACCAGCTCTTTGAAAATATAGCATTAAAAGTAAAACCTATGAGCCATTGATTCAATCTAATACATGAAATAAACAAAAAGAAAAGGAGCAAGATAAACCACCGAGAGGGCCCATAAAAAGCTGCCAGAAAAGCCACAGCAACTAGCCACCCAAAAATGCCTACAGCTGACAAGAATCACCCACAAAGCCATTAAGAACACAACCAGCGAGAGGGAAACCCAAAAAAAGGTCTTAGGAAGAGCAGAAAAGCAACAGCAACCATCCATCTAAGGTCACCTCCAGCCGAGGAGCAACCCATTTGCGTCTGATGAAATCTTTGCTTGTTGGTAAAGGAACAATAGTCAATATATTGTTAAAAAAATTTTAAAAAAAATAGTCAATGTATTGCTTTGTTCAAGGGCACAAAGCTCCTCATGCATAACAGCCTTACATTCTGGAAATTTCATAACTTGGTGATAAAAGGTTGGCTGATCAGAATAAGTAGAAATGCTTAAGACCTATGCTCCATAGAGAGTGAACTATTAGGTAGTGTGAAATTGGATACGAGCAATGAGGAGAAATATTAGAACTATTGTGTAGTTGGATATAATGAAAGTCACGAAGATATGAGGGTGCCTGGCATGGTGTTTCTAGTGGACCGATGGAGGAGTTGAGGTGTTGTTGGGAGCAGGAGAGCCTTGTGGTGTTAAAGAAGAGTTATCCTGGTCATATGTCAAAGATCTAGTTTGGTTGGGTAAGGATATTTCAAAAATGGCGTTGGATAAAACTCAATCTAGAAATGAATCTATATTCCTGGCAGAGGGATCAATTGACTGAAAAGAAAAGTGGTCCTCAGAAAGACAATATCACCAGAGATGAAAATCTCTTTATTATAAATATTATATAACTTGTAAGCTTTTATATCTTGTGGATAGCATAAAAATGCACCAAAGCAAAAAATTTTAGACTACAGTAAAAGAATTTAACTATTACAGGATCAGTAACATGTAATTAATTCATTGTTAATCATATGAAAATTAGGGTTATCACATCCCCAACCTGAGATAAGTGTTGACCTCATTTTTGTATGAGGTCGCTAGGACTTTTCCCATATTCCAGATCAATCATGACCATAGATCAATCAAGCCTCCAAACCACCCTAGACTCTAGTATCCTCCTAGACTCAGACCCTAGGATCTTTCTAGAATCCAAACCTTAGGATCTACTCTAGACCCTAGGATTATTCTAGATCCTAGACCATCGGATCCTCCTAGACTCCAGACCCTAGGATCTACTCTAGACCATAGGATTCTTCCAAACCAATCCAAGCCCTAAGATCTAACTAGATCTTAGATCAATCAAGACTTTAGGATCTACTATAGACCCTAGAATTCTTCCAGATTAATCTAGATCTTAGGATCCATTTAGGTCCTAGGATTCTCCTAGATTCTAGACCCTAGGACTTCTTAGATGCTAGAATTCTCCTAGGTTTTAGATTTTAGGATTTTTCCAAACTCTAGGCCCTTAGATCAACCTAGGCTCTAAGATCAATCCAAATCTTAGACCAATCTAGATCCAAGTTAATCCAAATCTCAAATCAATCTAAGCTTCAAATCAAACCCAAGCTTAAAACCCATCCAAGCTTCAAACCTTCCTAGACTCCTAGGCAATTTAATCTCTAGCTTAATCTAGACTTTAATACTTGATCTAACCTCCTATCAAACTTCAATCATATCCTATCACTCATGATCATTCCAAATGATCATAAATGATATGGATATTCAAATCCAATCCTTCAAATTCAAAATCCAGTTTAAACCCAAAAATCCAAGGCTAAGGGGCCCTGTCCTGAAACCCTTTTCTAGGGATTTTTCAAACACTCTAAACCCTAGCCAAATTACCTTTGATTCAGAGTCTATCAATTGCACATTGATAGGACATGTCTCTAGAGGAAACACTCCAAATTTGAGCCCATTCTGAGGTCTCTAACCCTAAAAATGGAATTGATTTCTAAAGGCTGTAAAACTTTCAAATATTTACGGCATATGCCACTAGACTTGTCACCCAGTAAATCCTGACCTTGGAGCCATCTCTAAACCTTCCAATCACTGTCAGACCCTTAATCATAACTCATTGAACATTAAACTAAATTTTGTTGGACCCATTTTGACCCCCAATTGACCAAGGGTCAAAATGACCAAAATGCCTCCTAAGGGAAATTTTGAAGTTTTCTCTAGACTTCAACATGCCCTTTTCAAATCAAACTCCAGAACTCCTTCTAATGCATCCTTATCATCATTAGGAGTGAAATGGACCCAGACCTAGACCCTGGTCAAGCTTGGTTGACCAGCTCAACCCCTTTTGACCAAAATACCCCTTAGGGGTTTGAATACTCATCTTAAACCAAATGATCTCCAAATTACAAGGGACCTCTTCTAGCAATTTTTAAATATCAAACCAAATCTGTTGGATCCAAACACAGACGTTGGGTCAACTTGGTTGACTGAGTCAACCTAGATTGACCAAATAAGCCCTTTACGGTTCAAAGAGTCATTTTGATTGAACTGACCTCCCTGGACCTTGGGACCATCTCCTATAGACTTAAAATATCATTTCAAACCTTTTGAGCCCAAACCCAACCCCAAGGTCAACCTAGTTGACCAAGTCAACCTAGGTTGACCAAATGATCTCTTAAGGGTTCAAATGGGTCGGTACAACCCATTTAACCAGATCAATGTCTTCAAACCTTTAAACCTATTCCATTTAATGTCTTGAATATTTCTAAACATTTTGAAAGTCAAACCAATTTCAAGTCAAACCAAAGTCAAATCACTTCAAAAGTCAACTCACCAAAGCTTTACTTATCAAAATTCTATGTTTTCACTCAAGCTTAAATCCTTTACCTCAAGCCCAACCACCAACCAGCTGAAATTGACACTCATGCCACACAGTCAACATTATCATTTGAGTCAACAAAATCAAACCCCAATTTAAAATTCCAATCTCCATTAAATCAATTTAACACCTAAATCCCCCCTCCCCCTCCCACCCCAGCTGCCATGTGGCATAGGGACCAATCTAATGGTCAAATCAAGTTTTTAGAGTGGTCAAAGGTGGTCAAATGACTCCTTAAGTCTAATACCCTCTAATCTAAATCACTTCAGCTATTTAATCATCCTCTAGAACCTTCTTAGGACCTATCACATCCCTTGGATCAAGATCCAATGGCTCCCATCATCCCACATGTCCATAAGGGGACTGGAGAGGCTTTCCACATAGGATGTCCTCTTGTCCTTTGATTCTCCTGCTCCCAAAAACTCCACGAACACTTGGCATCCATCTAGGAGTTCATCTATTCAATCCCAGCAACCCAAACACATCAAGGTTATTTGAATTAGGGTAAAGACTCAAAATGAGTCTCATTCTCTCCTTGGCATTATCTCTCCACTCAAGTTCTTCTATAGCCCAAACTCTTTTCGTTTGGGCATTCTAGAGCTTCCTCCACACTTCCCTAGTGAAACACTGTCGGTCAAAACCACCGGCGATCACTTCTCTAGTGAGCTTTGGCATTTTTTGTCCAAGAGGCCATAACATTAGATCATGGCGTTATCAGCTCGAGGGTTCTTCATTAAATATTAGCGTGGACAGTAAACAAGCTCAGAGAAACAAAAATGGTTCCAATCCAACAGTTAGATTCTTCAAAAACTTAAACCCTAGTTTGCACACTTAGAGCTAATTAGCTTTTTAAAAAGTGTGTTTTAAGCTTTAAAACAAACTCCCGATTATTTTTGTTCATATGCATGATTTAAGTTTAAAATTTCAAGCCTTTTGATCCATCGAATCGCTAGATCAATGATCCAGATCAACGCTGATCTGCAGATTGAATAAGCTTCATTTTGATTCTAGGGTTTTTATCTGGGTTTTTATTTACACTGCATGAACTGCATCGATCCTGGACCGTTGATCGTGCGATCAACGATCCAGATCATGCTGATCTGTGGTTTCTACAAATCGCGTGGTCAGCGCAAGTGTCCTAATCCTGGTTCGCTGAGATCACAGCTGTTCAATCCAAATAGCGGAGGATCGAACGGCTGTTGAGCGCTGCTAACACATTCTAGTGGAAATTGCGTGGGTCCCGTAGTCCGCTAATCAGATGGTAATGATTGCGCGGCAGTGCAATCATTGCCAATGATTAGGTGCCATCACGCGGTTTTGAACCCGCCAATGGGAGACCGCCATGTAGACCTCCAGCCATCGGATTTTAAAAATGATTTAAATTTTAATTTTAAATTATTTTTAACCTAGATTTCTTCAAAAAATATTAAAAATTATTTTAAAATAATAAAAACAATTTGTATTATATATTAAAATTTTTATAAAATTAAATACTTTATTTTAAAATTGATATTAATTTTGTTTTAAATTATTCTAAATATTAAATATTAAATATTTTAAAATTAATATTCACATAAATATAATTAAAATATTTTATAAAATAAAAAAAATTAAAATCAATTTTAAAATTTTAGATCATTAAAAATTTTATTTTAAATATTTAAATTTAAATCAATTAATTTAAGATGTTTTTTATTATATATTTTAAATAATCTTTAATTAATTAAATACTTAAACATTTAAATAATACAACAACAACAAGCCTTTGTCCCACTACGTGGGGTCGGCAACATGAATCCTTTTTCTCCATTGTGTCCGGTTCAAAGTCAAATTCTCGTTTAAATCTAATAGAGAAAGGTCATTTCTAATATTTTCTAACCAAGTCTTTTTAGGTCTACCTCTACCTTTCTTAACATAAGTCAAATCTAATACATCTACAACACTGCCGTTGCCAGGTCCCAAGTCCTGGATGAGAAAAGAGGAGGGTTGCGTTAGGTAGTCGACAGCCAGCGTAAAACTTGTCGAATAACCATGACTTAAACATTTAAATAATATTTATTTAAAATTAAATTTAAATAATTCTAAATAACTTTAAAATTCAAAAAACATTTAAGACTTAATTTAATTTAATTTAAAATTATTTTGAATAATAATTAACTTTAAATTAATTTAATATTCATTTAATTGACTTAAACTTTAAAAATTTAAAACAAATTCAATTTAAATTAGAAAATTTAAATAATATATCAAAATTTTTAAAATTTTAAATACTTTAATTTAAAATTAATTCTAAAATTTTAATTTTAATTTATTTTAAATAATTTGAATTATTTGAATATCTTAATATTTAATTAATGTGTAATTAAATATTATATTAATTATTTTAAAAATTAAAAATTATTTTCAAATTAATTTGAAAAAGCAGAGGATCTCTCAAAAATATTTTAAATAATTTTGATGCTATTTTTAGTTATTTAATTTTAAAACTTATATTTTATATATAGGTTTATATATGTGTATATATTTTAAAATTATATGTATATATTAAATTTTGAACATTTGAAAGACTCCTTTAAATTCTGAACCTAGATTAAGCATTATTGAACAGATTTGATGGGGAGGGATAATTAATCAATGAATAATTATTTTTCTAATTATTCATTGATTAATTTTTCTAATTAATTAAATGTATCTTAATTGCATGCTTAAGGGCACACAGTTACATCTAGTCTGAGGGTTCTCCTAGATCTAGGAATTGGTTGTGCTTATACGTGTTCTTATATGTTAAGTCAAGGGATCGGGACATCCATTCAAATCCATTTAAACTTAGTGACATCATTAAGGACAATAATTAAGGACATGTCTAGAAAATTTAGAAAAATTCTAATAATTAGGATCCACATCCATTTGACTTGAAACTTTGAACACTCGAACTTAGTGACACCTTAAGCCTTAAGAAAAATTCTCACTGATTTTTGAAATCATTAAGCCCTTTAATCAATTAAATCAAAGTTAAACACTTAATAAATCATTTAAACTTCTAAAAATTCTAATAAATCAAATTCAAATCCAAAAATTACATATAATACCTCTAACTGACCAGAATTCAATCCTTAATCAATAAAAATTAAAACTACTATAATTTAACATCAATTTTAAAAATAATTTAATTTTAAGTGAAATTGAATATTTAACTAATTTATTTAATTAAATATTCTAAAATTTTCCCAAACACTTAGGATTTTTTCTTAGATTATTCCTGACCTTTGGAGTTGATTTCAAGGAGTTGAGAGCCCATTTGGAGCAAAACCATAAAAAAGGCCTTTAATTAAACCAATTTAAAATTTTGAATAATTATCAAACTTTGAAAATTCATAACTAATTTCAGAAAACTTCAAATTGATCAAACTCAAAGGCATTCAACTCATAATAAAATCTAATATTTATTAAAAATTTCAAACCTTTGAAAACCGGTCTAAATCAAATCAAGTCAAAATTTCAAACTTTCATAATAAAATATAGAAAAATCTAATTATATTAATGTCTAATATTTTAATAAAATACTAACTTTCCAGAAATCAAGCTTAATTAAAAATTCAATCGTAACCCCTTAAATTAAATGCATTAAATAATTCAAATAATTCCAAAAAATTCAATAATCAATTTAAAAATCCAGAAAACATTAACTCAACTTTAAAACCTTCAATCAAGCAACCTTAATTAAAATTAATCAACTCTTAAACCTTAATCAATTCAAAGCATGCACTTAATTATATCGGTTACTACTAGGTAACCAAGGCCTATGAGGCTATTGACTTAGCCCCAAGGATGGTGAAATAAACTTCATGGCCCTGGTTTAACAAATATAGTAATCATCCAACCTTTAAAATATATTTAAAAATTAATCTTAGTTCATTAATACTTAAACTTTAATTAAATATTTTCTTAAGCCTTCAACTAACTAGAACTTTAAACAATATTAACTAATTGCCCTGCCTAGGACATATTCGCCTGTTATAACCCAACCCGACCAGAACAGGTCCTATCGCATTGAGCTGTGACAGGCAAATCCCAAGATCTAGTTTTAGAATTATTTTAGATTTTCTGCCAATATTCATTGAAATAAACTACCGACTATAGAGCTACTAAAATATCCAAATACTAAAAATAAACTCATCCACCAAGTTTCTCTCATTTCATCAAAATAAATATCTACACTACAGTACATGGCTACAGGCAAGAGTTGCAGAACTAAAAATTTAACTAGCCATGACTATACAAAAATTAAAATTATAAAATACCTATGACCTCAAATCTAATCCTGAACTGCTAGTCCATAATCTCTTTCTCCTTCTAGATTCTAAAAATCAGAAGTAAAATCATAGTGAGTTACAATAGCTCAACAAGCCACACAAATCAATCTAATTTTTCAAATATTCTTTTATCAAATATTTTGCTGAATATTTTAAAGCAGTTAATTGCAATTTAAATAAATTACTAAACTGGGAATAACAAAATTGGGAAATGTAATAAATGCATAGCAGTTATTCTATGATTCAAATAACAGTACAAAATAAATGAACAAATTAAAATTCATATCACAGAGTAGTTCAGATCATATTTTTCGGACCTAGACAGAATCTCAAAGGATTTTGACCCCTTATGACTTCCTTTTTATTTATGCTTATAGCACCAAAATATATCACATATCCCAGTCTCAAACAGAATTTCAAAAGATTTTGGCCACTTATAACTCCCAGAAATTCCCTGACACAGACAGAATCTCAAAAGATTCTGGCCCCTCATGGCTCCCAACAGATATAATTTAATAGCATATGCACATATAACATCACATTATAATAATTAAAAAGTAACTAAGCATGTATCAAAATTTCACAGTATTGTATAACGGTAGACAACAGAAAATTCAACTAGGCAAAAATGTATATTTTCAGAAAATGACCAAATTACCAGAGATTGTGTAATGATATTTTAAGACTTTTATTGTACTACAGAACTATTTTTCAACATCACGTTAGTTTTCTATTCAATAAAAATCCTGCAAATTTCAAAACTCCCCGTGAAAAATTTTCAAAAAATATTCAAAATGTGCATAATCGTAATCTCTATAACATACAAAAAGTTATGCTGTGAAAGTTTTTCCCATGCAAAGTTATCCCAATTTTCTCTAACGGATATAAAATTTTAATCGAAATATTCGCTAAAACTTACATATTTTTGAAAATTGAGATGGGCATAATGTGTCTTACCTCGAAACGAACAACTTTTCCAACTGGACCGATGGATAAAAATGGCCCGACGTCGCCCAAAAATCGAATTTCCTCTTCTCTCACTTCTCTTTTTCTCTTCTAAATCCCTTAGCCGATTCTTTGTTTGGGGATAAAATAAAATAACAAAGTTTTAATATAAGATATGATAGTGGATTAGGATTTTTTATTAAAATAATAATTATTCTAATTATTTAATATTAAAATATTAATTTTATTCAAATTCTTTCATAACTTTAAATCCAAAAATTCAAAAATTACATAAAATATTCATAAATTAGCTAATTTCATTAAAATAATTCTAGTGAAATCGGTTTGCAAAATGGAAACCTGACGGCCCCAAAAACCCCACTTGTACCGACACCCCAATTTCTTAAGAAATTTTCACAGCACCCAAAAATTATGAAAAAATTAGGGAAGCTAAAACACGACATTATAAATGTTCTAACTAAGACGGTTTCTGATTTGGACTTCTCTAGGTCAACCAAAAAATCTTAAAAATTTAAACAGTTTCACAATCTACCCACCTTAAGAAAAATATCATCCCCGACATTCCAAAGCAGAATGAGTCAGAATAAACCTGGATATAGCTGCCTCATATCATATTCCTTCTCCCAAGTAGCCTCTCTAGCGGTCCTATGCTTCCACTGCACCTTAACCATAGGAATATATTTGTTTCTCAGTTTTCTCACATCATATGCTAAAATCCATTTAGGTTCTTCTCTATATTACAGATTTGGATGAACCTCAACATCATCAGCAAATAATCTCTTTCCAGAATCAGACACCCACTTTCTTAAAGATGATACATGAAATACATTGTGTATATATTAGACATATGATCAGGTAACAATAATCTGTAAGAAGAACTACCAATCCTTCAATGATCCCAAAAGGTCCAATATAACTTAGACTGAGCTTGTAATATTTTTACAAATCTACTACACCTTTCATAGGGCTGACTTTGACATAAACC